>CAKJTW010000020.1:10000000-11434375 GCA_917880005.1 Nanger dama
TGACAGTGATGAGAGCATTAATCTAGGAAGTAGGGACTATTGAAACTCTTGGAAACTGGCTGCCATGGGGGAGAGAAATTGGTACCTCATGTTCCTTGAGGGGAGGATTTGGAATGAAGGGCCTTCGTGTTGACAAGGAGATAGAAACTGCGGTGAACTCACTGTGGAGAATCTGAGTACAGAGAAATCTTGAGATAGAGAAGGAGGGGAGTTTATTCAACAAAATTATTACCAACTATGGTAAAAGATCATTAGTCTCCCTGTTCAGTTAGGGGTAAGTTCTCAAGATTCTTAGACTGGAAGTCTTTGGGACAAGAATGAGTTTGAGCAGAATAAAGTACCATGGCGAATACAATGGTGATTTCATTATTAGATTTTCAATTCCTTGACAGTGGAATTTAAAAATAAATGTATTAATACATAAATTGTATGTATTTATCTATATTATAAATATATTTTATGTCCTTCATTGCATCAAAGATGGGGCCTTGTCTATAGGTATCTGACTACTTGACTTTCTTGCGATGTTGTTAATTCAGTAAAATGGACAAAATTTATATGCTGATTTTTGAGGATCAAGGCATTGAATTTACTCTTAATCCCTCAGGAAAACTGTGAAACTTAGCATTTGTGGAGCATTCTGCTCAGACTGTTTCTTTGCATCTGTCGGAGCATGGGCCTCTCATTTTCTGACTTGGAAATTATAGGTGGTGGATAAAGCCCCAAACTGCGGAATTGAGGGATCCCAGCTACTCTGCTGACGATCCAGGACTATGGCTTGCATTGCTGTTTGTTACCTCGGCCATCAGAGAAGCAGAATCTTTCCTAAATACATTTTGCAGAACTAGAAATGTGGAAAATGTTACCTGAAATGTGGTTTTAGAGATTGTGCCCAGTAGCTTTTGCTTGGGGTCTCAGATGAGTTCAGTGCAAGATTTTTTTTTTTTTTTTTAAAGGATAAAAATCCTCTTAGGGATTTATGGACAAAATATGTATGATGATGACTAGAATGGACAGATGTTTGATCTATTTTTGCATTTCTGTGGGAAGAAGTGTCAGGAAGCTCTTTCTTTAACCAAAATCTCTTGGTGTAATTTTGGTGTTGTTGTTTTTTTTCCCTCCTGTGAGCAATTTTTAGACATGATACAAGTTATTCTAGAATCGCCCGGTTCCCAGCTACATGAATGGCTTCTGTTGGAAGTTAACTCTTCTTGGCATGGACCTCGCACATTTCCTCAGCAGCTGGATTTAACCAGGGAGGAATTACTTGGCCACCATGTCCTGTCTTTTGATTCTTTGGTTTTGAATAAGACTTTCACTCTTGCCAATTATTTTTCATCTCTTGCTGTGTTTTTTTTTTTTTTCCTGAGCTATCAGAACCTCATAAGTGGGGTAGGGTGGATATTTCAGAACTTCCATTTTCCCCTTTTAAAAATGTTTATATGGGAAATTCCCTGGTGGTCCAGTGGTTAGGACTCAGTGCTTCACTGCTGTGACCCAGGATCAATCCCTGGTTAGAGAACTAAGATCCCATAAGCTATGTGGCATGGCCAGTGTGTATATATATATATGCTGTGCTGTGCTTAGTCGCTCAGTCCTGTCCTACTCTTTGCAACCTCATGGACTATAGCCCACCAGGCTGCTCTGTCCATGGAATTCTCCAGGCAGGAATACTGGAGTAGGTGGCCATTCCCTCCTCTAGGGCATCTTCCCGACCGAGGGATCAAGCCCAGGTCTCCTACATTGCAGGCAGATTCTTTACCATTTGAGCCACCTGGGAAGCCCAGGACGCACAAAGCTTAACCCATAGAGATTCATAATTGAGAGTTCCCAAGAATAGAGCTATTTTTTGCTTATCTCCATGCCATGTTTCTCTTCATAGCCCTTCCTCCAACCTCCACCCCAGAGCTATGGATTTCTATAACTAACCGAAACTTAACTTTTCCAGGTGCCCACTGACGGCAATGCCGGCCTGCTTGCAGAACCCCAGGTGGCCATGTTCTGTGGCAAACTGAACATGCACATGAACGTGCAGAATGGGAAGTGGGAGTCGGATCCGTCGGGGGACCAAAACCTGCATTGGCACCAAGGAGGGCATCCTGCAGTACTGCCAGGAAGTAAGTCTCCGCTGCTGGCCAGCAGCTCATGTGGGATCACATGCATGTTTCCTGTTCATTTAACTTCTTTCATATTTGTATTTTATCACTTGCGGTCAACATCTTGGTTCCTAATGATTCACCGTACCATATTTACTTGCTTTATCCTACAGTATGCATAAATATTTTTGAAATTATTTACAAATTTACTAAACTATTAGTAAAACCAACTTAAGTATAATCTTGTATGTAAAATATACTTCATTTTTTTTAAAAAGAGAAAACACTCAACTGAGCAAACTTTAAGGTGTCTTGGCACTTCTGTTTATCTTTAGAGTATATCCCACCATGGCTGTGTAGTCGAGGTATTGTGTTTAAAAGTAACTAGAAATTGGGAGATTGGGATTGACACACTACTATAAATAACCAATAAGAACCTACTGTACAGTACAGGGAACTCCACTCAACACTAATGATCTATGGGAAAATAATCTAAAAAGAACATAGATAACCGATTCATCTTACTGTACAGCAGAAAGTAACATATTATAAATGAAATATACTCCAATAAAAACTTTCTAGAAATAAATAAAAGTGACTAGAATTAACTTAATGTTACCAATTTGATATATTTTAGCTCATTTATTTGTTTAGATTTAATTTTAGTTTTTCACTCCTTCTTGTTACTGTTTGAAAACATAAAACACTTAGATTACTGAAACACTAAAGAAAGAAGTTGCCCTCTGAAATCTCACTTGCCACCCATCCTCTATTAAAAAATATTTTCATCATTCTTGATTTATCCTTCTTACAAAAGAAAGAACGGATACTTTTCCTTTTTTCTTATAAAAAGATAGCTTACAGTAAGTACTGTTCTGTACTTTGCTTTTTTAACATAACTTTTAGATCCTGGAAATCACCCCCTTGCCATTTGTAGAGATCTTCAGCCTTTGTGTAATTTTTCCAAGTTTTCTTGCCATTATTGTATAGGGTATTTTTTTAAATTAATTCAGTTTAAAATAACTGGAGTCGGAAAAGCTTGGAAAATCTGTGGAGTCGCACAGAGTCGGACACGACTGAAGTGACTTGGCAGCAGCAGCAGCAAGGTGTGTTGCTCCACATTTCTAGATAGTTATATATTCCTATAATATGTGACTCTGTGTTTTAAGAACATTTCAAGGAATTAGTCTTATGCCTCTTGACAAAGCAAAATTTCTTACCTTCCATAAACGAGATAATCTACCAATATTTTCTTTATTGTAATCTTTTATGTACAAGAAAATTTTCTTTGGCCTTTTGGATCCAAAATGTGTGTTAATGAAATTATATATTTATATATATATATACATCCACATGTATATTTTCATTGATCGCACTATATGAAAAGACAATCTCTAAATTCTAACTCCTGTGTTTTGAAAAGCAAAATGGGATGGTGTTACCACAGTCTATTGCATATCAAGTAATTTTTGTCCTGAAGGACTGTGAACCATGATGTGAAAAGATACTTCTTTGTATTTAAGTAGAAATCACTAATATTTGCATTCTTTATATTTTTCTAAAAATTATTATATAAGCACTGATAACAAATTTAATTTGCCCAGCTATGACATTTCTAAAATACACATTTTTGGAAATAATATTCACATTCAATTGAAGAGTTCTTGTAGTACGGTTTTGTGGATAAGTTATGAGTTTGGTAAATTAGGACTCTGTGTGCATGTGTATAGGTTTTAGATACTGTTTTACTTTTCTGGATATACCTGCACATTACTGAATATTAAATACATTTTTCTGAAGGCTGCAACTCATTTATTGAATGACATTGATTGCATTATCATTTTGTGTTGAATGATTCTTTTGATGTACATATCATAGTTGGCATCTAAGGTTTTCTTCAGTGTCAGTTATAAATAATCAGATGTTTTTACTTGCATGATGACTATAAAATCACTCTTCGTAACCCTGAGAACAGCCCTTTTTCCCACTCCAATTAGAGATCCCACTAATGCCTGGGCAGCTTCGCTTCCTGTTTTAGTCTGCTGCTTGTCCCAGGGCTAAGCCACAGAATTGTTCTTTCCCATCCCAGACTTTGCCAGATTGTTGGTGGTCATAGCGTGGTGGGAGTGGGTGGGGAGAGGGAGAGTGAGCCCTTGGTTGTTTCTCCTTTGTCTTGAAATTCTGGTCTTACCTGCTTATCTCAGCTCACCACCCACAGAGATCGTGTACAAGGATGCATATAGGCCAGAGTCTTAAGATAGATTAGACAGAAGTTAGGCTAGAGAAGTAAGAGAGGGTCCAAACATCAGGCTTTGTGAGCCCTTTTAATGAATTTGGTCTCTTCTGTTAACAACAGGCTTCCCTGGTGGCTCAGCTGGTAAAGAATCTGCCTGCAATGCAGGAGACCTAGGTTCAATTCCTGGGTTGGGAAGATCCCCTGGAGAAGGGAGAGGCTACCCACTCCAGTATTCTGGCCTGGAGAATTCCATGGACTATATAATCCATGGGGTCACAAAAAGTCAGACACAACTAAGCAACTTTCACTTTTAGAGAAGGAAATGGCAACCACTCCAATATTCGTTCTTGCCTGGAGAATTCCAGGAACAGAGGAGCCTGGAGGGCTATAGTCCATGGGTCACAAAGAGTTGAACATGACTGAGTGACTTAATACTTCTTTCACTTTCACATCTGTGACAACAAAAGTGTCCTTGAAGGTGTTTTTTTGTTGTTGTTAAAGAAGAAGAATAACTATACATTAGCATTTCCAAAAGTCTCCCTCTTGCTTGGTCACTCTGACTGCATTTCCAGTTTCACAGTTTCCTGGGGGCCAACTGGAGCTTACTCTTCCCAGCCCCACCCCATTCTACTAGTGACTCTAAGCTGTCAGGGTCTTAGACCCCATGATCTAGCAGGTGGGAGAGGGGAGCAGAAACGAGGAGTCGTCCCAGACCTTCCCAAGAATTTTACTAGTGCTTGGATGTTAAGACTGCAAGGAGATTCAGCCAGTCCATCCTAAAGGAGATCAGTCCTGGGTGTTCATTGGAAGGACTGATATTGAAGCTGAAATTCCAATACTTTGGCCACCTGATGCAGAGAGCTGACTCATTTGAAAAGACCCTGATGTCGGAAAAGATTGAAGGCAGGAGGAGAAGGGGGCAACAGAGGATGAGATGGTTGGATGGCAATCACTGACTCAATGGACATGGGTTTGGGTGGACTCCGGGGAGTTGGTGATGGACAGGGAGGCCTGGTGTGCTGTGGTTCATGGGATCGCAAAGAGTCGGACACAACTGAGCTGACCGACTGGATGTTAAGAAATAAATGCTTGTTTGTGACTTTTTAAATATACCTTTCAGTAAAAATATTTAAGTGCAAATGGTTATACAAATACTTTTATAGAGCCCAATAGTTCTCTTCCTTCTTCAGACATATATCTCTGGGTGCCAAGGATACAGTAACAAGTAGAACACAGGACTTGTTCTTGAAGGGGGATCTCAGGGGCAAGAAAGGCTTATAAAATAATTTTAGCAACAGAAAATCGACTGATGATGATGATGTTGGCACATGGTGATAATGTTGATGATGCAGGTGCCATCTAACTTTTATTGAACATTAACAAGGTACTAAGCTACCTTGCCAAGTGTTTGCCCTCATGATGCCTCTGGGGAAGAATCCTAAGAAAGAACCCTGGTGAGCTGCAACATTAAGGGAATCAAAGTAAGTCAGTGGTGGAGAAGCAGTAGCTAGAAACTGAGGAGGTATTGTGTGCTGGAAGTCAAGCTGGAAGTTAATCTCTAAATGAGAGAAATGATGAGGGTGCAAGTGGGATGCAGACCAGAAGTTCAGTTCAGTTCAGTTCAGTTCATTTGCTCGGTCGTGTGTTACTCTTTGCAACCCCATGAACTGCAGCACGCCAGGCTTCCCTGTCCATCACCAACTCCCAAAGCTTGCTCAAACTCATGTCCATTGATTGATTCGGTGATGCCATCCAACCATCTCACCCTCTGTCGTCCCTTTCTCCTCCTGCCTTCAGTCTTTCCCAGCATCAGACAAGAAGCAGTTGAAGTATAATTTTTGACAAGGCAAGTTATGACTGTGTTGCACAATGAATGCATATCAAAGATTTTCCTCAATTCATTAATTAGATAACCTCTAAGGTGTTATCTAGTTTGACTTGAAGAGATTTACATTCTGTTTCAACAGACTTCATTCACAGGGCTGTGAATAGGAATCATCTGATCTGCCCTGCATGAAACAGGAAACATTTGCATTGCTATCAGATTAGTATCTACCTCTACAGAGTAGCCTTAATTGTTGCTGTTGTTCAGTTGCCCAGTCCCATGTCCTACTGTTTGCAACAGGGTTGCCTACAGTCAGTCAGAACATACCCCATTGAAGCAGATCTCCTTTCTCCACCACTTCCAGACTCTGGAAGACAACACTTACATTTCACTGCTGAGACACCCAGTACATAATCTTTTTTGTCCATTTCTGAATCGTGGACATCGTTTTATAATAAAACAGCCTCCTAACTTGGCAAATGGGATAGCGGTTTTCAGGGAATAGCACGGGAGGAAAGTAAAATTGTGGTAGGTTACAGGAAGAATAACATGTATGGATGATGCAGCCATCTGTGGCCTCTTTGAGGAAAGACCAAGAGGCAAAGAACTTGTGAGCAATTCACGGAAAAGGGAGAGGCTTTGTTATTTGTTGGGCTTTGTCTTTTAAAGGGAAGGAACCTAAGTTGAGGAAATTGTAGGAAGAGTAGGTGTCCATCATATGAAAACTAGGCTCAAGTAAAAATAGAGAGAAATGAGATCCTGTTCATAAGTGATTAGCTGAGTCTTAGAAAAGAAAAATGAGGAAGAAGGGTGAATTGAGTCAGTTTATGCTGACAAGTGCTTGAAATGTACTTGTACATGGAGAATATTTTTCCCTACTGATGGAGAAAATCTTGGGGTGGGGATAATTTACAGAATTTTGAAAGCGGCATCCAGAAACTGGATCCTCAGACATTGCAACTGAAACTCAGTGCTTCCTGGAATTTCTCTGTTGGGATCTCTTGTTATCTGCTTATCCTTATCCTTTATGTTCACCTCATTTTCTCTGGTATACGATGGGCTTCCCCTAGGAGGTCAGGGAAAATGGCAGCCGGTAGCTCTGGGAATGTGTCTTCCCAGCTTAGAATTCCAACCTTGTCCTGGTAGTTTGCACTCTTAATTCCCAGCAGGGGTTCTCATTCCTGCTTTTGGTCATGCATCTATCTTTGGACCAGTTATCATGGCCACCAAGGACTCAGTACTGGGACTGGCTTGTCTTGGTCATGAGGGTGTATGGTTTGTTTGGTAAGCCAAGCAGAGCCACCTGGTGTAGGGAGAGGAGCTCTTGCCAGAAAAAAAAGGGTGATCAGTGGCATGGAGGCAAAATAGAATCATGACCACAGCCCAACACAATGGGCTTAGAAGCACACAGTGCCTTTTCAAAGCTTTGTAGACTGGAGAATGGGCATCTGAGGAAATTCATAAACAACTTTTGGGAAGGTATGGGTGGGGGGTGGTGTTGCTGGTAAGATATTCGCTCAGAACCTTTAAACTTGTAACATTCCTTACTGGTATTTTGGAGTCTTCCTACTATTTGCCATGTTGTAGGTAGTCTGAAATTTTTGTTTTATAACTAGAAATACCTTTCACTTGTAAGACTGAATATTTTTGTGTGCTGTTGGGGAATGTTTTTTTTTTTTTTCTTTTTTTCTTTAAACTCTATGTTTTTATTTTAGATGATTGTTTGATTCCTGGTTAATATAGCCAAGGAAAATAATGTTCATGATTTTTTCAGCTCTCCTTCTCACAGGTTTTGTAAGATATATTATTTTTGTATTCTTAAAGTTTAACATTATGGTCTGTTCTATTGCCATAATTCTCACACTTGTAGGTTCTGCCTTTAACTTGATTCATTGCAGCCAATCCTTTCACCAGAGGATCTCAATTTCTATATTTTTGATTCCTCTCTTTCTTTGAATGCCATCATCTTAGTTATTTCCAGAAGTTGTTCTTATTAAACAATAACTTAGTTATGTATAGAATTCCAGGTGGACAGGTATTTTTGTTTAGCACCTTTAAGGTTTATATATCGTGGCATCTACCATTGTGCAGATTCCCTTTTTTTAATACACAAAACTGTCCCCACTTACGATGCTCTTCATTTACTGATTATTTTCTCTCAATAGTGATGAATCATTTTTTTTTCTTTATGTTCTTAGTTCCTCTTGTGACCAAAACACAGATGTTTTAGAGACAGCTGGCTGAGTCAGAGAGGCAGCTGTGAGCAGTCTGTGGTCCTAGGACAGAATGAAAGCAACTGAACTCATGACCATGACCCCATTTTGACCTTTTGCTAACCAATTTAACTCACTTGTTAATTTGTTTTTCCAAAGAATTGCCTGGATAGCTGTGCCTCCTGTCCGTCGGTGCTTACCTTAGTGTGATGTGTCAAGTATTGTTATTTTGATGGTGAATTATCTAGTCTATGTCGTTTAGAGTCTCCTGCTTCTCTCGTTTTGTACTCCCTGCTACTGGTTGTTTTGTCATTATTATTATTTTTCTTTTGTTTTTTGGTTGTGCTGGGTCTTCATTGCCACACAAGGGCTTCGTCTAATTCTGGTGCTTGAGCCTTTCATTGCAATGGTTTTTTTCTGTTGCCGAACACAGGTTCTGGGGTGTTGTAGCTTAGTTGCTCAGTGGCATGTGGGATCTTCCCAGATGAGGGATCGAACCCGTGTTTCCACGTTAGCAGGCAGATTCTTAATCACTGAATCACCAAGGAAGTCCTGGCTGTTATTATTAATACTGGCGTTTTTGCTCCTGATTTCTTTGGCCCTATCATTGGTCGTGGGCAAGGTTAGGAAGAAAAAGTAAACACTGAGGCTTCCCAGGTGGCGCTAGTGGTAAAGAACCTGCCTCCCAGTGCAAGAGACGCAGGTTCAATCCCTGGGTCGGGAAGATCTTCCGGAGAAAGAGATGGCATTCCACTGCAGTGCTCTTGCCTGGGAAATCCCATGGACAGAGGAGCCTGGCGGGCTACAGCCCATGTGGTCACAAAGAGTCTGAGACGGCTGAGCCGCTGAGCACACACCTTAACTCCTGGCTAAAAGCCCTTATAAAGCTTGGTTGGGAAAATCGTTTGAAACTTGGGTTTGTGTAATCAGCATTTTATCTCATTTCATCCACATTCTTGGTACCCATAAATTTCCTCTTGTTCCCTAATTATAATAGTTATGTTTCTGCCTAGTCATCATTTAAATACTGGGCACTTTTGAAATATGAAAATTTTCTTTGCTTTTTTAAATTAGCACAGTGATTACTATTCTTTTATTTTTCTCCATCAAATGTGTATTGAAGACTGGTATAGACTAAATATTTGTGTCTTTTCTTAAATTCTTCCCTGGTGGCTCAGTGGGTAAAGAGTCTGCCTGCAATGTGGGAGACCCAGGTTTGATCCCTGAGTGGGGAGGATCCCCTGGAGAAGGAAGTGACAACCCCCTCCAGGATTCTTGCCTGGAGAATTGCATGGACAGAGGATCCTGGTTGGGCTACAGTCCGTGGGATCACAAGGAGTAGGACACGACTGAGTGACTAACACTTTCACTTTTTCCCGAAATTTATATGGTGAAGCCTTAAGTTCCACTGGGATAGTGTTTGGAGGTGGAGACTTTGGTAGATAATCAAGGTTAGATGAGGTCATTGTGGTGGGGCCTTCACGATGAGATTGGCGCCCTTATAAGAAAAGACACCAGAGAACTTGCAGAGTTTGCTTTTTCTGCCCTGCTCTCACAAAGAGGGGTGGTGAGCACCCAGAGAGATGGTGGCAGTCTGCAAGCCAGCAACAGAACCTTCAACAGAAATCCACTCTGCTGGCACCCATGACTTCCAGCCTCCAGGACTGTGAGAAAATAAATTCCTGTCACTTAAGCCAACCAGTAGATGATAGTTTGTTAAGGTAGCCTGAGCTAAGACTAGGACTTACTTTTAACTCCTTTGGGCAAAAGGATTATAGGCTCAAGGTGTCACTGAGAATTACAGTTCCTAAAGATCCTGCTTTACAAAACATTTTAACCAAACACTTGTCCCTGACTCAGCATGAGTCATCACTTAGCAACTGCTTTTGGACGGCCTGTTGTTGGCACGGAGGCTGGGAGTGAATGAGGCCTGTGCTCTGCACTGCTTCCCGCACTGACAGTGACGTGAAAGTTGCTCAGTCCTATCTGACTCTTTGCGACCACATGGACTATACAGTCCATGGAATTCTCCAGGCCAGAATACTGGAGTGGGTACCCTTTCCCTTCCCCAGAGGATCTTCCCTCCCAGGGATCGCCCAGGGATCGAACCCAGGTCTCCGCATTGCAGGCGGATTCTTTACCAGCTGAGCCACCAGGGAAGCCCCTCTTAAAATGACAGAGCCCCCCGTGCCCCCTCCTAAAATGACCCTGGGGTCCTCTCCTGCAGAGACTGTTTCTTTCCATTGACAGAATTCCAAAGAAATTTTTAGCAAGAATTGAGGGTTGTTGTCCTGACTTTATTTTTACCCAGTTAAGATGCAGGTGCTGTGATAACGCTCAATACACGTGCAAACGTGGTCTTCAGTATTCAGTTAAACCTACCAAATGATCACTAAATACACTCCCTGAAAACAGGAAGCAGACCCTAGACTATTCTTTATGTGACCCTGTGGTAATACATTCTGTTGAATTTTTTTTTTTAGTAGTAGTAGTTCTCTCTCTCTCTCTCTTTTTTTTTTTTTCAATTTTTACTTGTTTCTTTTTGTTTGGCTGTATTGGGTCTTACTTGCAGCACATGGGAGCGTTGATCTTTGTTGTGGTATGAGAATCCTTGATTGCAGCATGTGGGATCTAGTTCCCTGGCCAGGGGATAGAACCTGGGCCCCCAGCACTGGGGAGCTCAGAGTCTTAGCCACTGGACCCCCAGGGAGTCCTTGCTCTACCGTTGCCTGTTCGTGCATTGTGTCTTCCAACAGTTACCCTCTCCCCTTCAGTTTAGGTTGGACATGAGACTTGTTTTAACCAGCAGAATGGAATGGTAGTGACGCTGGCTTACTTCTGGGTGTAAGCCTTAAGAAGGCCTGGAAATGTCTCCTTTTGCACTCTGGGAGGAAGCCATGGGGAGAAACCCGAGTGGAAGAGAATGGAGGCCCTCATTCAGCTGCCCTTCCTTGCAGTACTCTAGCTGCTACCATGTGAAGAAGAATCACTCGGTCTATTCACAGAGTTGTCAGGAGTTCTAAATTATTATGGTGCAGCTTGCCCCTAAGGTGGCCCCCAACAGTGCTCGCCTCCCCTCTGGGATTCACATCCGTGCATCATCTCCTCCCACACTGTGCTGGAGGATACAGAAAAGATGCATGTGATGTTTGAAGCTAGATCATAAAAGGCATGTGGCTTCTACCCTGAATACTTTTGCTGTGTTGGAAGCCAGCTGCCATGTCGTGAGGATACTCAAGCAGCTCTGGAGACGTGTACGTGTGCTAACACGGACCTGAGTGTTCCTGCCAGCAGCCAGCACTCACTTGCCAGACAACAAGGAAACTACTTGGAAGTGGATCCTGTAGTCTAGTGAAGCCTTCATTTGACCGGAGTCGTAGCTGACATCTTTTACAAGTCAGGATCACTCAGCTAAGCCGCTTCCAGATTCCTGACCCACAGAAACTGTGAGATAAGAGATGCTTCCTGTTTGAAGCTACTAAGTTTGGGGATAGTCTGTGTGCGATAATAGATGACCACAACAAACGCTCCCTTGATGACTGTTTTCCTCTGTGCTCCTTTGGTAGAAAAAAAAATTCCTTCATTCTATACTAGATGGAGAAAGTGCTGCCATCACAGAAACAATTTGAAAATAACTATATAAATTATTCATCATCTAACAGCCTACAGTGGCCACTTGCCTTAATGAACTATTATATTACCTAGCCATGGGTCTCAGGAACCTAGGAGTCTTATAAGTAGATCCAAACTAGGATAACATTCCCCTTGAAACATGTTATAAAGGCTAGGAAGAAAAATTTGAATTCTTAGGTTTTGTTGTCCTCTTTCTTTTGGATGAAATGAGACTTTAAAAAATAATGCTTTATTTAAACTAAAGGCTTTAGGTTGAGAGAAGAAAAAATTGAAAATACACTTCAGTTCTTCATCTGAACTATCATTCCATCCCTAATTTTTTTCTTTTTATACCAAATTTAATTCAGGCCAGTTGAGCAAATATTTACTGATTGAGGATAGAATTTTGTGTCGGGTGTTGCTGAGTGGCCAGACATCATTCTTGGCTCAGAGAAAGTGAAAGTGTTCATTGCTCAGTCATGTTTGCTTCTTTGTGACCCAGTGAACGTTAGCCCGCCAGGCTCCTCTATTCATGGAATTCTCCAGGCAAGAATACTGGAGTGGATTGCCATGCCCTCCTCCAGGGGAATCTTCCTGACCCAGGGCACAAACCCAGGTCTCCTGCATTGCAGGCAGATTCTTTACCATCTGAGCCATCAGGGTAGCCTCTGTTAGGTCTTAAGGAGCTTCTAAGTAAACAATGAGATAAACTGAGAAAATAATTGAGGAAATTGAAAACGTGGATGAGGCTGTGAATAGACGATCTTGATTGTGGGGATTTGGGATCTAACCCTAGAAGTGAGTAAGGGCTATGTGATTGTTTTCAGCAAGAGTTTTCTGGTCACGATACTAATAGAAAGATTAACCTGTATGCAAGGGTGATCTGAATTCAGAAGAGAAGGGGATTCAGGGAACTTCCCCAGTGGTCCAGTGGTTAAGAATCCTTCTTGCGGTGCAGGGGATGTGGGTTTGATCGGTGGTCAGGGAACTAAGATCCCACATCCCAGAAGCAACTAAGCCAGAGAGCTGCAAAAACAACAACAAAAAGTCCTGCATAATGCAACTAAGACCCAGCACAACCTAAATAAATAAATATTTAAAAAGAGAAGGAAAAAAAAAGAGAGAGAAGGGAATTCAAGTCTCAAGATGCTAGTGTGAAAGGCATGGGAAAGATGATCCTGTCCATTGCTCTTGTATAGATGAACACATATGTGATACCTCAGTTCAGTTCAGTTCAGTCGCTCAGTCATGTCCAACTCTTTGCAACCCCATGGACTGCAGCACGCCAGGCCTCCCTGCCATCACCAACTCCCAGAGCTTACTCAAACTCATCTCCATTGAGTCGGTGATGCCATCCAACCATCTCATCCTTTGTCGTCCCTTCTCCTACTCTCTTCAACCTTTCCCAGCATCAGGGTCTTTGATCAGTTGGCTTAAATATTGGAGTTTCAGCTTCACCATCCGTGCTTCCAGTGAATATTCAGGACTGATTTCCTTTAGGTTGGATCTCCCTGCTGTCGAAGGGACTCTCAAGAGTCCTTCCCAACACCACAGTTCAAAAGCATCAATTCTTCGGCTCTCAGCTTTCTTTATAGTCCAACTCTCACATCCAGATGCTGTTATAAGGGAGCTCTTAGGGTCTGGTGCAGTGAAAGGGAAGCATGGGCCTCTCTTTAGAACCTGCATTCAAATGCAAGCCTTCACTCTGACACCTGAGCAGTCCAGGAAGGCTGCCTAATGGATCTTAGACTATGTCCCCCTTTTTTGGTAGGAGCACACAGGTGTGTATTGTAAAAGTTAAATGTTGTCAGTTAAATGAGAAATTATACAAGTCTCAGTACTGTTCTTTCTCTTCTTTTAAGGGAAAAAGTTAAAACACAGGCTCTTTGACCCTCCCTAATATGCAAAGCACCTGCTGGGACTCAGGGGTGTAGAGCAGGTATCATGACTCTGCTTGCTTATGCTGGGAACAGGCCGCTGGAGGGAGTTTGAACAGGTTAAATCTTGAGCACTGGCTGAGATTTCCAGCTGGGAAACTTATGCACATATGGCTTTGCTTCTAGTCTCTTCTATTAGATTATGGATATCCTTTCTTTTTCCTAAGTATTTTCTTTTCCACAATCAGCGGTATGTGTTTTCTATTTCTTTAACTTCCTTGCTCTAAAAGAACAGTTGTTTTGTCTATAAATTAACAGAATCATAAGACAAAGCACACCAGTGCCTGGCCCAAACAAAAGCTGATGAGTTGAACAAAGCAATTTCCTTTGCCCAGCTATCTGCTCTAAAATATATAACCCCAGACAAGACTTCTTTGTCAGCTTTGCGGTCTTCATTTTTTAGTTATGTGAAGTTAAACTTAAACACATGTGAGCCTTTTAGTCTAATCAACTTTGAGGGCATATGGTAGACATGCTGCCATGGTAGATACTGAAATATTCTTGGCCATTATTATTTTGCTGTGTGTGCCATCCAGCTTTGTCAGCTTAAAATTGACCCACAAATGACAAGCACCTATGAGTAGTTGTTCTGGTATTTGAAAGATGCAAAAATTCATATTATGTGAAAAATTTTTGAGTAGAGGTACCCTACCTGTATATGAGTTCAGTTCAGTTTGGTTGCTCAGCTGTATTCAACTGTCTGTGACCCCATGGACTCCTGCACACCAGGCTTCCCTATCCGTCACCAACTCCCAGAGCTTGCTCAAACTCATGGATTTTCTAGTAGTCATGTATGGATGTGAGAGTGGGCTTCCCTGGTGGCTCAGCTGGTAAAGAATCTGCCCTAAATGTGGGAGACCTGGGTTCGATCCCTGTGTTGGGAAGATCTCCTGGAGAAGGGAACTGCTACCCATTTCAGTATTCTGGCCTGGAGAATTCCATGAGCTATATAGCCCATGGGGTCGCAAAGAGTCAGACATGACTGAGCGACTTTGACCTGTGTATGAATACAGATACATTTTTTGCATTATTGGTCTGGATAGCTATAAGGATTGCTTATACAAGCCATAGGATTCAGAGGTGGAAGAGATTAAATCTGTTTGTATGTTTCTTTGCACACCATTAGTCATTTTTAATCAGATTAATGTTTCATGTAACCTTTGTCCTTGTTACTGTCTAGCTGTTTCCTAAATGCATACTCAGTTATTACACATTTGCAGTGATATTATGGACTTCTATATTTGACCTTTTATTTATTAAAAATGTTTTGCCTGTATTGTATTTTTCTTTCTTCTTTTTAGCTTTATGGATATAGAAATAAATAGTCTGGTGTAGACTGGGCGCTTTGCACATGTGCATGTATCAGTGCTGCTTTCTCGGCTCGCGCCCCCTTCTCCTCCCTGCTGTTCTTTACGTGTGTTCTATTCCTGCCTGCAGATAGTTCATCAGTACCTTCTTCTAGATTCTCTATATATGCACTAATATATGATACTTGTTTTTCTCTTTTGTCTTCACTCTATATGAGACTCTAGGTTCATCCACATCACTACAAATGACCCAATTTTGTTCCTTTTATGGGCTTTTTTAAAAGCTTGTTTGTTTATATGCATTTAAAGTTTTTATTTTATATTGGAGCATACTTGGTTAACAATAGTTTGGACATTTTAAAAATGAGAAAATGAGCCCTAAATTAACAGAAAGACAGTGAGGATCTTGGCTATATGTGGACACATCTATTTGTGTTCTCAGTCGTGTCCTGTCCTGTTTAATTTGGTATCCCCCTCCCCCGTTTGTCTTTACATTCAGCATGTTGGTATAATAGTGACTCATACTTTGAACAGGGTTCTTGCACAATTTTTCCAACTCTGAGTATGAATGTATGCATTTGACAGTATATTTACATACAGTGTCAGAAACAGACTTGGGCCACGTTAATGGGAAATGGGCTGGTGCCCTGAAGCGTTTTCTGTCCCTTGCTCTTAGATGAGGTCATCATCGTGAAAGCACAGCAGTGCACGTCTTTCCCATTATTGCAGTGGTGTTTCATCAGCTGTGTCTTGCCTCTCGACTCCTCATTAAGTTGTAATCAGAGAGCAATTTCAGCTTCCAGTTCTCTTTTCCAATTAAATTAGATAGAGCCTCTAATATCTCTCATTATTACAAGAATTTATGTTAAGAAACAGTTTGAGATGGGATTTATTTTTTTATTCCAGAAAATTGTAGAGGAGAGACTATGTTATTTAAATCCAGAAACAGAAATAGATTGACTTGGACATGCTTTGTTTTGGTTTTGATGCTGAAGTGAAAGTTGTTTAGAACTTAGAATTAGTATGCTCTCTGAGTACTCAGGGCTGTCACCAATTTGAGGGTGGTTTTTTTTTTAAGTTTATGATATATTTTCTTTTTTTAAAAAGTATTTGATCCAAGTATAGTTGATTTACAATGTTGTATTAATTTCTGCTGTACAGCTGACTGATATGTGGAATCTAAATTATGATACAATGGAACAGAAACAGACTTGAACACAAACAGAAACAGATTGGGACTTCAGCTTTGTCATCAGGCCTTCCAGTGAATATTCAGGGCTGCTTTCCTTTAGGATTGACTGGTTTGGTCTCCTTGCTGTCCAGGGGACTCTGAAGTCTTCTCTAGCATAATTGAAAGCATCAGTTCTTCAGCTGTCAGCCTTCTTTATGGTCCAGCTCTCACACTGCACATGACTACTAGGAAAACCATAACTTTGGTTATACAGATCTTTGTCAGCAAATTTATGTCTCTGCTTTTTAATACACGGTCTAGGTTTGTCATCGCTTTCCTTCCAAGGAGCAAGTGTCTTTTAATTTCATGGCTGCAGTCACCATTCAGAGTGACTTTGGAGCCCCCAAAATAAAATCTGATACTATTTCCACTTGTATTTGCCATGAATTGATAGGACCGGATGCCATGATCTTAGTTTTTGAATGTTGAGTTCTCCAGAGGATCTCCCCACCCAGGGATTGAACCCAGGTCTCCTGCATTGCTGGCAGATTCTTTACTGTCTGAGCCACTCAGGAAGCCCTTTTAAACTTTTGGTTCTTTTTAATTCAAAATTTCAAGCATATGTAAAAGTAGAAAGAATAACATATTGTATTCCCTCTGTGCTCATCACTCCAATAATTATAAAATCTAATCATTCTTGTTCTTGGTAAAGCCTGGAATCCCAGTTCTCTACCTTACCTCACTCAGATGCCATGCATTATTTTGGGCAAGCTCATCATCTCTTTTACAGCTGTAAATTGATGAAGATAAAGCAACACATGTTATTTATTGACTTCTGACTTACATGTTTAAGACACCATTTCAACAACACTACATAATTTGTAGCATGTATTCTCAGTCGCTTCAGTCGTGTCTGACTCTTTGTGACCCTCTGGACTATAAACCACCTTGCTTCTCTGCCCATGACATTCTCCAGGCAGGAGTACTGGAGTGGGTTGCCATGCCCCTCTTCTAGGGCGTGTTCCAAACTCGGATCGAACACAAATCTTCTGCATCTCCATCATTGCAAGCAGATTCTTTACCACTTAGCCGCCGGGAAGCTTTTTTCAAAAAGAAATATCCTGGAGAATTTGATTAAAAGTTGATTGTTAAGTGTTGAAAAACTAGAAAGAACAATAAGCAAATTCCTTTCAGAATTAGTATGAACGCACACAACCCTGACCATTAACTGTGTTCAGCCTTTTATTGGCCACATTTGATTTTGTGGTCTGGAAACATCTTTGGGCATTTGGTACCTGGTGGTGGTGGTTTAGTCAAGTTGTGTGTAAATACAACTGTTGACATTCATTAATCCCTTGTCCCAGGTGGCCTGTTGCAAAATGATACTCCAAGGGGTCCCCTGTTTGTCCTTAATATTTCTAATGAAGGAACGTTTTTGTAGGACTCTAATAGTACATGTCTTAAAGATATATATTTTATATTTTTGTATATGTAAGTTCTTGGCTTTCTTAAATATCATCCATATCTTTTTTTGGTTTGCTTATTTAACAGCTTAAATGTCATCTTGTCTGAGATTAATATTTTTTCAATTCAGATAAACAGAGAGAGAAATGGAGACTCTAGATTTTTAAAATTTAGGATGAAAATGTTCTGATGGTGACCAAGTTTTTAAGGTATTTTCCTGGGAAGGCTAATTATGTTACCAACCATAACCTTCTAATATGGATCTAAGATGGTTTCTACTCTCCCTCTCCTGGTTGCTGGTATTTGAAATTTCTTCAACTCCCTTAAATTTTTAAAATTTGTGTACAGATAGATTTGCTGTCAAAGATAAAACATATTTATATGGCCAGAGTAGTTAGCTGCTTGTTACAGATGCCTGGCCCAGTCAGATGGGGCCCCTTAGCCTAGGGGAGCCTGACTTTCACATTTATTAACAATAATCCATTGCTTTTTATATAAGATACTATTATTGGTAGGGCTTCTCTAGTGGCTCAGACAGTAAAGAATCTTCCTGCAACATAGGAGACCCAGGTTGGATTTCTGGGTTGGGAAGATCCCCTGGAAAAGAGAATGGCAACCCACTCCAGTATTCTTGCCTGGAGAATTCCATGGAGAGAGGAGCCCGGTGACCTATAGTCCATGGAGTCACAAAGTTGGACACGACTAAGTGGCCACATCATACTTCAGAGAACAATGTTAGATGATTCTGAGGTGCTTATTTTTCTCAAAAGCTTATAATCCAACAATAATATCATACCATTCAGATTATCTTACACATTGGTAATATCCACCGGGTGCTTAGTATATGCTAGAATTCCCTAAGTCTAATGGATTCTGAACTTAGCCAGAAGTATTTGTTACCTATTGATCAAGCAAAGCACTCACTGTGCTGTTACAGTGTTGACCACCGTTGAGGGAATGGACAATGAATCATACCGTCCCTGCCTTCAAGGAGTGTGTGTATAGTCTAAGGGGGCAGGAAGGTGCCTCATTGTAGGTGGTCAGATAAAAGTGATAGCATACAGTGCTTGGATTCAGAGATTGAAGGGCTCAAGAAAGGGAATATTGGTGAACCAACTTCTGAGCTGGGGCATTTTTCTTGGATTTTGCTCATTCGGAAGGAAGATGAAGCCACCAGAATAGCTTATGTTTAAAAGGAGGGGGGCTTTTTAGACTTCACTGGTGGTACGGTGGATAGGCATCCACCTTCCAGTGCAGGGAACGTGGGTTCCGATCCCTGACCCAGGAAGATTGCACAGGCCTCGGGGTAACTGAGCCTGTGCACCACAGCTACGGAAGCCCACAGCCCTAGAGCCTTGCCTGCAACAAGAAAAGCCAGTGCAATGGGAAACCTGAGCCCAGCAGCGCAGGTAGCACCCTCCCCGCCCCGCCCCCGCCCCGCCCCGACCCCGCAACTAGAGGAAGCCCGCGCGCAGCGAGGAAAGCCCAGCACAGCCATAAATAAATAAATATTTTAAAGTGGGTGTGCTTAATGAAGGACACCCATCCTTCCTCACTGGAGTTACAGGTAATCAGGTGGTCCCTGTCTCATCCGCTCCGTATCTCTGTGACTTGGGTCCACAGCCGTCTCCTCCTAGTATCTCTCTCTGTCCATCTTATTTTCTTGCTTCTTCCAATTGCCTGCTTCTGTCCCCTCGTGGTTTAGCCAGGCACCACCTCTGCCTGTGACTTCCCCTTCCTGCCAGCCTTAGCTAACCAGAGCCTGGATGTGTTTGTTCACAATGCTTAAGCAAGAACGCAGTTGACAGAGTGCTTTCCTCTGGCTGTAATTAGCTTTGGGGCCGGAGCTGCAGAGTTAAATATGGGCACTTAGGAGCGCTCTTGCCGAGGAAGGGGGTGGGGACTGGAGGGCTGCAGAGAGGGGCAGGCATGTTGGCAGGCTCCTCATCAATTCAGGCAATGTTCATGAAGGTGGACCACCTTGGGGAGGCTGCAGGTGGGGGTCTCATTATGTTTCCTGCCTGTGGAAAGTATATTTTCAGCGGGGAGGTGGTGCACATATGTACTTAATCCGAATGTCAGGCACACTGCGATAAATACCAGAAAGCATTCCTGAAGTGGGCGAGAAGGGTTCACATCTATTACACTGTGAGTGGAGGAGGTTTGTCCATGGGGGAGGAACCTCGTGGACCTCGGCATTTGAACTGCAGTGTAAGGGTCTTAAGAAGAGTGTGCTTGTTGCACAGTGAGTGTGTTTATTCAGTGACTGCCCTGTGTAATTCAGGAAGGGTTTTTAGGAACTACGAACTGTCTGTTTTTCAAGGAACTGACCCAAGCCTAAATTTGCTTCTGCTTTAAGTATTGATTACTGAAGCTGTTATCATCTGAATTTTTTCATAATTAAAAAAATAGTGATCAGTGGGATCAAATAGGAGACATTTTGGAAAAGGATGGGGGCCCTATAAAAGTCAGGCTTTGCTAGTACCTGCTGTTTCAGCAAATTCTCAGCAATGCTTGTTGTGTGAGCACACCATGCATGCAACATACAAATGAAATAGCCTAGGGATCTCAGATATCTTTATTTCCTATGTTAAGGTGTGAGACACCACAAAAAAACAGAATGCTGTCATGAATTATTTGTCTCTTAACATCAAAGTGCTTGTCTCTGGTCATATACTGGCACTGTTTAATAAAAATAAGATACAGTCCAATTCTTTGCAACCTCATGGACTGTAGCCCACCAGGCTCCTCTGTCCATGGAATTCTCCAGGCAAGAATACTGGAGTAGGTAGCCATTCCCTTCTCCAGGGGATGTTCCTGATGGAGAAAGAGAAACCGGGTCTGCTGCATTGCAGGCAGATTCTTTACCGTCTAAGCCACCAAGGAAGATATAGTATTTTCAGTTTTTATCAGAAACCTCAGTATGGTTTTTATTGTGTTTTTTTGGGTTAGGTTTTTCTGACTTGGAAGTTCTTTGTGCTTGTGGTAATCACTGTGCCTAACTGGGACTAGATGTGCTTCAGAAGAAGTTACGTGTCTTTAATGTTTGCTGTGCCTCCCCCTTTTAAATAAACTTCCTGAATTGGGAACAGCAGTTTTTGATTCTCTTTGGCAAATTCAAATTAATGGCTCCTTGTCTCAGGATAAAAGTGGCTGCTTGGGTGGGAGTTGCCACTTCCCTTTTTATTGTTAAGCAGTAGGCAAACCATGCATGGGATTCGTGAGGTTTCCTAGTCTTCTCCAACTGTTAACAATCGCAGATGTCCCCGTCCTAGAGAAAGAAGGTAAAGCACAGGAAATAACACAGACGTCCTAGATTTTAGGATGGAAACTGGAAGGAAATTCTGTGTTTGGCTGATCACTTCGTAGAGCTCTGGTGGCCTTCAGGGAATAAGCCCTGTCCTCTCTGATCGTTCTGTTGCTATTGTTCAGGTGCTCAGTCATATCCAACTCTTTGTGTCCCTATGGACTGCAGCTCGCCAGGCTTCACATGTCCTTCACTGTCTCCTGGAGATTGTTCGAACCCATGTCCATTGAGTTGGTGATGCCATCCAGCCATCTCATCCTCTGTCACCCACTTCTCCTCCTGCCCTCAATCTTTCCCAGCATCAGGGTCTCTTCTGATGAGTCTGCTTTTTACATCAGGTGAAGTTTTGGAGCTTTGGCTTCAGCATCAAACTTTCCAATGAATATTCAGGGTTGATTTCCTTTAGGATCGACTGTTTTGATCTCTTTGCTGTCCAAAGGACTCTCAAGCATCTTCTTCAGTACCACAGTTGGAAAGCATCAGTTCTTCCTCACTCTTTCATCTTAATTGGTCCATGTGCAGTTCTATCTGCTAGAAAATCACTCACCAAATAAGTTACTGCTTTTTGCACCAGTTATTGCCTTACGACCCTGAGATGGAAGGCATGTGAACCAGCCATATACATATATATTTTTTTTCTTATCAATATGTATCCTACAAATAGTTTTTGGTTTTGAATTAAAATGAAGAAAATATGACTTGACAGTGCCTCCTGCAGGCATAGTCCTCCTTGGCAGAAAGCGAAGGCTCCTGAGAAAAGCCTCAGCAGGGTAGTATTTCTGTGAAGTGGCAGCTGGAACCCCTTTAGAAAAATGCAGTAACTCACACTTTACTGCACACAATGTCGTGTCCCTCAGGGCGAGCTCTCTGGTGTCACAGAGTTTATGACTCATGAGTGCTGTACTTTTGTGATGTAATAAACAAGACAAGGTGGTGGGAGAATTATATTCCTGCCCCAAAAGCCACTTCACCTTTTATTCTGTTGGGAAAAAAAGCCATGGGGATATTAAATTGTAGTGGCATTTTCAAGTTGACATTGTGACAGGAATGCCTGCGTTGAAGTGTTAAGCTACTTAAGAACAAAATAAAATCAGGGGAAGGAGCTGTTTCCATGTAGAGCTAAGTTGCTGGCAAGGGTTTTGGAAGAATAACTTTCTCAGTACGCATCCAGGATCTGATTTACGTATCTTTCTCTGTGTGTTTACATAGCTTGTACCGCCCCCATTGAATTTGCCTCAGACTACACTGACCAGCGGCTCTGTTTTTTACAGCAGTTTCAGATGCTGCTCTAAAAAACAGTTCTCTTGTGGCTCAGCTGGTAAAGAATCCACCCACAATGTGGGAGACCTAAGTTCTGTCCCTGGGTTAGGAAGATCCCTGGGAGAAGGGGAAGGCTACTCACTCCAGTATTCTGGCCTAGAGAAGTGCATGGACTAAGGGAAATCCTGGTAAGGACAAGCGTGTTGAGCCATGTGGTCCATTAGGATCCCGTGACCCAGGTCCTGTGTTTCATCATTATTGCCATGTGTTTTGTGAGGGAAAATTGGAAGCTGCCTACCTGACTTTGAGTAATATCAGCATACTGCAAAGTTGCTATGATCTGGGAAACTGGTGTCTAATTCTTCAAAGGTCTGATTATCCCTATGAACATATTATATATAGGAAGAAGTGCTCAACTTTTTTTTTAATGAGATTAAGTTACCTATATTTTTTAATTAAAGAGAAAATGTGCGGAGAAGTAGCAAAGGAGAGTGCCTGGGAGAAATCTGAAAGTAGAGACTGGGATATATTCAATCTACTACTATTGCTGACATCACTTAGTCCATGATGGAGGAACAGGGATGGTTTTTAAAAGTAATTGAAGTAGTTTGAAATATTTGGGATCTTAGGGTAAGAGTACAGCATTTTGAAGATAAACTTTTGTTATAAAGTGTTGCTAAATGAACTAAATTTTGTAGAATATTAATGAAATAATCACATAACATTTTATCAATAATAAAATATTCCTGTTCAGTAGAAAATTGTCTGAAATTTTGTATGTGATTGTTAGCTCTGTAAAATCAGAGACGATAACCACTTTGTCACTGCACTTTACTAGCATAGGGCTTGACACGTCATAGGTACTCAGTAAAATTTTAGTCAGTTGGATAGTACCCATACATTAAGGTAGGGGTTTTCATCCAATAAAACCTTACTGAAACTGTACAATGTACCAGTCACTATTTTAAGTTCTGGGAGGGGAACAGTGAACAAGAAAAATACAAAGTCAATGCCCTTGTTGAGCTTATACTCTAGAAGGAAAGACAGACAATAAATGACGCAGGGCACGGGCTTGATCCTGGATCAGGAAAATCCCCTGGAGAAGGGAATGGCAACCCACTCCAGTATTCTTGTCTAGAAAACTCCATGGACAGAGGAGCCCGGTGGGCTGAGTAGTCCATGGGGGTCCCACAGAGTCGGACATGACTGAGCGACCCTTTCACTTTCACACTGACCAGCACTCTGTTTTTTAAAGCAGATTTAGATGCTAGCAAAATGGAGAGGGAGGTGCAGAGATTTCCTCTGTACCCCCTGCTCTGACTCATGCGTAGCTTCTCCCCTTTTCTCAACATCCTCCAGCAGAATAGTACATTTTTTACACTATTTATTTATGTATATTTCTTTTTGGCTGCTCTGGATCTTTGTTGCTGAGCTCAGACTTCTCTCTAGTTGTGTCAAGCTCAGGCTACTCTTTGTTGTGGTTCGTGGGCTTCTAGTGTCTGTGGCCTCTCTTGTTGCAGAGCCCTGGCTTTAGGCATTCAGACTTCAGTAGTTATGGGCCTGGGGCTTGGGCTTCCAGGATGGCTCAGCGGGTTAAGAATCTGCCTTCAATGCAAGAGACTTGGGAGACGTGAGTTCGATCCTTGGATCAAGAAGAGATCCCCTAGAGGAGGAAATGGCAACCCACTCCAGTTTTCTTGTCTCAAAAATCCCATGGGCAGAGCAGCCTGGTGGGCTGCTGTCCATGGGATCACAAAGAGTCAGACACGACTGAGCACAGCACACAACAATAATGGGCTAAGTTGCCCCGAGGCACGTGGGACCTTAAGTCCCCAACTAGGGATCAAACCCATGCACCCTGCATTGGCAAGTAGATTCTCAACCACTGGGCCACCAGGGAAGTCCCCAGAATAGTACACGTATTACCATTGATGAACCTCCATGGACACATCAGGACCATCCGAAGTCCATAGTTGGATGGACTAGTTGGGTCC
This sequence comes from Nanger dama, assembly GCA_917880005.1. Taxonomy (NCBI): domain Eukaryota; kingdom Metazoa; phylum Chordata; class Mammalia; order Artiodactyla; family Bovidae; genus Nanger; species Nanger dama. The sequence continues at coordinate 10,024,423 of CAKJTW010000020.1, forward strand.
ACTCTTGGTATTGTACATTCTGTGAGTTTGGACAAGTGTATAATGACGTGCATTCACCACTACAGTATCAAGTACCATAGAGAATAATTTCACTGTCCACCAAATCCTTTATGCTCTTCCTGTTCATCCCTCCTTTCCCCTAATCGGTGGTCATCACTGGTCTTGTTACTGTCGCCCTAGTTTTGCCTTTTCCAGAATGTGACATAGTTGGACTCATACATGTATTTTCACACTGGCTTCTTTCACTTATAGGCAACTAAGAGTCCTCTGTTGGAGAAGGAAATGGCAACCCACTCCAGTGTTCTTGCCTGGAGAATCCCAGGGTCGGGGGAGCCTGGTGGGCTGCTGCCTATGGGGTCGCATAGAGTCAGACATGACTGAAGTGACTTAGCAGCAGCAGCAGCAGCCAAGATTCCTCTATGTCTTCTCATGGCTTTATAACTCCTTTCTTTTTCCTGCTGGGTAATCCGTTGTCTGGATGCACCACAGTTTTCAGTGCTTTAATTTTTTAATAGATTTGACCTTAGGGTTGGGATAGGATAAGGCAAATAGGCATTCAGGAATTAAGATAAGTCATATTTTCATGCACTATTTAAAGGTCAAAAATTAATGCCCCAAACTCCACAGTGAACAAAAGGTCAACATTTTAAAGACAGAAAGTTCCCTCTGAACGTCACTGACAATCATTAGCAAAATTCCTTCTATCCATAACCCACACTGTGGACAGTATCTTCATGCTCTGAAACCTGCTTCTTCCCCAAAGTCACTGCTTCCCTCAAAGCCTTCTCAGGTCATTCTTTCCTCGCAGCCCGCCCAGTATTGACATAGGGATATCTTCCTTTTCCTGCATTTTCACTTCCAAACCATACTTTCCTCCTCCTCCCTAAAAAACACCCCACCCAACCTGTGGGTGGACTAGTTCCCACCTGTCCTCCGTCTGTTGGAGGCATCCAAAGGGCTTTTTCTGCCTCAGGGACATCCCCCTCAATCTTCAAAAATTTTAGGGCCTCACTCTCTGTCATTCAGCCAACTGCATCTTTCATCACTCTTAGCTGATTTTGATATCAAGCTCGATGCTCCAAGATTCCAATTTCTCTGTTCCTTGATTTTTATTCCTCTAGTGATCTTGCTTTTATCATTCTTCAGCCATTCCCTCTGAAATTCATATTATAGTCCTTGCAGGTACCAGTGACTGTACCTCCTCCAGAATCTTAATTTCAGCTCTGACTGTCCAACTACTGCTTCTATCCAACCCACTATTTTTTTTTTTTTTTTTTTTTGGTACCTTTAGGACAGAATTCTGCAGCCCACAGCAGGACTCCTTGATACTACATCGGTTTGGCTGTGATGGGTTTTAGTTGCTGCATGCGAGATCTTTCATCTTAACTGGGGGACTGACCAGGGATCCAAGCCAGGCCCCCTATCCGAGTCTTAGCCACTGGAACCAGGGAAGTCCTGATCCTGCAATCTTTGAACTATGTGTCCCACTCTTCCTGCATCTCCACTTTAGATTCCGTTACAGCCCATCATTATAACCATTTCCTTGCTTCTATCCTCAGTTCTCCTATATTTTCTCTCTTCATTGTATTTAACTGGCAAAACAGCAACTCTGGCGAAATGCAAGATTTATACAAGGGCAAGACCATTTTAGAAACAAATTTTTATGTGTCTGGTTTTCCTTCAAATCTCTTCTCATTATTATTAATAAATAAAAGTGATCTGATATTTTCATAAACCCATTTTAGTTTATCGAGTTTTACATTTCTTCCAAGTGTTCAGTAAACACCATGATTTATTGAGAACAGTAATCAGAGTGAAGAGCTGTAGTTAGTTATCAAGGGAAGAGATTCATAAATGCAGTTCTTTATCTAAAGGACATTCATGATAACTGTTTGATAAATCATTCTTATGTAAATTACTCTGAACAAAGAGGGGAATTTTTGCAGAGCGATCTTGCTGTGTGTCATATCCTGTGTGTGAAATGTTTGCCTAGTTGACTAAGACAGGGTTGGGTTGAATTTCAGTCATGGTAATATCCTCAGGTGTATTTACCATAACATTATTTAGGGGGATATCCCTGGTGGTCCACTGGCTAAGCCTTTATGCTCCCAGTGCAGGGCTCTGGGGTTTGATCCCTGGTCAGGGAACTAGTTTCCATGTGCTGCAACTAAGACCTGGTACAGTCAAATAAATAAAATAGTTTTAAAAATTATTTCGGGCATTACAGACTATCTTCACACCCATTTGCTTTGCATTGAAATGACCCCATACTTTTAAGAGCCCCCCCACCAATGGATTACAGTCCATAGGGTTACATCGAACCAAACTGAGTGACTTAGCATGCTCACACCTCCTCCCTTTCTCTTTTATCTCCCCTAGAAAATATGTTTGAACAGAGAAGTCTGGTAGGCTACAGTCCATGAGGCCGTATGAGTCCAACATGGCTTAGTGACTGAACCACAAAACCACTAGAAAATAGGTTAAAGGACTTCTCTGGTGGTCCACTGGTTAAGACTATGCACTCCTAAGGCAGAGGTCCCAGGTTCGAATCCTAGTCAGGGAACCATATCCCACGTGCTGCAGCTGAGACCCAGCACAGCCAAATAAATTAAAAGAAAAAAAAAAATGTTAAGCTGGAATGGGTGCTTATAAAGTAGGAGTGCGTGTAAAGTAAAAGTTAGATTGCGTCATGTTTTGAGTGGACTATCGTTTTCTTTACCCTGAATTCCCCAAAGAGTTAGTTGCTCTGTCCTGTCCAACTCTCTGTGACTCCATGGATTGCAGCCAACCGGGCTTCTCTATCCATTGAGTTTTCCAGGCAAGAATACTGGAGTGAGTTGCCATTCCCTTCTCCAGGGGGTCTTCCCAACCCAGAGATGGAACCCAGGTCTCCCGCATTGCAGGCAGGTTTTTTTTTTTTTTTTTTTTTAACCATCTGAGCCACCAGGGAAGGCCAAACTTGACTCCGAAAACCGCCTGAATATATAGAGCCAGCCTATAGGTACATATATATATATATAGAACCCTTGGGATAGCAGCCGTGGTTCATCAGGTGCCTGTGTGCCAGCCTCACCTCAGGTAACAATGTACCCTCTCTGTGTGCTCTCCCAGGTCTACCCTGAACTACAGATCACCAATGTGGTGGAAGCCAACCAACCAGTGACCATCCAGAACTGGTGCAAGAGGGGCCGGAAGCAGTGCAAGACCCACGCACACATGGTCATTCCCTACCGCTGCCTGGGTGAGCTGGCCGGCCTTGGCGCCGGTGTTGATGGGCCATGGGCTTTGGGCATAAACGGGAAGGATGCTCTAATTATTAGATCAGATATGCAGGCTCTTCCTTCAGCATATTGCCACTGTGTATTAGACTATATATATATTTTTAAATTAAATTTATTTATTTTTTTAATTACAATACTGTATTTGTTTTGCCATACATTGACACGCATCAGCCATAGGTGAACACAATCGCCCAATGCCGAAGCCCCCTCCCACCTCCCACCCCACATCCTCTACCTGAATCATCCTGTGCATCAGCCCCATGCATCCTGCATCCTACACCAAACATAGATTAGCGCTCGTTTCTTACAGGAAAATACAGATGCTTCACTGCCGTTCTCCCAAACCATCCCACCCTTTCCCTCTCCCTCAGAGTCCAAAAGTCCACTCTATACCTCTGTGTCTTAGACTATATTTTGGACTCTTATTAAAGTATCCTGTGTCCTAACAATAAAGGAGCAGTATTTCCGGGCTTCCAACCTCAGAATGAATTTATCTAATGTGTTTATTTTAATTAAAAATCATGGGCCTCTTCTACAACTGCTGAATGAAAATGTCTGGTGGTGGGGCCCAGAAATTTTAGTTTCACCGATTTCTGTAGGTGATTGTCCTGTACCTGAATTGTCTAGAATTAGTAGAATTCACACCTTGTATGTTTCTTGACATAGACCTCATAGAAGAGAGAGCCTAATGTGCATTTTGCTAATTCTTAAAAAGCGCTTTCTACAACAGCCCACTACTCTTCCTGTTTGATGATAATTGGGGAATTAAAGTTGAGCAAATTTTGTTATTCTGCTTACATCAAACTGGAGGAAGCAGTTTGATCACTCAGATTTAAATGTGTGCTTTCACTTTTACTGACTTTTACTTTAAACTGTTGTTCTAAAAACTGAGTTGCTTTATGTAGTATCGTGTTTTTTCCTTTGGAAACACTCTCATACTCCACGTTTAATCTGTCTTGGTTATTAGTTTCTTCCTGCTTGATTTTTTTTTTTTTTAAGATAGCTAGGCAGTAGGGAAATCAGCAGCCTTTGATCTGATAGCCAGCATCTAGATGTTTTCCAGAAGTATATTCATTGTCAAGGTGATTGTAAATAAGGACATAGGGATTTATCTGAGAACGATGAGGACAAGTATTGATACATGCCGGGGTCCAGCCCAAGTATTGATACATGCTGGGGTCCAGCCCCAGTGGATCCAGGGTGATTCGAAGGTGGGGATGGAATAGGCGTCCTAGGAAAAACTTATTTAATTACATAGAGAGGGACTAAGATTTTAGCAGAGAAAAAGAGGCCAAATAACTTGGTTAACACAGGGTACCAATCACCACCTACGAAGGCCGCAGGTGTCTTCCCGTTCTCCTGAAGGAGAGGGAGGCACTGAGGCCCCCTAGTCCGATCTTAGAAGCCCAGGCAGAATTAGTAGGCTTGGTGGGTCCTATGCACCAGATGGGAATTTGGCCAGAAAATAGTAAGAGAGAGAAAGGGGCTGAATAACTTGGCTTATGTGGGGTACCAATAAAATTCTGGACAAGGAATTTGCACCATCTGAATGGCGGGCACCCACGCTCCAGATGGGAATTCAGCCAGAAAATTGGGGAGCAGAGAAGAACGACATGAGGGAATCAGTCTTTCTGGAACTGATCCGATTTCTTTATTTTGGGGTTTGCTTATATACCTTTTGTTACATATAGGGATGAATACAGAGTCACGTGGGGTCAGCAGTCCTGACCTTATCAAAATCAGGTGCTTTACATAAAAAAATTCTTAGAGGTTTTACATCATCTTCAAGCCATTTCTGCCTGCTGACATTTACAACCCTTTCTTTCTGATAACCAGAAAACTTATTTTTTCCAAGGGTGTTTATCCTTAAACCAAGCACCACCCTCTCAAATAAAGTCGCATTCCTATAGGGTGAGGGTATAGTGAGTTACAATCAAGAAAGGAATTTATTTAACCCAAGGTTAACATGATTAATCTTAAAGGTTAATGCTTATTTCTCCTATATGCTTAGAGGTTAGTACTTATTTCTCCTATGGGTTAATACTTATTTCTCCTATATGCTTAGAGGTTAATACTTATTTCTCCTATGGGTTAATACTTATTTCTCCTATATGCTAGTTATATTCATTATAAGGGCAAGGAATATGGAGATTTTAGCAGCAAACATCAGTCCAACAAATGAATATCCTTTCACCAATGTTCCTCTTAAGATCTACTTAGTCTTAAGATAGTGATAAAGTTACATTTTTACATAGCAAGGACACAGTGATTTATAACAAAGTACAGTGATCTATTATAAGAGAGAAAATTCAGTAACTCAAAAGTCTAATATTGAGGTTAGTACTTATTTCTCTAACATCAAAAACTACTGTATTTCCTTTTCTATATTCCAAATACATTGAGTAATATATTCCCAGGTACCTAAAGGATATGGAGGCCTGGCGGCAATCATTGACTCAACAACAAGAAAAAGTCCTATGTTAATTAAGATTCTCAGAATACTCCAAAACTCTCTGTGCTGTTTATGGCTGAGAGGTAGTAAACCTCGTGTGTCCGCAGAGAGGTTTAACCTGAGACGCCCTTGTCCCACCTAGGGCAGGGAGTTAGCAGCAATTATTGACACAACAAATGAAGAAACCCTTTATCAATATAATTCCCAGCCAACCCACTATACTAATAATTTCTAACTTTCCACAAGAATTTGCCTTTAGTAAGTCAAAACATCTCATGCCTCTCAAGGTTGGAGGGCTGTTGTGGCCAGAGGAACCTATGCAGGCAGGCTAGATAACCTTCAGAAGAGTCCCGTAAGCTGAAACACTCTAGTCACGCCCAGGAATTTTTACTGCCTTGGAGCTGCACGTTAACTCCTTCTCGGAGAGAAACGGTTATGGGGGAGAGCCCCCCCGTAGGTGAGAGTACAAGACAGACTCTGGTTTTGGGGTTAGATGCTCGGGAGCAGGGAAATTTCCTGAGGCTTCATCACGCCTTTGCGCATACCGAAGCCCCCTTCCTCATGACCTTTGCCAAGGGCGGAGTTCCTCACACTGGCCCCCAACAGATACACATTCCAATAATGTCTTGTAACAACTAAAAAGGGTCTTTAAAAAAAAAGTCCCCAACAGCAAACTTAGAAATTCAGAATGACAAAGATTCTGTAATACTTGGGTCAAACATGAATGTTGTGAGAACCCTTTGATTACTATAGATGCCTGCACACACTTTGAGACATTAACAGGAAACTGGGCTAATCTCCAGTGAATGAAGATTTCATCTGGTGGATTTATGATAAAGAAAATATGCAAAACCAGATTCTTAAACATTTGGCAGTTAAAGAGTTTCCTTTTTCCTAATTGCAGAAGACAACACTTGTGATGTGTTTAGCCACTTTCCCAGGCCGGATATAGTATCTAGTGTTACCTTAGCACATCAACAACACCTCTTCTTGACTACTCATGGGACTAGATGATCATTATATACTTCTAGTAGGCCTATATCCACATTATATACTTCACCTGGCCTATATGAATCTTTTCTCATGTTTTCTCATTTTATGAATCCCTGGTATTTTTCTACTGAACCCAAAATTAGACCTTAACATGACAGTGACAAGCGGAACACACGATGCCTCCAACTTTGTTACTGAGCTTAGATTAGAATTAAGGATTGTACATACTACCTCACTCCTAGGTGATGGCAAATTTTCCATCAGTTTTTTTTTTTCCCCTGATTTTTCAAATTGAACAAAATATTCTTTAAATTGTGTAGTGGTAGTGTTAGTTGCTCAGTTGTGTTTTAACTCTGCAACCCCACTGGACTAGAGCTCGCCGGGCTCCTCAATCCATGTTAGAGGAAAGAATACTAGAATGCTTGCCTGGAGAGAATACTCCAGGCAAGAATACTAGAGCAGGTTGCCATTCCCTTCTCCAGGGAATCTTTGTGATCGAACCCAGAGATCGAACCCAGCTCTCCCACATGGCGGGCAGATTCTTTGCCAGCTGAGCCACCAGGCAAATTCTGTAGTGCCTTACAATTTTCAAAAGTTTCACAGTCATGATGTCATGTAATCCCATAACAACCCATTTTTTTCCCTACCCTATACTGTCCCTCCCTTTTCCCTCTTCCCACTGGTAGCCACTAGTTTGTTCTCTTTATCTGTGAGTCTACTTCACTTTTGTTTTATTCATGGGTTTGTTGTATCTTTTAGATTCCACATATAAGTGGTATCATACAATATTTGTCTTTTTCTGTCTGACTTACTTCACTTAGCATTAATGCCCTCCAGATCTATTCATGTTGTTGCAAAATGCAAAATTTCATTCATTCTGTAACTAAAAGTATTACAAAAGGTGGTGCATAATATAACCCCAATGAATATGCACAGCATGTCTTGTTTTCGGGACAAGGAATGGAAAAACATGCATGTAATTTATGTATTTTTAAATTCCATTCATACTGCATGGTCCCAATAGTTTTTGAATATTGTTTGTCCAGTTTTCTTCCCTTCCTTTCCCTTTTGTTCCTTTCTTCTTTCCTTCCCTCTCTGTGCCTGCCTAGATTTAACATCTGTTACACAGAGAGGTTATCAAGCATTTTGTAGTTGAATAGGGCACCCATTGAAATACTCTGTGAGGCAGGTGATGTTGGATTTTTCAGTCTCACTTCACTGGTACAAATATTGAAAGTCAGCAAGACTGAATTTCTTGTAGTAACTCACACATCAGTTTAAGCAGTAGAATCAGGACCAAAGCCCAAGGATTTTTGATTCGCAATCCAGATTTCCTTCCAGTATCAGCAGAAAATTGTATTAGAGCCAATAACCACCTGATTTATAAAATCAAATCATAAAGGAAAGACTATGAATTGGAGGCAATAACTAATCCCTAAAAAATTCCCACTGTAGATATATCTCATAAAGGCCACAGCCATATCCCCAGAAGCTCCCTGGTTCTCTCCGTGCGATCAGTTTTCCACTTTATGGTAGGGATAGGCAGCCTTCTCATATATGGGGCTTCTCAGGTGTGGTTTGTTGTTCACTAGCTAAGTCACGTCTGACTCCATGAACTTCAGCACGCCAGGCTTCCCTGTCCTTCACCATCTCCTAGAGTTTGCCCAAGCTCATGTCCATTGAATTGGTGATGCGATCCAATCATTTCATCCTCTGCCACCCGCTTCTCCTCTTGCCCTCAATCTTTTCCAGCATCAGAGTCTTTTCCAATGAGTTGGCTATTCACATCAGGGGGCCAAAGTATTGGAGCTTCAGCATCAGTCTTTCCAATTTCAGGTGGCTCACTGGTAAAGAATCTGCTTGCCAATCAAGAGCCATGGATTCAATCCCTAAGTCAGGGAGATCCCCTGGAGGAGGAAATGGCAACCCACTCCAGTGTTCTTGCCTGGAAAATCCCATGGACAGAGGAGCCTGGAGGGCTACAGTCTAGGGGGTCACAGATTTGGATACCACTGAGCGACTGGGCACACAGGAACACTTATGTATTACTTCCTGCTTGAGTAAAGAATTACTGTTTAGCATTACCATAAGTACCATCTAAAATTTCTGGCTGTATCCAAATAAATCCTTTACACAAAAGAGATTATTTTACTAAAGTTAATTCTCAGACAGGCACTACCTAGAAAGCAAAATAAGATTGTCTTTAGTATTAAGCATATTAAAATTCAAAACAAAGCTCGAAGAGAAAAACCCTGTCACATTCAGCATGTAACCTTCCTGACTTTTCTATCAGGTGCAGGAAAAGTGCTGCAATAGGATGTTTTTCTCTAAGCCATGTATTTGCCCTGGGCATCCCTGCTCTACAGTGTCTGGTATCCCTTGTCTAGATGGAGAAAGTGTATTAGGTTGCTGTTGTGACTTTCTTCCCATGAAGTAGATGATTTCTCTTGGGAGTTAGCTGGCTTTCTCATTTCACGCTTTGCTTTTAGTTATGCCTCAGGCACCAGACGGTAAGATTGTCTTAGTCATTTGAACATTTTATTAGTTATCTCATATAGGATTCAAGCACATCATTATTATTCAAGGAGAATATTTTCTTTGCAAAATGTTTGACTCCTTTGCATTTGGATTACTACTTTTCCTGGAGTCACAGATCCATTACTGAAATTGATGCTTTTCTGCATTTGCCACTGTCCAGTAAAGGCTAATAATTCAATTATAAGCAAAAAAGATGAGTAGAAACTCTGGAATCAGCTGCTGCTCTGGTTGCCATTTTTATATGAAATACCAGCACTGTTTGAGTTGTATATATGTATTGTGACTCTCTCCAAGAGATAATGGGAAATGAAATTTTTAAAAGTTGAGCTTATTAGAGGTTCTTGATACAAGTAAGTTATGACCTCAGTAATTTACTGTTTGCTTTTATAAACAGTAGCTTAACTCATGAAAAGTATATTCTGTTTTTATTGCTTTTATTTTTCTCTATTCTTTTAGATTGTTTCCACTTATATAAAGATACAGACAGATGCTGACATCCAAGAAAGTTAAAGTCACATGGAACTTAAATTTCACAAGGTCACATTTTCACCTACTTTATTTAAAAAGTAACTTCCCTGGTAGCTCAGTCGGTAAAGAGTCTGCCTGTACTACAGGGACTCGAGTTCGATACCTGAGTCAGGAAGATCCCCTGAGGAAAGGAATGGTAACCTACTCCAGTATTCCTGCCTGGGGAATCGCACGGACGGAGGAGCCTAGTGGGTTACAGTCCATGGGGTCGCGAGAGTCAGACACGACTTAGCAACTAAACCTACCCACCTATCTTATTTTAAAAGAGCAAAAATGCCTTTAGATTTAGTAACACATCAGCTAGAGTGGATGTAAGATATTTTGAGTTTTTAATTTCTCTGTGTATTTGGAATCAGTACTATCATATCAGATCTGATGGTCTGGAAACATATACTTTTCTGTGCCAACCAGAAAACAGCTGCTTTCTAGTTACATCTGCATAATTTCATCTTGGAAATTGTTGGCTTGCTGTTTTAACATAAATTCAATACACTGGACCATGATGTTTCCAGCTTTTAACCTCACGCTGTGTCTTTCCTCATAGACTTTTCCTGGTGTAACTGAGTTGAAATGATTATGATAGGGAATCAAGAAAGAAATGGACATCCATCAGAGTTCTCTTTGCACTCTGGGAACATCTTTTTAAGTGGTTTGCTGCTTACCATCACTTTATACCTACAGCAGAGAAAGGAAACTGAATTTCCTTTTTGTGTTTACAACTCAATTCTCATCATGTTATTTCCTAAAACAACACATTTGAGATCTTTTCTGATTTTGTTTACTGTTTTTTCTAGCAAATAACTTCAAAGGACTACAGTGGAAAATGCAACTTGTATATGACAGTTGTACAAGATTTGGGGGATTTAGGGCACCATGTTTAGCTTTATACCACATGAATAACTGTAACCAGAAAGAGAATAAGTCAGAAAAACTTTCAGAGTGGTACAGACAAGTATTGTTATGTTTCCTAGCACGGGAAAGTGGCTTAAACCCAGTGTAACAAATGGAATTCAGTTAGTTAACTCAGACTATGCCACAAAGCCCTCATTTCCATTATATTTTAATTAGCTAGATACATTTTAAATTTTATATAAATAATATGTAAAATATATTAGACATGGACTTAATGCCATCACAAAGTATAGGACATTTTTGATGTATTTCTTCTTTAGGAAAAGAACTGAGAAATGCTTTTTTGTGGACTTAAAAGAATTTTAGTTTTGATCCTGTGAATTAGGGACAGCATATCTCTATAATATCTCCGAATAGTACCCATTAAAGTATAACTATATTTCTTAGAAAGGGAAAGGTTAATTATTTCAAGCTTAGTGAAGTGAAATTTGGGGAAATAATTTCTCTGAGGTAGCACCTTTTAAAAAGTAATTTCATATTTGTATATCATGAAAGAATTGACCATAAAGCACTGAGGCATAAAGTATGCACAGAAAGAAAAAATCATGAATGTTAGAAATGTCATAAAGAAGACAGTCCATGTGAAGCCTGAGTAAAGATGTATTTCAATTTCAGTATCAAAGGATATGATGACATGTTCAAATTTTAGTACTCAACAGAGCAGCTCTCAATGTAGAGTCTAGAAATAAACTGTTATCTTTGTTTATCACCCTAGTCACAAGCAGCTTCATTAAACTTTCCCTCTCTTCTACATCCCTTGATAAATGTCAGCTCTTGCTGGTGGTGCAGTGTGTCCTTCTCCCCGCCCCCCACCCCCTGTCATTGAGTCTCAGGCTTTAGCTGTGAAACCTGATGGTGAAGGGAAGTCCCAAGGCAACAGCTGTGCGCAGTCTGGAGAGAAGCCAGTCCAGATTGGAGGAGAATGGGGCAGATCCCAGGAGGGAGTGCTCCAGGGAAAAATAGCACTGATGGGCCTGCCTGTACTTAAGAGTGGTTATAGAATTCTGTTACAGAGTTCACGAAAGATGCAGTACTAATGGGTGCAGAGAAAATGGAGCAAATATAAAAATGGGGCGAGGATTAACTTTATGTAAACAAAAGCCAAATTTGAAAGATAGCAAACAGTTGTAAGATAAAAGGAAAGGCGATGCCATCCCCCAGGTCTGAGCAGCACAGATGGCATAGACATAATAAAAGGATACTGGAAGGAACGTGGGAATGAATGGACGGAACGGACTCACCTTCACATACGAAAGACCGGAAGTGGGAAAAATCAAAGAAAACGCTATCGTATACTATTAACTCAATACTACCGAAGTACAGAGTTCAGCAATAAACTCTGCAGAGACACAGCTACCTCTTTTTGCTACAGAGAAATTTATCAAGTTGGCCTGTGGCAGGAAGAAGTTGAGTTTAGGCTTGCAGGCGTTATTTTCAATCTAGAAATTTTCTTTTAAGATTAGAAATTGTGAGTGTAACTAGTGTTAAGGGTGTCCTTATTTAACTTACTTTGAGTTGGGTAGAGTTAAACTGTGATTTCATGGAGCTGAGCTTATGTACCAACTTCAGAAGAGTTTGTTTCTCCTTGGGTGAAACTTACGACTCTCTATAACATTACCTTTATATATTTTATACCTATTTTACAGAATTTAGGGCAGAATTCCACTGTTTTAGATGTTGTAGAGGTTTGTAGTTGTGACTGTTTTTACTCTGGAAACATGCTGGTCTTCTCTGCTGATTTCACGACAAGCATTTGTTCAAGGACCAAGCAGAGCATCATCAACACTCCACTCCTCTTCCCCAGAAGTTTTCTCCTAAACGCAATTGTGTTGAAATTTCTAATTCCAGTTAATGATTTTCTTTATTACCAGGTGCTAAAAGCTTGTTCTGTAAGATAAGCGATTGCTGTAAAAATAGGAGGTAAAGCTGGAGTGCACAGTGAAGTTCCTGGAAAGAGAATGAGGCATGGTGTGGATCCTAAGGCATATGGAGAGAAAATGAAGATCCATGAATCAGAAAATGTGTTCTGGGGACCATAATTTGTGTTGGTAGTATTGGTACATATTGGTGGCAAGTTAGAATAGAACTAAGATTGTTGATTATTTAAGTTTGAAATAGTATTTGTTGTTGTTCAGTCACTAAGCCATGTCTGACTCTGCGATCTCGTCAAATGCAGCACACCAGTCTTTAACTCTCTCCTGGAGTTTGTTCAGATTAATGTCTGTTGAGTCAATGATGCCATCCAGCCATCTCATCCTCTGTTGCCCTCTTCTCCTCTTGGCCTCAGTCTTTCTCAGCATCAGGGTCATTTCCAAAGAGTCGGCTCTTGACGTCAAGTGGCAAGCGTACTGGAACTTCAGCTTCGGCATCAGTCCCTCCAATGAATATTCAGGGCTGATCTCCTTTAAGGATGGACTGGTTGGATCTCCTTGCAGTCCAGGGGCCCCTCAAGAGTCTTCTGCAACACCACAGTTCTAAAGCATCAGTTCTTCAGTGCTCAGCCTTCTTTATGGTCCAAATCTCACATCTGTGCATGACCATTGGAAATATCCATAGCTTTGACTATGTGGATGGACATTTGTTGGCAAAGTAATGTCTATGCTTTTTAATACACTGTCTAGGTTTGTCATATCTTTTCTTCCAAGGAGCAAGCGTCTTTTAATTTTGTGTCCTGTAGTCACTGTCCCCAATGATTTTGGAGCCCAAGAAAATAAAACCTGTCACTGTTTCCACTTTTTCTCCATCTATTTGCCATGAAGTGGTGGGACTGGATGCCATGATCGTCGTTCTTTGAATGTTGGAATAGTATACAAATCACATTTTTATTCACAAAGACGTTGAATTCATTTGATTGTTTCTTTTATGTGGTGTCTGGAAAAATATCTGAATAGTCAATGTGTTTTGAGCCTTTAATTATGCCAGTTCTTTAAATAGATGGTACAGTTAGATTAGAGGAAAAACTTATACTCTGGAGTAATATTTCCACAAATTCTAGTAACCTGTTCATTTAGTGCCTCAACATCTTTTGAATTTAAATAGCAAATCTGTAAGAAAGTAATAGGTTGGAGAAAGTTTTAAATTAGTGGATTTGAGGGCCTTTTGAGGGAAAAGAATAATCATAGAGCAATATTGAGAATAGACAATTTGTGGTGCTGAAGACTAAGAAGGCTTTCCTGCATTGCTGGTAACTTTGGAAATAATTGTTTTTAAGCGGAAATGTTAGCTTTCTGAAAGCTGAAATTTTTGTTTCATTCATTGAAACATATTTCAGAGTTTTAAGTATGTTGTGGCACATTGAATAAGTGCATATTCAATGAATGGATTGAGGAGTTAGCTGAATATTTTTAAAGGAAAGAAAATTTAAAGAAGGAATAGCCTAATCACTAGGAAGACAAAGGTTATAAAACCATAATTTCACATGCCTAAATGAACTACAAGATTATAGAAATAAATATTGATCAACAGAGGAAGAACAGATTTTATTTAATAACCAAGAAGTAACCTAAGAACCTCAGAATAGGGAGAAAATAAGGTTTTGGGGGTTTGTTTGTTTGTTTGTTTTAACCTAGCTTAGAGAACAATAAACTCCGATTTCTGAGGAACAGGGTCTAACCTAGACATACCTAGTTTAAAGACAGTATAAAAATTAATAAAAAGAAAGCCTCTTTTAAGATAGAATCAGATCCCTTCCTCGTCTTAACCTTCCATTGTGGTTTTAATTAGTGTTTCCCTGATGATTTATGGAGAAGCGATGGCACCCCACTCCAGTACTCTTGCCTGGAAAATCCCATGGGTGGAGGAGCCTGGTTGGCTGCAGTCCACAGGGTCACGGAGAGTCTGACACGACTGAGCGACTTCCTTTTCACTTTTCACTTTTATGCACTGGAGAAGGAAATGGCAACCCACTCCAGTGTTCTTGCCTGGAGAATCCCAGGGACGGGGGGAGCCTGGTGGGCTGCTGTTTATGGGGTTGCACAGAGTCGGACACGACTGAAGTGACTTAGCAGCAAATGATTTATAACTTTGAATAGATTTTATAAGCTTACTCACCTGTTTGGATATCCTCTTTTGTTAAAAGCCTGCATACGTTTTTCACTCATTTCTTTAAAAAGTTTGTTGTTGTTCTCCTTAATTTGTAAGATTTACTAGATTGGAATTCTTTTATGGAAACATGCATGGCAAATATTTTCTCCTTTTGGGGGATTTGCTTTTTGAATCTCTTCAAAGTATCTTTTTCTTAAAACAAAAATTCTTTTCAATCTCAGTAAAATAAATGGAGTCAGGGGACTTCTTTGGTGATTCAGTGCTTGAGACTCCTAACTTCCACCGCAGGAGGTGCAGGTTCGATCCCTGGTCAGGGAACTAAGATCTACCACATGCTGTGCAACTCATTCATAAAATAAAATAATTTTTAATTAAATTAAAAGAAATAAAATGGAGTCAGGCATCCCTGAAGTGGGAGCTCTCATGCACACACCACCTGTCACAGCTTTACATTTCTGAGCAGGAATGTCTGATACTACACCAGGAGGAAGAAAGATTTCCTCCTGGCTCAACAACAGGCGCAGCCAACGTAAGACTCTGCAGCGCGGCAAATGAGAAGCCATCCCCCACCCTGAAAGCTCCATTTTCCTTAAATGGTCTTTTGCTAGATCAGCCACTCCTAACTTCCTTCTTTTCCTGTACAAAGTAACCTTCCTCTCCTTCATTTGCCAGGCTAGCCTGATTTTTGCTATAGCTTAATTATCCCAAATTGCAATTCCTCTGCTATGCCTGAATAAACTCATTTTGCTGGTAAAATTATATTTTAAAGCTGTTATATTTTAAAGGTTGATATCAATGTTATCGGACTTCCCTGGTGGCTCAGACGGTAAAGCGTCTGTCTACAATGCGGGAGACCAGGCTCGATCCCTGGGTTGGGAAGATCCCCTGGAAAAGGAAATGGCAGTCCACTCCAGGACTATTGCCTGGAAAATCCCATGGACAGAGGAGTGACTTCACTTCACTTCACCCATGTTATCAGAGGCATCTGAATTCAGAAATAAGACATACCATTAGATTCTTTGGGGACAGTGTCCTTATCTTTAGCTTTTAATGCTAATAATAAAGGATTATTTTAACAGAAACCCACTTCTAAGTATCATTTATAATGATAACGAAATCTAAAACCTTATTTCAGATTTTTATGTTGTATCTTAAGAGTTGGGATAATCTGTATGTAAACTAATCATTAGTTCCTATCATATTGAAATGCCTTTTTAAGTGATGAGGTGAATATGGTACTGAGTAGGTGTTTGATGTATAGATATTAATTATTCCCCTTTTAGAGGTTTAAATATTCTCATAACACTAAAATTTGGACCATCTTATTTATTTATTAATTAAGGGTACGTGTATTTTCAAAAACATTACCCACCTGGAATTCCCCTAAATCTTCCCCTTCAGTCTTAACTACTTTGACAGAATATGGTCCAATCTTGTTTTGGGTTTGAGGAATTATTTTTGGCTGTCACTGAAGACCTTCTTTATTGTATGATAGCTTCATTAGCTCTAGGTTTCTAGATTTCTGTGAGTGGATCAAGTGACTCTTTCCTCTGGCTTTACTGAAAGTAGAATTACTTGTTATTCAGGGCTTATGATACTCTGCATTCTCTAAGCGTATTTAATACAGTAACCTCAATGTTTAGTCTGCCAAGAAGTTTTCCTGTGTTTTGCCATTTAAATAATTTTAGCTGATTTTTCTTTTTCTATTCTTGGTCCTCATTGCAAATTTTCTGTCCAAATTCTCAGTCAAAGCATGGGAGCAGTGCACAGAGCAGCTTCCCACGTGGCTCCACCTAGCAGTGCAAAAGATGCAGGGGATGGGAGTTCGATCCCTGGGTCAGGAAGATCCCTTGGAGAAAGAAATGGGAACCCTCTCCATTATTGTTGCCTGGAGAATCTCATAGACAGAGGAGCTTGGCGGGCTACAGTCCTTGGGGTTGCAAAGAGGCAGACACAGCTGAGCACAGACACACCAGTGCACAAATTATCTTCAATAAGTTCTTTCACTTCATTATATCTGATCTTTGACTTCATTATGACCTTTGGTCAGTAGGCCCTTTATTTCATTTGCTATATCAGCAATTTTTAGCCTTCTCACATTTTCCTGTCCATCAGAGACCCCTGGGTCCTCATGTCAGTAACATAATCTTTAACATCCACCCTTGCTCTTCCCATTGACAGCTGTGCTTCTTGATACGCCAGTCAGCCATTCCTATTTTATCTTTGCAGCATTTACCTCCCTCCAGTCAGCTGTTGTCAAACATCTAGCCCTTCAACTCTGGTGAATGAGGTCTTGGCTCAGACATTTTTCTGTCCTTCTCAGTGTCTCAGCAGTATCTATCCCTACTGATCACTGCCTTCTCCTCACACCATTATTATGCTCTTGGCTTTGTCAGTCTCTGATTCCCATTCTTCCTCTGGCTCATTTTTTTCTGCAGCCTGCTCAATACTGATGTTTCTATGAGTCCTCTTGGGTTGTTCATTTTCTCACAGTACCCTTACTAGGAAACCTCATCAGTGCCTTGGTTTCCCCCAAAGGCCTGGCTTAATGAATCCTGAGTTATTAAATCCAGGCCAGGCCTCCAAGTACTTACTGGTCATCAGACTTGCTATGACTCCCAGAATCTTGATAATTAGCTTTGTGCCTTCAGGGTAAGAGCATGCAGTATATTGCTAATACTGTGCAGAGTATTGCCTTTTAGCTTTCATGGACATTTCCTCTAAGTTGTATATGAGATTTCCTTACCAGTAAATGACAGATTTGGGCATCTTAGATTAAACACAGAACACATAAGCATAGGATATGCATCTTTTATTTTTCCCTGTTGGTTTATTGTATCATTTATTTGGTGAATGAAAATCTACTTGAGGCAAAAGAATAAGATTGTTTTTAGCTTTCTTAATGGCTTCTGGACTCTTGATTTCATGCAAAGGAATTAATTGAATTTGAATGAGTTCAATGCAGAAATATAGCTGTTTATGCAAAAGTACCCCCACCATCATCAAGGGCTTTTTTTGTTTTGTCTTTCTTGGCCTTTCTGCAGGTTAATGACAACTCCTATGTAAGAATAAGATAAATCAAACTTAAGTCTCTGGGAAATATTCATGTAGTCATTTCTCACACCTTTTAAAGAAATGAAGATATGCAATCAAATTCTCTCTTAAAATTTGACTTTACAAAACATTTTTCAATATTTTAACTTAAATATAAATTTTTACAAAATATATTTTTCGTATAGTTGTGATATCAGTGTTGGAATTACCATATTGCACTGTGAGGAGATCTTCCACTTGTACTAATATTTTATAACTGAGAAGGAGAAAATTATATCATCTAGAAGCAAAGCATGAAAAACAGTCTAATGTAGTACATTGTTAGTTAACCAACTGCTTGAATGATTCAGAAATGGTAGGGTAGTCTTATCAAGTGCTCAGATTCCAAGAAAACCCACATAAGAAGCGGGCAGCAGAGGATGGACTGGTTAGATAGCATCACTGACTTCATGGACATAAATTTGGGCAAACTCCAGGAGAAGGAAATGGCAACCCACTCCACTATTCTTGGCTGGAAAATTCCGTGGACAGAGGAACCTGGCAGGCTATAGTCCATGGAGTCACAAGGGTCAGACATGACTGAGCGAGTAAGCCACTACCACCATTGGGAGACAGTGAAGGCCACGGAGGACTGGCATGCTGCAGTCCATGGGTCCCAAAGAGTCAGACATGTCTTAGCAACCAAAAAGCAACAACAAATAGTGAATTGTTCATTTGCTTATGAGAACTGTTATTAAGATATCTTTTGTACTGACTTGGTGTACAGTTGACTTTTCAGTACATCAGCCCTGTCTTGCCAAAGAGATGACCTTCCGTATATAGATTTTACATTAGGTATTTTCTAGACTGAGCATGCAGGCAAGGCTTTGTATAAATAGCCAAGTCCTTGGATAGGAAAATTTTAAAGCTAAGGCATTGAAATATCCTGACAGTTTGAACATCAATCAAAAATGAAACATCTAGAAATCATGTAATAGCGTGAATAGGAAGGGTGTCAAGCCAAGAGGGGGAACCGACCTTATGCTTCTTTTGACTAGGAGAAAGGCAGACATGCCTACCTGCCTTGTGGAAAGGTGACCTTGAGTAAAGTGAAAGTGAAGTCACTTAGTCGTGTCCGACTCTTTGTGACCCCATGGACTGTATGTAACCTGCCAGGCTCCTCCATCCATGGGATTTTCCAGACAAGAATACTGGAGTGTGTTGCCATTTCCTTCTCCAGGGGATCTTCCTACCCCAGGGATCGAACCTGGGTCTTTCACATTGCAGGGAGACTCAACCCTTTGAGCTACCAACACTACATTAAACTGTTAAGCGGGTAACCTGGAGCTTTATATAATGTAAATCCAATGACCTGTTAACCTGATTGCATTATTAGAAAGTCTGCTTTGGGCCAGAAAATAGCAAATCACATAGTTTTCTAGATGATTCCAATACTCAGCTATTCTTACCAAAAACTGAGTCTTGCATCAGCATTTTCCCAAAACCACAACATTTCCAGGTTAAAACAACTGAGGCCTTCAGTATAATTTTCCTTTGATCTACTTTTTAATCCTTTACAATTTTGAATGAAAGGCAGAAGTTGTAGTGTTTGGAATGAGAGATACCCTGAAATTACTGCTCTATTTGAAAGCCTTAATCATATGTAATTTCCTCGTTTATAAATGTTAAATCTCAAATGAGAGATTTGCCTTCTTCAAACACGTTTTGTGCCTTTTCTGTACAAGGCCTTCCTTTGGAAAGCTTGTTCAGACTTAGTTTTGATTCAAAGCCTGAGCTTTTGCATGCCTGGAATTCTTGCTCTTCAAAATATTTGCTCCCTGGAGAGGTCAGCTGAAGATGGAGTTGTCATGTGACTATGGACCATTGACCCGGAAGATGTTTAGGTAACGGAATGAGCTTTGGCAGAGTTCCACTGCTTTCTAGTTGAGGGAGCCTGGAAAGGAGGGCAGAGCTGGCTGTGTTCAGATGGAAAGAACTTGGTAAAAACTGTGTGAAACCTGAATGTACCTTCTTTTGATGCTTTTGCCTTATTCCTTAGAAACATTTTTAAACTGCAGCATTCCTAAGTGGGCTGTAGTGTGTAGTGATACATATTTAAGTGATCTTGCATCTAAACAAATGCATTCACCCTCTGCCTGGTGAGTAGAATCTGAATGATGCCTGTACTCTGTTAGAAAAGGACAGACGTTTTCATTACAAAATTCAGTCAAGCAGAAAAGTAGCAAAGTGAGCAGAAATTTTCATTTACATCCATGATTGAAGTTGCAGTGATAAAAGAAAATCGCTAGGTTCAAGAATAGCCTTGTTCTCATTCTGTTATATGACACGGAGGATTTGGTCAATATGGAAATAGTTTTTTGATACTTACATTATTGAGGAAGGTGCTGATGGATAGTTTTAAATTGTACAGATCTTTCAACTGACCTTAGTTCCCCCTCCCAGGGTTTTTGTAGTATCTTTAAACAGACTCCTGTACCCCCTTAGTATCAAGTCCATTATTGATTTGTTAAAATGTGGGCTTTATGTTCCATTACCATAGAGATCCACAGTAATTTCTTTGCCTTTACTTGTGAGCACCACCAGGTGTGGGGCCTCCCAAGTGACGGAGTGGTAAAGAACCCACCTGCCAACACAGGAGACGCCAGTTTGATCCCTGGGTCAGGAAGATCCCCTGGAGGAGGGCATGGCAACCCACTCCATTATTCTTGCCTGGAGAATCCCATGGACAGAGGAGCCTGGCAGGTTACAGTCCATGGGTCACAAAGAGCCAGACATGACTGAGCAACTAAAAAACAACAACAAATCAGCAGATGAAACAGAACTCAGATAACTAGGGCCAAACCTAGACACCACCATCTAAGAGAGTGGATTAGAGAGTGGGATCAGAATTTTCCAATTTCTCTGCTAAATAGTTCATGATGTGCCTTTTTGGTATATGTATATAAGCTTTAATGCAGTAATTTGCTGCCCCAAGCCCTCTTTCTTGGAAATCCAGAAATTCACTTCTTTCCGTTCTCTCAGGAGCAGTGAGCCCTGGCAAGCTGATTTATAGTAATGAAGCTAACTAAGCCTTGTTTACAAATCTAAGTGGCAGTTCCTAAGTCCACAGTCGAATGGTAACTGAGGGAGAGAGTCTTATTTAGCCAGATCCATCCCCAGTGAAAAGACCATGTGATTTTTGAAGAATGATTCAGAACTGGGTAATTTCTAAAACATTTTTATTGAAGAACTTGATGAATCATGTATACATTTTTTAAAAATTCTGTGAGATATTGTGTCCCTCTCCCTAGGTCGTGATTTGAGTACAATGACAGAACTCCAGTCCTTTCTGTTATGTTTGAACAAAGCCCTGGGAATTTACAGCACTGTTCTCATGCCAGTGAAAGGTTGTGCTAATTCCAAATACCGCATCCTAGATGCTTCCTGGCTAGCTCTTTTGTTAAATGCCGTGATATCTTTTTTCTGCATCATTCTCTCCTTATCTACTTCCTCTTGTCCCAAATAGTTTTGCATCTTTTTAGGATATAATTTTTGTTTCTGGAAAGTTTTGAATTAGAACAGCCCTGAAATACAGGGCGACATGTGTATTTCTCTGATTCTTAGGAGACACCCCCACTGTCTCCTAAAACTAGACATTTCAGGTCTAGGCTAGACACAGGAGAATCCAGAAGGTAGTTAATATGCTCCCAAGGGGCACAGTGTGGCAGTTGGGTGTCAAGGGGTCTCCCAGATAGAAGAGGTTTGGGCTCTAATAAAAAATTAGGGTTAGGGTTAGCTGCAGCTCCTGAAGCCTGAGTGCCCTAGGATCTGTGCTCTGAAACAGGGGAGGCCCATGCACCTCAACTAGAGAGTGGTCCCTGCTCACTGCAACTAGAGAAACCCTGCACACAGCAAGGAAGATCCAGGGCAGCCACAGATAATAAAAACATGTTTTAAAGGGAGAAAGAAAGGAGTGGAACAGGAGCCGAGGAGGTGTCAGTGGTGGGAAAGAACCCGGATGAAGGTGAAGTGGTGAAGAGTAATGGCTACCCTGAGAGGGGCCTTCTCTCCCGACCCGGCTCTCCCAGATCAACAAAGTGGATGAAGCCACCCAGGGTGACAGGTGGGTGATAGGGTGAGAGAGGGTGGAGAGACATCTCCAGACTACAAAGCCAAGAGATCCTGGGAAAAACCAAAAGAAGGCTGATCGTCTGTGATGAGGTTGAACAAGAAGTGCATGATGAGAACTTCAAAAAGTGTGCAAAGATGAAAAAAACTGTGAAAGGCAGGAAGCTGGAAGGCCTGACCACCTTTTCAAATGTTAAGAAAGTCTCTTAGTTGAGGGAAAACGCTACCTTGAGCTTTGTGCTTCCCGAGGATTCGGGAAGACTCGAGTTGGGAAAGTTGGGAGAGGAAGTTGATGAAACAGGTGAGGTAGAGCGTCCCCTTGAAGAAGTTGGCCCCCAGGGTCCTCTGACATCTTCCAAAGAAAGGTTTATCAAAGAAAGGATAAGAAAGGCCTTAGCCAGCCTTATCAGGATCGTCAGGGTACCACCCGAGAGCTACGGTGAAGCCATGGTGAACGTGAGCACATCTCTAGGGTTTACAGGGTGAAAGGACAGGGGCGACTGTGAGATCCCATAGCAGGCCATAAGGGAGCGTGACGTGGCCAAGCAGGAAAGATTGGAGTCCAAGAGAGCCTCTCACAAGTTACAGGAATGTGACCGTGAGAGGTCAAAAACCATGGTACCTCACAAAGTAACAGAGATTCCAGGAAGATGCTCTAATACCCAGCAGAACTGCTGCTGCTGCTAAGTCACTTCAGTCGTGTCCGACTCTGTGCGACCCCATAGACGGCAGCCCACCAGGCTCCCCCGTCCCTGGGATTCTCTAGGCAAGAACACTGGAGTGGGTTGCCATTTCCTTCTCCAATGCATGAAAGTGAAAAGTGAAAGGGAAGTCGCTCAGTCATGTTCGACTCTTAGCGACCCCATGGACTGCAGCCCACCAGGCTCCTCTGTCCATCAGATTTTCCAGGCAAGAGTACTGGAGTGGGGTGCCATCGCCTTCTCCGACCCTGCAGAACTAGAAGAAACAACCTACTGAGTCCCAGCTGTAAAGAAGAGCTAGAAATTGTATCATCACAACAGCTCAGAATGTGTGATCTCTCTCTCTCGTGATTTGAACTACTAAAGTTATTATACCGACAAACAAGTTATGCAGATGTGATATTCTACAGCCTTTGGAATCATGGGGCTTCCCTGATGGCTCAGACAGTGAAGAATCTGCCTGCCATGCTGGAGACCCAGATTCGATCCCTGAGTCAGGAAGATCCCCTGGAGAAGCGAATGGCTACTCACTCCATCATTCTTGCCTGGGAGAATTCCATGGACAGAGGAGCCTGGCGGGCAACAGTCCATGGGGTTGCAAAGAGTAGGACACAACTGAGCAACTAACAGTTTTCACTTTCGCCTTTGAAACCATAAGTTGTAAAAGAGCAAATGAATTGTATGTGGGAAAAAGAATAGTTGAATGGTGATCTCTTCCCTTATATTGCTTCCACATAAGATAGATTTTGGCCCAGTAGGGAATTGCTTATTGTTCTTTGTACAGTATTGTACAGTTCCAGGAGCTGATGGTCGGTTGGCATTGTATTGGATTCTAATCTAGTACAGTTGCTGAAAGCAATGTTCTCCGTGTGGGTGTCCAGCAAAGAAATGGAACTGGCAACTGAAAGGTCACCATGGAGAGTTGTGGAAGCTGTTGAATGCTCGGACATGACTGATAAATACGAGAAAGCCCAAGCAGAAAATTGAGGACAGAATCTTCCTTTGTAATCAGTTGTTTAGAGAGGAGTCGATGAGAGGGAGAGGAACAGAATGACTAGCTTCAGACAGAGAGTGGGAGGACAAGTGTTGCCTGAGAAGACATAACTTAAGGAAGAAAGTGATATGGCAGAGAACAGACAGCTCATCTGAGGGCTGAGAAAGAGACTCATGCATTTGTTGCTACTGACCTTGAAAAAAGAATTATTGGAGATCGTTGAAGTGAGGCCAGATGGTGATGAGCCAGGAAGAAGGGCAAGTCAGAGGCTTCATAATGACAGTCCATAACTTTGTTGAGAAGTTTATCTGTGAAAATGCCTCTTCCTGTTTTGATTATAGCCTGACTCACACGTAGGTTTCTGAGTAAGGTGTGTGGACAAAACACACTGTATGTTTTTACTTCTCTGTATAATTTAAGGTTTTGGTGATCACCGGTGGTTCTCTTGCATCCTCAAGCATCAGCCCAATTGGTATTTTGTTGTCAATTATGTGGGTTTTTAAAAGCCCCGTGATATAACTTCCATCAGTTGCATCTTTAAAACCCATCAGTTATGGAATTTTTTAGAAAGTCAGAAAGAAAGAGACGTGTTAGGAGGAAGCTGCCAGTGAGGATACTTGCATTTTCAAGAGATGAAATAGAGAATTTAACAGGATATCTCTAAAGTATGCGCCTTTCACATCATCTCTCAAAAATATAGAAGACTGAACGAGGCTAATGATGAGTAGACATGAAGGAAACCTTATTTAAATTTCTGCATTTGAATTAATTGCATGATCATAAGTACAAATTATCATATGAGAAGTGCAAAAGAGAACTAAGAGAAGAAGCGATGTTTGCTGGTAAACAGAATTAACCACAGTAACAAATTTCATATCCCTTTCAATGATTAAATATATGCTATTGTGATGGCATATAGAACTGTGCATATAGTCTTCCCAGTATATTCAGTCTTACGTTTATTTCTGCTTAGACCTGTTTCTTTGGAGTTAGTTTCCCCTATAACCTCAACTTGTCCCCATTCCACTCATCATTCCTTGAAAGGTAGCTTTGATTTCAAAACCTTGATGCTAAGCTAGTGCATGGTGACCACTAGCCACCTGTGGCTATAGAGTGCTTGAGATACTCTAGTTCAAAGTGGTGTGTGCTGTAAGCGGAATATGCCCATCAAATATCAAAGAGTTAGTCTTAGCAGCAGGATTGGTGGTGAATGTAGACTGTCTTAGTATTAATTTTTACACTGATTACATTGTTGAAATGATAGAAACTGGCCTATACTGGGTTAAAGAAATTGAGAGAACAGAAGTTTGAGCTGAGAGAATACACAGGAATCCATCTCTGAAGTGGGGACTGGGGGAAAGGGGACTGAAGACTTGCTTAATGGGTGTAAAGTTTCAGTTTTGCAACATGAAAACAGTTATGGAAACTAGTTTCACAATAATGTGAATATACTTAATGCAGCTGAACTGTACACTTAAAAAATGGTTACAATGGTAAATTGTATGTTCTGTGTATTTTGCCTCCATTGAAAAGAAAAAGCTGTTCCAAAAGGGTTCTATAATGCAATAACCTGCGACTTAAAAAAAAAAAAAAAAACCACCTTAATAAGATTAGTAATAATGGATTCTGTTAAGTAGACCTATGCTACCTGAAGGAATAGCTGAATCCAGTCACTTGGGAACTTGTTATAAAAACAGAATCAGCCCCACCTGGACTTGTCCAATCAGAAACTGCATTTTAACAAGATCCCCAGGTAATTCAAGGGCACTTTAAAGCTTGAGAAACCCTGCTCCAAATCATCTTTCAAAGTGTGGTCCATGAGCTGCCTGAATCCGAATCCCTCTGGGGAAGTGTGTTTTCACGTGCATCCCAAGCACAGGGATCCAGTCCAGGTCTTGGGGCCAGAAGGGGATGGATCTGCAGGCTAATCAGGCATCCCAGGTGACTCTGAAGCAGCTGAGTTTGAGAACCCCCTGACTTGGAAAGATTATTTTCGTAACTGTATTTTTGATGTTGGGGTAATTATAAATATGAGTATTAAGAAGATCCATTATTACTAAAATCAAGAATATGAGTACTAACTCCATAAAAAAGAGGCAACAGAGCAAAACACATAACTAATCTTAAGTGGTTTGGTGAGAAAGGCATGATTCAGAATCTATGGAATATTGTAATAGTTTGCTAAAATAGTGAGCATTACATAGTCAAGGTCCAAAGTTGAAGCTGATTCTCTTTTTAACTAGGCAGAAACCCCATGAGGCTTCAGATTTCTAATTTGTAAATGTGAATTGAATTTGATCAGTGACCTTTACATTTCTAAGACAAGGTTAAACTTGGAAAGCAAAGAATTTCCTTTATAGGGTCTTCTTTGGGGGTCCCAGTGGTTAAGACTTCACCTTCCAGGGCAGGAGCTGCAAGTACTATCCCTGGTCAGGCAGCTAAGCTCTCATATGCCTCTCGGTCAAAAAGCCCGAAACATAAAACGAAGCTATATAATAACAAATTCAGTAAAGACTTTAAAAATGGTCTACATCAAAAGAAAATCTTTAAAAAATTTTTAAGCATTTCCCTTATAATTGATAAATGTGTGATTCTTCAGAAACTCTGAAAGTTCTTACAAGAATTTAAATGCCACCCATGCACAAATTATTGAAGCAGAAAATTTACTAGGAAAATCTAAAACTAAGCTTTGTCTCGTTATTTTAGATGTCATAGAAGAGAAGCCTGTGTTAGTAAAGATCTTTTATTTTCATAAACAATCATGTATTCCATAAAATTTCTTTTGCCTTCATTGCACTAAATCACTAAGATGTTCCAATCAAGATTTTTCATATAATTTGTGTTTTATTAAATGTAATATCGAAAGAATTAAAATATTAAGATAGAATTTTATTAAAATATATACAATTTGAATTTATTTTTTATCCTCTTTTTAAATCAGTTTATTTTTTTATCCAAGGACAGTTGCGTTACAGAATTTTGTTGTTTCCCATCAAACCTCAGCATGACTCAGCCATAGATACACATATATCCCCTCCCTTTTGAACCTCCCTCCCATCTCCCTGCCTAGCCACCCCTCTAGGTTGATACGGAGCTCCTTTGACTTTCCTGAGCCACACAGCAAATTCCCCTGGCTGTCTATTTTACATATGGTAATGTAAGTTTCCATGGTACTCTTTCCGTACATCTCAGCCTCTCCTCCCCTCTCCCCCTGTCCATAAGTCTGTTCTCTATGTCTGTTTCTCCGCTGCTGCCCTGTAAATTCATTCTTCAGTACCATTTTTCTAGATTCCACATATATGTGTTAGAATGCAATATTTATCTTTCTCTTTCTGACTCACTTCACTCTGTATAATAGGTTCTAGGTTCATCCACTTCATCAGAACTGACTCAAATGTGTTTCTTTTTATGGCTGAGTAATATTGCATTGTGTATATATATTACAACTTCTTTATTAATCTGTCTGTGGACCTCTAGGTTGCTTCTGTGTTCTAGTGATTGTAAATAGTGCTGCAGTGAACAGTGGGATACATGTGTTTTTTTTCAGTTTTGGTTTTCTCAGGGTATATGCCTAGGAGTGGGATGGCTGGGTCATATGATGGTTTTATTCCTAGTTTTTAAGGAATCTCCATACTGTCTTCCACAGTGGCTGTATCAATTTACATTCCCAGCAACAGTGCAAGAGTGTACCCTTTTCTCCACACCCTCTCCAGTATATGAAAATGAAGCTTAAAAATGTAAAAGTAGAAATTATCTTATATTTTCAAAAATATTTTTTCTTTAGCAGAAAGGAAAATGGTAGTTGCCAGGGGCTGGGGAGAGGAAAAAGCAGGAGTGTCATTCAGTGAATATAGAGATTCAGTTTTGCAAGGCGAAAAATTTTAGAGATTTTTCCTACTATAATACATATATACCTAGCAGTTTAGTCACTGTCATAACTGACTCTTTGCAACCCCATGACTGTAGCCCACCCAAGCTCCCCTGTCCGTGAGATTCTCCAGGCAAGAATACTGGAGTGGGTTGCCATTTCCTTTTCCAAGTAAACATCTTTTTAACACAAGTTCTTTTCAGTTGACAGTAATTTCACAGTTGTTGAAAGTCAGAATCTTGACATGGAAGTGAATAGGTATGTCTTATCAAAATCTGATGTGGACTTTCAAATTTATTTTAAGAAGGCATTACTTGATTTAATAAATTTTAATTTTAATGTTAATTAGATTTAATAAAATTTATATTCATTTGTATTATTTTATTAGATTTAATAAATTTTAATATTATTTAATGTTAATAAAAATCAAGGGGATATTCCAGGGGATTGCCATGTACCCCTCACCTAGTCTTCCCAGTTTTCGTAAAAGCATACAAAAATCTAAACAAACTTTTGGCCAATCCAGTATTAATATCTAGTGGTACATTTCTTACAGTTAATGAACCAATTCTGATCCATTATTATTAATACAGTCTGTCCTTTTATTTATCCTTCATTTATGTCCTTCAGTTCAGTTCAGTCGCTCAGTCGTGTCCGTGAATTGCAGCATGCCAGGCCTCCCTGTCCATCACCAGCTCCCGGAGTTCACTCAAACTCTTGTCCATCGAGTCGGTGATGCCATCCAGCCATCTCATCCTCTGTTGTCCCCTTCTCCTCCTGCCCTCAATCTTTCTCAGCATCAGGGTCTTTTCCAATGAGTCAGCTCTTCACATCAGGTGGCGAAAGTATTGGAGTTTCAGTTTCAGCATCAGTCCTTCCAATGAACACCCAGGACTGATCTCCTTTAGGATGGACTGGTTGGATCTCCTTGCAGTCCAAGGGACTCTCAAGAGTCTTCTCCAACAACACAGTTCAAAGGCATCAGTTCTTCAACGCTCAGCTTTCTTTATAGTCCAACTCTCACATCCATACATGACCACTGGAAAAACCATAGCTTTGACTAGATGGAACTTTGTTGGCAATGTCTCTGCTTTTTAATATGCTGTCTAGGTTGGTCATAGCTTTTTTCCAAGGAGCAGGCATTTTTAAATTTATGTCCTTAGTGTTTACCTAAAATCCTTTCTCTGTTCTAAGATCCCATGCAGCACACCATGAGAAATTTACTTGCCCTATCTAATCAGCACTCCATGACAGTCTCTCATAATGTCCCCACTGTTGGCCTTGGCAGTTTTGAGGAGTAGTGGTCAGGCATTTTTTCAGGATGCTCCTAGTGGAATTTTCTTATGCTTCGCCTGGAGTTACGGGTTTCTGGGAGAAAAACCACGGAAACAGATTGCCTTTTTCATCATATCATATCATATCAAGAGCCCCTGTGATCAATAAGATCTGTCACTATTACTGTTGACTTTGATCATATGACTGGGATAGTGGTTGTCAGGTTTCTCCACTATAAACCTACTCTTTCCACTCATTGTGTACTGAAGTCTTCAGAAGAAAGTCACTAGGCATAGCCCACAAGTAAGGAACAGAAAAGTATGCTTCACCTCCTAAGGGTATAGATGATTTTTAATTCTACACAGGTTTGCCTTTTACCACCCATTTTATTTATTCAGTGTTAGTAACTCATAGACACTTTATATTTTGTGTTATAATCTAATACTACTTTAATATATATATATATGTGTGTGTGTGTGTGTGTGTGTGTGTGTGTTATATATATATATATGCACACGCACACACACACATAATTGCTCAAGTTGTTCTCATTTTGGCCTTTGGGAGCTCATTCATTTGGCTCTTGTGCTTAATTTGAAATACTGTCTTTTATTGTTTTCTCCACAAGATGCTCCAGACTCATATATTTTAGGCCCCAATCCTAGAATCCTCTATTTCTCCAAGGGACTCTAGTTCTTCCTCCCTCTCCAAGGGACTCTAGGATCTTCCTCACCCAGGGATGGAACCTATGTCCCCTGCAGTGCAGGTGGATTCTTTATCACTGAGCAGTCAGCAGGGAAGCCGCAGTGCAGAAATACAGGAATAACCTAGTCTCTGAGAGCATCATGGGGCATCTGCAGCAGCTTCAGCCTTAATGTGAGACTTATGGGAGTGAGAATTCTATCATGACTTTATGCTACTGCTCGTCATGCGTTCTCTTTTGTGTTTGCCATGCGTTCCATTCTGTGCACTGGAATGCATTTTTAACTGCTTATATGACTTGCTAGCTAGTTTAAGTCTGGTTTTATTGTTCCATTGACCACATTGTAGATCATTATTTTATAGTCTACAAGTGAATCCACTTTATAAAAGCCAAAGAGAATTGGCCAAGTAACCCAGTTTAACCAGACTTTAAAAAACAGTGAGTTGAGTAACCACACTTGGACTGGAGTCTAGAGGTCCAGATTTTCAGGCCAGCTGCACTGCCAACTGGCTCTGTAGGCAAGCCACTTGACCCGGGTTCTTTTCCCTCATCTGCAAAATGAGGTAATTTGAATAAGACAGTCCTCTCAAAGACCACCTAAGAGCTAGTGGATCGATGCCTGCTGAGTCCCAAATGAATTCAGTGCTGTTGTTTACCTTGCCAAGACTTTTTAGCAAAGAAGCCAAGCCAGATCTTGTTCCTTAGCTGTGAAAATTCCTTTTCAACTGGAGTGTGTGTAATATAAATTGTAAATGTTTAAAACAAGAAACCAGGTTGTGTGATTACCAGTAAATATGCACAGTTGTATATTGAATTTAACTAATGGGATTGCTTTTGTTGTTTAGTCACTAATTCCTGTCTGACTCTATGAACTGTAGCCCACCAGGCTCCTCTGTCCATGGCATTTCCCAAGCAGTAATACTGGAATGGGCTGCCATTTCCCTTCTCCAGGGAATCTTCCCGACCCAAGGATCAAACCCATGTCTCCTGCGTTAGCAGTTGAATTCTTCACAACTGAGCAGCCAGGGGAAACTACTAGGATTGAATGATGCCAAATTCCTAAAATTCAACATTAGCAGAAAGATGATTTCTCATTAGAATACTTAATTTATTGTGGTCTCTTTCACTTGGATTCTGTTCATTTTTTTTAAACCTTAGGATCAAACCAAATAAACAAAAATTTTGTTTTAAAATTAAAAGTACTATGTATTAAACCCAAAGAAGGAAATGGCAACCCACTCCAGTACTCTTGCCTTGCAAATCCCATGGACGGAGGAGCTTGGTGCAGGCTACTATCCATGGGGTTGCAAAGAGTTGGGCACACAACTGAGGGGCTTCACTTTCACTTTTCAAGTATTAAACAGATGGGCTTCCATGGTGAGTCAGTGGTAAAGAATCTGCCTGCCAGTGCAGGAGACCCAGTTTAATCCCTGATTCAGGAAATGATCCCTGGAGAAGGAAATGTCTATCCACTCCAGTATTCTTCCCTGGGAAATGCCATGGACAGAGGAGCCTTGCAGGCTACAGTCCCTCAGTTCAGTTCAGTTAAGCCACTCAGTTGTGTCTGCCTCTTTGCAACCCCATGAACCGCAGCCCTCCAGGCCTCCCTGTCCATCACCAACTGCCGGAGTCCACCCAAACCCATGTCCGTTATGTTAGTGATGCCATCCAACCATCTCATCCTCTTTTGTCCCCTTCTCCTCCTGCCCTCAATCTTTCTCAGCATCAGGGTCTTTTCCAATGAGTCAGCTCTTCACATCAGCTGGCCAAAGTATTGGAGTTACAGCTTCAACATCAGACCTTCCAATGAACACCCAGGACTGATCTTCTTTAAGATGGACTGGTTGGATCTTCTTGCAGTCCAAGGGACTCTCGAGGGTCTTCTCCAACACCACAGTTCAAAAGCATCAATTCTTCTGTGCTCAACTTTCTGAATAGTCCCAATATGTCTACTGGAAAAACCATAGCCTTGACTAGACGGACCTTTGTTGACAAAGTAATGTCTTTGCTTTTTAATATGCTGTCTAGGTTGGTCATAACTTTCCTTCAAAGGAGTAAGCGTCTTTTAATTTTATGGCTGCAGTCACCATCTGCAGTGATTTTGGAGCCCAGAAAAATAGCCACTGTTTCCACTGGTTCCCCATCTATCTGCCATGAAGTGATGAGACCAGATGCCATGATCTTCGTTTTCTGAATGTTGAGCTTTAAGCCAACTTTTTCACTCTCTTCTTTCATCAAGAGACTCTTTAGTTATTTACTTTCTGCCCTACGGTCACAAAAAGTCAGATATGGCTTAGCGACTGAACAGTAACAAATAAATGAGTAGCTGTTGTATAACACAAGGTACTCAGCTTAGTGCTCTGTGATGACCTAGAGGTGTGGGACGGGGTAGGGGGTAGCAGGGAGCAGCAGGAGGAAGACTTATGAGGGAGGGGATATATGTATACGTAGAGCTAATGCACATTGTTATGGAGTAGAAAGTAACACGACATTATAAAGTGATTATTCTCCAATTTAAAAACATGTAAAATGCAAAAGATAAATAAAAAATAAAAGTGTGCATGGTTCTATGTGGAAACTCCAGGGATATACTATCAGATTTTTTTTTAATTAAAATGCTATTTTTAGAGCAATTTTACATTCTCAGCGAAACTGAGTGGCCATTACAGAGAGTTTCCACATATCCCCTGTTGCATCGTAGGGTTTTTTTTTTTTTTTTTTGGTATCATAGATTTTTAAGAATAAAAAAGAGAGAATTAAAATTAATTTTTAGAATTAAAAAGAGAGAAAAGGTAAACCGTATTAAACTAAACCAGATTCTGAGAAAGGACTTGTTATATTTTTACCACTTCTCTTTCATTCCTTATTAAAGAAATTTTAACAGATTTGTGTGGTTTAGTTGCTTTAACATTTCCAATGTGTAACATTCTAGTGTGTGCCATCAGTTTTGAAAGTAATATAAACAAGAGTGTAAAATCCAGTTTTTGATGAATTTTATTTTAATATTAGAGTACAGTGAGTTTTTATTTTGCCATTAGTCCCAAGGGCCTATTAAATAACCTGTATTAATCCTTTAAAAAGCAGTCTCATTTGAGGGACATATATTTCTTGGCCATGTGCACTATTAGAAACCTAAGGGCATCTTCACACAGTGAAATGAAATGCCATTGTCCAAATAAAAAATACAAATCAAATATCCTTTTATTAAATTAATCATACATGTCCTTTTGATGAACACTAGATTTTACCAAGGTAAATATCTTCTAGTGACTTTGACTTTGCATTAAAATCTATTCCTTAGCAGATTGGCCTCAGGTCAAGTAAAAGAGGACACTTTGTCATTCAGCAGCTGTTATCCAGTTTATGCCACAAAAACTATTTCAGGACAGAGTTGAGAGTATCCAATATCTTCTCCTGATTGTCTCATGAACTGATTTAATAGCTTTGGCCCAGGCATTGAATCTTCCCAGATAACAACTTGTAAAAAAATAAAAAAACATTGCTTAGTATTTCTGATGTTTGTAAATATGGTAGTGTGTGGTGTGTGTGTGTGTGTGTGTGTGTGTGTGTGTGTGTGTGTTAGTCGTGTCCGACTCTTTGCTACCCCATGAACTGCAGCACGCCAGGCCTCCCTGTCTGTCACCAACTCCCAGAGTCCACCCAAACCCATGTCCATTGAGTTGGTCTGTCATGTCCAATTCTTCGCAACCCCGTGGACTATAACCTGCAAGCCTCCTCTGTCCATGGGATTTCCCAGGCAAGAATACTGGAGTTAGATAGCCATTCCCCTCTCCAAGGGATCTCCCCAACCCAGGGATTGAACCTGGTCTCTTGCATTGCGGGCAGATTCTTTATCACCTGAGCCACCAGGGAAGCCCAGATATGTGTGGTAGTATGGCTTGACAGTTCAGAGCTGGTAAATCAGGCAGGCATCTTCAGGCCACTGTCAATTCTGGCCTCCTGTGGCCTTGAAAATAGGATGCCTCTGGTATAAAGTATTCTTGCTATGTTTGATTGCCTGCCCTGAGAAACCATGAAGAGTCCACTTGGAGAAAGATGTGTTGGGTATTGATAAGGTTATTTTGTTTTCCATTCTCCCAACTCATCTTTTTTTTTTTTTGATCTATTTTATTTGTTGTTTTATAGTATTCTCTGTAAAAGCAAAAGAAAAATATGACATCATTGCATTATTATGTCATTTCTTTCTTTATAATTTACATCTTGATGTTTGTCTCTGGGGCTTGGCTATAGCCTTCTCAAGGTTGGTGGCGTTACATGTGTTTTTGGGAAAGTGTTAGTCAGTCCCTTGTGTCCCACTCTAGAGATCCATCACACAGCTGTTGTGGAGCTGAATTGCAGTGATGCATGTGGAAAGCCAGCCATTCCATGGGCTCAAAAGTTTCCTTCCTCACCAAGTACCACCCACATGAAGCCTTTGGAGACACTGTGTCTCATAATTCTTGCATTCTCTGTGACCCACAACGCAATGCCGTGGACACCATCAATTGTTTCAGAGATCTGAGGAATGATAAGGCTCTTTATCCCCTGTGATTTGCTTAGACTTTTACCTAAGTATTATTTATTAAAATAAATACTTAAATTTCATGAGGCATCATGCATGTTTGAACTAAAGACAGACTAAAATTAAAATGCATGTTTAGAAAGATAGTTTTAAGGAATCCTTTTGTATAAAGGGTTGAAAAGTTGCTTTTTCTCCCCCTTCTTAGAACCTTTATCTCGTTATGTATCATTTCATAAAATTTCATGTAACATACTAAGAAAGTAAAAAAATGGTTCTTGTCTTTGCTGATGTGTGGACAACTTGTATTCCTTGCTTGTTTGTAGTTGTTGGTTTTAATCTGTTCTTGCATGTCTTGCTTGAAGGATCATGGTACCTTACTAGGTGGTCTCCTTGATTACTCATCATCTTATGACAGTAGTCCATCTTTCACTTGATTAAAGAGTTTATCTGGGAATCAAACGAGCATGTCATTACTGTTTAAAATGTCCTGTGGCCTGTGTTACATCCAAAATGATTTAAAACCTTAGACTCTAAAACTAGAGTTCACCATATTTCTCCAGTCTTTTATTTCTGGACATTTTCCCCCACCTACCTTATGTTCCAGCTATAGTGGAATTCTGCCTCTTCTACAGATATGCTTTGTCTTTTTTTCTTTCTTTGCACAGAAGATTTCCTTTTGCCATGTATCCATGTATCCATCCATACATCCATCCATACATCCAGTATGGTCATGTTTGCTAGAACTAGGCCATGAATTAGGAGTAGAATGTTAAACAAGATAGATACTGTCTTAACATTGCATTCATTCCTACATGGCCCATTCCTGTTCATCCATTTAGACTCATTTCTACTGTTATTTCTATTTTGAGATCATCCCCAGTATCCCCAAGAAGATGTGTTCACTATGTTGATCCATCATTTTATCTAGTTGCAATTAAGTGGCATTTTTTGTGTGTGATTAATTCACAGAGATTCATGTTCAGTAAATTAAAATTTCACTTTAAACACATAAAAGTATTTAACCATCAAGGTAATGTGACAAGGAACTTGGCTGTTCACGGAAGCAGGACTCAAAATTCTAAAGATACTTCTTCCGGGTTTGACTACTTCATCATTCTAAAAGCAGCGTAACTTCTCTGAAGTTCTTTTAGCCTGTCTTTCCTTGATACCATCACCAGGATAAGGTCCCTGGGATGCAGACGGAATGATATGAAGCTGTTTTCTTTGTTTGCAGTTGGTGAGTTTGTGAGCGATGCCCTCCTTGTTCCTGACAAGTGCAAATTCTTACACCAGGAGAGAATGGATGTCTGTGAAACCCACCTTCACTGGCACACCGTGGCCAAAGAGGTACCAGCCCTTTCCTCTTCCTCCTTGTCGAGTGACAGTTTCCTGGGGATGATGCACAGTGACACTGTAGAGGATGTTTGGAGACAACAGCTTTCTGTTGATAAATGTGTGTGTTTTTAATTATTACTGTTAAAAATAAAAATCTTCATGAATATTTTAAGAGGATATCTTGATACAACAGCTGTGTTGATCAATAAGTTATTATTATCATTTTAAAAAGCTATCCATGAGTATTTTATGTTTAGATTTGTTATGCTATGTCATGTTTTATAAATTAGAAACTATAAGTTTATGCTTTCTATAAACCTTAAAACATACCTTTTTAAAAATTTCTGTAATTTGTATCTTGTTTTCATTTGGCACATGCCAAGTTTTTATACTTGTAACTTTTTTCTCTGCTATCCATTGGGGAATACAGTGGTAGAGGAGGAAGTAGCTTGTCCAGTACCGGCATGAAAGTTGCAGTTAGATCTGAGTTTGCCATCAATTTTCTGTTCAGTGTGTCACGCTGATGCCATCATTTCTCCACAGGGAGTAAGTCTATGCACTAGTTCTGACTTTTGCTAACCCCTGCTTTTAACAAAGCCAATAAGACATAAAGCAGTTAGTGCAAAATGTCAGTTTTTATATTGTTGCCTTTAAAACTGCTTTGTCCCTTTATATTATGAAGTTTTTTCTGATAAATTGTATACTTTTTTTTTCTTTGTAATGAAATCAGTCTCCCAGAATTAGGTTCCTTGATTTAGTTCAGTGGTTCTCAAATGAGGTCAGTTTTGCTCCACATCCCTTCCCAAGGACATGAGCCAATGTCTGGAGATATTATTGGTTGTCACAATTTTTGTGTGTGTGACAAGGGGTGATACCACTGGCATTTGGTGGCCAGGGGCCAGAATGTTCTGCTAAGCATTCTTCAGTGAACAGGACAAGTGTCCCTTGCCCTCTAGAATGATCTGGCCCCAAATGTCAATGTTTCTGAGGTTGAGAAACCCTGATCTAGCTCCATTTAGCCATTGCATCGTAGCCTTAAAGCTGTTAGGCAAAAAAGACCCACTTAAGATTCAGCATTAATTTTGCCTTTTATAAAGTAATATGTTGTAAGCAGTATTGTCTTTATATATAAAAGTGTTTCAGAGCTAATTGATATTAAGAAAACAACCTAGATGATTTAAAGCCCAGTAGCCATCTGATTGGGCTTCCCAGGTGGCTGGCTCAGTAGTAAAGAATCAGTCTGCCAATGTGGGAGATGTGGGTTTGATCCCTGGGTCAGGAAGATCTCTTGGAAGTAGGAAATGGCAACCCTCTCCAGTATCTTGCCTGGAAAATTCCATGGACAGAGGAGCCTGGTGGGCTACAGTCCATGAGGTCGTAAAGAGTCAGATATAACTTAGCAGCTGAGCACACACAGACACCCATCTGACTACCTCATTTTTCATTTCTTCTTGAGTTAAAAAAATTCTTTGCCACTGAGAAACAAATAAGTCTAATTCCTATGAGGTCAAAGTACACTCTGTAAAATTTCATTGTTAACTTATTGTGTTGAATTATTAATCTTTCCTCTGTCACCACTGGGTGCTTTCAAAGCTTTATGATAATTTTGATTTGTGGGAATTTAACAAATCCCAGGAAAGTGAAAGGATTTAAAGGAGAAATCTCTAATGACTTTAAGTTTC
This sequence comes from Nanger dama, assembly GCA_917880005.1. Taxonomy (NCBI): domain Eukaryota; kingdom Metazoa; phylum Chordata; class Mammalia; order Artiodactyla; family Bovidae; genus Nanger; species Nanger dama. Next base: position 10,061,412 of record CAKJTW010000020.1, read on the forward strand.
GATTCATAGCAGAGGATAATTTCTTCTTTTCCCAAGACGGTTACTTTCAAGTGAGCCAAGAGAGTTGCAGTTTCTAGAATGAGATAGATGCAAGTGAGAGTGGCTTCCATCCATAAAGGAAGTGGGAGTGAGTTGGGGGATATACATGTGGAACCTTCACTACTTCCTGATATGCTAATAAGGCTGGAAAGAATTGATTTTCTGATAACTGTTCACTGTGGAGGTTTCTTCTACGTCTTAGCTCCCAATTTGTTTCTCTTCCTATTGTTTTTATTTATTTCTATAGTATAACAACAGGTTATTGTGTAGTCTCTAAGTCATTTGCAACACTATGGACTGTACACCACCAGGTCGTAGGATTCTCCAGGCAAGAAAACTGAAGTGGGTAACCTTTCCCTTCTCCAGAGGATCTTCCTGACCCAGGGACTGAACCCATGTCTCCTGCATTGCAGACAGATTATATGCTGTTGAGCCACCAGGGAAGCCCCGTAACAACCTATCTCTATTAAATAAGTATCAAAGTTGAAAATTAAGGGTACCAAAGTAGCTTGTGCTAAAGGAGCTACTGCGAATCCACTCAAAAAAGCAAATGATTCTTTCCACTGTAAAATTGGTCTTGATATGCTGGTCCTATGTCTTGCTATAATTGGATTTTCTTAAAAGGAAGCACATGTACTCCAGTACTTGCTGTTTTCTCCTCGCCTTTTGATAGACCTGTAGTGAGAAGAGTACCAACTTGCATGACTATGGCATGTTGCTGCCCTGTGGAATTGACAAGTTCAGAGGCGTGGAATTCGTGTGTTGCCCACTGGCCGAGGAAAGTGACAACGTTGACTCAGCAGACGCAGAGGAGGATGACTCAGACGTCTGGTGGGGCGGAGCAGACACGGACTACGCAGATGGGAGGTAAGGTGGCCTTTGTGTTTCGTCTCTCCTAGATGCCAGAACATCGAACTTGTAGTTTTGTTTCCTCTAAAAATGTATGTCTTTCTATTTCTTATTTCTGTGATCTCTCCCACTCCCACTAAAGTTTGCTTTTCTGGAATAAAGTCTAACCGGTTATAAAGTTCTGTTCTGGTTATAGCCTACCATTTAATTTTAGTATAATTAATTAGCCATCACTGAATTAATTTTAACTATTTTATTTTAGCCTCACGAGTTGGGAATCAAAATTCCAACAGTATTATAATAGGTCACTGGTAGTTCTGCAGAGACTTGAGAGCTGGGTGAATGACATGGTCTTCTGTTTTGGTCTGTAGTTTAGAAATTTGGGGAAGGGATTTGGGGATTATTTCATCAGTCATTGGCTAAATCTGATTTTTGTTAAGGATTTTGTTTCTATTTGTGTGGGTTTTTGTGGGGTTTTTGCCTTTGTCATCTTGGCCTTTATAAATGAGGTCAGAGACAATCATAAATGTTTGCTAAAATTCTTTAACTAACTTTGGTTTCTGTGATTATTAATAAATATATTTTCACTTCATTTTCTTTGGCATCTAAATCCCATAATTTGTAGATTTTTATTTTTAATTGAAGGCATCATTTGTATTCAGATCATAAAATTATAAAATCTGAATCTTTGGGTTAGAAAGGCCATCTGGTTTAGTCACATCTCCAAAGGTGATGATGATGTAACACTTCACTTTCTCCTTCAGCATTTTCTCAGCTGTTCCCAAATGTTACAAATTTCCAAGTAGAATATTAAATATGACTTGTAGAGCTTATGGTAATTAATGTAAAGTTTTCTGACTTTTATGTAATTAAGCACAGGTTTTTTAATAATATATTTTAGAATTTTTTAAGTTTTTCTGTTGATTGAAGGATAATTGCTTCACAGAATTTTGTTGTTTTAAAATAGTTTTATGAAAATACATATCTATATTATAGCTATATAAGAATCTATGTACACGGAGGATCCCTGATTGTCATTTTTATCAGTTAATAATGCAGGCTTCTCTTTGCTGTCTTACCCATTGTTACTGTAACTCTCTTTTTGTTAGTTAAGGTCTCCTGTGTTCCCTCTTTTACATGATTTAGAAAAATTGAGTTCAGTGTAGCAGAACAAGCAAATTCTAAACCACAGGAGAAAGAAAGGAAAAGTGAGCTGTATGCTTACATTATTTCCTTATGTTTCTAAGAGATGTAAGTTAAACAGTATGAACTTCTTCTCCCAGGACAGGAAGCATCAGTGAGAACAGGGTTTGTCAGTGGAAAGCTTCTGAGCATTGCCTTCTAGGCCATGGTTGGCCCTCCCCTCTGTTCCCTGTGCCAGGTATAGAAATGTCCATTGGTTTGGATTTCATTGCTACTTTGTCTGAAAGTTGGATTGCTTAGTTCTTATTGATGGCTTTTTCACATTCTTCCTCAATCATCTATGGATTTGAAGGTTTAAGGGTGAATGCATAAAAAAGTTGCCGTGAGGGCTCTTACTACCGATGTCAGTGCAGTCAGTATTAAAAAGGGAAATTTGGGGGTGTTCAGCCGTTTTCTTTTCTCCTGGTTTGTTGGATGCGTGATCGATCATGTCTCATTACTGAATTGACTCTGTACTTAGTAAACAACCCAGATGATGATGAATAAACCAAGATAGCTCATGGCTTCTCTTAAAATCATAGGGAGCCAGCTGTGTACTTGTAACCCTGTATCAAGGTTGTTGACCGCCATTCATGATCTTTCAAACACAAGGGACTTCTTGTAATTAAAAGTGGGTATTTGTGCTTTTCCTGAGAGTTACAGACTTTTGTCAGGCTCTCTTTCACATTTAACACTTTTTTTTTTTAATGTCTTATAAAACCTACTGTTTACTGGGAATAGATTTCAAGGTATCTTGATCTTTTCCTCCTATCCTCCTTCTGACCTAGTGAACTAATTGAAAACATTACTGACATCATTATCTTATGAAACCCTCCTCAGTGGCCCATTCTTTTCCTACATCCCATCTCACTGGTCCTGGAAAGAGATCCACAGGGCTTGCCCTTCTGGCCTCGAGCCTCTCATTTATTTATTATGAGTCTCTCATTATTTAGTATTTACCTATGTCAAAGTAGGTAACCATACTTACTTTGATATCCATCTCTCTGGTTATGATACTACTATGTGTCTTCTTTGTTACAGTCACAAAACTATAGAACACTAGTATTCTGTTTTTTTAACACTGCTTTTTTTTTCTTTTAATTTATTGCATTATCTATTACTGGAGCAACTATAGAGTGTATTAAACTAGATTTGACACTAGTAACTGAAGGACTTAGACAAAAGTAGGTCATACGGTCATCTTACCTATTTCGGTTTTCCGTAATATCACCATCCAAGTTGACATTCACTTGAAATGTTAGCCACATCTTTCCTGATCCCCTGCATTTATATGCTGTTCTGCTGTCTGCAACAGTTATACCTTGAACCCTGTCATCACTAAGAAATGCTGTGCCCACGGGGTTTCCAGGTTTGACATTACTCTCTAAATATGATCTTCTGATCTTAGACCTAAAATACTAATCCGGTTGTAGGGATTTTACCCTTTGTAACAATCACCTCCCCAATTCAGGCTTTTAGTTCATTATCTTCTTTTTTTTATTTGATTATTTCTGGCCAGATGGACCCAGGGGATAAGGATTTTACATATTCCTTTGAATATCCTGGATTTATTGATACCCTTAACATTTTGTAGATATTTTCATCAGTCCTCCCTATGTGGGGAAAATTAACTTCTCCCTTTAACTACTTCTGAGCTTTCTAAGGTTTATGTTTAATCCCACCAGTTAATTCCATTTCTTATTCATGCTGTAACATCAGGTGGGATATTAATGTTATTGGATACACCCAATCATCACTATTTGATGACCTAACGTCATTAAAAAGGCTAAAAATAATAAATGCTCAAGAAGGCATGATAAAAAGCAAATCCTCCTTTTGTTGGTGGGAATGTAAATTGGTGCAGCCACTAGGGAAAACAGTATGGAAGTTCCTTTAAAAACTAAAAATAGAAACCATGCCCACATGGTAACACACACTAGAGACTGACCTTGTAAAAGTAAGGAGTGTGAGAAAGTACTCATTACTCCCTTAAAGTTCATGAAAGGAGACATACTGGAAAGAAACCCTATGAGTGTAAACAATGTGGTTGATGATTTGTTTCTCAAAAAGTTTTATAAAATCATGAAAGAAATCTCACTGGACTCTATACTTGGTATTGACCTATATGGGATAAGAATCTGAAAAGAACATATACATATATGTCCATGTATAACTGACTGGTCCTTCCCAGGTGGCACTAGTGCTGAAGAACCCACCTTTCAATGCAGGAGACGTAAGAGACATGGGTTCAGTCACTGGGTCAGGAAGATCCCTTGGAGAAGGGCATGGCAACCCACTCCAGTATTCTTGCTTGGACAATCCCAAGGATAGAGGAGGCTGGCGGGTATGGTCCATAGGGTTGGACACAACTGAAGCAATTTAGCATGCACTATATATGATCTGGAGAAGGCAATGGCACCCCTCTCCAGTACTCTTGCCTGGCAAATCCCACGGACGGAAGAGCCTGGTGGGCTGCAGTCCATGGCGTTGCTGAGGGTCAGACACAACTGAGCGACTTCACTTTCACTTTTCGCTTTCATGCATTGGAGAAGGAAATGGCAACCCACTCCAGTGTTCTTGCCTGGAGAATCCCAGGGATGGGGGCGCCTGGTGGGCTGCCATCTCTGGGGTTGCACAGAGTTGGACACGACTGAAGTGACTTAGCAGCAGCAGCAGCATATATGATCCAGCAATCCTATTCCTGGGCACGTATCTGGAGAAAGCTCTAATTCAGAAAGATGCGTGAACCCCAGCAGTGCTCACTGCAGCACTATTTATAGTAGCCAAGACACGGAAGCTGCCTAAGTGTCTGTTGACAGATGAACGGATAAAGAAGGGGGGGGGGGGGGGGGTGTGTGTGTGTGTGTGTGTGTGTGTGTGTGTGTGTGTAGGTATGTGCTGTGGTAAGTCGCTAGGTCATGGCTGATTCTTTGCAACCCTGTGGACACCGGGCTCCTCTGTCCGTGGGATTCTCCAGGCAAGAATACTGGAGTGTGTTGCCATGCCCTCCTCCACACACACACACACAGAACACACACACACACACACACACACACACACACACTGGAATATTGTGTGCTTAGTTACTCAGTCATGTTCTACTCTTTGCAACTTTATGGACTGTAGCCTACCAGGCTCCTCTGTCCATGGGGACTCTCCAGGCAAGAATACTGGCGTGGGTTGCCATGCCCATCTCCAGAGGATCTTTCTAAACCAGGGATTCAACTCAGATCTCTTGCACTGCAGGTGGATTCATTACCATCTGAGGCACCAGGAAAGCCCCTAATGGAATATTACTCATTTATTAAGAAAGAATGAAATAATGTCATTTGGAGCAACATAGATGGACCCAGAGATTATCATAATAAGTGAAATTAAAGACAGGATATCACTCATATGTGGAATCTAAAATATGTTACAAATAAACTTATTTACAAAAGAAAAACAGATATAGAAAACAAACCAAGAGGGAAGAGAGAGATAAAGAATTTGGGATTAGCAGATACAAACAACTCTATATAAAATAGACAAACAACAAGGTCCTACTGTATAGCACAGGGAATGATAATCAATATCTTGTAATAGTATATCGTTATAGGATATTCAATACCTATAATGAAAAAGGATACAAAACAGAATATATATATATATATATATAATTGCATTACTTTGCTGTACACTAGAAACTAATGAAACATTGTAAATCAACTACATTTCACTTTTCAAAATAAAATTTAAAAAAAAAAAGAAGAAGAAAAGACAAATTGGAACTGCAAAAAGAAAAAAAGAATTTGTTAGAACCTAATAGAATTAAGATATCAGGTCACTTGCCCCACTTCATTTTTGAACGTGTTTTTCTGTGAGCCCTGCAGTCATGTATGCCTTCATTCTCTTCTGGCAAAGCTAGTGGGCAAAACGAGAGAGATATTACATCACTGACCCCCACACAAGCCGGGGGCCTGCCAGCTGATGGCTGCCTGCTTCCATAACAAGTCACAATAAGAATTTCACACATCCTGCTTGACAAGTCCTTAGGAGACACCATATGACAGTTCTTGAAAAGGGAAAAAGAAAAAGGAACTCCGCTCCTCCAGAATAAAATTTCATCCACAGCTTAATGTACTTTGTTGATTGGTAGGTAGTGAGATTTGTTTTGGAAGATGAGTGTTATCCTATTGCTAATGAGGCATTTAGAGAAACATTCTTTATGGGATGAGCTCTGTTTTATGACCTCATTTGAAAAAGAGGTAAGTCTTTTCAAGGATTGAGTAGAAACAAATCAGTTACTGTTCCCAAAATTTATTTGTAAGTAAGTCAGTGTTTATTTCTCTGGTGTTGTAATTAGGGTTTCTCAGGTGATGCTAGTGGTAAAGAAGTCGCCTGCCAGTGTAGGAGACGAAAGAGACTGGGGTTCAGTCCCGGGGCTGGCAAGATCGCCTGGAAGAAGGCATGGCATCCCACTCCAGTATTCTTGCCTGGAGAATCCCATGGACAAAGGAGCCTGGTGGCTACAGTCCACAGGGTCACAAAGAGTGGGACACAACTGAAGTGACTTAGCACATAATGACTGAGTTCTCAGGTGACCTCAGAATACCTAGTTATGTGATCAGTAATGCAGCTTACTTATGTTAATAGTGTATAGACTCCAGCCTCCTTGGGTAAGAATTTTTCCATGGGAAAATTCCCTTGAAAAACTCACATGTAAGACCAGTCACATATCCAGTCTAACCTTGAGAGTGAGTACCTGGAGATGCTCCCATCTGGAACAGCAGAATCTGATTAGAAACCACATACTTCCCAGGGGTTGAAGAGTTTTGTAGAGCAAAAACTTAAAGGAAGACCTTCTAGTTCTTTGATAACGGGCTTTGCCTCTCAGGACTATTTCCTTACATTTTTCAAAACAGAATCAAAACACATGGCTTCATATGTTGAGAGTTGCAGGCATTAGTGAGAATGTACTGACAGGTAACCTCATATATCTTCCTGGATAATTAGATGATATTTTTTTTCTTTTGATTGAAAAAGACCCATTAAGATAGATTTAGATGAGTGATTACTTGTGCGTGCAACTCACCATGGCCTTCTTTGAGGCTGTATTTGGTGGCTCAGGATGGTTTCCTTGGTAATGTGGGGCGGAGGGTGGGGGCAGAGGGTGGTGAACATGTATGTGTGTGCACATGAAACACACAATACCTTATGGAATTCACTGAATCAGTTCTGGTAATCACCTCGCCCTACACTGCACTGGGAAAAGCCAGGCCCACACCAGTGATTCTCTGGGCGCAGCGGGCCCTTTATACTAATATAAGTTTTGTTTTTTAATTATTTTATAAATGATTCAAAAAAATTAAAAGGATGATGAGCAATAACTTCATTTAGAAATTTTAGTAAGAATTAACATGGTGAATATCTTAGTTTGAATTAAAACTTCAGTACAGTTAAGCTAGATTTTTATTTCATCTCTTCCTGGTTTTGAAGGTAAGGATTTCTGAAATGAGCACTATGTTTTGAATAAAAGTAGCAGCTAATCGGAGAAGGCAATAGCACTCCACTCCAGTAATCTTGCCTGGGAATCCCATGGATGGAGGAGCCTGGTAGGCTGCAGTCCATGGGGTCTCGAAGAGTCAGACACCACTGAGCAACTTCACTTTCACTTTTCACTTTCCTGCAGTGGAGAAGGAAATGGCAACCCACTTCAGTATGCTTGCCTGGAAAAACCCAGGGACAGGAGCCTGGTGGGCCACCGTCTATGGGGTTGCACAGAGTCAGACAGAACTGAAATGACTTCGAGCAGCTAATCAGCTGCCAGGCATGAACCCAAATAATAGCCATCTTATGAATACTGATTCCAGGATCCAAATACATCTCTGCTTGGTTCTGACCTCGTACTTCCTGGTCATTTTGTTGCACCTGCATTTTCACTTGATAATTTTAAAAAAATCAATACTTTTCAATTTAAGAGTTCATAATTTTGTTGAAGAAAAAGCAGTGCTATCTTCTGTTTTACAAATTAGAAAATATTTTCAAGTTTGGATTTATAAACACTCATGAACATCATTAATCCAGCCCCTTTTTTAATACATTTTATGTTGGTTCTTCTCATCACTTTTAAGATACTCATGCATTTGGTATTTGTCTACTTCTGAACTGGTTCTGTTGTATAAACATCATAAAAATTTGTTGCACACACATCATAAGGAAGGAAAGAATACTACCACATGTTTTTAACAATTTTAGCAATAGTTTCTGTTTTTGTTGCAAAATACTGAATGATGTCATCCTTCCTGTAGAATGACTAACTGAATGAGAATACCATATTTTCTTTTGTTCTTAGAAATGCATTGCTCACTTTGCAGTTTTGGGGCTTGAGAAAATTCATCTAGACCATCATCATCTGAAGAGTCATGGTCTGAGGTTTTGCTTATGCAATCAATTTCAGTCATCTTCTGATTTGTTTAATAATTGTAACATGTCTTATTTCAATTTTCTCTTATTTGCCAGTGTGGAAAATGAGAATTTTTTATTTTCACTTGCATGCAGTGAAAGTCCCTAGACTTCTTAGATTGTCTCTTGAAAGATGATGCAATATTTTGGGAACAAAGTAATAAAACTCTGATAATTACCCTATTGCATCATCTTTCTAGGCAATTCCCTTATTTTTGTATTTTCTTATTATTTGGTCTTCTTAGCACAGTTGAAATAATTAATGAGTAATGATGAAATAATTCCTGGGATGAGAAAAAAATAGAAAGATTGTGGGAAAAAGCTTAGATATCAAAAACTCCAGTTGATTGATATGGTAATCACAACATAGAATGAGTTTCATTCCATTTAAAAAATATTTTAAGAAAGTATGAAAATCAGAAATATGGACCCTTATATGTAGATAGAACTGCTCAAAATGAAACTTAAACGGTAAAAATTATGTTCAGTGGACCCTGATGGTAGGGTTAATAGCCTGCCCTGTTTACTCAAGAGATTGCATTTATTATGAGGCCTATGTGACTTTTATTAAATACTTGATCTAATTTTCTACAAGCCAGGTACTCAGTAAATATTTGAGTTAAATTGAATTGGCATTCATGTTAAACACACACAAAGACATAACTGATAACTCAAGGTTAAGCTAATTGGCCTTTAAAACAAAAACTACCAACGAATATCATTCCACATATGCAAGAATTAAGTGAAATTGCATCAGAAATCTCTAAAGCCAGAAGTACTGGGGAAAAAAATACTGAGGCAATAGGAATATTTATAAACAGCGCCTTGATTGTAGTTCATTCATCTCAGACGCTAGTTAAGTGATGCTCAAAATTCTCTAAGTCAGGCTTCAGCAATATGTGAACCATGAACTTCCAGATGTTCAAGCTGGTTTCAGAAAAGGCAGAGGAACCAGAGGTCAAATTGCCAACATCCACTGGATCATGGGAAAAGCAAGAGAGTTCCAGAAAAACATCTATTTCTTCTTTACTGACTATGCCAAAGCCTTTGACTGTGTGGGTCATAGTAAACTGTGGAAAATTCTGAAAGAGATGGGAATACCAGACCACCTGACCTGCCTCTTGAGAAACCTCTATGCAGGTCAGGAAGCAACAGTTAGAGCTGGGCATGGAACAACAGACTGGTTCCAAATAGGAAAAGGAGTACACCAAGGCTATATATTGTCACCCTACTTATTTAACTTCTATGCAGAGCACATTATGAGAAACGCTGGGCTGGAAGAAGCACAAGCTGGAATCAAGATTGCCGGAAGAAATATTGATAACCTCAGATATGCAGATGACACCACTCTTATGGCAGAAAGTGAAGAGGAACTAAAAAGCCTCTTGATGAAAGTGAAAGAGGAGAGTGAAAAAGTTGGCTTAAAGCTCAACATTCAGAAAACGAAGATCATGGCATCTGGTCCCATCACTTCATGGGAAATAGATGGGGAAACAGTGGAAACAGTGTCAGACTTTATTTTTTTGGGCTCCAAATCACTACAGATGGTGACTGCAGCCATGAATGGAAGGAAAGTTATGACCAACGTAGATAGCATATTGAAAAGCAGGAACATTACTTTGCCAACAAAGGTCTGTCTCGTCAAGGCTATGGTTTTTTCAGTAGTCATGTATGAATGTGAGACTTGGACTGTGAAGAAAGCTGAGCACCAAAGAACTGATGCTTTTGAACTGTGGTGTTGGAGAAGACTCTTGAGAGTCCCTTGGACTTACAGGAGATCCAGCCAGTCCATTCTAAAGGAGGTCAGCCCTGGGTGTTCTTTGGAAGGAATGATGCTGAAGCTGAAAATCTAATACTTTGACCACCTCATGGAAAGAGTTGACTTACTGGAAAAGACTCTGATGCTGGGAGGGATTGGGGGCAGGAGGAGAAGGGGAAGACAGAGGATGAAATGGGCTGGATGGCATCACCAACTTGATGGACATGAGTTTGGGTGAACTCCAGGTGTTGGTGATGGACAGGGAGGTCTGGTGTGCTGCTATTCATGGGTTGGCATGAGTTGGACACAAGTGAGTGGCTGAAGTGTACTGAACTGATTGTAGTTACTAATTGAATATCTTTCAATTGTGTCAATAAGTAAAATAAAATAGAATAAAATGAATTTAAATTGGAGTTGTAAATGAAATTATGATCTTTATTTGAACTTTCAGATAAAAATCCATTTGAGAGACTTTCTTATCTGAACCAGCTAGCATTTTTTGTTCCTTAGTGTCAAACTGGAGCTCTTTATTAGAAGTAACAGTAGGTATTAATAACAAATTTTTAAATAACAGTAGATAAGAATTTTAGGAAATACAAGTATAGTCATGAGACAGTTTCAGCTCCATTAGCTATTGGCAAGAATTGGGTGGTTTTAAAAACAGACACTGCTATGGGACTTCTGTGTAAAGAGCCTGCCTGCCGAGGCAGGAGATGCAGGTTCCATCCCTGGGTCAGGAAGAGCCCCAGGAGAAGGAAATGGCAGCCCATTCCCGGATTTTTGGCTGGGAAATCCCATGAACAAAGGAGCCTGATGAACTGCAGTCCATGAAGTTGCAAAAGAGTTACTTGGACCTGATTTAGCGAGTAAACAACAAAGCACTGCTACGTTTGAAATGATAAGCAAGGAGGACCTAGAGCACATGGGACTCTACGGTACAGCGGTACAGCACGTGGGACTCTGCTCATGTGCAGCCTGGGTGGGGGAGTTTGGGGGAGAATGGATACATGTATATGTATAGCCGAGTCCCTTCCTGGTTTGCCTGAAATTATCACAACATTGTTCATCAGTTATACCCCAATGAAAAATAAAAAGTTTTAAAAATGAGTAAACAAACATTAGTTTGGAGCAATGGTTCTCAACTGGGGACGATTTTATTCCCAAGAGACCTTTGGAAATGTCTGCAGACATTTTCGGTGGTCTCCGTTGTCGGGGAAGGGATCAGAGGCTCCTCGCAGTTGATGGGCAGAGACCAGGGTTAGTGCTAAACATCCCGTTATACACAGGACAGCCCCACAAGAAAGAGAAGTCAGTAGAGCTGTGGTTGAGAAACTGGTGTCGAGTTTTCTTCAGTACTGGAAAACTAAGGAAATTATTCTTAAAAAAACAAAACAAAACAAAGCCCAACAAATTCTATTCCAAGCTTTTGTCTTACCCTGATCTCCTGTGGACAGAAAAGCAAACACCCCAAGAGTCTGCCTTTTGAACACAGCTTTTGTGCACATGGAAATGTTTGAGATCAAAATAAACCTTCCAAACGTAGGTGCATTTAGAGCTGAAAGAGTATTCCCAAACAAAGGACGCTTAAGGCTTTAGTTACGTCACTAAATCTAACGGTTATGTCATTTATTTTTTTCCTTTTATTAGTGTCACTGCTGTTCATTTTGACTATACTAAATATTAGCATATTTTCTGCAGAAAAAGATCATGTTCAAAATACTGGAGCATTTAGAGACCTGGCAGACGAGCTCCACTGAAGTTATTTTTCCCTTACATCTAATTAGAAAATATTTAAAATATGGTGATTTTTCAGAAGGATTTGGGCCAAAAAGAAGCACCTGTAATTAGAGTTTATTGTAAGTCCTAGATTTCTGTTTGTTTTTTTCTTTTTGTTTTTATTTAGTTATCTTTAAAATATAAAATTTTCATTTTTAAGTACCATCTAGATACTTTGAACGTGCATTTTGTACCTTTCACGTGTGTCTCTTCAGTTATGTGTATATGCCTTCAAGATTCGTTCGCTTGTGTCATCATTCTCAGATTTTTTTGCTTCTTTTTTTACATTATAGAAGTCAAGCTTTTGAATTCCTTAATAAATCTAGATTTGCCTCCCAAATTAGGTGATAATTGCTTTAAAATAGTTTTCCAGAAATAGGACAACGAAAGATGTGAATGTTTTGACAGCACTTAACATTTATTTAAATGTTTATGCCCACTTACGGTGAGGTTTGGACAGCAGGTTAATTTATTTCATCAGTGCATACTCACCAATATTCGATTTTTATCATTATTAAGAACATGACCCCTCCCTTATATCGTCAGGTTTTCAGACTATGAATGTGATGAAGGGCATGGACTACATTTTATTGCCTTCTTATATCCTTGTCTGTACACAAGTAGTAATAATCGTAAGAAATACTACATAATCTTGTTTTGTGCAAACCACTGTTCTGAATGCCTTGCATATATTAACCTGTCTAATGTTAACAGCTTTTTAATATCTGTTAGTTGTTTGTAGACTGATTTAATGAATGTTATTCAGGCTTTTCCTATGCTGGGAACAGATTTGTGCTCATTTATCTCTTCTTGAGAATTTACATTTTTTTCTTCTGCCAAGAAAATATTACAGGTATTTCAACTGTAAAATCCAATAGTACCCTTCTGTTGATTTTCATTCCATTAGTTCTACATTAAGGAAATGTCATTAATAATCTGTACTATTCTCCTTCAGCTAAATTTCTTCATTCAACCTTAAGAGTACATATAAATTATAACTTTAATAATAATTAACATTCACTTTTGATCAAAAAAGTTTCAGAAAAATAAATAATTTTGATTAAATAATTTGTATGTGAGAGATGTTGAACGTTTTTGATGTTTACTGATATTATAGTCTATCCTGGTTCCATGCGGTTTAATCCGCCCTAGCTGTGAACCTTTGGTCAGGGAAGTTGGGGGTGGAGGTGTAGTCTAAAGCTTTGTGTGGCTTAGTGGCTCAGTCAAGTCTGACTCTTTGTGACCCCACAGACTGTAGCCCACCAGGCTCCTCCGTCCATGGAGATTCTACAGGCAAGGATACTCTAAAGTTTTAGATTAGTTTAATACGGTGAGAAATGTGAAGAACTATGTATACATTGGGGCACATGCCTAGAAAAAAAGGCGAACTGTTTCTCTTCAAGTTCTTGCTTTTTATTTATTTGTTTGCGGGGACAGGGGGATGTCATTAATGAAGGGACAAAGAACTTATAGACCCAACTTCTACCTTAGTAGAGGTCTGTGCAATCTAATTCTCTTTAAAAGGAAAGAAGGCATCTTATTCTTCAGTTCAGTTCAGTTCAGTTGCTCAGTTGTGTCCAACTCTGAGACCCCATGAATCGCAGCATGCCAGGCCTCCCTGTCGATCACCAACTCCCAGAGTTCACTCAAACTCATGTCTATCGAGTCCGTGATGCCATCCAGCCATCTCATCCTCTGTCGTCCCCTTCTCCTCCTGCCCCCAGTCCTCCCAACATCATTCTTTTCCAGTGAGTCAACTCTTCGCATGAGATGGCCAAAATACTGGAGTTTCAGCTTTAGCTTCATTCCTTCCAAAGAACACCCAGGACTGCTCTCCTTTAGGATGGACTGGATGGATTTCCTTGCAGTCCAAGGGACTCTCAAGAGTCTTCTCCAACACCACAGTTCAAAAGCATCAATTCTTTGGTGCTCAGCTTTCTTCACAGTCCAACTCTCACATCCATACATGACCACTGGAAAAACCATAGCCTTGACGAGACAGACCTTTGTTGGCAAAGTAATGTCTCTGCTTTTCAATATGCTATCTAGGTTGGTCATAACTTTCCTTCCAAGGAGTAAGCGTCTTTTAATTTCATGGCTGCAGTCACCATCTGTAGTGATTTGGAGCCCCCCAAAATAAAGTCTGACACTGTTTCCACTGTTTCCCCATCTATTTCCCATGAAGCGATGGGACTGGATACCATGATCTTCGTTTTCTGAATGTTGAGCTTTAAGCCAACTTTTTCACTCTCCTCTTTCACTTTCATCAAGAGGTTCTTTAGTTCCTCTTCACTTTCTGCCATAAGGGTGGTGTCAACTGCATATCTGAGGTTATCGATATTTCTCCCGGCAATCTTGATTCCAGCTTGTGTTTCTTCCAGTCCAGCATTTCTCATGATGTACTCTGCATAGAAGTTAAATAAGCAGGGTAACAAAGTACAGCCTTGGTGTACTCCTTTTCCTATTTGGAACCAGTCTGTTGTTCCATGTCCAGCTCGAACTGTTGCTTCCTGACCTGCATATAGGTTTCTCAAAAGGCAGGTCAGGTGGTCTGGTATTCCCATCTCTTTCAGAATTTTCCACAGTTTACTATGACCCACACAGTCAAAGGCTTTGGCATAGTCAATAAAGCAGAAATAGATGTTTTTCTGGAACTCTCTTGCTTTTTCCATGATCCAGTGGATGTTGGCAATTTGACCTCTGGTTCCTCTGCCTTTTCTGAAACCAGCTTGAACATCTGAAAGTTCAGTTTACAGATTGCTGAAGCCTGGCATGGAGAATTTTGAGCATTACTTTACTAGCGTGTGAGATGAATGCAATTGTGCAGTAGTTTGAGCATTCTTTGGCATTGTCTTTCTTTGGGATTGGAATGAAAACTGACCTTTTCCATCTGTGTAAATTGTTCCACAGAGATATGTCTTTTTTGGTAAAGAATGGGATTTTTATGAACAGAGAGGAATATACATAGAAATTACATGTCCCTTTGGTCAATATCTTGGCCGTTTTAATGGTGTTATTGATTTGATCACATTATTTGAATCAAATAAGATAGGGATGGATCTGATAATACAACCTTTGAGCCCATCATGTTAACCTATTTGTGAAGGGAAAGTGATAGTCCAGTAGCCCCAACTCAAGGTAACATGTCAAAGTATAAAAAATAATGATGATAAGCTTACTTTGAATTGAGAACAGTTGTGTCCATGGGTTCATTTGAGCTGTTGATGGAGTTCTAGTGTAAATAATAGGTATATGGTTTCATGGTGTCTTGCTGGATCTTTCCTGCAAGAACATGTGACCCAATGAATACCTTGCCATAGCCACAACCACTGGGAACATTTTGTTGTACCCTCTACATGAGCACCATTAAAAAGATTTCTGTAAAACCATTTATCAGGCCCAGTAGGGAGTTGGGACCGACCTTTGTTTCAGAAGCAGAGGGTTGCTAATAACACTGGGTGCATCCCATTTCCAGTCATTTCGCAGAAAATTAAGCAAAGACCAACACGACTGATGCTCAACATAAGGAATAAAATCTGGATCATGGTGACTATTGCAGTCAGCTTAAGAAGTTCTTACTGAGGCTTGATTTGTGGGTGGCACAGTGCTAGGTATAGTTGAAAGTCAAATTAACTGTGGTCTGTGTGCTCCAAGAAATTTTCTCAGAAAATAAGCACCAGATGGTATTGTGGAGGGTTCATTGCACAAACACATTATTTGTGGTTTGTGAAAACTTGTCATTGAATCATGGAGGAAGTTATGCCCATGTTGTCTTCCAGTTAGTCTGGGAAGTTGTCATAGCCTTATATGATCTCAGGCTGTTGTGAGACTGTGTGTCTATTAGTGAATCAATACTTTCTCAGTTTAAAATTGGTTCTGAGAGAGAGGCGCTTCATTTGACTTTATATCTTGTCTGGATGTCTAGAGTTAAAATCTACTGAATATATAATCTTTCAGCTGCTTTTCTATCCTGCATTTTCAGAAAGTGGTAGTAGATACTCAGAGCAGGGAAAAAAAGCTCTGCCAGTGGATGAGTCAGAAGACTAGATTTGATAAATCAAATCTTTGTGGCTTTGAGAGCTAAGTGTCATGGTGCTGGGTTGGCAGCATCTAGTACTATGAGGCTGTAACTGTATCACTGAGCCTTGAACTGAAATATGGGAACTAATTTGAAAATGATGAGCAGGAAAGAAGCATTTTCTCTTGAAGGAATTGGCTGCCAGCTCTGAGGTCTTATTAAAAATGCTGAATTTCTCGATCGAAGGAGCTTGAATAGCATGTATGTCAAAAAAGAAAAACACTTTAATAGCCTTAACCAGATTAAGAGATATGCAGCCAAACCAGTGGAGTTTGTTTAGGTTTCTAAGCAAGTGATGGTTGGAAGAGAAGATGCCTTTGAAGTTCAGGGTTGGATTGCTGCCATCCCAAGCTACACCTGGCAGTGATCCTTGTGCTTACTGAGATATTATGGTGCAATCTGCCCATCAACCAGATATGGCTGAAATGAGAGGTGCTGGGGGCTGGTTCATGTGTAAAAGTTGTTTGGATGGTTGGATTATTCAGTGCTCAGAATTTTACACTGCTAAGACATGGAAGGCTTCTTTGTACTCCCATTGTCTTTTATATTTAGATTTAATTTTTTTTATTTTTAAGACAAATTTTAAAGGTTACTTCCCATCTACAGTTCAGTTCAGTTGCACAGTCGTGTCCGGCTCTTTGCAGCCCCATGGACTGCAGCATGCCTGGCCTCCCTGTCCCATCACCAACTCCTGGAGTTTACTCAAACTCATGTCCATTGAGTCAGTGATGCCATCCAAACATCTCATCCTGTGTCGTCCCCTTCTCCTCCTGCCTTCAATCGTTCCCAACATCAGGGTCTTTTCCAGTGAGTTAGTTCTTCACATCAGTTGGCCAAAGTATTGGAGTTTTAACTTCAGCATCAGTCCTTGCAATGAATACAGTTATTACAAAATAGTGGATATATTTTCTGTATTATGCAATGCATCCGCATGCCTGTCTTACCCCCAGTAGTTGGCCTCTCACTCTCCCAGCCCAGTATTGACCCTCCCCCTTTCCTTCTCTCCTCTAGTAACCACGAGTTGTTCCCTATATCTGTGAGTCTGCTTCCTTTTTCCTGCTATATTTTTTAAATTCTGAAGTCATACAGTATTTGTTTTTATCTGTTTGGACTTCTTTTTACTTAGCATGTGTGTGTGTGCTTACTTGCTCAGTAGTGTCTGACTCTTTGCGGCCCCCTGGACTGTAGCCCACCAGGCCCCTCTGTCCATGGGATTCTCCAGGCAAGAATACTGGAATGCGTTGCCATCCCCTCCTCCAGGGGATCATCCTAACCCAGGGATCAAACACAAGTCTCCCATGTTGTAGGTGGATTCTTTACCATCTAAGCCACCGGGGATGATGCCTTCCATAACCAAAGTCCATCCATATTGCTGCAGATGACAAAATTTTTGTTCTTTTTTATGACTGAGTAGTTTTCCATAATGTGTGTGTGTGTGTGTGTGTGTGTAGCTATATATAGATACATACATACATATATGCATATATATCTCTGTATATAAATATATGTGTATATTTTATGACTGAGTAGTGTTCAAGTGTGTGTGTATACACACACATATCTCTATAAAAATATATATACACACACATATATATAAATACATACGCACATATATGTGTGTGTTTATTTTATGAATGAGTAGTGTTCCATAGTTTTTACATGTATCTATGTTTTATATATGTGTTATATATATATATATGTAAATATAGAGAGACATATCACATCTTTTAATCTATTCATCTGTTGATGGACACTTAGGTTAATGCTGCTATGGACATTGAGGAGCATATATCTTTTCAAATTGGTAATCAAAAGGGTATGGTACTGGCAGAAAAACAGACACATAGATCAATGGAAAATGATAAGATAACTCAGAAAAAAAGCCCACAACCTCTGCTCAATTAATTTACAGATACTAAGGAAGCAAGAATATACAATGGAAAAAAATCTCTTCAATAAGTGGTGCTGGGAAAACTGGACAGCTACATGTCAAAGAATGAAATTAGAACATTCTCTGATACCATGTACAAAAATAAACTCAAAATGTGTTAAAGACCTAAATGTGAGACTAGATAAAAACTCATAGAGGAAAACATAGGCAGAACACTCTTTGTAATAAGTCACAGCATTATTTTTTTGATCCATCTGCCTATAACAAAAAAAAAAAAAAATAAACAAATGGGACCTAATTAAACTTAAATGCTTTTGCACAGTAAAGGACACCATTGAAAAACAGAAAAACAACCTGCTGAATGGGAGAAAGTAGTTTCAAATGATATGACTGACAAGGAATTAATATCCAACATATACAAACAGCTCATACAATTCAACATCAAAAAAGCAGGCAACATGATTGAACAATGGGAAGAAGAATTAAAAAGACATTTTTCAAAAGAGGAAATAGAGATGGCCAACAGACATATGAAAAGATGTTCAATGTTACTGATTATCAGGGAAATGCAAATAAAAACTACAATTATTATCGCATACCTGTTAGAATAGTTCTCATCAAAAAGAGCACAAATAGCAAATGTTGGCAAAGATGTGCAGAAAAGGGCAACCTTGTTTACTATTAAAGGGAATATACATTTGTGCAGCCACTGTGGAAAACAATATAGAGGTTTCTCAAAAATAAAACTAAAAATGGAACTACCATGCTGCTGCTGCTGCTAAGTCGCTTCAGTCGTGTCCCACTTTGTGCAGCCCCACAGGTGGCAGCCCATTGGGCTCCGTCATCCTGGGATTCTCCAGGCAAGAACACTGGAGTGGGTTGCCATTTCCTTCTCCAATGCAGGAAAGTGAAAAGTGAAAGTGAAGTCACTCAGTCATGTCTGACTCAGCAACCCCATGGACTGCAGCCTGCCAGACTCCTCCGTCCATGGGAGTTTCCAAGCAAGAGTACTGAAGTGGGATGCCATTGCCTTCTCCGTATGATAGAATAATTCCACTCCTGAGTTTATATCCTTCCAATGTCTTTTAGTTAAACCGTCCAAACTTCCTGGATTACAAAATAGTTAAAAAGGATGGAAATACAGATCCTTAAACAGGT
This sequence comes from Nanger dama, assembly GCA_917880005.1. Lineage (NCBI taxonomy): Eukaryota > Metazoa > Chordata > Mammalia > Artiodactyla > Bovidae > Nanger > Nanger dama. Next base: position 10,080,588 of record CAKJTW010000020.1, read on the forward strand.
TTCTGGCAGTAGTAGCCCCCAAACACTTAATTCCTTGTTGAAACCAACATCAGGATTTGGTTATCATCAATGTAGAACCCCTAGTTTATATTGAATTCACCATTGTTCACATCTCAGTTCAGTTCAGTCGCTCAGTCATGTCCGACTCTTTGTGACCCCATGAATCGCAGCACGCCAGGCCTCCCTGTCCATCACCAACTCCCGAAGTTCACTCGAACTCACATCCATCAAGTCGGTGATGCCATCCAGCCATCTCATCCTCTGTCGTCCCCTTCTCCTCTTGCCCCCAATCCCTCCCAGCATCAGTCTTTTCCAAAGAGTCAACTCTTCACATGAGGTGGCCAAAGTACTGGAGTTTCAGCTTTAGCATCATTCTTTCCAAAGAACACCCAGGACTGATCTCCTTTAGAATGGACTGTTTGGATCTCCTATAAGTCCAAGGGACTCTCAAGAGTCTTCTCCAACACCACACTTCAAAAGCATCAATTCTTCGGCACTTAGCTTTCTTCACAGTCCAACTCTCACATCCATACAGACCACAGGAAAAACAATAGCCTTGACTAAACGGACCTTTGTTGGCAAAGTAATGTCTCTGGTTTTCAATATGCTATCTTGGTTGGTCATAACGTTCCTTCCAAGGAGTAAGCGTCTTCTAATTTCATGGCTTCAGTCACCATCTGCAATGATTTTGGAGCCCAGAAAAATAAAATCTGACATTGTTTCCACTCTTTCCGCTCTGTTTGCCATGAAGTGATGGGACCAGAGCCATGTGGCTCATCAAATCCCTTGTAACAATCAGTTGCATGCTGGAACTTTATTTTGAACTTGATTATATGTAAATTGGCTTCTAGGAGCCCTAAAATAGGAGTACATGAGGTTTCCCACTCTCAGTCTAAACTAGTACCAAGACCCTATCACAAAGAACTTAGCAAAACTTTCCTAACCCTTGAAAGGATGTGAATCATCTGGAAAATAGTCTCCAGATACAATAGCTAACTATATTCATGATTCTGTATTTTGATGATACAACCAACCATGAATCAGAAATATTCACACAAAGAAGTTTTTAAAGAAGTTCCAAATAAGCAAAACTTGAATTTACTGTGCACCAACCAGCAACTATTTACATAGCACTTACTTTGTACTTAAAGCTATTTACATGGTATTAGGTTGAAAATAATCTGATGATGACAAAGTGTAATGGAGGATGTGTGTGAGCTGTAGGAATACGGTAGAACCTTGAACGGAGAAGACAATGGCACCCACTCCAGTACTCTTGCCTGGAAACTCCCATGGACGGAGGAGCCTGGTTGGTTGCAGTCCATGGGGTCTCTAAGAGTTGGACATGACTGAGCGACTTCACTTTCACTTTTCACTTTCCTGCATTGGAGAAGGAAATGGCAACCCACTCCAGTGTTCTTGCCTGGAGAATCCCGGGGATGGGAGAGCCTGGTGGGCTACTGTCTGTTGGATTCCATAGAATCGGACACGACTGAAGCGACTTAGCAGCAGCAGCAGCAGCAACAGCAGCAGAACCTTGAAGAGCTTAGGGGCTAGGGACACAGACCCTGAGCACAGTGAAAAATCCCAATATAACTTTATAGTCAGTTCCAATAATGTATTTCCACATATAATATCATCAAAATGGCAACCCACTCCAGTATCCTTGCCTGAAGAATCCCATGGATGGAAGAGCCTGGTGGGCTACAGTCCATGGAGTTGCAGAGTCGGACACGACTGAGCGAGCTCACTTCACTTAAAGAAAGAAAGACATTCAGGCCATCAATCTGGTTGTACTATCTTTACACATTCAAAGATACAACAGATGGACATTCATTGTCTTAATTTATATACTGTTTTATCCAACACATTGTGCCGTATAAATAGTTATAAGGAGAACTGAATGCTGAACACATAATGGGCTATAAATTCTTGTGTATTGACTCAATTGTTTTACTAAAGTATAATGTGTAATTCTAGAAATGATTTGCCAGTGGATATCCCCAAATATACCGTGGTATTAGAAGTTACTTGAAAATATATCTGTAGGAGAGCATGGGCTTCCCTGGTGGCTCAGAAAGTAAAGAATCCGCCTACAGTGCAGGAGACCTGGGTTTGGCCCCTGGGTTGGGAAGATACCCTGGAGGAGGGCATGGCAACCCACGCCAGTATTCTTGCCTGGAGAATTCCATGGACAGAGGGACCTGGAGGGCTGCAGTCCATGGGTTGCAAAGACTCGGACATGACTGAGCAACTAAGCACAGCACAGCACACCATTTTACTGAGTGCAATAGTAGTTCAAATTTTATAAATGAGTTGCTGTTGCATGTATCTCCTTACAGCAAATAATAAAGTCTTTTGCATTTGAGACCACTGTTTACTGTTAGTTGAACTTGGTTTTCCAATGTATTCTGCTTAGCAATAGGTTGCCAGGCCAGTGTGAAGAGCTCTTACAGTGGCTGTAGAGGTTGCAGTGGAGAGTTACTATCTCGTTATGACAGCTGTTCCAATACTAGTAGTCATGAGATTAATGTTGGTGGAAACTAAAAATGCTAACTCATACTAGCCACGAACCTGGAAAAGAGACTGTCATCATGAAAGAATCGCAAAGAGTCAGACACGACTGAGCAACTTCACTTTCATTTTCTTTTGTGAAAGAAAGGGCAGTATTTCATTTATGGTCATTTAATGATGATAGAATGCATTTGCACTAAAAAAAAATCTGTGTGGAGACAGAAATCTCATGTAATAGGTGTACCCAAGTAGTTTAGGAAAGAAACAACTTGTTAGTGAATAAGATGATCTTTGCTTCAGAAATATATTTGAAAGGTAACCCATATGTGGAATCTAGAAAAAAATGGTCTAAATGATCTTAGTTGCCAAGCAGAAATAGAGACAAAGATGTAGAGAACAAATGTACAGATTCCAAGGGGGAAAGGGGTTAGAATGAATTATGATTGACATATATGCACTATTGATAGTATATATAAAATAGGTAACTAATGAGAACCTGCTGTACAGCACTGGGGACTCTACTTAATGCTCTGTGGTGACCTAAATGGGAAGGAAATCCAGAAAAGAGAGGATATGTGTAAAAATATTGCTGATTCACTTTGCTGTGCAGCAGAAACTAACACAACATTGTAAAGCAACTAGACTCCAGTAAAAATTAATGAAAAAGTAAAAACAAAGTGTGCTTTGGACTTAATAAAATTTTCTTGAGCCCGTTTCTTAACATCTAACATGGGAAAAATTAGAATAACCTGTGCTTGCTTTCAGAACTGAGCTAAAGAATCGATATAGATGTATGTTGAAGTGTAAAATGTACAGTTGACTTGTTTATAATGCACAGCTTGGCATTTTGAGGACAGGCAGTGTGAGGCGGATGTTTCCTTAATCAACTCACTCTCACACTGTCAAAGAGAAAAGCTCTCCTTAGGGTGCAATGACTAATACCCACCTCTGGTTTGCTAATCATGGCTATTATGACATGTCCCTTTTTAATGAGGTCTTTGGAAAGTATTGTAGGCCTTGTAATTATTATAATCAAAAATAAGAGATAATGACTTAAGCACTTTCTGTCCTAGATGAGACTGAGGACCTTATTAAAATAAACTTGGATCGTAAACAACTGTAATGATAATTTATGACTTTAAATATGCAGGAGTGCTTTTAATTGAGGGAAGGAAAGAAATAGTAGAAAATATGATTTTCTAGGATTGGAAAATGACTGTAAAAATTAATGTGGATCAATAGAGCTCTTCTGGACATTTAAAAAAGAGATTTGATAGATGTTCAAATAGCAGGAAAGCATTTTGCTTTCAACTTCTGTATATGTGAAGACCTTCCATTTTATATTTAAATTGTTTCGGAAGAATTATGATATCTTCAGCTTGACTGATAAATTGGGGAAAATGTACATCAAAGTTTGAATCCTTTACATCCTGGAACACTAGGTCGTTGGGTTTTTTTTTAAGTGTTTTACCTCCTTTGAGTGTTAGTCGGTTAGCCTCAAGTAGTTTTCGGGAGAATTTTATAGTTAAAATTGTCAGAAAATTGGAGCCAAGAAGTCACACGCATGTTGAAGTGGTAATGAAGCACTTTGGTTTTATGAAAATGTTTATAGTCACAGGCCAGCAACATTGCGTTTCAAGGAATTTAATGATGGTAGAACCGGTCAGAGAGGAGCAGGATGCCAAGACCACAGTTTCATAGCACCTCTATATACCTAACCCACTGAGCGTCCAACCTCAAATGCAGCTCGTTATCGCTACTGAAACCCACTTGGCAGTGCTTAGGCACAGGCCATTCCTAACAAGCCAGGCTTTCCCACTTCTTTCCATTTGAAAATGTTCTTTTCCAATCCGCACGTTGGGAAATTTAATTAACTTTGTATATCCCGTCCCTGTGATGATTACTACATCTAGAACATCTGTGATCTTCAGCCCTGACTCCTAGTTAGAAAAACAGGGTTTGTTTTTTCTGTCATTGGCATTAGTTGAAGTAGTTTTCCTCCTAACCTCTTCCTCTCCAGTACAAACAGGCCCGCATGGCCTCTGAGTAGAAGCATCTGAATATTCACAGGGTACGGGACTTCCCTGGAGAAGGAAATGGCACCCCACTCCAGTCCTGTTGCCTGGAGAATCCCATGCGAGGAGCCTGGTGGGCTATAGTCCATGGGGTCGCCAAGAGTCGGACACGACCGAGCGACTTCAGTCACTCATGGGACTCCCTGGTGGTCCAGTGGCTAAAACTCAGCACTCCCAGTACGGGGAGCCAGGTTCCTTCCTGGTCAGGGGACTAGATCCCACACGCCACAGCTTTAAAAAGATAAATGAAGAAAGATTCTGTGACTCAGCTCCTTGCCACTTCTCCAGCCTCACCCTCTGCCTCTCTCCCTGCTGCTGACTTCACGTCACACGTGTCAGCATGGCGAGTTTTCCCTACTCCTGACTGATGAATCTCTCTATAAAGGTTTTTCCCCAGTTGCCTGGATTTCTGTTCACCTCCCTAAAATGAATTCCCCTGATTATTCTTTTCAAGACATCCTCCTCCCAATATGCTGTCTTACCTACCTCTGTGTTTCGCCCTGACGCTCATCACACCGTTGCTATTTGACCTGCTTATTGTCTGTCTGTCCCCCAGTGGAATGTAAGCTTCCTAAGGGCAGGGACCTCCTTAGCCTTTTCTCTTTGAGAGCCATAGAATCTAGCGGAATGCCTGGTCCTCTGTATGTACCTGGTAACATTTTGACTGAGCTTTTATTATGCTACTGTTTGAAAAATAGTAAAATGCCCTGGTTAATCCATACTAGAGAGTATCCTCTCAAGGAATTTTTCACGTCGATCTTGGAATTGGGAAGCAGATTGAATTATGCTTGTAGGGCATGAGGAATGTCATGGAGGAATGGCATAATTAGACCTCAGAAGGCCAGATTCTGTTACTAGTTACATGTGGTATCAGGACAGAACATATTAGCAAGGCAGAAAGTAAGTGGCCATCTGCTCTGTTATCTGTGATCTTTTAAGAAGAGTAGCTCTTCAGTTTTAAGAAGCAACAACAGGGAGACAGATAGTGTTTTGAGGCAGAAGCCCAATGTGTCTCCCTTTGCCTGGAAAAGCAATAAAGCTGTAATCCTTTTCCGCTTCACTGCCCCCACCAAAAAAACCAAACAAACAAAAATGTATAGCACCATTGTACTTACTAGAAATGGAACAACAGTGCTTCCCAAATTTATGTATTTGTGTCCTAAATTTATAGTCCTTCATTTGCAGCTGTCTACTGGAGGCTTCTGCAATAGATTTAAGAATCTAGCATCCAAATTCTATCATGGTCAAAGCCAAACCCATGCATTTCTGTTCCTGGCCATCCATTCTCCCTGCTGTATCCTCCATTGCTGTTAGTAACTGTTCTCCACCCAGTCTCTCCCTCTGGAGACATCAGCTTCATTTTCCCACTAACCCCCTCCACCAGAGCCTTCTCCCCTGCCCACCAGCCACCCCAAACCTATCTGCCCTTCACACTTCTGCCAGCTCATACCTGTTGGAATGCAGCCAGTCTTGCCACTCTTCTGCTTAAAGCTTTTCTACACGGCTCTGTACCACTGGTCGAATAAGGGCAAAGTCCTCAGTCTGTAATACAAGGTCCTTCCTAATGTATCCAAAGCCTGCATTCTGCCCACTTAGTGATGATGATGGTACCACCTGAGGCTGGGTCTAGACAGATGTACAGGCAGACCTTGGAGATACGATGGTTGGGTTCCAGACCACCACAGTAAAGCAAGCATCATGACAAAGGGAACCACACAATTTTTTTGTTCCCTGGTGTATAAGTTATTTGTACTCTACTGTAGTGTCAACTGTGCAATAGTACTGTCCAAAAAAAGTGTTCATACCTTAATTTTAAAATGCTTTATTGCTAAAAATGCTATCATCTGAGTCTTCAGCCAGTTGTTAACTTTTTGCAGTAGTAATATCAGAGATCACTGACCGTACATCACCATGACAAATATAATAGTAACAAAAAGATTGGAAATATTGTGAGAACGACTGGACTATGACACAGATGCTATTGGAAAATGATGCTGATGGGCTTGCTGCTGCAACCGTCAGTTTGTGAAAAATACAGTATTTTGAAGTGCGATAAAACGAGGTCTGCCTGTATCTATTTCTTCCTGGGAATGGAGGCCCCTCCCTGAGAATCTAGGGCAAGACGAGGGCTTAAAGCAGTTTCTGCTTGTGCTGGAGGAAGGAACAGCGTTACTTGTCATTGCTTCCCAAGCAGAACTACTTACTGTTTCACAGGAGAGATGAGGGGGGAACCACAGAATCAGAGAGCTCCTCTTTTCCAAAGAGCAGGCACTTCAAAGGTGTTCTCAAAAGAAATGTGAGGCTGGATCTTCATTTGTAGCTTTTCTAAAGGGCTTTGTGGCCATTTCATGCACGAAACATCTATAGCTTTTTATTAGTTCCTCTGTGTGTAGACACAATGGAAAAGGATGCTAGGCACATAGCCTTTGCTGAACCTGCTGAGGGCATATTCCCTTATTAGTACTTTTATTCTTCTTTATTGAGATACAGTACATTTACAATGTTATATTAGTTTTAGGTGTACAACAAAGTGATTCAGTTATCACTTCAGATTCTTTCCCATTATAGGTTATTGCAAAATATTGTATATAGTTACCTGTGCTATTTGCATGACCTTGTTGTTTATCTTTTATATGTAGTAGTGTGTATCTGGTAATCCTGAACTCCTAATGTATCTCTTCCCACCTCCCAGTATCCTCCAATCCCTGGATCTGGCAGATCTACTAGAGAAAGTGAAAGTGAAAGTGAAGTCGCTCAGTCGTGTCCGACTCTTTGCCACCCTGTGGACTGTAACCTATCAGGCTCCTCCGTCCATGGGATTCTCCAGGCAAGAGTACTGGAGTGGGTTGCCATTTCCTTCTCCAGGGGATCTTCCCGATCCAGGGATTGAACCCGGGTCTCCCGCCTTGCAGGTAGACTCTTTAACCTCTGAGCCGGAAATGGCAACCCACTTCAGTATTCTTGCCTGGGAAATCTCATGGATAGAGGAGCCTGGTGGGCTACAGCCCATGGGGTCTCAAAGAGTCAGACACGACTTAGTGACTAAACAGCAAAAACAACCAGGAGGGTGGGGAATTTTGTCTGTTTTATTCCCAGCAATAACTTCAGGATCTGGAACAAACTTACAGGAACCTAGAACCCACTCAAATATGTTAAATGACTAAGAATCATATATTGTCAACTTTCTATCCTAAATACACACAAATCTTTGGATATGAGGAATTTGCTCATTCACAGTTTTTTGACATAATGTCTAGTTAACCAAGATTTTGTTTCATGTATCAAGATTTTTAAATGACTGAAACTTTTTAATCTTCTCTTTAGTCCAGGTTGGTTCATGAGGCTATCAGGAAAAGAATCTGCTTTTGATTATATATGGCTTTTCTTGCCTCCGAGATAGTCATTTAAAAAGCAATTTTGTCTCTTACAACAATTATATTCCAACCTTAATATTTCTTAAGTCTTGCTAGAATATGATTATCTCCCTTTCCACATATTTTTATTATTAAAGTTAAGACAGTTAAGTATACTAAATACTTTAGGCTATGTCAAAAATCTAAGAACATTTTTCAACAGAACCTTAATGACATTATCTCACCCACAAAATTAACAATATTTTAAAAATATCATCAGATAGATTTTTTCTAAACCTGAGAATTGGTCTTCTCTGCTTGTTTTTCCACACCAGATCCTAGGCAGGACCAGACCTAGCATCTTCTATCCTTAACTCAGATTCAGAACACCCCTTTTAATATCATGACACCAAGTTAACAAAGAAACTGTACCAGTTTTCTCAGAAACTCCCCATCCTCTGATTTGTCTTATATCCTTGAGGTTCTATTTAGATTGTTTCTGTGTTCCTGGAATATTTTTCTTATTATGAGTACGTATTGAGAAAATGAAGAAAAGATAAATTGTTTTTCAGATGTTCTAAATGAGTTCTGCTAGTTACATCAGACCTTGCTTTAATGCCTCTCTTATCTCTTTGCTGTTCTTGTGTTTTAGACAAACTCACTAGATTAAACAGGGCAGCCTTTCAAAGTTGGTATGAGGCAAAGTTGCTTTTATGCTAACCTATCATTATTACAATTTTCCTTCAATTTTCTTTCATTCCTAGCATCCTGCAGTGAATACCATTTGTTTTTGAATTGCAAGAACTTTAGTAACTAACGCACCCATAAATTTAACACTGGATTCTATTCATGTTAGTAGAGGTGATAGAATTCTGAAAATACAGTCTGTCACAGAGGGTTTTTGAACTTCGTTGTTGTTGTTCAATTGCTCAGTCATGTCAAACACTTTGCAACCCTGTGGACTGCAGCACGCCAGGCTTCCCTTTCCTTTACTATCTCCCAGAGTGCTCAAACTTGTCCATTGAGTCAGTGATGCTATCTAACCATCTCCTCCTCTGCTACCGCATTCTCTTGCCCTCAATCTTTCCCAGAATCAGGGTGTTTTCCAGTGAAGCAGCTCTTCACATCAGGTGGTCCAAGTATTGAAGCTTCAGCATCAGTCCTTCCAATGAATATTCAGGACTGATTTCCTTTAGGATGGACTGGTTTGATCTCCTTGCTGTCCAAGAGACTCTCAAGAGTCTTCTCCAGCACCACAGTTCAAAAGCATCAATTCTTCAGTACTCAGCCTTCTTTATGGTGCAGCTCTCACATCCATACATGACTACTGGAAACACCTTAGCTTTGACTAGACGGACCTTGGTCAGCAAAGTGATGTCTCTGCTTTTTAATATGCTGCCTAGGTTTGTCATAGCTTTTTTCCCAAGGAGCAAGCATCTTTTAATTTCATGTTAGTAGTCACTGTCTGCAATGATTTTAGAGCCCAAGAAAATAAAATCTGTCACTGTTTCCACTTTTTCCCCATCTATTTGCCATGAAGTAATGGGACCAGATGCCATGATCTTCGTTTCTTGAATGTTGTGTTTTAAGCCGGCTTTTCCACTCTCCTCTTTCACTTTCATCAAGAGGCTCTTTAGTTCCCCTTCGCTTTCTGCCATTAAAGTGGTATCAGCTGCATATCTGAGGTTGTTGATATTTCTCTTGGCAATCTTGATTTCAACTTGTGAGTCATCCAGCTCAGCATTTCACATGATGTACTCTGCATATAAATTAAATAAGCAGGGTGACAATATACAGCCTTGACGTGCCCTTTCCCCAATTTTGAACCAGTCCATTTTTCCATCTCAAGTTGTAACTGTTGTTTCTTGTCCTGCATACAGGCTTCTCAGGAGACAGGTAAAGTGGTTTCCTGGACTTAAAGATTAAGTAATTTTGTATTCCTCTCTCTTAAGATCTTTCCTAGGAATGCCTAACATCTGACTCTTTTGTTTTCTGATAAAGCAAATCAAACTGTGCATGTAGTTGTCAGAGACTTCTGATAAAGCAAATCAAACTGTGCATGTAGTTGTCAGAGACTACATTGATTTTGAATGTTTTGAAGGAATATTTCTGTGAGATTTAGTCACACATAATTCATTCATTAACACACCTGGGCCGGGAGTTGTGCCACACACTGTGCACATGGTTTTGCCTTTATTTCTCTCACTTGGTACTTGTAGGTCAAGTGCTCTTCTAAGTACCTTGCAAATTTTAACCCATTTGTTTCCATCATACCCCTGTGAAGCCTCCTGTTACAAGTTTTCCATTAACAGATGAGGAGAAGGAGGCCCGGAGAGGTTCAGTAATTTGCTCATGGTCACAGACCTGAGATTCAGAAGCAGGCAGTCGGGTCCCATACTTCGTACTTTTATGCGTTCTGCTATACTGAAGAGCCCAGCCTCCTTGGACCCTGTGTGCTGCCCTCTCTGAAGGAGGCTAGAGGCAGAGATCACTGTGGTTTCTGCTGTATTAATAGAATTTTGGAACTTGGAACTTGGAACTTCATAAAGCCCATGAGGACTCTCACTTTATTTCCTCGTGTCTCTTGTGTCCTCAGATCAGGACACAGCCTCCTATGCTTCCCATCCCTCCTCACCCCCAACCCACCATCGATGCCAGGGGGCGGCAGTATTTCTGTGAAGAGCCAAATAATATTTGAGGCTCTGCAGGCCATATACGGTCTCTGTCACATATTTTTCTTTGAGTTTGTTTGTTTGTTTGTTTTTTCCCATTCATCTTCAGTTCAGTTCAGTTCAGTCGCTCAGTCGTGTCTTGACTATTTGCCACCCCATGAACTGGAGCACGCCAGGCCTCCCTGTCCATCACCAACTCCCCGGAGTTCACCCAGACTCATGTGCATCGAGTCAGTGATGCCATCCAGCCATCCCATCCTCTGTCGTCCCCTTCTCCTCCTGCCCCCAATCCCTCCCAGCATCAGAGTCTTTTCCAATGAGTCAACTCTTCACATGAGGTGGCCAAAGTATTGGAGTTTCAGCTTTAGCATCATTCCTTCCAAAGAACACCCAGGACTGATCTCCTTTAGAATGGACTGGTTGGATCTCCTTGCAGTCCAAGGTATTCTCAAGAGTCTTCTCCAACACCACAGTTCAGAAGCATCCATTCTTCGGTGCTCAGCCTTCCACCTCCACCTCCACAAGTTCATTGGCTCTTTGTTGTGGCTTTTGTTTTTTCCCTTGGTTGTGCTAATGCTCACCCCCATGCCAGGGTCTTTGTACACGCGCTTGCTCCTGTCTTAACCATATACCCACCTTGACTCAGTATTCCAAGTGCCATGCCCATGACCTTTTCTCCATGACCATGCCCTGTCCATCCTATGTGAGAAGCTATCCCCCACCACACACACATCTTCTGTAGTCACTGGTTAACACATTTGCCTTTCTACTGCATTTTTGCATAGTTATTTATCTGCCATATTGTACCTTCCCTACTAAAATGTGTTCCAAGAAAGCAGAGGCTCTGTCACGTTCACTCCTCCACCCCCTGTGCCTGCAACAGCACCTGGCACTTGGTAACACAATCAGTGTTGTTGATTGAACCACTGATGTGTGGCTTTGAGACGCACATAGTGGGATGATTGGATGAATGGGTAAATTAACACATTACCCTCCCTCCCTACTTTTTTTTTGCTCATTATCAATTGGTGCACATCCCTCTCAACTCAAATACTCAACTGTTCACTGACTACAGAAAAAAAAAAAATATGGATACCTGGTCTCTGCAGTTGAGCATATATCACTGTTAAAATTCAGAGCCCATGGGAAATCCTGGTATAGCCAGGCTGATGGACTTGTTATTCCTGGTAGTTCATTATCAGGATATTCCTACCTCATACTCACACCCACTTTTCATGTCCTACCAGCCCTGACACCTCTAGCTCACAAGAATTACTTTCCCAAGGACTTTCTAATGCATTCAGTACATGGTACATCTACTATGTAGTAAGTAGTGTGGATTCTCTCGCCGGAATAGGGACTCATTAAATGTGTAAGTGTTCATGCATCCTAGTTTAGATTAAGGTTATTACCTGTCTAACTCACCCTTAAGGCCTGAGTCATGAATTTGGGGTGTCTCAATTTGGTCTTTATCTTCCTAAACCAGGAACTTATGACTGGGGGTCCAGAGGAAGCAAGTGAATAATCTGTAAGGAATGCCTTTAGCTGCAAGTAACAGAAATCCAGTCATTGGTGTTGGGAGCACTGGGCTGGCGCGGTGATACACAGAGCCCTCCTTTTGTATCTTTCCCCCTCACCGTCTTCATTAGCTTCTGCATCCTAATTTTCATCACCTAACAGTTGACAGATGGCTGTTGCCACACCAGTTAAAGTGGAAGAGCAGGGGGTAAAGGAACAAAAGAGCTCTGACCATCAGTAGGAATTCTGTCATCTGGAAAGTAAAACCTTCCTGAAAGCCCCACCTAGAAGTTCAAGTGTGTGTCCCCTGGCATCAGATTACCCAGCAACATCTTGGTCGCCTTGCCTTCCTTGTCCACAAGGCCATGGAGAATTTGGTTTCTTTCTTTCTCCGGTCAAAAAATGGATAGGGAAAGGAGTTAAGAATGGCTTTAGCATAGGGTACAAAGAGTTCCTGCTACAGGGCATTTTTCAGGAGAGGTTAGATTCTTATTATTGACAAGTTAATAATACCCCGTACCTAAGGAATGGGGCTTCCTTCATAGCTCAGTTGGTAAAGAATCTGCCTGCAATGCAAGAGACCTGAGTTTGATTCCTGGGTTGGGAGGATCCCCTGGAGAAGGAAATGGCAATCCACTCCAGTATTCTTGCCTGGAGAATCCCATGGACAGAGGAATCCATGGAATTGCAGGAGTTGGACACGACTTAGTGACTACACCACCACCACCACCATCGAAGAAATGCCATCAAAGCAACTATACTGAAACTCAATAGACTGCTCAAGAGAAATCTGTGGGGGTCAGTTTTAGATGTTACCTCTAGGTAACAGAGAGTCTAACAGTGTATTAAAAGTAAGTAATTTTTTTTTAGTAATCATCAACATATGATTACTTACAAAATATCTAAACTGATGAATTAATTTAGAGAATTAGTAACTTAACTAATTCAGTGAGGCCAGATTTATATGTATTATAATCTTCTGTGTTTTAATGTGTTCAGCTCCTTATAATTTTGCTCATAGGGGGTTGGGAGCTTGAAATGGAGGTATATTTTTTCCGGTTTGTAGGCCCTGAAAATACAGTTTCATTCATTAACAAGCTGTTATCCTAGACCAGCTGTGAGAGTATGTAAGAAGAGTAGCCATGTCCTCTCCTTTTAATCCTTTTTGCTGAACTGATGGATCAGATGGTAAAGAATCCACCTGCAATGTGGGAGACCTGGGTTCGATCCCTGGGTTGGGAAGATCCCCTGGAGAAGGGAAAGGCTGCCCACTCCAATATTCTTGCCTAGAGAATACCTATGGACCAAGGAGCCTGGTGGGCTACAGTCCATGGGGTTGCAAAGCGCCTGATATGATTGAGAGACATTGTACATAGGGGCTTCCCAGGTGGCTCAGTGATGAAGAATCCGCCTGCCAGTGCCGGAGATGTGGGTTTGATCAGTGGTTTGGGAAGATCCCTGGAGTAAGAAATGACAACCCTCTCCAGTATTCTTGCCTGGACAATCCCATGGACAGAAGAGCCTGGCGGGCTACAGTCTATGGGGCTGCAAAGACTCAGATACGACTGAAGCAACTAGACATGCACACAGTGTACACAGAGAGAATGCAGCTAACACAGGTGTCACACTCGATGGATTTTCAAAACAGGACACGCCCAGATCAAAGCGCAGCCTTGCCGACTCCCAGAAGGGCCCCTTCTGCTTGCTCCCGGTCATAAGCTTCCCCTCGCCAAAGTGTAACAGCTCCTCTGGGTTCTAACATTGGTGAGGAGTAACTGTTTTCATGGTTTATATAAATAGAATCATTTACATAAAGTGTGCCTTGTCTCTGATGTTTGGCTTCTAATGGTGTGAGGGAGAGTGGCTTGTTCTTACTTAGCTGTCTGGCTTGTTCTTACTTAGCTGTCCCCTCTCTTGAAACATTTACTCAGAACCGTGAATAATAAGTTTCCTACTTTCTCACATTTTCTGGCAAGTTCTAACTTTCCTAATTTAGCAGCCATAATTTCAGGGACTGCTTCCCCTGGGGACAAAGGTATCCAGCCATCATACCTTCCAGGCCAAACTGGCAGCGCTGATACCTGGGCTGGAATGACTGGGAAAGGACTGTCTGTTTACCTTTTTGAAAACTTTGCTTTCTGTCTCTGTCCCCTTACACTGGGAGACTCTTTTCTTCTCCTTTCTCGATGAACGCACAAGTGTCTGAGTGTCTTCCTGTTGAGACCGTGGGTCCTTACGTTCTGGGAACTGCAGGGGCTCTGTTTTCACTCTTCCCTCATCACTGCTGTAGTTCAGGTCTCCTGATTGTCACTTCACAGAAACCCTGGGAATCAACTTTCTCTCTGCCATTTCCTCTGCTTTGTCCTACAGAGTACAGGGAGAGAGACGTTATCAGTCTTAATGGAGAAAATGAAAGAATAAATACAGCTTTTTTAGAGAATGCAAATGGTAAACTGTTTTGCATGACTTAAACAAAAATCAACTGAAACTAGTAAGTGAATCAGAATCTTTTCCTGTCTTGAGGGAGTCTTAGGGAGCCACCTGTGATGAGTGGAATCTATCAAGGTCAGACTTGGAAATCGGAACACCACCTTTGTGATGCAGTGTATCCTTTACCCACCTAAAGTCCTACTTGCTGACACACAAAATTGTATCCTCGGTGATTGATTTCCTCATAATAATGTCCCTGTGGCCCTTCAACCTGTTTATTAAATTCAGATGCTCCTGAGATGATGAGCGTTTCAGATCATTCCTCGTGCCTTAAAATTGTTTTCATTATTGGAATTTAAAGGCTGGAAAAGCTGTCTACTCTAAACTGACAGAGGCTAAAATGTGTGAGTGAATGAATATTCCACCGTGTGCTCAAAGTACTGTTTTATTGTGAGTTTACTTGTTGATAAAACATTGCTCTATGATGCTCAGCCTCACATATCCATAAACTGGACCTTCTTGCCCTTTTTTGGGTAACTGTGGCTCACCTTGGGGACTTCCCTGGTGGCCCAGTGGCTAAGGCTCTGTGCTCCCAGTGCAGGGGTCCTGGCTTCACTCCTTGGTCAGGGAGTTAGATCCTACACGCCCCACAAAAGTGAAGATGAAAGTGTTAGTCACTCAGTCGTGTCTGACTCTTTGTGATCCCCATAGACTGTAACCCACCAGACTCCTCCATCCATGGGATTCGCCAGGCAAGAATACTGAAGTGGGTTGCATTTCCTTCTCCAGGAGATCGTCCTAACCCCAGGGATCAAACCCAGGTCTCATGTGTTGCAGGGGGATTCTTTATCATCGGAGCCACCTGGGAAGCCCCAGCACACAGCCAAACAAAAAAATAAATGTAAAGCTGACTCACCTTGCTCACATCACAGAACAGAGTTGTCTACCAGTTGAAGAGAAGGTGGAAAAGTTTTTATTTTTATTTTTTTCCCTTTCTGTGTTTCCAGCTATTTATTTATTCCAGAAGTTACAGTGTTGGCATGTTAGGCCTTTTAGGGGAAGATGCCACATCATTAAAACATAGCTGTGTGCTACTGTTTTAATGGTGTCCAAAGAGATAATTGAATTCATGGACGTCTAAATTAAATTCCAGAAATCAAAGCTATGGTAATAAGAACTGGACGTGAGTTCTCTCAGGCCAACTAATTTAATTCCTCAGCCAGCTGAACTGTTCTGTGTCTGTGTTCCTTGTTATTATCCATGAAATTGCTCGGGCAGATGCAGTGATGGATGGTAGGCATGTATTTCACTCTTTTTCATGGCTGGACACATACCAGAATGCAGATCGCCTTAAACACAGCTGTTTTTATACACATGCTTTCTGTTTGGAGTTTTAAATGCAACATTCAAGTCATAACAGAGATGGTTGGGGGACTTTGGGGATGCCCTGGGGCCTCTTTTCATCATCCCACCCAGAAGCCCATGGTTGTCTTTACCCTGGATTACATACCTGGACCCTGGCATTCTACTCGAACTTCACACGTTGTGGTTTAAGAAGACTCATTGGATTTGATTTTTCACCCTTGTTTTCCATGAATTTCCCAGTTAATTTGGAGAACTAAGGAGTATTGGTATACATGTTTCCGTGTTACTCTCTCCATTCATCCCACCCTCTCACCCCTGTGTCCATAAGTATGTTCTCTGTGCCCTCATATACACTACCATATGTCAAACAGAGAGCCTGTGGGAATTTGCTGTATGACTCAGTCAACTCAAACCAGGGCTCTGTGACAACCAGGAGGAGTGGGACATGGTGGGAGGTGGGAGGGAGGATAAGAGGAAGGGGGACATCGTTACAGCTATGGCTGATTCATGCTGATGTATGGCAGAAACCAACACAGTATTGTAAAGCAATACCCTTCATTTAAAAACATTAACTTTTAGAAATACAAATAAAGAGTGTTGGTGACTGTGATCTCGTTGAATAGAGAAGAGAGCTCAAACACAAGAAACTGGCCCATGGCGTGCATTAAGTCATCTTTATTCACTAGCAGTGCATCAAGATTTTGTAGAAAAGTGAGGAGGCAGTATACTGGCTAAAACTGAGGCATCTAGTTCAGTTCAGTCACTCAGTCGTGTCCAACAATTTGCAACCCCATGAGCCACAGCACGCCAGGCCTCCCTGTCCATCACCAACTCCCGTAGTCCACCCAAACCCATGTCATTGAGTCAGTGATGCCATCCAACCATCTCATCCTCTGTCGTCCCCTTCTCCTCTTGCCCTCAACCTTTCCCAGCATCAGGGTCTTTTCAAATAAGTCAGCACTTCCCATCAGGTGGCCAAAATAATGGAGTTTCAGCTTCAACATCAGTCCTTCCAATGAACTCCTAAGACTGATCTCCTTTAGGATGGACTGGCTGCATCTCCTTGGAGTCCAAGGGACTCTCAAGAGTCTTCTCCAACACCACGCTTCAAAAGCATCAATTCTTTGGCGCTCAGCTTTCTTCACAGTCCAACTCTCACATCCATACATGACCAATGGAAAAACCATAGCCTTGACTAAAAAGGACCTTTGTTGGCAAAGTAATGTCTCTGCTTTTGAATATGCTGTCTAGGTTGGTCATAACTTTCCTTCCAAGGAGTAAACATCTTTTGATTTCATGGCTGCAATCACTATCTGCAGTGATTTTGGAGCCCAAAAAAATAAAGTCTGACACTGTTTCCACTGTTTCCCAATCTATTGGCCATGAAGTGATGGGACCGGATGCCATGATCTTGGTTTTCGGAATATTGTGCTTTAAGCCAACTTTTTCACTCTCCTCTTTCACTTTCATCAAGAGGCTTTTTAGTTCTTCTTTACTTTCTTCCATAAGGGTGGTGTCATCTGCATATCTGAGGTAATTGATATTTCTCCTGGCAATCTTGATTCCAGACTGTGTTTCTTCCAGTCCAGCGTTTCTCATGATGTACTCTGCATATAAGTTAAATAAGCAGGATGACAATATACAGCCTTGACATACTCCTTTTCCTGTTTGGAACCGGTCTGTTGTTCCATGTCCAGTTCTAACTGTTGCTTCCTGACCTGCATATAGGTTTCTCAAGAGGCAGGTCAGGTGGTCTGGTATTCCCATCTCTCTCAGAATTTTCCACAGTTTCTTGTGATCCATACAATCAAAGGCTTTGGCATAGTCAATAAAGTAGAAATAGATGTTTTTCTGGAACTCTCTTGCTTTTTCGATATGCCAGCGGATGTTGGCAATTTGATCTCTGGTTCCTCTGCCTTTTCTAAAACCAGCTTGAACATCTGGAAGTTTACGGTTCATGTATTGCTAACGCCTGGCTTGGAGAATTTTGAGCACTACTTTACTAGCGTGTGAGATGAGTGCAACTGTGTGGTAGTTTGAGGATTCTTTGGCATTGCCTTTCTTTGGGATTGGAATGAAAACTGACCTTTTCCAGTCCTGTGGCCACTGCTGAGTTGTCCAAATTTGCTGGTATATTGAGTGCAGCATTTCACAGCATCATCTTTCAGGATTTGAAATAGCTCCTCTGGAATTCCATCACCTCCACTAGCTTTGTTCATAGCGATGTTTCCTAAGGCCCACTTGACTTCACATTCCAGGATGTCTGGCTCTAGGTGAGTGATCACACCACTGAGATTATCTGGGTCATTTTTGTACAGTTCTTCTGTGTATTCTTGCCACCTCCTCTAATATCTTCTGCTTCTCTCAGGTCCATACCATTTCTGTCATTTATCGAGCCTATCTTTGCATGAGATGTTCCCTTGGTATCTCTGATTTTCTTGAAGATATCTCTAATCTTTTCCATTCTATTGTTTTTCTCTATTTCTTTGCATTGATAACTGAGAAAGGCTTTCTTATCTCTCCTTGCTATTCTTTGGAACTCTGCATTCAAATGGGTATATCTTTCCTTTTCTCCTTTGTTTTTGCTTCCCCTTTATTCACAGCTAGTTGTAAGGCCTCCTCAGACAGCCATCTTGTTTTTTTGCATTTCTTTTTCTTGGAGATGGTCTTGATTCCTGTCTCCTGTACAATATCACGAATCTCTGTCCACAGTTCATCAGGCACTCTACCAGATCTAGTCCCTTAAATCTATTTCTCACTTCTACTGTATTGTTATAAGGGATATGATTTAGGTCATACCTGAATGGTCTAGTGTTTTTCTCCACTTTCTTCAATTTCAGTCTGAATTTGACAATAAGGAGTTCATAATCTGAGCCACAGTCAGCTCCCAGTCTTGTTTTTGCTGACTGTATAGAGCTTTTCCATTCTGGCTGCAAAGAATCAGCCTGATTTTATTGTTGACCATCTGGTGATGTCCATGTATAGAGTCTTCTCTTGTGTTGTTGGAAGAGGGTGTTTGCTATGACCAGTGTGTTCTCTTGGCAGAACTCTGCTAGCCTTTGCCCTGCTTCATTCTGTACTCCAAGGACAAATTTGCCTGTTACTCCAGGTGTTTCTTGACTTCCTACTTTTGCATTCCAGTCCCCTATAATGAAAAGGACATCTTTTTTGGGTGTTAGTTCTAGAAGGTCTTATAGGTCTTCATAGAACTGTTCAGCTTCAGCTTCTTCAGCGTTACTGGTCGGGGCATAGACTTGCATTAATATGATATTGAATGGTTTGCCTTGGAAATGAAGAGAGATCATTCTGTCGTTTTTGAGAGTGCATCCAAGTACTGCATTTCGGACTCTTTGGATGACCATGATGGCTACTCCATTTCTTCTGAGGGATTCCTGCCCGCAGTAGTAGATAGAATGGTCATTTGAGTTAAATTCACCCATTCCAGTCCATTTTAGTTTGCCAATTCCTAGAATGTCGATGTTTACTCTTGTCATCTCCTGTTTGACCACTTCCAATTTGCCAAATTACTCTTTGCAACCCCATGAACTGTAGCCTTCCAGGATCCTCTGTCCTTGGGATTTTCCAGCCAAGAATACTGGAGTGGATTGCCCTTTCCTTCTCCAGAGATCTTCCCAACCCAGGAATCAAATGCAGATTTCCTGCATTGCAGGCAGACTCCTCATCGCCTGATCCATGAGGGTAGTCATAAGGGTCTTTTCCAGTGAGTCAGCTCTTTAGTGAGGTGGTCCAATTATTGAGCTTCAGCATCAGTCCTTCTAGTGAATATTCAGGGCTGATTTCCTTTAGGAATGACTGGTTTGTCTTGCTGTTCAGTGATCTCTCAAGAGTCTTCTCCAGCACCACAATTCAAAAGCATCTATTTTTCAGTGCTCATCCTTCCTTATGGTCCAGCTCTCACATTCCATACATGACTACTGGAAAAACCAATTTCTTCTTCCCCTTTCATTTCCAGTGTAAATATTCAGTAGTAATTTTGAGCCAATTTCCACATCCACTTATTGAATATCTACCATGCAGGCGCTTTGTGATATTTTCACATGTTTAACAAAAAGCAATGTCAGTATTACAGTAAACTTTGTTTTGGTATCCCCCCACCCAAACTTTTTAATAGACTTTATTGTTAAGAGCAATTTTATGTTTAGAAAACAATTTATGCAGGAAATACAGAGCCCTCCATCAGCCAAATATTAACATTTTGCTTTGGTATTGTACACTTGAACCAATATTGCTATATCATTAATAAAATCCATAGTTTACTTTAGAGCTCATGTTTTGGGTTGTACAGTTCTATGGGTTTGCACAAATGCATGCTTGTATGTTGGACTATTTTATATCGTCTCTGATTCCGTGTATTACAGAGTGGACTCACTACCCCTCATGTCCCCTCTGTTCTGCCTGTTCATGCCTTCCTTCCTCACCCCAGACTCCTACCAGGCACTGATCTTTTTATGGTCTCCATTCAGTTCAGTCGCTCAGCCGTGTCTGACTCTTTGCGACCCCATGAACTGCAGCACTCCAGGCCTCCCTGTCTATCACCAGCTCACGGAGTTTACTGAAACTTTTGTCCCTTGAGTCGGTGATGCCATCCAACCATCTCATCCTCTGTCGTCCCCTTCTCCTCCCGCCTTCAAGTCTTTCTCAGCATCAGGGTCTTTTCAAATGAGTCAGCTCTTCACATCAGATGGCCAAGGTATTAGAGTTTCAGCTTCAACATCAGTCCTTCCAATGAACACCCGGGACTGATTTCCTTTAGAATGGACTGGTTGGATCTCCTTGCAGTCCAAGGGACTCTCAAGAGTCTTCTCCAACACCACAGTTCAAAAGCATCAATTCTTCGGTGTTCAGCTTTGTCTATAGTCCAACTGTCACATCCATATATCATTATTGGAAAAATCATAGCTCCATAACTATGATCTCCATAACTTTACCTTTTCCAGAAAGTCATATAGTTGGAATCACGGTGTCCTCTTTTTGCAACTGTGTAAACTAAGATCTGTGTTCAGGGATTAAAAGTTGCCCATCTACTGAGCTGGGATTCATAGTGTGACCTGCTGGTTTCAGACCTCCCATGTGTTTTAATTCAATGCCATATTCCCTCTCAAGTATCCAAAACTCCTTGTCATCGGTTTTCTTTTTGCTTGCCCGAAATGTGTTTAATGACTGTTGCTATCATTTCTCCTCCTGCTCCAGTGAAGACAAAGCCATAGAAGTGGCAGAGGAGGAGGAAGTGGTGGATGTTGAGGAAGAAGAAGCCGATGATGAGGAGGATGATGAGGATGGTGAGGAACTAGAGGAAGAGGCTGAGGAGCCCTATGAAGAGGCCACGGAGAGGACCACCAGCATCGCCACCACCACCACCACCACCACGGAGTCTGTGGAAGAGGTGGTCCGAGGTAACCCACTGCTTACTTGGATTTTCTTTCTCAGGGAAAAGGAAGGCATCACGCCAGGGTTTGAAATTTCTATCCAGCCTACCACCACTGCCTCCTAGGTGATGGGAGGTAGCGTTACCTTGTGCTTGTGGAACTCTTTTTGGTTGAATAAGCATCCAGCGATTCATTTCAAAAAAATGTGAACTCTTGGTTTTACAGACTGTTCTGTGCCTTGTAGATGCTACTTGGCACGCTGTCTGCAGAACTCCACCTAACTGGGGGCCATGTCATTTGACAAGGACCGAATTAGGTGGCCTCCTTGGCGTTCCTCTGACAGTGGGTGTTGATTATACTCCATTTTCCGTGGCCCCTTTCATCACCAAGACTATGAGCTCCTTAATGCCAAAGGCTGGATTTTACCTAGTGTGACGCAGGGTGCTTGCCTTATCGAAAGTTTTCAATAAATGTTGGTTGGGTGAGTAGTCGTGATTAGATTTATTTTAATTTTAAAGCAAAAGAAGTCCACTTGGAGAGCAAGACATTATTTTTTGCTGTGAAATTTACCTTGGATGACTTGTCGTCGTCTATGCAATAGTTTACTGGGGAAAGTGACAGTGCATTCTTAGGGAGGTAGGTCTTAGACTTTGTTTTTCTGGTTAATTAATGCTTCTTTCGGAAATGTTGTACACGGAATGAATTAGAAGACCCCCTTTTGTCTCCCTGAAATAAAAGCAAGGTTCAGTTTACAGTAAACAACGAAAAGTAGTGAATTGTTGAGTTGCCTTTCTTAAAGGTTATACGTTAGTTTTGCAAATAGTAAAAGATGGTCCTAAGATTAGACTGAATGAGTCCAGACAGAAGTATTGTTTTAATGCATTGCAGGTACTTTTAAAGTCTGTCCACAAATGCTACAACATTATGGTCACTTTTAGTAAAGTAAAATGCTTTCTGCTCCATTGTTAAATTGGAGCTTAAAATAGGCTACTCGTTTTGCTTCAGGTAGATTCTTAACGATCACTGTAGTATGTCAGCTTCCCTTCATTTTTTATAACTTTGCTGAAGTATAATTTACATATAAAATTCCCTCATCTTAAGTGCAGAAGTGTATAATTCAGTGGCCTTAATAAATGTACCAAATTGTGAAAACATCACAAAATCCAACCTTAGAACATTTTCATCACCCCAGTCCTCACACCCCTTCAACGTGAATCCTTATTCTTACCGCCAGCCCTCAGCAACCTTTAACCTTCTTTATGTCTCTAGAGATTGGCCTTTTCTAGATTTTTAAATAAGTGGGGTCATACATGGTCTTTTGTGTCTGGCTTCTTTCACTTAACACAGTAGTTTTGAAGTTCTGCATTTCTTTAACTTGTAGCTTTTAAAAGTGAGATTATTCTGAATTGAACACTCAGAGTTATCTTAAAATCTATTGCAATGTCACTTATTCTCTTAAAATATAGAGTAACTTTGTAATTCCTTATGTAATGACCATTTCTTCAGTTTAGCACATAAGTAGATGTTCATTTACATAAATGCGCATTTTGTTACAGGCACTGTTTTTCAGGACGTTTTCCATGTACCTCTGAGGACCATCTGTGCAGATCTAGCTACATGAACTTGTTAGCTTCTGTTTTCCTAGCAGGGAAAGATGGATTT
Organism: Nanger dama; assembly: GCA_917880005.1. Lineage (NCBI taxonomy): Eukaryota > Metazoa > Chordata > Mammalia > Artiodactyla > Bovidae > Nanger > Nanger dama. The sequence continues at coordinate 10,103,564 of CAKJTW010000020.1, forward strand.
TTCAGGGCTTGTTTTTATTTCGCTCCTGATAATTGTTTGATAACACATTCTTTTCAGGTTTACCCTGATCAACCTGTGAGTATACATTTAAGATAAATAGGACTGTTCATAGATACTAATCACTGATTCAGCTACAAGGGAATTTCAATCAGTTTCATTGAAGCATACCTATTAGACTTTTAAATTAACTGGAGGCCCTTCAGCCTTCTACTAGTTAAAATGGCTACAGAAGTATCATGAGATATATTTTAGTGTCTTTATTTCTATAATCTGTGTTTCAGGGTTGTAAATTGCTTTAGTTTTAAAGGTATACTATATTTTTACTTTACTTTAGAAGATATACCATGAAAAAAAAGAAAAATAGGCTCAAAGAATCCAATAAAAAATAAAGAGAGACAATTCACAGGACAAAAGATATGGCTCTTAAACAATATAATACAATTTAGCAATGCATTTCAGAAGTAAAAGTGTGAATCCCAATCTAGCAATTCAAAAATGGCAAATATACATAGATATTTATTGAGCACTATTTGAAACAACAAAGATTGTAAACAACCTGAAAGTTTTTAATGAGATTTTGGCTAAAGAATTATTATATGCCATACTTTGGAATATTTTACAATTATTAGACAGAATAAAGCAATTTATATGTGAACTAAAAAAGGATGTGACTACAAATTACAGCAGCTAGTGTTCTGCTGTGGGACTCAAGTTCTTGTGCTCTCCACCAGGATAGCTGCTTGCATAATAATTATTGTCCACCTAATCAATATTCACTTTTGGAGTACCTCTTTTGAATAAGCCATTTTACTGGGCTCAGTGGATCAGTTATATGATGAGAAACACACAGGAGAGCTGACCCTCAAGGATGTGAAAGTCTAGTGGGAAACATAAGTCAAAAAAAAATACAGAATCTGTGTTGCAAAAGTATGAGCCCACAGCCTACTTCACAGTACAGAAGACTGATCAGGGATGGTCTATGAAAAAGATGGCATTTGAAGGCAGGCTAGAAGGGCTGGCGGTGGAACCGCCAATAGATTGTCTTGCAGCCTACTTTAGGGTCACTGAGCCAAAGTCGCTCGGACGTGTCCGAGTCTTTGCGACTCCGTAGACTATACAGTCCATGGAATTCTCCAGTCCAGAATACTGGAGTGGGTCACCTTTCCCCTTCTCCAGGGGATCTTCCCAACCCAGGGATCGAACCCAGGTCTCCCGCACTGCAGGTGGATTCTTTGCCAAACCAATATGGTGCCTTGAGAAGGTACATGGCATGCTTGGGAGATAAAGCCAGTCCAATTAAAGCAGAGTGGGTAAATCTTCCATAAGAGGGTTATAGGAAGGTACGTTGGGACTTAAATGTGGAGACCTTTAATGCCAGCCTGGCAAATGTTGGTATTGACTGAGTGTAATCAGTTCAGGACCTATTATGTGGTGAGGATTTTTCCAGTAAAAACAATGAAGAGATTTTTGTTCTTATACTACTGCTGTTGACAGGATGGGTAAACAGTAAGTGACATAATTTATGCAGTATATGAGAGAATGCCACAAAAACTTATGCCAAATTCCAGACCCAGACAGAATTCTCTTGAGATAATATGGTCTTGTTACATTCTGAATCATTCCAGTTCTTTTGCTTCAGTTTTTCTCTAAATGTAGCATTATTAGATATTAAATAGAAATAGAGGGCATATACATTCTTGTATTTTTTATAGAAAGACAACTACAATTAAAAGAGAACTTTAGAAAAAAAAAATCTCCAGGCTAAAGATTTAAAAAATGAAAGAAACTAACCTTAAAAGGTAAGTTAATAACGCTGATGTCAAGAACAACATCAATAGTGGCCTTCTTGAAGCAAATACCTGACCATTTAGAAGTACCGATTATTAACACTATTCAAGACTCCTAAAATAGACAAAAGCTGAAAGTGAAAGTGAAGTCACTCAGTCGTGTCCGATTCTTTGCGACCCCATGGACTGTAGCCTACTGGGCTCCTCTGTCTGTGGGATTTTCCAGGCAAGAGTACTGGAGTGGGTTGCCATTGCCTTCTCCAGGGAACCTTCCCAGCCGAGAGATCAAACCCCCTGCATTGCAGGCAGACCCTTTACCGTCTGAGCCACCAGGAAAGACAAAAGCTGTGATTTAGGCAAGTCTTTCTGGGAAAGAGGAGAAATATGTTAATGGTATATATTGTATCCATGTCAGTTTTTTCTGTGTTCCCAACTAGTTCTGATAAAAAAGTAGAAGATTTTGATGGTAACATTAAAATGACCAGTTTCCTGCCATTCCCTCCACCCCATTGGTGTAGGAAGTGAGTTACAGCTCTTTCCTGGTGAACAATGTCAATGCCGTAGCTGACTGCTAACTTTGTAAAACTCTGATAACTTATAGCTGGCTCCTCCACTGACAGTAAAAGTTGGAAATGACTTGCAAAAGAAAAGAGATTGAAAAGAGGCTTACCATCTCGTTTCCAATGTTAATGTTTCAGTGCCTGAGAGAAAATATGATTTACAGCCATACTTAATAATGAACATTCTTCATTACCAACACATTGCTACTAGTATAAGCCTTTAATGTGCTTCATAAAAAAGCTCAATAGTTTTGTAATCCATTACAATTTGAAAGAAGTAGGCAGTAGGAAGAAAATATAGGGCATTTCAACATAGTCATAAAATTTTCAGCCATATTGTATTAGAATCATTGATATCAATGCAGAAGATGCCAGTTCTGATTCTGATTCTGTTAACTGATTCCAAAGGAGAAAGGGATTGTTGAGAAGTGAGCACACCTATCTGAATTTAGGATCTATTGTTTTGATCTAGTGGAATAAGCCAGTACCAATTTGCATGCGGCAGTAGTCCACCAGGAAATGCCTAGTATATGTAGACACTTGTTCCTAATTTTCTGTGTTTTGAGAAGTGATTGCATTTCGTGAACCTAAGACATCAGGGTACCCTGTGACTCAACCATGAATCCTCAAGTCTGTGTGCTGTGTGCTCAGTCATGTCCGAGTCTTTTTGATCCCATGGACTATGGCCCTCCAGGCTTCTCTGTCCGTGTAATTTTCCAGGCAAGAAGACTGAAGCGGGTTGCTGTTTTGTATTGTAGGGGATCTCTCTGACCCAGGGATTGAATCCATGTCTGCTGCATTGGCAGGCTGATTCTTTACCACTGGGAAGCCCAAACTCTGATTAGATGTGGGTATTGTAATAAATGGCATGGTCTATGATTTAGCTAGCCAGTTTTGTTCATCCAGAGTAACTCTGGTTTTTTTCTGTATGTTCACTGATTCAGCAAGTACACATTTATCACGCCTCTGCTGATGGCTTGGCACTTTGTTGCTGTAGCAGGTGTGATGGGGAGCTGGCTGTTACTGTGTTGTGGCAGATCAGGCTGGAATTTCTTGTTTGCAGGATCACCACTCCCCTTGCCTTTAGGGCGGGGATTCTGTCTTTTAATCCTTGTAATGTGCTGAGTGGTAGAATTTTTATTTCCCATTTAAAGCCAAGGCAAATTAAGCTGAGAGAAATTTTTTAAACCTTGTCCATAATCACAAAGCTGGTAAGTGGTAAAGCCAGGATTTGGGCTTAGATGGAGCAGAGTATTTTTACCACCCTAATGTTATTTTTTTTCCTTTTGTTTATAAATACACACTAGTTCAATTTAACCTGTGTTCCCTTGTAAATGTGTGTTCCTTTGTTCTAAGCATGTGTTCATTTTGGTATTGTTTCACTTTGAGCATTTCCTTTTAGAGTGCTTATTTATATAATAATATTATCATTTTATTTTATTTTTACATTAAACTATGGCCACAGGCTAAATATGGACTGTCACCAATTTTCTAAACAAAGGTTTTATTAGGATACAGCCAATCCCATTTATTTACATATTATCTCGGGCTACTTTCATGTTACAGAGGCAGAGTTGAATAGTCACAAAGATGCCATGTGGCCTGAAAAGCTGAAAGTATTTACTATCCAGGCCTTTATAGGAAACTTCTGTTACTGATCATTAGAAACATCCTAGGAAGTTTTTATATTTCAGATATTACCATTCCAAGTTAATTTCATTAAGGTGGTTTTATTATGGGTAGAGATAGACTAGTGAAGTGTTTAAAGAGAAAATTTTTTAATAATTTTATGATCTTGGGCCAGTTACCAAGATACCCTCAGTGAGTCTGTTTTTTTCATGTATGTTTTATAGATGCTGTTATGATGTTGCATGTTTTTTACATGATTACTCTAGATGGTCCATGCTAAGTATTTACCATATAATGCCTGGCACATTCTAAATTTTCAGTATGTTTTACAAGGAAAGGCTGCTCAGAGTCAAAGCCTGGCTTTACAACCTACAGACTGTGTAAATTTTATCAGTGAAATAATCTCTATACCTCATTGCTTCCCTCTTGAAAAATGAGATTTAATAATACCCACCTTGTTTTAACCATTTTGTGAGGATTAAATGAAGTAGTTCACAGGAAACACTTAGCTGGTAGACAGTAAGTGCTCAACTAACCTAAGCTACCATAGTTGGAGAACAGAGGAGCCTGGCAGGCTACAGTCCATGGGGTCACAAAGAGTAAGACATGACTTAGTAACTGAACAGTAACAACTGTAGTTGCCCTGGTTCTGTGTATCATTTTGATCCCCAGAGAACTAACTTATTCCTAATTAGGAATGCCGAAGGTAACCCAACAGACTATCTTTTTGCATTATAAAATGCATCAATGAGACGCATCCATTTCTACTGTATAATAGAGCAGTTATTTATGGACATAAATTAAGGAGAAAACAGCTTAAACTTGTTTCTTGATTAAATTACCTTTTGTGACTATATTATATATTTAAATATCTGCAGTTCAATTTTATGTCTGGCTGAAAATTGAATCAAGATAGTTTTAAATGCCATTACATTTCAAGGTTGAGTTTCATTTCTTGAGGGTATTTTAAACCTCTTGGAAGTTCATTAAATGGACAGAGATACTGACAGAGGAGACAATTTAAGCATACCTTACGATGATGAAGTTTCAAAGTGTGATCTAAATGTTGCTTGCCTTGGGCTAGGTGACTTGACCTCCACAGAATTAAATTACTGTTCTTCTCCCTCTGGTTACTGTTAATCTCTGAGAAGGATCATGTGATTTGCTGCTGTACATTCCCCATCATAGACTAGGCACTCCTAGGAACTGGGCATTACACCAGTTCTTGAGAACACAGGGATATGAAGGTGGCTCACTCAGGTTGCTCCCAACCAGAGCTGTATACTCACTGTTCAGGAGAAACCAGCCTCTCGGACCTGACTGGGGAGAAACTTGGGCAGCCCAGGGGAAGAAGAGTGCCCAGCCTAGAGACAGAAGTTCCACCTCCAGCATTGCCAAGAAGTTGTCATGAGTGACTTTTTTAAAGGAGAACAGGGTTTTGCCAGTTAATGGAGCACCAAATAGAACGAATCTGAGAAGTACCATAAGTAAAGAAGAATGGCTTGTATTATTATCTTGAAAGAAAGTGAAGCGCTCAGTTGTGTCTGACTCTTTGCGACCCCATGGACTGTAGCCTACCAGACTCCTCTGTCCATGGGATTTTCCAGGCGAGAGTGCTGGAGATTTCCTTCTCCAGGAGATCTTCCCGACCCATGGATTGAACCTGGGTCTCCCGCATTGTAGGCAGACGCTTTACCATCTTAATATCTTAGGTTGACCTAATTTTCACGTCTCCCATGTTACCTGTCTGTAATGCATGTGCCACTTGCAAGGTATCCCATCATTCACTAGTAGGATTCTTTTTTATTGTTTGTATTTAGCTTTTCATAAAGTTTGGAGAAGACTGTGAGCTTGACTTGGTGCAGACATGGAAATATACTCACATACGTTTGTTAGGGTTCTCATAGCAGCACACTAGCCCAAAATGAAAATGAAACTCCCTTATGGGTTTGAAAACAGGGCTCCCTTTTGAGGAGGACCTTACCCTTCTCTGTTAGGACCACAGGCAAGTAAGCTCCACTCCTGTTGCTGGACCAGAATGTAGCATCCTTTTCATGACTTTGAGAAAACTAGTATCCACACAGGGCAGAGACGTGACAGATGGCAGCCTATTAATTTGTGCCCTGTGGCACTGCAGCCATTGATTTTGAGGTTGTTTGATATATGCCTTGGTAAAGGCAGAGTGAAGCATGGCATTAACAAGCTTCTTTCCGTGCCATTTCATGGTCCCAATTTAGAAAACTCACTCAAATAATTTACTTAAAATGTGAGAAACAGAACCATATAAAAGACTGCATGTGATGTGTTTACATATATAATTTTTAGTAACAAATTTATTGAAATATAGGTTGCATAATGTAGAATGTAGAAGTCAGTGGTTTAATATATCCACTAAGATCTTCATTGCCACATAGAAAGTTCTAGTTTTGAACTTGATTTTGCTTGAAATTTTACATGGCTCATAGTGCTTAGTTTTACCTTCTACACTTTTATTTGTGTCAAGATTCTGTAAAACAATGTTAGAAAAGGAAATAATCAGCTGAAGGTATTTTAACACAATTATGTCTAAATTTCTTAAAAGTAGAAACAAAACTTCCAGCCCAATTCAATTAAAGGTCAGAAACTAGATTTTTAAAAATGCTAGTCTTTCTTATTTTTTTCCCAAATCAGTTGCTGTTCAAAAATACACAAATGTTGACAATTGTATATGTTTTCACACACAGAATATACAATTTTAAAAATCAAATATAGTGAAAGAATCCAGCAAATGAGAGAAATATACATGTCGTTTTCAGCTAAATCCACATGTTCCATTAAGTAGAGGCTCTGATTCTTTGGGCAGGTGACAATTGTGTGTTTTAATGGAAATCTTCAGTTTCCTTGTAGAAAAAGGCTTTCTGGAGTTTTTAAGCAGGATGGATTTCAGTCTAAACACCTGTTTCTTTGTCCCCCTAAAAATTTAGCACCTCTTCTGACATTTGACCTTTCGTGATTCTATTAGTGAAAGAGTAAGAAGTCAAGAAGAGGCAAAGCTGAACAAATATCTTATAAAAATGATGTTCAGTGGTTCGTTTTAAGGCTGAATAATGCCATTTGCGGCAACATGGAAGGACCTAGACATTATCAAACTAAGTGAAGTAAACCAGATAAGGATAAATTTCATATGATATCACCTATATGTGGAATCTAAATAAAAAAGATACGAATGAACTTATATACAATATAGACTTTGCCACACCAAAGGCAAAAGGCGTAGGCAGGGAGGAAGGATAAATTAGGAGTTTGGGATTAACACATACACACTACTATATATAAAATAGATAACCAATAAGGACCTCCTGTATAGCACAGGGAACTCTACTCAATATTCTGTATTAAGTGTGAGGGAGAATAATCTGAAAAAAATATATATATGTATGTATAACTGAATTACTTTGCTGTACACCTGAAACTAACATTGTAAATCAACTACACTTCACTTAAAAACAGTGTTCAGGAAAACCCTTGGCCTCCAAGATAGCAGTGCAAATTTTAAAAACTAGGAGACTCTTGAAACAATAAAAAGAGGTGAAAATAGTATTAAAAAGTGTACTGTATTGAGTTAATAATAGTAAGACAGTGCTGGTGTTAACTATGAGGATGGGTTTATCTCTTTCCCTTAAATTCGCTTATGCTTTTGTTGGATATAATTTCTGAGAACAGAATATAGACAGGAATTTCACATTACTTGCACGTGAAATTAAGTTCCTGATACGTTGTGTTATTAACAGAAGCAAAGGAAGCCCTTGCTGGCTGATTCTCATGAGGATCTCTCTTCTGGAATTGACTGGCATTTGTTTCCCAGGATTTCTGGGGTGTTGCTGACTGCTGCACGGTGGCGTCGGTCAAATGATTGGGCAAAATCACTAAAACGCAGCATGAATCCTGGTGCTGCTTGGGCTATGGCAGGGTTTCTCGATCTCAGCATCATTAATGTTTTAAGCGGGACAGTTCTTTGTTGTGGAGACTGTCTTGTTCATTGTAGGATGTTTAGCAAGATCCCTGGCTTCTGCTGTAGCTCCCCGAGGTGTGATGACCAGCAGTGCGTCTCTAGCCCTTGATGCATGTCCCTTGGGAGATGATAAGAAGCACAGTCTTTCTGGTTGCACATCACTGAGCTTTGATATTGAGATCGACAGTGATCTCTGGCTTTAAACATGCTGCTGCTGCTGCTGCTAAGTCACTTCAGTCGTGTCCGACTCTGTGCGACCCCATAGACGGCAGCCCACCAGGCTCCCCCATCCCTGGGATTCTCCAGGCAAGAACACTGGAGTGGGTTGCCATTTCCTTCTCCAATGCATGAAAGTGAAGTCGCTCAGTCGTGTCTGACTCCTAGCAACCCCGTGGACTGCAGCCCACCAAGCTCCTCCATCCATGGGATTTTCCAGGCAAGAGCACTGGAGTGGGGTGCCATTGCCTTCTCCGGCTTTAAACATATGAGCAGAGAAATACCCCTGTGATACTGTGTCTCATGTTAATGTAAGTCATGACACCTGACTCTGTGCTTTGCACATTGTAGGTAGCAGTGAACATTTGTTTTAATTTGAGAAGGAAAAGTAAAATAAACAAAATATATGCTAAAAAAGTTAAGTACTCATTTAGTAAAATAAAAACAGATATTTGATAAGATGTGTCATGTATAGTCTCATAGTTTTTATTTAGAGACAAGTCAACATACAGTTATTATTTTTTAAAAATTACACTTACATATGTGCCATGTAGGCAGTGAGAGATAATGAAAAACTGCCTTCTTGGTTTTATTTTTTATCTTTCCTAAAGAAACTCACTCTTTCCTGGTACCTTGTTATAAAATAGCAAATGGAGGTTAGCATCCGTTGAGCAAGCAGGGATACTGCTGTTTTCAGCTGGAAGCCACCCAGCCACTCTTTCCTGCCGGGCACCATGACAGGGACAAGTTAACATGGCAAGATCGACACACTTGGTCTCCCCAGAAAAGGACCATCCTCCCAACCCTTGACTCTCATATCTAGAAACATCCTTTTCTTACAGTAACAGGAATGTCATATAATTCTTGGTTACAGAGAAGTGATGCAGTGGAAGCAGATGCCAAGCTCAGTGATCTTCAGTCTTACATCAGCTTTCTTCATTATTTTTCCCCAATAAAAATAAAAACTTTTTGATATTCTAATGTTCTGACAAATTATAAGAACAAAATCACTTAAATTTGGGTTTCTGAGAAGTTTAAGTTTTCATAGACTTAAATATGAATAAGAAAAATACTGTATTGCTGTTCAATTAAAGGCAGAAGTATTGAAGCTGCTTTAATTTTGCATGAGACAGAACTTCAGAGGAAAAGAAATATGTAATGATAATTTCTTAAGATTTTTTTATATGTATACATTTGAATATTTTAACTATCAAAGTATGTTTACCCTCATTTCCCAAATATATCTACACTTTTTTAATAAGTGAAAACCTATGCACTGATCCTTTCCCTCTGATCCTTTTGAAAAGTGGTTGAATTGTGTATATATATATATATGTATATATATACATATATATATAACATACTCTAAGTTATATATATATATATACACTTTGTAAATGTCATTTTTGACATTTACAAAGTGATATATATATATATATATAACTATAAATAACTATTAAAGTATGTTATATATAAGTATATATATACTTTTGACATTTTTTACCTATATATATATATATATATAAACTTCTATAGACTTTTTTTTTTTTTTTTTTTTTTTTAGTTCTACCAGTTTATTGCTACCAACCCATCTCCCTCCACTCTCATGCATGTGTGCTCACTCATGTAACCCCATGGACTGCAGCCTGCCAGGCTCCTCTCCCCATGAACTTTTGCAGGCAAGAATACTGAAGTGGGTTGCCATTTCCTTCTCCCACATTTGGCATTTTAACTGCACATAAAGGTTACAGTTGGTCATGGTGCTTCTCCAACATTCATGTGACCTGAAGTGCTTCCTAAGCTTAGATGCAGAGACAGTAGGTCTGAGATGGATCTTGAATCCCAAGTGATGCTGATCCTACTGGTTCATTGGCTGCCTCCACTTTGAAGAACAGTCTCCAGTAGCATGATAGTCCCCATTCTGTGCAGATTTAGATTTGAGACAAAGAATAAGAAACTGAAAAAGAAAACCATCCTTATCTATAATAGTGAAACCATCCTTATCTATAATAGTGAAACCATCCTTATCTATAATGGTGAAACCATCCTTATCTTTAATAGTGAAACCATCCTTGTCTATAATGGTGAAACCATCCTTGTCTATAATGGTGAAACCATCCTTGTCTATAATAGTGAAACCATCATTGCTATAATGGTGAAACTATCCTTGTCTATAATGGTGAAACCATCCTTATATCTATAATGGTGAAACCATCCTTATATCTGTAATGGTGAAACCATCCTTATCTATAATAGTGAAACCATCCTTATCTATAATGGTGAAACCATCCTTACTATGGTGTCATCCTTCTTACTACATTATCAAATGTCACCAAGTACGAAAGAATCCTGTTATGTCTACTTACTGAGTAAAGTTGTAAAATTTCAGCTCTCATGAGCAAGCAAATTAGAAAATCCTTACAATTTCTGGACCTACATAATTGTTCCTAGTTTCATCTGTGCCCGTTTTCTCTCATGATGTGAGACTCCTGCTAGCCTATAAAAGCTGGTTATTAAAATATTGAGGAATTTTGTGAGCCACAGCCATTGGTGGCTTGCAGTACCAATGGTGGGAGTATTTACACCCCAGAAATTGACAAACACTATAAAACAGAGTGTTTAATTTTTCTGTTTTTCTGGACACACAATCAGAGTCCCAGCATACCTGCCTCTCAGTCAAAGAAGAAAAATAATTTCCTCTTATTTCCAGCAAAGAACACAGGCTCTTGTCTTATCAGAGTTTAGAGCTTCTTGTAATACTGTGCTGTTCTTCAGAGGAGCCATGCAGCTTGATGACAAATAAGTTTATTCCCATAATTCCCATAATAAACAGGAAACGAAGGTATTAGGACAAACAGCAGGGTCCTTTTGTGAATGCTCACCAGCAAGAGTATGGTTAGTCTAACAGTTTACAAGTATTTTTCCAAGTGGCATTTTTATAACTAATTTTTCATCATGGAGGGAGGTGAGAATCGGATTGGATATAATCAGAATGACACGTGTACTGGGTAGCCTTAGAGAATAAACACAATTCAGTAGAAGGCAAGCCAACTATAGCTATCTTCTAGAGACTTTGTGACAAATTGGCTCCTGTCATATCGTACTGAGTCAGTGATTTTATTACCATGCACAGCTGTTCCCATCATTTGTTTATATAGTTCAACCCGTATTTGGGGCTTAGGAGAGATTTGTCATAAGGATTTAGTTCAAATTTGATTGCCTAATTTTACATGTCTTCATTTAGTAAAATATGATTAGTAGGTAATAAATATCTGATGACTATTGCTTGATTAGAGGAATTTTCTGTTGGACATGGTTTTTTATTACTACTTGCAAACACATTATAAATTCTCTTTCCCATCGAAAGTACATGTTGTTGCGAAAATTACACTCTTGAAAAATAACCTGTTTTCTAATATATTGACTTGTAAAATTTTCATCTATAAAAGTCAAACACAAATTTGCCTACTTATTCTTCAACAGACTGTAAGATGAATTCTAATAACTTAGCCTCATGATGTTTCACCCTATTGTAATATAAAAATTGTAGGAATAATTTAATCAGACTCAAAAATAAAGTTGTTATGAAACAGCATTGAGCTCAGCCATTTTCATTATTAATGGATTGAATGCTTAGGCAGATAATTCAATATTTATTTGAAATATTAAAGATAAGCATATTTAGTAGATTTCTATACTTCTGTCATTGTTTCATTTTATTTTAGTGTTAACATGAAGCAGGTGACTTGTTACAAAACCAAACTATTTTGTCTTCATATATTTGCCCTTCCTACTCCAGTTTAAAACTGCAAGATATGTCATTTTTAAGGTAAACAAACCTTGATTGTGTCCATATTCTTGCATCATATGGAGGAATTATGCTACTTTGGGTGTTTTTTTTTTTATACAATGTCAGAATATTTAATTCCTAGATTTCTATAAGTAACTGTAGTTTGATTGGTTTGATTGTTCAAGGGCTTACTTTCTCAAAATTTGTAAATTTAAATTTTATGCATTCCACGTAATGCACATTTTTATGGCACATACATTTCTAGAGTCTGAGAATAATTGAAATTCAGTTATTAAAATCATAATAAAAAAGCTTTACATTTTTATATTATTCTTTATTTGCTGTTTTATTTAAAGCAAATTACTTGCTAATCTGATAACTCTGCTTTTTAAGAAGGCATTATGATAATTGTACTCTTGAAAATTTTTCTTTCCATTCTAGCTGCCACTTTCACAGCTGTCTTCATGTTAAAATTTTTTTAAGTGTAAAATTAGCTTTCTAAGTTTAGTTGTCCACAAAAAATTTTGCTCCAATTTGACATCTATTCAGAGTTAATTATTTGTAGTTAAGCATTATATTTTGAACAGTGAATTGCATAATCATTTTATATAATGGAGGAAGCTCTAGCTTTGCTCTAGCTTTTCCTCTGTATTATATTTGTATAGTATTGATGGGGTTTGGTGTTGAAACCAGCACAAACCTCAGCAAGGATCTACCTTACAAAAAATATTAAATGATATAAAATATCAAATATAGAATATATGTACATTTAGCTGTGTGTACACTAGCATTTCAGTTTATTAAATGGTATTTGTCTTGAGGGGTGAATAGAGCTTTTATAGAAATGAGCCTTCCCTGCCAGAATTCATACTTGGTAAATACTAGATGAATACTATTTATGGCCTTAAAAGTTTAAGAATTAAATATGAATAAACAGAGATTCTAGTTCCTTAAATATTTGTCTTGCCTGTGTTTCTACCTAACTTGAAATATGCTCTTTGAAAATTATCCTTGCTTCAGTTCTGGGCAGATTTTCTCCTTTATTATTATGGGCAACATTTACTTTGAACAGAAGCAAAGGTAACTTGAAATTCAGAAATAAATTTAGCAAATAATTTAAAAATGTGTATTTTTTTCCTTTCTTAGCTTAGATTTTGAGAAGAAAATGAGGATAAGAAAAGGAAGCTGCAGTTTTCATTTTCAGATGAATTCTGTTTGAGGTGACCGTTATATAAGGCCTGATTTTACATGCTCTATATTTAGTGGAGAATTTTATAATTTTCCACTGTCTGATTATAGTCATTAACATGAAACACACTTTTCACTGAATTTTTCAGTGTTTCCCATAGATTAGGAAGTTTTATATTCAGAAAATAATAATGTAAATATAAGCATTTAAAATGTCTCTGGAAAAATACAATAAAATAAAATGTCTCAAGATTTATTTTTCTCTGAATCTAGTCATGCAGTACAGTAGAAAGAAATGAGTGAGACATGAAAAGTGATCCATTCCACTCACGTCCCCTCTGAAATCAGCTCTACTGCTCTAGGAAGGTGATGTTCTAGTCATTGCCAGAAAGAAAGGAGAAGGAGGGAAAAGCCTCCTTAATCCCATGCCTTACAACTGGAGAGAGAGAGAGAGAATTAACATCCAGGAGTGGAGCCAGCTGATGGCTGTGGCTTGCAGGGATCCCACACGTAGACTACATGTGGCTTCTAGCTCTGCAGGCCAGACACTCCTTTGTCAGTAACTCAGAGGTGATCAGACCCCACCTACACCAAAACTAACTTAACCCTTTGTAAGTTAGAATGATAGTTCCATAATTGCGGGGAAGAAACCAAATTGCCAAGTGGATGGAATACTTGTGTCAACAGGTTGCCAGCTTTTTATCATATAGCAGAGAGCTAACTAAAACACCTCATGGCTTGGCAAGCATGGACTGTGAAAGGAACTGTACCAAATGAAATGACCCGAATGATAGGTGACCCTGAACTTGATACTCCTGGAGTCAGATACTTCCATCCTAAAGCCATCCAGAGAGAGCCAGAATCACTCAAGATATCTGTTGCCCAGGGCCTGCAGGGTCCCTGACACTTGCCTCTGGGCTCAGTGTTCACTCCCCCTGCCTACTCTGTTGACATAATCAGATAGCAGCAGCTTCCCATCTTGCTGTCACCTCTTTACCTTGATTGGAAGGAGCAATGAGTGGTGTATATAGAGAAGTAAAGCGGGAGTTCCTTTTAGGTCAACATTGTAGATCTTTGAGTAATTCAGCTTGTTGAATAATGTGAAAGTTGCTCAGTCATGTCTGACTCTTTGTGACCCCATGGACTCCATGGAATTCTCCAGGCCAGAATCCTGGAGTGGGTAGCCTTTCCTTCCTCCAGGGGATATTCTCAACCCAGGAATTGAACCCAGGTCTCCCACATTGCAGGCGGATTCTCTCCCAGCTGAGCCACAAGGGAAGCCCCAAAATACTGGAGTGGGTAGCATATCACTTCTCAGCAGATCTTCCCGACCCAGGAATTGAATCGGGCTCTCCAGCATTGCAGGCAGATTCTTTACCGACTGAGCTACTGGGGCGGGGCGGGGGGGATAGAAAGTAAAAGTGAAGTCACTCAGTCCTGTCTGACTCTTTGCGACCCTGTGGACTGTAACCTACCAGGCTCCTCCGTCCATGGGATTCTCCAGGCAAGAATACTGGAGTAGGTTGCCATTTCCTTCTCCAGGGGATCTTCCCAACCCAGGGATTGAACCCGGGTCTCCCACCTTGCAGGCAGATTCTTTAACCTCTGAGCCACCAGGGAAGCTATCGGGGATGTTAATAAGAATCTCTGTATTATGCATGAAAATGTGAAAGTTTTAGTTGCTCGGTCGTGTCTGACTCTTTGTGATCCCATGGACTGTAGCCCACCAGGCTCCTCTGTCTATGGAATTCTTCGGGCAAGAATACTGGAGCCGGTTCCCATTCCTTTCTCCAGGGCATCTTCCCGACCCAGGGCTTGAACCTGGGTCTCTTGCATTGTTGGCAGATTCTTTACTGTTGTGCATGGCTTTTATCTTTTAGAAGAAGGGTGCTTCCCCCTGGCATGTTAGTAAAACTAAGAAAAGACATCTGAGTACGCTAAGGTGTCAGCAAGCTCTCCTTAAGCCTAGCTAGGTGGGGCACAAACTGGGTTGGAAAATTGTTTTTATCTCTAACAAAAAGGAGGTAGAGTTCAAATTCTAATTGCAGTAACTTTACAAATGGAATTGGACAGGTTGCTATACTTTCAGTCAACCAGGGATTATGAACCTAATTCGGGGAGAGGGTGACAAGGCATGTTAGCAGGTAAGCTGTATAATATAAAAAAACAGTGTTGGGTTTGTATTAACAAATTGTGGTTTGCCTATATTTTCTTATATGGAAACATTTTTCCTAAGGTACAAATTCATCTTTAATTAGATAATGTAATCAACTCTAAGTCACATTCGCAGGTTTTATGTGTTTTCAAATACAGTCAGTGAACAGGCTGGCTTTCTCTCTCTAAAAACTAGACCACATTCAAAATACGTGTAATTTGAATTACAAGAGTCACGGTAGTCAGTTATTCAAGAAAAACAATCAGGTGTTTGCACGAGGTTAAACTTTTTGCCATCATTACCAGATACAACAATCGTTTCACCTTTAAAGTTGAAGTTATTTTCAATGAGAGGTTTATTTTTTATCATGAAGAATTATTTTGACGTGCAGACAATCTTTAGGCACTGACTGTTCATCCAAAGGCAGCCTAAAGCTCTGTTCACCTCTAGCTGGAGTCTTTTTTTTATTAGTACTAAGGAGCTACACTGATTAAACCCGAGGAGCCTGCGGTGCTTTGTTGCCGAAGTAATTCTTAAGTCCTGGTGAAAGTGAAGTTGCTCAGTCGTGTCCGACTCTTTGCGGACCCCATGGACTGTAGCCTGCATCAGGCTTTGCCGTCCCTGGGATTTTCCAGGCAAGAATACTGTGGAGTGGGTTTGCCACTCCCTAAAGTCCTGGTAGGTCGTTACTCAATTCCTCGGGGAATGTTGGGCAGATGCCCCGGGTTGCCGTCGGGAGGACTAACGCGTAAGCAAGGTAAACGTGCGCGTGAACGGCGAGCCGTGCCTTTCTTGCTAAATGTGGTTCCCCACGTCTCCTCTGATTAGAGGTGTGCTCTGAACAAGCCGAGACGGGGCCATGCCGAGCAATGATCTCCCGCTGGTACTTTGATGTGACCGAAGGGAAGTGCGCCCTTCTTTACGGGCGGATGTGGCGGCAACCGAAACAACTTTGACACGGAGGAGTACTGCATGGCCGTGTGTGGCAGCGTCAGTAAGTGGACCTCCCTCCAGCCTGGCCGCCTTTTTCATCTTTTCTCGCCACTGACTCTGCTCTCTGTAACCGACTGGTTTTCGCGAAGGGGGTGTGGGGGTGGGGTGTGTTGCTCCCACTAACCACGTTTCTGTCGAGTTCTCTAATCGCCGGGCACGTTCCATCCTGAGCACACATCTCCGTCTTTCTCGAATCAAAGCATGGCCGTGGGTGTGTATCTCGCACTGGCTGTGGTGCCTCCCGTCTTGCGATCTCGAGGGACTCTGGAGGGCTTCTCTTTGAGCCAAGCTGGAGTTGCCCTTTTGTCTTCTCCGCTCTTTCTGCCAGTGTATCCCTGCGTGTTCGTCCGTGTACCTCTGTGTTCGGCTCTCTGCATGTGCACTCCACGTGCAGATGAGGGCTTCCACGGGCAGCGTGGCTGGACGGTGCTGCCCCCGCCCCATCCCCCGCCTTGCACTGGCAAGCTGTGTTGCCTGGGCTGAGCTTCATCTCATAACCCGTGATGTTTATGGAGGGAACCGGATTGGGTAGAGGGCGTGCACACTGGATGCCAGAGGGTACAGATGACCCAGTGGTCCCTAAGCTCACCCAGGGATGTTTGCAACATGGAGTTTTTCATGTCTTCTCTTGGAAATGGAAGAAAACTCCTGACTTAGCATTAGAAATATTCCATGACATAAGACTCGGGAAATATAATTTGCCAAGTTTTTCTCTTCCACTCTAAGTTTTTCATAACTCAGGGGGATAAATAAATGAAGTCATGATGACTTATCTGTAAGTTGATACTGTTTGCACAGAGGTAGTTTTCTGGAGGTAACACAGCAAACATGTGGGACCTCTGCTCTTCTTAACAGCCCTCCACATTAAATCCCCTACCCACCTACCTACCTACACACACATCCATCGGACTACTTGTGTATCTATTTCCCTATCTTATCTGTTTATCTGTCTACCTATTTATCTTTATCTCTCTATCCACCTATGCAGCTACCTATCTCTGTATCTATCTGTCTATTCCATGAGGAGGCAGTGTGATCTGCTCAAGGAATAGTTACTCAACTTGATAAAGTAAAAGTGAAACTCAGTAAGTGTGCATTTCTCTTTTGAGAGACTCCTGCCTTTTTGATTCTGGAGAGGGTGACAGCCATTTCCTGCATACGATTACCAGGGATTCTATAAATTGTTTGCCAGTGTGATCATAGTATTATGCTAAACAACCAAGGGCCTGCACCATCAAGACCTTCTCTTGTGAAGCCCGGTATAAGTGGAATCTGCTGGAAAAGTTCCTGTTGGTCTCTTACGTGAGAAATGCTGCCTCGGCTACTGGCTGTGGGAACAGGTGTAGGAACCGGTGGCCCTGAGGGCTTCTTCTCTGGCTCTGAAGAGAAGAGTGTGGCTTCCAGCTCAGAAGACTCCTTTCTTCAGTTTGAAACAAAAAAGTTAATTAGGTCAGGTAACTTGGAGGACGGTGGTAGATTCTGTTGCCTGGAGCCTCTTGAACAGAGGACTTTTGTTATAGTGATTCTAACTGGTTTCCCTGCTGGGGGAGACCTCCTGGCAGATGTCCAACTTTTTTCCCCTTTCCCTGGGGTGCATTTACATTTTGGAATGTGAATATGTATGCATGGGTATGTATATAAATATATACATATAATAAAAAACTAATAAAAATTATTAATAGGTGTGAACTTGCTTCAAGAATTAAAAGGTATCAGGAATTCGCTGACAGTCCAGTTGTTAAGACTCTGAGCTTCCATTGAAGGGGGCACGTGTTTGATCCCTGGCTGGTTAGGGAACTAAGATCCCACATACTGCAGGGTGTCACCAAAAAATTAGAAATTATGCACCCCAAAAAAAAACCCCATAAAAACCATTACTATTACCTTCAAAGCACACCATCTCCATTTGACTATTTTGAGTTAACTCAGACTGGGAGCCAGAGGCATGGGCATGATCACAGACCACATGGAATCTCTGGATGGCACATCCTTTGCCAAGAAGTTTGCAAAAGAGATGCTCCCAATGAAGGTGTAATGGACAAGCAGTCAGTACTTAGTTTCAAAGGAGATGGGTTATAGAGTAATAATGTCAAGAAAGCAAACAAGAGAGGCTGAAGGTCAGTTAGAAGAGTGGACAGATGTAAATGGACACTAGAGGCCTCAACAAGTAGCCAGAGCTGAGGGCCAGGGCTGCCCTTAGAATGGTGAAATGAATGGAATACCAAAGGGCGGGTGGGAACTGCTGATGCTGACATTAAGCAGCTAGATGGGAGCAAGAAATGCTTGCACAGGCTACTGGGATGAACCATCAGAGGCAGACTATCCACAATCCGTGATTTTTGTGGAAATATATCTAATGTTGTATATTTACTTTGGTTCCATGTTCTTTAGTACTACGGCTCAAACTCAGGACATTTGTTTCACTTTTTGTTTTTAAGTCAATGTTTTTGTTTCTGTTTTTCCCTTTGGTCAGTAGAATCATGTCGTTTAGTTTCATCCATCATTCCCATGTTTCTGTTTTTGTTTTTAGTTATATTGTCTTATTTTCTCCATAGTGTCCCACAGTTTACTCAAGACCACCCAGGAACCTCTTCCCCAAGATCCTGTTAAACGTATGTTGTCGTTCACTCGACGGAAGGGAGGAGGGAGGAGTATATTGCATGGCTGGATTGTAGCTCCAACATCCTCACCTTTGCATGGTTTTGTGTTTCTTGAACACCTGTCTTTTAACAAAAATGTTTATCTCCATTGCCTTGATTGTAATTCTGATTTTGACAGGTAACTTGCAGTGTCAAGCTAAGAGCTTTGACCTAGCTTTTGCTATTTCTAATCAGTTTCCTCTCTATTTCATATGGTTTTATAAAATATTGTTTATACAGCCTTGTTTTGTGTTTTATTGGGCATTACTACTTTACTTCCTAAAGCTCACAAGATGCTGTGATTTACCATGAGCCCATGTGTATAAAAGTGACTCATTTAAGCATTTAATGTGCATGTGTTGTACTAAATATGTGGACTAATACGTATGCAGAGGCTTCAAGTATGTGTGTTTACAGACAGCTATTAGGCTTTAGGAAGTGAACAGTCACTTCTAGAATTCAAGACTTCTCCTTCCCCTCCCTGAATGCACCACTAGTGGGAAAGATGTGCCCAACTTCTGATTTCATCATTAACATGCAGAGAAAGCACTTTATAAAGAAATACTATGTCAACCTGCCTTATAATATCTGTACATTGTGATGATTTCAATTGGCTTATCTGTTCAGCTTTGTTTAAAACATGTGGTGTCAAATACATAATCACTCATTTAAAATTTGGATTATATCCCAAAACAGATTCATCCAACATTAGGTTAGGGATGATAGAAAACATTGATGCTTGTGGTTGCTGGAGGGAAAGACACAACTGGAGTTATAGCTTGGATACAATGAAAATTAGCATTTGTCTTTATCATCCTGAAAAGAAAACCTAGTCTCACAATGATGAAGCTAATGATCTTGTCTTTAAAAAGATAAGTTTTAGTTGAAAGTATGGCAAGTGGCTAGACATAGAATGACGAGGAAAAACTATAGATTTTGTATTGTGAGACTGAGAGTACATTGAGCTGCAAGGAGTGTTGCATTTTATGAGGCATTTTTCATAGATCATCTCTTTTCTTAGGAATTTTATGTCCATTTGGCTCATTTCCTTTGTGCATGCAAGAAAAAACATGAAGCTTTAAGAACTTGGTGACTTATCCCCAGCCATCGTAGCATCACAGGTGGCAGGTCCAGGTTTAAACCTAAATGATACTGTGGCTATGCTCCAAATGGCCAACAGTTTCTGATACTATTTGCTGGGTTAGCAAATAGAAGCTCATTTTAAGAGTACAGAAAATTGTGGGAAATGGATGACAAATATTAAAATTGTTTTTTCCTAAATGCCATGAATACAGCCTGCATCAATAAATTAAAGCTTTCCCACCCTTTAACAAAAACAGTCATTATTTTTACTTTAAGTTTCATTTTATATCACTTTAAGCATTTAAAAATTATCTTTTTCTGTTTTTATTCATTACTGGGAATGAACATCATCATTCAATAAATTTCTTTTCATGGAGTACTTGTTTTCTCAACTCTTCGCAACAGACACTGACAATCTGTTGTAATTCTCCTTTTCCCAGTCATTTTTTCCATCTACTTGTACTGTGTTTGGGATCCTAACACCTTTCCATTCTAGGAGGGTGAAGTGATTTGGGCAGCTATATTTTCTTGTCTACCTACAGAGGCCGTTCAATCACTGAAAGTGAAGGGTTTTGCAGTGCTAGTGCAAACAGCCGGGAGAAAGCATATAATTTCTAGTTATTTATAGCCTGCACAGCTCCGCTCTCTTATTTATAGCAAAGCTGTACATTTGAATTGAAAAACTCATGGTCATCTGGAGGTCAAATGCAGTTAGCAGGCTGGAGTTAGAGAAAATGAACGAAACTGAGAAAGGTGAACAAGCCCTTTTGATTCGACAGCTGAAGCTTGCTCTTGGCTGCTTCACCAACCTAGGGCTAATTGGAGGACATCTCGATTCACAAAGGTGGGTGATCTTCTAGGTTTCTCAGTCCGAGTTGCTGCTAGTCAAGTAAGTGTGAAACAAGCTAGAAAAAGCTCTTCAGTTAAACTGATAAGAT
Source organism: Nanger dama (assembly GCA_917880005.1). Classification (NCBI taxonomy): domain Eukaryota; kingdom Metazoa; phylum Chordata; class Mammalia; order Artiodactyla; family Bovidae; genus Nanger; species Nanger dama. Next base: position 10,124,533 of record CAKJTW010000020.1, read on the forward strand.
GATTGCTTGCATGGAGAAAAAAGTGATGGTCTTCATTATGAATACAGTAATTTTCTTATCAAGACTTCCTATTATTATAATTAGGCATTTCTAGATTTCAAATCTTTGTCATAAAAACCATTTTTGAACACTGCAATTTTAAGAGACACTTCATTATTTTTTTGGTTTTGTTATCATAGATGAGAATCTAAACCCTAGGTAGAGGTACTTCCTGCTGGTCCAGTGGTTAAACAGCCACCTTGCAATGCAGAGTGCGTGGGTTTGATGCCTGGTCTGGGAACTAAGATTCCAGATGCAGTGGGGCAATTAATCCTGCATGCCAAAACCAGAAAGAGCCTGCACAGCATAGTGAAGACCCAGTGCAGCCCCAAAATAAAGAAAAAATGCAATATGTTTTTAAAAATAATAAACTACAAGTAGAGAGGGTAGAGACCTGAGGCTAAGAACTTTCATTTTACACGTAAATTTATGGGTTTGAATCCTTTAAAAAAATCCCTTTTCCATTGGGATTAAAAATCTTATGAAACCTGGGTTTTGTGGGTTAGGATGATGCCAAGGTTTCACATTCAGTTGGCCCAGTGCAGTGTTTATGAACAATAAAATTTCTGCATAAATATTTATTGATAAGTTCATGTTTCAGACATGAGAGTATGATCTTTTTTCCCTAGTGTTCTTCCCATCAGACTGCATCTGAAAAGGCAAACAGATGCTTTTAATCTCAGAGTACCATGCCAATTTCTAGTAAGCCAGCTGCACCAAAGGGTCTGGCCAAAGGGAATGACCAGTGACTCATCTTTGGCCCCTTCCCCTGCAGTGGGGCTGAGGCACAAATGACATCTAACTCAAGGTCTTTCAGCCTCAGCACTGCTGACATTTGGGGTCATTTAATTCACTGTGGGTGCCGTCCTGTGCTTAGAGGATGTTTAGCAGCATCCCTGGCCTCTACCCATGATGACAGTGACGCCAGCCCAGCTGTGATAATTAATAATGTCTCTAGAGCTCGCCACAGTGCCTTGTGGAGTATAAAATGGCACCCCATTGAGAACCCCTGATCTTAGACTAGTAGTTTGCCCACATCTGATTTCAGACATAACCAGGCTGGTGGAAACAGGTAAACCTTCCATAAACTTGAGGGCATTGCTGAAGTGTCAGAATGTTAGAAGCCTCCAGTTCTCAAAGATGTTTATGAAATTCAGTCAGTCCACTATCCCAGCTCTCTGTATTTGCAAGTTGAGGGAGAAGTTGGGCTTCCCAGGTGGCTCAATGTTTAAGAATGTGCCTGCAATGCAGGATTCACAGGAGACATGGGTTTGATCCCTGGGAGTTGGGAAGATCCCCTGGAGGAGATCATGGCAACCCTCTCCAGTATTCTTGCCTGAAGAATCCCTTGGACAGAGGAGCCTGGTGGGCTGTAGTCTATAGGGTCACAAAGAAGCAGACACAGCTGAAGTGACGGAACACACATGGACACGGGGGAAAGGTTACAGTTGCTCTTCTGAGCTTTCTGCTTCAGTGTAAGCACTGCCAGAGAAGCAGAGAAGAAAGCAGCAAGCCCCTGGGCTGGAGGTGTGCATGATGTACCTCTTCTCTTTCATCTTGGTTTCTTAGAATCCCAACTCATGGTAGAGAAGGGCCATCTGTGGAGAGGCCATGTGGCCTTGCTGCACAGATTACTTGACATCTAATATGCCCTCTGGGATGGTGTTCATGGCCATAGGGTCTGTGCAAAGGTTTAGGTCTAACCTCATGCAGGTTTGGGGTGGGGAGGCAAGGGGTAAAGGTTGATATCTAGGCACATTAGAATGATCCAGAGAGCACAAAATAGACTAGTACATTTCCAGAGAATATAAAAGGAATTGGAACGTATCAGATAAGGCCAAACCACTGTCCCTAGACTCTGACGCTATTTGCAAACAGTGAATAACCCACTGTGTGGCCTTTGAATAGAAGGTGCTGTCCCAGCTTTGCAGTGCCCTGTCATAACGCCAAAGCCATCTCTCCTTTGGCCAGACTTGAAACATTGTTCTTCACCATTCTTGTTCTTCTGATTGTGAAAGAGCAAATATTAGTTCCTGTTAGCACATTCTCTCATACTAATAGAACTCTGATGTTTCTTATGAAATTGCCAAGCATTATTAAAAACAATTAAAAGCATTAAAAGACACAATGGTGCATTAAATTATGTGTCACATCAGTGCCAATAAATTCTGTTCCATTGACAAGTATGAGAAGCCACGTCTTTTGTATCCAGAAATTGTCAGGATAAAAGCAATGCTTTTTTCCACCAGACTATCACAGTGAAAAACCCTAAGATTGAAAACAATTGATTTGCTCAGCAAACCAGCATTAAAAAAAAAATCTCATTTACTAAGAACAGTAAAAAATGCTCTTATGTGTGTGCTCTCTTCCTTAGTTCTTTCCAAAGAAGAAGTGGATAGAGTCAGCAGCGGAGAAAAGGGATAGTTAAGGAATCTGACACTGACATGTACACACTGCTGTATTTCAAATGAATAATCAACAAGGACCTACTATATAGCACGAGGAACTCTGCTCAATGTTATGTGACAGCCCGGGTGGGAGGGGAATTGGGGGAGAATGGATACATGGATATATTTGACGGAGTCCATTTGCTGTCCACCTGAACTATCATAACATTGTTAATTGGCTATATTCCAATAGAAAAGGCTTCCCTATAGCTCAAACGGTAAAGAATCTGCCTGCGAGGCAGAAAACCAGGGTTCGATCCCTGGGTTGGGAAGTTCCTCTGGAGAATGGAATGGTAATGGAATGGTAATTCACTCCAGAATTCTTGCCTGGAGAATTCCATGGACAGAAAAGCCTGGTAGACTACAGTCCGTGAAGTCGCAAAGAGTCGGACACGACTGAGCGACTAACACAGTCCAATATAAAATAAAAAGTTTAATAAGTAAATTAAAATTATGTACATTATGTTCCATTACAATCATCATACAAAATAACCTCTAAGTTATGTGAATATAGAATGTAGTATGTTATGTATATTTTACCATAATAAAAGTTGTATGAAATTCAGGAAAAGAAAGTCAGCAAATTTTCTATAAAAGGCCAGAGAGTCGATATTTTAGGTTGTGCAGACAAATGGTCTCTGTTTTAAGTACTCAACTTGGCAGTAATAGTGTGAGAGCATTCTCATACAATAGGTAAATGAATAGATACAGCTGTGTTCCAATAAAACTTTATTTAGCAAAAGAGACCATCAGGCCAACCCCTGATTTAATAAGCCTGTTGAGCCTGGGACATGTTGCTACTAACTTTAATTTCGAGGGACACCAGCAAAGTTAAACCAATACTTGCCTCATTATTTTATCAATATAATGAGACTCAAGGATGTGCCAGATTAAATAAAACAAAATGCACAAGTGAAGGGAAAGATTGCTGTGCGAGACTGACATAGACTGAAACTAGTTTTATCCTGAAGACCTCCACAGAGGCTAAGAATTCTATCAGTTTTCGTGGCTATGTGCGTCACTCAGCCATGTCCAACCCTTGGCGGCCCCATGGACTGTAGTCCACCAGGCTTCTCTGTCCATGGGATTTTCCAGGCAGGAATGCTGGAGCGGGTTGCCATTTCCTCCTCCAGTGAGTGCATCCTTCTGACCCAGGGATCGACAGTCTCTATGAAAGTGGACAATACTGAAGATCTTGACTTTTGAACTTATCTGCTGAGCGTCAAGTGACATGGTCCACCATGAATGAAATGGAGCCTAGCTCTGACAAGCTGACAGAAATACAGTAACTGAAGCTTACGACATCCTGAATGCTAGTGATTGTCACTGTGACTTCACACATGGTTTTCAGATTCAGACTGAACTTGCTCTTAGGTTTTGGTGCATTGTGCTAAGTAGAATGTAGATATTAATAAAAATCACACCAGCATTCATCTCATTTGACATATTTGACAAAATTCCCCCATCAGTACTTGTCCATAAGACATAAAAAAGAAATGAAGCTTGACTAGAGTAAACACAGCCCAGATAACATTTTTATTACCTTCTGTCCACACAATGCATTGATAATCTGCCAACTTCGACTGCACTGACTATAAAATAAGTGTGATATAAGGGCATATCCGTGGAAGGGCCTTTGTTCTTTTTTTTTTTTTTTTTCTTGTAGAGAGTCCAGTATCACATGTAAGGATCACAAACTTTATTTGCACATTATAAATGTCTCATTTAACTAGGACTTGATAAATATTTGCGCTTAGAAGGAATTAGGGATTTTTGTTATTTTGCAGTTGGAGGAATAGACTTTCTTTTTTTTTTTTTTAAGTTGGGATGGCAGTCTCTGCCATGTTGCAAGATGAAATTTTTTCATCAAATCTTCCTTTACAGGTTTTTAGTCCCTATATATCAATTACCCTTATTGCCACCCATCATATAAATCAGTCAGTTCCTATGACTGCATTGCCAGCTCCATATAAAATAGGATTTTCAGTGATAGGGCAGTGACTGGGTAGATCTTAATTTACTTTTATCTTGGGTTGTCAATGCTATAGAGATAAATTGCCTTTTTGCTGATGAAAGGAGACCCACCAAATTTTCTTGCTAGAATCTAACATTTATATATTGACTAAATGCCATTCATGGGTGTTTGCTTAGAGAGCTAGCCATAGTTGTTACTGTTTGAAGATGGTTTCTCCTTTTGTATCCTGAGCCTTAAATTATGTGTCACCCCTAGAGATTGAGGAAATGAACAAATATCAAAATGATCAGGGCAATTTTTCACTATCAGGGCAGTGTCTCTGATACTCAGTTCTTGCTGTCTTTACTATGACTATGACAGGGAGTATTATGCAGTGATTACAAAATCAGAACTAAAATGAGCATTTGGTGCATTTGCAGCTAAATTTGACTGTGTCCCTGACACAAGGGTTCTCCATCTGTGCTAAGAAAGGGATCTCTGCCACATCCCATCTTGGCTACCTGATGGGAAGAGCCGACTGATCACAAAAGACCCTGATGCAGGGAAAGACTGAGGGCAAGAGGAGAAGGGGGGCAACAGGATGAGATGGTTGGATGGCATTGCTGACTCAGTGGACGTGAGTTTGAGCAAACTAGAAGCCTGGCGTGCTGTAGTCCATGGGGTCGCAAAGTCGGACAGGACTTAGCGACTGAACGACAGCCACCACATCCAAAGATAATAGGCATCTTTATTTGAAGTAACTTCCCTTTAAATTATTAAATTTTCTAGGAGGAAACAAAGGGATGAAAATGTTTCACTGGCACCATGTCACCAATGATGGTAGTAGATTGTTGTGGCAGGAACGTCGGGTGCAGCACCAGAGTTTGTAATAAATTGAAAGCAAATCCACTTACCTCCCCCACCATCCTCACCCCCTCAAAGAATAGAGCTGTGGCTGATACTAACAGAGATTACAGTGTGAAGTGGAAATGCTGTGACAGGCATGGATGCATCATTATCAAAACTGAAATGAACCTTCACCAACATGTGAAAACAATACTAACCATTAGTATTAGGTTACCTGTGGTCTGTGGTTTAGGAAACAGCATTCAGGGGTGAGAAAAAAGAAGCCAACCTGTGCCCTTTCTCATGGCTTTGTATGTGGGCATTGGGGGTACCTTCCATGAAAACCCCTCACCACCTCCCTGCTAACTTTCCAAGCCATCCTCATCTTTATCTTTTATTAATACTCTTGAAAGACCACCTTCTGCTTTGTCCCTTAGCAGACAAAACAGTCCTTTTATTATTTATTTTTGATGTGGACCTTTTATTAAGATCCCTATTAAAATTTTTTTACAATATTGTTTCTGTTTTATGTTTTGGTTTTTGGCCCCCAAGGCATGTGGGATTTTACCCCCGCAACTGGGGATGGAACCCAGACCCGCAGCATTGCAAGGTGACGTCTTAACCACTGAACTACCAGCAAAGTCCCTGAAACGATCCTCTTAGAACACATCACATCAGTCTTCTCTCCTCCAAACAACCCACATGGGCTTCTCACAGTCCTTACCGTGGCTTCAAGGCCCTTCATAGCCTGTGCTTTTTCCTTTCCCCCTGTCTCACTTGCTTCCTCACTTCTGGTCACATAGACCTTGCTCCTCTTGGGATTTGACAGGCACACTCACCGTCCAAAGGTCTTTGCAGTGGTTTTTTCATCTGCCTGTTCCTCCAGCGTGTAACTCAGAAATAAGACTAGTTCAGCTCTTTGTGTGAACCTCACTTTCTCAATTAGACGGAGCCTGGCCACCTACTTACTGCTGCAGTTTCCCTCCACCTTCCTAGCACTCCTATTTTTCCTTAACCCTGCTCTTGTTTCTTTTTCTTCACAATACAGATCACATTGTAACAATGTGATTTACAGTTGTCTTGGTGTGTGTACAGTGCTGTTTGTTTCTCTCACTAGAATGTAACTCCACCGGGAGAAAGGTTTTATTCCACTCACTAGTTTCTGCCGTGGGTTTTAGGGGCTGTAATATTTGTTGATTTGTTGAATGGAGGAATAAAGAACAGGCACACACTCAAGACTGCGGAGTCTATATCCCAGCCGCTATACAGCTTCTCAGATACCTCTATCCTCCCAGGGTTGCAAAAAGAAAAACAACATGAACCTTCTTGAAAGCATTACTCACCCAGAATGCCACTAAATTCTTGGAAGCAGGATGTTGCAGATTGCGGCAGTCACATGCTATGAATCGAAACTGCATTTCTGTTGTGTGTTTTTATTTGGTATTTAGACACCCATTCTTAGTATTAAAGGGAATATAATTATATTCTATGAAGCTGTGATGAGACTAGACTAAGAAAAGCAGTATGAAGGTCCCTTTAAAGTTAAATGCCTACGCGCATGATTGAGTGGGCTGCTAATGATTTGGCAGCTGGAGGTCAAAAGTTAGAGCTGAAGATGGTTAAGTCTGATTTTCTGCAGAAGGGCGAATAGACCGAGTGGGCATGCTTGCAGGAGGCGCGAAGGAGCGTGAACAGAGACCACAGGCTAAAAGATCGTTCAGATTCAAGCTCAAGGAGCTCTCTCCTGACCTGTTTATGATAGCCCTACTGCTGCTGCTGAATGCTGGTTGGAGGTCATCCACCAGATAGTATTCAGAGCAGGAAACTATTTGTTAGAAAATAGGCTAGCGGTTATCATAACAAAGCATATCTTTTGCCAATATAGGTTTTTCATTAACAAACCAAACCCTTTCCAGTTCCCCAGACATGTCTATGGATTAGCCCCTTACTGCTTAAATATTAACTTTATAGCCTCTTCATGGTTTACCCAATCCTGAATTCAGACTACTTGTGTGTGTCTGGGGATGTAAGTTGTTGATGGTCTTTCCTTTCTACACAATAAACGTGAAACAGGCTAATGTTTTTTTTCCTCCCCACCCATTAAATGAGAACACAGTGAAGTCCCTGGCACAGTAGACACTAATGAGTGGAGGATATTATTATTTGGCCAACCTGGAAATCTGAGCCTGTATCACAGTTTTTAAGGAATCTCAGAGGTCTCTGAACAGGATAACTGCTCTGTGTTTTTGTTTTTTAAAAAATGCAACAAAAATAAACTCTCCAGTTAGTTTCTATTTTCTAAAATGGTTTAACTGACCAGTGATATATAGCTTCCTGTTCCCCTGTGGCCTGGAACATTCCTGACATTCCCTGATGTTCCTTCCCCCAAAGGAAGCACCTTGAAAGGGTAGGGGCATTAGAACACAGGCTTTCCTGCCCCTGCCTGCCATGCTTGTTATCATGTCCTGGCCTACCATGGACTTGATCACAAAATAACAGCCAGTCCTGGTATGACCATGTCTGTAGGATGTAGAAAAATTAAGGACATAGATGCTGAGCTCTCTGAACAAACTTGAAACATTTTCCCCTTTCTCCTCACCAGCTGCAGGGCAGTCATAACAGTATACTATATTCATTTTAAAATATAAAGATATATCATTCTTCTCTCCTTGACTAGACAGTGATCTGATTTCTGACTGGTGTGAGTACTGGAAATTTTCAATGACTTAACACCAATTGAGATATAGAGGGTAAGTGTGAATGACTAAGAAGTTTGAATTAAAAATTAAAAGAAGGAATTCTCTGGTGGTCCCCTGGTTAGGACTCTGAGCTTCCACTTCAGGGATCACAGGTTCAGTTCCTGATTGGGGAACTAAGATCCCACATGCCACAGCATGGCCAAAAATTAAAAAGAAAAGGAAAGAAAGTCTCTTAAAGTCCTCAACCAAAGGAAGCATCGGGCCAGCAACAAGGATTTGCTGAGAAAGATTCCTCAATTAAATGAAATACATTTGTAATGAAAGATTTATATTTCTTTCCTTTTTCCCAAAATTTGTTCTAATACTTTTAAAATATTTTTCATCCTGTTAATAAAACTTGCTTGCCGATTTCTTTATTCTTTAATTCTTAATATTGCAAAGCTACGTTTCAACTTAGGCTAATAAGATTACAGTGGACTCAGATTGTAGTGTTTTTCTCTTTCCATAAAACATTAGATCTGCAAATTGTTAGAGTTGGAGAAAACCATAAGTTACGTCCTACTTGTAACTTTTACAATTTTAGTTTTCCAAACAGGGTGCCATGCTATGGTTTACAGCAACTTAAAACTGTTGGCTATCTTGATCTGTGAATATACCCTAAACCTTTATACATTTTCATTTATCCAAAATGTGAAATACAGTTAGCCTAATTATAGCATTCTGCCAGATTTTACTATGCCAAAAGAACTTTAACTTGTTCTCATTTGCTGTCAGCAAAGATGAGAAAATGATTAAAACCTTGGGAAAAATGCTAAATGCTACTTCCATGTCAAGTGGGGACATGACATGCATATCGATATATGCATATTGATTTGCTTAAGTTGATGTGGAAAACGTGTACCTTTGTTTTTTAACAAAAAAAACTTAATTGAAAATTATTTCTCAGTCTTAAAAATTAGGATAAATTTTTAGTAATTTAGCCTTTATGCAAGTCATACTGAAGATTTTTAGAAAAGTACATATTTTTTTTCCTCTCCATGGTACTTCATGGTCCTATGTGTAATTCATTTTCAGTAGATGTGAAATCAAAGTAGCTGGTTCTTCCTGTGGTTAGGATAAGTGCTAAGATTTGAATTAGGATAGAAAAGTGAGCAAAGGAGAAGGGCAGGGTGCTAACGTGTGTTAAGCGCCCTGTGTACCACCCTTTCTGTGGAGTGACAGACACATGGGGCAGCATCTCATTTTCCCAGCACTCCTAATACGTTGGCGTGTTGTCACCACTGGATAGATGAGTAAACTGGAACATAGAGTGCTTAAGTTACTTGCCCTGGGTCACAGCTCATCTAAGAAAGACTGAATCAAGCTGTGATTGAAACCATGGTGTGCCCGATTACACAGTTGGTGTTCTTTTCCTCCTTTCTTCCTTTCTGCGGCTGAATACACACTCCCTTGTCTATTATTACACAGAAGATGGGGGCCAATGTCTTTCAATACGTATACCCTCTGCCAGTTTCAGACCAGTGGACTCAAAAATCCCCTGGTATTTTGGGGGAAAAAATTCCAGTAATATGCCCCGCCTCCTTCTTTCCACTTCAGAAAAACATCTGGATTGACAACTAAACTGCTTTTATTTTTTAGAAAAGAATTATTACACAGTGATTGAAGTAGAAGGGAAGAAATAAGAATGAATAGTTCTCTCTTTAAGATTATATTCATTATTTAATTACATAACAAGAACGCTCTCTTGTTTTAGAGCCTTTAGATGGGAACATTCCAGATGTTTTTTCCCCCTTGTTGTTCAGTCATGGACTTCTGTCTGACTCTTTGAAACCCCATGAACTGCAGCACTCCAGGCTTCCCTGTCCTCCAGTATCTCCCCAAGTTTGCACAAACTCATGTCCATTGAGTCAGTGATGCCAACCAACCATCTCATCTTCTGCCCCCACTTCTTTTGCCTTCAATCTTCCAAACATGTATAAAAGACACTGATCTTACTGTTTAGCTTCAAAATGAGCTAGCAGTTAATTCTTCTCACTTAAGTTATTTTGGGAATATTGAGTCTCAAATATAATAAAGTTGTAATCAGGTAAGGTTAGCAAAGAAGAATACTTAGATTGATGATGGTTGACTAATCTTTTGAATAAAACACTTAAATTGATTTGGCTTGAGAATATAGTGAAAACACCTAATTTCATTTTTCGGGTTGAACATGCTTTCTTCTTTAAATCAAAATCTTTTCTTTTCATGTTGGGTTTTTAATAAGCTCATAAGCGCTCTGAATTCTCACTAGTCATTACTGATCTTTTGTAAAACTGCTGGTATAGGCATTATAATTTACTCGGCTCATGAGTTTCAGACATTTTTCCTTTATGGTACATACACTCTTCAATTTTATGGGTATTTATTTTTCCACATAATATAGCAGTATGTGTTGCAATTCAGGAATATCCCTCAGCAGTGTTAGTGGAATTCAAAATAGAAATCAGTTTCCTTTTGACAACTGGTATAATGAATTGGTTGACTATTGCCAAATTGTGAAGACAGAAAGCTCTTTTGTGATTTCAAAAATGAATGTATTGACACTTACGAATTTATCAGTAATGTTTCAGATACTTTCTGACCAGATATCTAAAATCTAGTGTAGGATTTTCTTCATTCTGAGCTGCAGTATGCTGATTTTGAGATTTCCTTGCCCTTTTCAGAAATCTTAAGGTGTGATATTGATACCACTGTTTACTTTCAGGACTACAAACATTACTGTCTCAAGACATAGGGATCTGATGCACCATATCTGTATTAAACGTGAACTGTTTTTGCTCTATGCATGCTTGTTTTGCAGGGAATTTTAAAGTTATTATAATCACAAAAGACCATTTTCAAGATTTTCCTTCACCCTATTCTTAAAAGGGGTGAAAGACACCCATCCTGTGCTGCAAAATGTCTCATGTTCTCTTAAATGGCATTAACATGTTGTTCGTGCTTCTTTACTAAATTCTTTGTTCTGGAATAATCAGAAAATAAGGTTTTCTTTTGAAATGACTGGATGTTCTGTCACTCTCCTTAAACCTTCTTTCCTTCTGTGTTATAGTTCCTACAACAGCAGCCAGTACCCCTGATGCCGTTGACAAGTATCTTGAGACGCCTGGAGATGAGAATGAGCACGCCCATTTCCAGAAAGCCAAGGAGAGGCTGGAGGCCAAGCACCGCGAGAGGATGTCCCAGGTACGTGTGGCTCTCCACCCTTTAGCCCTCCCACACTGGGAAATCTGGATTTGCCTCTGCCTCTGTCTCCCCAGGGGCCCTGTGACTAATGAATGCCCAGGGGTCAGTGGTGGTTGTTGTATAGTCGCTGAATCATGACCAACTCTTTGCAACCCCATGGATTGTAGCCCACCAGCCTCCTTCTGTCCATGGGATTTCCCAGGCAAGAGTACTGGGTTGCCATTTCCTTTTCCAAGTGAACTTCCTGACCTGGAGATCAAACCCTTGTCTCATGCATTGACAGGTGGATTCTTTACCACTGAGCCACCAGGGAAGCCCCTTGGGGTAAGGGCCTTTAATTTGATCCAGATCTTAAAGACATAATATTTTAATTTTAAGGTTTGCTATAACGCACCGATTTGGGGTTTTTGCATTCTTCTTGAACTTGCCACCTAGGAAGGATCTTGGTATAGCACTGTAGTAAAATTTTGTTGGCACAAATTCAGTTGTGTGTACACCTTTCTTGATGGTTTTGTCATTCTGTGTTTAGGGTGGTCCTGTAACCATGATGTCGTAAATTTAAATTTCTTAAAATGTTTTTAGCAAAGTTGAATATTTTTGTATGAAATAAACTTTGAGCCTAACATTTCTTACAGAGTTAATTCATAAGACTATAGGGGCTTAAAACTAAAGTAAAGCATAATGATCTATGTCTAGTCCCATTAGTCGTCTAGTCCTATAACTGATAGATAATGCAATAAAGGTTCAAGAGTTTGGCTTCTCAGAGAGGCGTTTGGAACCCAAGCATTTCTTGCTCCTGGTATAATGCTTTTTTCATGACACTGGGCTACAAACCCTGGTTTTTTAAGTCATGCATGTGTGCTCAGTTCAGTTCAGTTCAGTTGTTCAGTTGTGTCTTACTCTTTGCAACCCCATGGACTGCAGCATGCCAGGCTTGCTGTCCATCACCAACTCCTGGAGCTTGCTTGAACTCATATCCATTGAGTCAGTGATGCCATCCAACCATCTCATCCTCTGTCATCCCCTTCTTCTCCTGCCTTCAATCTTTCCCAGTATCAGAGTCTTTTCTAATGAGTCAGTTCTTCCCATCAGCTGGTCAAAGTGTTGGAGCTTCAGCATCAGTATCAGTCCTTCCAATGAATATTCAGGACTGATGTCCTTTAGAATGGACTGGTTGGATCTCCTTGCAGTCCAAGGGACTCTCAAGAGTCTTCTCCAACACCACCGTTCAAAAGCATCAATTCTTCAGCTCTCAGCTTTCTTTGTAGTACAACTTTCACATCCGTACATGACTACTGGAAAAACCATAGTTTGACTTTGTTGGCAAAGTAATGTCTTTGCTTTTTAATATGCTGTCTAGGTTGGTCATAGATTTCTTCCAAGGAGCAAGCGTCTCTTAATTTCATGGCTACAGTCACCATCTGCAGTGATTTTGGTGGTGGTTTAGTCGCTAAGTCGTGTCTGACTCTTGTAACCCCATGGAATGTAACCTGCCAGGCTCCTCTGTCCTTGGGATTCTCCAAGGAAGAATGCTGGAGTGTGTTGCCATTTCCTTCTCCAGGGGATCTTCCCGATCCAGGAATCAAACCCGGGTCTCCTGCATTACAGGCAGATTTTCACTGACTAAGCCATGAAGGAAGCCCCCAAAATATGATTTTGAGCCCCCAAAATAAAGCCTCTCACTGTTTCCATTATTTCCCCATCTATTTGCCATGAACTTTTGGGGACGGATGTCATAATCTTAGTTTTTTATAATGTTGAGTTTTAAACCAACATTTTCCCTCTCTTCTTTTGTTTTCATCAAGAGGCTCTTTAGTTCCTCTTCATTTTCTCTCATAAGAGTGGTGTCATCTACATATCTGACGTTATTGATATTTCTCCCAGCAATCTTGATTCCAGCTTGTGCTTCATCAGCCTGGCATTTTTGCATGATGTTCCCTGCATATAAGTTAAATAAGCAGGGTGATAATATATAGCCTTGATGTACTCCTCTCGCAGTTTGGAAGAGTCTGTTGTTCCATGTCCAGTTCTAACTGTTGCTTCTTGACTTGCATATAGATTTCTCAGGAGGCAGATAAGGTGGTCTAGTATTCCCATCTCTTTCAGAATTTTGCACAGTTTGTTGTGATCCACACAGTCAAAGGCTTTGGCATAGTCAATAAAGCAGAAATAGATGTTATTCTGGAACTCTCTTGCTTTTTTCGATGATCCAGCAGATACTGGCAATTTGATCTCTGGTTCCTCTGCCTTCTCTAAACCCAGCTTGAACATCTGGACGTTCACGGTTCTTCATGTACTGTTGAAACCTGGCTTGGAGAATTTTGAGCATTATTTTGCTAGTATGTGAGATGAGTACAATTGTGCAGTAGTTTGAACATTCTTTGGCATTGCCTTTGTTTGGGATTGGAATGAAAACTGACCTTTTCCAGTCCTGTGGCCACCGCTGAGTTTTCCAAATTTGCTGGCATGTTGAGTGTAGCAGTTTAGCAGCATCATCTTTCAGGATTTGAAATAGCTCAGCTGGAATTCCATCACCTCCACTAGCTTTGTTCTTAGTGATTAAGCTTCCTAAGACCCACTTGACTTCACATTCCAGGATGTCTGGCATGTATGCTCAGTTGCATACAACTCTTCTGCAACCCAATGGACTGTAGCCTACTAGGCTCCTCTGTCCATAGAATTTCCCAGGCAAGAATACTGGAAGATTACCATTTAAAAAAAAGTTTTTTTTTTTTTAAATCACATTGTTTTTAAAACAAAACAAATTAAAAATTCATATGTGGTGGTGGTCTAGTTGCTAAGTCATGTCTGACTCTTACGACTCCATAGGCTATAGCCTGCCAGGCTGCTCTGTCCATGGGATTCTCCAGGCAAGAATACTGGATTGGGTTGCCATTTCATCCTCTAGAATTTGTATGTAGTAATACCAACTACAATTTAAGATATGCTTGCTACCAGGTGCTGGATATTGCATTGAAAGTGAAAGTGTTGGTTGTAATCCATGGACTGCAGCCCTCTGGGCTCCTCTGTCCATGGAATTCTCTAGGGGATCTTCTCAACCCAGAGATCAAACCCAAGTCTTCTACACTGCAGGCAGATTCTTAACATTCTGAGCAATTAGAGGTAGATAATACTGAGGATTTTAGCCCTTACTAGATTCTTCAGTCATTAAACAAATATGTGTCCGTCACTTACTTCCAATCACCTTTCCACCCTGTAGTCTATATGAAGAAATAATAGGAAGAGTTATATTTAAGAAACATACATGAGTGAATGAAGAAAGATCTCAGGTTAAAGTTAACCACACTTTTTTGGTGTTAATATTCTGTGTAAATATCAGAAGATGTGACTGATTTTTGTCATGTTTAGCACATATACTTCAAATTTCTCTTGATAAACACTGAACAAGATTCATGAACCTGGCATAAATTTTGTAAGATCATAATCTGTCTTCAGTAGAGGACATTGACCATAGCTTTTAATTTTCTGGTGATTTGACATCTGACGCCTTCCTAATCCCAGGGAGATTGTCCCTCCCAGGGCTGGCCAATTCCTATGGTTAGCAGATGACTGGCATGTAAGGGTTCCTTTCATATACACAGCCACCAATCCAAAACCTGTACCCTTCAGCTACCCTCGTTACAGTCTCTTACACTTAGTCCACTATCACCTGCCCTGCCCACCCCAAGGCTAAGTATCAGACAATGCGGGACAGCCCCGCACTCCAGGGCCCATCCAAAGTATTCACACTAGCCAGCTTTATATCCATTAAGCTTGCTTACCCTGCCTTGCACATTTCTTCCCACAAAAGCCATAGTGAAAGTTCCTACCACAGTTTTCCTTCACTCCCTTTGCCTCCTGACCACCCTGGTGCTTTCCTGTGTCACTCTCAACCCCCCTGCCCGTCTGCCACGTGGCATGACGTGTCACCTCCTCTTGGGACTGTGACTTAAAGTTTTTTCAATGGCAGTGGTCTGATCTGCTGGCTTCACCTACCTAAATAAAAATAAAACCTGTATTTAACCATAGAACTTCTAATGTATCTGGAAAGACTTTTTTGTTTTTTTTAATGAGTCACCAGAGTATTTGGAACTACTTAGGAATAATAACATTAAGGGAAAAACCCCATAATTACAATACTTGGGCTCTAGAGTGTAATGTGCAGATACAGTTGTTGCCTCTGATGAAAACTTAAAAGCAAATTGAGCTAGAAAGGTAGCTAGGGATTTCCATGGTGCTTTAATGGTTAAAGCTCTGAACTTCTGCTGTGGAGGGTGCAGGTTTGATCCTGGTCAAGGAGCTAAGATCCCACATGCTGTGCAGCTCAGCCAAAAATAAATAAATAAAAGTAAAAAAATAAAGTGGAAAGCTAGCTAGAGTGGAATAGTGAGGTTTCACCTGAAGCCAGTTCTTCTGAAAAATAGGATGTTTCTTTAGGAAAGATACAAACGGTATAGAATTACAATCAAGAAGGGTGAGTATCACCCACCACACTCGTTGCCATAGAAAAGGCATCTTTGAAACTTCAGTCCGGTCTCATTGCTTGTTTGTGAAGCTTTTAGGACCTTCTTATTGCCCTCAGAATCCACTTATGAGACAGTGGGGCCCCCAAAAGAATGCTAGCAAAATAAACACTGAATGCTCGGCTTGGCATTTCCGGTGTCTACCCAGGCACCCCAACCCCCTGCACCCCAACTCCAGCTTTCCTTACTTCCTCTCCTACCTCAACTGCCAACATCCCTGTATAGGCAGCCTTAAACCACTCTGCTCAACACATGTGCAGCTCATCGTGGACTTCTCTTTGGTCTCAGCGTGGAGCCCTGGAAAGGAACCAACTCTTCTTCACGTGGACGCTTCTCAGTCATTGCGCCACTCACATAGGCCTGAGAGTGGGACAAAGTCATTCCTCTTTTCATTTAATTAAATATTTTGCTCGCCAGTTTTATTCCTCCAGCTGGATTATAATTGTTCAGTCCCTATACATGTGTATACGGTGCCTTCCTAACCTTACACTTCTATGGTGAACCCACCTAGTCACTATTTTTTTAAAGAAAAGACAGATTCTGAATTCTTCCCAGTGTTTATTGGTCATTTTGATTCTATGAATTAAATTGACGTCAAATATTCTTTTTCAGATACTATAGATCTCTCCAGAAGAGTAACTTCATTTTAGTTTAGCACACCTGTCTAAGCTATGACTTAGTTCATACATGTTTTGATGGACTTTCATTGTCTTCTAGTCATTACCCATATCTGAGATAGTTTAAAGAATGTTATCCTGGAGCAGAGAATGTTGTCTGTTACATTCCAGTGATCATGGGAGTATGAGATGCTTGAGATCAACATTTATCATCATAATTTATGGTACTGAATTCTGGGCGCTGTTTGACTTTGAACTTGCCTGCCTCCTAAATCTCTCTGTATTAGTTGTCATTTTCTCTGCATGAAGCAGCCAAGTCTTTGAAGATCCAGAAATCCAAATGATAGTGATACTTTTGTGCATGCAATGGAAAATTGCTTTGTAAGACTATAGGGGACCACTGTGAGTGAAGTCTAGATCTGGAGAATTTTTAATTTAAAAATATCATGTTTTAAAATGATTTTTATTATAGTTTTTGTTACTTGTTTTCTTAGAAATACAGAGAATTTGAAGGGTTTGGGTATTTGGAGTGTTTTTGTTGTTGGCGCACATGATAACTCTGAATTTACAGACTTTTGTTATTCTCTGTTGTGAACGGAGAAGGGAATGGCAAGCACTCCAGTATTTTTGCCTGGAGAATCCCACGGTCAGAGGAACCTGCTGGGCTGCAGACCGTGGGGTCACAAAGAGTCGGACACGACTGAGTGACTGACACACACACGTGTTATGAATAGTATCTAGCAAATACAAGAATCCAAACAATCGTTTATTATGTATTATTTAATGGTTTTAATATATCCTTCAAATAAAGTTCTTCAAAATGGAATTAACCTTTCTTGACATTTGTTAGTTTTAAGATAAGCATCAGTATCTTAGGAACAGCCTTTTCTCCTGTCACCAAATATAAATAAACTTAGCTCACCTGTTGGATTTGCCATTATATCACGGCTGATTGGGCTACAGGGGACAATAACATGGTCTTCAGAGCCATAGAGATCTCAGTTTACATCTGTCCTTCTCCATTTTTTTCCTGCCTGACTTTGAGCAGGTAACTTAACCTGGTTCATAAAAATGGGAATGTCCATGCCTAATCTCACAGGCTGGTGTGAGGAATCAATTAAACAAAAGAGATTTTGTAAAGCTCTCAGTCCTGGAGCTGGTATTTAGCAGGTCAATAGTGATCTGATGCATTATCAGTGAATCTCAGTGGAAACCATTTGTTCAAAAGGAGATATTGCGCCCACTGTGTGTTTATCTTTCAGTAAGTAGGCCTAGTGTGATGGTGCAGGCACATTGTTTTATTCACAAAGGTGTTGTTTATTCTTCAGTTGCTCTGAGAATCAAAAATTTATTTCATTTACATAGGAATGCTTATTTTCAATTTATTAGCTTAGTTCAGTTCAGTCGTGTCCCACTCTTTGTGACCCCATGAATCACAGCACGCCAGGCCTCCCTATCCGTCACCAACTCCCAGAGTTCATTCAAACTCACGTCCATCAAGTCGATGATGCCACCCAGCCATCTCACCCTCTGTTGTCCCCTTCTCTCCTGCCCCCAATCCATCCCAGCATCAGAGTCTTTTCCAATGAGTCAACTCTTCGCATGAGGTGGCCAAAGTACTGGAGTTTCAGCTTTAGCATTAGTCATTCCAATGAAAACCCAGGACTGATTTATTTTAGAATGGACAGGTTGGATCTCCTTGCAGTCCAAGGGACTCTCAAGAGTCTTCTCCAACACCATAGTTCAAAAGCATCAATTCTTCGGCACTCAGCTTTCTTCACAGTCCAACTCTCACATCCATACATGACCACTGGAAAAACCATAGCCTTGACTAGATAGACCTTTGTTGGCAAAGTTATGTCTCTGCTTTTCAATACGCTATCTAGGTTGGTCATAACTTTCCTTCTAAGGAGTAAGTATCTTAATTTCATGGCTGTAGTCACCATCTGCAGTGATTTTGGAGCCCCCCAAAATAAAGTCTGACACTGTTTCCCATCTATTTCCCATGAAGTGATGGGACCGGATGCCATGATCTTTGTTTTCTGAATGTTGAGCTTCAAGCCAGCTTTTTCACTCTCCTCTTTCACTTTGATCAGGAGGCTTTTTTTTTAGCTAAGTAAGTCTCCTTAATTATTCCGTGGATTGCCCTGTCAAAGCTGAAAGTTCTGAATATTGAAAGGGAGATGGTAAAAATTCAGTGTAATACAGGAAATCAGTTCTTTACATTCCAGTAAAACATTTGACTTCTCTCTCAAACTAATTTTGAGATTCCTTACCTGAGGAACTCATGGTAGAATACAGCCACCATGAACATTCCCGAGGCAGGAAATTGAAGTATTTTTATTGCAAAGCTTATCTCATCTGTAAAACAGAAGTAGCCTTTAGTCGCCTCGTCTCACAGGTGCCCTTCATTAACTTCTTGGAGCCACCAAAGTATCTGAGGGAATGTGTTCATTCCTTCAGTATTCTGTTCTTGTTCATAACAGCCTGGTGTTTCTCAATTTTTCTCTGAACGTGCTAGATTATTTTTTATATGCTCTTCACTTGTAGCAGGGGCTTCCATGATGGTGGCTCAGATAGTAAAGAATCTGCCTGCAATGCAGGAGACCTGGGTTCTGTCCCTGTGTTGGGAAGATCCCCTGGAGAAGGAAACAGCTACCCACTCCAGTGTTCTGGCCTGGAGAGTTCCATGGACTGTATAGTCCATGGGGTTGCCAAGAGTCAGACACAACTGAGTGATTTTCACTTACTCTTGTAATAGAAAATTCATTCTATTCTTTTTTCCTCATAATTTCTTGAAAGCAACATGAAGCCTGTCCTGTAGTTTCTACAATGAATCAAAGCTAATAAACAATAAACTGTCTAATTTAAAACTGACTTGATGATGTGATATTCTCATAGAACTTCTCTATCTATAGTTATTTATGCCAAGCTTTTTTGTTGTTGTTATCTTGAAGGATGTCAGAAAAAAAAAGGCAATTCCGTAGGAATAAGTACCTGTAAATAACAGGCTCTTATAGTACAGAAATCACTGTCTCTGCTTTGTATATCCACCAAGTCTGCAAGTACACAGCTGTCAACAGACCATTGTTTTGCTTACTGGATCTTTCTTTTCTTTACCTTACCTTGCTCAGGTATGAGCTACACTTTAAAAACTCTACTTGATAGTGAGTGGTACTCTTCAAAAGGAAAAGGAAGTTGTAGGTGGTAAGAATCAAGTATCATTTTCTTTCAGCAGCATCCACAGCTGCAGACTTTTCCTCTGCATTCAAATCAGTGGGTGAACTTCTTAGAGAAATCCCAAGTGAACATTATGGATGAGAGGAGGAAGTCTTATTTCCCTACAAAATAGATTAGCCTGGTTACTATATTAGTGTTACTTACCAAGAGTGCTTTCTGCTACGTTCAGGACATTGTGAAGTGTGCTGTCCTGGAACGTGTGGAGGATTCTAGCGCATCCTCTGCTGTTAATGAGATGACTTGGCAAGCAGAAGGTTCTAATCATCCTCAGTTCTTTGGTGGGAGGGATCGTAGGATTTGTGTCAATAGAAGTCTTCTTTTCCTGCCTCCATTATGTGCTTCTTTCCGGCACTGTGTTCACTGCTTGTGTACACATGCATAAAATGTTATTTATGGTTTTGTTCCCCTTTGTACTGTTTGAAAAATATAGAATTGAGATTTTATAACTTACCTTCACAAAATACTAAAACCAGTGTGCTGAATATAATGTTGGAAAACGTTGTTCAGAAAAATCTACATGTTTTATGGATCATTGGCTTTTGTGCATGTCAAATAAAATGACTTTTGGCTATTTCTCAGGAAGAGAAAAAAGCCAACTTTGTTTCAAAGAGCCATGTGCTTAGTTGCTCAGTCACGTCCGACTCTTTGCCATGCCATGGGCTGTCACACACCAGTGTCCTCTGTCCCTCGGGATTCTCTGGGCAAGAATACCAGAGTGGGTAACCATGCCCTCCTCCATGGGATCTTCTCAACCGAGGGATAAAACCCAGGTCTCCTGCATTGCAGGCCGATTCTTTACCATTTGAGCCACCGGGGAAGCCTTCAAAGGGCTATATCCTTGCAAAAAATGTGTACATTTATGTTTACTATACTGCTGTGACAGATTATTTACATCTTACTGGGAGTTTAGATATTATTGAGCTAGGAATGGAATGTGATCGTTTTTTCATATTTAAAATGTCAAGTGTATGGAACTTTCCTGGAAGTCCAGTGGTTAAGACTTCGCCTTCTGATGCAGAACATATGGGTTTGATCCCTGCAAGCTAAGATCCCGTGTGACTCCTGGCCAAAACATAAAACAGAAGCAATATTGTAACCAATTCAATAAAGACTTTAAAAATGTTTCACATTTAAAAAAAAACTGTAAAGGCAAAATTTTAATAAAATGTCAAATGTAGAAGAAACAGTGATGTAGCTCATGAAATGTATATTTGAAAGAAAAATTGATGGTTTTCAATGATTTATTCCTTCCGTAGGTCATGAGAGAGTGGGAAGAGGCAGAACGTCAAGCAAAGAACTTGCCTAAAGCTGATAAGAAGGCAGTGATCCAGGTAAACGCATCTCATATCCACCACGGAGCAGCACGTGCCCACAGCCCTTGTTGATGGAGGGCCTGCACCTTTTCCAGTGTCTGCTGGAACCTCACGTGCATGATTGCTCATTATTTCCCTCAAATTCAACTATTGCCAATCAATATCTAGTAATTCAGTTGCTTAAAACCTGCCTAATATTTGCTCCCAAACAGCTTGTTATAATTCATTTCTGTAAAAGTCATGTTGTTACCTAAAGCCTAATTTTGATTAATAATATAGCTTTTAGATTGCCATAGTCTTCTGCTATTTCTTCCATGGCCAACTTACACGATAAATTGAATTTTTGACAAGAACCCCTCTTAGAATTACCTTCAGTAAACCATGCGATTATCATGGTCATTTTCTTAAAGTTTTGAGTAAGAGAGGAGTTTTCTAAATAGGCATGTAATTTAGAGTTTTAAGAATACATATATTTATTCTGCATTATGGTTAGTCAAATCGACTTTTAGGGACCATATAAAATAATGAATTTACATAGAGAAATTAGATGTGGGGATGGAAAGCAAGGAAGTGAGGAGAACCCATAAAACATGCTGAATTAGTCAAAATGTTGAAATGACTGAACTCTTTGAATAGAAGGAAGTATGATACTGCTTTTAAAAGAGTTGAACTTAGTGTAGTAGCAGAATCATCTGAAGGGCTTGTTAAAACTCAGTGTTTTGTTGATGCTGCTGCCGTTGAGTCACTAAGTTGTGTCTGAGTCTTTTGGGACCCCGTGGACTGTAGCCCACCAGGCTCTTCTGTCCATGCGATTTCCCAGACAAGAATCCTGGAGTGGGTTACCATTTCCTTCTCCAGCGGATCTTCCCAACTCAGGGACTGAACCCACATCTCCTGCATTGGCAAGCAGATTCTTTTACTGCTGAGCCTGTTGAATGCATAAGAGCTCAGTCGTGTCCAACTCTTTGAGGTACCAAGGACTGGAGCCCGCCAGGCTCCTCTGTCCATGGAATTCTTCCAGCAAGAAGACTGAAGCTGGTCACCATTCCCTTCTCCAGGGCTTCTTCCCAATGCAGGGATTGAACCTGGGTCTCCAGCTTTGCAGGCAGATTCTTTACCGTCTGAACCATCAGGGAAGGTTGGTTTACCAGGAAGGATGGTAGCTTTACCAGGAACCATCAGGGAAGGTTGGTTTACCAGGAAGGATGGTAGCTTTACCAGGAACCATCAGGGAAGGTTGGTTTACCAGGAAGGATGGTAGCTTTACCAGGAACCATCAGGGAAGGTTGGTTTACCAGGAAGGATGGTAGCTTTACCAGGAACCATCAGGGAGCCATCAGGAAAGCTCACAGGGAGCCTATCCCTTAGCTATAACTAGATGTAACATTCGCAGTGCTAATTAACTTTCTGTTGTTAATTAAATAATTTAAATAAATAATTTAAAATTTAAAATAATGTAAATAAAAACTGTGTATAATTCAAGGATTTTTAAAAAGCCTTGAATCTGCTGCTCCGTCCCATTTGTCCAGTTCCCGCTGTCACATGCCTGTGTTTGTGATGGCAGCACTTCCAGGAGAAGGTGGAGTCTCTGGAGCAGGAAGCGGCCAACGAGAGGCAGCAGCTGGTGGAGACGCACATGGCCAGGGTGGAAGCAATGCTCAACGACCGCCGCCGCCTGGCCCTGGAGAATTACATCACCGCCCTGCAGGCTGTGCCCCCCGGGTAGGCATCCCTTCACCTCTCCAGGCACAGCAGACAGTAGGCGTGGGGACATGGGGACAGAAGGCCGTTAGAAAGACATCAGGAGAAATGCCAAAGCGCCCTTAATCACAGGTTCAACCCCAGCCTGTTCTATCTTGAAGGTTAAAGTGTCCCAGGGCCGTCTCTGCACAGTAGACACACCTTTCCACAGAGGAGTCATACAGGCTTCCCAGGGACTCACAGTGCAAGACCTGATTTGAGTTATTCAGTTGTGTCCGATCCTTCTCAACCCTGTGGACTGTAATCCGCCAGGCTGCTCTGCCCACGGAATTCTTCAGGCAAAAATCTAGAGTGGGTGGCCATGGTCTCCTCCAAGAGATCCTCCCAACCCAAGGATCAAACCTGCATCTCTCACATCTCCTGCGTTAGCAGGAGGGTCCCTACCACCTGGGAAGTCTTGGATGATGATCATTCGTGGAACTGCTGAAGTCAGGGAACCACAGTAGCTGGGAGCAACTTAGATGTAACCTGGTCACGTGATGTAACTGAGCTCAACAAAATCCGAGATTTGGCTGGGTCATAAGGAGTTTTTGTGGAATAAGAGGAAATCACATTTCCTGTTGGTAGCAGTAGCCACATTCTCTAGGGGTAAGAGCCTTATTTGGTCATGACGTCCACAGCAAAGGAACTTATTTGTGTTCAAGGATAAATGCCAAAGGCTTAGCAAACTGTGCATGCCTAGATCTCCTCAAGGAGGCTTCAGGGAGAGCTTACATTGGATGTAAGGAACATTCTGAGCTTGAGTCTGTATACATTATGTCTGTGTGTTCTGTCCGTTACCGAGTTAGGGATTTTGAAATTCCCACCTGTTATCGTGGATTTCATTTGTTTATTTGGCTGTGCCAGGTCTTCACTGTGGCACGAGGCATCCTGGATCTTCGTTGAGGCTTGCAAGATCTTTAGTTGGGGCGTACAGACTCTTAGTGGCAGCATGTAGGATCTAACTCCTAACCAGGGATCAAACCCAGCCCCCTACGTTGGGAGTGTGGAGTCTTAGCCACTGCACCACCCTGGAAGTCCCCAGAAGCTCTGTTTTTAGGTGCATAAATATTCCGTGCTGTTACATTCTCTCTACCACCTTCTACCACAATCATTGTGAAATGACCTCCTTTATCCATAGTCACATGTTTTGCTCTGAAATTACTGTGTCTGATATTAAGCTACTCTACCTTTCTTTTGATTAATGTATCATATTGTATCATTTTTCCATCCTTGTGCTTTTGTTTAGCCTATTTGTTTATATTTGAAGGGCATTTCTTGTGGGCAGCACATACTTGGGACTTCCCTTTAACTAAGAAGACCATTTAAATGAAGTTACTGTTATGACTGTGCCTAAATCTATCATCATGCTGTTTGTTTTTAGTCCCATCTTTTTCCTTTTCCTTTTTCTTTTTTGGCTACCTTTTGGATTAATTTAATATATTTAATGATTCTGTGTTGTATCCTTTGGTGACTTTTAACTATAACTCTTAATTATTTTAGTCTTTGCTCAGGTATGTCTGAAAATATCTTTAGTTTACCTTTGTCTAAAAAGATATTTTTACTAGAATAGAATTCTGGGTTGAAGTTTTTCTTCAGCTGCCGTAATGATGATGCTCCATTGTCTTCTTAGTTGCATTGTTTGCAACAAAAATACTGGTATCATCCTTTTCTTTACTTCTCTTTAAATAATACATCTTTTTTTTTTTGATCTGGCTGCTTTTGACATATGTTCCTTTATCACTAGCTTAGAGCAATTTGATTATGATGTAACCTAGTATATTTCAATTTTCCCTTAATCCTATTGGCTGTTTTTCATATCATACATTATAGTTTTCACATGTAGAATGTGAATCTGGATTTTTGTTTGTTTCATGTCTTCCATATCTTTATTTAATTTTTGAACCTTTGGAATTTTTTTATCAGTTGTCAGATACTGTGACGTTCACCTTGAGAGTGCTGGGTATTTTTGGATACCTGTCACTATTCCTAATCTTCTGTTGTCCCCCTTCTTCTCCTGCCTTAAATCTTTCCCAGCATCAGGATCTTTTCAAATGAGTTGGCTTGTCGTATCAGGTAGCCAAAGTATTAGAGCTTCAGCACTAGTCCTTCCAGTGAATATTCAGGGTTGATTTCCTTTAGGATTGACTGATTTGATGAGAGCTTGTTAGATGGTGTCACCAACTCAGTGGACGTGAGTTTGCGCAAACTCCAGGAGACAGTGCATGCTGCAGTCCGTGGGACTCAAAGAACTGGACTCAACTTAGTGACTGAACAGCAACAACGACTATTTCTGAGCTTTGTTCTATAGTGCAGTTAAATGTGGTTATCAATGAAAGTTGAGTTTTTGCATCTGGATGATAGGAATATAAGTACTATTTCTGACCCTGTGTGAACACTGGACACTTAACTCAAATCCTTTTGGATGATTTTTTTTCCTGTGACCTCAGTTTCCTTCACATGCATGAAACTAACACCCATCACTAGTCAGCTTCATTCTCATAGGGCATCCTCTCCAGATTCATTCTCTTTCCAAACAACTCCTTCCTCTCCAGTTTTCTGTCCTTTGATTGTCAGGCACCTCCATGTCTCCAGACTCCAAATCAAAGTCTTTAGCTCTCTGGAATCTACCAGGCTCTAACTGGGTTCCCAAACCTGGAACGGTAGCCTGGAAGCTCAAGGCAGTAAACATAGGTAATCGTAGAGCTCCCAGCGTTAGTTTCTCATTTCTTGGTGGTCTCTGTCCTTCACCTGGTAGCTGACATCTTACAGAAATATAGTTCCAGATATTTTAGATATTTTCTCCATTTTTTTGTTGCTAGCCGGGAGCAGAGTAAAGCTGGTTCCCTCTACAAAATCTTGACTGAAAGTAGAAGTCTGTGTCTACATTATGTAACCAAACCAAAAGTCACCCACTTGCATGTATTCTCCTCATTTTTATTTTTCTTTCTATACTAAGATTTAGTGCAGAAAACTCAGAGGAACCAAGCTCCTGATACTCTTCCAGATCATGAAATAGTACTGACCTTGTTCTTCCAATGACATCACTGAGATTGAGTGGCTGGTCCAGGGTGGCACCACTGGTAAGGGACAGGGTGGATCTGTGAATCACAGTTGACCCCTGCAGTGCCTTCCGACCAGACCAGGCTTCCTCTCAGAACAATAAGCTTTTGATGAAGAATATTCACATTAGCATTTTAATTTTCTATTCAGAAAAAAAAACTATGTCCAAGCACTGCTCAGTAAAATTCTGTCTAGTAAGTATGTTTAGAGAATGAGTTCCTTATTTATGCTCCTTTTTTTTTTTAATAGGACTTGATTTTGAGATTGGAGTCATCAACATCATTTGCCAGAGATAGGCAGGGTGGGGGGCGTTGAGAGCAGAACCTTCATAGTGGACATTTAGTGAAGGTTTGCAGCTAAAGGTCCAATTACTGAAGTAAGATCTTTCCTAGATGGTCATTGACAGAGCTGAAAATAAAATGAGGACTGAATATAATCTTTAGCAAACACACATTTCAGATCTTTCAGTTCAGCCCCATCAGCTATCACAGGAAGGACTGTAACAAGAGGAGTGTTTGCCAAAGCTGCTTGTGTTATCAAAGGGGATAAATTCAAATTAGTCATAATTATGCTTGCCCTGAGTATGTTGATCACATCATGTAGAATTAGACACGTTTATTTGAAATGAAAATTAAAACTTGGATTAAGAAGAATTGTTTTACAGTCAGAAAAATCAGATTGTCATTGATTGAACCAAGTATTCACATTGAAGTCTTACCTAGAAATACATAAAATTCTCAAATGTAATAAAACTGGGACTGTACAGAACAAAGATCAAGAATAGTTATTACTGTTGCTGTTCAGTTGCTAAGTTGAGTCCAGCTCTTTCCAATCCCATTACTGACCATTTCTGTTAAGTTACTAACATTGTCTGTTTTATTTGAATTTTAACATATAGCTTGACACATACTTAGCTCTGCAGTTTAGAAAATGGAAGAAAATTCTAAATCCCTTCTTAGGAGGTTTATTTATTACTGTTGAAAGACATAAATCAAGAGCTTACCAATAACTGTCTGAAAAAGGTCATGTCTAGTATTGCATCATAAATAAAATCTTTCTGAAATCTCCCTCATATTTAACTCAATGGCTGGAAAGTATGAAATGTTTAATAATTGTTAGTTGAATATAAGAAAATGCATTAGCCAGGTTTTTACTATAGATTCTATACCTGATATCACCTTCTGAATAATTATCCCTTAACCTTGACCATAAAGTGATGGTCAA
This sequence comes from Nanger dama, assembly GCA_917880005.1. Classification (NCBI taxonomy): domain Eukaryota; kingdom Metazoa; phylum Chordata; class Mammalia; order Artiodactyla; family Bovidae; genus Nanger; species Nanger dama. Next base: position 10,151,460 of record CAKJTW010000020.1, read on the forward strand.
ATAGATGGGGAAACAGTGGATGACTTTATGTGGGGGGCTCTAAAATGCAGGTAGGAAGTCAAGAAGCACCTGGAGTAACAGGCAAATTTGGCCTTGGGAACGCGGAATGCAGCAGGGCAAAGACTAGTAGAGTTTTACCAAGAGAATGCACTGGTCATAGCAAACGCCTTCTTCCCACAACACAAGAGAAGACTCTACACATGGACATCACCAGGTGGCCAACACCAAAATCTGATTGATTATGTTCTTCGCAGCCAAAGATCGAGAAGCTCTATAAATTCAGCAAAAACAAGACCAGGAGCTGGCTGTGGCTCAGATCATGAACTCCTTACTACCAAATTCAGACTTAAATTGAAGAAAGTAGGGAAGACCACTAGACCATTCAGGTATGACCTAAATCAAATCCCTTATGATTATATAGTGGAAGTGAGAACTAGACTTAAGGGCCTAGATCTGATAGATACAGTGCCTGATGAACTATGGAGTGAGGTTCATAACATTGTACAGGAGACAGGGATCAAGACCATCCCCATAGAAAAGAAATGCAAAAAAGCAAAATGGCTGTCTGGGGAAGCCTTACCAATAGCTGTGAAAAGAAGAGAAGTGAAAAGCAAAGGAGAAAAGGAAAGATATAAGCATCTGAATGCAGAGTTCCAAAAAATAGCAAGAAGAGATAAGAAAGCCTTCTTCAGCAATCAATGCAAAGAAACAGAGGAAAAGAACAGAATGGGAAAGACTAGAGATCGCTTCAAGAAAATTAGAAGATACCAAGGGAACATTTCATGCAAAGATGGGCTCGATAAACGACAGAAATGGTATGGACCTAAGAGAAGCAGAATATATTAGAAGAGATGGCAAGAATACACAGAAGAATTGTACAGAAAAGATCTTCACGACCTGGATAATCACAATGGTGTGATCACTCATCTAGAGCCAGACATTCTGGATTGTGAAGTCAAGTGGGCCTTAGAAACCATCACTACAAACAAAGCTAGTGGAGGTGATGGAATTCCAGTTCAGCTATTTCAAATCCTGAAAGATGATGCTGTGAAAGTGCTGCACTTAATATGCCAGCAAATTTGGACAACTCAGCAGTGGCCATAGGACTGGAAAAGGTCAGTTTTCATTCCAGTCTCAAAGAAAGGCAATGCCAAAGAATGCTCAAACTACCGCACAGTTGCACTCATCTCACACGCTAGTAAAGTAATGCTCAAAATTCTCCAAGCCAGGCTTCAGCAATATATGAACTGTGAACTTCCAGATGTTCAAGCTGGATTTAGAAAAGCAGAGGAACCAGAGATCAAATTGCCAACATCCGTTGGATCATGGAAAAAGCAAGAGAGTTCGAAAAAACATCTATTTCTGCTTTCTTGACTATGCCAAAGCCTTTGATTGTGTGTATCACACTAAACTGTGGAAAATTCTGAGAGAGATGGGAATACCAGACCACCTAACCTGCCTCTTGAGAAATCTTTATGCAGGTCAGGAAGCAACAATTAGAACTGGACATGGAACAACAGACTTGTTCCAAATAGGAAAAGGAGTACGTCAAGGCTGTATATTGTCACCCTGCTTATTTAACGTCTGTGCAGAGTACATCATGAGAAACACTGGACTGGAAGAAACACAATCTGGAATCAAGATTGCTGGGAGAAATATCAATAACCTCAGATATGAAGATGACACCACCCTCATGGTAGAAAGTGAAGAGGAACTCAAAAGCCTCTTGATGACAGTGAAAGAGGAGAGTGAAAAAGTTGGCTTAAATCTCAACATTCAGAAAACAAAGATCATGGCATCTGGTCCCATCACTTCATGGGAAATGGATGGGGAAACAGTGGAAACAATGTCAGACTTTATTTTTTGGGGCTCCAAAATCACTGCAGATGGTGACTGCAGCCATGAAATTAGAAGATGCTTACTCCTTGGAAGAAAAGTTATGACCAACCTAGATAGCATATTCAAAAGCAGAGACATTACTTTGCCGACTAAAGTCCGTCTAGTCAAGGCTATGGTTTTTCCTATGGTCATGTATGGATGTGAGAGTTGGACTGTGAAGATGGCTGAGCGCCAAAGAATTGATGCTTTTGAACTATGGTGTTGGAGAAGACTCTTGAGAGTCCTTGGACTGCAAGGAGATCCAACCAGTCCATTCTGAAGGAGATCAGCCCTGGGATTTCTTTGGAAGGAATGATGCTGAAGCTGAAACTCCAGTACTTTGGCCATCTCATGCAAAGAGTGGATTCACTGGAAAAGATTCTAATGCTGGGAGGGATTGGGGGCAGGAGGAAAAGGGGACGACAGAGGATGAGATGGATGGATGGCATCACTGACTCAATGGATGTGAGTCTGAATGAACTCCGGGAGTTGGTGATGGACAGGGAGGCCTGGCGTGCTGCAATTCATGGGGTCGCAAAGAGTCGGACATGACTGAGCAACTGAACTGAACTGAAAATGCAGGTGGTGATTGCAGCCATGAAATTAAAACACGCTTACTCCTTGGAAGGAAAGTTATGACCAACCTGGACAGCATATTAAAAAGCAGATTTTCCAACAAAGGTCCGTCTAGTCAAGGTTGTGGTTTTTCCAGTGGTCATGTATGAATGTGAGAGCTGAACTATAAAGAAAGCTGAGCACCAAAGAATTGATGCTTTTGAACTGTGATGTTGGAGAACACTCGTGGGAGATCGAACCAGTCCTTCCTAAAGGAGATCAGTCCTGGGTGTTCACTGGAGGGACTGATGCTGAAACTAAAACTCCAGTGCTTTGGCCACCTGATGTGAGGAGCTGACTCACTGGAAAAGACCCTGAGGCTGGGAAAGATTGAGGGCAGGAGGAGAATGGGATGACAGAGGATGAGATGGCTGGATGGCATCACCGACTCAGTGGACATGGGTTTGGGTAGACTCTGGCAGTTGATGATGGACAGGGAGGCCTGACATGCTGCGGTTCATGGGGTCGCAAAGACTTGGACACAACTGAGCGACTGAACTCAACTCAACCCAGACCATATTGTACCAAATGGTCTCAGACTTTGTAAGTGGGGAATGTGAAATAGCATGCATTGTTTATACTCAGTCCCTTTGAAGCTTAAGTTTAATCCATATTTCTTTTTTTTTTTAAACCCAAGCTTGAGAGAATGACATGATGATGTGTTTGTGCAACTAGAATTCCTTAGTCTACCATCAATTTCATTTGTGAGTCCCAGAGTCTGTGTGTTGCTCTATGTTGAAGATTTCCTTTTTGATTAATTACATGCCTACTGACTAATGTATTAAGTGCCCAACCTACAGGTGCACTGTTTGAATCAGAGGAGGGCATAGCAACACACTCCAGCATTTTTGCCTGGAGAATCCCATGGCCAGAGGAGCGTCCCAGGCTACAGTCCATACATAGGGTCGCAAAGAGTCGGACACGACTGAAGCGACTTGGCACGTATTATATACTTAAAATATTACAGTTGCTAAAACAGTCTGTTCTTGTCCTTTCATCCTCCTCCCCCTTCCACTCCCATCCCCTGGAATAAAAAAAATTAGACCACAGTTGTGTCCTTTTGTTTGCTCAGTCACTCAGTGGTGTCTGACTCTTTGTAACCCCATGGACTGTAGCCCGCCAGGCTCCTCTGTCCACGGGATTCTCCAGGCAAGAATACTGGAGTAGTTGCCACTTCCTACTCCAGGGGATCTTCCTGACCCAGGGATGGAACCCGTGTGTCTTACATCTCCTGCATTAACAGGAATATTCTTTACCACTAGTGCCAGCTGGGAAGCCCCACTAGGATAAACTCTTAATCTGTTGAAGGCTAGTGACTTTTCTAATGACAAGCTCTTCAAAATTTTCACTTCTCTATATATTTCCTTGGAAGAAAAAAAGAGGTATACTTTTACCCAGAAAAGTTAAATTCCTCTCCAAAGTTGCATCAGTTCAGTTCAGTCACTCAGTCATGTCCAGTTCTTTGCAACCCCATGGACTGCAGCACCCCAGGCCTCCCTGTCCATCATCAACTCCCCGGAGCTTTCTCAAACTCATGTCCATCAAGTCGCAATGCCATCCAACCATCTCATCCTCTGTCATCCCCTTCTCCTCCTGCCTTCAGTCTTTCCCAGCATCGAGTTCTTTCCAGTGAGTCAACTCTCACATCAGGTGGCCAAAGGACTAGAGTTTTAGCTTCAGCATCAGTCCTTCCAATGAGTATTCAAGAATGATTTTCTTTAAGATTGACTGGTTTGATCTCCTTGCAGTCCAAGGAACTCGCAAGAGTCTTCTCCAACACCATTGTTCAAAAGCATCAATTCTTTGGCCCTCCACTTTCTTTATTGTGCAACTCTCACATCTATATGTGACAACTGGGGAAAACCATAGCTTTGACTAGACGGACCTTTGTTGGCAAAGCAGTTTTGTTTCTGCTTTTTAATATACTCTCTAGGTCCAAAGAGCAAGCATCTTAATTTCATGGCAGCAATCACCATCTGCAGTAATTTTGGAGCCCAAGAAGATAAAGTCTGTCACTGTTTCCATTGTTTCCCCATCTATTTGCCGTGGAAGTGATGGGACTGGATGCCTTGATCTTTTTTTGAATGTTGAGATTAAAGCCAGCTTTTTCACTCTCCTCTTTCACTTTTATCAAGAGACTCTTTAGTTCCTCTTCACTTTCTGTCATAAGGGCAGTGTCATCTGCATATCTGAGGTTATTGATATTTCTCCCAGCAATCTTGATTACAGCTTGTGCTTCATCCAGCCCAATATTTCACATGATATATTCTGCCTTTCTTTCTCCAGGGGGTCTTCCCAATCCAGCTATCGAACCCAGGTCTCCCACATTGCAGGCATATTCTTTACCAGCTGAGCCACAAGGGAAGTCCAGGAATACTGGAGTGGGTAGCCTGTCCCTTCTCTAGTGGATCTTCTCCATCCAGGATTTGAACTAGGGTCTCTTGCATTGCAGGTGGATTCTTTACCAACTGAGCTATCAGGGAAGCCCCAATGTACTCTGCATGAAAGTTCAATAAGCAGGGTGACAATATACAGCCTCGAATACTCCTTTCCCAATTTGGAACCAGTCCATTGTTCTATGTCCGGTTCTAACTGTTGTTCCTTGCCCGCATACAGATTTCTCAGGAGGCAGGTCAAGTGGTCTGGTATTCCCATCTCTTTTAGGAATTTTTACAATTTGTTATAATCCACACAGTCAAAAGCTTTGGCATAGTCAATAAAGTTGCATCACATGTGGTTAACCTTCCATCAGCCTTGAAGGCCTTTAAGCTACTGAACATATGTACTACTTTAAACTAAATCACCAAATATAGGACTTTGGCTTCTTACTTTCACAGAGCTCAAATTTAAGCAACTCGTGGCCTCGTGAACTATTGATTTAAATACTGTCTGAGCTTTCCCTCCTGTAATTGGCAAGGTCTACTTCATAGATGGAGAAAAGATTATTATATTGCCTGACTGTTCAAAATCCTCTGTAATCTGAAGAGAAACTAGACTTATGTGGGATCCTCTCCATATAAACCAAAGCCTGCATGCAAGCTAAGATGCTTCAGTTATGTCTGACTCCTTGCGACCCCATGGACTTTAGCTCCCCAGGCTCCTCTGTCCACGGCATTCTCCAGGCAAGAATACTGAAATGGTGGCTCCAGGGAATCTTCCCGACCCAGGGATTGAACCCACATCTCTTACATCTCCTTCATTGGCAGGTTTTTACCACTGTGCCACCTGGGAAGCCCAAAAGACTGCATAGTAATTTCTGTTTAAAATAAACTTTCTGATGTAGGCTTAGATCTGGAAAAATTTAGGAGCTCCTAATTATTATGGACTGAAATGTTGTTTTGAAGATGAGAGACAAAAAACCAAAGCTTTCTTTGTAATTCTAAAATTTTGGATGTCTTTACAGATAGTCAGTCTAAATCTTCTGTTAGAAAACATCTATTCATATGTATCTGTCTGTCTATCTGTGTGTCTGTGTGCCAGAAGTTTTTTTTTTTTTTCCTGTGTCTCATGAAATACCTTATCCGTACTAAATTTGAATACTAAATACTACATTACAGCCATTTTATCCATACTAAACTTAATTTCATGCTTGTATCTGATGCTTCATACTCAGACTCTTGACATTTAATTGAGAGAAAAAAAAATTGGCAGTTTCTTTAGCACCTGTTACCTTTTCTTCCTCATTTCTTTTCCTTTTTTTTTCTTTTGACTGAAGTATAGTTGACTTACATTATATTAATTTCAGGTATAAAACATAATAATGTGTTCTTTATTTTTATAGATAGATTGTATATCATACAAAGTTATTTTTATATTATTGACTGTATTCCCCATTTGTACATTACATCTCTGAGACTGTTCCTTTTATAACTGGAAGTTTCTACCTAGTAATCTCCTTCACCAACTTCACCCATTCTTTCTCTCCTCCTGCTGGGGACCATTAGTTTGTTCTCTATATTTGTGAGTCTGTTTCTGTTTTGCTGTATTTGTTGATTTCTTTTGTTTTGTCGAATTCTCCCTATAAGTGAAAACCAAAGCATTTGTCTTTGATTTATTTCACTAAGTGTAAAATGCACCCTCCCCTGCCCAGGTCCATCCTTGTTGTCACAAATGATAAAATTTCAGTCTTTTTATGGCTGATATTCCTGTGTGTGTGTGTGTGTGTGTGTGTGTGCACCACATGTTCTTTCTCTAGTATCTGGCACATAGGTTTCTTCTGTATCCTGCTATTGTAAATAAGGCTCCTGTGAACAGTGTAGTGCATGTATCTTTCCAAATTAGTGTCCTAATTTCCTTTGTATAGGGCTTCCCTTGTGACTCAGTTGGTGACGAATTTGCCTGTAATGAAGGAGATACAGATTCAGTCCCTGGGTCAGGGAGACCCCCTGGAGGAGGGCATGGCGATCCACTCCAGTATTCTTGCCTGGAGAATTCCAGGACAGAGGAGCCTGGTGGGCTACAGTCTATGGGATCACAGAGAGCCAGACACGCCTGAGCGACTAACACTTTCACTATTACTTCCTCTGTATAAATATTGAAGGGTCAATCACTGGATCATATGGTAAATCCATTTTTAATTTTTTGAGAAATCTGCACACTGTTTTCCATAATGGCTGTACCAATTCACACTCCCACTAACAGTATACTAGATCAGTTCAGCCAAATGTTAAATTTTATTGAGATTCCTGAAATGTCTTCATACAGTTCTTTAGTGAATTCTTTGTGAGATTTATCATTAAGGAGCATGTTTTTTTCCCTACATTGAGATTTTGCTCAGTGCTATCCTGTAAACTTTAACATTAGGGTAATATGTGTTCGATAAAAAAGTAGCAATTGTTGGAGAAAAAAGATGAGCAATTTTTTTAAAAAACGGACAGTAGTTAGTTGGTGTGTCATGCTGGGCAAACTAGTGACAGCATGAGGAAGTGCCAACTAAGTCAGTCAATATAATGGATAAAGTGAAAAATCATTTGCTGAGATCTTAATACATGAAGGAATTGAGGGAGATGAGTTTGACATTCCACCTTCCAGTTTTCAGTATGATCAGAATTTTGTAAAGCTGATCAGAATGTACTTAAAAGACTGCTAGCTTGAAAATCATCTTTGGGAAATGTAACTACCCTGTACTTTATATATTTTTCATTCATTCATCATTCATTTCTTTTTAGTGGAGATTTGTAAAAATTGGTAAGTACAAGGGAACTTGTTAACTTGAGAGCTTTTAAGGACAGACTTCATATCAAATGGTTGGTAGAAAGACAAATAGGAGAGTTTGCATTTATTAGACAAAGTCCTATAAACTGCTGTGTGGTTTGCATGCTAGTCTGGAAAAGCCTCTCAGTATTACCTCCTTACCTCGCTTTGCATCTTTACCAAGCTGAATAAAGAGATCTGACTAAAGACCAGTGGGAAGTGTGTGATGAGAGACAGTAGTGTTTTCTATTTTTAATTGAATTTGAATTAAGTTATATAGAAAGGTAAGAAGTGTATAAGCAACGATCAGCTTGAACACTGTCCTGTGCCCGAGTCCATGTGCATCACCCAGATTCCCTCCACGGCACAGCCCCACTTAGTCGTGGCTTCTAAGCCACAACAGCTCTTCATCCAGTGCTGTCAAACAGATAGTACTGGGATATGTCATATTTTGCTCTAACAAAGGTTGCATGTGCTGTGCCATGCTGAGTCTCTTCAGTCGTGTCCGACTCTTTGTCACCCCCATAGACTGTGGCCCACCAGGCTCCTCTGTCCATGGGCTTCTCCAGGCAAGAATACTGGAGTGGGTTACCATGCCCTCTTCCAGGGGATCTTCCCAACCCAGGGATTACACCCATGTCTCTTATGTCTCCTACATTGGCTGGCAGGTTCTTTACCATACCTATTTTTGTTCATTCTTAAAAACCCATTCAGTTCAGTTTAGTTGCTCAGTCGTGTCTGACTCTTTGCGACCCCATGGACTGCAGCACGCCAGGCCTCCTGTCCTTCACCAACTCGTTGAGTTTACTCAGACTCATGTCCTTAGAAACATGCATATGTGCGCATAAAATTACACATGGGTTTCAGGAAGTTCACTCGCTTTAGGAAGCCCTCAGTGGATCAGTTTAAAGGTCCTCGGTTATATTTGGATTTCTGTAAGTGTAGGGGAGCAAAATTTACCACCCTAGAATGTGTCTCATTGGCACGAGGATTAACTTAGGCTGATTATTTTGAGACTCAAAAGACTTAGGAAGAATTGAGCTTCCTTGTGCCTAAGTGCCTAAAAGAATGTAGGCAGAGGACCTGTTTGAGGGAGGGAACTGTCACCATACATAACTAAAGTATGAACTACGTGCATAGACACAGAGGAAAGTCTGTTAAAATTCTTCTGTGTCCCATTGTGTCTGCATGGCCCGGCAAACATTTGTTTACCAAGCATTTGATTTCTTTCCCACCCCCTCCATGTTAATTGCCTTGCTCCCCTTTGAAGTTCCAAACCTCCAACATCCTCTTGTCTTTAGCTGAGAGTAGTATTTAAGGCGCAGAAGGCGTTGGCACCCCACTCCAGTACTCTTGCCTGGAAAATCTCATGGACGGAGGACCGTCGTGAGGCTGCAGTGCATGGGGTTGGGAAGAGTCGGACATGACTGAGCGAGTTCACTTTCATGCCTTGGAGAAGGAAATGGCAACCCACTCCAGTGTTCTTGCCTGGAGAATCCCAGGGACGAGAGAGCTTGGTAGGCTGCCGTCTACAGGGTCGCACAGTCAGACACGACTGAAGTGACTTAGCAGCAGCAGTATTTAAGGTGGGGCTTTCTGTCATTTTGGTGTATTACTCAGTTTTCCTGGGTCTCTCCCATGTATACATGTTTTTCAACTTTTGTTTGCTTTTCCTCCTCTTAATCTGTCTCATGTCAATTTAATTCTTAGATCAGCCGGAATAACCTGGAAGCCTAGAAGAAAATTTCTTCCTCCCCAACATAAGCTTTATCTTGAGTTTCCTTATACTGTTTCTAGCAAGTCAGAGCCCTGTGGTTAGATCAAGGGTGGTTAGGTAGTATGAGAAGAGGGTGAAATTGAAAGAAATATACATATGCCTATCTTTGAACATGGTGTAGCCACTTAGAGGAACTGTGAAGTAAAATGCCAAAATCTAAGTGTGAATGTACAAGATTAAAGCATACTGTTGCAACTCTCTTAAGAAGTCAAGAGTGTGTCACAGTTGGCACTTGTCAGATGATCAAACCGCTTGACAAAGCTTCCCAAGGGTCTGTGGTATTTTAAAACATCTTTTGTTTATGATTTCTTCCTCAACTCTGTGGGCTTTGCCGTCTGGATTCCATTAATAATCCTGTTCATCGTTAAGTGCTTCAATATGTCTCACTGCGTAACTAAATAAGAATTGAAGACATACAAGTCCAAACAATTTCTGGCCCCTCTTTGCTCGCCGGTCAGCAGATCCAAGCTCTATATCCAGTGGATCTAAGCTGATCCAAAAACCAGGTCCTAAATTTCAGTTCTGTATATTGTCTTCACTAATGTATAGCTGGGGTCTGTGTAACTAAAGGAAGAACTATTTACTCTCAGTACTCTGACACCAAATATGTGGTAGGTTTTCTCCCACATGAAAGAATTCTGATATCACAACCCCTAGTTCATGTAGATCCCCATGGGTTAAGGGTTCAAAGCCAGTCACAAATCCCAGATTTTCACCTTGTATTTCTGATGGACTAGCTGTAAATCGGCCGGGGGACCCTCCTCACATTTGATAATTCACTGGAACAACTCACAGAACTTTATTTACTCCTAGCAGTTTGTTAAAAAGGACAGGACTCGGGAACAGCCATATGGAAGAGGCTATAGAGCAAGGTATGTGGGTAAGGGGTATGGAGTCTCCAGGCATGGTACCCTCCTCACACCCCAGTGTGTTCTCCAACCTGGAAGCTCTCTGCATTCCATTGTTAAGGGGTTTTTGGTGGGGGAGATTCCAGTAGATAACCATGAATGGTTAAATCATTGACCGCTGGTGGTTAAGCTCAGTCTGCAGCCCCGTTCCCCTCCCTGGAGGTCAGATAATGTGGCTGAAAGCTACAGCCCTTCTAATCACAGGGTTGGTTCCTCCAGCATCCAGTTCCCATCCTTCAAGAGTCACCTCATTAGCACATGAAGCACCCTCCAAGAGTCTAATAAGCTCTCCTGTCTGGAATCAAAGACTAAGACCAAATATTAAAACAAAAGATGCTCTGGTCACCAGATTTTACAAGGGCGTTAGGAGCTCTGTGTCAGGAACTGGCGGCGGAGACCAAACATGTATTTCTTCTTATGTCACAGTAACTAAAATAAGTTATTTCTGAGAACTAGCAAAATATCCCGGAAAAAAATTATGAAACTTACCAGATTTGACAAATAGTCCAAACGCCCCTCATTTGTGAATGACAGGATTAAAACCACCCTTATTTTCTATATTTTAGAGTAGAGTATAAACACCTGTCTTTAATTTCCAAGTCTGCCTTCTTAAAGCTTGGAACAAGTGGCTTAATTAAGAAGACCTTCTCTTCCGTTTGCAGATTGGGGTTAATTATTCTACTCTTTTTGCAGTTAACATTGTTCTAGCTTTTTGTTCGCTATAATTAGAAGAACAAAGGGATTAAAGTAGAGATGAGACCGTGAAGTAGAAAAACACTTAGATCCCCAAGAAGAGAAAGATAGTTAGGAAAGAATATATAGAGGCTTTGGTACCTTGTCCCTACTCAGAAGTTATCTTCCTTCTTGTGGAGGAGGGAAGGGATGGGAGATGGCTTTGCCTGAGTACTGCTGTGCTCTGTTACGACATGGGAAGCCAAACAGTAATCTGGATATACTGGGAGGGAGTGTACCTAGTGCCTCCATATTACCAAAGCTGGAGGAAACACGGAATGGAGCCTATCATGAGAATTTATCCCATTTCTCCTGTTGCTTGTACAAGACTTCTATGTTCAACCTGACATAGAATTGTCATTTACCTTCTTATACCATGTTAAACTGCAAAAGGCATTTATGTGCTCTTCTGCAGAAAGGAATAGGCATGAATTTTGCAGCAGACTTAAAAATTTAGTTCAGCTGAAAGCACAGCAGGTAAAGAATCTGCCTGCAGTGCAGGAGACACGGGTTCAATTCCTGATTCAGGAAGGATCCCCCTGGAAGAGGGCATAGCAACCCTCCCTAGTATTCTTGTCTGGAGAATCCCATGGACAGAGGAGCCTGGCCGGCTACAGTCCATGGGGTCGAAAAGAGTCAGGCACGACTGAGCACGGGGCAAAGACAGACAGACCTAGCTTTAAAGATGAACATAGCTGTGATCCAAAGTTTCTAGTGGAAGCTCCCCAAGTGTGTTTTTGTTCTTCCGGTTTTTCTTGCAACAGTGAGAATGCATGTGAAATGCTGAGGGAGGCCTACCACGGCAAAATAACCTCACCCGAGACTATCTCAAGCCGAAAGAGGTTTAACTCTCTTAAAGGTGTTTTGTAAATCTGCAGGCAGAGATTTTATACATTTTACATTAATGTGCTCAAGATAGCCCAAAGTCCAAGATGCAGAACTGTGAAAGTAATGGCCCTGAACCTCCTTGTGAAAACAGGAGAGAACTGCTTTTTCTTGATAGATGATTAACTTCCTCAGTCACAGTCTTGAAAACCATGATTTAATGCTCCAGGAAAGGATTTTCTGAATAAGTCCCTTGTGACCTGGAAAGGTTAGGGTGCTTCCCCATAAAGTGACTCATTTACTGCCTTCTTTTTGGCAGGATTATGCTTGGGGCTTTTAAAGGCTCTTGACAGATCATTCCTTCCCATCAGGAGATGGTTTCAGGCACAAGTGTCTGTTATGATAAGAGACCAGAGTTCTACATCAGACATAATGCTACGAAGAGGCACAGTGGGGCTGAATGGTCATGTTTTAATGTACCTCCCATATGAATTGTGGAATCGAAAGCTACCCACTCAGACGTGATTGGCATTGAGTGTGTATGATTGATTCAAAATCCATGGATACCAAATTTATAAAATTGCATAAAAGAACCAAGTTTAAAAGTCAATACATGTGAGAAATGGATATATTAATTTTTTTAATCACCTATTATAGGAAAGGGCTTCCCTGGTAGCTTAGTGGTAAAGAATACACCTGCCAAGGCAGAATACGCATGTTGTCAGGAAGATCCCCTGCAGAAAGAAATGGCAAACCACTCCAGTATTCTTGCCTGGGAAGTCCCTTGGACAGAGGAGTCTGGCAGGCTGCAGTCCACGGAGTCACAAAAAGTCAGACACGACTAAGCGATTAAATAGCAATGATTATAGGGGGAAAGGCTGTGAAATTTCTTACAAAATTGCATACATTAGCCTGACATCGAAACCCACACCACAAGAAGACACCCGGTAACATCTTTTGAAATCAAGGAAATGAATCTTGTTGACAGTAGTTTGAATATGCTATAGTCTGAAATATTTTCTGAGACAAGTTCTCCTGCTGAAACAGCTCCCTGAAGGACCCCAACATACAGGGAAGACAGATTGATAAGCACCATGAAAATTTGGAATGCATCTCTTCTTGGTTGAGAGATACTGTGAAGGATATATTTTGCTGCTGAAAATACTTATGCAGTCATATTTAGCTCTGGGTTAATCATTAATTTAATTAGCATTTTTGACAACCAAATTGTGCCAGGAACAAGAGCTGGCGATATGTTACTCTGTCGTTCCAAGAGAGGGAGATGGTTAATGTTCCAAAATGTAAATCTTCGATTTTCAGATTAAGTATAATCCATTTTAGTAAGGCCTACTCTTAATCCTTCAATCGTGTCCAACTGTTTGGAACACCATAGACTATAGCCTTCCATGGACAGAGGAGCATGGCAGGCTATAGTCCATAGGGTTGCAAAGAATCAGATGCAACTGAAGTTACTGAGCACACACACTCTTAATCCTTGAAGAAATTTCTTCTTGGAATGATTTGTTGTTAATTCAGCATGATTGTGAAGTGAATTTAATGCATATTGAAAAGGGCTACATCTGATGCAAATAGATACTTTGTAATTATGGACTAAACACTCTTGCAGAAACAAGAATGACAATAAAAAGGATTGGATATAATTAGTCCCCTGGGGCAGATCTTTTCCTTTTATTATCTCTGTTCTTTGCTATAAATTTTAATAAAAAGATTAGCCATTCAATGGCAATATAACCAGATTGCAATATTAATACATGGAGTATATGTATTGTAAAATAAGAGAAATTTGCAGGAAAAAAGTTATTATAGAAGATGTAAAGAGAATGAATGAAATTATATGCATAGAGGTTAAAAACATGCTTCTTAATCTCTGCTTACTGTCAATATCCTTATGATGAGCCACTGAATCCTTAAGCTAGTTTTTCTAACCATTTGAATAATCCTGTCTTAAATGTAAGGATTATGACAATAGAAATAGTTACTTTAATAGAATATATTTCTATACAGATATCAGACATTTTTCCTATCATTTCTGTGTGAATGTTTCTGCACTTTTAATTAAAATTTTAAATTATTCACCTTTGTCCCAAGATGATGAAATAAAAATCCCTAAACAATGGGAGGTTCCTGTTATACTACTATTCTGCCTAAAAGTTGTGAAGACTGTTACTCTAGTATTTAAATGAAACATGCATGAATCATATATCAGAAGCAGAAATCTTTTCTTTTTTTTAACTAAATCAAATGAAAATATAAAGGTACAGGGAAATGTTATTTTTCTTTCTTACCTAAAATAGCATTTCTCTTTGAAGTGTCAACATAACTGCCATTTTCTTTAGGATGCTTCGTCTGCCTACTCCAACATAATGACAAATCTGATTTTTATATTTTTCATTTCTTAACATGGTCTTTAGAAATATGTTTCCAAACAGAATCTTGTAATTCATTTAATGAGGGACCTCAGAGTGTCTTTCTGAAAGTCATCCTGAATTCTCCTGTCCTGAGGTGTAGGCAGTGGGAGGGAAAGGCTGGTGTGTGTACAGATGCCCACACGATGTGTATCTGAGCTCGCATAATCAGTGATGAGGTCACGGCGTACTCTGGGCTCCTAGAGCACAAAGCTTTGTTCTGTACTCCAAGAGCTTTGTTCTCGGGCAGAGAGAGGCCTGGACTGTCATGAGCCCAGTGTGCTACTCCTGTTTCATTGTCAAGCTCTAGGGATTTGGCGTGGGGGAAGTTAGGAATATATTTCTGAATGTATTTCTGAAGCATGTGAAGAAATGTCAGTATCAAATGAGATAAGCAATTTTAAACGTGTGAACACATTCACCATTTAATTATCCATTTTAGTAGAAGATAAGGATGGATTTAGAATTAGAATCTGTGAGTGTCACAAAAGCCTAACTTGTAATTAATGCCTTTAATCTTTTTCCAGTAATACTAAACAGATTGACAGAGGACCTTTCTATCTTGCTATTTCTCCTCCCTGCATGGAGGCATTAACTAAAGCACAGCAGAATGCCAAACACCAAGGAGATGGCATTTCTGAGATTGAATAAATCTGGATGATTTTCAACACAATTAAAAGGGCAGATATTAGTGTGTCCCAAAAGAATGTTATCTGCGCTTATAAGAACTGGCAATCTCTTCATTTCTAACAGTCCAGCAACCTCTTTTGGTTTTCAGCTCTGTAGGTTACTTTGTGGAATGGTCCTTTGCACGGTCCATTTTAGAGTTTCCTTGAAAGGCAGGATCATGTAGTGATCAGGAGATTGGGCCATAGAGCCAGAATTGGTCTGCCTGTTCTTGGCTCTACTCCTGACTAGTTCTGTGACTAAATGTAACCAGCTTCATAGCCTGTTACCTCCCTTGTGCCTTGTTAGTTTCATCAATGAAATGGGTTGACCAACTGTACCTCTGTCATACGGTTGATAGGAAGATTGTAAATTACTGTGCACAAAGTCCTTGAAGTCTTATTCATTTAAGCAGTCAATAAATGTTGAACTGCCGTTGCTTAGACAAGAGAAATAAGGGGAGGCAAGACTGTAGAAAAATGTTTACACTGCTGTGGACGCAGCGTTATGCTGAGTAACTCACACACAACATTTTTTTTTTTTTTACTGTTCAACAAGGCCCCGCTTTTATAAAATAACTTTATAAAAGTAGTATGTAAATATATTTGCAGTGTTGATACAGGTTTGTCTCCTGATGATAGAATAATGGCTGGTTTTGAGTTTCTTAGTGCTCTTTTACATACCCCAATTATCTTCAGAGAGGTATATAATTTTATTTATTTTTAATTTTGAGATATTAAAAACATATACACTACAAAGAATAGTATGAAAATATGTTTTTAAAATACAGATTATGTATCCATAACCCAAATATAAATTATCATATTGGTACATTTGCATCAGTTCTTCTTTTCACCATTGAAATGATTCTTTAATATAATTTTTATATTATATCAGAGTATTGTTGATTGGGGCCTTCCCTGGTGGCTCAGTGGTAAAGAATCCCCTGCCACGACTGAAGCAACTTAGCAGCAGCAGCAGCAGCATCCAGTGCAAGACACACAGGTTCAATCCCTGAGTCAGGAAGATCCCTTGGAGAAGGGAATGGCAACCCACTCTGGTATTCTTGCCTGGGATAGTCCATGGATGGAGGAGCCTGCCAGGCTACAGTCCAGGGAGTCACAAAAGAATTGAACACAACTGAGTGACTAAAGCAACAACAATTGTTGATTTACAGTGTTGTGTTAGTTTTAGTAACAAACAACATTTTCATCCCCATGTATGCCTTTGAAAGATCGTTATCTCAGTGGCACAGATGAGGAAACTGACACTTAGGTAGTTTGAGACTCATATTTATTTTAAATTGATGTTAATGTTAATAACCACAGGTGGGAGTCTCTGCTGTTTGTGGGGACAGGGGAAAAAGTGAGGGGTTGGGGGAGCAACTCAGATGTCAGTTATTAGAATTTAGCTTCAAGCAGTTTGGAGCAGATATATGCTGGCGCCCATGCTTGGGGGTGACAGTCCTGAGGACCACATGCATTGTAGAAACATTTATAGGTGACTGACTACCAAAAAAGCAAGCAGGAAAGAGAGTTATGATGAAAAACAATCCTTATGACTTGAAGCATTTTTTTCTTATGTGAGCTCTTAAATAAAAAATGTTCTATTTTCTTCAAAACAACAAAGCCTTTTCAAGAATTAAAGAATAAAACTGAGCAACTGAGAAACCATATTCGGCCAAGTAGTTGCACCAGTAAGAGGCTGGGAGGTCTTGGATGACTGCAATTATTTGCAATCCACTCTGTCTCCAACCTTGGAAGTATGATTGCAGTAGAACTAAAGGAGTTTCTTAGGCCTTGGTGCTGAATAAAGGAGCAAGTGTGAAGGGCATGCAATATCCTGTTTGCTCAATCCTGCATATAAAATATCCATCACATTCAACAGTACTCAGCTTTTGATTTCTGACCCAAAATTTACCTTTTCCAAATGAGTTTGTATAAACCTGGGCTTCCCTGGTGGCTCAGGAAACCTAGGTTCAATCCCTGGGTCAGAAAGATCCCCTGGAGAAGGGTATAGCTACTCATTTCAGTATTCTTGCCTGAACAATTCCATGGACAGAGGAACCTAGTGGGCTAAGGTCCGTAGAGTCACAAAGAGTCAGACACGACCGAGCAACTTTGACTTTGTATAAACCTATCGCCTTTCACATGTATATTATCAGTGGAGTTTATCAATTGTTATTTCTTTTACTGCTTTTCTCCTTTTAAAAAGATTTAAAAGATCATTTTCTAATTTGTAGGGTAAACCAGATTTCACAGTAGCAAAGATAATTATAATGATGGGCTGCCAAACACTATATTTCAAGCTGTGATGTCTGCCTTTTTGGAGATTATGGAGAAGCACATTGCTTCCAGGATAAAAGGAAGAAAGAAGGCAGATGAGCCCAGGTTTACTTTATTTTTGTTGTGTCTATTTATTTGTTTTCTTAAATGTAGGTGTGTCGCCTGTGGAAGGCATGAAAGTGAAAGTTGCTCAGTCGTGTCCGACTCTTTGTGACCCCATGGACTATACAGTCCATGGAATTCTCCAGGCCAGAATATTGGAGTGGGTAGCCTTTTAGCCTTTCCCTCTCCAGGGGATCTTCCCAACCCAGGGATCAAACCCAGGCCTCCTGCATTGCAGGGAGATTCTTTACCAGCTGAGCCACAGGAGAAGCCCAAGAATACTGGAGTGGGTAGTCTATCCCTTCTCCAGCAGATCTTCCCAACCCAGGAATTGAATCGGCGTCTCCTGCCTTGCAGGCAGATTCTTTACCAGCTGAGCTATCAAGGAAGGCATGGAAGCCAATTCAGAGCAGCCTCTCTGAGTCAAGCACTCTGTATCATGTGTGATTCTTAGGACAGAAAGACCAAACCTGGCCCTTGAGAGGCTCACAGTTGAAGAGGGCAGTCAGAAACATAACACTCCTGTTCTTGGAATTCCCCAGGTAAGATCCCCTTCTCCAGGGGATCTTCACAACCTAGGGATTGAACCAGATTCTTTACTCTCTGAGCCATCAGGGAAGCCCATATTATTTAATAGGTTTTATTAAATGCAATAATGAGGGTTTGCAAAGCATTTACTGGGAGTGCAGGGAAAGGTACCTATCGCTATTACCTGGTGTGTCAGGGAAGTGGCCCCAAAGTTAAGCAACTGGAGACAGGGAGGCACATTCCATAAAGTATTGGGAAACACACACCATCTCTGCAAATAAATTCTGTACCTTCCAACTGATTTTCAAGGCACCATAGATTAATAATAGCTAGATAGACCCAAATAGCCAAAATTCTATTTCTGACATGGACTTCCACAGGTAATTTTTGTTTGTTTTAATGAAGAGGAAGCATGTATCTTTGAAAATTGTTTTTAAAACTCACATAGTATAATGCATGTATCAGTAGAATTGTTAAAGATAAAGTAGACCTTGTCCTTTTAAAAAAAAAATAAGGATGAATGCTTTCAAGTACAGAGAAGGCAATGGCACTCCACTCCAGTACTCTTGCCTGGAAAATTCTATGGGCGGAGGAGTCTGGAAGGCTGCAGTCCATGAGGTCGCTGAGGGTCGGACACGACTGAGCGACTTCACTTTCACTTTTCACTTTCATGCATTGGAGAAGGAAATGGCAACCCACTCCAGTGTTCTTGCCTGGAGAATCTCAGGGATGGGGGAGCCTGGTGGGCTGCCGTCTATGGGGTCGCACAGAGTCGGACACGACTGAAGTGACTTAGCAGCAGCAGCAGCTTTCAAGTAAGACTGGAATAAAAATGGAATGGAACCAATTAGAAAAAAAAAAGAAGCACTTAAGAAAAACTTAATTGTTGCTAAAAGAATTAGAATCTGATCTCATGGAAAGATGTTAATTAAACTCCAGAGTAAAATAAAACATTGGCCTTTCTCCTAGGAAAATATGATGTCTCTTAGAATTTATCAGCTATTCCTTGGCCTGCAAATTAGTGGTGATTGTCTGTTATTTTTCTCATTTTGATTATTACATGTTACTGATGGTAGGATTATTTGGGCAACAGTAACTGCTGAGACAACCACTCAGTTCAGTTCAGTTGCTCAGTCGTGTCCAACTCTTTGCTACCTCGTGGACTGCAGCACACCAGGCCTCCCTGCCCATCACCAACTCGCAGAGTTTACTCAAACTCGTGTCCATTGAGTCAGTGATGCCATCCAGCTATCTCATCCTCTGTCATCCCCTTTTCCTCCTGCCCTCAATCTTTCCCAGCATCAGAGTATTTTCAAATGAGTCAGTTCTTCGCATCAGGTGGCCAAAGTATTAGTTTCAGCTTCAGCATCAGTCCTTCCAGTGAATATTCAGGACTGATTTCCTCTAGGATGGACTAGTTGGATCTCCTTGCAGTCCAAGGGACTCTCAAGAGTCTTCTCCAACACCACAGTTCAAAAGCATCCATTTTTCTGCGCTCAGCTATCTTTATAGTCCAACTCTCACGTCCATTTCCAGTAGTCATGTATGGATGTGAGAGTTGGATATGAGACAACCATTAAGACTACAATAGAAATGTAGTCTCAAGTGCCCCTATATATTTGGGTGGGAAAATGGGAAGGACGTCAGTTAAATCTGACAGATCCAGAATCAACTCTCTGGGCTTCTCTGGTGGCTCAGGGGTTAAGAATCCACCTGCCGATGAAAGGGACACCGGTTTGATCCCTGATCCCCAAAGAGCACACGTGCCTTTGAGCAGCTAAGCCCGAGGGCCACAGTTAATGACTGTGACTCCTGTGTTCAGGAGTCACAACTGCCAGTGAAGCCCACACCCACAAAAGCTTGCGCTTGACCGCAAGAGAAGCCACCGCTATAAGAAGCTTGCACACTGCACCTAGAGAGTAGCCTGAGCAGCAACAAAGACCTAGCATGGCCAAAAAAAATTTTTTTAATCAACTCTCCTTCAGTAGCAGAAGGCGCTGTTTTAAAAGGAATTGTTAACAAGGACAGCCATCATCAAGTTTTTTAAAAATCCACTCTCCTTCAACAACAGAAGGCACTATTTTAAAAGGAATTGTTAACAAGGACAGGCATTGTCCTATGTGTCAAATGCTAAGTGCTCTTATAGAAATGAAAAGTGGCCAATTGAATAAGGAATAACCAAGGAAGAAGGGAGTGGAGAATTGTTTGAAAAGAGTTGCCAAAAAAGAAGGGGAAAAAAAATGACTCACAGTGCTTTCACATCAGGGCATGAATTAGTGGACCCTCTGACCCCAAAGTGTTTAGGAAAAGCAATATTTTGGACGAATCTGAGCATTGCTTTTTTTTCTTGTTTCATTTTTGCCCCCTATAGCCTCGTCATGTGTTCAGCATGCTGAAGAAGTATGTCCGCGCCGAACAGAAAGACAGACAGCACACCCTGAAGCATTTTGAACATGTTCGCATGGTGGACCCAAAGAAAGCTGCTCAGATCCGATCCCAGGTAAGCATAGAGTCTGGTAGCCAATGCACTTGGACAATTCAGTGTCCTTGCTCTTTGAATTGAATCTTTAGCTAGACTCAGAGTAGCCATGTGTGGTTGACCTCTATAACAAGAGTCCTTTAATACCTGGGAGATTCTAAACGCTTGTCCTAGGATAGCACGTGATCTGGCACTTTCCGAGTTATAAAAATTTTGGTTTCACAGACAGCTAGTCAATCTGATCACACGGACCACAGCCTTGTCTAACTCAGTGAAACTAAGCCATGCCGTATGGGGCCACCCAAGAAGGGCGGGTCATGGTGGAGAAGCTGACAGAATGTGGTCCACTGCAGAAGGGAATGGCAAACCACTTCAGTATTCTTGCCTTGAGAACCCCAGAAACAGTATGAAAAGGCAAAATGATAGGACACTGAAAGAGGAACTCCCCAGTAGATGCCCAATATGCTATTGGAGATCAGTGGAGAAATAACTCCAGATAGAATGAAGGGATGGAGCCAAAGCAAAAACAATACCCAGTTGTGCATGTGACTGGTAATAGAAGCAAGATCTGATGCTGTAAAGAGCAATATTGCATAGGAACCTGGAATGTTAGGTCCATGAATCAAGGCAAATTGGAAGTGGTCAAACAGGAGATGGCAAAAGTGAATGTTGACATTCTAGGAATCAGCAAACTAAAATGGACTGGAATGGGTGAATTTAACTCAAATGACCATTATATCTACTAATGCGGGCAGGAATCCCTCAGAAGAAATGGAGTAGCCATCATGGTCAACAAAAGAGTCCAAAATGCAGTACTTGGATGCAATCTCAAAAATGACAGAATGATCTCTGTTTGTTTCCAAGGCAAACCATTCAGTATCACAGTAATCCAGGTCTATGCCCCAACCAGTAATGCTGAAGAAGCTGAAGCTGAACAGTTCTATGAAGACCTACAAGACGTTCTAGAACTAACACCCAAAAAAGATGTCCTTTTCATTATAGGGGACTGGAATGCGAAAGTAGGAAGTCAAGAAACACCTGGAGTAACAGGCAAATTTGGCCTTGGAATACAGACTGAAGCAGGGCAAAGGCTAGTAGAGTTTTGCCAAGAGAATGCACTGATCATAGCAAACACCCTCTTCCAACAACACAAGAGAAGACTCTACACATGGACATCACCAGATGGTCAACACCAAAATCAGATTGATTATATTCTTTACAGCCAAAGATGGAGAAGCTCTATACCGTCAGCAAAAACAAGACTGGGAGCTGACTGTGGCTCAGATCATGAACTCCTTATTACCAAATTCAGACTCAAATTGAAGAAAGTAGGGAAAACCACTAGACTATTCAGGTATGACCTAAATCGAATCCCTTATGATTATAGAGTGGAAGTGAGAAGTAGCTTTAAGGGACTAGATCTGATAGACAGAGTACCTAATGAACTATGAACAGAGGTTTCTGACATTGTACAGGGAGACAGGGATCAAGACCATCCCTATGGAAAAGAAATGCAAAAAAGCAAAATGGCTGTCTGGGGAGGCCTTACCAATAGCTGTGAAAAGCAAAGAGAAAAGGAAAGATATAAGCATCTGAATGCAGAATTCCAAAAAATAGCAAGGAGAGATAAGAAAGCCTTCCTCAGCGATCAGTGCAAAGAAATAAAGGAAAACAACAGAATGGGCAAGACTATAAAGATCTCTTCAAGAAAATTAGAGATACCAAGGGAACATTTCATGCAAAGATGGGCTTGATAAAGGACAGAAATTGTATGGACCTAACAAAAGCAGAAGATGTTAAGAAGAGGTTGCAAGAATACACAGAAGAACTGTACAAAAAGATCTTCATGACCCAGATAATCACAATGGTGTGATCGCTCACAGAGCCAGACATCCTGGAATGTGAAGTCAAGAGGTCCTTAGAAAGCATCACTATGAATAAAGCTCATGGAGGTGATGGAATTCCAGCTGAGCTATTTCAAATCCTGAAAGATGATGCTGTAAAAGTGCTACACTCAATATGCCAGCAAATTTGGGAAACTCAGCAATGGCCGCAGGACTGGAAAAGGTCAGTTTTCATTCTAATCCCAAAGAAAGGCAATGCCAAAGAATGCTCAAACTACTGCACAGTTGCCTCTTCTCACACACTAGTAAAGTAATGCTCAAAATTCTCCAAGCCAGGCTTCAGCAATATGTGAACCGTGAACTTCCAGATGTTCAAGCTGGATTTAGAAAAGGCAGAGGAACCAGACATCAAATTGCCAACATCCACTGGATCATGTTGGGCAAGAAAGTTTCAGAAAAACATCTATTTCTGCTTTATTGACTATGCCAAAGCCTCTGACTGTGTGGATCACAATAAACTGTGGAACATTCTGAAAGAGATGGGAATACCAGATCACCTGACCTGCCTCTTGAGAAACCTATATGCAGGTCAAGAAGCAACAGTTAGAACTGGACATGGCACAACAGACTGGTTCCAAAAAGGAAAAGGAGTACGTCAAGGCTTTATATTGTCACCCTGCTTATTTAACTTCTATGCAGAGTACATCATGAGAAACACTGGGCTGGACGAAACACAAGCTGGAATCAAGATTGCCGGGAGAAATATCAATCACCTCAGATATGCAGATGACACCACCCTTATGGCAGAAAGTGAAGAGGAACTAAAAAGCCTCTTGATAAAAGTGAAAGAGGAGAGTGAAAAAGTTGGCTTAAATCTCAACATTCAGAAAACGAAGATCATGGCATCTGGTCCCATGACTTCATGGGAAATAGTGAAAACAGTGTCAGACTTTATTTGGCGGGGTGGCTCCAAAATCACTGTAGATGGTGACTGCAGCCATGAAATTAAAAGACACTTACTCCTTGGAAGGAAAGTTATGACCCACCTAGACAACATATTAAAAAGCAGAAACATTGCTTTGCCAACAAAGGTCCATCTAGTTAAGGCTGTGGTTTTTCCAGTGGTCGTGTATAGATGTGAGAGTTGGACTGTGAAGAAAGCTGAGCACCTAAGAATTGATGTTTTTGAACTGTGGTGTTGGAGAAGACTCTTGAGAGTCCCTTGGACTGCAAGGAGATCCAACCAGTCCATTCTAAAGGAGATCAGTTCTGGGTGTTCTTTGAAAGGATTGATGCTAAAGCTGAAACTCTAATACTTTGGCCACCTAATGCAAAGAGTTGACTCATTGGAAAGGACTCTGATGCTGGGAGGGATTGGGGGCAGGAAGAAAAGGGAACAACAGAGGATGAGATGGCTGAATGGCATCACCAACTCAATGGACATTAGTTTGGGTGAACTCCGGAAGTTCGTGAGGGACAGGGAGGCCTGGCGTGCTGCTATTCGTGGGGTTGCAAAGCGTCGGACACAACTGAGCAACTGAACTGTACTGAGCTATAAAAATAACAAAGAGTATAAAAATCTTGAGTGTCTACTGCTACTGATGATTAAGGAACCATTTCAAACTCTGATGACTAAAACAACAAAACGTAAGGTGTATAAGCAAAAACTGCTAAAATATGGTCCAGCTAATTAGAGAAGACCATCACAAGCTCCATTTCTGTAATGGAGCTTGGAAGTAATATGAGACTAAATGTAGTTTGGTAGTGATAAGTTTCATACTCTGCCATTTGCAAAACTTGACAACTTGAACCTATCTGTGGAAATCTAAATTTTTAAATTTCCTTAAACAGAAGAGTTTTTCAAGTATCTATCATGAAATATCCATGTGATCCCATATGTTGGAAAATTTGAAAGACATATATTTAGGTCATCAGAGGTTATTTAGGAATCTCAATATTAGGAATCATAGTTGGGCAGGAATGGTCTTTTCAACTGGCTTTATATTTTATGATTATAAACATTTAATATAATGAGAAGTTTAAAACAACTCCAAAGATGGAAAACTAAAAATAAGAGAACAAGAAAAATAAAGTTGCCCTTTCAAGTTCAAAGTTCCAGCAGCATTTTGTTAGTTTTATCTGGGAAGTTTGTATCTGTCTGTGGTGCCTGGTAAGGAAAATAACTGTTCCTTACTCCAGAGATGGTTTACCTGGCACTGTCCACCTCCTTTGCTACAGGTTATGACACACCTTCGAGTAATTTATGAACGCATGAACCAGTCTCTCTCCCTGCTCTACAATGTCCCTGCCGTGGCCGAGGAAATTCAGGATGAAGTTGGTGAGTGAGCTGTTCTTTTGATGCTGCACATATAAACATATTTTCCTCATGCAGGAGAAAATCGGGGAACTGAGTTAGTCTGCCTGGGAAATCATCAGTATTTTAACAGGTTGAAGGAAAAAGAGTAGATTCCCTTTGATGATGAAGCCCTTGGGGAATATAAATAGCTCTCATTTCAGCAGTTGCATCAGATCTTAACTTCCTGCTTGCAAAAGTGGGGAAATGTAACTTGCCTTTTGGTCTGTTTGTGTGATAATGAGCCTCTTGTTACTGGATTGTACCTGTCAACAGTTGTCTGATTTAGTCTTGTAAGTTTCACCTTATGTTGCTTTGGTACTTTACAATTTAATAGAAACAACCATTTGTTCATCTCTTAATTCTTTATTATCATACTTTTTGAGTGGCATGATAGACCAGTTTTTCAGATGAAGGGACCTCAAATCTACGGTTTTAGGAACCTGCCTATGCCACGCATACTCTAGGGAACCCAGAAAGACCGTAAAACTGTGACTGTTGACTTTGAGATGATTGTTGTCCGCAGTAATACATCTTTCTTTGTTGCCTGCTCCACCCCCACTCCCCCACATAGTCACGACTGTTCTCTGAATCAGATTGTTGTTAAAACTTAATTAACTGTGTGCCCACTATCATTCATTAAACTTTTATTTAAATAATCACACACTCATAAGAAGTTAGAAAAGTAATACAGAGAAGTCCAGGGTCGACTTCCTCACAGTAACATCTTATATAATGCCATATATTTGCAAAACCAGGTAACTGATGTTGTGTGCCTACTGTCTCCTGTGACCGTGATGATATCTTTAATATTTTGTATGAGTAAGTTTTCCCTTTTCTATTTTTCTTGGACAGGGAGTAATGTATCATATAATATAATTCTCCACAAACTCCCCAAATGCCTGTATTTAACTTTATCTCACAAAAGTACTTGGATGTGGTTACCCCCGTGCATGTTTCAGCATAAAACAGATGTGTAAATCTGGGTGCCTTGGGGCATGAACTGTTTTTAAATAAGCAATATGTGTGTGGTGTATCTCTCTGGTAATGAGTCCTGCCCTTTGTTAATTGGGTTGGAAATAGATACTTAATTAGGTTTGAAATGGATGCAGGGTGTCTGAAATCAGGCCACCCAGGATATGCTGTAGATGGTGTACAGGTTGTGGAATTCCTGCTTTGAAATGCCCAAAATGCAGCTCGATTTTTCCATCTCATACCAGTGCTATTCTACTCTTCTTTTTTTCTAATTTGGCAATGCCTCACAAGTGTAGTTTGTATTACGGTCAGGTATTTGGCACTTAATCAAACGGTAATGGTCTGTTCAGTATTGTGTGTTAACGTACGGAATCGTTTCTTTAAGAACTGAATATTCTGTTAGATACATTTGTAAGGAAGGTTTAAAATACTGTTTATTAAATAACTATAAGAAAGTCCTCTAGTAAGTAGTAGAAGGGACAAAATCAAAGAAATCATCACATTCTTAATGAAGTGAAGCTCCCATCTTCTAGGTGAATGTATTTTTGCCTTCTAGCCATCTTAACAAGCTTATTTTCATAAGTGACTTAGAGCTGTTGCCAGTAATACGACTATGGAAGAATAAGCCATTGCACAGGACTAGAATATTTCACTCTCACCCAGTAATTGGTTGACTCTTTCTAATTAAATTATCAGATGTTTTTATTGCACAAACTACTGAAAGCAGTGACCGCTAATGAGACACAGTTCCCCAGAACAGATGGCAATTCAGCTGTCTTGAGTGTTGCAAAATGCCCAAGAATCGGGCCACACACTAAACTTCACATCTCAGTGACAGGGAGACTATTCAGAGGGCTAGAATCAAGGAATTATTTTTCTTTAAAATTAAAAAGCTGTTAAGCATATCATTTAAAAAACAGTTATGCTAAGTGAAAGAAGCTAGTCACAAATGATCACATATTGTATAATTCCATTTATATAAAATACACAGAATTGGGAAATTTATAGACAGAAATCATATTGGTGTCTGACAAGGGCTCGGAAGGTGGGGGTAATGAGAGATCAATAAATGAATATATTGTTGTTGAGTCGCTGAGTTGTGCCTCTTTTTGACCCTATGAACTGCAGCACGCCAAGCTTCCCAAACTCACCATCTCCCGAGTTTGCTCAAACTTATGTCCATCAAGTCAGTGATGCCATCCAACCATCTCATCCTCTGTCGTCCCCCTTCTCCTCCTGCCCTCGGTCTTTCCCAGCATCAGGGTCTTCTCCAGTGAGTCAGCTCTTCGCATCAGGTGGCCACAGCATTGGAGCTTCAGCTTCACCATCAGTCCTTCCAACAAATATTCAGAGTTGATTTCCTTAGGATTGACTGGTTTGATCTCCTTGCTGTCCAAGGGACTCTCAAGAGTCAGAGAATGAAATTTTTCTAAAATTAGACAGTAATAATGACTGCACAACTCTGTGAATATACTAATACCCATAAATATTATACATTTAAAACAGTAAATTTTTTGGTATGTGAATTATATCTCAGTTAAGCTGTTACTTAATAAAAAATAGTCACCCGTCAACTTAGCACAAAAAAATTTTGTCATTCTAAGTACACTAAACACTGAATCCTGAAAGATAATCATTTTTAAAATCTTTCTCGCCTCCATTTTTAAATGGCTGTTTCCTATGGGAGCAGAAGCTTGCATTAATGAATTCCATTAAATAGGTCTGTGTACATTTGAGGTTCTAGCACTAAAGCCGAAGAGAGTTCTTCTATGAGCTCAGCTGTCTCATAGAAGCATTCTTCGTTTGAAGGAACATTTTGAAATAACTTCCTTCTAGTAGGAGTATGGATAAAACAGGGCTTCCCAGGTGGGACGCAGGTAAAGAATCCCCCTGCTAATGTAGGAGGCTGAAGAGACACAGATTCAATCCCTGGGTCAGGAAGATACCCTGAAGGACGAAATGGCAACCCACTCCAGTGTTCTTGCCTGGGAAATTCCATGGGCAGAGGAGCGAGGCGGGCTACAGTCTGTGGGTTCACAAAGAGGCAAACTTGGTGACTCAACAGCAACAACAAAAGAATGAAAATAGATGGGCCATGGGTGCTAACTGTTTAAGCTGAGCAGTTCTTTGTAGTAGTCTCTTTACTTTTGTATCTGCTTGAAATTTTCCACAATAGAAATTGTTGATTTGTTGCTTACTCTCTAAATAGAATCTTTGCAATTTACTTCCAGTTTATATCTTGTACATTTGATTGTTTCTGCTTGAAAGCTTTGTCGTTTAGTCTGATGTACGTGCACGTGCATTTTCTCCATAATCAAATTTTAGATTTGGAGTCAGTTCAGTGTAAATAAGGATACTAAAATTCCCAGCTACTGGTTGAAGGAGAAGATCCAAAAGAACCTACAAATGCATGCTTTTTGTATAAAAGTTCATGCTTATAAACACAGGCAGTAGGATATGTTTAATACTGTAAAACATCTGGAGAGAAATACAGTAGTTTTATCACATGAGGGTTAATAGTTGCTCTGGAGATGAAGGGTTTTCAGCAGCCCTAAGAAACTGCCAGTATCTTTAGTGATGTAGGTTTACCTGCTCCAGGTACTTTATGTTCCCATGAGGATAGAATTGTCTAGCACGGATGAGATTGAGAAAGAAGCTAGCCACCCCAAAGAGAAAAGGGCAAAAGTGAGAACTGGCATCAAATTTGTGGCATCAAAAGTCAGTAAAGTGAGACTGACTAGAGCCTAGAATTCACCAAGCCAGTGAGTTCCAGCTCTGCTCATTTTCAGCCACTGCACTTTCCTGAGAACCGCATTTGTTTATGCTATTCTGCTGTTAACTCCTGTAAATCCTATATTCATAAACCTAACAACAGCCTGTCTGCTGCGTCCCAGTGACATATTCCAGACTCAATACAGGCCGACCTCGTTTTATTGTGCTTCGCAGATACTGCTTTCTTTACAGTGTGAAGGTTTGTGGCAAGCTTGTCTCAAGTGAATCTATCAACACCATTTTCCAACTGCATTTTCTCCCTCCATGTCTCTGTGTCACATTTTGGTCATCATTGTGATATTCCATTCTTTCTCATTATTATTATATTTGTGATGTGATCTATGATCAGTTATCTTTGATGTTGTTCAGTTGCTAGGTCGTGTCCAACTCTTTGCATTCTTATGGACTATAGCCAGCCAGAATCCTCCGTCCATGGCATTCTCCAAGGCAAGAATACTGGAGTGAGCTGCCATTTCCTCCTCCAGGGGATCTTTCTGACCCAGGGATCAAACCCATGTCTCCAACAATGGCAGGCAGATTCATTACCACTTGGAGTTTGCTCAGAGCATGTCCGTTGAGTCAGTGATGCTATCCAACCACCTGATCCTCTGCCGCCCTCTCCTCCTTTTGCCTTCACTCTTTCCCAGCATCACAGTTTTTTTCCAGTGAGTCAGCTCTTTGCATCAGGTGACCAAAGTATTGGAGTTTAATTTTTAGCATCAGTGCCTCCAGTGAATATTTAGGGTTGATTTACTCTATGAAATCATATTTGAGATATTGTTATTATATCTGTGATGGTGATCTATGATCAGTGATCTTTGATGTTACTATTGCAAAAATACTGTGACTTGCTAAAGGCTCAGATGACAATTAGCATTCTGTAGCAATAAAGTATTTTTCAATTAAGGTATGTTTGTTGTTTGTTTGATAGAATGCTATTTGCACTTCATAGACTACAGGGTAAGTGTAATCATAACTTCTATTTGCACTGGAAAACCAGAAAATTAACAGGATTCACTTTGTTGTGCGAATTGCTTTACTGCAGTTTTCTGGAACAAGCCTGCAGTATCTCTGAGGTATGCCTATATTTCACCCATTTCTCAAACTCCAAACTATGTGTTTAAAGAAATCATTGGGTCCCTCTTGAAATTCACTCATTTTACAGTCTCAGTTATGGGTTCTCCCAGTTGTCGTAAACCATAGCCATGATGTGTTCCTTTCCTCCACCCATGATTGCTCATCAATCTGAAATCCATGTTTTCTACCTCCTGTATTCATGAGGACTGCCTTCTCTATAAACCCATGTTGTTAGCTCAGATCCTCATCCTCACATGAGTTTCACTGATCATCCTGCCTCTTGTCTTTCCATGGCTCCCTCCTACCCAGACTCTTCCTCTTCAGAGCCGAGTTCCTGCCAAAATGAAAAGACAGCCTGCACATGGTTCTTCTTGCTTGAAAAGCAGCATCCTTCTGTGCTCAGCTGAAATGTCCACACTCCCATAAACTCTTGACTAATTTGCATAGGAAGTCAGGTGGAAGAGCTGGTGTTTGAGTGACAGCTGTGTGGCAAACTGATGACTATGTCTTACTGATGATGTTGCTGGCCCGAGTTCTTTATGAAAGTCTACCCTTGCTGAGGTTCAGGGTCATCACTTGTATGATGGCAGGTGGTTTAGGGATAGAGTGTGACTGACCTTCATTCATTAGTATTGCTGTGTCAGATGGTAAAGAATCTGCCTGCAGTGCAGGAGACCCAGGTTCCATCCCTGAATCAGGAAGATCCCCTGGAGGAGGAGGGGATGGCGACCCACTCCAGTGTTCTTGCCTGGAGAATTCCATGGACAGAGGAGTCTGGCGGGCTGTAGTCCCCGAGGTCACATGACTAACACTTTCACTTTCCACATGAAGCAGAGCTTTCTTGTAATTCACACAGAAGTACCACATGTGCCAGTGACAGCACTGGTGAATTCACTGTCTGCACCCCCAACTTACGATTTAAGAAACTGAACCTCAAGAGAGAAGTCACTGACTTGGCCTTAACTGATGGTTACAGTGAGCAAAGTGGCATTGGAGCCAAGGTCTGCATGAGTCTGAGATTTATTCTGTCTCTGCTACCCACTTTTGTACTCTGAATTCAGAAGAATTCTCTTCTAGATCATCAGAGTCTCTTCTAGAATTCTCTTCTAGATCCTCAGTGTCTAGAGCACCAGATATCCACCTCGAGTAGCACGCTCTGTTTTGTGTTTAATTGTGCACGTGTTCACCAGCCCGCCTCATCCTGTGTGCTCTTTCTGGACATATCTTGGGTGTGCTTGTATCCTTGGGATCCAGCATAGGACCTGGTACACTGCGGGTACTGGTCTTCAGAGCTTGCGCATGGGCGCTCGGTCTCTCAGTCGTGTCCAGCCCTTTGTGAGCCCAGGCTCCTCTGTCCATGGGATTTTCCTGGCAAGAATACTGGAGCGGGTAGCCATTTCCTCCTTCAGAAGATCTTCCGATTCCACAGATCAAACTGGCATCACCTGTGCCTCCTGCATTACCGGCAGATTCTTTACTGCTGAGGCACCGGACAAACCCGTAGCTTCAGTCAGTTCAATTCAGTTGCTCAGTTGTGTCCGACTCTTTGCGACCCCATGAGTCGCAGCACGCCAGGCCTCCCTGTCCATCACCAACTCCCGGCGTTCACTCAGATTCACGTCCATCGAGTCAGTGATGCCATCCAACCATCTCATCCTCTGTTGTCCCCTTTTCCTCCTGCCCCCAATCCCTCCCAGCATCAGAGTCTTTTCCAATGAGTTAACTCTTCACATGAGGTGGCCAAAGTACTGGAGTTTCAGCTTTAGCATCATTCCTTCCAAAGAAATCCCAGGGCTGATCTCCTTCAGAATGGACTGGTTGGATCTCCTTGTGTCCAAGGGACTCTCAAGAGTCTTCTCCAGCACCACAGTTCAAAAGCATCAATTTCTCAGCGCTCAGCCTTCTGAGCGCAGGAAAACCATAGCCTTGACTAGACGGATCTTAGTGGGCAAAGTAATGTCTCTGGTTTTCAATATGCTATCTAGGTTGGTCATAACTTTTCTTCCAAGAAGTAAGCATCTTTTAATTTCATGGTTGCAGTCACCATCTGCAGTGATTTTGGAGCCCCCAAAATAAAAGTCTGACACTGTTTTCACTGTTTCCTATCTATTTCCCATGAAGTGATGGGACCAGATGCCATGATCTTCGTTTTCTTAATGTTGAGCTTTCAGCCAACTTTTTCACGCTCCTCTTTCACTTTCATCAAGAGGCTCTTTAGTTCCTCTTCACTTTCTGCCATAAGGGTGGTGTCATCTGCATATCTGAGGTGATTGATATTTCTCCCGGCAATCTTGATTCCAGCTTGTGTTTCTTTCAGCCCAGTGTTTCTCATGATGTACTCTCCATATAAGTTAAATAAGTAGGGTGACAATATACAACCTTGATGTACTCCTTTTCCTATTTGGAACCAATCTGTTAGGCTGAAGCAAATCCCCAGGCTGCAAGGTACATGCTCCTTAACTTAGGTGGGTCAGGTGGCCTCCTCTGTAACCCTGAAGACCCACCCTGAACGCCTTCCTTAGCACCTAGCATAGCTAGTGTTGCGTAGAACAGACCTCTTTCCTCAGCCACAGCATTCTCTAAAGCTGTAATTGATCAAACCAGTAAAATGGGTGCAGCTGGCACAGCTATCAAAGAATCAAGCAGAATTCTCAGCACTGGAATGAATAACATTTTACAGTATTATCCTCTGTCATTTCCATGACCTTCAGCTATTTGGTTTTCTGCCCAATTCATATATTTTGACACTTGATCTATTAAATATGTTGTCTGGTTTGACTGTCCCATCAACAAGGGTCTGAATCTGTTTATTTGCTTTGCTTCACCAATAAGAATGCGTTATCAGAACTACTTTATTATTAGTCTTATAAAAGCTTGCCGTTTATTACTTTATAATAATTTTTCAGTTCAGTTTGAGTTATTATTATGTACAAGTTCCCAGTCAGGTCATTTATTATTTAACGTTTTCCTTTTTAAAAGGAAGGTATTTGCATACAAATTATGAAGTTTTCTGTGAAGAAAGGCTTAAGGCATTGTTTGCAGGGGGAGAACCCTTATTCATTTAAAACAACTGTTTAGGACTTTATTTTTTATTCAGCAAATGATAGAATCGTTAATGTAAGGAAAATATGCCTCTTTTCAATGTCCATATTTTAATCATCTTTCAACTCTTCACAAAGGCAGAATCCCTTCATCTCTACTATCGTTCAGCTCAGTTTTTACTTTGTCAATTTGCTGTGTCAGAGTGATTGGGTTTTTCTACGCTTGGTAATCTACCTTGAATCTATGCTAAAAGAATTCTATTCTTCTGTAAGCACTGAGGTTACTTAGCAAAGTGCTTCATTTTTGTAGCTTCCTCAAGGCTAAAATCATTACAGCTCTCAAGACGTGGGTGTTTCACAGCATGTTGTAATGACCAGTTTATGAGAAAGTCAGGAAGAGGGAAGGTGAAAGGAAGGCCCACTTGTTTTATACCCTCTTTTTTTTTTTTCTTTTAGCATTCAAAATTAGGAAAAGCATGAATTGTTATAAACCAGATGTTGGAAGTTCTATCTCTGACTGAACAAATTCATGATGAATGGGGTAGGATTGAACTACATGGAAGGAAATCAAGAAATTCGGTTAATGAAGGAATGCTTATAATTTTTATTACAATTTGACTGTGTCCCCTTGATAAACTCTTCAGCTCTTTGGGGGAAAATACAGCATGTTCATTTCATGTCCATTTTGTGCTCCTAATAAACCTATTGATTTGGGGGTTTAATGAATCCAAAGTAAGCTAGGTTTAAATTAGAATGTTTATAGCACTTGCCAGACAAACAAAAAAGAAACATTCATTACTACTGAGAATTGTAAGTATTCTTGTATATAATTGTTAGTCAAGGAAGGCCATCAGGGAGAAAAAAATCACAAAAGTAAATAAAATGAACAAAGGCAGACATGACTTAGCGACTGAACAACAAAAACTAAAGTGAAACAACTAGTAACCTACTCTGCTCTTATTCTTTGTTTTTCATAAGAAGTGACTTCTATGTATATGTAGATTTTTTATTTTGGAGATGATTTAACTATTTGGATATTCTGTTGTTGCTGTTGTTCAGTCACTACGCCATATCTGACTCTTCACAACCCCGTGGGCTGTAGCACACCAGGCTCCTCTGTCTTCCACAGTCTCCCGAGTTTGCTCAAACTCATGTCCCTTGAGTCAGTGATGCTACCTAACCATCTCATCCTCTGCCGCCCTCTTCTCCTTTTGCCTTCAATCTTTCCCAGCATCAGGGTCTTTTCCAGTGAGTTGACTCTTTCCATCAGGTGGCCAAGGTATTGGATATGAGGACATTTATCTGTCTCATAAATTGCCAAAGACATTTTCTTCCCTTGGTTTTACGGTAGTCTCAGAGCTCCTTACTCATATTTTCTCCGGTATCACTGCCTGAATTACAGTTTTGACTGGTGTTTATTTGCCAACTTGTAACTGTGTATCTTTGGCCCCCTCATAGCAAAACAGTTACTCTTCCAAAATAGAGCCACTCATTTTATGAGAAAATGAAAATGTGTTGTCAGGTGACCTACACAGAAGCATGTTAATCTTCAAGATGAGAATGTATACTGTGACAGTAGCACCCAGTTTTCTGATGCTTGGACCGCCATATTGAAACTTCTCCAAACAGCAAAATATAGACGTGCCCATGCTGATGGGTTCATACCTCACATCGAGCTAGTTTGAAAGCTGTCTTAAGACGTTACAGCCCTTACGCATTTGACACGCATAGTGGCTAGTTTGGCACTTTGTAGACATTTAGCTCTCTATATCTTTTTGAATATGATATATAAGCTGTCTTTTTCTTAGCAGTTTAATTATTGAATCTGTAAATATAGTATGTGTGTGAGTTGACATATATAACTTGACATATGTAAATTATTGACATGGAAATTATTTAGGAAAACAGCATCAGTTTCCCTGTGTAATTTTTATAATATTCCCTGCTGACAAACAAATATATTCTTTTTTTTTTTTTAAATTAAATTTATTTATTTTTTTAATTACAATACTGTATTTGTTTTGCCATACATTGACACGAATCAGCCATAGGTGAACACAATCGCCCAATGCCGAAGCCCCCTCCCACCTCCCACCCCACATCCTCTACCTGAATCATCCTGTGCATCAGCCCCATGCATCCTGCATCCTACACCAAACATAGATTAGCGCTTCGTTTCTTACAGGAAAATACACATGCTTCACTGCCATTCTCCCAAACCATCCCACCCTTTCCCTCTCCCTCAGAGTCCAAAAGTCCACTCTATACCTCTGTGTCTCTTGTTGTCTCACATATAGGGTCATCATTACTGTCTTCTAAATTCCATATATATGTGTCAGTATACTGTATTGGTGTTTTTCTTTCTGGCTTACTTCACTCTGTATAATCGGTTCCAATTTCATCCATCTCATTAGAACTGAGTCAAATTTATTCTTTTTAAGGGCTGAGTAGTATTCCATAGTGTATATGAACCACAGCTTTCTTATCCATTCATCTGCTGATGGACATCTAGGTTGCTTCCATGTCCTGGCTATTATAAACAGCGCTGCAATGAACATTGGGGTACACGTGTCTCTTTCAATTCTGGTTTCCTCGGTGTGTATGCCCAGCAGTGGGATTCCTGGGTCATAAGGCAGTTCTATTTGCAATTTTTTAAGGAATCTCCACACTGTTTTCCATAATGGCTGTACTAGTTTGCATTCCCACCAGCAGTGTAAGAGGGTTCCCTTTTCTCCACATCCTCTCCAGCATTTATTGCTTGTAGACTTTTGGATCGCAGCCATTCTGACTGGTGTGAAATGATACCTCATTGTGGTCTTGATTTGCATTTCTCTGATAATGAGTGATGTTGAGCATCTTTTCATGTGTTTGTTAGCCATCCGTATGTCTTCTTTGGAGAAATGCCTATTTAGTTCTTTGGCCCATTTTTTTATTGGATCATTTATTTTTCTGGAGTTGAGCTGCATAAGTTGCTTATATGTCTTTGAGATTAGTTGTCTGTCAGTTGTTTCATTTGCTATTGTTTTCTCCCATTCAGAAGGCTGTCTTTTCACCTTGCTTATAGTTTCCTTTGTTGTGCAGAAGCTTTTAATTTTAATTAGATCCCATTTGTTTATCTTTGCTTTTATTTCCAGTATACTGGGAGATGGATCATAGAGGATCCTGCTGTGATTTATGTCAGAGAGTGTTTTGCCTATGTTCTCCTCTAGGAGTTTTATAGTTTCTGGTCTTACATTTAGATCTTTAATCCATTTTGAGTTTATTTTTGTGTATGGTGTTAGAGAGGGGTCTAATTTCATTCTTTTACAAGTGGTTGACCAGTTTTCCCAGCACCACCTGTTAAAGAGACTGTCTTTACTCCATTGTATATTCTTGCCTCCTTTGTCGAAGATAAGGTGTCCATAGGTATGTGGGTTAATCTCAGGGCTTTCGATTTTGTTCCATTGATCTATATTTCTGTCTTTGTGCCAGTACCATACTGTCTTAATGACTGTGGCTTTGTAGTAGAGCCTGAAGTCAGGCAAGTTGATTCCTCCAGTTCCATTTTTCTTTCTCAAGATTGCTTGGGCTATTCGAGGTTTTTGTATTTCCATACAAATCTTGAGATTATTTGATCTAGTTCTGAGAAAAATACTGCTGGTAGCTTGATGGGAATTGCATTGAATCTGTAGATTGCTTTGGGTAGTATACTCATTTTCACTATATTGATTCTTCCAACCCATGAGCATGGTATATTCCTCCATCTATTAGTGTCTTCTTTGATTTCTTTCATCAGTGTTTTATAGTTTTCGATATATAGGTCTTTAGTTTCTTTAGGTAGGAATATTCCTAAGTATTTTATTCTTTTCGTTGCAATGGTGAATGGAATTGTTTCCTTAACTTCTTTTTCTACTTTCTCATTATTAGTGTATAGGAATGCAAGGGATTTCTGGGTGTTGATTTTATATCCTGCAACTTTACTATATTCACTGATTAGCTCTAGTAGTTTTCTGGTCGAGTCTTTAGGATTTTCTATGTAGAGGATCATGTCATCTGCAAACAGTGAGAGTTTTACTTCTTCTTTTCCAATTTGGATTCCTTGTATTTCTTTTTCTGCTCTGATTGCTGTGGCCAAAACTTCCAGTACGATGTTGAAGAGTAGTGGTGAAAGCGGACACCCTTGTCTTGTTCCTGACTTTAGGGGAAATGGTTTCAATTTTTCACCATTGAGGATAATGTTAGCTGTGGGTTTGTCATATATAGCTTTTATTATGTTGAGGTATGGTCCTTCTATTCCTGCTTTCTGGAGAGTTTTTATCATAAATGGATGCTGAATTTTGTCAAAGGCTTTTTCTGCATCTATTGAGATAATCATATGATTTTTATTTCTCAGTTTGTTAATGTGATGAATTACATTGATTGACTTGCGGATATTGAAGAATCCTTGCATCCCTGGGATAAAGCCCACTTGGTCATGGTGTATGATCTTTTTAATGTGTTGCTGGATTCTGACTGCTAGGATTTTGTTGAGGATTTTTGCATCTATGTTCATCAGTGATATTGGCCTGTAGTTTTCTTTTTTGTGGTGTCTTTGTCAGGTTTTGGTATTAGGGTGATGGTGGCCTCATAGAACGAGTTTGGCAGTTTACCTTCCTCTGCAATTTTCTGGAATAGTTTCAGTAAGATAGGTGTTAGCTCTTCTCGAAATTTTTGGTAGAATTCAGCTGTGAAGCCGTCTGGACCTGGGCTTTTATTTGCTGGAAGATTTCTGATTACAGTTTCAATTTCCATGCTTGTGATGGGTCTGTTAAGATTTTCTATTTCTTCCTGGTTCAGTTTTGGAAAATTGTACTTTTCTAAGAATTTGTCCATTTCTTCCAAGTTGTCCATTTTATTGGCATATAATTGCTGATAGTAGTCTCTTATGATTCTTTGTATTTCTGTGTTGTCTGTCGTGATCTCTCCATTTTCATTTCTAATTTTGTTGATTTGATTTTTTTCTCTTTGTTTCTTGATGAGTCTGGCTAATGGTTTGTCAATTTTATTTATCCTTTCAAAGAACCAGCTTTTTGTTTTGTTGATTTTTGCTATGGTCTCTTTTGTTTCTTTTGCATTTATTTCTGCCCTAATTTTTAGGATTTCTTTCCTTCTACTAACTCTGGGGTTCTCTATTTCTTCCTTCTCTAGTTGCTTTAGGTGTAGAGTTAGGTTATTTATTTGACTTTTTTCTTGTTTCTTGAGGTATGCCTGTATTGCTATGAACTTTCCTCTTAGGACTGCTTTTATAGTGTCCCAAAGGTTCTGTGTAGTTGTGTTTTCATTTTCATTTGTTTCGATGCATATTTTGATTTCTTTTTGATTTCTTCTGTGATTTGTTGATTATTCAGTAGGGTGTTGTTCAGCCTCCAAATGTTGGAATTTTTAATAGTTTTTCTCCTATAATTGAGATCTAACCTTAGTGCATTATGGTCAGAGAAGATGCTTGGAATAATTTCAATTTTTTTGAATTTATCAAGGTTAGATTTATGACCCAGAATGTGATCTATTCTGGAGAAGGTTCCGTGTGCACTTGAGTAAAAGGTGAAGTTCGTTGTTT
The DNA here is from genome assembly GCA_917880005.1 of Nanger dama. Classification (NCBI taxonomy): domain Eukaryota; kingdom Metazoa; phylum Chordata; class Mammalia; order Artiodactyla; family Bovidae; genus Nanger; species Nanger dama. The sequence goes on from CAKJTW010000020.1 coordinate 10,189,511, forward strand.
TGGGGTGAAATGTCCTATAGATATCAATTAGGTCTAACTGGTCTATTGTATCGTTTAACGTTTGCGTTTCTTTGTTAATTTTCTGTTTAGTTGATCTGTCCATAGGTGTGAGTGGGGTATTAAAGTCTCCCACTATTATTGTGTTATTATTAATTTCCCTTTCATGCTTGTTAGCAATTGTCTTACATATTGCGGTGCTCCTATGTTGGGTGCATATATATTTATAATTGTTATATCTTCTTCTTGGATCGATCCTTTAATCATTATGTAGTGGCCTTCTTTGTCCCTTTTCACAGCCTTTGTTTTAAAGTCTATTTTATCGGATATGAGTATTGCTACTCCTGCTTTCTTTTGGTCTTTATTTGCATGGAATATCTTTTTCCAGCCCTTCACTTTTAGTCTGTATGTGTCCGTTGTTTTGAGGTGGGTCTCTTGTAGGCAGCATATATAGGGATCTTGTTTTTGTATCCATTCAGCCAGTCTTTGCCTTTTGGTTGGGGCATTCAACCCATTTACATTTAAGGTAATTATTGATAAGTATGCTCCTGTTGCCATTTACTTTATTGTTTTGGGTTCGGGTTTATACGTCCTTTTTGTGTTTCCTTTTAAAGTCTATCCTTTAGTATTTGTTGGAGAGCTGGTTTGGTGGTGCTGAATTCTCTCAGCTTTTGCTTGTCTGGAAAGCTTTTGATTTCTCCTTCGTATTTGAATGAGATCCTTGCTGGGTACAGTAGTCTTGGCTGAAGGTTATTATCTTTCATCACTTTAAGTATGTCTTGCCATTCCCTCCTGGCCTGAAGAGTTTCTATTGAAAGATCTGCAGTTATTCTTATGGGGATCCCCTTGTGTGTTATTTGTTGTTTTTCCCTTGCTGCTTTTAGTAATTGTTCTTTGTGTTTGGTCTTTGTTAGTTTGATTAAAATATGTCTTGGGGTGTTTCGCCTTGGGTTTATCCTGTTTGGCACTCTCTGGGTTTCTTGGACTTGGGTGATTATTTCCTTCCCCATTTTAGGGAAGTTTTCAACTATTATCTCCTCAAGTATTTTCTAATGGTCTTTCTTTTGTCTTCTTCTTCTGGGACTCCTATAATTCGAATGTTGGAGCGTTTCATATTGTCTTGGAGGTCTCTGAGGTTGTCCTCATTTCTTTTAATTCGTCTTTCTTTTTCCTCGCTGATTCATTTATTTCTACCATTCTATCTTCTATTTCACTAATCCTATCTTCTGCCTCCGATATTCTACTATTTGTAGCCTCCAGAGTGTTTCTGATCTCATTTATTGCATTATTCATTATATGTTGACTCTTTTTATTTCTTCTAGGTCCTTGTTAAACCTTTCTTGCATCTTCTCAATCCTTGACCCCAGGCTATTTATCTGTGATTCCATTTTGATTTCAAGATTTTGGATCATTTTCACTATCATTATTCGAATTCTTTCTCAGGTAGATTCCCTATCTCTTCCTCTTTTATTTGGTTTGGTGGGCATGTCTCCTGTTCCTTTACCTGCTGGGAATTCCTCTGTCTCTTCATCCTGGTTATATTGCTGCGTTTGGGGTGGCTTTTCTATATTCTGGGAATTTGTGGAGTTCTCTTTATTATAGAGTTTCCTCTCTGTGTTTGGTGTTATATCACTGGTTTGTCAAAGTTTCTTGATCAGGGAGGCTTGTGTTGGAATTCTGGTGGGTGGATCTGGATTTCCTCTCTCTGGAGTGTTGTGACGTGTGAAGTAATGGGTTATGAGACGTCAATGGTTTTGGAGTATTTTGAGTTGCCTATGTATTGAAGCTCAGGGGCTTGTTCTTGTGTTGCTGGAGAATATGCGTGGTATGTCTTGCTCTGGAGCTTGTTGGCCCTTGGGCAGTGCCCAGTTTTAGTATAGGTATGAAGGCGTTTGATGAGCTCTAATTGGATAATGTTCCCTGTGTTCAGGAATTCTTTGTTGATCACAGGATTTGGAATTACGCCTCCTGATTCTGGTTTTCAGATTTATTTTTAGAATAGCCTCATGATTTCTCCATCTATTCAGCACTAATGTTAAAACATCTAGGTTAATGATGATAGGTTTCTCCACCTTGAGGGTCGTCCCTAGAGGATAGGTGGGTTGCTTGGAGGAGAGAAGAGGGAGGGAGTAGTTAGAGGTGAGTGGAATGGGATGAGGTGGAATCAAAAGAGGAAAAGGAAGTTAGCCCGTAGCCACTTTCTTGTGTGTGCTCCGAAGTCTGGACCGCTCAGAGGTGGTCACAGAGTTATACTTGGAAGAGGAGAGGAAGGAAGTAGATAGAGGTGGTCAGGAGGATAAAAGAGGGAGATGGGAAGGAGGGATACAGATCCGGTCAGTGACCAGTTCCCTTAGAGTTCTCCTCCTTCTGGAACGCACAGAGGTTCATAGGGTTGGGTAGAGAGGGGGAGGGGGAGGGAGGAGACAAAAGCCACCTGGTGGGGAAGAGAGAGATTCCAGAGGTGGAGAGAGTGGTTAAGCCAGTAGTCTTGCACTCATGTAAAACTGGGTATTGAGGATTAGGTTTTTAAAAGTACAAAATTGGCAACAAATACCAAAATGCCAAGATTAAAAAACTGGAGTATAGATTGGATTTTCAAAGATAGATTATTGAAGAGAAGAAGAATGAGGAGAGAGGCATTTTAAAAAAAAATAGAGAAAAAAGAAAAAAAAGTAAAATATAATAAAAGATTGCAGAATTATTAAAAGACAATTTCCTTCACCATTAAGACTACATACGGCGTTTGCTTAAATGATAGGGTTTTTTTTTTTTTTTAAGTAATATTAGGTTATAAAAATAAAAACTAGAAATATAGAAGGCTTAAAATTTAAGGAAGTTTAGGGAAAAAAGGATGAAAAAGAAAAGGATAAACAAATTTAAAAAGGAAAAAAATAATTTTTAAAGAAAGAAAAAAAAATTCTTAAAAGAAAAAAATCACGCTTCCACATCAGCCCCCCGCCAAAAAAAAAATTTTTTTTTTTGATCATAAAAGTAGAGACGGCGTATCTGTCGCTTTCTCTGTCGTTGAGGACTGTGTGGGGTCGCTATCAAGGCAGTTCCCTCTGTTTGCCTTCCTCTGTTTGCTGGTCTCTTCCGTGTCTGATTTCTGTCTTGCCACAGGGAGGGTGGTGGTGAGCTCTGCACTGGGCTTGCCCCTTCCCAATCCACGGGATAACCGTGTGGGGCCTGGCCTATGTTTCATGCAATTCCCTGGTTTTAGCCGCTCAGGATTGGCGCTCAGGAAGTCCCCTCCGGGTGCCGGGTTTGGTCCCAAGCCCGAGTGGCTAGGGAGTTTGGCGCGGACTATTGTTGCATCTTCTGGGCTTTGCGGGTCGCTCGATTTTCTGGGATCTCCGCCGGGGCTCTTTTTCAGGCAGATGATGACCACTCAGATACCCCCAGAAGTCTCATCAAAGAGGCCCGCTTGCAATTTGGTAGGTAATGACTCTCTTGAGCTGCGACTTCCCTCTTCCCGCGCTTCAGGCTCTGGCTGCCTGTCGCCGGTGGGGGATGGTCTGCCGCCGGCTATTTCCGATCCGTCCTTTGTTCTGTGCGCGGGCCTGTCAGTGCCTTATGTTCGGGTGTTTCGCGTGTTAGTTATCTCCCAGTCTCGTTTGCTAGTCCGGGATAATTCGTTCTATCCACGCGCGGACCCGATTCTGGCCCCGTTACGCCCGATTCTCGAGAAAAGCTCTGCAGCCTGCGTCTCCCGCGGCCCAATTCTTAGAAAGCACTGTCGCGGGCGCGCTCCTCCCTGCCCAACCCCCACTGCTGTCGGACGCAGGCGTTTGCGCTGCTTATCCGCTGGGGGTTATACTGTTGAATTCGTAATCTGTTGGTTTTAATTATTTATTTATTCTTCCTTCCTGTTATGTTGCCCTCTGTGCTTCCAGGGCTCGCCCATGCACAGCTGTGAGAAAGTTCCCCAATTTTAGGGAACCTCTCTCTTTAAGAGTCTCTTCCTGGGACGGGATTCCCTTCCCGTGCCGGGATTCCCTCCTACCTCCTTTGTCTATAACTTCGTTCTTTAAAATAAAATATTCCCTACCTGGCTTTGAAGCCAATGATCTGCTTTGCTGGATGCCTGATGTCCTCTGCCAGCAGTCAGAAGTTATTTTGTGGAATTTGCTCAGCGTTGAAATGTTCTTTGATGAGGTAGAGAGGGAGAAAGTGTTCTCCCCATCCTATTCCTCGGCCATCTTTTTCTCTTCCCACAAATATATTCTTTTCTGTATTTGTGATACATAATTTTAAAAGAAAGCTCAGTTCTCTGGCATTATTTTTAAAAAAAAATACACTTTCTAGGAAGAATGAATGTCAAAAAGTTTAATTTAAAACAAATGCAGTGTCTCCCATCTGCCGACAGATTATAGACCTTAATATGTATAATTTAGTGTGATATACTGATCTTGTTTCTTGCAATCCAAGTGGGCCCTATCAGTCATTAGATGACTTATATATAAAATACATTGTTTATTTCATGCCATTGCAGTGGTTCTCTGGATTATGTTTTCAATCTAAATAACTAAGTGGTATCTATTAAAATCTTTTGCTTTATTAATTGGGCTTTTTGCCTTTTTATAATTGAATTGTAAAAGTTCTTTATTCTGGAGACTAACCTCTCATAAATATATAATTTGAAACTATTTTTCTCCCATTCTGTAGGTTTTTTCACTCTTTTGATATCCTTTGAACACACAAAATTAGAAAATTTTGATGAAGTCCAGTTTATCAATTTGTTGTTTCTGTTGCTTCTGCTTTAGTATTATGTCTAAGAACCATTGCCCGATCCAAGGTCAAATATAAATCTGTGTTTCTTTCCAAGAGTTTCATAGTTTAACCCTTATAATTAGATCTTTGATTCATTTTGAGTTCATTTTGATATGTGGTGTGAGGTAAGGATCCAACTTCATTCTTTTGCATGTGGATTTCCAGTGTCCCAGCACCATTTGTTGAAAAACTGTTATTTCTATTTTAAATGGTCTTGGAACCCTTTTCAAAAATCAGTTGACCAACGATGTATGAGTTTATTTCTTGACTCTCAGTTCTGTTCATTTGCTCTATGTGTACATCCTTACTATTGTCATGATAGTGGGCATTTATCATGGACCACATTATTTTGATGACTGTAGCTCTGTGATAAGTTTTGAAGTCATGCATTATAAGTTGTCCTTTGTTCTTTTTCAAGACTGCTTTGACTGTTTGGGGTCTCTTGCTTTTCCATATGAATTTCAGAGTCTTTTCTCCTTATTTCTACAAGAAAAAAGATAGTCAAAATTTTAACAGGGATTACCTTGAATCTGTAGGTCAATTCAGGCAGTGTTCTTATTATAAATGTTTTAGGGTTTTTTTTTTTTCCATTGGAATAGAATTGATTTACAACGTCGTGTTAGTTTCAGATGTATAGCAGCACAATTCAGTTATACATATATTCATTCTATTTCAGATTCTCAGTGTTCTGTAATAACCTACATGAGCACAGAATCTGATTTCTTTTAATTTCCTTCTGTTTTTAAGGCCCTATTGTAATTTTTTTAAGTGAAGTTTTAAAACACTGTCACTACTTAAAGAGATATCCATTATGAAATGATTCCTCTGTGTTCCCATGCAGGAGGGTTAAGCTTTAGAAGCAGCAGGAAAATTGATTTAGCACACTGATACCCTTTATTCCAAACCCGCCTGAGATGAAAGGGAATTTCTATGTGAACTTTTCCTTAAATCATGATGACTGTGACACACGGACACGTTGGTGTGTTTTGTCTGTTTCCATGCCATTCTCTGATGTGTGTGTGTGTGTGCGTGCGCTCATATGTGTGTGTGCGTGCCTCAACCAAGTGGATGAAACCTGAGACATTGCCTCCCACCCTGAGCTCTGCGGCTGCCTGTGATGATCCCTGGTGCAATTCCAGGGTGTCCCCTGAACCCACCAGCTCTTATGCATGGCCCTGTAATTTGAATCAAAATGCAAGAAGGATTCCTAACTAAAATGATTGGGAGGTGAAGTCAGACCACAGTAGAGGCTCCTAGACTGTTTCTGGCAGGGAACCCTGCAGCAGATGTGTCTAATTTTGGGGGTAGGGGGATAGATTCTGGGGAATAACCAGTAATGTTACACTGGAGAACAAGGGCTGGCTATCTTGTCTTCCACAACCAGCTGCCTTCAAGGTTCATATTTTGAAAGAGAAGAAAAGTGGTAGTGATATTTGCTGCTATAATATAGAAATGCATTCAAATTGAGATTAATTTTGAAATCTATTTCCACAAAGTCTACCTGGCAAAAAGATGAATGTGTTTACATGTGAGAAAGAGTTGGGAAGGAGTGTTAATTTGCCTCTTGCTCATAACTCAGAAACAGATTTTGCAATGTGCTCCCTGAGTAAGCTCCATTGCCGTGCTGCACTGTCGTGTCCAACTCTTGGAAAATCCCAGGCAGGAATACTGGAGTGGGTTGCCGCTTCCTCCTCCGAGGGATCTTCGTGACCCAGGGATAGAAGCCGGCTCTCCTTTGTCTCCTGCGTTGCAAGCAGATTCTTTACCACTGAGCCACCAAGGGAGCCCAGGCTCTGGTGCTCTTTGTTGTCTCTTCTCCTGCCGTCGATGCTACAGCCTGCTTTATAAAGTCAGTAATAAACAGTGAAGTATAGTGTCTCATCAAAAGCAGGAGATCGGGAATTTCCCTGGTGGTATAGTGGCTAAAACTTCGCCTTCCAATGCTGGGTATGTGGGTTCAGTCCCTGGTCAGGGAGCTAAAATCCCACATGGCTCTCTTGTGGCAAAAACCAAAACATAAAGCAGAAACAATATTGTAACAAATTCAATAAAGACTTTAAAAATGGTCCACTTCAAAAAGAAACCTTAAAAAAAAAAAGGAGATCTATTAACCCATTCCAGTTTATGAGGCATAAGTCCAAAGCAATGCTGACATCATATAAATCAAAATGCTATTCAAAGAGCCTTTTGGACTTGGAGCGAGAAAGTGGTCAAAAGGCCAAAGTCAGTATGTTACTTAATTTCAACTACTATTACAGATCCATTGATCTAAGACAGTAGATTGAAAATGGCCTATTGAATGTTTTTAAAATTTTTATAAATATATTTATAACTACTTGTACTCATAAAAGCATGTGTTAAATCTCATTATTTCTGTGGAACAGCAAATAGTGACCATTTGTCTTGTCTTTCACATGTCTCTGTATCTTTGTTTTTGGTCTGGGTGGTATTGAGACAAGTCTGCCCATACCCTTCGAGCAAACAGAGTAATTGTGTGTTCAGCTTCCTGTTAAACGTGAAACTTGATAAAGCTGCTCCTAAGGTCAATAGAGACCAGAGACATTGTTATCTGAGAGAAGGAAGAAGGGCCAGCCACAAGTTTCACGCCTCTCAGAAGCAAGAGGCTGAGCCAGCCAGCCTGCTTTGGCAAACAATTCTTTCCCTGTCTTTCAGACGCTGGCAGAGTGAAGGGTAAGCTGGGAATGTAACTAGTTGCTTCTGAAGCTTTGCCAAGTTATAAAGAACTTCCCGAGGCAGGAAGAGTAGAGATCTGGGAGTGCCACAGGGAACATTTCATATTAATATGATTATAGTTATTAGCATTTTATACTCTTTTATTTAGGAGATTGTTTTTATTTAGAAGCAAACCAAATTTCACATTCTAGGTTTGGGGCAAAGGTGGGAGACATTCAGAGAGAAATTGCTGTTTGAAGTTCTAAATGAGTGACTCTTTGGAAAAACCTGCCTTCATTTTGTTGATGACGACTGAGGCTTGAAATAATGAAAATGGGTTTGCTCTCAAATGATGCGCTTCCCAAGTGGCACTAGTGGTAAAGAATCTGCCTGCCCGTACAGGAGACATGAAAGACCCAGGTTCAGTCCCTGCATCGGGAAGATTGCCTGCAGAAGGGCATGTCAACCCACTCCGGTATTCTTGCCCGGAAAATTCCACGGACAGATGAGCCTGATGAGCAGGCTACAGTCCATGGGGTCACAGAGCGTTGGACAGAACTGAAGTGACTTAGCATGCATGCACGCACACTCAAATGACAGTCAGCATGTGTGACAGAAAGGAGAGTTGCCGAAATAGCCTTTTTGATGTGACTTACATTATAAGAAAAGTGATGGGGCTCAACTTGAAAACATAAGCATTCATACTGTGACCTTTATTACGTTAAAACTTTTCTTTACCTCATGACTATGACCTAATAGCTTATACTTCTTGCTGTTTATGTTTCCCATGATACCAAAAAGCAGTTTCCTAAAATTTTTATATATGACACATTGGTAATAGTTATAACTATTACATTATTAGAGTTTTCTAATCAAACCGCTTTAGTCAAATAAAAGAAAACTAACTTTATCATTGCCACGGAGCTATCACTAGATAATGCCTTAATTCTTGGCCACCACTCTTAATGATTTCAAGGAAGTATTAGAGGGCTTCAGAAGTATAACATGATGCTTACTTCGGCAGCAAATATACTAGCATTGGAACAATACAGAAAAGAGTAACATGGCTCCTGCTTAAGTATGACATGCAAATTTGTGAAAGCTTCCACGTTTTCAATCCATCATATATGAGGCATCTAGAATGATACATTTATAGAGACGACGTAAAATGGTGGTTGTCAGGGCCTGGGAGGAGGAGGGAATAGAGGATTAAACTGTAATGAGTACAGAGTTTCAGTTTGGGAAGATAAACATGTTCTAGAGATGGAGGTGGTGATAAGTGAATATACTTAATGCCACTGAAACCGCTTTTAACCACTTAAAATGGTTAAAATAGTAAGATTTGTGTTACACTTATTTTTCACAATAATAGTAGCTCTATGCACATTTATATCATTTGCCATTGTGAGTAGCAGAGGCATCTAAAAATTAATCCAAGGATGTTGGATCTTCAGTAAGCGTTCATTACACTCTCCCCATATTCCAGATTTTATGCGCATCACCAGACATTTTGCAGGTATAGGGCACAATCTTTCATACCTGAATAATTTGGAATCTGCTTGGGGAGACTTTGGATAAACACAGTTGAAGGAGAGGCTTCTCTCATTAAGCTGAGGGTGTTAATCGCATGTCTCTTGGCATTAGGTAGCATCATCTGGCATTCCTTACTTCTTTCATCACTTACTGAAGATAATTAGAGGAGAAAGGAACCTAGTCTTCAACCAGTTCAGCTCCATCATTTCACTGGCTCAAAGAAGCTATAATCTCCCCAAGGTCGTGCATCTGGTTAATAAGACTAGAGACAGAATCTATTCTGGTGTCTCTGTATCCAGTAGTTTGTTCTACCTCCTTGCTGAGGCCACGTTAAACCAAACTGGATTTTGGAAGCTGTTTACTCAGCTTTAGCACCTGTTCTTTGAAAATATTATGGGTACAAGAAATGGCCCTCTTTTAGCATATGTTACTCAGTAATAAATGCTTCCCAAGCTCAAAGACTCAACACCCTTGGATACTTAAGTCAATGTGAACATGTTCATAAAGGATATTAGTGTCAGCCGCATTGTGCATTTTGCAAGATTTTTTTGTATATTTGTATTCTGCATTGGCTTAGAAATCATATGCGAACTCATGAAAACTGACAACAAATGTGCCTTTTTCTATATAATTGCCATTCGGTTACTCTGTGCAGAACAAGCACACATTTCTCTGGAAACACAAGGTGATAATACTCAGCTAGGTCGTAACCGTTTGTGAGGGATCTGACTCAGTGTTTAGCTCTGTGAATGCCAGTGGCTGGAGCCCTTCATGTCATAGACATCATTAAATCATCCCCCAAGCCAGGGGAGAGAATCATTTCATGACTGCAAAGACACAGTTTATTTATTGCCACTCAAATATATATAGAAAAAGAATAGGAGAGGAAAGAAAAAGAATTTAATGAAAGATTTTACAGAATTTTTTTCCTAAGTTTATATTAGTACTCTGGTGTCTTTTGATGACTGGCTTTCCTTTATTTCTCTTCTTTTCTGTTTTTTGAGACTCATTTGATCCTCACAACAAACTTGGACAAGTGAGGTAAATAGTTAACCCCTTTATTCATTTTCATGAGCCTCCAGGAAGGCTGACCTTTTGTACCCAACCCTGGATATGTTTAAATATGTTGTTCCATCTGCCCAATCTTGGCCTTTTGAGATCTTTCTGAGCTTCCAAAACCCCAACTCTCTTGTTACCTCTCCCTTAAAACTTTAATTAGCACAAAGCATCTGTCCACTGGTCATATTGTTTATACATGTGTCTGCTGTTGCTTTGATGCGTGTGTGTGTGTGTGCGTGCTCAGTCGCTCAGTTGTGTCTGACTCTTTGAGACTCCATGGACTGTAGCGTGCCAGGCTCCTCTGTCCATCGAATTCTCCAGGTAAGAATACTGGAATGGGTAGCCATTCCCTTATCCATGGGATCTTCCTGACCCAGGGATTAAACCCAGGTCTCCTTCATTGGCAGGCAGTTCTTTACCACTATACTACCTGAAAAGCCCACTTTGATGTGTACATGTCAACTAATTGCCATGTGCTAATTATAAGCTCTTTGAAGGGTGTGAATCAGATTTCTTCTGCATTCATTTCTCTTGAAACAAATCACTGGGTACAAGGAGGTATTACAAATACCTGTCTTCAGTTGGAAAACCGTGGCTCTTGGAAACCACAGCATCCCTTGGAAACTTACTCGAAATTCACATTCTCTGGTCCCACTCCTGACCTCCTGATTCAGCAATGCTGGGCTGAGGAACTAGCAGTGTGGCTTTTAACAAGCTGTCTACGTGACTCTGATGTATGCAAAATTTTAAGAATTATCAATTTAGAATGTGTTCAACTTAGAAAAATTAAGAAATAGGTGAGGATCTATTCTAGCCCACCTATAAGCCATTTAGATTTACCCATACTGTTATGTCCTAAATCCACATGATGAAAACTATGTGTCATAAAAAGTGTTCGACATAAACCTAATTGAAAAATATATTTGATTAATTCAACAACAGCTCCACTTCCCAGAAAAAGATACATAGTTGCTAAGTAGTCCTAGATGAAAAGATATACACTTTCTCATGATCAGATACTAAAAGTCAAAACATTTAACTTTAAATTATCAAATTGATAATTTTTAAAATCTGCCATACCCTGTCATAGCAAGCTAAGTGAAAAGGAGCTTCCTAAGCTCTTGCTCATTAGATGAGTGTAACCTTCTTTGGGAACCACTTGCCTCTCCCTAATTAAAATGTACAGTCTTCTCTAATTTGACAGTGTTGTTGTTCAGTCATTAAGTCATGACGTACTCATTACCCCATGGACTACAACACACCAGCCCTCCCCATCCTTCACTATCTCCTGGAGGAGTTTGCTCATATCGCCATATTCCTTCCTCCAGCTACCCTGGAAGGGAGGGACATTTCCACCATCGCTTGAAACCCCTCAGTACTAGTTTTGTAAATAAGCATCACTGTCCTTAAAACAGTGGCTCTAGTGGTAAAAATCCCTCCTGCCAATGCAGGAGACATAAGAGATGTGGGTTCAATCCCTGTGTCAGAAACATACCCTGGAGGAAAATCAAAAGCTTTAGTCACTCAGTCATGTCCTACTCTTTGCAACCCCACAGACCGTAGCCTGCCAGGCTCCTCTGTTCATGGAATTCTCCAGGCAAGAATACTGGAGTGGGTTGCCATTTACTTCTTCAGGAAATCTTCCCGACCCAGGGATTGAACGCAGGTCTCCTGCATTGCAGGCAGATTCTTTACTGTCTGAGCCACTGAGGAAGACCCCCTGGAGGAGGGCGTGGCATCCCACTCCAGTATTCTTGCCTGGAGAATCCCCATGGACAGAGGAGCCTGGACGGCTACAGTCCACAGGGTCACAAAAAGCAGATACAACTGAAGCCACAGCGCACACACAGCCTTTAAGCAACCAAGAAGGACAAATGACATGCAGCAGACCTGGGTTCCCCTTCTAAAGAGTCCTCTTCAGTTTATATTTCTCTCATTTTTGGAGTTCAGTGCCCCTAAAATTGTAGGGAAATTGCCATATGTGATGTCAGCTGGAAAATGTTTCAAGAAACTTAGGTGGAAATGGTTTAAGTTCCGAGTCTAAATGAGCAGTGAACTGTTAGGCCATCTCTGTTTTTCCTTCCAAAATTTAATAGTCTCCTATAACCCTAGAGCTCTCCATTTCTTTGTTATTCTGTAAAAAGAAAGGAGATGCTTCCTAATGCACTGTTGCTGGCCTCATCCTGTTTTTCTTAAGGTGGTTGTTGTCTGTCAAAACAAGTTCTTTGCATTTTTTTTTTAACGCTGAGAATGATTCTTGAAGCAGTTTTGAGGATAATAGTAATGATAACAGGAGCTACCCCCTCAGTTCCCTGGGGGCTCAGGTGGTAAAGCATCTGCCCGCGATACAGGAGACCAGGGTTCCATCCCTGGGTCAGGAAGATTCCCTGGAGGAGGGCATGGCAGCCCACTCCAGTCTTACCTGGAGAATGTCATGGACAGAGGAGCCTGGCAGGCTCCAGTCCATGGGGGGGTCACAAAGAGTCGGGCACAACTGAGCGGCTAACGCTTACTGCTGAGAATCAATCTGAACATTTTCCAAACTGTTGTTGGCAATGGCAGTTATCATGAGGAAAACAGAAAAAGGGAAAAAAAAAAAAAGCTGTTTCAGGAAAAGTGGGAATAGGTGGGGTCTGGGAAGAGTTCCTTTATAATCCAATATTCAGGCCCTGCCAGGAGATATTCCAAGTTTATAGGCTATTTATGGGCTAAGTGTCTGCTTTATTTTTCTTGCCTTCCTTTTGTCAGAAAACCAATTTCTCACCACTTTAGGGCTTTCTTTCCTTCTTGATGGAGAAGTTTTCTTGTACTTGAGGTTCCTCCTTTTAGGTATGAGAAGAGGAATTAAGTTGCTTCAGTCATGTCCAACTCTTTGTGACCCCATGGACTGTAGCCCCCAGGCTCCTCTGTCCATGGGATTCTCCAGGTGAGAATGCTGGAGTGGGTTGCCATGCCCTCCTCCAGGGGATCTTCCCCACCCAGGGATCAAAGCCCTGGGTCTTCTCTTGTGTCTCCTGCACTGGCAGGCAGTTTCTTTACTACTAGCGCCACCTGGGAAGCCCCTTACCTCCCCAGGTGAGTCTTAAATATTCAAAAGTTTAAAAATGCATGCTTATATGAAACAGCAGGGACTTCCCTGGTGGCTCAGACGGTAAAGCATCTTGCTTACAATACAGGAGACCTGGGTTCGATCCCTGGGTAGGGAAGATCCTCTGGAGAAGGAAATGGCAACCCACTCTAGTGCTCTTGCCTGGAAAATCCCATGGACAGAGGAGCATAGTGGGCTACAGTCCACGGGGTTGCAGAGTTGGACACGACTGAGCGACTTCACTTCACTTCATATGAAACAGCAAAAATACAAGGAATTCTTAAAGATTTAAATTCTATTTACGTTGGTCTTGAACACAGAAGAATGGGGATTGTTGTCATGGAAAATTAACATGTCCTGGTAAATTTACCATGTGGATTTCTAGTGGTGCTTATTTCCAAAGCAGTGATTGTATAGAATATTAAAGTGAAGCACTATTAACCTTGAAGTTCAGATTCACTGAGAATTTGTTTCGGTGTGACAGGATTGATGGCTATGTTTTCTTTGTCCATGTTAAGACTTCTTATTAGCTGTGAAAAGGGATGGGCGTAAATGGCTTATTAACTTTGATTAACTATATCCGAAAGACATGAACAAGCATAGTGCAAGCTACAGTCAGAAAATGCTGTCGCTTTCAATTTTTTCCCCATTTCCTCTTTTATTTGCTCTTTCAGAAACTGTGAATTTACTATTCTACCTACCAGAATCTTTTCTTCCCTCTTTAGATTTTTCACTTTCTATTATTGATACTGACATTTTACTCAAAGAAATTACTCATTTAGGCTCTCTTCAAATCTAAAGGGATACTATTTTAATAAGAGATGAAAGGGAAATTTAACATAATACACCTGGAGTTGTCGGCATTTTAAGTGACAAATAGTAAAGTTTAATCTCGGAGGATTGTCAGAGACCCTAACCCTAGCCCAGGAAGTGTGTGCCTTCTTAGAGAATTGGCAAAAAATTACCAAGACAAGGAACACTGGGTACCAACTCCAGATGTGAGACCCAGGAGCATCTTGCTCTGTTAATCAACAGTGTGTGTAATTTTTTGGGTCATGAAAGTAGTAGTGAAAGTGTTAGTCACTCAGTCGTGTCTGACTCATGGCAACCCATGGACTGCAGCCCACCAGGCTTCTCTGTCCATGGGATTCTCCAGTCAAGAATACTGGAGTGGGTTGCCATTCCCTTCTCCAAGGGATCGTCCCATCCCAGGGATCAAACTCCGATCTCCTGCATTGCAGGTAGATTCTTTACCATCTAAGCCACCAGGGAATGCAAATTATATTTTTGCTTCTTAAAGAATCTCCTGTGGAGACTTGGCATAGCAGTCATACACCATCTGGTTTTTTTCTCCCAAAATGAATAGATGGCATAACTGCAGATGTCTTAGACACAGAGGATATGGTCATTTGGGTTTTTCCCTTCACCCAGAGTGAAGTTTGTGGGGTCACACAGAGTCGGACACGACTGAAGTGCCTTAGCAGCAGCAGAGTGAAGTCAGGTAGTCAAGGAGAATACTTGAGAACTTGCTTGGCAAATGGCCAGAAAAAGTAAAGAAAATGAAAAGTCCCCAAGGTCATATATTCTCTCCAACCTTGGATGGCCTCACATTTGCCAGAGATCACTTCCTTGTCATTTTTATGAGTCGGGCAGGACCTGAAGTTCAGTGCGCATCCTTGGTGACCCCACTGGCAGTTTACCCTCCTTTTCTCATCTTCAGCTATCACCTTTCTAAAAAAAAAACAGAAGGAAGAAAGCAATAAAATCCCTTAGAGAAAGCTGTTCTGACCTTTGATCTTCCTTTGATCTGGATATGACTAGGTGGGTGTCTATTCCGCTCAGGCTGCCATGATAAAATACTGTAGACTGGGTAGCTTAAACAACAGAACTCTTTCTCACAGTTCTGGAGGCTAGCAGTCCAAGATCAAAGCTTTGGCAAGTTTGATTTTCCCTGAGGCCTCGCTTCTTAGTTTGCAGATGGCTGCCTTCTCACTGTATGTGTGAGTGAGAGAGAGATCTCTGGTGTCTCTGTCTCTTCCAGGCCTGTTCCCGTGGGGCTCCCTATGACCTCATTTTACCTTAATTCCCTTCTTAGAGCTCCTTTCTCCACATAGAGTCACATTAAGCGTGAGGGCTTTAACATATGAACTTGGGGGAAACACAATCTGGTCCATAACGGTTGACGACACCGTGCTTTGGGATAGATCCAGTGTACCCCATGCTCAGTATGCCTCATCCATCATTTCTTTAGTGCATGTGGGTTCTTACATCCTCAAAACATCGAAGGAAGCCGTGAAAGAGTTCCCTCTTTCCTACTCTAAGTCATTGCAACCAGTTTTCTCATCAACAGACTTTCACTCTCTCTGTGAACTTCAAATATAAAACTACTTGGGTGTATCAAAAGCCTACCCTTGACCTAGAAGGATTTGATGGAATTTTTAGTATTTGGTTATTCGGCTGCAGCTGGTCCTGTCTGTGGCACTCAGGATCCTTTTTTGTGGCTCGAGGGCTTCTCTCTAGCTGTGGCCTGCAGCTTCAGTTGCTTTGTGGCATGTGGGATCTTAGCCCCAGACCAGGGATAAGAACCCGTGACCCCTGAGATGACAAGCAGATTCTTCACCATTGGACCACCAAGGAAGTCCTTGATTTGATGGATTTTTAAATGCTGTTTCTTTTACTAATTTCTCCATGTGTGCCCAGTCGCTCAGTTGTGTCCTACTCTTTTGCGACCCCACGGACGATAGCTTGCAAGGCTCCTCCGTCCATGGGATTCTCCAGGCAAGAATACTGGAGTGGGTTGCCATTTCCTTCTCCAGGGATCTTCCTGATTCAGGGATCAAACTCGTGTCTTCTGCAGCTCCTGCATTGCAGGTGGATTCTTTAGCACTGACCCACTGGGGAAGCCCCAGTATTCACTTACTGAGATAGTGTTACAGTTTCCTAGGACTGCCAAAACAAATGACCATAAACTGGATGGCCTAAAAACAACAGAAATTTATTCTTTCACTGTTCCAGAAGCTAAAAGTCTGAAATGAAAGTGTCTACAGGGGCTTCCCTGGTGGCTCAAAGAATCTACCTGCCAGTGCAGAAGACATAGGTTTGATCCACCATCCCACGTGCCGTGGAGCAACCAAGCCCATGTGCCGCAGCTACCAAGCCTGTGCTCCGTATCCTGGGAGCCGCAAGTCCTGAGCCCACGTGCCACAGCTGCTGAAGCCTGGCTACCCTAGAGCCCATGGTCCAGAACAAGAGAAGACACCACAAGAAGTCTGCACACCGCAACTGGAGAATAGCCCCTACTTGCCACAACTAGAGAAAAGCCCTAGCAGGAATGAAAACCCAGCAGAGTCAAAAAAATAATTAAATTCAAAAACAATTTTTTTAAGTGTCTCTGGGGCCATGTTCCCTCTGAAGGCCCTAGAGGAGTATCTGTTTTGTTCCTCTTTCCTGTTCTTACTGTTAGCAACCATCCCCAACAGTCCTTTGGCTTGTAGATACACCACTCCAGCCTCTGCCTGTCTTCACACAGCGTCTCCCCTTTGTCACTGTGTCTTCTCCATATGACCAAGAGCCCTCCTGACTCCCATGGTGTCCTCTTGATGCCATACTGGATTGAGAGCCTTACTCCAGTATGATCATTTCTTTACTTGATTACATCTGTGAAGATCCCGTTTCCAAATAAGGTTATATTCATAGGCACTGGATGTTAAACAATGTCAGTATTATTTTGGGGGCAGGACATAATTCAACCCATTCCAGGCAGTTGCTTTTGTTGGTTTGTTTGAGGTGCATACTGCAAGGCATGCAGGATCTTCGTTCCCTGACCAGGGATTGAACCCAGGCCCCCTTGCAGTAGAAGCATGGAGTCTTAACGACTTGACCGCCAGGGAAGTCTCAGGCAGTTTTATCTTTAATTTCCTGTGACTTCTACAATTCCAAAACATTGTCCAAGTTTCTTTCTAAAACATGATCAGATTTAAGTCAAAGGACCGCATGTATGTTTTCTGATGACCTCTCTTTTTTATGTATGATCTCTTCATTAAAAAAAATAATTTCCATATTGGTTCAAATTGTGAAAGACTTTTTAAAATGCTTTGCATTTGCTTGAGGCTGATTAATGAGTAAATTTGTAAACTATGACTGTTTTAATTAGCCAGGGTTAATTAATGTTTACCACACTTAGAAGATGAAAAGACATGTATAAATGCACTGTAACGTGAGTCATTTTTTAATTTGTTGTTGAAACTTAAAGTTTATTCAAATAGAGACTGCTTACATCACACAATAAGCTGTCGGAGACCTGTGGTAATTAGTGTCAAGGGCTTTAAATTTTTAGGTTAATTTTATTTTATTGAAGATGATCGTGTTTTAATACTGCATACTCAGAGAAAGCTAGTTTATATTTTTAGTTTGATTGTGTAAAAGGGAGAGAGAATAGAAATCTGAGACCAAACTGGTAACTCTTTATACAGTATATCGTAGTTTAAGATGAAGTCTGTTTTTTGTTTTTATTTCTGAGTTTTTTATTGCAGAGCAGGGTAGAGGAAAGAAAAAGGTTACCTGTGCTGAAATGAAACTATCACATTTAAGCTGCTTTTTTGAAGAAAAAACATTGCTAGAATTCTATGTAAATTTTCAGCAGGAAAAGCATCAGGGGCTTGGATGAGATCTAATGCCAAGATTGGGAAGTGTGGAGATGAGAAACATTTTGGAAGGAAAGACTAGGGCAAGATCTTCCGTAGGAGGCAGCAGCCAGCATTATCATAGAAGCAGTTGTCTCACACATAGGATGGTGAGGACATGGTTATCTGGGGTAATTTTCCAACATGTTCAATGGAACACAGCTCTGGTTTACAGGTGACAAAGGAGAGATGGGCTCAGGGATTACACCCCCATTTTACTCCTGTCCAAAGGGAGAGCATATTCAAAGGTAAATTAGCAAAAGGGTTAGAGCACTTTATTTTTATCTCCTACACAATTTTCTCATTCATTCTTTGCATAAGGTTGCTTTTTCTTTTTTTAATCATCTCATTGGAGCTCATAACTGAAATGATTTGACTTAAGAGCAGGGTGAGGGGAGAGACCTACAACTCTTTATTTGGATGCAAAAGACTTTGCTCCTTAGTTCTTAACAGTAACCACCATCTGATGTTATTTTTAACCATGGCAAAGTTCTCTAAAGAATTTTCACTAAGTGTGTGACGACACTTCACTATAGATGAGACTGTTCATTATCTAGCAGAATTCAATACATGATAAATCCCTTTGGGGGAATCTGATGTGACCTTTTTTCCCAAAATACCTGGGGAATGGGGAATCTCCTATTTTCTTTCCCATGCTTCCCTGTGGGCTGCTGCAGCATTTACATGCTTTCTCCAGACCACAGTTCCAGGGGCTCCAACCCTCTGCACCGTGATATGGAATATCACAGACTCCACACACCTAAACAGAACCTGTCTTTCTACCTCCAGTCTGTGCTCTTTTGATGGACACAACTCAAGTCAAGAATGCAAATATTAACCAGCCGCCTGGCAGCACCTCTTTCCTTTCCCAGTCACAGTCCCCCTCCACACCTCCCACTACCTGCGGAGTAACACTTTCGTCCTTCATATCGCATCCGTTAGTGTCTTTCTGGTTTTATCACTTGTGTACATTCTTGCCCACTATCGTCCCCATTTTTGAATGTCGACATGTCTTTTTAGGATTTTATAATCCCCAGGCTTCCCCTCTGTCCTTTTCTTTATAATTTACCTAAAGACCAACTGCAGGCCACTCTCTCCACACGTGGAATCCCCTTAGTCTATATTTTGCTATCAGCATATTCTTCCTGCAAGCCAGCATGTTCCTTTGCCCTGTGTGTATCCCACAAATTCCAAGTCCTTGGCTCCTGTCTAAGCTGCTTCCCTTTTCATCTCCCTTGTGCTCCAGGAACCAGAAGAGTCCCCACAGGCAGAGGCATCCCATCCTCTGTGCCTTGGTCCATGGGCTTGTGTCCCCTGGAACTGTAGTCATACTTCCTTAGCAAACCTGTAATATCACCATCCCAGCCCCAAAGTCCCAGTTTTTTTCTTTCTTGGTCTGTCCAC
This sequence comes from Nanger dama, assembly GCA_917880005.1. Classification (NCBI taxonomy): domain Eukaryota; kingdom Metazoa; phylum Chordata; class Mammalia; order Artiodactyla; family Bovidae; genus Nanger; species Nanger dama. The sequence goes on from CAKJTW010000020.1 coordinate 10,208,717, forward strand.
ACCCCTTACCATCGCATTTGTATAGAAATTACTTTTCTGTCCATCTTTTCTCTGGTGCCTTGAGCTTTGAGTAATAAGAAACTGCCTTAGTTATTTCCTACACTGGCCTGGAAGATGGTAGGATTGCTGAACAGCTGAATGCATGACTAAATAAATTAATGAGCTCATTAATTAAAAATAAAATGATTTTAATTTTCTTGGCTCCAGATTAATTTTTATAAAGTGAGTCCTTTCAGCCGCTCTTCATCTGCTCTGTTAATACTTCCCTGAAGACAGTCACTTTCCACCCATCTCCAAGCTTCAGATGCCAAGCACTTTCCATCACCAGGCTTGGTTCCCCTGCATTGTAAGAGGATCCCAAAGTCCTCTAATGCAGGAGATAAAGGACCATTGCTGTCCTAAAAATGTTCCCTGCAGAACAAGTTTTCTGTTAAAACACAAATAGGCCAGTGTGCAGAAGAGCATAGAGGCCTGGTGTGGTTTTTTTAATCGGTATAAATAAACTTTTCAAAATAGCTGCTACGTCTACAAACATGATACTTTGTCTACAGGAACAGGAGCATCCTCCACTATGATTTGTTCTGGTCTTATCCACACTTGCCTGTATTCCTTATCCTAATCAGCATAAATCATAGGCTCTTTGGAAGTGAAGTCACCTATGGAGGAATGTTGAAAATGTTACTTTCTACCATGAGCTAGCCAGCCTTGATCCTTGACATCCTTCAGAATACAGGCATACCTAAGGGATATCATGGGCTCAGTTCCAAACCACCAGAATAAAGTGAATGTTTCCATCAAGTGAGTCATGTGAATTTTAGGGTTTCTGGAGTGCATGTCAAAAGTTACTTTATGCTTAGTATAGTCTATTGTATGCAATAGCACTATGTCTAAAAATGCAACGTACTTACTCTGCCTAGAAAATACCTTCTTGCTTAAAATGGTAACCATCATCTGAGCCTTATCAATTTGTAATCTTTTTGCAATGCTCTTGTCAAAGATCACAGATCACCATCCAAATACCTGGATTATATCCAAGAATATCCAAGAATTTTTCAAAGACTTTGAAATATTGTGACAATTGCTGAAATGTGAGCCAGAGACAAAAAGTGACCAAATACTATTGGGAAAATGGAACTGAAAGACTTGCTTGACACAGGGTTGCCACAAACCTTCAATCTGTTTTTTTGTTGTTGTTTTTAAGAAAAGCAGTATCTGGGAAGTGCAATAAACCAAGGTATGCCTGTTTAGAGTTCAGTCGATTAAGCATCTATTAGCTATGGATCAGTTAGCATGCACTGTCTTTACTGCACAGCAGAGAATGACTGCTAGCTGTTGAGAAGGGCACTGCTGCCCTTTCCTTTGGATTCCTTTCATCCCCTAGGATGTCTCTTACCCAGGTGAGAAAGAGTCCTCTCACAAGTTTGGGAGAGGGTACAAATCAGACAGGGCTTCCCGTCTGGTGGCACAGACAGTAAAGAATCTGCCCTCCATGAGGAAGACCCAGGTTCGATCCCCCGGGTGGGGAAGATCCCCTGGAGAGGGAAATGGCAACCCATTCCAGTATTCTTGCCTGGAGAATCCCATGGACAGAGGAACCTGGTGGGCTACAGTCCATGGGGTCACAAAAAGCTAGACACGACTGAAGCCACTTAGCGTGCAGGCACACAGATCAGACAGGACCACAGGTACGGTGCGCAACTTGGATAGGACACAGTGGTAGGGGCTTCATTCCCACCCCCTCCTTTGTCACGTGCAGCTGGGGGTACAAGGTGGAGCTGGAATCCAGTCTACATGCAGTCTTGTGCCCCTGTGACTCAGTCCCCAAAGAAAGCATCCTGTGGGCTGGTAAGGGCCTGGCCTTTCTCAGGAGTAAAGGTGATGTTTTCATCTCCAGCTGCTCGCTCTTAGTTGATTCAGAACCCAGAGCCGAGGTGGAGAAAATGGGACGTGATGGGTGGGTGCCCCCAAACACCCCAGCACCCGCAGTGAAGGCTTCAGGGAAATATGTGCCCGGACTGTATACAGCTGCCAGAATGACCGTGCATTTATTAAAAAGTGTATTCACGGGCAGTTAAGCTGTCACTTGAGTACTTTGTAAAAATAATCTTCCTCCTCCTTTCTTGTGCTCACTAAAAGCTAAGCAATTTTTTTTTTTTAAAGGAAACGTGATACTCATCCAGATAGAACAAACCTCAGGTTTTATTTCATGTTTCCAATTTACTGTGTAGCTGAGAACTTCGGAGTAAAAACAAACAATAAAGTGGACCCACTGCAGAACAACCTTCCAGAGAACTGAGAAATACATACTGTGGAATGGAACTGGAGAGAAATTGATCTCTTGTGATTTCATCTCTTTACGTCTTCAAATCTGATAACTCCAATTCTAGGTGCCTTCTTCCCTATTTCTGAAAAATTCAGTCTCCTTGACCACAGTCATAAAAATTAAATAATGAAGTGATGATGGGATGAGATGAAATAGCTGATTCCCTAAAGAGTAAAAACTATTTTTAAAATACTTGGTAGGATGGCAAGTGAATTATTGGTTTTTTTATTTTCTCTATTTCTTGCACTGAATTTGACTCTAGCCAATTACTACCAAACTACATTTTTATGGAAAGAGGAATCACAGTGAAGTTCTACCTTATGCTGGAGGAGGTTTGCAGAGAAAAATTCTATATAATTGTGGGGACTTCCCTGGCAATCCAGGGTTTAAGACTCCACACTCCTCATTTAGGGGCCCAGGTCTGATCCCTGGTCAGGGAACTAGATCTCACATGCTGCAACTAAAGACCCAGTGCAGCCAAATAAATAAAATTTTGAAAGAAAGAAATTCTATATAATCATCATTACTTTGAAACTCCTTGAGCTTAGCCATAAAAGCATACATCTCTCAACTAGCCCAGGACAGCCAGATTTTCCCCTAGAATGTGAGGAGACAGCTATTTGCTGTGTTGAAGACCACAAGAAATAATTAACTTTTGTGTAAGGGATGCAGGCATAAAAAAATGACATTTATTTTTATCTTAGTTTGTAGAAAACATATAGCCTGTATCTGCTTACACTAATGTATATTATGTATTTTCACTATATATATGTATGTATGCATGTGCATATATACATTTTTTGGGGGTCTCGTTGCTGTGCGCGAACTCTCCCGAGGTGTGGTGAGAGGGGCTGCTCTCTGGTCGCAGAGTGTGGGCTTCTCGTTGTGGTGGCCTTGCTTGTTGCAGACCATGGGCTTTAGGGCGCTTGGGCTTCCATGGGCATGGCTCACAGGCCCAGTGCCCCTCCGCGTGTGAGGTCTTCAGGACCAGGGGTCAAAACAGTGTCCCCAGCATTGCAAGGCAGGTCGCTAACCACTGGACCATCACTAAATACATAGTGGGCACTGGACCATCAATATGTACTCCTTCCCTATATATGTTAACCAGAAGAAAGCATCCACATGTATACAGGCTAAAGCTGGCCCTAGAGTTTCAGTGCCATAGTACTGAAGGATTATATATATATTTATTTATTTGGTCGTGGCACTTGGGATCTTCAGCCTTCATTGCAGCACGCCAGATCTTTAGTCATGCCATGTGAACGCTTAGTTGCAACATGTGGGATCTAGTTCCCCGGCCAGGGATCAAACCCAGGCCTCCTGCATTTTAAGTCTTAGCCACTGGACCACCAGGGAAGTCCCTGAATTTTGTCTAATAATGTACTTCCAGACTTAAAGAATAGTTCTGAAAACATTGCATAAAATTTTCTTTTTTCAAAACTAACTCGCAAAAAGATGGGAAAGGAGAGCCTCCCGAGTGGCTCCGTGGTAAAGAATCTGCCTGTCAGTGCAGGAGATGCAGGTTCAGTCCCTAGTCCAGGAAGATCCCACTTGCTGTACAGCAACAAAATCCGCGCACCACAGCTGATGACTCTGTGCTCTAGAGTCTGTGCTCTGCAACAAGAGAAGCCACCACAAGCCGTCCATACCACAAGGAAGACCCAGCACAGCCAAAAATAAATTTAAAAATTCTTAAAGCTGGGAAAAATAAAAAGCTAGTAATTTTTTACCTTAAAAAAAAAAGTAAGTAAGTAACTTGCAGACATCTTGGTCCTTTACACCTAAATATTTCACCACGGGTTATTTCCTCAAAGCAAGGACATTTCTTTATATATGCGAGTCACAGCCTCAACACAGCATACTACGAGATTCTTCCTGTGATAGGTAAACTTGGTTTTTAGGCTACATTTTCGAATATTTTTTCCCCCGAAGGATTGCTTAGGCTCCCAACTACCCAGCCAGGCAGGACCAAGACTCCTGATGTAGCTGGAAATACAATCAGGACGTTGGCACAAGTTCTGCAAGTAAACATGAAAAGGAACTCTTCACTCTGTGTTTAGAAACCGGGGAACCTGATTGACATCAGAAATCTCTTGATTTCTGATGGCTGTGGGTAAACTCTAAGTTCTTTGATCTGTGTTGTTTGAAAGTCAAAAGGAATTTCTCTTGACCGGGGACTTCCGTATCCTCCATCTTACTTCAGGAAAACACCACTTGAAATAAGGAATGTTGTCACATAGGACGTGCAGCTATGTCTCTATCTCCCTGGGGATGCTTTGTTGCCATAAGTGGACAAAGCATGCTCCATGTAAAATCCCGTGTCCAAGAAACCACTAAAGAAAAATAAACCCCTATTCAGACAGTGGAGTCTGAATTTTGAGACCGTGAGAGATTTTTTTGGGATTGATAGTGTAGCTAAAAATAAGAGGACTGACCCAGTTTGCTGGGAGGTCAAAATGAAAACTAGATTTGTGGAACAGTATCACTTTGTGGTAATATACCTAATTTTTTCTCTTGTTGGAACATATGGCAGCATTGACTATTTAAATAGCTCAAGATCTGAAGCAGTCTAAATTATCTTAAATCTGACTCAGAATCAGTGAAACCGGATGATTGTTCATGTAGCACTCATTTATGCCGGTCTACCAGAGAAGAGGAAATCTAAAGTGGGAGGTGGATGAGAGGAGACACTGCTGTTGAGGGCAGACCATCAGAGCAGGAGGGACAGGTCAGGTCTCACCTGGAGAAGTGGGCAGGCCTCCCCGGTGGCTCAGTGGTAAAGAATCTGCCTGCAATGCAGGAGACGCAGGAGAGGAGGGTTCGATCCCTGCATGGGGAAGATCCCCTGGAGGAGGGCACGGCAACCCACTCCAGTACTCTTGCCTGGAAAGTCCCCGTGTACAGAGGAGCCTGGCGGGCTACAGTCCATGGGGTCATGAAGAGTCGGACACAACTGAGCGACTGAACAACACGGGGAACTAAGATCCTTGCAGCAACAAAGCCCACGAGACACAACTAGAGGCCCAGCACAGCCAAAAAGGTAAATATAAATAATGTTTTTAAGAGATAAAAAAAAAGATGTTATAGCCTGACACAGTTGCACACGAGCCGCACAGTGATCTTAACCTCCCAGCCTTGCCCAGCAATCACCTGAACACCACAAAGGTTCTCCCCCAGATCAGCATTTTAGACAAATTCTGCTCCATTGAACTACAGGGCAGTCCATGCTTAGAGGTAATTTCAGTCTTAGGGGAGAGTGCAGAAAGGAAGGATGTCCTTTGGTTTTTAAGTACATTCTTTTTCTCAGCGTCTGAATAACAATAACCTGTTTCCTGAACACTTTCCTGCTCTGGCTCCTATGTAATTTCCTGCCTGACAAACAGTCTGGCAAAAAAAAAAAAAAGCGGGAGAGAAATTCGTAACTAGTCTTTCCTGCAGTTTCCTGGTTCAGAAAAATTTTATCATAATTTTATCATGATGGTAGCTTGAAGGCAATAGGGGCGGGTTGGGTTTATGAACATGCCTGGGAGGTGTGTTGGCAGCCAGGTTTCTTCCGCGACCTGGCTTCTGGGCCGCACTCACCCTTGACACCTTGCTTTGTTTTGAGGCCTGTCTTCTGTGACAGGGATGCTGAGGCCATTGTGCAGTGATGCCTTTCTTTGTATGGATATGCCTCATAGCAATGCTCAGACTATAATGTGCTGAAGACTGGCCTGGGAGTAGATGTACCATGCTAAGTGAAATAAGTCAGATAAAGATAAACTATATGATGTTACTTATGTGTACTTATGTGCAGAGTTTAGAAAATGCAACAAACTAGTGAATATAACCCAGAAAAAAAGCAGACTTCAAAATAAGAACAAACTAGTGGGTTACCATGGGAAGAGGGAAGAAGGAAGGGGCAGCATAGGAGTAGGGGAGTAAAAGGTACATACTATTAGGTATAAAATAAGCTACACGAATACACTATACATCACAGGGAATATAGCCGATATTTTATAGTAGCTGTAAATGGAGTATAACCTTTAAAAATCGGGAATCACTATATTGTACATTATATGCTAAAGCTGAAACTCCAATACTTTGGACATCTCATGTGAAGAGTTGACTCATTGGAAAAGACTGTGATGCTGGGAGGGACCAGGGGCAGGAGGAGAAGGGGACGACGGAGGATGAGATGGCTGGATGGCATCACCGACTCGATGCACATGAGTTTGGGTAAAGTCTGTGAGCTGGTGATGGACAGGGAGGTCTGGCATGCTGCAATTCATGGGGTCGCAAAGAGTCGGACATGACTGAGTGACTGAACTGAACACTATACTGGTACTGGAAAAACTGAAGGCAAAAGAAGGGGGCAGCAGAGGATGCGACTCAATGGACATGAATTTGAGCCAACTCCAGGAGATAGCAAAGGACCAGGGAGCCTGGCATGCTGCAGTCTATGGGATCACAAAGTGTCAGACATGACTTAGCGCCTGAACAACAGCATAATATACATCTGTAACTTATATAATATTGAAAATGAACTATACTTGACAGTTTTTTAAAAATTGCCAGGGAACCATGTTAAATGTGTAGATTCTGTTTCCCTAGCTCAGGCTGGAACCTGAGATTATGATTTCAACAAACTCTTGGGGGATGCCCACATAGCAAGATAAGAGGATTCAAAGTGAAGAAACTACGAAGACCATCCATCCAACTCCCCTAATTTTATAGATGAGGAACGCAAAGTTTAGGGAGTTTCAGAGACCATGGTCACAATGAAAGTAAAAGTGAAGTTGCTTAGTCGTGTCCAACTCTTTGTGACCCCATGGGCTGTAGCCTACCAGGCTCCTCTGTCCATGGGATTTTCCAGGTAAGAATGCTGGAGTGGCTTGCCACTGCCTTCTCCAGGGGATCTTTCCCAACCCAGGGATCGAACCCAGGTCTCTCTCATTGCAGGCAGGTGCTTTACTGTCTAAGCCACCAGGGAAGCCTGGTCGTGTTAATTAAGTACAATATAGTGAACAGCATGGTAGTTATATGCTAAGGCATGAATCAGACGTGCATGGACCGTGATTGGAAAATTAAATCTGATCTCATAGTCTTGGTGTGGGCAAAATGCCTAGCACAGATGACAGCAGATTTATAGTAGAGCTTCTCAATAGGGAAAAAATTACACCCCTTTTATAAATATGCCTGCTGCATCTGTGGCAGTTGCAAAGGGTGGGGTTGAGGGTAAATGCATCGTTCAGAGGTGTAGTCCTCAGTGCTTTCGGATACATAAGTAATTATTTATTAAAATGTAAGAAATGATCAGGTGAGACTCTCCTGTTAGACAAGATTGAAAAGAAATTTCCATTTGGAGGAGAGGCTGCAGATAAATGTATCTATTTCCACCAGAACCAGAAAATAGGAGGGAAATGCTAACAGTGATGCAAGTTCAATTCTATACGAAAGAAAACGCAGCAAGCCTAGGCATGTTCACCAGTCTCCAGATCAGACCTTTACTAGCCGTGTTTCACAGGGGAAAAGCCAAGAGGTTGGATCTCCTCTGTATAACGGAGATTTCCTCCCTGCCCCAAATGTGTTCAAAGGATGGAAAGGGTAGTTCAGTAATTATATCTGAAGCTTGTAGAAGAGCTGACTTAATGTTTATAAAGTTCATTTTCATGAAACCTTAAATGTGGCAGTAAAACTTGTAGGAGGAGTTAGGCAAGTGGATTAATCACTAAAAGGAGAGCATTAGATGAAAAAGGATTCATCTCTTTCCTATTCAGAAGTCCTTTTATTGTAGCCACATGTTCCAGGAAACACACTCACTCAGAGGGACAGTGCGGATAGCGGAGTGCAGTTTAGTACACTGGCGGGCCCAAGGCAGAGTCTCCTCTTAGCCAAGGACCCCGACCAGTTTTTGTGAAAACCTTATGTACCCTAAATGTATAAGGTTCCCTAAAACTAGTCTGAACAAAGGAAAAAGAAAGATACAATCAAAGTTAACCATGATCATATGCCTTAATCTTCGGTAGTTAACAGTGGACAGTTATTAATAGGCCTATGGTCATACCCCAATAAGCATAATAGAGTGTATGATTCTGTTCAGTTACACAGATAATTAGGGTATTAATTAGGGTATTTTTTAGGCAATGGAGAGCCCTGGGGCTCTTCCTTTCAGGGGCCTGGTTTTCCAGTTGGTATGTCATCTCCATAGACGCTGGGCATATAGCTTAAAGTCCACAATCCGGCCCAAGATGGAGTCCTGCTGTCAAGACAGAGCTTGTTCTGTTTCCTCCTTCACTTTCATGGGGCCACTTTTCTCAAAAATAAATTCTCATGGAAGTCTACTGCTTCTCCAAGAACAAAATATGTTAGTCATTTGAAGATGAAATCAACCAGGGATCTCTTTTGATGTTGCTTTTTTAAAAATACATATTTTAAATATTTTTAATGACAGCTATGTGGTAAGATGTTTTGTTTCTCTTATTTGCTAGAAGTATGCCTGATATGGGCTTCCCAGATGCCACTGGTGGTAAAGAACCCACTTGCCAATGCAGAAGACTTAAGAGAGGGGGACTGGATCCCTGAGTCAGGAAGATCCCCTGGAGGAGGGCATGACAGCCCACGCCAGTATTCATGCCTGGAGAATCCCATGGACAGAACAGCCTGGCGGGCTGCAGTCCATAGGGTCGCAAAGACTAGCACACAGCTGAAGTGCCTTAGCATGCACGCACACACATGCCTGATATATATCCTCAAAGCATTTTTGAAAGGGCAGCATACAGTGGGTTTGATTGCATGTTAAATATTTGAAATTAAACTTCTTTTTGTTGTTTAAACTGTAGGTTAAATATTACCATCACTGAATTTAGTTAAATATTTCCACTTTTAACCAGAAGGCTCATAAGCTTGGGTATTACAGAAGATATTTGACTACAGAGGTAACTGCTGTAATTTGGGGCAGTAACAATTAGCTTTTACAAAAATAAAGAGTCTTGAGGGAAATGTGCCTAGTCTTTTAGTTTAATATAGCAGTTGGCAAATGTAGATGCTTAAAAGCTTTGAAATCCCAATATATGCCATCAAAGTGCTGTAATAAAATAATAAATTAATTCAGATAAAAAGATTATCCATCAGGGCCACCAGCATAGTAGAAGTGTGGTTTCTGTGTGATCAGTCTGACCATAAAATGCAAAGATAAAGTCTCACTCAGAATGAACAATGAGATAATTGCATTTAGTTCTGGATTTTTTTTTATTATAGGAGGAATTGTTTGGTACAAATTGTGTTAACAGTTGGTAAAAACCTGAGCCCTTAATAATGTCAAGAAGTAGGTGGCTGTCTTAGATATTTTATGATCAGAGAATTGAATCCTACTCCCACTTACAGTAATCCATCATTTCCACCCTCTTTTCCTCCCATAAACACCATGCCGACTTCATTGTTCCAAGTGAGATGACCAGAGGGGGCTGTTTCTAAATCTCCTGTGTCACATTGAGATAGAAAAGTGGATTTCTACTTTGGTACCAAAAATGTCTTTCACATCTAAGTGCTTTTCAGTCTACTGAAAATGTAATGTTTCTTGAATATTTCATTCTTTCATTTTCTGAAAATGAATATAATAAACCAGGAAAATTAACCACCACGGGGCTCTCTACATTTGAGCGGCCATTTGGAGGAAATTTCCTGCCAACGGTATAAGAGATAAAAGAGAAATGAGGGAACACCATGATTTGCTGCAATCTGAAATACTGTGTGTGTTTTATGAAGCGCAGATGGAAGATTTTCCACTGTGACGGCGCCCTTGTTGTGGTCGCTCGGTCTTGTCCAACCTCCTTGTGACCCTGTGGACGGTAGCCCGCTGGGCTCCTCTGTCCATGGGACTCTCCAGGCAAGAATACTGGAGTGGGTTGCCATGCCCTCCTCCAGGGCATCTCCCAACCCAAGGATCGAACCTAATGCTCCTGCATTGGCAGGCGGGTTCTTTACTATCTGACAGTATGTTTTGAAAGGAGAAGCAGCAGAGGAGAAAGACAGGATGTTTGGGTTGACAGGCCATGAGGAATGTTGGCAGGCAGGGCTGTGTGCCCCACAGGAGAGAAGAAGGCTGGCCAGAGCTTCGTGTCTGCAAGGCCACAACTGGCAGGGCTCAGGCCTTGTTGCTTTGTTGCCTCAGAACTCATATTGTGCAGCCCCTGGGAGCATTTGAGGAAGACAAATTGTTTTCAAGGCAAAACAATGAGAACTGTTCAGGAGTGGAGCAAGCAGGCAGCCTGTTACTTACGCTTTTCTTGTTCTTACACATGTTCATGGAAAGACTAGAAATTCACTAGATATGTCCTTCAGCTTGAAAGAAACCATACCTGGCTTACTGAGCCAGTGCACTGCAAATACCCCACCAAAGCATCCTCTCCATTCCTCTGTGATCCCTGTCGACCAGGAGAATCTACCCGTGTCTGGAGGGAAGGACCATTCCAGGTTTCTCCCTGGGGGAAGTGGTGCACCTGGTCAGAGCATCCACCTTGGTCTAAGCCATCCTCCCAGGGCTCATATCTTACCCTGGGCATTGCTGGCTATGATTCTGTATAAGTGGCTTATCTACCATGCGCCTCAGTTTTCCTGTCTATAGAATGGAGGTGGTAACAGTGCCCATATCATACATAAAATCATGCCTTGCAGTCGTGCCCAGCAGACAGCAAGCGGCAGCCGCTGCCACTGCTTCCGTTGTGACTGTTGCTGTTACTCACCCAAGACGTGGCTTTGGTTTGGTTTAGATGAGCTGCTGCAGAAAGAACAGAACTACTCGGACGATGTCTTGGCCAACATAATCAGTGAACCGAGGATCAGCTACGGCAATGATGCTCTCATGCCATCTTTGACCGAAACCAAAACCACCGTGGAGCTCCTTCCCGTGAATGGCGAGTTCAGCCTGGACGACCTCCAGCCCTGGCATCCTTTTGGGGTCGACTCTGTGCCCGCCAACACAGAAAACGAAGGTAAGAAGCCCAAGAGGGAACAGCAACAGTCTGCTACATATACAATCTCTCTCACATTGCTAGAGGGTGAATTTCTATATGAATATTTTTAAACGCTTTCTCACCGAGAGGTATTTTGTTGGTTCTGGAATGAAAGCACAGCATCCAGTTAGAGTCCTTGAGACGGTGGCCTCAAATGCCCACCTTCAAAGAAAACAGGTGATGGAATTACAGAAATCGCAGCTCACTCAGTGAGCAGAGAAATTTCAGTGGGGCCTGTACAAATGGAGGTTTGAAAGGGACCCAAAAGGCCCTCGTCAGTTATTTATTTTAGTGCATTAAATTTCGGATTGCGTTAAATGTGAAAGGCAAAGAGAGAGAAACACGCAGATCATGAAATGTAATTTTGCTTAAGAGTTAACACAGTTTGAGGTTTAGAAAGTTAAATACAAAGCATTTGTCAAAATTAAGAAGCACATTAATCTAAATGTTACTTCCTTTGATAATTCAAAGAAGCAAGATTTTTCCCTGTCAATAAATTGGCACAATGGATTATATATATACTCTTTCGCAGGGATTTCTTAGCAAAACTTTTCAAATAGTATCTTTTGGGCAGAGAGAATTTTTAGTTCTTATTCCATTATATTTTCCAGAAGTATGAAATTTCAAACAGGGGAACACCTTGATTTTGAGATACTAATAGTTTGTTTTTCAAGAACAGGATTTTATCTGTGATTCTGCTTTGTTAAAGTAACGACTTTTGATGGCAATATTTGTAATATGGATACCTCAAAATACAGTCAGTCACTCCTCCAACTAAATATAAATCCAGTTTTAGACCTTAAGTGCACTGGAGAAACTTTTTTAAGAACCATTGCAAAAATCTTTAATATAGACTGCTCTCATAAAAGGGGTAATCACCACAAATTTGTTTTATTCATTTGGAAAAAGGTACCTTTTGGTAATAATATCAGATACAAACAGCAGTGTTATTTATAATATAAAAATAATTAAGACTACCATTTATGAAAACAGTTCTAACATGGAAAAAATATAAAGAGATTTAGTATCAAAGAGCTGGGTGACATGAAATTGCATTATTACTAGAATGCTACTTATGTCATTTTTTAAAAGAGAAATACATTTTGGTCATTTAAAATCCTAATCACTCAATCTCAAATGAGAATTGTTTGCGACAAATGTCCAGTCTCATGTTGTGAATAGAACGCACACAAGATTTCCTCTTTTCTTTTAAGATAACGGGTTGTTTAATGGACAGAAAAATAGATAACATGTATGAGGTCTCACAAACTTTAGTAGCAAATTGCAGTCCTTTATGCCCTTTTTATACCAAATAGTGTTAAATGTGTAGTTTGTCATTTTTGTCCAGGTTTTAGCTTTTTACAGAAAAACTTAAATACATAGATTATTCTCTATTTTTATTAAAAATTACGACTGCCACTGAGAACTTATTTATCTCCAGTGTGCTTCTAATATTATAAAGAATTGCCTATCAATTGCTTATAATTTAAGACCTTTCACATGTCTTTTAAGTATATATTTTCCATAAATGAAATGTTCCCATTTAATATTTTCAGTTATGTATTGATTTTGGAAAAGTAGGATAAACGTACTTTAGAGTTTACCTAAATCATTTTTATGAACACACACACAAGTAATAGAGACTATAAATTGTAATTTATTTATGGGTAAAGTTTATGGGAAGAGATTTAGAAAGCTAACAACAGAAACTGAATTAGCAGCAAAGTGAAATTAATTCACAGACATTAGTGTTGATGTTTGTTGTAATATTCAGTATATCCTGTGAAAATGTGAATCATGCAAAGCTTGATGAAGATAAAGATACTGTAGCCCTGTTTATGTTAACTCTTCAAATTTAGTGAAGACAAAGAAGTGCAGTGCATAGTTCCACACAGCACAATAGAGAATAGCAAAAAGTTATAATAATCCCTGAAGGTGTTGCCTTCCCTGAATTTCAAAATTTCCCTTTCTCTATCAAGTATTAAGAGCTTAGCTTAACTGCTTCATGCATGACTATCAGCCTACATTTTTCCTTGTTTGCATTTATTATATTAATAGCATAAATAAAACCAGCAGTTAAATAAATCTGCCTTCATATACCCTAAGTATTTTATTTTGACCCTATATGCATTCATATACATATACATGATCACAATTAAAAATTACATACATTCTATTTCAATGTGCTTCTTATGTTAAACTTTCTAAATAGTAACCAAACTGATTTTGTTTAGAAAAAAAGGCCGGGGGTGGGGTGGAGAGGAAAAACAGTGACTGTTCCTTTTGTGTAGAAATAGTGAAAGGAATTGTTTCATTTCCGTAGAGCGGCTTTCTGAAACCAAGCCCCTGGTGCCACGGCCAGCATCCTCACTGTCGTCCTGCTCTTCTGCCCCTTGACACCTCTCCCAAATCAAGCAAGAAACAATTAAGTGTCGTCCAAGTTAGAAAGCATGCTGTGATTTTTTTTTTTCCTCCTTCTCTTACAAATTAATCCAAAGAAGGAACACTGGACTTACGATCCTGGCTTTTCCCCAAAGTGATCCATTTGGATCACTGATCCAAAAGGTCAGAGTCAAGTACAAAAATGGTTTGGCGATATCGCAGAACAGCAATGGACTAAATACACACCTCAGGACACTTGAGTGTTGCCAAGATTGATACCCAGTTGGACAAAGTCTGTGATTGAGTGCCTCTGGAGCCCTGACTGGGAAATAGATTGCCTCAGTTCAGTTCAGTCGCTCAGTCGTGTCTGACTCTTTGTGACCCCATGAATCGCAGCATGCCAGGCCTCCCTGTCCATCACCAACTCCCCGGAGTTCACTAAAACTCAACGTCCATCGAGTCAGTGATGGATTCCAGCCATCTCATCCTCTGTCATCCCCTTCTCCTACCCCTAGTCCCTCCCAGCATCAGAGTCTTTCCAATGAGTCAACTCTTTGCATGAGGTGGCCAAAGTACTGGAGTTTCAGCTTCAGCATCATTCTTTCCAAAGAACACCCAGGACTGATCTCCTTTAGGAAGGACTGGTTGGACCTCCTTGCAGTCCAAGGGACTCTCAAGAGTCTTTTCCAGCACCACAGTTCAAAAGCATCAATTCTCCGGTGCTCAGCTTTCTTCACAGTCCAACTCTCACATCCATACATGACTACTGGGAAAACCATAGCCTTGACTAGATGGACCTTTGTTGGCTTCTTTAAAAGAGCTAATATTCTTATTAAATAAGGATGTTATTAAATAACAGCAAACTCGCAGAATGATATTGGAGGCAATAATAGTTAAGATCTCAGAGTTTGAGTTCTGGTTTTCACCATCATCAGACCAACCCTCCTTTTCTAAATGTTGAAAAGTCTCCTTAATGAATCCTAAAATGAGCTGACAGTGTTTAGGGGGTTAGTCAATATAATGGACGTCAAAGTAAATGTTTCTGTTAAGTGTTCAGGCTTGACTACCAGTGGAAAACATAGCAGTCAAGTGTCTGCCCCCTTACGGATGTAACAAATATAGATGCAGACTGATACGGAGGTCCTGAATTGAAGTTTTTCTTCATATTATCCATTGGTGGGCTCTGGGAAGATCCAGGTTACAGAAGGGGCTGTGCAGAAATGATTTGTGTTCCCATGTAAAGCTGAGTTAGGTTCTGGGCTCACATAATCGTCAATACGTAAGTGTCCAGGCTTCCCTGGCGGCTCAGATGGCCAAGAACCTGCCCTCAGTGTGGGAGACCCTGGTTTGACCCCTGGGTCAGAAAGATTCCCTGGAGAAGGGAATGGCAACTCACTCCAGTATTCTTATATTCTTGTCTGGAGAAATCCATTGACAGAGGAGCGGGTGGGCTACAGTCCGTGGGGTCACAAGGACTCACATATGACTGGGCAACTCACGTGAACAACCTCAAAAAGTGCAGCAGAAATTTGGGAAGCTGTGTGGGATGCAGGGCAATGTTTTTTTGTTTGAGTTTGCCCTGCGCATTCTGTCTAGCATCCCAGGTCCCCAGCTATTAAATGCCGTTCATATCCTCCCTCCTATCACAGTGACAGTCCAAAAGACCTCCACATTCCACACCATCCCACACTCCAGAGTACTGTGCATCAGAGTTTACATTCCAGCTATTTGATCTGGGCCAAGTCACAAAGTGTCTCTGACTATTTCCTAGTTTATAAAATGAAGTTGATAATAATTGCTGACTCAAAGGGTGTAAGCATTTAATAAGATGCTATGAAAAGCTCTTAGTAAAGTGCTTGAAATGTAGGAAACGTTCAGTGGTAGCTTTCTTTTTAAAAAAGTAGAACCAGGACCTTATTAGAGAAGTTTTACCAGCTTGTCTCAGTCACCCTATGACCTAAACAGTATCCATTAAGTCACCTACATACAAATGGGAGTTTCATTCTGAGCACATGTTTGTAAATCCAGTTCGTTCGTAAGTTCATCAGAGTTAGCCTAGGTACCCAACTAACACAATTGGCTATATAATACTGTACTGTAACAGATGTATAATGCATTTCATGCAAATAATACATAAAAGGGGCTTCCCTGGTGGCTCAGACGGTAAAGAATCTGCCTGCAACGCAGGAGGACAAGTTCAATCCCTGGGTCAGGAAGATCCCCTGAAGATCCAGTATTCTTGCCTGGGAAATCTGATGGCTGGAGGAGCCTGGTGGGCAACAGTCCATGGAGTCACAAAGAGTCAGACATGACTGAGTGACACATAGCACATAAAAAGTAAACATCACTGAATTAAGTCAAACAAACAAACAAAAAAAAGAAAATACGTTTCATCTTACAGCACAGTACCTTGGAAAGTACAGTAGTACCAGCTGCTTTTACACTTACTTCTGGACATCCTGGGCTGGAAATAAAGATACTGTTCTACTGAACTCTGACCTGTACTGCACTGTAAATTACAGAAAAGCGCAGCCACCTGTAAAGGATCCGCCTGCACAGTGTACCCCAGACACGTGAACTAACTTACATGACTCAATATGCAACCACACATTCACTTCTTTGAAAGTTTGCCACTCAGAGGTTCATATGTAGAAGACTTACTGTATCCTTAAAATTAATGAATGTAACAGACCATATAATAGTCCTAAAATCTCACTTTTTCTCCCCATCTTCCTCTTCTCCCTCTCCCCAGAGCCTCGTTCCTTGCTAATCTTACCCGACATGTGCTCCTATACAGGGCTATTGAAAATATCTAAAATTCTCAAAGGATTTCCTTTCATTGTTCCTGCACTCCTTATCATCATCAGAGCTTCAAAGGCCTACCAGCATTTGTTGTTCTTCTCAAGAACAATCAGTCAGATCCACACAGAGGGTCAATCACCCAGGCGTTCTTTTCATTTATATTGAAAAAAATAAGTGTATCACAGAACAGTTTTCCAATATTTTAAGCTCTTTGACCAGCTGCGATTTGCCTTTGGGGATTTTTATTCTGTGGTTTTTCTGAGCCACAAAACTGAAATGGCTAAACTGAAGTGAGGCTGTTGTTCCTAAAACGGTTGTTCTCACGGATCAGGAAATCATCTGGCTGAAAGCTTTTGTGTTGAGAGCATTTGTGTTTGTTCTGTATTTGCATGCCTCCCTGAATAGGCCAGGCTGAAGATCCAGAAAATGCAGTGGCCACTGGAAAGTCTTTGTGGCCAAGAGTCAGCTTGTCTGTATGTAACCCGTACACAGAGTACTCTAGTATTCCTCCAGAGGCACAAGAGGTCTTGTAAGACCGGATGTGTGTGATTGCATCGAGAAATAGCCCCCTGGTCCATTTTCACTTAGCTATAATGCAGCAATGAACAAAGCACTTTTAAAATGGGGAAAATGGGATTGAATAATGTCCTTCATCAAACCTGGAAGCCAGGCCTTTTCAGGCCCCTCTTAATCTACGTGTAAAACTGGTTTCCTGTTGCCCTTGTATCACCTTGGGACTGGTGGGAAGGAGAGTTTATGCTGGGCAACTTTTAGCTTAGAGTTGGTTTATTATTAGTGCAGTGAACACCAGAACCAACAAACTCAGAAGTCCTTGAGTTACTATCCTTCTATTTCTCTTTTGTAGGGGACTATTTGATGCAAAGCTGCTGCAGGCAGTGAAATAACACATTTCTGCTAACGTTTTCATGTTTCCTATGTTTAATTTACTACACAGCCAAAGTAACATGTTTTGAACACTACTGAAGTTACCTTATATTGAAGTTATCTTCTGGCTCAAATGGTCTATTTGAAAAATTAGAAATATTTATTTTGGATTGGGAATAATACACTCCTTTGTCTTGTCAGTGTGTGTTTTTTTTTTTTTTACAGTAATGTGATTATCTTTTAAAAAATGCATAGGTGTCTGATCACTGAACACAAGAATACCGTATTTTTGAATATTTATTCATATTAAATCAGCCTCACGTTGTTAAACTAAGGTTTACGTCACTAAAACTATTGTTGTTTATCTTCCAAAAAACAGAAAAAGTATTTATTACTGTTTCCAAATAATACATGCACCTTCAAACAAAAAGGCAGAGGAATTTATAGGAGTGATCTCTCACCCACAGTAGACTAATGATAGCTTTTTGTGGTAGTATCTTTCAGGCTTCTTTCTATGCTCAGTTGAGGTGTTTCCATATTCCTTTGAGTAATTAACAGATAGGGCTTCATCATTTGTAAAGGTCTTTGGCATACATGTGCAAGTTCAGCCCTGGGAAAACCTAGATTCCTGGTGACAGAACTGAGGTTCAGAAAGAATGACATTTGCCCAGGAACACTGAAAGTACAAGTGGTAGCATTAAAATGGACCCTGAGACTGACTACCAGGTCTTCAACCAAGATTTAAAGCACAAACTCAAGTGCTTTCCCGTGAGTCACAGTTGCTAATGATTTAACCACTGATGAAGGTTTTGCTCTATGATTCTGGTATCTTTTTTTCAACTGAAGCACCATTTGGGGCTCTTGTCATCAGGAAGTCCTCAAAAAGTACAATAATCCTTCCATGAACACCATTTTATAAGGAGTAATAAAGTCCCTTATACAACGGAAAAGGATGGAATACAGAGAAACAGTGTTGCCCACATGTATTTGTGAGTTGCAGAAGGAAGTAGGTCTTCATTTGATAGAAGGCAATGGCACCCCACTGCAGTACTCTTGCCTGGAAAATCCCATGGACAGAGGAGCCTGGTAGGCTGCAGTCCATGGGGTCACTAAGAGTCAGCTGAGCGACTTGACTTTCACTTTTCACTTTCATGCATTGGAGAAGGAAATGGCAACCCACTCCAGTGTTCTTGCCTGGAGAATCCCAGGGGCGGGGAGCCTGGTGGGCTGCCATCTATGGGGTCGCACAGAGTCGGACATGACTAAAGTGACTTAGCAGAGTATCAGTCATCTTCACAATAGGTGTCATAGATTAATTCATAAGTAGAATATTTAATAAATGCAATTTTATAGTATTAGAGAGTTTCTGAAATGGATTTTTAAAAATTTTTGTGTCCTCGTTACAGTGAGAAGAGTTACTCTATTAATATTTTACTTATTAAAAAACAGCCTCAGATGTGGTCATTTGCCCTTGGTCACTTATATTGTAAATATCAGGTTTGGCTGTCTCCACCGCTCTTTCCCCTCTCATGCTGCCAGGCTGCATGATAAAGGACCAAATCACCTTTTCCTTTGGATGTATCAAAATGTCTTGGTATTCTCAGCAACATTTTTTTCTGCTGTTTTGAAGACTTGGCTTGCTGCCATTTTCTTCTCCCTCACTGTTCCTGCCAGTGTGTGGCATTCAAAATTGACTTGGGTATGTAATCCCATCTTTGAACGCCTGGGCTGTATGCATCCCTAAGCTGTATGGTCTTGTTGAAATTGCTGATCCAAATGCCATCCCGTCCAGGACACCTTCTCTTCCCATGGACACCGCTGCTCACTTTTTCTTATTTTCTTACCTTTCTATTTCCAGGGCCATACCCAAGAGGCTTTATCCCTCCTTCCTGGCTTTACTGACCTTCCCAGGTGGCTCAGTGGTAAAGAATCCACCTGCCAGTGCAGGAGACGTGGGTTCGATCCCTGGGTCAGGAAGAAGGAGAATGAAATGGCAACCCACTCTAGTAGTCTTGCCTGGGATATCCCGTGGACAGAGGAGCTTGGGGGATTACGGTCCATGGGGTCACAAAACAGTCAGACATGACTTAGCGACTAAAGAACAACAAACAACCTGGCTTCCCTGTCCCCTTGTCCATTGTTAATCCTAAAAGCTTTGTTCTCTCCCTTACCCATTTCTTAAAAGACCAGGGTAAGTTCAAGTTAATATTTTCTGAGAACCAGAAACACTTTGGAAATACCAGTTAATGGTAATAGTAGTGGGCACTATGTGCTGCCGTCAGTGTTTTCTTTGGGTCAAACCCAAAATTGTAAAAGTTGACAAACACAAAAGGAAATACTCTCACTTCATATCTTTCAACTATATGTCATCTATTAAACAGAAACCAGTCTTTAAAAAATACAGAGGGAAAAAAAAGAAAACACAGAGAGGGAGCTAAACTCTGGCTTACCTCTGCCTCCCTCAAAACTGGGAACAAATTTGATTCCCTAAATGGCAGATTATGTGGTGAAGCTTTATTCTCCTGATAAATTCCTATTTGCATTTCCCCTGAGGATTTAACTGAGTCCTTTTGTAGTTAATTAACTGTAAAATAAGATAAGGTTGGACAGTTGTAAAAGGAGTTATCTTTAAGATTTTCCACCGGACTGGGTATCATGTATTTTATTTCTAATCAAAAGCCAAGAAACTCTCTCTAAACTCACTGGGAGGAAATCCCACTCTCACCAGCCCCTCTCCTTTGATGTTGCCTCGTATCCTGGTGAGTGTTTTTATTAGAAAATTTAAGGAGCAGAATTGGCACATCAATAGCGATAAGCGTTTTGAAGTGGTACCACTCCCATCCTTGATGCTGGAGATTAACTGTGGTTCTTTTCTAGCTGCTCCTTTTTTTTATATATGCTTTTTTTCCCTGCGCTGTGCCACAACTTAACCATCTCAATTTGTCTTGTTTGCTTTCCGTGTGTCTTGCTTCCTGTACCCAGTCGAGCCTGTTGACGCCCGCCCTGCTGCCGACCGAGGACTGACCACTCGACCAGGTATAAGCCGGGTACCCTCCTCCCCCCTCCCACGCAGACGCAGCCCCTTTCTCCGGGGTCAGCCCCTCCACATTGCAAGGTTGGAGAAGCAGGATGTGAAAGGACCATGGAAAACAAACTTTAAAACTCTCCCTTGTTTTCCTTACACTTCATTTCCCAAGTTCCTAATTAGATGATTTTTTTTTTTAATTCTTTCTGAGCGTTCCTTTTGAAACAGTGAAAAGGAGCCCTTCCAATGCTTGGGATTTTTTTTTTCTTTTTTTTTTAAGTGGAGAGGATTCTAGAGACCCTATCTTTCCTCGAAAAATGGAAACCTACGCAGAGGTAGACTCCAGCTGCTGGTGACCTGGTTACTTCTAGGAGCATCTGTTTCTTCCTTTCTTGTTTGGTATCCAGATGCTCTGTTTCTAACTGAACTGGGCTCAAACTTCAGTTCTTGTTAGACGTGTCTTCCTAAAAATAGCAGAATTGGAGTATCTTTAGAGCCCAGAAATATTTCCGTTTTATCTTCTGTGGGTTGTATATAGTTATTCTTGATGAGTGTCTAAAACACAGCAGAAGTCCCATGCCTAATTTTCCATACAAGTCCTTTATTTTTTCTGGTACTTTAAATTCCCATTAACACTAGTATGGACACTTCTCTTTTTTGTAATTTCCTGAGCATTAAGAAGAAATGCGTTTTCACCTTTGTTCTGTATTGAGCCTAGGTCTCAGATTTACTTTTACACACAACAGAAGCATATATATGCCTGGTTTTGACCCCATGCACAACCTCACCCAATTGATAGCACCATTGCTTTCAGTGGATCAGAGAGAGGAGAAAAGTTAACTGAATTGGCAAATCTCTCTATATATTTTGGGAAGATTTTACTCCCAAGAGTGCAACCCTACCCATATTTTCCCTCTATCCTCATAAGGTCCCCTGCAGTAATCTTGGAACAGGGTGTTAACCTCATAGGGACATGTTAATGCTAGGAGGTTGTTGACCTCTGATCCCCTGTTCAGATGCAGCCAGAAGCAGGACCCTGCCCCTCTTTCTTCCAGCTCAGGTTCAGGTTGCATCTGCCTCCAACCACCGTCATTAAGAAGTTCAGAGTCTGCCTATGGCTTCTTCGTGCCTCTGCAGTGTAATTAACAGGGCATCAGGGACGGTGGAGTGACAGATCTTGACAGCCAATCTTGATTCTGTGATCCCTTTCTGTAGGGCTTTTCAGAGACATAAATTACAGTAAGTCAGGCACAGCTTCAGCTCGCCTAACGTCTTCCTTATTGCCCATGTCACACAAGTGAATTTCAAGAAACAGGGAATTGACACATCCCCAGCCTGCTCAGCCCACGGATAGGAACCAAGGCTGAGGGTTGGTTCCGTTCTAACTGCATCTGAGACCGGCTCGGGTTGATCCTTTGCCTTGGGCCATTTTTTCATGGCACTTCCTACTTTATTTTTAAAGGAAGAGATGCTTCTCATCCACAAGCGTACAGTGTGAATTAGAAGCACTCACTCAGTAAGTTTTATTAAGTTGCTATATTGGGCACACAGGGCCATTATGTTCCTACTGAAAAACCCAGGAAGAGATAACACCACCGAAGTCTTTTTTAAAAAAACATGAAATGGACTTCTCCATACGTTCTTAAATGAAAGCAATTTGTTTTAAGAGTTAGAGGATATATAGAGATGGGAAGAAGCCTTTTCTAAAGTCCCCATTGTAACATTGGCAATAGCTCCTTTTGTTATTTTACAAAGACCCCTTAGCTGCTTTGGAGGTTGAAAGAATTGAAGTGATAAGGTCCTTGCTCTCAGGAACTTGAAGCAGCATAGAAGAACCATACTCTGCATATTTAGAAAGATGAGATGGAATTAGAAAGACAGGGAAATTCAAAGCAACAGAAAGTGTAAACCACCTTGTGATGTTTGGAATGTGAGCAGGTGGGCCATTAACCGAGGGGTGCATTGCTGCAGATGAACTGCAGGATGAGTTTTGAAAGGTTTGGAGCACATCCATTTGCAAAGAGAAGAGTTCTGTATGGATGAGAGAATGACTGGGGCCAGTCTTCCTTTCTTACACTGTTGTAAAACTTGAGTTCCACCAGGAGAGGGCCATAGATGGGAAAGAATTCTCAGAGAGAAAGTGAGGGAGACTCTAACTCAGGTATGTTTCTGAATAACTTTATTTGCTGTGTGTGTATTAAGATATCCATATGCCCTGTATTTTTTGCACTTGTTAATGGGTCTTTTGGACACATGAATCAATTTTCCCCCTATGTTTTCTATTGAATAGCATTAGTTTTGGCTCTTCATCATCACACTTTCTGAGACCACATGCTTGAACCTACTGTGCCAAATTATATTGTTTTTCTTCCTGAACTTAGAAGACACCCTTCCAAGACTGTCCCATCATGTCATTTAACTGATGGCATTGTTTTTTACACAATCACTGTTGTCACTTGGAAACAAGTAGAGACAGGGCTTTTGTATAATCACAGCTGAGGAAAAGGACTTCTCCTTGACTTTCATATCTGAAATACCAGGACGCAGTAACTTCTAGAATGTAGTGTTGCAGAGGGAAACCATAATATCAGTAGTGGTTTCTGGGGACAGTGACCTTTATAGCTACTCTGCTAGGCTTACTTCCTGAAAGAAATAGACTCTGAAGAACGAGTTACACCATTTGACCAGAATAAAGAAGATAAATAGAGACATACTTCACTTTATTGCACTTTACAGTTATTGCATTTTTTTACAAACTGAAGGTTTGTGGCAACCCTGAGATAAGCAAGCTCCATTTTTCCAGTAGCATTTGCTCAACTCGTGTCTCTAGGTCACTGTTTGGTAACTCTCAGGTTATTTTGAACTTCTTTATTATCATTCTATCATGGTGATCTGTGATAATCATCTTTTATGTTACTATTGCAAGAAGATTACAACTCAGTGAAGACTTAGATGATGGGTAGCCTTTTCTGGCATTAAAGTATTTTTAATTAAGGTACACACATTGTTTTTAGAAATAGACTACAGTACAGTGCGAGCATAACCTTTAAATGCACTGGAAACCAAAAAATGTGTATGGCTCACTTTATTGCAATATTTACTTTATTGCAATGGTCTGAAACTAAACCCCCAATGTCTCTGAGGTATGTTTCCACTATAATTTAACCACCCTTCTCCAGTCCTAATAAAAAACCCAGATCCTTTGAGAAAGCTTCTTCAAATGAACAGCAGGCTGTTCCTGACTCACCATGACTTAGAGAACAAGAGTCCCAGCAGGGCTTAGAGTAGAATCAGAGCAGCTCAGGGACTGCATAGGGTAAACCTGCAAGCACGGGGAAGGCAATGGCCCCCAACTCCAGCACTCTTGCCTGGAAAATCCCATGGACGGAGGAACCTGGTGGGGCTGCAGTCCATGGAGTCGCTAAGAGTCGGACACAACTGAGCGACTTCACTTTCACTCTCGCTTTCATGCATTGGAGAAGGAAATGGCAACCCACTCCAGTGTTCTTGCCTGGAGAATCCCAGGGACAGGGAGCCTGGTGGGCTACCGTCTATGGGGTCGTGCAGAGTCGGACACGACTGAAGTGACTTAGCTGCAGCAGCAAACCTGCAAGCAAAGATCCACACGATTTATTTACATCTTCTTAAATCATCACATCTCACTAGACACAGTTTCAGCTTTTATTATCAACGATATTTCCCTGGTGAAAACTTATTAGTTTTTTCCCTTTAAATGAGATTTGCTTAAAGGAAGGCTCTTCGGTGATTGACTATACATGATGTACAAAAAGTGAACTCTTTTTCTGCTGAAAGTCCTGCAAACTGTTGTGCCATAATTAATTATCTGTTCTGACTTACTGCATGAATTTGGAAATTTTTTGACCATTGAAAATACTCTTGGTATCCTTTCAGGAAGAGTGTGGGTTTTTAAATTTTGAGTGAAGAGCTAGCTCATTCTTTACCTTTTTATGATATGGTTATTTTGTCTCACAAGTCTTGAAGGAAAGAGTATTCAAGGCAGTTTTCTTAAAATCTGAGAAATATATCTTTAACTGTTGCATTGTTAGATCCTGATGACAGAAAGAGGTAAGGTATAAAGAAATGACTTTAGTTCAAAAGACCTCAGATTTAAAAGGTTTTGTAGAAAGAGAAAAACGTACAACTAATGAGGGATAAACAAGCATCAGTGTCACAGCTGAGTAAACATTTGTGTCAGGAAGACTAGAGGTCAGAATAAGATGAAATTTACTAGAAAGTGCTGGTCATTTTAAGGCAGGAACATAAATGAGAATAGAGGGCCTTACAGTTCTTGCAACAGGGTTAGGGGTCAGGGACGGTCAGTACACTGAGCGGACCAGTTAAAAGATGAGAGAAGGAGAAATTGTCCCGCTTTGATGGTGCTTCTGCCTTTCATGTGTATATTGAAGAGAATGGTCTTTTGTTAAAAGGAAATCAAAGCCCTAGAAAGATGAAGATGAGAAAAGAAGGCACTAGCCCTTTGTAATGGGCTTCCCAGGGGGTGCAGTGGTAAAGAACCCACCTGTCAGTGTGGGAAACACAGGAGACGAGGGTTTGACCCCTGGGTCAGGAAGATTCCCTTGGAGGAGGAAATGGCAACCCACTCCAATATTCTTGCCTGAAAAAAATCCCGTGGACAGAGGAGCCTGGCAGGCTGCAGTCCATGGGATTGCAGAGACACACCTGAGCACAGTCTTTTGTAATAGCTATCTATTACTATATAATAAATAACCCCATAACTTAGCAACTTAAACATTTCACTTTTTATAATGAATTTCAAGGATTTCAGGCATGGCTTAGCTGGATGCTTAAGGCTCAGGGTCTCTCTGGAGGTTGCAATCCAGACATCTGTCATAGCTGCATGCATCTGGGGGCCTGAGGTTTGGCTGGGCTGGTCAGGTTTTTTTCCATGATGGTTCACTCACGTGGCAGTTGGCAGGAGACCTCAGTGCCTGCCCGTGTGAATCTTTTTAATAGGACTGCTTGAGTATCCTCACAACATGGCAGCCAGCTTTCCTCAGACCAAGTGATCTGAGATAGATTACAAAGGAAGCTGTCCTTTGCAATCCAGTCTCAAGTCACACAGGACCACTTTTGCTACATTCTGTTCATTAGAAGCAAGTCTCTCTATATCAGGTCTACACACAAGGGAATTAAGCCCCACCTCTTGATGGTAAGAGTATCTATAATTAGTGGCTATATTTTTGAACTACCACATTTCTCTACCCAAGTGTAAGTCCCTAGGACCCAGGTAAATCACAGGCTAGGAGAACTTGAGGGCAAGATCATAGAACCGCTCTCACTGACCTTTGTGGATTAGCAAGACCTGGGAATACAGGAATAAGAAAAACTTAGCTCTGATGAGAAGACAGCATCACAGGCTGTGCTGGATGTGCTGACATCGATCTAGGGTCCATTTTTGAATAGGTTGTTAAATGGAAGCTCTTTGAGCAGTTGGCCAAGGAATCAGTGATATGTCACAACCAGCATGAGCTCCCTGGATCCTGTCAAATTACCCCTTTTCTCTTTTGTATAGACTGTGCTGTTAGACTGGCCCGTCATATGCTGTGGACATTGCTTTTCACTTTTAACGAGATGTGTGACAGGGTTCACGGCACCTTGTAGACAAGACTGTGAGAGCGATAGACCAAAAGCAAAAATTAGGTCCCATGGAAGCTGAAGGAACTTGGAGCCCAAGTAGGAGAAAATCAGCAGGAACGTGATGTCTCTTCTTGAGTTTCTGATCTGTTCAAGGCTATTGTGCAGAAGGGAGGTTCAGGCTTGTTCTGTGTTGAACAAAGAGTGGAAGTTACAAGGAAAGTGATTTTGGCTTAGTGTAAGAAACACCATTCTAGTAGACAAAGCTGTCTGAAAATGCAGGCAAACTGACCTATTCCTCTCTTTTCAAGTAGAGCTGAGAGTTTACCCCTGGTTGGGAGGAGCAGAAAACAGGTGATTTTAGAAGGCATTCTCATCCTAAAATTCAGACTTTTGGTATTTAAATGCTACAACAAGTAAATCATATTTATACTGCACTCTTTCACTAATTGGGTTTTAAAAATTAGTTTGCGTTTTGTTTTTAAACTTCAAATTATCATCAGAAAAATAAAATTCATGATAACAATTAGTGTAAGAATCATATAATAATTTATAAAGAAGCATTAGTACATTAGAAGTTCTCTTAGTCCCACAGAAACATTTTTCAAAAATTACACACTGCAGTTCTTTATTCAGCAGATGAACCAGTTACATTTTGTATTAATATCTGCAACTAAATCACTTAACTAAATAAATGATACAATTTTTACAGAGCTGCACTGCATAGACGCATGAGCATAATTTTTTTGTAATAGGAACAAAGTCCCAAAGTAGCAGTTTTGTTCTACCAAGTAATTAATGCTAGTTTTTAAAGCCTTTTATTACTTTTCCTGAAGGAAAGAGACACATTATAGGCTAAACTATAAGCCCCTAAACCAAGCCAGCATATTCTAGGAACAAATCCCTGCCACACTCCCAGCTAGCATTTAACTTCTATTTTTCCCCATTAAGAAAAGAATTATAGCATGTGCTTAAAGGCAATAGAAGCCTTAAGTTCAAATTTCTTTCATCTGTAATTTCTTTTTGTTTAAAAAGGTAGTGGTTAAGGATTTAAATATAGGGTGTCATTTTTCTTGGAGAAAGTCGTTAATCTATTTTCGTCTAACTTTAGGCTTAGGGGAAGTTTCTGGTGGGCTTTGTGTTGTAATGATATTGTTTATAGATAAAACAAGTGGACTGGCCTGTGTGTTTTGATTGTGGTACAATGCTTATGGTGTCATCAGGTTCGGGATTAACAAACATCAAGACGGAAGAGATCTCTGAAGTGAAGATGGATGCCGAATTCCGACATGACTCAGGATATGAAGTTCATCATCAAAAATTGGTAGGTGAAAAAGAAATGATACAGATGAACCTACAGAGCAGACACACTCACAGGCTTAGAGAATGAACTTGTGGGATGACGTGCATACGGCTATCTTCACGATGGATAACCAGCACGGTCCTACTGCGGGAGCCCAGGAAACTGCTTATGCTGTGTGGCAGCCTGGATGGGAGCAGAGTTTGGGGGAGAATGGATCCATGCATGTGTATGGCTGAGTCCCTTCACTGGTTACCTGAAACTATCACAACATTGTTAATTGGCTATATCCCAATTTAAAAAATAAATAGATAAAGAGTGGTAGGTGACATAATCTACCTCTTCCAGCCACTCTGTCTTGCCAAATGACTCGCATTCCTCCTGGGCCAGAAATCCAGTTAAGGAAAAGATTAAAACAAAAATAACATGCTTGCCTATAGGCTCATCATGAAAATAGGAAGAAAAGAAAAACAGGCCCTTTAAGACGGTAGTTCTTCGTGTATGAAATGGTTATATTGCACCACCGACTCAATGGACATGAATTTGAGCAAATGCCAGGAGATAGTAGAGAACAGAGGAGCCTGGTGTGCTGCAGTCAACGGGGTCACGGAGAGTCGGACGCGACTTAGTGACTGAACAGCAACAAAAGTAGG
Organism: Nanger dama; assembly: GCA_917880005.1. Classification (NCBI taxonomy): domain Eukaryota; kingdom Metazoa; phylum Chordata; class Mammalia; order Artiodactyla; family Bovidae; genus Nanger; species Nanger dama. The sequence continues at coordinate 10,236,696 of CAKJTW010000020.1, forward strand.
TCTAGAAAGCAGTTAAACTCACAAAGGACTTAAAATGGAATTAATTTCTAGTCTAGCAGACATTTTAATTTACTTCCTGTCTGTCTTCTAGGACAGCAGGCTTTTGGTATGTTTGTGTGAAGGATCAAAATCTCAAATAAACAGGTGCAACTAGTACTTAGGTTCACAAAACAGCATTCCTGGCCATTTGCATAATTTCAAGTGTGGAACTCTCTCCCTGGGCTTCTTCGCCTCTCCCTTGCCCATCCTTCAGTCCCCTCCCCACCCTTTAAATGCTTCCTGAGGGGCAGGCCATTTGGGGCCTCTGGAGGTGGGTAGCAGGGGTGGATGCACGCTGGCCCCTGCAGTGCTGTTCAGCAGAAGACTTGGGCAGGAAAGACAGTGGCTTCCTTTTCAGATACACTCACCCTTTCCCCCTCCAAATGTTAGAATTGGAGTAAGTAAAAAATCATTTCCTGTAAGGCAGTTGCATAAAGCCCTTCACCAAAAGCCTCAGGTAGATCAGTCCCTCATGATGTTAGGGTTCCTCCCATCTTAAGAGTTAAGTCCAGTGAGTAGCTTAAATTAATAACGGAAACAATTTGACTGCACATTCAGTAGTGAATAAAGGTGGTAGTAAAATTTTGAAAGCAGTAATAATCCTTCAGAAGGACACTCTTAGGCACTTTATTTTTGTTTCTGTGTGTTTAAGTGTATGTGTCTTTTTCCCTTTCAAGGGAAACTGTCTTTCCAATATTTGTGAATAAAAATTATAAATCCAAGTATTAAACTCCGACAGAAGCACCTGTAAAGTATGATGCATGCCTCTTTTCACTGTGAACGACTGGGGCAAATCCAAAACTGACTTGCAGCTCAGATTTGCATCTTAACTGCCATAATCTTTTGGTAAAAGCACACTGAACTCTGAAGCATGGTTTTCCTTGGCAGGTTAATCCAGTGTCAGTTATTATAGAATCCGGGTCACTCTTGATCTGGGTGATGCTGAAGAGGTTAATAAAAAAACCCTGGGAACTCTGCTGAAGAGTTGGATGCTGGTGGGGCAGATAGCTGAAGATTAATGTGTGGCTTTGCGTTTTCTGGTGCCTGTGTCATGAAAACCCATCTCCGCAATTACACGAACTCCTGTAATGCGACAGTGACTAATGCTGGCAGCAGCAATTATGAGAATCAGCTCCCTCTACTGAACTAGTTGATAAGATAATGTACTATAATTAATGCAATGAATATTACAAAATTACAGTATTTTCTTAAAGACACAGGAAGATATCCAGACTTAAACACATTTCTGATTACATCATACTTGTATCATTAGCTAATTAATGATTTGTTCTTTACAAATATGTTGAGGGAGTCTATTTGTTTAGAAAGGAGCATAATTATGAACAGTTTCTAGTTTTGTTGCAGATAAACCATGAATAAAACTTTTCGAAATTTGCTTTATTTGCTGCATTTCATGTTGCCTTTTCAGATTGCTAGGATGTTAGTTCTAGTTTTGACTGTCATCGAAAGAATTATTTAGGGAGCTATTTTTATTAATTTATATAGCAAACATGGTATATATTCTGTAGTAATTAAACCAGATGATCTAGCATGAGAGCATCTCCTTACGTAAAAGATGATAAAAGTTGCTGTGTGCTTTTATAATTCCATTCAAGTAAAGATGAAAAATAATGACTAGCTTTTACAAACAGTATGAAGGAATGTAGTATAATAAATTTATCACTGAATAAATTTCTTCTTCACAGTGTTCTCTAAATTCTTTTATGTTTAACTCAAATAAACATCAAGACTAAAACATTTTTAGTTGGGTTGCCAGAGACATCATAGTAAGAAAGCACATGTCAAAGTGTGGCTATTAAACTTCTTATCTTGTTGCCGACTGCTGCTTCTCTTTGAAATAAGTGCCTTATAAGCATATGATGCTTCTCAAGGTTAATTAGTGTCTTGCAGAATTATTGTGGCTTAAAGTAACAAGGTAACAAGATGCCTTTTTCTTCTGTTTACTGCCTTTGTCTTAGAATGCATGTTCCTCTGTATTGAAAATGTCCTTCCAAGAAAACGATGGCATCTGTGGTTTGACGAAGTACCTAAGGCACAGCTGTCATGCGTCCAGTCTCCCAGTTTAAACCTGCTGTGACTGGGAAGATGCTGACCTCCTTTCGTAATCATGAACCGTGCCTTTCCAGTTTCTGATAGATCTAAGAGCTGCCCTCCCCCACTTAACAGAATGTCCACCTATCAGAGGGTTTCGGATCCCTGCAGGCTGCTGTTTGCCTTCCTAAAGACATATGGGGGGGAGTGGGGGAGGGAGTGGACATTCCAGGACTGAGGAAGGCGCATGGTACATTATTCTACAAACTGAAGATGTCTTTTTCAGTCGGGATTATTTGGCTTTTTTTCAAGTGCACACCAAATATATTGAGTGACCAACAATTCAGACTTACTGCATAAAATGTAGACTGGATATACTGAAACTTTTCACATTCCTCATCCATACATCTCCCATAGTTACAATCCTTTTTCTTGATTTGTTTTCAAGGTGTTCTTTGCAGAAGATGTGGGTTCCAACAAAGGTGCCATCATTGGGCTCATGGTGGGCGGTGTTGTCATAGCAACAGTGATCGTCATCACCTTGGTGATGCTGAAGAAGAAACAGTACACATCCATCCATCATGGAGTGGTGGAGGTAGGTGAGCCTGGCTGCCTGTTTGCAACTGGGATGAAGAAACTCTTGCTTGGTGTTAGAATCATCCAAGTACTTCTTCTTTGAAAAAACAATCCATTCCTGCTCAAGTTGCATCTGTTTTCTTGCTTCTGGTTTTTATTCATTCTGACTTATAACTACTGTGGTCAGAGCAATGGGGATATATGCTATCTCAGCTTCTTATTTTGTATTAAAATATCAAAATAATACTAAGGATAATGCCTGGCTTAAAGACATTGTGACTCCCATGAAACATTTCTTATTTTTAAGTTACAAATAAAAAGAAGTAGAAGTCTGGTTTTTGCTGAAAAATAATTTTTGACGCATTTATTCCTGGATTTTTTTTTTCTTCTGAGTACGCTGGGGTCTTCCTTGTGCCAGCAAGCTCAGCATTTGCAGTGTGTGGGCTCTCTAGGTGTGGCATGTGGGATCTTAGTTCCCCAACCAGGGACTGAACCTGAGTCCCCTGCACTAGAAGGTGGATTCTTAACCACTGGACCACCAGGCATGTCCCATTCCTGGACTTTTAAATAAATCATGTGACTCCTAACTCAAGCCAGGTGATAGTAAATAATTTTCAGTAACCAATCTTAACCTTTAGAGTTTCATAGAAAATCACATTGTACATATACAGCGATATGCTGAACAACATATACAAAGTCAGTCAAGGTCGTTGGCCTGCACTTGCACCGGAAATGTCTTAGCGTGTTAGTGCAGTGGCCCTGGAGATCGAGAGAAGACCCACAAAATGACAATTCCATTTCCTCGAGACTCTCCCAGCAGCCCAACCTGTGGGAAATAGGAATATGTACAACACAGAGGTAGAGGTAGTAAGTTACACCAGCAAAATAGATTAAGCTGCAAGATTCAAATATGACTCCTTAAACCTGTGACATAAAATAAAATGTACAAATACGTTCCTTATATGCATTTAAAATGCAGGTTGAGAAGAGAACCTCACGGTTTATGTAGTTTTTAGGAAACTATTAAAGAAAGTGAATTAATACATCTTGAGAAGTTAAGAATTGCTAGAGCCAAAAGATCTCAAGGATCAATTAATTGATCTCATTTTATACATAAGAAAACAGACCCAGACGAAAGAAGTGTTCTTTCAGTGTCAAAGTCAGTAGAGCCAAGGTCAAAGTAGAGCTTCCCGGGTAGCACAGGGATAAAGAATCCACCTGCCAATGCAGGAGACACGCGAGACGTGAGTTCAATCCCTGGGTCATCGGGAAGATCCCTTGAGTAGGAAATGGCAACTCACCCCAATATTCGTGCCTGGAAAATCCTGTGGACAGAGGAGCCTGGTGGGCTCCAGTCCATGGGTTCGCAAAGAGTAAGACATGTCTTAGCAACTAAACAACAAACGTATGGGTATTATGTACTGGGAATTAGGACTTTAGCATGGGAATCTGGGGGGATACAGTCCATATCAGAGGCCTGATGCTAGGCAGTGAAACAAGGCATCTCGGAGCTGACTGCCATGATCGTGCTGAGACTTGCTTACAAGGTACCAGTTTCCAAGGACACATTCCCTAGATCCCACCCCAGACCATGGGAAACAGAATTTCTGAATAGGAGGCTAGAAATAAATCTCAGTGTAGAAAATTTTCACAGCTGAATCAAACACACAGTCAGTTTTGAGAATCACTGATGTATATTTAGGGTTAGCGCTCCTGCCTGTTATAGGAAAAGTGAAAGTGTTAGTTGCTCAGTCGTGTGTGGCTCTTTGCCACCCCATAGGCAGCCCAGCAAGCTCCTCTGTCCTTGGAATTCTCCAAGCAAGAATACTGGAGTCAGTTGCCTTGCCCTTCTCCAGGGGATCTTCCTGACCCAGCGATCGAACCCAAGTCTCCCAAATTGCAGACCGATTCTTTACCATCTGAGCCACCAGGGAAGCCTTTTATATAGTTATCTAAGCAAAACTTGGGCTTCCCAGGTGGTGTTAGTGGTAAAGAACCTGCCTGCCAGAGATGCAGGTTCAATCCCTGGGTGGGAAAGGTCCCCTGGAGAAGGGCATGGCAACTCACTCCAGTATTCTTCCTGAAGAATCCCAAGAACAGAGGCGCCTGGTAGGCTACAGTCCATGGGGTCAGAAAGAGCCAGATGCAACTTAGCACACACACACACATAGCTTCCTGGGTTAAAAAAAATTTTTTTTTGATTAGTTAGCAGAAAAAGGCCTCCTCGGTATTAGAACGGTTGACGCTTTAACACAAGTTCTGAAAAAAATGAATTAATTTTTAAGCCAGAAAGTATCCCTGTGGGAAGAAAAGTTCTTCAGCCCTTCTCTTATCGTTCATTTTGTTAGCTTAAGAGCAACTGGGAACCTCTGGACTGACCGCCCCACCTCCTTTGGTGTTTCTTTTCCTTATTTCTGCTTATCTCCTTCTTTTTTAAAGGAAGGATGTGAAAAGCCCAGAAACCATCTCTTTCTCTCTGGAGAGGTCTCCCTTTCTCTCCAGTCCGTAGGTAACCCAAGCCTTCCTCAAGCTCCATGTTGAGTATTAGAAGAGATCTTCATCTAAGGCACTGGATACCATCCCAGCCCTCAGGAAGGTGATAGTCTAGCCGAATTCAGACACACAGAACTGCAACCCAGCCAGAGCAGCTGGGCTGGCTCACCTGGCGGGGTGATGCAGCATGAAAGAGGGTTTCAATACCATTCTCTCAAGGAGTATGTGCTGAATCAAGTGATTCCCCCCACCCACATTTCTCTGCCTGTCTGAGTGGGCTTCTTCCCCTTAAGGACAGGGAAATAAGTTTATTGCCAGCTGGTTCAGTTCAGTTCAGTCGCTCATTTGTGTCCGACTCTTTGCAACACCATGAGCTGCAGCATGCCAGGCCTCCCTGTCCATCACCAACTCGTGGAGTTTACCCAAACCCATGTCCATTGAGCTGGTGATGCCATCCAGCCATCTCATTCATCCTCTGTCATCCCCTTCTCCTGCCCTCAATCTTTCCCAGCCTCGGGATCTTTTCAAATAAATCAGTTGTTCACATCAGGTGGCCAAAGTATTGGAGTTTCAGCTTCAGCATCAGTCCCTCCAGTGAACACCCAGGACTGATCTCCTTTAGGATGGACTGGTTGGATCTCCTTCCTGACCAAGGGACTCTCAAGAGTCTTCTCCAACACCACAGTTCAAAAGCATCAATTCTTTGGCACTCAGCTTTCTTTGCAGTCCAGCTCTCACATCCATACATGACTACTAGAAAAATCATAGCCTTGACTAGACATCTGGTTAACCTGTTTCATTAATGAGTAACCTTATTTCATTAAGAACAAAAATGAGTAAATGGGTATCCCCAGATGGATGGTCCTACGTCTGTCAAAACAGAATTCAGCCGTGGAGGAGAAACCCTAACAAAAGCTTTGGTCTCCAGGGATTCGCTCCTTCTTAGAGGGAAGGATTGCTGCAGAAGATCAGAGATGAGGAAGTGAAGCATGCCTAGTGCTTTGATTCATAGAAATGTTACCAGTTGGAGGTGAGCAGTCCCTAGTTTTTGTTTTGCAAAACTAAGCAGTAAATATTGATTTAATGACTTGCTTCATCATGAAGCCAGGAATCCAGCCTGTAAGTCGTTAGCTATGGTTTCTCTCGGAGACGCCAGTGCTTTCCTGGTGCCTCCAGGAGTGACAAGACAGCTCTCTGTTACTCTGTTCCCCAGATTGCACACACCATCTCTAGTGGTTAACGATCCCAGCACCCACTGAATTACCCACCATTGTCCTGCCATGAGGTTCTGCAAATCCCACTGACCACAGGTTCTGTTAAGGAGCAGATGGGCCTTTTCTATACTCATGTCAGTTGACACTGAACATTTTCAAATATATCTTGGAGCTCTCTCTTCTACACCTTCTGGACAGAGATTTCACCTTTAACGGGAAAAAAAGTGGCATAAAGCCTCTTGATTGAAGAAATTTAAAAATATTTTTCGCAGATCTGATAACTGGAACACCAGAGGTCTCCTATTCCCTGCCCCTAGTCATCTCTGATCTGAGTAAAGGGTTCCTTATTTAGCTTTTTATGGATATACAGCAGATGACTCTTTTGAAGGAATGTGCTGTCAGATTGGTAACATTATAAAACTGTGTTGCTGTGGGTCCTTTCTTCCTGGCAGAAAGTCAAGTTTTAGTGGAGGCATTGAGCAGCCACTAACAGCAGGGATGTAGAGCAGTCTGGCAGTTTGGAAAGGTTAAATGGGAAGCAACAGAAGAAAAAGGGAAAGGATGGGACTTCCCTGGTGGTCCAGTGGCTGAGACGCCACACTCCCAATGCAGGGGCCCCTGGTTCAATGCCTGGGCAGGGAACTAGATCCCACATGCTGCAACTAAGACCAGGGAAGCCAAATAAATATTAAAGAAAGAAAGAAAAATCAAAGGTAGACTCAATAGCTGCAGGAGATTGGAAGCAAACAGCAGGAGTAGAAACTAGAAGGTCAAAGGAAAGCATTAGCATGGCAGGGGAGTTTCAGGATGTGCCTGAAAAATTACTTGATGTAGGCAATAAATATAACTGAGCTACTTAGGGAAATAAGGAAATGCAATTATGGAAATGACCACATGTACAGTAGAAAACCAACATAGTGAGGTTACTAAAAGCGATAAATGATTACCTTGAAAACTTCATTGCTGTTCTCTGAGTGTGTGCTTTCCTTCCCAGGTTCCTGGTGTTCTTACACTCTCTGGTTATTTTACGTGTTTAGTTTATCCTATCCTCTATTTTTTGTCCACCAGCGGTGCAAGCATGCTTAGTGATATCTGACCCTGCAACCCCACGGACTGTAGTCCGCCAGGCTCCTCTGTCCATGGGATTTCCCAGGCAAAGAATACTGGAGTGGGCTGCCATTTCCTTCTCCAAGGGACCCTCCTGACCCAGGGATCAAACCTGCAACTCCTGCAGTGGCAGGTGGATTCTTTACCACTTGAGGCCCCTGGGGAAGCCTTTGTCCACCTAGATGACCTGAAATGGTAAATCTTTAGAGACTGAGATTCTCTTGTTGGGCCTGACTCAGTACCATGCATAAAAGGTCACCCATCAACACACATCCTGCTGGTTACCCTACCTAATAAAATTAAAACAGGATGTTCACTGGTCCTCCTCCAGTGAGAGCCAAGACTCCTCCCCCCCCCCACCCCACAAGCACAGGGAGTCTAGAAACTAAGGAGAGATCAAAATAGATTTTATGTCTACAGTCTTTAATAGTTAAGCCGTAAATTCCTGTGCATATAGTGACGGAATGAGTGGCTTTGAAGAATCAAGTTCAGGGAGAGAGGGGTAGGAAGAGGGCATTAGCCAAACAGCAGTCAAAAGTGCTACTCAAGATGGTGTTAGGACCAGATGGACTGAGCTCTTTGGGCTCAGCTCTCTACAATGAACATGAAAATGAACATGTACACAGTAGAAAAACCAACATTTCAAGGTTACTAGACAAGATAAAAGGGTCAGTAGCAGTGGCTCATGGAAGCCAAGAGAGAGTGTCCCTGGGTTCAGCATAGAGAGTGTCCCGGGGTCTCTGAAGAAGATGAAGACTTCAGATCAGTCGTTGCTCCCTGAAAGTCCAAAGAAGGGGTGCTCGGAAGTGCTGTGCAGGTGGGGTTTCATCTCAGCCAGTGACACCTGGCTCCTGCCTGGGGTGGGGGGTGGGGAAAGCGGCAGGAGGGAGAATTCAGTCCCCTGCTCCATTGCTCTGTAGTTCCTTCCCACTGGCTCCATCTTCCCCCAGCTCCACTTGAAGGGAAGTGATATCGAGGCCCCAGGGTCACGGTGGGCTGGCCCTCACGTGGTGGGTGGCCAGCAGCAGGGCTATGGCTGAGCCGTGAGTGACGGATGACAACCCTGCAGGGCAGGGAGGCTCCCCCTGACTTCCTTCGGTGGTGGGTTTATCCATGGACCACAGCACTCAGCATTCCACCTTTAGCTTTTGAGGAGCTGGGGATAAAAGATGCCATCCACACTCCGTGCGTGCCACGTTGTAAAGGTAATCCCTTCCCCTGTAGCTCTAAGCCCTCTGAGACCTGGGGGCCAAGCCGCCCACTGCAGGACTGGGAAATGTCAGCCACCCTCCCAGCGGCAGAGGGTCACAAGAATTAGCAAGTAGAAAGGAGGCTGGGTCCTGGGTGTTCTTTGGAAGGACTGATGCTAAAGCTGAAACTCTAGTACTTTGGCCACCTCATGTGAAGAGTTGACTCATTGGAAAAGACTCTGATGCTGGGAGGGATTGGGGGCAGGAGAAGAAGGGGACGACTGAGGATGAGATGGCTGGATGCATCACCGACTCGATGGACGTGCGTTTGAGTGAACTCCGGGAGTTGGTGATGGACAGGGAGGCCTGGCGTGCTGCAGTTCATGGGGTCGCAAAGAGTCGGACACGACTGAGCTACTGAATTGAACTGAACTGAAGGAGGCTGGGGAAAGACAGGAAAGTTAGCTGCCTGACTCGCATACCATCCTCTGAGCCTCACATTTCTGGCTGCGCTCTCTTAAATAAGAGTTTGAGTTTGGCCTTCGAAGGGAGATCAGCTGCTTAATTGTTGCCCTGCCCCTGATGCATGCAGCCAGCGTGAGGGTTGACGCAGGTTCAGGCAAACTTGTATCTATACAAGTTTAATACTCCAGCAATCAAGCGGCATTATGTTTTCTTCTGCACTCAGACATATGGCAGCGCCTGATCTCTGAGGCAAGATGCTTTTTAATCTCCACATTCTTTGAAATCTCAGTTAAGAGGTCGCACAGAGCAAAAAGATGCCCACGTTCTAATGGCACAGGACTGCAGTCAGGCTGTTTCTCCACAAGCAGATTCGGAGAGTGAGGGAGATCTCTCATTACTGGTGCTGAGCTGCAGTGACGGCGTTGCAACTTACAAGTCCCTGGTGAATGACACCACTGCCAGGTAAAGCCCAGTGGCCTCATTTGCTGAAAACAGAGCAGAGCAAAGGAAGAGAAAGGGCTGGGGAAACGTCTCTGAGTGTCCCCCAGGGCCAGCAATGTGGAGGGTCCGCTGGCGCGGCGTCCTCCTAGTGGAACTGCATGGCTGTTCCAGCTGCGCTGAGATTAGCCAAGGCAGGCATTCCAGCTCTTACCCAGACTGAAAAGCCCATGAGGTGGAGTCATAAAGTAACCTGGGGAAACCAGCTTATTCCAGTTTTGTTGAGATATACTGATATATAACACTGTATTAAAGTTGCAACATGATGATTTGATATAGGTACATATATACCAAAATAAGTTTGAAAGTGAAAGTGAGTCGCTCAGTCACGTCCACCTCTTTGCGATCCCATGAACTGTACGCCTGCCACGATCCTCTTGATCCGTGGGAATTCTCCAGGCAAGAATATTGCAGTTTAGTGAACAACTTTCATTTCACATAATTACAGGGTTTTGTCTTGTTATAAGCTTTTGAAGATCTATTCTTTTAAACAACTTTCAAACATATGATACAAACTGTAGTACCACGTTTTTCCTCCTGAACCAATAAGGACAAACACCAGAGAGCAGGTCTGGTGGTGCTAGGACATCATGTCAAGGGATGGAAGATGATTTCTATACCATGATTGGAGCACACCAGCTAGTGAATAATGTAGACCAAAGAGTGCGGCAGTCACTGTGCAAACAGTGTGGAGGTTCCCCAAAAACTGCACACAGAACTGTCATACAGCCCAGCAACTCCACTTGGGCATATGTATCCAAAGGAAATGAAATCACTCTCTAGAAACAACATCTGTACTCCTGTGTTCAGCACAGCATTATTTACAGTAGCCGAGGCATGGGATCAAACTCAGTGCCAAGTAGCGGATGTATGGATAAAGAAAATGTGATACACGTGATGGAATATGATTTAGCCATTAAAAGGAAGGAAATTCTGCCATTTGTGACAACACGGATGAGCCTTGAGGGTATTATGCTAAGCAATAAGCCAGACAGAGAAAAAGAAAAATTACTATGAGACTTCACTTATATGAGAAATCTAAAAAAAAAAAAACCTGAACTCAGGAGAACAGGTTGTTGCAAGGCCAAGCAAGTGGTATGGGCAGCTAATTCTCAGAAGACCTGACCTCCTTGGTGCCTTTTCAGGGAAGGGTTTTTAAAGACACAGTGAGAGCAAAAGTCATAGGATGCCTGGTCAGCTTGTGGACATCCTTCTGTTGGTGGTGAGGTAGCCAGGTAGTATTTGGAGAATGAAGGTCACCAGTCCTCTGGTTCCAGCTAATTTAAGGTCTCCGTGTGTAGTCAACAGGCAGTTGACTTCTTCTTGCCTGTGCTGGATTCAGTATCTGAGGGGAAAGTTATTTTTGTTTTAAAACAGTAATAACACAATGTAAGTTTTCATGTATTCAGCAAAGAGATAAGTACTTCTCTCTTCTGTGGACTGTTTGAGGTACAGCAGATACACTAGAAACCTGAACATCTTCAGTTCAGTTCAGTCTGGTCACTCAGTCGTGTCCGACTCTTTGCGACCCCATGAACTGCAGCACGCCAGGCCTCCCTATCCATCACCAACTCCCGGAGTTCACTCAGACTCATGTCCATCGAGTCAGTGATGCCATCCAGCCATCTCATCCTCGGTCGTCCCCTTCTCCTCCTGCCCCCAATCCCTCCCATCATCAGAGTCTTTTCCAATGAGTCAGTCCTTCGCATGAGGTGGCCAAAGTACTGGAGTTTCAGCTTTAGCATCAGTCCTTCCAAAGAAATCCCAGGGCTGATCTCCTTCAGGATGGACTGGTTGGATCTTCTTGCAGTCCAAGGGACTCTCAAGAGTCTTCTCCAACACCACAGTTCAAAAACTTCGGCGCTCAGCTTTCTTCACAGTTCAACTCTCGCATCCATACATGACTACTGGAAAAACCATAGCCTTGACTAGATGGACATTTGCTGGCAAAGTAATGTCTCTGCTTTTGAATATGCTATCTACATTGGTCATAACTTTTCTTCCCAGGAGTAAGCATCTTTTAATTTCATGGCTGCAGTCACCATATGCAGTGATTTTGGAGCCCCCAAAAATAAAGTCTGACACTGTTTCCACTGTTTCCCCATCTATTTCCCATGAAGTCATGGGACCAGATGCCATGATCTTCGTTTTCTGACTGCTGAGCTTTAAGGCAACTTTTTTAACTCTCCACTTTCACTTTCATCAAGAGGCTTTTTTAGTTCCTCTTCACTTTCTGCCATAAGGGTGGTGTCATCTGCATATCTGAGGTTATTGATATTTCTCCCAGCAATCTTGATTCCAGCTTGTGCTGCTTCCAGTCCAGCGTTTCTCATGATGTACTGTGCATAGAAGTTAAATAAGCAGAGTGACAATATACAGCCTTGACTTACTCCTTTTCCTATTTGGAATCAGTCTGTTGTTCCACGTCCAGTTCTCACTGTTACTTCCTGACCTGCATATAAGTTTTTCAAGAGGCCAGTCAGGTGGTCTGGTATTCCCATATCTTTCAGAATTTTCCACAGTTTATTGTGATCCACACAGTCAAAGGCTTTGGCATAGTCAATAAAGCAGAAATAGATGTTTTTCTGGAACTCTCTTGCTTTTTCGCTGAACACCTTACCCCCGCACGAAACGTACATCTGGCTCGGCCTCCAGAGAGTAGGTGGAGCTGGCCCTGACCCTGGGAGGACAAAACCAAGTTTACAACTCAGAGGACCCACCATATCAACAGAGGGCATCTGTTTAAATCTTTAGCCAGATGTACTTTTAGAATTTTAGTGCTCAGTTAAAAATAATGATCTGGAACAATATGTTCTTTATCTTTTTTTTTTTTCCAAAACCCACTTAGGTTTAATCACGTAGAAATTGATCATTTAGGCACTGCCAGGAATGTGTAACCAAGACGAAAATATAACTGATCCTATCTTCAAGACTCCTACAGCCTCCTGGGGCGGGGAGAGAAAATGAATATCCCTCCCAGAATTTCAGTATAAAAGTAAAGGCAGAAGGGGGTGGGTCAGACGGAGTAGAGGTACAGAAGTTTCCCTTCTGCTCTTATCAGTGGAAGGTGCAGGTTTTCTAGGAAGGAGACTCCTATGCCGGAAAACCTCACAGTTCCCCGTCAAGAGTGACTGTCTCACTGTCTGCCATTCCTCAGCCTCTCAGGGCTACCCCAGCCTGTTTTTTTCCCTCATGCCCCTGCATGGATTTTAAACTGACACCACGGTGGTGGTTTTCTAGTAGTCAATCCTAGAGCAAGATCTCCAGGTAGCACCCTCCCAAGGGGTTTGCACCGTGTATTCTATATAAATTGCATCCCTTTGCGGTCTCCTGGAGCTTGCAGCTTGGGCTCCACTGTGCTTCATCAGGAAATGTTGTTCCTCATCTGTATTCACAATGAAGTGTCCAGAATTCTGCCGTTAGCGCACCCACTTTTATTTGAAGGAACCCATTAAAGGGAACAGACCCCAGAGAAAATATATTTGGATTTTCCTCCCTCGCCTTGACTGATCAGGAGAGCCCCCTCCAAGAGCCATTCTGCTTCTGTCTGCCTCTTTAATGTATTAAGTTTGGTAAAACGGGGACAAAGTAAAGGAAGGGTGCAGAGATACTCAGCAGTTCAGATTTTGTAAAGTCGCTCAGTTGTGGCCAACTCTTTGGGACCCCATGGGCCGTAGCCTGTCAGGCTCCTCCGTCCATGGGATTCTCCAGGTAAGAATACTAGAGTAGGTTGCCATTTCTTTCTCCAAGGGATCTTCCCGACCCAGGTATTGAACTCTGGTCTCCCGCATGGGCGGCAAACGCTTTAACCGCTGAGCCGCAAGCATACTTTACCCTGGTGGCTCAGACAGTAAAGCGTCTGCCTACAATGTGGGAGATCTGGGTTCAGTCCCTGGGTCAGGAAGGTCTCCTGAAGAAGGAAATGGCAACCCACTCCAGTATTCTTGCCTGGAAAATCCCATGGACGGAGGACCCTGTTGGGCTACAATCCATGGGGTTGCAAAGAGTCAGACACGGCTGCTTAGTTAAATCTCTCTAATACTCGAACTTTTTTTTTCTAGCTTGACACCACACTTTTAAAACAGTCTTTCATGGAAGGAAGCCTTTTGTCCTTTTTCAAGCCAACAGGGGAAGGGAATAATATTTATTGCCTTAAGTGTATCCAGTTACTACTAAGGGAGGGAAGCAACCAATGAGCACTGCGTAAGGCAAGCCAGCCGGTCAAGGGTTGGAGCGCCACCTAGTGGCCACATGGAGTGTCTGCGTAACTGGTGGGTTCCGGCGTTGTTGTTGAGTCGGTCAGTGGTGTCCGACTCTTTGCGACCTCATGGACCGCACCACGCCAGGCTTCCCTGTCCCTCACTATCTCCTAGAGTTTGCTCAGACTCATGTCTGTTGAGTCAGTGATGCCATCCAACCATCTCATCCTCTGTCGCCGCCTTCTCTAGTAGTGTTAGTCGCTCAATTGTGTCCAACTCTTTGCAATCCCACAGCCTAGCCCACCAGACTCCTCTGTCCCTGGGATTCTCCAGGCAAGAATGCTGGAGTGGGTTGCCATGCCCTCCTCCAGAGGGCCTTCCCGACTCAGGGATCAACCTGGGTCTCCTGCATCGCAGGTAGATTCTTTACCATTTGAGCTCCAGGGAAGACCTCCTCCTCTACTCTACGTCAGAGTGGAAAAGAAAGGACAAGTTGTGGGTGTTCTGCAATCTTGGCTTAAAAAAAAAAGTACAGTGCACCTTATCTGTGTCTGGCTTCTCCGTGTGTGCTATTAAAAGATTGTTTTTAAAAAAAAAAAAACTCACTTGTCCTCGTTCTTGCTCTGCAGGTGGACGCTGCTGTGACCCCAGAGGAGCGCCACCTCTCTAAAATGCAGCAGAACGGCTATGAAAACCCAACTTATAAGTTCTTTGAGCAGATGCAGAACTAGACCACCGCCGCAGCAGCCTCTGAAATCGGACAGCAAAACCATTGCTTCACTACCCATCGGTGTTCATTTAGAGAATAACGTGGAGAAAAGCAAGCCCTTCTGTTTTATTATTTACTCATTATCGCCTTTTGACAGCTGTGCTGTATAACACGAGTAGATGCCTGAACTTGAATTAATATACAAATCAGTAATGTATTCTCTCTCTTGACATTTTGGTCTCTACACTACATTATTAATGGGTTTTGTGTACTGTAAAGAATTTAGCTGTATCCAACTAGTGCATGAGTAGATCCTCTCCTGATTATTTATCACTTAGCCCCTTAACCAGTTGTATATTATCCTTGTGGTTTGTGACCCAACTAAGTCCTACTTTGAAACATGCTTTAAGAATCGATGGGGGAATGCTTTCTGTGAACGTGTGGGTTTAGCTGCTTCTCTTGCCTAAGTATTCTTTTCCTGATCACTATGCATTTTAAAGTTCAACGTTTTTATGTAATCCAAATGAGTTAGAGGATTTTTTTTCCACAATTGCATTTTACTGTACAGATTGCTGCTTCTGCTATATGTGTGATATAGGAATTATGAGGATAGACATTTATTTCTTCGTGCCTGTTTTATGTGCACACATTAGGCATTGAGAACTGAAGCTTTTTTCGTCCATGTATCTTCAGATCTTTGATAAAGCAAAGAATCCCTGTTCATTGTAAGCACTTTCACGGGTGGGGGAGGGTGGGGGTGGGAGCGCTCTGCTGGTCTCAATTTACCAAGAATTCTCCCAAAAACTTTTCTGCAGGATGATTGTACAGGATCATTGCGTATGACCATGATAGCTTTCTACACTGTATTACATAAATAAATTAAATAAAATGACTCTGGGCAAGAGTTTTCTTTGAAGAATGACTATGGACGTTAAATATTCAAAGTAACTTTGGATGGGGAAAAAGAGGTAGATTCAGGTTCTTTCACCCAGTCTAAAACCCTTTATTTATGATACCAAAAAGAGGTGAGAGTGGAAGGGACAAAATCAGGGAATGGGGGAGGCAAGCCTGGACAAACCCTTCGAGATTTGTCTTCAATTTGTATAAAATGGTGTTTTCATGTAAATAAATACGTTACTGGAGGAGCGGCATTGTGCGGTTGTGAATGATTCCTTGGCAACCACCTTCTGATCCTGAGTCATCGGAAGCCTGATGAGAGCTTTCTGATGCAGGGTATCCACACCTGTTGTGTCTGAACAGGAAGTCCAAGCTGAAAACCAGGGCCAGCGGGCATCTCCCAGCTTTAGTAAAATGCTTCACAGACCCAACTCAACCTTCACTTGGTCCCAACGACTTTGCCGCCATATCTCGGTCCTCAGCTTTGTCCCTGTCTTAGTCCATTCGTGCTACTATAATAAAATATTATAAGCTACTGGGTGGCTTATAAACAGAAACTTGGGCATCAGGTGGGAAGTGGGAGGGAGGTTCATGAGGGAGGGGACATTTGTATAGCTGTGGCTGATTCGTGTTGATGTATGGCAGAAACTAAAACTGCAAAGCAATTCATCCTTTTTATTAAAAATTTATTTAAAAATAAGTTTTTAAAAGCGCTTTAAAAAGTCAAATTTACTTCTCACAGTTCTGGAGGATAGAAGTCTGAGATCAAGGTGCCGACGTGGTCAGGGGAGAGCCCTCTTCGAGGTCGCAGAGTTCTTGCGTCCTAATGTGGTGGAACAGGCTAGGACCTCTCTGGAGCCTCTCTTGCTGCTGCTGCTGCTGCTAAGTTGCTTCAGTCGTGTCCGACTCTGTGTGATCCCACAGACGGCAGCCCACCAGGCTCTGCCATCCCTGGGATTCTTAGGAGGGCACTAATCCCATTCATGAATTCTCCACCCTCCTGACCTAATCACCTCCCAGTGCCATCGCAGTGGGCATCAGGACTTGAATGTGAAGTTTGGGGAGAACACAAACATACAAGGAGATTGTAACAGTTTCTAATAAAACATAGAGAAAATTTCTAGGAAAATAAAAGTTAAGACCAGCTGATCATTAGCGACTAAGCAGTATTCTCAAGCATCACACGGTTGATATTTTGCAGGGTGTAAGTCCTTGTTTCAAACATTGTAAGACGTTCGGGAGCATTCCTGGTCTCCATCCACTTCATGAGAAGCCCTCATGCTGCAGCTAGAGAAAGCCTGAGCAAAAGCAGCAAAGACTCAGTGCAACCAAAGTTAAAGTAATTTTCTAAAATAGTCTATACTTTTTTTAAGGTCTCCAGACGTTGTGAGCTGTCCCTGACGAGGGACAAAACCATCCCACTTGAGAACCTCTGCTCCATGTCTATTTTAAAACAATGTCACATATACGGTACGCGATTTTTAAATGGAAAAGCCCGCGTGTGTGCTAAGTCACTTCAGTCCGACTGTGGGACCCCATGGACTGTAACCTGCCAGGCTCCTCTGTCCATGGAATTCCCCAGGCAAGAATACTGGAGTGTGTTACATTTCCTTCTCCAGGGGATCTTTTCCACTCAGGGACAACCTGAGTCTCATGTCTCCTGCACTGGCAGGCAGTTCTTTATCACTAGCACCAACTGGGAGAATCCTGGGTCACCGCTGTTCCAAGTGTCTAAGAACAAGCTGACCCTGCTGGTATTGCTGTGCTGCACGTGAGAACAGGGGAACATGAGAACCAACCAGCACCTTGTAGCCTTAGATGGCAGCCTTTTAAACGCTAAGCACAGAAAATTAATCAAAAGTGTTTATCAGGCCACTATGCAATATGAGCGACTCAATTAAAACTCATCTGACTGTGTCTTATTTTCAGGAGAACAAAACACTGATCTCCCTCTTGCAGTTTAGGGCAATTAGACGTGACTGCTATGTGAAGATGCTTAACGTGACAGTTTACATGTATTCCATTTCGCCTGACCCAGAGAGGTAGTGAACACGGGGAGATCAGTGCTCTTTGCGACTTGTGGACTGTAGCCCACCAAGCTCCTCTGTCCATGGCGTTACCCACATAAGGATACTGGAGTAGGTTGCCATGTCCTCTAGGGAATCTTCCCAAACCAGGGTTCGAACCTTTGTCTCTTACATCTCTGCATTGGCAGGCGGGTTCTTTACTACGAAAGCCACATGGGAAGCCCAAGTCCTAATATAACAGTAATGAAGCAACAGTAATGAAATGAAACCAAACCTTTTCAAACATATGATGCTACTCCCAAGCCATCCTTGAATGCCCATAGTTGCAAGCTTTAAGATTGTTCATTTCAATGCTAATGAAAAAATATATATATACACACATATATGTACACACAATTATGTAAACATATATATAATTGTGGAGAAAAGAATAAGGCTTCATAATCTTATTCTCAAGTTAAGGTATAATGAAAGAATTCTCTGATGGTCCAGAGATTAATCAATTGGTAATTTAACAAAAGTGCTACAAAATAGAATTATAGTGGTAGTTGTCCAGGCCAAAGTTCAATGAGATTTTCAGAAAGTGGCCTGGCCAGTCTGATGGACAAAAAATGGCATCTCAGTACAGTTTTCATTCATATTTATTTATTATGAGTGAAGTTGGAAATTATTTTGTATGTTCGATGGCCACTTTATATCTCTGAATTGTTTGTATATGTGTTTTGTTTTAGACTTAAAATCTACTTGGCTATCATGATTGCAACTCCTGCTGTTTCACTGGTGCTATTTGCCCGGTAAATCTTTGCCCAAGCCTTTATTTTTAGTTTTTTCAATTGCATTTTGAGTGTCTTGTATACAGCACAGAGTTGAGTTTTTACTATGTGAGCCGAATTGAAAATCTTTCAATAGACAAGTTAGGCCCTCAGTTTTATATGACTGCTGTTTTTGCTCTCAATTCTTTCATGTCTCCTGTAATTACTGAATGTATTATATTTACTATCTCTATGAGGGAAGGACTCAATGTGGGAAGGGGTGGTTTAGAAAGCTTTTTATTTTTCTTCTAGGGATTAATGTTGTGCTCATATTTTTCCCAGTGTTCTTAAGCCCTTTTTTCTTAACCTTTTGCTACTTGTCTTTTGTAAGCAGCATCCTTTGGCTCCCACCTGACTATACAACAGTCAGTGGTCTTATTCTCCTTTCCCCCTTTTTTCTCTCCCATTTTTTGGTAGCTGTCGTATTTGATCCACTTTATCAGTCCATAGGTATCGACATGTTTTTCTCCAGCCCATGATCCCTGACCACCCATCATTTTAGTCTTAGCCCCGCAGGTGAATATGTGGGATCTCTCTGCCAATCGTGTGTTCCCAGACATCTTTAAGGTGGATGCAGCTGACCCTCCAGTAAGTTCCCCATCGAGAGCACCTGTGAACAGTGTCCTGGCATCCCAGCCATTCAAAACTGATTTTCCACGACCTTGAAACCTCAAGTGCAGCTTCTTCATCCTGAAGTTTCTTTTCTTTCGTTTCCTTTTTTGGTCGTACCTTGCAGCATGTGGGATCTTAGTTCCCCAGCCACGGATGGAACCCCACGCCTCTCTGCAGTGGCAGCTGAGTCTGCCTGGACCTCCAGGGAAGTTATTCTTGTTTCTTGAGAATGCTGCAGCACTCTGTCCTTCTTTTGTAAGTTATTTTGGAGAAACCTGAGGCCAAATTAAGACCGTGCATTTTGCATGAGCACTCCCCCCCCCCACCCCCCACCGCAGTGATTACAGAAGCCAGAGAATGTCAGAGGAATCACTGCTTTGGGTGTTGGTGGGCCCCAAGGCTCTGCCTTCAGGGTTCTCTGCTATACACAGCCACCTTGAAAATATGAGTAATAATTGGTGTGCAAAGCAGTAGCTTTAACCTAGGCCCTTTCCCTGCATTCCAGGCCCAGATTCCTATTTTTATTTTAATAACATGCATTGTGATTATAAATGCAATGCCTGTTATAGAAATGCACAATACAGGAAGTAAAAAGCTTCACTCGTAATCCCTCCATCCAGAGGAAAGCACTCTTATCACCTTCGCATATATGCTTTCAGTAATTTGAAATCACATACATTTACCTCACTTGCCATGTTTTTGGTCATAGCTTGTAGCCCATATCCTGCTTTTTCCTTGCCTTGACATGCACATATTCTCATTTCATTTTTAAAAACCCTTAAGATAACCATTATAATGACTGCATAGGATATTAAATTCATCTTCTTCTGGAAATTTGTTACTGTTAAATAAACTTTGAACCAATATTTTCAATCACAGGCCAATGTTTTACTTACTTTGGGTTTTTTTAAGTAAAAGCCAGATTAGCATCTGATTCAAGAGTGCAGACCCGACCCAGGCTCTGTCTTGGTTTCCTCATTGGTAAAATAAGATAATAAAAGCACTCCATAGAGAGGTCATGAAGATTCAACTCGTTAACAGATGTGGGGTGTTTAGAACATTGTCTGATATGTTGTAAATGGATATGAGCATTAGCTACAAAGGAGTGTCCAACAAGTAGAAGGGTATTTCTTTTTTATTGAAGTATAATTGATTTACAATGTTGTATCAATTTCTGCTGTACAGCAACGTGACTCAGTTATATACACATATACATTCTTTTTCATTATGGTTTATCCCAGGAAATTGAAGATCCTGTCTCTCAGGTCAAGGGAGGTGATATAGACTCCATCTCTTGATGAGAAGTATATCAAAGAACTTGTGCACATGTTTCAAAACCACTATATTAGAAAAAAAAATTCTATTGGGCTAAGTAGAAGTGACAGCCATTCCCTTTTCTTGATCTGCCTAGCGTAATTAGCAACAAAGATTGGGGCAGAAAAGAGTGAGGCTTAATTCCCTTGGGTATGGCGATTTCTTTTTACATTTTCCATCCTGGACCTGCCCCCTGAACTCCAGATTCCCTGTTGCCCGCTGATCTCTCCATCTGAACATTGAACAGACATCTCACCCTCGTTGCAATCAATGTCAAGTTCCAGATGTCTTGCTCCTTCTTTAGTGTTTCCCTTCTCAATAAATGACACCACCATTCTTCCAGTTGCTTTGACCAATCGTCACGAGCCACTGTTGAACCATTCACCTTCTTCCCTTGTCTCGTTTAAGGTCTTTGATCAAACATCATTGCTTGGATGATGTTGCGCCTGACCATGTCCGTTAACACCACACTCCCTCGGGACTGCCTTGCTGACCCAGTGACTAAGACTCCACACTCCCAGTGCAGAGGGCACAGGATCCATCCCTGGACAAGGAGCTAGATCCCACATGCCACAGCGAAGAGTTCGTATGCCGCCACTAAAGATCCCCCGTGCCACAAGGAAGATGGAAGACCCCGGGTGCCACAACTAAGACTCAGCACAGCCAAACAAATAAGTTAAAAAAATTGCTCCCCTCCCTCCCTGCCCCTTGAATTGTCTCTACCCCTTCCCGCCACCATTTTTCTTCTTGACACCACCTTACTCATGTTTTACTCTCTCATTCGCTAATTGTCCTTCTCCCATTTGGGGCTTCCCAGGAGGCTCAGCAGGTAAAAATTCCACCTGCTGTGCAGGAGATGCAGGCAGACATGGGTTCAATCCTGGGTGGGGAAGATCCCCTGCAGAAGAGCACAGCGAACCACTCCTGTATTCTTGCCTGGAAAATCCCATGGACAGAGGAACCTGGTGGGTTACAGTCCGTAGGGTCACAACTGAAGTAAGGGATTGAGCACACACTTCTCTCATTTCAATAGAAACTCCCCAAAGGAGGGATTTTTTTTTTTTTTTTGGTCTGTCCTGTTCTCTGATCAATCCTTAGTGCCTAGTACAGTGTCTCATATGTGAAGGCTGTTAAATTTATTTAAATAAATGCATGAATTTATTACATAAATGCATGCATCTGACTTGTCACACATTGACAACTAGCACAGAAAAAGTAATGGAGAGGAGAAGAAAAGGGAGGAAGGAGAAAAACTTACTCAATATTATATAAAAACTAGAGAGAAACAACAGAGCTGTATGTCTTGGTTTGCTTTCTCAAGATCCACTCATAGACTGAATAATTTTAAATATAGTTTATTTGTTGGTCAGTTGCTCAGTCACGTCCAACTCTTTGCAGCCCCATGGACTGCAGCATGTCAGGCTTCCCTGTTCTTCACTATCTCCCAGTTTGCTCAAACTCTTGTCCACTGAGTCGGTGATGCCATCCAACCATCTCATCCTCTGTCATCCCCTTCTCCCACCTTCAATCTTTCCCAGCATCAGGGTCTTTTCCAATGAATCAGTTCTTCACATCAGATGGCCAAAGGATTGAAACTTCAGCTTCAGCATCAGTCCTTCCAACAAATATTCAGTGTTGCTTTCCTTTAGGATGGACTGGTTTGATCTCCTTGCAGTCCAAGGGACTCTCAAGAGTCTTCTACAACACCACAGTTCAAAAGCATCAGTTGTTCGGCACTCAGCCTTTTTTATGTTCCGACTCTCACATCCATAAATGACTACTGGAAAAACCATAGCTTTGACTAGACGGACCTTTGTTGGCAATGTTTCTGCTTTTTAATACTCTGTCTAGGTTGGTCATAGCTTTTCTTCTGAGGAGCAAGTGTCTTTTAATTTCATGCAGTCACCATCTGCAGTGATTCTGGAGCCCAAGATAGTAAAGTCTCTCACTGTTTGCATTGTTTCCCCATCTTTTGCCATGAATTGATGGGACCAGATGCTATGATCTTAGTTTTCTGAATGTCGAGTTTTAAGCCAGCTTTTTTCTTCTTTAAGCCAGCTTCTTCCTTGACCTTCATAAAGTGGCTCTTTAGTTCCTCTTCACTTTCTGCACAATACATTGCTGCTGCTGCAGCTAAGTCACTT
Organism: Nanger dama; assembly: GCA_917880005.1. Lineage (NCBI taxonomy): Eukaryota > Metazoa > Chordata > Mammalia > Artiodactyla > Bovidae > Nanger > Nanger dama. The sequence goes on from CAKJTW010000020.1 coordinate 10,259,044, forward strand.
CATTCGTGTCTGACCCTGTGTGACTCCATAGACGGCAGCCCACCAGCCTCCCCCGTCCCTGAGATTTTCCAGGCAAGAACACTGGAGTGGGTTGCCATTTCCTTCGCCAATGCATGAAAGTGAAGTCGCTCAGTCGTGTCTGACTCTTCACAACCCCATGGACTGCAGCCCACCAGGCTCCTCCATCCATGGGATTCTCCAGGCAATTGGCTGGGTCTAAATAGCATGTCTGTATCTGTGTCTTTTTCCTATGGTAGTTTCCTCCATGCAGACGTGGGGAAATGGCCTGAGAGTGCCTGGCAGAGAAAATCGACTTCTCATCAGCTTGTGTGTCAAAAAATAAGCTCCTAAATTGCCTCTGATGTTTTTATTCATTTTTCCAAACCAGAGGGTTTTATCTCCAGCCAGCAATCCTTTAACATCAAGTGACAGAGCTCCAACAATAAGAAAAGGAAAGCAATCATTTGATGAAAATTACACCTATTATTGAAGAATTTTACTTCAATGTAGAAAATATGATAAAAGCTTTGGTGAATTGCACCATGAAATATAGACACTTAATAGGAGAGAGGAAAATGACAAACTTAGAGAAATAGAAATACCTCAGAAGGACCCAACCCAAGGCATAGACAGTATAGAATCTTTAGTAGCTTTAGGAATTGAGAAAACAAAACGGTCTACAAGGAAATACCCATACCTTGTCAATCTCAGTGGAGATTTATAATCACATGTCTGGTCACTCTTGGCTCATTTCAAGCTTGGGTCATCAAAGGTCTGCATGTATGGAAGGAGAACCTTTTTCAAGCCAAAAGATAATCCAAAAAGCACTGGACTCCCAGCAGAGACATCAGCACCATCTTCTGTGAGCATCTCTTGCCAGAAGCCAATGTGCCTGCAGACTCTGACCTGTGGACTCCTCTATGAGTCTCTAAAAATTGGCATCTTTACCTCCAACACGATGTCTGTCTTTAAAAAATGAATTAAGTCATTCTCAGGTGCCCAAGGGATATGTCTCACTCTAGTTACTGAAGCTTTTAAGATCAAAAATGTTAATAAAGGTGGAGGGACATTAGAGATAATTTACACAGGGGAAGGAGACCCATTCCAGGAAGCAGACCCAGGAGTGCACTCTGAATATAAATTGTCCTAAGAGACACACGTGATGACAAACCAAGAGATGACTGGGAAGGAGCACCCAGGCAAAGAGCAGCAAGCTAAGGAAAACCAGGAGAACTGCTCAGCCATGTGGCTCACAGTCTCAGGTTTTATGGTAATAGAGCTAGTTTCTGGGTAGTCTCTAGCCAATCATCTTGCTTGGGCCATATTTGGTGCTCCGGGTCCTTCCTGGTGGTGCAAGCATCCTCCAGTAGGATCAGGGAACTTGCCCAATGCATTGAGAGGGAATCTCACCAGGAGAGATGACTCCCAAAAGAGGAGCAGCTGAAAAGTATCACTTGGTTTTTCCCCAGGTACTATGGAAGATGTTAATTACTCTATACAATGGTAAATGTTGGACTGCAAAGGCCAACTTTATATTAAATCACAGTGGCATTAAATATATTATGTATAGTTTTTAAATTATGTCAGAAGAAGACCAACTTCTAGGTGTTAATCAGTTAAAAAGTCACCTCTCAATTGGCCACACATACGGTGACTGAGGAGGCTTCCTGGTCGCTCAGACAGTGAAGACTCTGCCTGCAATGTAGGAGACCCAGGTTCAATTCCTGGGTCAGGAAGATCCCCTGGAGGAGGAAATGGCAACCCACTCCAGTATTCTTGCCTGGAGAATCCCATGCACAGAGGAGCCTGGCGGGCTACAGTCCATAGGGCCGCAAAGAGTCAGACACGACTGAGCAAATGACACTTTCACACTCTTCATGGGGGCTGAAATATTATCCTACATTATCTCCACACTGTGAAGTTCCCCACCCCAGCCCCAATATGATTTTGCTGGGCCAAGAGAAAGAGGTTTTGTTCTCAGGTTTCACTGTGGTGCACAGCAAAACGTATGATTGTTGAAGGGGTTGAAGAGGTCAGCTCGAGACTGAAAATGATACTTTATGACAAGGAACTTTTTAAAATTAATCTGGTTCTAACCACTTGATGTCTAAAAGGGGAAAACTCATGAAATAGGTAAGGAAAGAAAATACATATCATGGTGGGATTTTCCCTCACTTTTTGAATGAAGAACTTTGTGTCTCATATCAACTGAAAAACAAAAATGCACAACATGGAGAGCTGTGACTTGTTTTATTTGGGCAAAATGAGGACTATAGACCAGGAGACAGCCTTTCAGATAGCTGAGGGCTTACCTGAGAAACTGAGGCAGGGAGACCGGGGGGAGGGATGAGGGTCAGTATGCATGTGATTTTGGCAAAAGGCAGTGCATGCAATCAAGCATGTATTTTTTCCAGAAGGTTTCTACTAGTCTCATGAAGATGACTGCTAGTCACCAGGAGCAGATGACAACTTGAAGGATTTTAGTACTTTCTAAATATGAGGAGATGCAAGAATTTGGCTCATGAAGTCTTCTCCTAAAAATATCTAACTATCTGAAGACTGGTTCTGCCAGTTTTTCCCAGAACACAGAGTGCCTCTTCCCTGCTCTCCACCCTAACTCTTTTGGTGATGCCATCCAGCCATCTCATGCTCTGTGGCCCCTTCTCCTCCTCAGTCTTTCGCAGCATCAGGGTCTAACACATCTGGTGTGGATCTGTTCCTGGCAGCCTGTTCTTCCCTAGGAGAAACAGAATCCTCTCATTTACTCAAGAGAGAGCTAGGGGAATTTTTCCTTTAGACTGTAGACAAAATTTTAACATCAGAATCTTTGAGGAAAAGCAAAAAAAAAAAAAAAAAAAAGGTAAGAGAACACAGATGTTTTATTAAAAAAAAAAAAAAGTATAATAGCCATATATAAAAGAACCCAAAATTAAAGTCCAAAACAGTTCAGTCCATTATGATGCAAACTGCTCTGACACCAGCAGTCTCATTATATCTACATTTTACTAAACTAATTTCAATGCTATCACTGTGTCATCTGACCATTCATTTTTTATTGCTTATGCTAATGGGTTTTGTGGGTGGCGGATTAGTTGCATTTTAATGCCCAGCAGCAAAAGATGAAAATATTCCAGTGACAGTAATGGATGAAAAAGTACCCTGCTGCTTACAGCTTCAGACATAGAACTACATGATTTTTGTTTTAATGTATGTTGCCTCTGCTGGTTTAATCATTTTGACAATAATAGACCTCAATTCCACAGAGACTTTCCCCAAAGAATCCAGTGTCTCCTGAATAATATTTTTCTCTGTACTATCCCCTAAATCTTTTCTAAAGTTTCCTAAGAATTACAGATAAGTCGGGCAAATGTATATGGTTCACTGCACATAAATCTATTTAACTTTCACATATGAGCGGATTCATTTAAGGGAAAGAAAATAAGATAACACTAGCAAAAACAATGCTTGATTAAAGGCGGCAGAAGTTTGAGGGAAGGAGAATGAAAACTCTGGGCGTACAGACCAGCCAAGGCTGGAGAATATTTACTCTGGCTGCCCAAAAGGTTAGGTCGCCCCACCTTAGTGTGATAAAATACTAGCCTTACCCACAACCCATATAATGTTTCCAGTAGTGGAAAGAAAGGGAAACTTAGCAGGCTCATGGCTTGGGTGGATCTTGTATTTTTTCTCTCCCTGTACAGACAGAAAGCAATGCAAAAGTTGTAGACCTTCCAAAAGTTAATGAAATAATTATCTGTTCTCAACTACCAGCGTGGAGCCCTTTCAGGTTAAAATCTGCTGGGCCAGAGGCTCAGATTGGTCCTGCCATAAACAACCCAGAGATGTCTAATCATTTCACTGGAGTGAGACTCCAGTGGGTATTTAAACAACCCAGACAACAGACGGCAAACCTTTCTCTCCTTTTTTTTCTGAAGTGAGGAGAGGGAAGTATGGTAAGGTAAGTAGAAAGATCTTAGAGATGCCATAAGTGATTCTTGTAAATAAATCTTTCCCAACCTGAAGAGCACACTGATCCTTGAACTTTTCACCTTCGGCTTTTTCCTTCATTTCTTCAATCAAGAAAACCGAGGCACTTTCTGCCAACAAACCTCTGTAAGCAAGAAATATCAACATGAAACTTCTAATGGATTTTTCTTGTATTCCCCAATGAAGAACATCCCAGGAGGGATTTGTCTATTGTGAGAACACGAAACCACTCCTGTGTTTGCGTGGATGGCACTGATCCCACACCAACAGCTAGCTCCCTGTAAGATGTCACACACAGTGTGCATGTAATCACACGCGCACATACACACACACACACACACACACACACACACACACACAGCAAAACAAAGGAGAGGTAAGCTGACAAGAACGCATGAGCTAGAAATGGAATTCCTTCAAATAAATCTTGGGTTCATTTTATCAGGAAAATTATTTGTGCTTCTCTTTGCCTTCAGATTGAAAGAGTCACTGTAGCTAAGCATTATGAAAATTACTAAAAGAAATCAGAGACTAGAGTTTGGAACCATCTTGAAATAAATGCCCAAACTGAACATATTCTCTCCACCATATATGTATGTTATAATGTATAATGTAATATATACATTTATATGTATATATAAACATACATATATATACTCTCCATTGTGTATGCATATAGATTTGTATTATAAAGGAGTGGTAATAACTAAAAGGAGTTAACTCTCTTATTAAGTAGAGCATATGCATGGGCCTGAGCTGCTCAGGTGGCGCTGGTGGTAAAGAACCCGCATGGCAACGCAGGAGACATAAGAGATGTGGGTTCGATCCCTGGGTCGGGAAGATCCCCCAGAGAAGGGAAGGGCTACCCACTACAGTATTCTTGCTTGGGAAATTCCATGGACAGAGCAGCCTGGCAGCCTCAGTCCATGAGGTTGGAAAAGAATTGGACAGGGCTGAAGGGATTTAACACACACGGATGCATGGGCATGTGATGGAAATTTAGGTGATTAATATAAGCCCTGATGAGAAGATGCTGAGAGCTCTTAAAACAGAAACAACAAGCCAAGATTGTGAGCTCCGGGCTATAACAATGGCATTTGGCATCACAGAGCCCAACGCTAACGAGAAAGTAGATCAATCCAGCTGAAAGCACACAGGGTTAGCGAAGGAGTCCCCATGCGCACCTGTTAGGACCGGAACGTCTCCAGAATTTGGTTCCATCTCTTCCGAGGAAGCAAAGTGAAAATCTAATGTGATAAGAAAGAAAATAATAATAACACAGAGTGAAGTAAGTCAGAAAGAGAAAAACAAATATTGTGTATTAACATTTATACGTGAAATCTAGGAAACTGGTAAAGATGGAAGTATTTGGAAGGCAGGAATGGAAATGCAGACGGAGAGAAAAGACGTGCGGACGCGGTGCCGGGAGGGTGAGCTGGGCCACCGGCCTTGGCCTGCGCACGCCGCCGTGGGTGCCGCCGACAGCCCGCGGGGACCTGCTGCCCAGCGCAGGGAACTCGGCTCCTCGCTCTGTGACGACCTAGAGGGATGGGATAGGGATGGGATGACGGCGGGCGGTGGGAGGGAGAGCCAGGGGGAGGGGGTATATGTAAACAGGGAGCTGTTTGACTTTGTTGTATGGCAGAAACCAACACAAAATTGTAAAGCAACCATACCCCAAAAAACTTTTTTAGAAAAATAAGTTTTGGCATAAATTTAAAAAACGAAAAACAATAGTACCATCAACTAAGATACATTGTTTTAAATTTGAAATGGCACGATATTCCTGATTTTTATAATTGTGGTATGAATACATGGGGGCCTTCCCCAGTGGCTCAGCAGTAAGAAATCTTCCTGCAATGCAGGAGATGCATGTTCGATCCCAGGCTCAGGAAGATCCCTGGAGGAGGGCATGGCTACCCACTCCAGTATTCTTGCTGGGAGAATCCCATGGACAGAGGAGCCCGGCAGGCTGAGGTCCATCGGGTCACAAAGATTTGGACACGGCTGAAGTGACTGAGCAGGGGGTTACATGTAAGATGTTAACTTTAGAGGAAGATGGATGAAGGGTATATGGAGCGTGCTTCTCTATTTTGGGATCTTTCTATAAATCCAAAATTATTTTTAAGGTAAAAGGTTTAAAAACAGTATTATGTGGTAGAGGATTTTTAAAAGAAGTTAGCACAGATCATTCAAACTCCAGAGTCTTTATGAGCTTGTCTGTCTTTTGGATGATAATCACAGTGATCCTTGAGACCACTGTTTACACAAAGTTAAATACTCTCATGGGGACTCAGTAGCTATTGCCAGTGAAAACGTCAACGTGTCCCAACTTGAATCAATTTAGACTGAAAAGACCCGAAACATGAAGTTAGGAATAAGCAATCGATGAAGAACCATGAGACTTAACCATATAACCCAGACACTGAGAACAGAAAGCTAGTTTCGCTGTTGGCGTGTGTTTTATGTATTAGCAGCTTGTAAGGGGAAATAAATTCGGCAAAAGGGAAGGAAATAGACATCTTTCATCCCCTATACTTTTGACAACTAAAAAAAAAAAATCGATGGCCCTCTTGATTCTACAAGAATGAAGTTACCCGCCACTGGAGTCACGTCACTGACCTTCAACACCCCCTGAAAGGAGCTCGGGAGTGAGGCAGGCTGTGCTCTGGGAAAACTGGGAGGACAGGCCTTCAGAGAGTTAGATATTTTCAAGAGAAAAACTATGAGAACCTCATTCTTACATCTTCCCATACTTAGAAAAACACTAGAACTGCTAACTAAGATGTCTGCTCCTCATGACTAGCAGCTGTCTTCTATCAAGATGTGTGCTTGGTTGCAACGCACCCTCTTCACTGAAATCATATACAATGACCTTCTCCCTTACTGCTTTGGAACAGTTTTTCAACACCGAGAGGCTGTCTCTTGGGCCATAGTCCCCGGTAAGATACTGAATAAACTTGACTCAAAGTTTTTACATCATGCCCTTTTTTTTTTAAAGTCCACACTTGTAATATGCTTCTGACTAGTTTGCTCTTTTTATTTTTTTGAATCTATAATTAATAGATTTATTAGAACAAGAAGTGACAGATACAACTGGGTTCCATTTGCTCATTCCAGATAACTTCAAAGAATCTCTGAGCCATCTTCTGGAACACTAGCATTTATGTCTGATTTATAATGTCAGAAATCCACTGGCCTTTGTTTTCCTTGAGTCATCTTGCTGAATCTGTGGGTATGTCCCATTGCTGTCCATGCCTTGCACATTGCATGCATGCTCCGTTGTGCAAGTCTTTGTGACCCCATGAACTGTAGCCCACCAGGCTCCTCTGTCCATGGGCTTTCCCAGGCAAGAATCCTAGGATTGCCTAGGGTTGCTGTTTCCTCCTCCAGGGGATCTTCCAGACCCATGGATTGAACCAGTGTCTCCCGTGTTTCTTGCAGTGGCAGGCAGATTCTTTACCACTGAGCCACCTGGGAAACCTCACTATGGCATATTAAACTGGGTTTGATTCTATTCTAATACACAAAGGCATGCTTTTTAGCAGAAAGGAATTACTAATTGCTCTGAAAAACACTGACTTCAGCCAAAAGAAGAAAAAGCATCATTTAGTTATTTAGCTTTCAGGAGTGCCACGTTTAGAAGGTTTATCTTTGGGTTACTAAATATATCATTTTCAGCATAAGAAATGGGGGCAGCCAACATTCAGATGAAAACATAATTAAGAAACACACTTGGTTGCTGAGTTGTTTTGTCATGAAATCAGCCACTCAGATTTCCATACTCAGGAAAAATAAATTTATTTATTTTACCACTAAATCAAATTTATTCACCACTAAAAGTCATTTACATTTTCAAGGGATGTAAAGAAAAATTGGTGATCCAGAAAGACTATGTAACTTAATCCTGAGTCAGGTTCCCTTGATTAGAAAACAAGTCAACCCATGTGCGTAGGGGAGGTGGAAAGGGTGAAGATCATCAAAGACCAAGCTATTGGATTTTTAACTACTCCGCATCCTTTTTACTGCACCAATTGCAAGCAAGTATCTTGTCATGCTCAACAAAAATTGACACTGAAAAAAGCTAACCACCTCAATCTCCATTTCTCAGTGGGGTCATTGACATAAAAGCTACTGCTACTTTGGTCAAGTTTTGAACAGAATAAAGCTTTAAGAAGTTTTGACTAAGTATGTCTTTGAGACCTAGTATAAACAGTGGTGGTCATAAAATTTTTGAAAAACGTAGAAGAAAAGAAGGACCTGCCACTTGAGAGGCAGACCTGTATACAGGTCAGGAAGCAACAGTTAGAACTGGACATGGAACAACAGACTGGTTCCAAATAGGAAAAGAAGTACACCAAGGCTGTATATTGTCACCCTGCTTATTTAACTTATATGCAGAGTACATCATGAGAAACACTGGGCTGGAGGAAGCACAAGCTGGAATCAAGATTTCTGGGAGAAATATCAATAACCTCAGATATGCAGATGACACCACCCTTATGGCAGAAAGTGAAGAAGAACTAAAGAGCCTCTTGATGAAAGTGAAAGAGGAGAGTGAAAAAGTTGGCTTAAAGCTCAGCATTCAGAAAACTAAGATCATGGTATCCGGTCCCATCACTTCATGGACAATAGATGAGGAAACAGTGGAAACAGTGGCTGACTTTATTTTTCTGGGCTCCAAAATCACTGCAGATGGTGATCGCTGCCATGAAATTAAAAGACACTTGCTCTTTGGAAGGAAACTTATGACCAACATAGATAGCATATTAAAAGCAGAGACATTAGTCAACAAAGGTCTGTCTAATCAAAGCTATGGTTTTTCCAGTAGTCATGTATGGATGTGAGAGTTGGACTATAAAGAAAGCTGAGCACCAAAGAACTGATGCTTTTGAACTGTGGTGTTGGAGAAGACTCTTGAGAGTCCCTTGGACTGCAAGGAGATCCATCCAGTCCATCCTAAAGGAGAGCAGTCCTGGGTGTTCATTGGAAGGACTGATGTTGAAGCTGAATCTCCAATATTTTTGCCACCTGATGCAAAGAGCTGACTCATTTGAAAAGACCCTGATGCTGGGAAAGATTGAGGGCAGGAGGAGAAGGAGATGACAGAAGATGAGATGGTTGGATGGCATCACCGACTCAATGGACATGGGTTTGGGTGGACTCTGGGAGTTGGCGATGGACAGGGAGGCCTGGAGTGCTGAGGCTCATGGGGTCCCAAAGAGTCAGACATGACTGAGTGACTGAACTGAAAGGAAGAAGGGAAGATATTTCCTGATGTGTGTGTTCTCATTCATCTCTCTTTGTGACCTTATCAATTGTAACCTGCCAGGCTCCTCTGTTCATATAATTCTACAGGAAGAATACTGGAGTGGCTGGCCATGCTCTCCTCCAGGGGATCTTCCCAACTCAGGGATCAATCCCGCATCTCTCCTGTCTCCTGCACTGACAGGTGGCTTCCTTACCACTAAAGCCACCTGGGAAGCCTTCCTGCTGTATGTATCTACTGTAAATTATAACTCTTTCCCACTTGAGTAAGGAAAGAAAGGGACCAGTCCAACAAAGCCTCAAATTTTATTACTTTTATAAAAATTGTCACCTCAATTTATGATCCTCACAACCCAAACCAAATCCTTCCATGTTATTTTTTTAAAACTCCCTAACAGTCAGTCTCTGACATTCCTCATTAGACTTATCAACTCTTGTTTCTGGAGTCCAGTTTATTTGGCTTGGAGGGATCAGCCAACTCTTTGGAGATTCCCAATTGGCCCAGTGCCAAATTCTTCTGTTTGATCTAATTGTTCAGCAATGGCTTCACAAAAATTTATTTTGATCCAGATCTTCCCAGGCACACAGACTTTTTAAAGAAATAATATTTTCATACTTAGAGAAGAATAACAACCAAGCTTTTAAAATATTTGATTTCCTTCCTTCTCATCCGAGCTAAAAGCTTTCTTCATTCTCCATAGAGGTTTTAAAGGATATAAACAGGTATAAATCACCTGTCTGACTAACCTGAACCTTCACACACTTAGTGGACTAGGGGTGATGGGCATTTCTGATTTATATTCTACATGTCCCTTGAAGTGGTTAGTGAGTGATGAGCCGGCAAAAGAGAGGCAGAAAGCCCAAGTGCAATCCCTGCTGGGTGGCCTTGATTATTGTTGCTGTTCAGTCATGTCTTACTCTTTGTGACCTCATGGACGGCAGCATGTCAGGCTTCCCTGTCCTTCACCATCTCCTGGAGTGTGCTCAAACTCATGTCCATCGACCCAGAGATGCCATCCAACCATCTCATCCCTGTTGTCCCCTTCTCCTCCCGTCTTCAGTCTTTCGCAGCATCAGGGTCTGTTCCAATGAGTCAGGTCTTCCCATCAAATGGCCAAAGTATCAGAGCTTCACTTTCAGCATCAGTCCTTCCAATAAATATTTAGGGTTGATTTTATTTAAGATTGACTGGTTTGATCTCCTTGCTGTCCAAGGGATTCTCAAGAGTCTTTTCCAATACCACAGTTCAAAAGCATCAATTCTCAGCCTTCTTTATGGTCCAAATCTCACATCTATACATGACTATTGGAAAAATAATAGCTTTGACTATACAGAGCTTTGTTGGCAAAGTAGCATCTCTTCTTTCTAATACACTGTCTAGGTTTGCCATAATTTTACTTCCAAGGAGCAAGAATCTTTTTATTTCATGGCTGCAGGCACCATCTGCAGTGATTTTGGAGTCCAAGAAAATAAAATCTGTCACTGTTTCCATTAAGACCTTGATTAAGCTCTCCTTTTGGTTGAAGGTTACATTCCCAGGACTTTTCTGAGAAAGAAGCTGAGAGCTGACAGGGGCAGACGTACAGGCAGGAAGTTGATGAGCAAAAAGAGTTGCTCACTCATAAGTGAAAAAGCCAGCTTAAAATTCAATATTATAAAAGCTAGGATCGTGGCACCCAGTCATATCAATTCATGGCAAATAGAAGGGGAAAAGGTGGAAGGAGTGACAGATTTTCTCTTCTTGGGCTCTCAAATCACTGTGGATGGTGAGCACAGCCATGAAATTAGACTATTACTTCTTGGCAGGAAAGCTATGACGAACCTAGACAGTGTGTTAAAAAGCAACAAAAGACATCACTTTGTCGACAAAGGTCTGTATACTCAAAAGTATGGTTTTTCTAGTAGTCATGTACAGATGGCAGAGATGGAGCATAAAGAAGGCTGAGAACCGAAGGACTGATGCTTTCAAAATGTGGTGCTGGAGAACACTCGAGAGTCCCTTGAACAGCAAGATCAAACCAGTCAATCCTAAAGGAAATCAACCCTGAATATTCATTGGAAGGTTTGATGCTGAAGCTGAAGCTCCAATACTTTGGCTACCTGTTGCAAAGAGCTGACTCATTGGAAAAGACCCTGATGCTGGAAAGATTGAAGGAAGAAGGAGAAGAGAGTGACAGAGAATGAGGTGGTTGGATGGCATCACCAATTCAATAGACATGAACTTGGGCAGGCTCTGTGAGATGGTGAGGGACAGGGAAGCCTGGTGTGCTGCAGTCCTTGAGGCCCCAGTTGGGCATTACTTGGCGAATGAAGAACAACAGCAAAGCTAGGGCCAAGCAAAACCATAGGGACTCAAAAGTATTCGCTCTTTTCCAGTATCAGATGTGGTAAGTGAAAGGCTTGAAAAAGGTTCTGTAGTCAAGGCCTATGTAATTCCATTTATGCTGCATCATTGTGAATATGGAATGAAAGTTACAAACCCAGTTAGTATAACATTATTTTTCAAAATAAAGTTATTCATCTTGATTAAAAACAAGGAAAATATGAATTATTATAGATGTACCTGTTAAAAGATGGTCTTCCTCAAGATCACTACTGACATTTTAAGCCAGATGATTCTGTACTTGAGGGGGTGTCCCTGGCATTATAACATGTTTAACAGTGCTCCTGTGCTCTTCCCCCTAAATGCTAAGGGGGCCCCTTTCCCTCTGGAGAGAATCAAAATGTCTCCAAACATTGGAAAACGTGCCCTGAGGGTAAAATATCTCCTGGTTGAAAACCACTGTTGCTTTTGTTTTTTAAGACAAGGAGCCACTTAAAAGCACATTCAGTTTTTCCATGAAACTCCATCAAGTTCTCCCAGGTCCAGATTTTTGACACTTTGACTTAGCTTCTCATTTGAGGGCCTGTCACTTTAAGAGAGCCTTCCAAACATCTGGGAATATGTTTATTAATAATTATACGAGGCTTGAATGTTTGGAGAGGGAGGGGAGAGATTATTTCCTATTTGTGCTACATTCCAGCTCCTGGCAGGGTACTAACATCATAGTATGCTCTGGTAAGGACTTGGATGGATGATGGATGGATGGATGGATGAAAAGTGAAATGAAAAGAAATCAGCGCAGAGAGCTATGGATTTATTTTCTTTAGCTGTCTCTTTACCTATATTATACTAAGTTACTGCAAAGAGCATCCTAATGATGGAAGGATTAAACTGTGACTCTACAAGAAAACCTCAGTGAGCTTCTGGAGGGGGTGTCCCCATGCGCGTTCAGTCAAGTCCAACTCTGAGACCCCATGGACTGTAGCCCGCCAGGCTCCTCTGTCCATGGGATTTTTCAGGCAAGAATACTGGAATGAATTGCCATTTTCTCCTCCAGGGAAGCTTCCCAACCCAGGGATCAAACCTTTATCTCCTGTATCTCTTGCATTATAGGCAGATTCTTGACCTACTACTTTATTATTATTATTATTGAAGTATAGTAGATTTACAATGCTGTGTTGCTTTCAGGTGTACAGCAAAGTGATTCAGTTGAACATATACAAATACCTATTCTTTTTCAGATTCTTTCCCATATAGGTTAGTATAGAATATTGAATAGTGGTCCCTGTGCTGTACACGCGTGCCAAATCCCTTCAGTTGTGTCTGATTCTTTGTGACCCCGTAGACTGTAGCCTGCCCGGCTCCTCTGTCCATGTGATTCTTCAGGAAGGGGACGGGGGGGGGTGGCCCCCCTTTTCGGGGGGGCCCCGGCCGCGGGGGCCGGGCGCGCGGCCCTTGGGGCCCCCGCGGGGGGGGGGGGGGGGGGGTTCCCCCGGCCCCCCCGGGGGGGCCCCCGCCGCTGGTTTACTATCCCGCCCCGCCCCCCCACCCCCCTGTGGTGCGCGCGGCGCGGGGGGGGGGGGGGGGGGGGGGGCCGGGGCGCGGGGGGGGGGGGGGGGGGGGAGGGGGGGGGGCGGGCGGGGGGCGGACAGGGCAGGGGGGGGGGGGGGGTGGGGGGGGGGGGGGGGGGGGGGGGGGGGGGGGGGGGCGGGGGGAATCCCGGGGGCCCCGCCACCCCCCCCGCGATAATGGCGGGGGTTGGGGAGTGGAGGGGGCCCGGGCCGGGCCCGGGGGGGGCCGGGGGGAGAGAAGGGAAAAAAAAAAAAAAAGAGGGAGAGGAGGTCGCGCCACCCCGCCCGGCCCGCCCCCGCCCCCCCCGCGCGGGGGCGGTGGGGGAGGGAGTTGGGAATTTTTAGGTTTTAAAATATATAGTAGTTTGATGTTAGAAAACAAGGCTTGGGTTAAAGAATTTCTCTTTGTTATAAATCATTGTATTCGTCTTTCTGTAAGAATGTAACTTCATTTAGTGTTTTCTGAGAAGGACACTGGAAACTTCTGGGTTAAAAGTTAAAACCTGAAAGGCAGAATGTGCTGCATAGAAGATAGCTTTCCCCCTTATCTCAAGGACTCAGAGCCTCCTGACTGATCTGTTCTTAACTAATGACTTAGTTTCCACTGTGTAACAGGCTTCTCCTCAAAAATGCCTTTCCCTGTACTAGGCACCGCCGGGCCAGGTGGTCAATTAACTGTCTCTACTATCATCTGTAAACCGTCCCCATCAATCAAATGTCTCCACTTCATCCTCAGACCCCCTTATCACATTGTTCCCTACATTCTGATCTCATTCCCAGTTGTCTTTGATCTCTCTGTATAAAAATCCCCCTCGGTGAGTGTTGGGGGTTCACTTCTGGAAACAGAAGATTGAACCCCGGCTTGCCGGCCCCAATAAATCCTCCTGCTGATTGCATCGAGTCCGAGTCACTGTGGTCTTTGGGGCGACGGTTCCCGAGAAAAGGCCGTGAGGTCTTACATTTGGGGGCTCGTCCGGGATCGCCTCGCTCACTCAGACCCCTTTGGCTTTTGGATTCGGAGGTACGCTCGAGCAATTCTGTGTCTCCGTGCATGTCTGTAAAAGGTCTGTGACTAGTCTGCTCTGTGTTAAATCTGCATTGTCTCACTTTTCTCTCCTGCTGCTTGACTTAATCCTTCGGAAGTTTCAGTGAACAGGCGAACGGTTGTGAGGCAACTGATTAGTCCCGGCCAGGGCTACTCCCTGGTGGACTCTGAAGGCCTTACGACAGGTGAGCCCCAGTAACTATCGCCCGGCTGGGTGAAACTTCCCTGTCCTTCTTGTGAGGATCTGGCCAGATATTACCTATTTGTGGGCACGGGTCAGGCACTTAAAAGCCATTAGGGCGCCTGCCACTTGAAGACTCCCGTGACAGGATAAGGGGGTCACGGAACGGGCCAGAAGCCGCTAGGGCGCCCGCCCCCAGCAAGAAAACTTCCGTGCAACGGCACAGGCACACGAGTGAACTCAAAGCACGCCATAAGTCCACCTCTCTGGCCGCCACCATTCCCGGTAGGATTTTCGGTGGCTATCCTCAGTAACTCTCTTTTTCCTCCTGGTCTCCTCCGGCTGCGGAAAGAAAGATCTGTGCCCTCGCGCACCTGTCTGTCTGTATCTGTGGGGCGCCTCTGTCTGGATCTGTGGCGTTTGCAGGGCGCCGGCGCCGGGGGGGGGCCCCCCCGGACGCCTGCCTGGAACGCCGACCTGGGAGTGGGGGTCGTGAGATCCCCTCCGCCTGTATCTGTGGCGTTTGCCAGGGACGCCTGGAACGCCGTCCTGGGAGTAGGGATCGTGAGATTCTTCTCCGCCTGAGTCTGAATTCTGTATCTGTGGAGCTAGGAAGCTCATCTGTTTAAGACCTGCCGAGGGCAAAAGTTTACAGCAGCCGCTTTTATCTGACTTTTCCACTGCTACTTGCCTTACTTTGTATTCGTTAAGTGTTTATTTTTGTGACAAACTGACGATGGGACAGACTGTGACAACCCCGTTGTCTCTGACGGTAGATCATTGGACGGAAGTGAAAAATCGGGCCCATGGTCTTTCCATGACAGTGAAAAAAAAGGAAATGGCAGAGCTTATGCGCAGTTGATTGGCCCAGTTTTAAGACCGGCTGGCCACCGGAAGGGTCATTCTCTTCAGAACAAGTTAAACAGGTTAAAACTGTAATTTTCACCCCCTGCTACTGAACACCCGGACCAGGTGCCATATATTATGGTCTGGGAAGACTTGGTCCGCTCACCCCCGGCGTGGGTTCGGCCTTTCGCTTTCCCCACAGGGAAGCTGTTGGAGCCTGTTGCAGAGATCTTTGCCCTGAAATCCACGGCAAAGAAAGAGGAGACGAAGGCCCCCGTCAAAAGTATATATCCAGACCTGCAAACTGACTTCTTGCTTTTAGATTCTCCTCCACCCTACCCGCCTGTACAGGTTCCACCTCCGGCACCTCAGAGGGCACAAGCGACCGCCTCGCCTGAGCAGCCAAGAGAAGGGGAAGAAATGGGCCCGGGCGGCAGGAACGCGGAGCCGTAGAGCTGTCACCCCGGACTCCACCGCTCTCCCCTCCGGGAGAACGGGCCCCCTGATGACCGCGGGGTTCGGCCACTCCAATATTGGCCATTCTCCGCCTCTGACCTTTATAACTGGAAAAATAATAACCCCTCTTTTTCTGATAACCCCCAGGCGCTGACCTCTTTGATAGAATCTCTTGTTTTTTCACATCAGCCCACTTGGGATGATTGTCAGCAATTGTTGCAGACCCTGTTAACCACAGAAGAGAGACAGCGAGTGCTATTGGAGGCTCGCAAAAATGTGCCAGGAGATGACGGACGTCCCACAGTGCTCCCTAATGAAATAGATGATGGTTTCCCCCTGACGAGACCTGACTGGGACTACAACTCTCCGGCAGGTAGGGAGCACCTGAGGGTCTATCGCCAGGCTCTAGTGGCGGGTCTCCGAGGGGCAGCAAGGCGCCCCACTAATTTGGCTAAGGTAAGGGAAGTGACTCAAGGGCCTACTGAGTCACCTACTGTATTCTTAGACAGATTGATGGAGGCATTCAAGAGATTTACTCCCTATGATCCCACATCTGAGGAACATAGGGCTACAGTGGCCATGGCTTTTATTGATCAGTCAGCTCTAGATATTAAGAGAAAGTTACAGAGACTAGATGGGTTACAGGGATTCTCCCTTCAAGATTTGATCAAAGAAGCAGACAAGGTGTTCAATAAAAGGGAAACAGAAGAAGAAAAGGAGGAAAGGAGGATCCGGGAGCAGGATGAACGAGAGAGAGAGAGAGAGAAAAGACAGGCAAAAGATTTGACAAAAATTCTGACTACAGTGATTAAAGAAGGAAAGAGAGACAATAAAACTGGGCCGAGAGACCGCAGTAAAAGCAGGACAGGAACCAAGCCGCCACTAGACAAAGATCAGTGCGCGTACTGTAAAGAGAAGGGGCATTGGCTCAAAGACTGCCCTCAGAAGAAGGGGGGGAAAGTCCGCTTCCCCCAACAAAATCCTGGCCATAGAAGAAGAAGATTAGGGGGACGGGGCTCGGACCCCCTCCCCGAGCCTAGGGTAACTCTAAAGGTGGAGGGGAAGCCTGTACAGTTTCTGGTAGACACAGGAGCCCAACACTCCGTCCTATTACAATCCGGGAGGGGCATTGTCCACAAAAAAGGCATGGGTACAGGGCGCTACAGGGTATCAACAATACCCATGGACTACCCGAAGAACAGTGGACCTTGGCGTGGGCCGGGTATCCCACTCGTTCCTTGTGATCCCTGAATGCCCTTACCCCTTGCTGGGACGGGACTTGCTCACGAAAGTGGGGGGCTCAGATCCACTTCCACACCGAGGGCACCACGGTGACAGACGGGGAAGGAAGGCCGTTGCAGGTTTTGACCCTGAGGCTAGAAGATGAACACAGGCTATATGAGAGCCCTTCCCCGAGACCATGAATATGCAGGACTGGATGGCTAAGACCCCCTAGCCTGGGCTGAAGTCTCGGGCATGGGAATGGCCGTCCACCAGCCCCCAGTGGTGGTAGAAATCAAGGCCTCTGCCACCCCCATCTCAGTCCGCCAGTACCCGATGAGTAAAGAGGCTCGAGATGGGATCCGCCCACATATTCAAAGGTTTCTTGATTTGGGAATTTTGATAAAGTGCCAATCGGCCTGGAACACCCCGTTGCTTCCGGTCCGGAAGCCTGGAACGGGCGAATACCGGCCTGTGCAGGATCTGAGAGAAGTCAACAAGCGAGTATCAGACCTACACCCAACAGTGCCCAACCCTTACAACCTGCTGAGCACCCTTCCCCCAGCAGGAAGTGGTACACTGTCTTGGACCTGAAAGATGCCTTCTTCTGCCTACGACTTAGCCCCGCTAGCCAGCCTATTTTTGCTTTTGAGTGGAAAGACCCCTTACAGGGCTCTCCGGACAGCTAACGTGGACCAGGCTGCCGCAAGGATTCAAGAACTCGCCAACAATTTTTGACGAAGCCCTCCACCAGGACCTCGCGCACTTCCGCGCCACAAATCCCCAGGTAACTCTGCTCCAATATGTAGATGACTTGCTTCTGGCCGCAGATACCGCAGAAGAGTGCAGGAAAGGGACTGAGACCTTATTGACTGAACTTGGCACCCTCGGCTACCGCGCTTCTGCCAAGAAGGCCCAGATCTGCCGGCAACAGGTTAGTTACCTGGGGTACCAACTCAGAGATGGGAAGCGATGGCTCTCGGAGGCCAGAAAAGAGGCGGTGGCCAGAATACCGGCCCCCGAAAACTCCCGACAAGTTAGGGAGTTCTTGGGCACTGCGGGGTTCTGCAGGCTCTGGATTCCGGGGTTCGCAGAGATGGCAGCTCCCCTGTACCCCCTGACAAAGGGCAGTACACCCTTCGTCTGGGGAAAGAGCGAGCAAAAGGCGTTTGACAATATTAAGCGCGCCTTGTTGTCAGCCCCTGCCCTGGGACTTCCAGATGTGGACAAGCCGTTCCATCTCTATGTGGCTGAGAATAATGGCATTGCCAAAGGGGTCCTCACCCAAAAGCTGGGACCATGGAATCGGCCGGTGGCATATCTGTCAAAGAAACTGGACCCCGTGGCTGCTGGCTGGCCAAATTGTTTGCGCATAGTGGCTGCCGTGGCAGTCCTAGTAAAGGATGCAGACAAGCTGACACTGGGGCAGAACTTAATTGTCACTGCGCCCCACGCTTTAGAAAGTGTGATTCGCCAACCCCCGAGAGATGGCTAACTAACGCCAGGATGACCCACTATCAGACGCTGCTCCTAAATTCTGAGCGAATCAGGTTCACGCCGGCTACTGGACTTAACCCTGCCACGCTGCTGCCGGACCCCAGCCAGTCCGAGGTGACCCACGACTGTCAAGAAATTCTGGCGGGAGTACATGGAGTTCGTCATGATCTCTCGGACCAGCCGCTTCAGGATGCCGAGGTGACATGGTATACGGATGGGAGCAGTTTTCTTGAAGAAGGTAGGCGGCGGGCAGGGGCAGCGGTGGTCGATGGGACTGAGGTGATCTGGGCAGCTGCCCTGCCTCAAGGTACGTCAGCCCAAAAAGCCGAGCTGATTGCCCTCACAAAGGCCTTAGAACTGGCACAAGGGAAAAGGCCAACATTTACACTGATAGTAGATATGCTTTCGCAACTGCACATGTCCATGGAGCTATTTACCAACAGAGAGGGTTACTTACATCGGCCGGCAAAGAAATTAAAAACAAAAACGAAATCCTGGCATTGTTGGCTGCCCTGATGTTGCCAGAAAAGATTAGTATAATCCACTGCCCCGGGCACCAACGAGATCGGTCTCTGGTAACTAAAGGAAACAACATGGCCGATCAAGCTGCGCGAGAGGTGGCGACAAAAGATGGACTATCGAGATTGCTGGCAATATGCTCAAAAGATGAAGATAATTCTAGCCCCTCTCCACGGCCCAGAGGGAAACAGGCTACGACGGAAGGAGAAGCCAGAGAAATGTTAGAACAAATGCACCATTGGACTCACTTAGGGGCTAAAAAGCTAGTCTCTCTTTTAATTAAAGCAGGGTATGAGGTGCCGGGACTTTCTAAATTGGCTGAGCAGGTGGTCCTGAACTGCAGACCTTGCCAAGAGGTAAATGCCGGCCGAAACAAGACAGGCCAAGGTAAGCGGCTGCGTGGAGACCGGCCGGGGGCCTACTGGGAAGTGGATTTCACCGAGGTATGTCCTGCGCGGTACGGCAATAAATATCTGCTGGTTTTTGTAGACACTTTCTCAGGGTGGGTAGAAGCTTTCCCCACCAAAAATGAAAGTGCACTCACAGTAACTAAAAAGATCCTAGAAGAAATTTTTCCGCGCTTCGGAGTGCCAAAGATGTTAGGGTCAGATAATGGGCCGGCTTTCATTGCCCAAATAAGTCAGGAGTTAGCTAAGTTTCTGGGGACCGATTGGAAACTACATTGTGCATACAGACCCCAGAGTTCAGGACAGGTAGAAAGAATGAATAGAACTCTAAAAGAGACCTTAACTAAATTGTCCTTAGAGACTGGCGGTACTGACTGGACGGTGCTCCTTCCTCTGGCTCTGTTCCGGGTGAGAAATACGCCCTCTCGCCTTGGTCTCACCCCCTTTTGAAATTTTGTATGGAGCACCCCCCCATATTGACACTTAGAGAAGGATTTGACCCCCGAAACTTTAACAATGGTGATTTATGTGCTAGGCTGAAGGGACTCCAGCTGGTTCAGAAAGAGGTGTGGACTCAGCTTGCTGCGGCCTACCAACCCGGAACCCCAGAAGAGGCCCATCCGTTCCAGGTGGGAGACTCCGTCTACGTTCGTCGGCATCGGCAAAACAACCTAGAGCCCAGGTGGAAAGGACCCTACATTGTTCTGCTTACAACCCCCACTGCCATCAAGGTTGACGGAATCTCATCCTGGATCCACGCCTCCCACGTTAAAGCTGCACCGGAACCGACGCCACAATGGAAGGCTCACCGCACCTCCCACCCTTTAAAGCTCAGGCTCTGCCGATTACCGGATTTCTGATCATCCTGGCTCTGCATCAAGGAACCGCTCATACGTATTGGGCCTATGTTCCTGACCCCCCATGCTCCAGTCTGTAGGATGGGATGAAGAAACATTGCCGGTATACGTAAATGATACTGCTCTTCTGGGAGGAGTCTCTGATGCACATATTCAACACCAACGAGCTAACATTTCCTTCTATGGGCTTTCTTCACGGTTCCCTATGTGTTTTTCATACAATTCCCCCAAGTCTTACTGTATAAACGTCTCCCCTGTCACTTCTTACCCTCGTGTATACATTTCAGGAATTTCTGAAGACGCTGGGGCCATTTCACACCAAACGGGCGTGGGGCCGCTCGATATACCTTACTGTGGTCGCCGCCATCTGGGAATTAGCGAGGGAATGGATGTGCCATGGATTCTATGCCGGGGACGTAATGCCACTGTTTATAACATAAATAATAATAACAGTGTTTATCTCTGGGACTGGGCACCTGCAGGTACCCCAGATTATCCTGAATATAGAGGACAGCACCCTTCCATTTTGGCACTCGGACATCGTCAGGTATTTCAAACTGAGATCTGGAAGCTTTTAGCGACCTTTGGCCCCGGCAACATGTTGTATAGACAGACTAATAGAGGTGGAACAAGATATGGAGATATAGGAATTACGGGATTCAGATATCCTAGATCATGTGTGCCTTACCCCTTTATGATTTTAGTTGGAAATGTTACTGTTAATGTCACTCAGAATGTTTACCATATGTCTTGTTATAATTGCACCCTCACTAATTGTATCAGAGGCATGAGCGTCGGAGAGCAAATATTGGTGGTAAAACAACCCGCTTTTGTTATGCTCCCCGTCAAAATAGAAGAAGATTGGTATGATGAAACGGCATTGCAATTACTACAACACATCAATACTGCCCTTAGCCGCCCAAAAGAGGCCTGGGATTAATTGTTCTGGGTGTGGTTTCGCTGATCACCTTAATAGCGACCGCTGTTACTGCCTCTGTTTCCCTTGCTCAGTCCGTGCAAGATGCCAAGGTTGTTGATTCTCTGTCTTATAATGTCACAAGGGTTATGGGAACACAAGAGGGTATTGATAAAAAAATAGAAAATAAGCTGTCTGCTCTGTATGATACTCTCAGAGTCTTAGGAGAAGAGGTCCAAAGCTTAGGACTCAGAATGAAAATTCAATGTCATGTTAATTACAAGTGGATCTGTGTCACAAGAAAGCCTTATAATATATCTGACTTCCCGTGGGAAAGGATCAAAAAACATTTACAAGGCATATGGTATAATTCTAATATTTCTCTTGATTTACTGCAGTTACACAATGAAATATTAGATATAGAAAACGCGCCTTCAGCCACTTTAGATATTGCTCAAGCTGCTGAAGATTTTGTAAAAATTTGGCTTCTAACTTTCCCAGTCTTCATTCCTTGTGGCAGAGCATGGCGGCTGTAGGCATCGTATTAGTCACTATCCTTGCCCTGATGTGCCTAGCACCGTGCCTTATTAAAGGCATTGTAAAAGAATTTCTGCACATAAAGATGCTTGTGTACCGAAACATGCTGCACCATCACCATCTGTTGGAGCGCCTAAAAGATAAAGAAGAGGGAGCTGCGAGAGAATTGCTTGTAATGGGTTAAACCTTGAAAGCTGCCTGACCTGAGTAACAGCCCAGGCTCCCTGACCCGCCTCCCTCAATAGATATTTAAATTGCATCTGTCACGTTTCGGAGACGGGGAACACTATGCTCTCCACACTGATCGTAAGGTATAGGTGTTAAAAGGTTAAATGAGTTTGTTGTATATGATACCATGACTATTCTTGTAATCATAACTTTCTTCATCTTGTAGCTTTTGCATTTTTAAGTAGCAGTACGCTGCAATCCCTCACTCTATGATTTCAGGATTGAAATCATGGACAAGAAGAAGAGGGGAATGAAGAACTTTTAGAATTTTTAGGTTTTAAAAATATATAGTAGTTTGATGTTAGAAAAACAAGGCTCTTTGGGTTAAAGAATTTCTCTTTGTTATAAATCATTGTATTCGTCTTTCTGTAAGAATGTAACTTCATTTAGTGCTTTCTGAGAAGGACACTGGAAACTTCTGGGTTAAAAGTTAAAACCTGAAAGGCAGAATGTGCTGCATAGAAGATAGCTTTCCCCCTTATCTCAAGGACTCAGAGCCTCCTGACTGATCTGTTCTTAACTAATGACTTAGTTTCCACTGTGTAACAGGCTTCTCCTCAAAAATGCCTTTCCCTGTACTAGGCACCGCCGGGCCAGGTGGTCAATTAACTGTCTCTACTATCATCTGTAAACCGTCCCCATCAATCAAATGTCTCCACTTCATCCTCAGACCCCCTTATCACATTGTTCCCTACATTCTGATCTCATTCCCAGTTGTCTTTGATCTCTCTGTATAAAAATCCCCTCGGTGAGTGTTGGGGGTTCACTTCTGGAAACAGAAGATTGAACCCCGGCTTGCCGGCCCCAATAAATCCTCCTGCTGATTGCATCGAGTCCGAGTCACTGTGGTCTTTGGGGCGACGGTTCCCGAGAAAGGGGGGGGGGGGGCCAAAAAGGGGCCCGGGGGGGGGGGGGGGGGGGGGGGGGGGGGGGGGGGGGGGGCGGGCGCGCCGGCCGGGGCGGGGGGGGGGGGGCCGGCGGGGGTGGGGCCCCCCACCCCCCCCCCCCCCCCGCCTTCTCCTCCCCCCCCCCCGGTGGGGGGGGGGGGTGGGGGTTTTACCCCCCCCCCCCCCTCCTGTGTTTGTTTGTGTGTTTTTGTTTTTTTTTTTTTTTTTCTTTTCTTGCCGGTCTCCCGTTTGCGCTTTTTTTTTTTCTCTTTTTAAAATAATATCACCCTCCCGCCCCCCCCCCCCCCCCCCCCCCCCCCCCCCCCCCCCCCTCTTTTACTAAAAGCCCTGCAGAACACTGGAGATGGGGAGTTCCTAACGTTTTGATTTTGTGGGAGGTATTTTTGTTGCTATAGAAGTAAGCAGAAAGTCCCCTCGGGCCCCTTCAATAATAAGTCTGATCATCACCCCATCTCTCCTGTGAGGAAAATGTCTTGTTCATAAAGCCACTCATGGCAGGATTATTTGGCTCCCACTGATAAATGTCGTATAGGGATCTTCTGCTTCCTAGAAATCACTCTTCCTAACCCCAGGGAGAGATTATTCTTGACTTTTAAATGGCACCCTGTGTTCAGCAGGCCAAGCAAAGAAGAGGAGTTAATCACTCCTTTTAAGGATCAAATTGAGCACCAAGACAGAGATGGTGAAAACGGAAGAAAGCTTTTAGAGCATTGGGAATGTTAAAAAAAAAATCAAACATCTAATAGTTGTCAAGGAGAAAGAAAAAAATTTCCTCTACCATTCTAGGTTTTTCTAGCTGGTTTAAGAATTAAATGATACAACATGCTGTTGTGGTGGTTTAGTTGCTAAGTCATATCCAACTCTTTGAGACCTCATGGACTGCAGTGCACCAGGCTTCCCTGTCCTTCACCATCTCCCGGAGTTTGCTCAAACTCATGTCCATTGAGTTGGCGATGCTATCCAGATTAACAGGAGAAAATCAAGCAAAAGGTTAGTAACAGGTATATGTAAGACTTTCCTAGTGGCTTTGTGGAAAAGAATCCGCCTGCAGTGCTGGAGACATCGGTTCCATCCTTGGGTGGTGGGGAAGATGCCCTGGAGAAGGAAATGGCAACCCACCTCCAGTATTCATACCTAGGAAATCCCATGGACAGAGGAGCCTGGTGGGCTACAGGCCATAGGGTTGCAAAGAGTCGGACATGACTTAGTGACTAAGCACAAACATACACACATGAGAGAGACCCAGGAAAACCAAGCATCTGGTCAAAATGACTGCAGCTCTCACCTGAAATATCATCATCAGCTAAAGACAAATGAAAGTGTTGGGTCATGGTTTGGGACTTCAAAGAAAAGGAAGGCAATTCACATGGAGATAGAAAATCAAGTGTTTGGTAAACAAATGTTTGCTAAGCCAGGCAGGCTAATGGTACACAGAGAGAATTCTAGCAAATTTGCTAGGTTCCTGTCTACACACCTAGTTCATATCATAGCTACGGTGAACAAGTTTTCTATCCACAATCTTTAGACAGTTAGGAGGAAGGTCAAAGATTCTTTTGGAGTCTGTCAGGACTCAAAAATAATGAGGCTCTGGGAATTTCCTCACGTTCCAGTGTTTAGGACTCAGTGATTTACTGCCATGGGCCAGGGTTTGATCCCTGGTTGGAGAACAAAGATCCTGCAAGCCATGCAGCCAAAAAAAAAAATCAAAAAACAAAACAGAGGAAAAAATAATCAGCCTCAATCAAATTTCATGCCAAAGAGACACATTTTGGGGGTGGCAAATTTTGCTCCCCTACATCATGTTGCCTCCCACACCTCCGTGCAGAAGCCCATCATCTCATGACCCAGCTCCATCTCCCATTCTTTCCGTGCATAGCACCCCAAAGCTCAGAGATGAGCAAGACCAAAAGAAGATCGGTCCTTGATCCTCAAAGATTTAAAATCCAGATGTTCAGTGGCAGAGAAATAGAAAGTATGCAGAAATAGCAACGAGACAGGGATGATATAATGGCTCAACTGTCCCATGGAGCAAGAAGGCGTATTCATTTTGTAGCAGGTGAAGAATGACTTTGTGGCATGTGAACCAATCTTAAAGGATGGATTGCACGTGGGCAGGAAGAGATGAATGCATATGGAGGAGTGGGAAGGCTGTATTTCATGTGATGCATAAAATGAGCCAAGTACAAATGTGGGAGAATGCTCAGAAGGGAGGAAGAGAACAGGAAGAATTCAGTCCTCAGTTGGAGGTTGCATCATTTTCCGGTCCATTCAGGAGAGAAAATCACATTAGCTGTTTTAACAGAGAGAAGGTAACATACAGATGAGTTAGCTAGGGCTTCCCTGCAGGCTCAGTGGTAAAGAATGCACCTGCCAATGCGGGAGACACGGGTTCAATCCCTGGCCCAGGGAAGATCCCACATGCTGTGGAGCAACTAAGCCCATGCACTACTGCTAAGCCTGTGCTCTAGAGCCTGTGCTCTGCAACCAAGAGCAGCCCTGCTCCCTGCAACTAGAGAAAAGCTCAAGCAGCAATGAAGACCCAGGGCAGCCAAAACCAAAAAGAAGATAAATACTTAGAAATATTTTTAAAAAGCATAGTTAGCTAAAACAAAATTCTGAATAAGGAAGTGAAAAAGCAGTATTAGCCATATGAGGCATATTGAATCCTGAGGCAAAAAGAAAGGAAAATGTGTGCACCCCAATACACATGATTTCATATATTTTTAAGTGGTGAATTTTTCTGGAGCACTAAATTAGCTGAAAAATAATGAAAAATTGAAAAGTTTGTGTATTGAAATTCACAATATTGCTTTTAATTTAAATGCTTTATTTATACCCAAACCCAATTTATAATAATTTTACATCATTTTAAGCTAATTCAAAATTATTCAAGGTTATCCCCTGGACAGGAGAAATGGTCAAATATAATAATCCTCTCAATAAGAATTTGAAATGGGCAAAAATCATATATTTTGAAAATAGAGTTTATGAGTTTGTGTTTATTAAAGCCAGTGGAACACATTTTTCTCTTTAGCCTCAGGCTCTAAGATGCCTCAGCATGGTACTGAAATTTTGGTATTTTGTTCACCATGGTTTTGTGCATTTAATTTTGAGTTTTGAAAAATATTGCATTCATATGTAGGTTGCCTGGATTCCTGAGAATTTTGATGTCCCCTTTAATTCTATGCCTGAGGCAACTGACTCACTGACCTCACCCTAATCTTGGCCCTATGAAAAGGTAGAATAGAATTCTAACTGCCGTATGATCCTGCAATTCCACTCCTGGGTATGTATCCAGACAAAATTATAATTCAAAAGATGCATGTGCCCCTGTGTTTACAAAAGTATTATTTACAAGAGCTAAGACACAGAAACAACGTAAAAGTCCATCAACAGATGAATGGATAAAGCTGTGGTACAATGGAATACTCCTCAGCCATAAAAAGAATGAAGCAATGCCATCTGCAGCAACGTGGATAGAATTAGAGATTATCATACACCATGTGATATCACTCATGGGGGAGGTCTAAAATACGACACAAATGAACTCACTTATGAAACAGAAACAGACTCACAGACATAGAGAACAGACCTATGGTTGCCAAGGAAAAGTTTGGGATTAGCAGAAGCAAACTATTATATATAGTTAGATAAACAACAAGGTCCTACTGGATAGCATAAGGAACTGTATTCAAAATTCTATAATACACCACAATGGAAAAAGTATGTCAATATATACATATAAATGAGTCATTTTGCTGTAAAGCAGAAATTAAACAACATTGTAAATTACCTGCACTGCGATTTAAAAGAGAGAGAGAGAGAACTCTAAGAAACCACAGCTAGGTGAGCAAGTGTTGCTGCTTCCTAGGAGCAGACAGCCTGAGGGACGCACCCAGGAAAAAGGAAGGATCAGTCCCTTCTTCTTCTTTCAGTCCTGAGGTCTCTCTCTCCCGCCCACTAGAAGAAGAGTCTAACAGGGTGCCCACAGACAAAGCAGAATCCTGGTCCAACATCACAAAGCCAACTATAAAAGAGTGAGTTTGGGGCTAAAATGAATAGCCAAAATCTGACACATGGACGATTTCCCTGAGTTGAATCTTGAAAGATAGTAAGATAATCATTTTTTGAGCACCATGCTCTTTACAATATCACACAGTTAATACATGAAAGTGTTCTGAACCCAAAACTAGTTCAGTCTCACCCCAAAGCTTCTGCTCTCAATCACGATGCCATAAGTGAAGGAGAGGACATGTCAGGCAAAGGAAAACAGAATCAATTCAGTTCAGTCGCTCAGTCGTGTCCAATTCTTTGTGACCCCATGAACCACAGCACGCCAGGACTCCCTGTTCATCACCAATTCCTGGAGTTTACCCAAATCCATGTCCATTGAGTCAGTGATGCCATCCAGCCATCTCATCCTCTGTCGTCCCCTTCTCCTCCTGCCCTCAATCTTTCCCAGCATCAGGGTCTTTTCAAATGAGTCAGCTCTTTGCATCAGGTGGCCAAAGTATTGGAGCTTCAGCTTCAGCATCAGTCCTTCCAATGAATATTCAGGACTGATTTCCTTTAGGCTGTCTTGGCTGGATCTCGTTGCAGTCCAAGGGACCCTCAAGAGTCTTCTCCAACACCGCAGAAGAGAGCGAGGTAAAAGGGTTGACAAATAGCATGGTGTGTGATGGCAGCATAGTCTAGTTACAGAACATCTCGTTTGTGCTAGACAACTTGCCAAGTGTTTTATATTTTATTTTTACTTGTAGGTGCTCTTCTTCATCCCATTTTACAGATGGGAAACCAAGTCATAGAACATTAGTTAAATTTTCCCAGGGACATTCAGCTCATAGGTGAAACAACCAGAATACAAACCTCAAGTTCACAGTCTTTGCCCTTACTCACTAGCCAGACTGCCTCCTGCAGAACGTATAATGAACATGAGGCCAGAGGTACGATATAGTCAGGTCATGGCGGCCATCCCAAGGTACAGGACTTAATTCTCTGTAGGAATGGGGACTGCCGAAGCATTTTAAACAGCATCAGTTTTGTGTTTTGTAAGGGTCACAATGGTCTGAGCCCAATTTGGAGGACAAATTTTAAAAGGTCAAAGATTTACACAATCTGAAGGGAAACCAGACTATAAGATGTATTTTAAATATACACACAGGAATTAGAGAAACCAATTATAAAGCTATTGCAGTAATTCAGTGAGTAGAGCTCTAATGGAGTTGAGAATAGGGACCATATTTAAGAGACTAGAGATATTTATAACACTAGTGATTAGACATGGATAATGATAAACAGCACTGGAGAAGACTCTTGAGAGTCCCTGGGACTGCAAGGAGATCAAACCGGTCAATCCTAAAGGAAATCAGTCCTGAATATTCATTGAAGGACTGATGCTGAAGCTGAAGCTCCAATACTTTGGCCACCTAATGCAAAGAACTGACTCATGGAAAAGACCCTGATTTTAGTAAAGATTGAAGGCGGGAGGAGAAGGGAACCACAGAGGATGAGATGGTTGGATGGCATCACCGACTCAATGGACATGAGTTTGAGCCAACTCCAGGAGTTGGTGATGAACAGGGAAGCCTGGCGTGCTGCAGTCCATGGGGTCGCAAAGAGTTGGACACGACTGAGCAACTGAACTGAACTGAACCGAGTGATAAACAGGGAAGAGTAATGGACTACCATGGCTTGGGGTTCTGGCCAGCAGGTTAGCATGTCATCCACTGATAGAAATACCATTCTAGTGCAGTAGACTAGTTCCTTTCAACATTTGTTTTCTGGAGCTTTGAGCGTATGTAGAAATATCCCTGGTCAGGAAACTAGATCCCACATTCTGCAACTAAGACTTGGTGCATCCAAAATAAATAAATAAACTGGTTTTTGTTTTTTTTTTAGAAATTAATGTAGCTCAACAAATAGAAAGTGTAGTAATAGATAAAATGAGGCAACGAGCTAGATCAAACTCCTGGAAAATGGAGGGGGCCCAACAGACCCCAACCACCAGCCTTACAGTGCTTTGGGAAGTGAGGCAGGGAGGCTAAGAACAGACCAAAAAAAACATGCTACTTTTGTCTAGGAGAAAGAACAAAAGAACTTAGGGGGTGGTTCATTTGCTTGTTGAGGCTGACATTTGCAGTTCTGTCTGCAGCAGAAGAATATACCAGAAATTGGAGACCAGTGATTCATATCCTGGCTGCAAAGATATTGCACTAAGGCGGAGGGATTAGAATGGGTTTTAATGAGAGATAATAATCCAATCTTGTATTCACATTTGACTGTCTGAAAGGATTTTTACATGTATCATCTTATATGCTTTCAATCAGCCAGAGATCAGCATAATAAGAGAATGCAAGAGGCTCACAGGGAGCTGAGAAAGGAAGTTCCTCTCTCCTCTGCTTAGAAAACCACAAACTTGTGCGAGGAGTGATGTTGCCAGGCAACCACCAACTTCTATAAGCTTTGAGACTAGATGTTCTTGCTCTACAGTAGGATGAAATATCAGAGTGAAGGCACAGGAGGGACGTGATGTTGGGGCTTGCTGATGCTTGTTGCTTGTTGATGGTGGTGAACTTGCCGGTGTCCTGAGGGTCCTTGGTCTCTGGGTCAGCTCCAAGGCAAGTCATGGGGCTAGACAGGCCTTACACATATTAAATTTTAGAGGGCTTTTTTTTTAAAAGCTTATCTATACAGCTGAAAAAAATTAGCTTGCTTTTCAGAAATTATCAGCCAATCAAACATAATTACAGCATGGCCTCTGGAGAAACTTGTGTGGTAATATTGAAGTGATACGAGATGCAAGAGTTCAGCTTCTTTTCATATTGCTCAAGATATTTTATTACAGTAGAGAAGAAACAGAGAGAGAGAGAGAGAGAAAACAAAAGGTCAAGGTCTCCTGGACTGTGGATTATTTAAGAAAATAAGAAAAGTGAATATTAAAGCAACTCAAATCTCCATCCACAAATATTAGATTTAGCCTAGTGACATGATTATTTTCCAGTAATATTCAGTATCATGTATGTAAGCAAGGAAAAGGGGAATGGTTGTCTAGGGCTATAGATTTACAAAACTGGCTGTACTGGATGGAAGTAGGAATAAGTCTTTTCAGTGTAGATCAAAGAAATGATTATAATGATGAATTCAAACATGTAAGCTGGGTAAAGAGAAGAGTGAAATCAGAAGTGAGCAGAGACTTCTGTCTCCCACCCTATCACCTTTCCCTTCACAGCTCTAAGACTCTCCTCTTTATCCATGTTGGAAAATGTTTAGAGATTTTTGGTTTGAAAAGATACCTGATTTATTATTCTTCCTGTAATACACATTCTCATTTGGTTCTGACTTGTGGTAGCTTGTTTTCATAGCCAAATGGCATTTTTAAGCCCATTAAGGGTTACTCCAACACAGAGCTGGGCAAACTCTGAAGCATTCATCTCTTTCCTGGCCCTTTACAGTCTGAAACAGAGATCATCAATGCACTGTATTCACAGGAGATAAAAAATGACTCTTGATGAAACATGCATAATAGGTTGGGGAACAAATATCACAGAAGCAAAGGCCATTTTTCACATTATGTCTGCCTCAACCGAGAACAGATTCTAGCAGTGAACAGTCCAGTGTTCTCCAAAACTGAGTAATTCAGGGGGCAAGTAAATAATTTCTGATCCATGCATATAGGAATGTTCAACAGGTTGATTTATATTACAGTGCTATTATGACTAATCTCATCAGAGGGAGACTAGATGGAATTGAAGAAAGGAGATATAAGCAGAGCACTGAAAAATAATTCTCTAAGAGAAACAAGGCTGATGAACAAATTCATTTAGGGCAGTTTGCATTGCCTGTGATCACCAATATCTAAATAAAGTTGTTTATACTCCATAGCAAGAATTTTGAAATAATGAACCTATTTCTTAAAAGTACCTGATAATCAGTTTTGGCAAATAGACAGATGCAAACAAAGGCTTATTTAGTAATACCATATGACCCCACCATCACCAGCCACAGAGAGCCAGGAGCTTCGGTTGCCCAGCTACAGCATCTAAACAGCAGGTGATGAAACACATGTTGAGAAATAAAACAAATAAAAACAAATCAGTAAAGTTGCAAGACATAAAATCAAAACAAAGATCTGTTGTATTTCTATATTCAAGTAGCAAGCTATCAGAAAGAGAAAGAAAATAATCTTATTTACAATTCCATCAAAAAGAGTAAAATACTTAGGAATAAAATTAATCAAGGGAGTGAAAGATATATATACTGAAAACTACGTATATTGATAAAATCCATAAGTAAATAGAAAGATACTCTGTGCTCATGACCTGGAAGAATCAATATTCTTAAATTGTCCATTAAAATATCCATGTTCATTGTAGCATTATTTATAGTAGCCAAGATATGGAAATAACCTAAACATCCATTGATGAATGAATGAATTTTAAAAGTGCATATATATGTATATATAAATAAAACATATATAGGAATATTATTCAGGCATAAAAAAGAATGAAATCTTGTCATGTGCAATGTGGATGGATATCAAGAGAATTATGTTAAATGAAGTAAGTCACACAAAGATGTATATAAACTGTATGATTGTATGATTTCTCTTATATGTGGAAGCTTAAAAAAAAAAAAAAAGACTTGTAGATAAGAGAATCGGTTGGTGCTTGCCAGAGGCAGATGTGGGGAGGGAGAGGGAGAAAAAAAACATGGGAAGTTGCAGCTGTGCTTTTTGCCTAGTATGGACATTTGTAAATATTAGACACAATATCCATAGATTTTCTATCAGTGTTTGTCTTTGTTAGCTTAAAACAACTCAGTGCTATGTGTATTGGATTCTAGGGATATAAATGTGAATGAATAAAGATAATCCTTGTCCTTGAGCAGCATAGAGAATAGTAGAGGAGAGAGATATGTGACAAATAATTGCAATATTAGAAATTAATTACTAACTGCAGAGGAGACCTAGAGGAGTTAGGCAGTTTCCCAGAAGAGAAGACATTTGATACTGATTTAGATGGATGTACTGAATCTGTGAAGCCTGAACTAGCATGGAATCTCCAAGCAAGTCCCTTGTAAAGAGCTGAAGTGGAGATCTCAAATGGCAGCTCTAGATAAAGGTGACATATATGACCTAGTCACAGACTCCAGGAAAAAAATAATGATCTCTTGGCTCTCAGAGGACAGGAGTGATTCCTTGAGCCAAATCCAGCCTTGACAATCAAGTAAGAACATCAGAATTAAAACTTGATCATCATTTCAGATATTTACTTCTGTTTGACTTGCCGGCCAACTAATATACCTGTTTATAGTTTGTTTCTTCCATGAGAACATAAGGTTTATGAGGGCAGAGATCACTGAGACAGACCAGCGTGCAGCATTTAAGAGATGCTCAAGAAACATTTGTTGAATGAATGAGCAGAAACACAAATGAATAAAATACTGAACAAGTTTTTGAATATCTTTATAAGATACCCACAAACAAGTTTAGACACTGAAATGACTCATGTAAAACACTGTGACTACTACTTAAAAATCACTCAACTGTTAGCTGTTGTTTTCAAGAGTAAAAGTGAAAGCCGCTCAGTTGTGTCCAACTCCCTGCGACCTCGTGGACTATATAGTCCATGGAATTCTCCAAGCCAGAATACTAGAGTGGGTAGCCTTTCCCTTCTCCAGGGGATCTTCCCAATCCAGGGATAGAACCTAGGTCTCACGCATTGTGGGTAGATTCTTTATCCGCTGAGCCACAAGGAAATTCCAGGAATACTGGGGTAACCTATCCCTTCTCCAGTGGATCTTCCCAACCCAGGACTCGAACCAGGGTCTCCTGCATTGCAGGCAGACTCTTTACCAACTGAGCTATCAGGGAAGTTCCAAGAGTAGTGTCATCAACACTATCATTTACAATATGGCAGGCACTGAATTAAGTACTTCACAGTCAGTATAGCTTATTCTATTCCTAATCCTTTCAATCCTTTTTCTGTTCCTTTTCTGGAACAAGTAAATTGGTTGTATCATTTTCACTTTAGAGATCAGAAATTGATATTTAGAAAGGTGCAAAAATTTGCTTGAGGTCATGGAGAGAGTTGAAGAACCAGCACGGTGACTCCATCTCCAACTCCCACTGTCTCATTCACCATAATGTGCTACCGCCAGGATCTGCTGCTGCTGCCGCTAAGTCGCTTCAGTCGTGTCCGACTCTGTGCGACCCCATAGATGGCAGCCCACCAGGCTCCCCCGTCCCTGGGATTCTCCAGGCAAGAATACTGGAATGGGTTGCCAATTCCACCGCCAGAGTTTACCTTACCTTTAATAGCAACTGTCAAGCTGTGTGACTAGTTGTGTGTTAAGCTCATTTTCCCCACTCAACTATGAGCTTTCAAGGGGAAGGGGTTTTTGGTGGCAACTTTCAAAGTGGGTATACAACTGAATTCTGCAAGTCCAAGAACCTGAGAATGCCTGAGGGACACCCACAGGGAAGGAGAAAAGTGGAGTGCCACAAGCCCCTTTCTCCCACTCAGTTATTTAGTTTTCTTAGGTTTCTATGGGCTTCCCAGGTGATACAGTGGTAAAGAATCTGCCTGCTAATGCAGGAGACATGGGTTTGATCCCTGGATCAGGAAGATCCCTGGAGAAGGAAATGGCAACCCACTCCGGTATTCTTGGTGGGAAATCTCATGGACAGAGGAGCCTAGAGGGCTACTGTCCATGAGGTCACAAAGAGTTGGACATGACTGAGCAACTGAGCACGTATCTTAAGCTTCCGTGCCATTTCTATTGAAGAAAGGATTTTTTTTTCCCACACAGCATGTGGAATCTTAGTTTCCTGACCAGGGATGGAGCCCCTGTCTCCCACATTGGAAGCCCAGAATCTTAACCACTGGACTTCAGGGATCTTCTGGGGAAAACAAGTCAAGCTCTAGAATCTACTAGAGCCCAAGCACTCAATGTTATTGTTGTTCAGTCCCCAACTTGTGTGCAACTCTTCATGACCCTATGGACCACAGCCCGCCAGGCTGCCCTGTTCCTCAACATCTTCCGGAGTTTGCCCAAGTTCATGTCCTTTGAATCAGCAATGCCATCCAACCATCTCATTCTTTGTCACCCGTTTCTCCTTTTGACTTCAGTCTTTCCCAGTATTAGGATCTTTTCCAATGAGTTGGCTCTTTTCATCAGGTGGCCAAAGTATTGGAGCTTCAGCTTCAGCATCAATCCTTCCAGCAAATATTCAGGGTTGATTTACTTTAGGATTGACTGGTTTGATCTCCTTGCTGTCCAAAAACTCTGAAGAATCTTCTCCAGCACTATAATCTGAAAGCATCAATTCTTCTGTTCTCTGTCTTCTTTACTGTCCAGCTCTCACATCCATAAATGACTACTGGAAAGACCATATCCTTGACTACACAGACCTTTGTTGGCAAAGTGACATCTTAGCTTTTTAACACACTAGCTTGTCATAGCTTTCCTGCCAAGAAACAATCATCTTCTAATTTCAGCCCAAGAACTAGATGCTGTTAATTAAATAAAGCTAGTGTTAGAAGCAGAAGCAGAGGACAGTCTCTGAATGTGAGGCATACTGAAGGAACCAGTGGTCTCCACACCCTGGTCACATCGGAGTTACTTATGTGACTCAGTCTAAAATTGGACTGTGACCTTCCCAACATAAAATGCAGCAGAATACAGGCAGTGTGGACGCAAGAGAGAAACCAGGACTTGTACCTCAACCATGGGTGTCAGGCCACCTGTTATACTGAAAACCAAAAGTAGGACATGAAAATGGATGAAAATAAAACCAAAAAAATCACACTGAAGCTTGCTTATATAATTGAAAAACAGTAGACCTCTTTTGGGGGTGCAAATTTAGTGTCACCCTTAGATTTCAGGCTAGGAACATGCTCAAATATAATAGAGCAATGGGAAATCACAGTTTCTCCATAGCAACGACCTGAAAACTCAGCTCTATTCTCATTACCAGAGAACATTTGACAGATAAATCTTGAGAAGTAGTTTTCCCTCAGAGCTTTATCAAGTTTCAGAAAGCAAACGTGGAGGAGAAATTGAAGAAGAACCAAGGTGTAGGAGGTGCTAAATGGAAGATAAGCAGAGATAGATCCACAAAAATTATTTCAAAAATCAGAAGTATGTAGAAAGGTTGATTAACCAAGTGCTGACTCACCCACAACCCACATCACCAAAGCAGAGAAGCTGAAAAGCAGATTACTCACTCTTGCCGAGGAGGCAGCAGCCTGACCTTCCGAAAGGGGCAGTGACGAAAGTCTAAGCTGTCCCCTAAAAAGGCCCCACACTGACTTCTACAGATGGGCCCTTGCCAAGGAGAATTTGTGCTATACTCAGTCGCTTCAGTCATGTCTGACTGTTGGCGATCCCATGGACTGTGTAGCCCACCAAACTCCTCTGTCTATGGAATTATCCAGGCAAGAATACTGGAATGGGTTGCCATTTTCTACTACAGGAGATCTTCCCAACCCAGGAATTGAACCCTGCATCTCTTGCATCTCCTTCATTGGCAGGCAGATTCTTTACCACTGTGCCACCTGGAAAGTCCCCATAACACACTTGGTCTTGGCCAAAAGGCCAAGAAAGAGGAGGGAACTATAAAGCTTCCTGGGCTCTGTGCAAAGATGCATTAACTTTCAAGAAGCACCTTTAGCACAAGCAAAGGACACCAAAACGCCCCAAGGGCTGCTTCTGAGGCCAGTCTGAGGAATTCCATCAAAGCTGGGGTTAAAATTCATTCAATGCATTTAAGAAAAATTTATTGAACAAATAGGCACTGAGATAGATATTACAGGTACAAAGATAAATGATATGGTCTAGGTATTCAAGGACTCCATTTGGGAAGGCATTGGTTGGTACTTGATGGGGTGTTGAACAGAGAATAGGCAGTAGGGCCCTGCAGTCAGAGAGGCCTGGGTTCACATTCTAGGTCTGCCACTTTCCACCTGGAGGCACACTTGCCCGTGTGGAGGGGGATCATTCTTCCTTTGCAGGGTGGTTTTCAGGACTTTAGTGCTGGTGTATAGAAGATTCTCAGCACTGACTTGAAAACACTGTGATTGCTTTTTTTTAAGTGAGATTTTATTCAAATTAACTATGGGCTTCCTTGATAGCTCAGTTGGTAAAGAATCTGCCTGCAATGCAGGAGACCCTGGTTCGATTCCTGGGTCCAGAAGATCCCCTGGAGAAGGGGTAGGCTACCCACTCTTGGGGTTCTTGGGGTTCCCTTGTGGCTCAGCTGGTAAAGACTCTGCCTGCAATGTGAGATACCTAGGTTCAATCCCTGGGTTGGGAAGATCCCCTGGAGAAGGGAAAGGGGTACTCCAGTATTCTGGCCTGGAGAATTCCATGACTGTATAGTCCATGGGGTGGCAAAGCGTCTGACACGACTTAACAACTTTCACTGTGTACAGTGCATTGAGAACACAGAAAAGAGTCGTGTAAGTTGTTTCTCTCTCTACGCTTGGAGATTCTGTTCTTAGTCTGTAGTTAGCAGCTGCCAAGATACACAGAGAACAAAAGATTAAACCACCTCCATGGATATGAACCATCACTAGCGAAAGCGGCACAGCATGAAACAACACGCCCCCAGGGTAATGCCAGAAAACCAGCCACCGCTCCCCATCCCGGTTCCTTCTAACAAGTCTCGGAGGTGTGTTAATGTGTCTTTCGCAGCACTGTCCAATTGTATCCCAGACCCAGGGCTTAAGGAGCCTCCGATCGAATTCTGCTTCAATTAAGGCGGTTCACTTCCTTTGTCACAACAAAGTGTGAAAGAAACTTCCCAGAGGGAAAGTCTCAAAAATACCCTCATTGCAAATCACTCCCGCAGAAGCTAAGAGAGGGTCTCAGTAAGCCACGTAATGAACAGCTGCCTCTGGACATCCTGCCAAAAGTGCCATCCTCCGGTGACACAGCCCTGTTCCCTCTCAGTTCATTATTCTCAGTCTCCGAAGGTGACAGGATTGAATTTCAAGGGCTCCCTGAAGGAGCAACGTGGGCAGGGAATAAGTAATGGGATCCCAAAGCACTGGCTCTGTCAGGAGGTGCCAACCCCGCCAGGAAGAGAGAGAAGGAAGCCCCGGACTGAGGGGCGAAGAAGCAGATCTCCTGGGCCAGCCTCCAGCCTGCCTTCGACCTCCGCTGCGCCCCTTACAAAGTGGAGCCACTTCCAATCACCCTCTCCCCCGGAGGATACTGGGCCCGCTGGTTGGTTGGTTCCAACAAACCAACTTTTTTTGGGGGGAGGAGAGGGAGGGGTTGTGCTGGGTCTTCATTGCTGCTCCAGTTAAGGCGTGGGGGCTTACTTTCTGGGCTTGTCACAGGTGGCTTCTCTTGTGGAGCAAGAGCGCTAGGTCACAGGGGCTTCAGCAGTTGCCCCGCGGCTGGCTCTAGGGCTTAGTTGCTCCATCACACGTGGAATCTTCCTGGACCCGAAATCGAACCTGCGCCCTCTGCACTGGCAGGCAGATTCTTATCCACTCTGCCACCAGCGAAATCCCCAACAAGCTGTGCATGTGTGTTCAGTCGCTCAGTTGTGTCTAACTCTTTGTGAACCCACGGACTGTAGCCCTCCAGGCTCCTCCATCCATGGGGATTTTCCAGGCAAGAATACTGGAGTGAAACGGTATTTCCTCTCCAGGGGATCTTCCCGACCCAGTGATCGAGCCAGCATCTCCAGTACTGCAGGCAGATTATTCTTTACCACTGAGCCACCACAGAAGCCTCTGCCCGCACCCAACCCTCTGCCACCAACCCCACTTCCACCCCTCCACCAAGACCCCCCCCGCCTGCCAACAGACACACACCCAACAAGCTACTTAAAAAGGATAAATTGTTGGTAGCAAAATTGGGCTTCACTAGAAAATGAAATGTAGACACGGAGGTGAGGATCTTGTATGCTTTCTGTCCATCTCTCTGGGAGCCTGCCTCTCTCTCCCCTTCCTCCCTCTCCAGGCCTCTTTCTTTCCCACCCAATTTCCACAGGACCCGCCCTCCACAAGGCAAGGAAGACTTAGCATAAAGATCATGAAGTTTCAGCAGCAGGATCTCTCTTGTAGGGCTTCTTCCAAACAGACACTGTATTTCGTTGGAGACTTTGGGTTGATTGCTTTTTCCTGCTTTGGCCACCTGATGCGAGGAGGTGACTCATTTGAAAAGACCCTGATGCTGGGAAAGATTGAGAGCGGGAAAAGGGGATGACAGAGGATGAGACGGTTGGATCGCAATCACCGACTCAGTGGACATGGGTTTGGGTGGACTCTGGGAGGTGGTGATGGACAGGGAGGCCTGGTGTGCTGCGGTTCATGGTGTCACAAAGAGCTGGACACGACTGAGTGACTGAGCTGAACTGAAGAGGACCCTACGCTGTGTGAGCTTCTGAAAGCACGTGTTGCTGTAGCTGACACCTCCCATGCTCCACCCTACCTCCACATACATTTCGTTTATGTCACACAGCCCCCAATTTAATCACCCCCACAACTGGAGCCTCAAAGAAGCTGGCTTGACAGAGGTTTCGGTTCTTTAAATGAGTATTTTTAGAGCAGTTTTAGGCTTACAGAGGAATTGAACAGAAAGTACAGAAAGTTCCTGTATCCCCTCCCGTGCAGGTGCCCCTGTTACTAACATCTTGAATTGCTGGGATGTATGTGTTAGAACTGATGAACCCATGCTTATACATTGTTATTTTTTTTATTTTTTTCCTAGAAGCATTTATTTTATTTTTTATTGAAGTACGTTAGATTTACAATGTTACATTAGTGTCTGGTGTATGGCAAAGTGATTCAATTATACACATATATATGTAATTTGTCACGTTATTAACCAAAACCCACAGAATGGGAGTCAGTCACTCTTTGTGTTGGATAGACAAAGGTTTTGAATCCCACTTCTAAGTTCCTGATGAGCAAACACAATGGGCTTCATGGAGTAGGTGTTCACCCACCAGGGGTGAGACCCTGGGGCTGACTGTCCACTCAGCAGGTCTGAGAATGGTTTCTATGAGGTGGGACTGTGGCCATGGCAATGTATGTGATAGGCAGGGCTGGTGCTGGGCGAGTCTTTCCCCAGAGGATCCACTACAGAAAAAGAAGCCAAATTATATATAAGAAAACAACTGGATCTTTATTAAAAAAGTTTATTAATACATATACAAAGGATGTTATCACTACACTGTATTCTCTCACAATGTGTTTCAAAGAACTGTTTTTCCATTTTGTCCTAATGGGTCAGCGATTTCTAAAAATTACTCAGATTTCCACTTGAAATATTCCCTTCTGAATGGTTGTAGTTTTGCTAGTTAAAAATCAAAGATTTATCAGCTAAAGGAAAATACTACAATTTCATGCTCAGATTTAAAGGAGAATGGTGTATTTGTGGTAAGTCTCTTCAGTTGTGCTCGACTCTGTGTGACCCCATGGACTGTATAACCCACCAAACTCATCTGTCCATGGGATTCTCCAGGCAAGATTACTGGAGACAGTTGCCATGCCCTTCTTCAGAGGATCTTACCGACCCAGGGATCAAACCCAGGTCTCTTATGTCTCCTACGTTGGCAGGAGGGGTCTTTACCACTAGCACCACCAGGATGGTGGAGATAGATAATAAGGCAAAAATTGGGCATAGCTGGAGATTTGAGTTGCCTCTCACTCCACCCAGCACCACAATGACTCAGTAACATGTGTTTACTAAGCAGAACCCTTCTGGACAAAACATCTTTTTTTTTAATTTATTTTTTAATTGGACAATAAAATTGCTTTACAATATTGTGTTGGTTTTTGCCATACAACAAAGTGAATCAATTATAACTGATTCAATCATAACATACATAACCACATATACATCCCTCCCTCTTGAACCTCCCTCCAACCCCACCCCATCCCACCCTTCTAGATCTCACAGAGCACTGGACTGGGCTCCCGGTGTTATACAGCAGCTTCCCACTAGCTATCTATTTTACATGTGGTAGTATATATATCAATCTTACTTTCTCAGTTTATTCCAGCCTCTCCTTCCCCAACTGTGGCCACATATGACTGATCCTTGGCGTATATTTGCTCCCTATGGAGACATTACTTTGCCAACAAAGGTCCATCTAGTCAAAGTTATGGTTTTTCCAGTAGTCATGTATGGATAAGAGAGTTGGACTGTGAAGAAAGCTGAGCACCTAAGAATTGATGCTTTTGAACTGTGGTGTTAGAAAAGACTCTTGAGAGTCCCTTGGACTGCAAGGAGATCCAACCAGTCCATTCTAAAGGAGATCGGCCCTGGGTGTTCTTTGGAAGGAATGATGCTAAAGCTGAAACTCCAGTACTTTGGCCACCTCATGTGAAGGGTTGACTCATTGGAAAAGACTCTGATGCTGGGAGGAATCGGGGGCAGGAGGAAAAGGAGATGACAGAGGATGAGATGGCTGGATGGCATCACCAACTCGATGGACATGAGTTTGAGTGAACTCCAGGAGATGATGGTGGACAGGGAGACCTGGCGTGCTTCGATTCATGGGGTTGCAAAGAATCGGACACGAGTGAGCGACTGAACTGAACTGAACTGATGGTGAACTGAAGAATGGTTTTCCAAAGATTTCCATGTCCTAATTCCCAAAATTTACAGCTATATTAGGTCTCCAAGGGAAATTTAAAACTAGATGAAATTAAGGCTGCTAGTCAGCTGCCCATAAAATAATGCTATCCGTGATTATCTGGGTATGCAATCACAAGAGTCATTAAAAGTGGAAGAAGGGGCAGAAAAAGTCAGAGTGATGACATGAGAAAAACCTGACCAGCCTTTGCAGACTTTGAAGATGGACGTGGGACATGAGCCAAGGAATACGAGATAGTCTCCAGAAGCTGGGAAAGGCAAGAAAACAAACTCCTCTAGAGCCCTCCAGAAAGAATCCAGCCATAGCAACATTCTGATCTAGACCCAATGAGACCAGATCGACTTTTCACCTCAAGAACCGTACGATAATTATTTTTTTAATCCACCTAATTTGTGATCTTTTACAGCAGCAAAAGGAATCTAATATACTCCTCAACATTCTGCTGTTCCTCAGTTCAGTTCAGTTCAGTTCAGTGGCTCAGTCGTGTCCGACTCTTTGCTACCCCGTGGACTGCAGCACACCAGGCCTCCCTGTCCATTGCCAACTCCCAGAATTTACTCAAACTCATCGATTAAGTCAGTGACGCCATCCAACCATCTCATCCTCTGTCATCCCCTTCTTCTCCAGCCTTCAATCTTTCCCAGCATCAGTGTCTTCTCAAATGAGTCAGCTCTTCGCATCAGCTGGCCAAAGTATTGGAGTTTCAGCTTTAGCATCAATCCTTCCAAAGAACACCCAGGGCTGATTGCCTTTAGGGTGGACTTGTTGGATCTCCTTGCAGTCCAAGGGACTCTCAAGAGTCTTCTCCAACACCACAGTTCAAAAGCATCAATTCTTCTGCACTCAGCTTTCTTTACAGTCCAACTCTCACATCCATACATGACCACTGGTAAAACCATAGCTCTGACTAGACGCCCCTTTGTTGGCAAAGTAATGTCTCTGCTTTTAATATGCTGTCTAGGTTGGTCATAACTTTTCTTCCAAGGATCAAGTGTCTGTAAGAAACGCCACGGGAAGAAAGAGCCACCTCTAAGGACCGTTGATGAAGGCCTTTATTGGGCGGTCGCTCTCGGGCAGAACTCCGGGGGCGAGGGAGGAAGGGAAGGGAGTCTGCGAGGTATGCAAGGTGGGGTGAGGTTTTTATAGCCAGGGCTGGCATTTAAGCCAGGTCTCCCCATATAGGGGGAAAAAGCACGGGCTACAGCGGTGGTTGGTGTCCAAGGGCTCCGTGTCGGCACCTGATTGGGCCAGGATACAGGGGGTTGGCCCCCAGAAGTCTGGTCCGCTCCCGGTTCCTGTTTGGGCGTTGGCCAACTGCAGGTGTTGGCCTGATGTCCTTTTTGGTCATGTGTCTATGTTGGCTGGCCCGACCTTTCAGTGTCTTTTAATTTCATGGCTGCAGTCATGCATCAGACATGCAATCTGCTGTTCCTACCACTGGTTTATTCTTGGGAATTGAGGGAATCAGGTCCCTGAGGGCAGAAATGCTTCAGAGCCCGGATCCTACATCAGCTCCACGGTCTCTAGTACATTGCTCTGTTCACACCAAGCCTTAAGGAAATAGTGACCAAGTCCTGGCTACCCACGTGGTGCTAGGGGTAAAGAACTCGCCTGCCAAAGCAGGAAACACTTAAGAGATGCAGGTTCAATCCCTCCATTGGGAAGATCCCCTGGAGGACAGCCCTGAAATCCACTCCAGTATTCTTGCCTGGAAAATCCCATGTACAGTCCATAGGGGCGCACAGAGTCGGGCATCACTGAAGCAACTTAGCCTGCAAGTGATAGCTTACAGTGAATTACATCGGATTCATGATCTCTGAAGAAGATTTAGCTTTGGGACCAGGGACCAGACTTGATCACTCAAGAGCGTGTAGCAAAGTTTTCTTAAAGTATAAAAAGTGAAAGTGCAAGTTGCTCAGTCGTGTCTGACTCTTTGTGACCCCATAGACTTCACAGTCCATGGAATTCTCCAGGCCAGAATACAGGAGTGGGTTGCCTTTCCCTTCTCCAGGGGATTGTCCCAACCCAAGGATCAAACCCCGGTCTCCCACATTGCAGGCGGATTCTTTCCCAGCTGAGTCACAAGGGAAGCCCAAGAATACTGGAGTGTGTAGCCTATTCCTTCTCCAGTGGATCTTCTCGACCCGAGAATCGGGGTCTCCTGCATTGCAGGCAGATTCTTTACCAACTGAGCTATTAGGGAATCCCTAAACTATAAAAGGGGACAGAGAAAGCTTCTCACATAGACATCAGAAGGGGGACAGAGAGTGTCCCCTCGCTAGTCTTATCAAGGCCTTACATACTTTTACCAGACCCACTGGCACAACATGCTTCTTAAATTAACAATATTAGAACTAACAATATAAAGGTCTTACCAGACCCACTCCCACAGTTTTAAGAAAACAAAATGAGTCAGAAGGTTCTTGTTAAGGAGAAACATATCCTCGAGCAAGATACACTGTTATATTGACTAAGACAATGCAATGTTGAAAAAAAATGTTTGTCCTTTTTTTTCCTCCTTGAGTGCCTTGGACCCTTCTCTCCTCCATTGGAGCCCCAGACCCTTTCTCCTCCTCGAGGACCCTGGACTTGCTATCAACCCTTCTAGGAACTGACTCTCACAAGCACATCTAAGTTCTATCAAAATGTAAAAGAGGACTCCCTTGGTGGTCCAGTGATTAAGAGTCCATGCTTCCAATGCAGGGAGAGTGGGTTTGATCTCTGATCAGACTAAGAGGAACTAAGAACCTGTATTCCATATGGTGTAGTCAAGGAAAAAAAAAAAATGCAGACCAAGTTGAAAGGGGAATGTGAGAAGTACTATTTCATTACTCACCATTTTTTTCCAGCTTCCCAAAATGTTTTAATTGGAATCTCTAAACACTGATGAAAAAGGAAGAAGAAGAAGACTGATATTGAAAAGTCCTTTCAAGGGATTGCTCATCCATTCTGTCGATGTATTTGAATTTAGGAGACTATTATCTGTGACAGCTGGTATGGTGAAAATTAGTCCTAGCCAGCTCCAAACATGCAGGTTCCTAGTGACAGAAATTTTCTGTCTGCTGTGACATCTTTGAACTCGAAGATATACGATATTGCAGAGTATTAAAAATTATAAAATATGAAATGCAGCCAAAGGAAGCGAATGTAATGCATAACTCTGAAAACCAAACCATTCTTGTTGCTGTTGCTCAGTCACTAAGTTGTGTCTGACTCTTTGCAACCCCAGGGACTGTAACCTGCCAGGCTCCTCTGTCCATGGAATTTTCCAGGCAAGAATACTGGAATGGGTAGCCAATTTCTCCTCCAGGGGATCTTCCTCACCCAGGGATCGAACCCTTACAACTTTTCTAATGCTTCAATTTATGTTTTATTAAGAGAGATTAATTTGCAGCAGGCAGAATTAGCAGCCTTGATCCTAAAGTTTCCTTTGGGGTTATCCAGCTTTCCTCACCCCAGGGAACCTCTCAGTGACTATTTCTTCTTTAACCTCCCATTCTTCAATCATGTCATTTCAGCCGTTCCCCCTCCATCTTCCCTGACTTCCAGGGATCTGACATCCACTCCTTCAGGAAGCCCACGTAGCAGCTGCCATCCTAGGTCACGCTGTCCATCTCCAAGGAGGATATCATTTTAGTTGGTCTGTTATTTCTCTCTAGCCTAGACTGGGTCAAGCCTTTTTAACTTTATAACCAAAGGGCCCACTAAGTAGTTCTTCTAAACAAAAGCCTATGATTTTCCATGAGGCGAATTCTGCTATCCTTACAGAATAAAAATGTGGCTTGTCAGTTGAGGTTTTTCTTTAATAATAATATTTTTCTTTCCACTGAAACATAGGATATATTTCTTCATTTATTTTTGCTGTGTAAGCCCACAGATAGTTGCATTAACATAGGATGTTGGTTTTAACAAAATGCTATCGAAGCACATTGGAAAGTGGTTCTGCCCATCCAATGGGGGTGGGGAGAGGAAGGGTGGTACAGAGTGCTTTACAGAGGGCGAGAGCACTGGGTTAGATCTAATTACATGGCCTTGGGATGATGCCCCAAAGGGCAACTCAAAATGAAATTTTCCTCTACTTCAGCATCAGATAAATGGAAATGGCAATTTCTGATTATATCCAGGATTTCTTCATTTCTCTTTACAGTTTAGGCACATTTTCTCAAAAAGTGTATGTAATCTAGAGACACTGTATTAGAATAGACTGTATCTGTTAAAAATGTGGGTTCCTGCTCAAAGCCTCCCTGTCCAAATGAATCAGAGGCTTCAGGAGTGGGACTCAAGAATGTGCATTTTTAAAACTGGCAATACGAATTCCCTGGTGGTCCAGTGGTTGTTTCTCTGAGCCTCCAAGGCAGGGGGCATGGGTTTGACCCTTCGTCAGGGAACTGAGATCCTGTATGCTGCCAATCAGCCGACTTAAATAAAAATAAAAACAGCAACACAACTTTTACAGCCAGCTAAGCTTAAGAACCATATCCAGAGTAAAGCAGCTTCAATATATGGATTAAGCCAAAGAGCA
This sequence comes from Nanger dama, assembly GCA_917880005.1. Lineage (NCBI taxonomy): Eukaryota > Metazoa > Chordata > Mammalia > Artiodactyla > Bovidae > Nanger > Nanger dama. The sequence goes on from CAKJTW010000020.1 coordinate 10,303,953, forward strand.
TTCCAGGAAACATTGTGTTCTTTGCAGTCATCATTCCTCAGAACAAAATAAAAAAAGGGGGGTAAAGATAAAGAGTAACTTTACAACGGAGAAATCTAACAAATACTTTTCAGCCAGATCTCCCCTGCCCATGGAATTCTCCAGGCAAGAATACTGGAGTGGGTAGCCATTCCCTGGGGCAACTGGGAAGCCCAAATTCAACATTAACATGATGAACTGTGTCAATAGTATGTACTTGTTGATGAGATATGATGAAAACGGCACTTTCCATCTGTGGTCTTCCCCTCAAAGCCCACAGCCCCTGTCTAATTAGGGAGGGAAACAGCAGACAAACTTCAGCTGAGGGTTATTCTACAAAATCCTAACCAGTACTCCTCAAAATTGTTAGGGGTGAGGTCGCTCAGTCGTGTCCGACTCTTTGCAACCCTGTGGACTGTAACCTACTAGGCTTCTCTGTCCATGGGATTCTCCAGGGAAGAATACTGGAGTGGGTTGCCATTTCCTTCTCCAGGGGATCTTCCCGACCCAGGGATTGAACCCAGGTCTCCCGCATTGGAGGCAGACGCTTTAACCTCTGAGCCACAAGGAAGCCCAAAAACAAGACAAATTTGAGAACTGTCACAGTCCCAAAGAGCCTCAGGAGGCATGACGATTGAATGTGATGTGGTTTCCTAGAAGGGATCCTAGAACAGAAATAAGACATTTGGGGAAAATGAAAGAAATCTAAAGAGAATGTGGGCTTTGGGTAACAATTATACACTAACAGTAGTTCACTAATTGTGAAAAATGTACTATATTAATGTAAAATGTTAGTAACAGAGGAAGCTGGGGGTTATGATATACAAAATCTCTGTACTATTTTCACAGCTTTTCTACAAATCCAAACCCCTTCTAAAATTAAAACTTCATTAAAAAAATTTTTTAAATCGGAGTAAAGACAGAGAAGATTGATCTATGCTATTATTCTCTACATGTCTTCTAAAGCCTACATAGCCTATCAATCAAAACTCTATTCCAGACTCTTAGACTCCCCGGCAGTCTTGGGCTTAGGATCTAGGTTTTCAGTGCTGTGTGCCAGAGTTTGATCCCTGGCCGCGGAACTAAGATTTCATAAGCCACATAGTGTGGCCAAAGAGCAAGCAAACGAAAACAAACTCTATTCCACATGGGTTAATTACTAAGACGAGAAAGTTGTTCAAGCAATTGACATCACAGCATATAAACAAATAGTTTCAATTCTCCTATGTTGTTTACATGCAGGGCTCCCTTGCTGTACAATTCCAGAGGATTTTCTTCACACAAAGTAGGAGAAAAAGAACATCATTTTCGTAGAATGATAGGGGAGAAAAGAATTTCCTTTACCCTCCTAAGTCCAATAGCTAGGTCTGTGAAATAAATTGACAATTGTAGATTAACGGGAAAAAGGTTTACAAATTTATTAACTTATAGTTACATATACAGAGACATCACAGGAAAAAAAAACTTCAAAAAGAGTGATATATGAGAGGTTATATATTATCTTAATAAGAAGGGGGTGATGTAGACCACTTAAAAGAAAGTAAATGATTTTTAGGAAAGACAAATGGACCCTTAGAAGATTAGATGGGAGATATGATAGTAAGTGACAAGGTTTGTCTGAGCATAGCTCTCACTTCTAATCTCTCCTACCATCTTCCCTGGTTGAAGAAATTCCCAGAAAAGGGCTTTAGGACGAGGGCATTCCTTCTGGGCTTCCCAGGTGGGAATAGTGGTAAAGAGCCTGACTGCCAGTGCAGGAGATATAAGAGACTCAGGTTCGATCCCTGTTTGGGGAAGATCCCCCAGAGGAGGGTGTGGCAACCCACTCCAGTATTCTTGCCTGGAGAGTCCCACAGACAGAGAAGCCTGATGGGCTACAGTCCATAGAGTTAGAGAGAGTCGGACATGACTGAAGCGACTTAGCCCATGCACACATTCCTTTGGGAGGATATGGTTTTAGGCAGATAAGGGGAGTTCAGAGAAAGCCACTCACTGCTTTTGCTGTTTGCAAGTGCCTAGAACTGAAAATAGTCAATTTACCGAAGTGGCATATTTGGGGGCTGCAGGTCCAGAATTTCAGAGTACAATGTATCTCTGTAATTGTTCTAACTTCTGTCTTATTTAGATACAACAGGTGAAAATTATTAACTCCTTAAAGCTTACAGTGGGTAAAATGTATAAGAGGGATGTACGTTAAGGAGCCATAGGTCCTCCATGTTTATTTCTCAAGTGAGTCTACCAAGAATAAAATAAAATCCTCTCTTCAATGAATCTGCTCCTCCCACCACTAAGTTCTATGTATGAATGAAGACTCTCATCACCTTCTCAACTGACAGGACTTTGCTTCTCTCCATCAGTAGTTATAGGCTGTGTTCTTTTCTACTCATTCCTTTTTAGATAACTCAGTCTCCTCCAACTAAGAACCCACTTCTCACCACTCAGGTCAAAATGTGAAGAGAAGAGAGAAAAGGGAGAAAAGCCCTAAGAGTGTTTTCCCAACCCCTTGTCCATTGCCCACCTGGTATACTAGAGCAAGCATTCATTGGCTTGCTTGCAAGTATCTGTTGTTAAACTTACAAAGCAACTTTGTAAATTGGCTGTTAAAGTATTAGGAGCTTTAAATCATCATGACTGGAGCATTTCACACTCAGAAATTGGCAAACGTTTCCAATTGGTTTTTTTATCCCCCTCTACTACCCACCATGCCTCATTTCATATATGTATCTACAGACCTCAGAGACCTGCTCTTCTCGGTTCTTGTAAAGATTCCTCTGACAGGTGGAAGATGGGTTTTTATTTTTGGTCTGTTTGCTTCCCAGTTTTTATCCTTAAAGACCTAACTCAGTTGTCTTGGTCAAAGTGTTTCAGTTTCAAGAAACAGAGTCTCAGTCATGATAGCTCAGAAAAAGAGAAGAGTTGGGGTAATAACTGAAAAGACAGAAGTATCTCAGATAAACCAAGGCAGAAAGTACACAGTCTGATGTTCAGGTCCATGAACCCAACAGGGCCCCACCACTGGGAGGCACCCGATTGGGTGGTTTATGGTCCAATCAGCCACAGGCTAGGGGAATCTCTCGGTAAATTCAGATTTACCTCTGCTCCCAGGCCCAATGTTCCATACAGGCTAACACAGTGAAAGATGGCCAGCACATCTTTCTTTAAGGGTTATTGAAACTCTGCCACTCAGATGGGGACATGAAGCCACAGTCTTTTAATTGAGATCACACACCTAGTCTCGGGACTTAATGAAATTCAGGTTCTTGATGTCTCCTCACATAATTCAGTGAATGACAAAGTGATAAGTAAGAAGGGGGTTTATTTAAAGAGAAATGCATACTACACAGAGAGTGTGGGCCCTCTCAGAAGCTGAGAGAAGCCCCAGGGTATGGAGTTGTCAGTTTTTATAATGGTGGGTAATTTCATAGGCTAATAGTAGGAGGAGTACTCCAGCCACTTTGGGGGAAGAGGTGGGGATTTCCAAAAGTTGAGCCACTGCCCACTCTTTGACCTCTTATGGTTGGCTTTGGAATTGTGATGGCAACTGTGAGAATGTCATTTAACATGCTGATGGGCTTCCCAGGTGGCAGTGGCAAAGAAACTTCCTGCCAAAGCAGAAGGCTTAAGAGACACTGGTTTGATACCTGAGTCGGGAAGATCCCCTAGAAAAGGGCACAGCCCCCGACTCCAATATTCTTGTCTGGAGAATCCCATGGACAAAGGAGCCTGGTAGGCTGCAGTTCATGGGGTCACAAAGAGTTGGACATGACTGAAATGACTTAGCATGTACACACATGTTTATAATGAGATCCACTGATGCTCAAGGTCTAGTGGAAGTCAACTCATGTGCCATCTTGGACCCAGCTGGTTCTAATCAGTCTTTGTCGTGTCCTATGGCTATGTCATTCCTTTAAAAGTTGTGCCTTGCCCCCTTCCTTCCTGTTTCAATATGGCTTATTTATTGTCTTTCCCTTGGAGAAGGAAATGGCAATCCACTCCAGTATTCTTGCCTGAAGAATTCAATGGACAGAGGAGCCTGGCGGGCTGCAGTCCATGGCATCTCAGAGTCAGACACAACTGAGTGACTTTCACTCACTCACAGGATCTGGCTTGAAACTGTTACCTTATTTTTATTTAACTATTTATTGCAATGGAATTCACAAAATGCATCCGAAAAACTGAGTTCTTACTTGAGTTGACATTAGAACTTGAGTTCTACCTAAGAGGAAGGAGAGAAACTATCAAACTTATAGAATCCTCCTTAATAGATTAGGGATGGTTCGAACCTGGAGCAATTTCAACAATGATATAGCCCCTCATATGTGACAAGTAACATGGTTAGACAGTCATGATAAAGAATTTATCCAGGATCAGTCTTTTTAGGAACTCATCTTTTAATAAGAAGCTCATGATCTAACTGGAAATAAAGGATAATAACAACAGAGTTTGTAGCATGTTGTAGCTCAAGCTTTGGGGGTTTTAAAACAGCCAGACTGAGTTCAGACTGAGGTCAGCCAGCAAATAGTCTGTGTCCTCCTGGGCTCCTTGTTGCCCTCTGATTTATCATTCCCACTCTGTGGTCCAGAGGAGCCACCTCCTGCTTAGGTAGCAATTGGAAGCATCATTACTTTCAAAGACAGCAAGGGGAGGGGGGGGGAGATGTGGTCCCTAATTTCACTGTTAAGAAGTTGCATTTCTGGGTCCCTATATGGAGAATCTAAAAACATCCCAATGAGTAATCATTACGAACGGTGGCTGGATTTTCTAGTACTCTTCATATCGCATTCCACTTCTGAGTAAGACTAATAGGATTCCTTAAGCTGCTTGTGAAACCTGAAACCTAGCATTGTTATTCTGGAAAAATACACTGCAACTTAAACCATTGAATTGCAGCAGGGCTTTTGAAACAAAATGCATCCATTACAGCCAGCAGAACTAAGACTGTTGATCTACAAGAGAGCTCAATTCCACTGACCTCTCCTTCCTCACCTTGCAGTATGCCTGCTATTTAGGAGAAACAGGAAATTAACTCTGTGATGGGAATCATAAGTTATGGCAGCAAATTAATTGAATTCTTGACTGAAGACTTCTCGAATGCAAAATGCTTCCTATACACATAGTATATATTCCTGGTTTCATTTTCATTCTGCTGTAAAGGAAATTTTGAAGAGCATGGCTGTGAAAATTAGGGATTTCCAGTCAATCTTTTCAATGTCTAACACTCCAAAAATAATGTTCTAAGGAATTTTCATAGATGAAAACAGCTAATGTGGAAATAAACTTCCACTATCTAAGCTATAGTGTTTATAATATATTATGGCTCTCCCTCTAAGACCCTCAGAGTTCTCTTTGTGTTTGGGTTATGAACATAAGCAACCAGCTGCTCCTAATCCCAAAATAACAGAGTTCAGGAAAACAAGAAATTAGCAGGGCAAGAAGGCACCGTGAAAGTCTTGTCAGTCACTCTATTTATATATATATTTTTTTGTTATTAAGTCACTCACAAGCATTTATTGCACCCTCCTGTTTGCCAGACACTGTAGTTTGTTACTCGGGATGTATTGGTGCACACAAAAAAGATGTGTTCCCTGCCAACAGTCCTAAAGAAGTAATAGCTAGGGAATTCCTTGGGGCTTCTGTGGTGGCTCAGAGAGTAAAGCGTCTGCCCACAATGTGGGAGACCCAGGTTCGATCCCTGGGTCGGGAAGATCCCCTGGAGAAGGGAAATGGCAACCACTCTTGCCTGAAAAATTCCATGAACAGAGGAGCCTGGTGGGCTACAGTCCCAGAGGCTTCAAAGAGTCGGACATGACTGAGCAGATTTCACTTTCTTTCTTTCTTTCCCTGGTTGTCCAATGGTTTGGACTCCACCCTTTCACCTCAGAGGCCCTGAGTTCAATCCCTGGTGGGGGAATTAAGATCCCAAGCTGTGAGGTACAGCCCAAAAAACAAACCTAACAGTTACATAATGCTTATAGTTTCAGGGTTGTCCCAAGCATTTTCTTATATAAAACACATTTAATCAAACTTCTAAAGTAGGAGAAGGGGACGACAGAGGATGAGATGGCTGGATGGCATCACTGACTCGATGGACGTGAGTCTGAGTGAATTCTGGGAGTTGGTGATGGACAGGGAGGCCTGGCGTGCTGCAGTTCATGGGGTCGCAAAGAGTCGGACACAAGTGAGCAACTGAACTGAACGTAGGTACTGTTATGATCTCCAATTTAGAGATGAGGAAATTGAGGCACTAGAGTTTTAAATGGTAATCACATAATCTCAGTAGTGAATATATCATTTCAAACCAATCTAAGGTCTCCGATGGAAAGTTATACCAGTGACTCATTTTAAGCAGTGGATCCTGGGACCACAGATCATTTCTTGAACAGTTCTGTGGTGAAGGGCAGACCCAAAAGATGTATTTTTAGGCAAGGGGCTTTACACCTCAAAAAAAGAGCAGTCAGTTCAAGATAGAGGTATTGTCTCTCTAGAATATCTCTCTAGATTTAGAATGTTGAAGCTCCATTCTGTATCTTTTTCTGCCATTGCCTGGTGATGAAATATTGCTAAGTCTTGCTCTTCCTGTTTTGGGGGAAAGCATCTCCTGCAAGATTGATGTCTGAATAAAGTTTCAGTCATTTTCAGATATTATAGTAAAAAAAAGTTCTCTGTAGGAAAATGAATTTCGTATCATCAGAGATGCAAACTAATACACTGAGTTTTATCCTAAAGCGACGGTGGATGGGTGTGTCTACACCTGGGAACCAGGTGGCAGGCATTGGTTTAACCTTTTAAGTGGACCAAGAGCTTTGAGCTAAGGGGAAACAGCTTTTTTCCTCATTGGAGTGCTTTGGTACCTTTGTCTCATCATCACTGAGTTCACATCAACCAGGCTTACTGGACCAGCTCAGATGCTATTAGTTTCAACAGCAGATTCTACCTCTCCAAAGAAATGTACATAGCGTTAGGTAACAACTAGCATTGCTTCCCTTTGATTTTATGATTTCAAAAGCCATTTCCTTCTCCAGGAAGTCTTCCCAACTCAGGGACTGAACATGGTTCTCCTGCACTGCAGGCAGATTTTTTACCATCTGAGCCAGCAGGGAAGCTTGCTCAAAACAGAAAAAATGGCTAATTAAATTTAAGACACAATCATTTGGAAATTTATGTATTCACTAAAATGATAATAAGAACCTATATAGAAATGTTATCATTAAAATGATAGTATAAATACTACATAGAAAAACAATTTGTGACTTGAATTTATTGGGAAATAATAGACTATAAAGCTGCAAGAATTATGTTTATAACTAAATGAAAACCGAAGCGCCAAAGACTAGAAAGTCGCAGAAAATAAAGAGGTCAAGATTGTATCAGAGTGAGGAAATTAGGACACTTCCTATATCTTTCTAATTTTCTGTAATGGGTTTTGTCTTTTTAAATTGAAAGGAAGAAAACGAAATGTTTTATGTGCTATTTCAAAATGTCAACAGCCTTGGTTTACTGCTAACTGCTCTTGTCAAAGTTCAGAAATGGGAGTCATACCATAGCTAGAGGTATAAATCCACCGAGTTATTATGCCCTCCTCCATCAAGATAGAAATCCTCAAAAAAGAAAGCAAAATCTATATGCATAGCTCCAGAGCACAGAAAAAAAATCACATCATGACTTTACTCAAGACACTCACAACCATTCCTCGATCAGGAATGGAATAATGCATATTGGTCTCCAACCTTAAATACATGTATGCTCTCTTGTTAAAGAGAAGATCTTGGAAATTCCCTGGTGGTCCAGTGGTTAGAACTCCTTGCTCCCGTGACAGGGGGCCTGAGTAAGATCCCTAGTCAGGAAAATAAGATCCTGCAAGCCTTGTAGTGCATCCAAGAAAAGATAAAAGATCTTATTTGCATGTCTCTGTCCTCCCAGGCAGATCCTCTTTGCCAAGCCTGTGATTCAGGGCTATCTAGTACAGAGTGTAGATTCAGGCTCTAACCCACTGACACGTTCCTCTCTAATACCTCACCTGCCTGGAATGACTCTGAAGGAACCAGCAGTTCTGAGTCTATGTCACACCCATATTTGTTCACTTGATAGATATAGTTAATGCTATTCCAGTGGTTCTCAAAGTCTGGTCCCCTGCCCAACCCACAGCACCAGCATCACCTGGAATCTTCTTCAGTTCAGTTCAGTCGCTCAGTTGTGTCCGACTCTTTGCGACCCCATGAGCCGCAGATGCCAGGCCTCCCTGTCCATCACCAACTCCCGGAGTTTACCCAAACCCATGTCCATTGAGTCAGTGATGCCATCCAATCATCTCATCCTCTGTCATCCCCGTCTCCTCCCACCTTCAGTCTTTCCCAACATCAGGGTCTTTTCAAATGAGTCAGTTCTTTGCATCAGCTGGCCGAAGTACTGGACTTTCAGCTTCAACATCAGTCCTTTCAATGAATATTCAGGACTGATTTCCTTTAGAATGGACTGGTTGGATCTGTTTGCAGTCCAAGGGACTCTCAAGAGTCTTCTCCAACATCACAGTTCAAAAGCATCTTCTTAGAAACGCACATTTTCAAGCCCCACCCCAGATCCCAACCCACTCTAGTATTCTTGCCTGAAAAATCCCCTGGACAGAGGAGGCTGCTGGGGCTATAGTCCACTGGGTCCCAAAGAGTCCAACATGATGGAAGTGACTAAACACAGGTCAGCAACTGAGATGTACTGAATCAGAAACACTGGGTGAAGCCCAGTAATCTGTTCAAACAAAACCTCCAGGTGATTCTGACATTCCTGTTCATGACTGAGAACCACTTTCCTGCTTCATAAGCCTAATCATAATGAATTTCTACTTAGCAGCAGCAACACAGCAGCAACAATACATTACTCAATTTTCAAATTTGCCACTGTAATCACAGATTGCCTTAACATCTTATTTTTGAAATAATTAAAGAGGTATAGAAGAATTCCAAAAAATAATACAGAGATGTTTTTATGCCATCCATTTAGCTTACCTTGGTGCTAACATCTCACAAAATGATGGGACATAAATCAAAACAGGGACATTAACTTTAGTACATGACTCTTAAGTACATCTTCTGCTTGGATTTCACCAGTTTCTCCACCCGTGGTCTTTTACTGTTCCAGGATCCAACCCTGGATTCCACGTTGCATTTAATTGTCATGTCTGCTTGGCCTCTTTGTATCTCTTCCCTGGTCTTTCCTCTCTTTTCATAACCCTGACATTTTTGACAGAGTACCCCTGAATTTGAGTCTGCCTGATATTTTTATAAGATTGGAAGTTATGCATTTGGGGGAAGTAAAACACAGTAGTGATGTACCTTCTCAATGCATTATATCAGCTGGTATAGTATGTTGATAATATATCTTATTGCAGGTGATCCACTTGGTTAAGGTAGTATCAGCAAGGTGTCTCTGCCATAAAATTACTATTTTTCCCTTTATCATTGATCAGTATTTGGAGGAGGGCATTTTGAGACCTGGTAGCTCAGTGAGTAAAGAATCTGCCTCCAGTGCAGGAGATCTGGGGTTCAATTCCTGGGTTGGGAAGATCCCCTGGAGAAGGAGATGGCAACTCAGTCCAGTATTCTCGCCTGGAGAATCCCATGGACAGAGAAGCCTTGTGGGCCACAGTCCACGGGGTCGCAAGAGTTAGACATGACTTAGAGACTAAACCACCACCACCACTTCAAGACCACACAAACATCCAGTTTCTCTTTAAACTTCCATATGCTGACTTTAGCATTCATTGGACAATTACATATTAAATAAATATATATATATATATCCCTAATCCCCCACCACCATAGTTTAGGTAGCTCTGGCTGATACTGGCTGTGCAGGGCACACAGACCTGGTCTGTGGCATCAACATCTGAGGCACAGTTGCTTGGGACAGAGAGAGACGACCCAAGGAAACAGAGGGCCACAAGAAACAGCCTCCATGGTGGTCCCACGGCTATGTCTGATTCCCTACAGAACATTCTTGAAGGGAACGATTTTCAGCAGATATTTTCAGAGAAGTGTACTAGAAGCTGTGCTGCACTGGGGGTTGGATGATAAAATGGAGTCCTGAAGTGAGAAGAGAGGCACACTCATTTCTGCATGGAGCACAAAAGAAAGGGTGACAACGGACAAGAAACCACAAGGATCCCTCTAGCAGGAGAATCATGTTCTTTCTAAGGGTGAACAACAGCCCTTGGGGAGGTCACCTTCAGTGCTGTTGCCAGAGCCAAAGAAAGGAGCAGTCTTTTCCAGAGGAGGGGGATGATTTCAGCTTCCCTGGTGGCTCAGACAGTGAAGATTCTGCCTGCAACGCAGGAGACCCAGGTTCGATCCCCGGGTTGGGAAGATCTCCTAAGAAAGGTTATGGCTACCCACTCCAGGATTCTTGCCTGGAGAATTCCACCGACAGAGGAACCTGGCGGGCTATAGCCCATAGGATGGCAAAGACTCAGACACAACTGAGCAGTTAACACTTTCACTTCTCAGTGAGAAGCCGAAGGGGCAAAGAAGCCAAAACATTGGTGTGAATAATGTGACATTATTCCATTTGTACCCAAAGACTATGGTGGTAGCAGAGAGGAAGAGTCTGGGTATATGACTATGTAATCATATGTTCAATTCATCACATTACTAACCCCAACTCTATTTTGAGAAAAGGCAATTATATTATCAGCTTTCCAGCTGGCACAGTGGTAAAGAATCCTCCTGCCAATGCAGAGATGTCAGAGACTAGAGTTCCATCCCTCGGCCGGGAAGATCCCCTGGAGTAGGAAATGGCAACCTGCTCCAATATTCTTGCCTGGAATATCCAGTGGACCCAGGAGCTTTCTGGGCTACAGTCCATGGAGTCACAAAGACATGACTGAGCACACAAATTATATTATCATGGGCCAGATTGGTCTTCTCAGTTATAAAGAATTACCAAAACACAGTCTAGAGGTTGGGTGAATTTTACCTTATTGTTGACTTGGAGATATACTATAAGTTCTGTTCTCATCCCCTCCACATCCCAAAGAGCTTTTCAAAATGAATTTTTTGGTTTTTATTTCTCTCTTCTCACCACTGGCAACTATTGTACTGATACCCACTTTCTAGTTCTTCAGTCTAGATCAGTTCTATAGCACCAGCTAAAGTTTATTGCTTCTTAACCTTTCCTAACAGAGAAGGTAATGGCACCCCCACTCCAGTACTCTTGCCTCGGAAATCCCATGAACAGAGGAGCCTGGTAGGCTGCAGTCCATGGGGTCTCGAAGAGTCGGACACGACTGAGTGACTTCCCCTTCTCTTTTCCTTTTCATACACTAGAGATGGAAATGCAACCCACTCCAGTGTTCTTCCCAGGGATGGGAGAGCCTCGTGGGCTGCCATCTATGGGGGTCGCAGAGAGTCGGACACGACTGAGCGACTTCCCCTTCTCTTTTCCTTTTCATACACTAGAGATGGAAATGCAACCCACTCCAGTGTTCTTCCCAGGGACAGAGGAGCCTCGTGGGCTGCCATCTGTGGGGTCACAGAGAGTCGGACACGACTGAAGCGACTTAGCAGCAACCTTTCTTAATGCTTTTCTCTTCAAATGACTCTAGAATAATCTCAGGGAGTTGAGACCACATTATCCAACAAGGCCAGGAGGGAATATCCAGTAATCAATTAGATATTTTAGGATCTAGTAGGAATTGATCTTACAAGATAAAGAAATTAGAAAAAGGTGCAAAACATTTAAATACATTAAGAACCAAAGAAATACAAAATTAAGTAAAGTACTCTCTTGGGTCTGTGTTGCAGTCTTTTATTAGTAGATGGAAGAAAAAGCAGTGATTAGGCAAACTCAGGTGTGATGGCTCACTTCCTGTGTCAGCTTGACTGCATCAGGGATGCCCAGAAAATTGGCTAAGCATTGTTTCTGGGTATGTCTTAGAGGGTGTTTCAGGTTACCGAAACATTTGAAGCAGTAAAATATATTGCCCTGCTCCTTGTGGATGGGCATTTTCCAAACCATTAGGACCTGAATAGACAAAAGATGGTAGAAAGGAGCATTCAGTCCTTTTTGGCCTGAGTGCTTGAGCTCAGACATCGATCTTCTCTGCCTTAGCCAGACTTGCACCATTAGTACTACTGGTACTCAGGCCATGGGATGCGAATTGAATTATAGCACCAATTTTTCTGGTTATCCAAATTGCATATGGCAAATCATGAGACCTACCCTCTGTAATCATATGAGCCAGTTCATCATAATATAATATACATATATATGTATACACACTATGTTATAGATACAGATATGCCCTTCAAGTCTATTAGTAGAGTTACAAAAATTTAAATATCTTGAAATACTTATTTGTCTGATAATGAAGTGTTTTAAAAGATAATCAAAATATGTATACTATCATGTAAGAAATGAAGCGCCAGTCTATGTTTGATACAGGGTACAGGATGCTTGGGGCTGGTGCACAGGGATGATCCAAAGGGATGGATATGGGGTGGGAGGTGGGAGAGGGGTTCAGGATTGGGAGCTCGTATACATCTGTGGCGGATTCATGCCAATATATGGCAAAACCAATACAGTATTGTAAAGTAAAATAAAGTAAAAATAAAATTTATTAAAAAATAAAAGATAATGAAATATGTATGTTTAAATTGCTAACCGGAATTTAAACTTGTAAATGAAACCAAAGATCAAACCCCCTGTATCAATTTTTCTGCCTTCTGTAACAAATGACCAAAAATTACATGGCTTAAAAGAACAGAAATTTATTGTTTCCCACGTCTGGAGTCTAGAGGCCCAAGATACAGGTATCAGCAGGATCACATTCCTTCTGAAGTTTCTAGGAAAAATCCTTCCTGCCTCTTGCAGCTTCTGGTGGCTCCAGCTTTTCCCCTGGCTTGTGGCAGTATCCCTCCATCCTCTGCCTCTGTCTTCGTGTGAATGTCTTCTCTGTGTTATTCTCTGTCTCTAACAAGGACACTCATATCTAGGACCTGCCCTAGTTCAGTATGGGCTTCCCAGGTGGCACAGTGGTAAAGAGTTCATTTGCCAATGCAGGAGATGTGGGTTTGATCCCTAGGTGAGGAAGATCCCCTGAAAGAGGAAATGGCAACCCCTCCAGTACTCTTGCCTGGAGAATCTCATGGACAGAGGAGCCTGGTGGGCTACAGTCTATGGGGTTGCAAACAGTCAGACATGACTGAGCACACACATATTATGACCTCATCTATATCCTTACCTAAATTTCAACTGCAAACATCCTGTTGCCCCCAAAACATCACATTCTGAGATTCCTAGTGGACATGAATTTGGAGGGGACAGTTTTATCCAGTACACCTTTTAAGAGTGATTATTAAAATTTGCTAGACTGATAAGTAGAATAGTAAGATTTGTAATCTGCAGATCATTAAGAACAAGGGCTTTCAAAATATTTCTTTAGCAAACTGATTGTTAATTTGAAAACCAATTTCACCCTTGAGTGATCTATTCTATACTCAGTTCTCTTCCAAGGTCACTCAGCAACTCGCAGTCACACAAAAGAATTCTTTTATTAAAAGACTCTGGCAAGGTGGCTTTCCTCATTCTCATTCTGCTCTAATATTCCTCTTTGAAGACAGCAGCATTTCTGCCTGTCATTCACTTAAACTAACCAAGAAGTCCAAGGCCAACTGAACACCTGTCGTGATAATGCAGTTTAAGCATAGGAAAGTGAAAGTGAAAGCTGCTCAGCCGCGTCCGACTCTTTACCTCCCTATGGAGCCTTGGAATTCTCCAGGCCAGAATACTGGAGCGGGTAGCCTTTCCCTTCTCCAGGGATCTTCCCAACCCAGGGATCAAACCCAAGTCTCCCTCATCGCAGGCAGATTCCTTACCAGCTGAGACACAAGGGAAGCCCAAGAATACTAGAGTGGGTAGCCTATCCCTTCTCCAGTGGATCTTCCCAACCCAGGAATGAACCGGGGTCTCCTGCATTGCAGGTGTATTCTTTACAAACTGAAATTTTTAGAGTCTTCAGGAAAAATAGCAAAAACTGACAAATTATGTTTTTGCTGTCGTCTACTTTCCTTAAAAAATATTTTTTCCCATGAAGCATGTGGGAACTAAGTTCCTCAACCAGGGGTCAAACCTGAGCCCCCTGCATTGAAAGGAGGAAATAGTATTCTAGCCCAGAAAATTCCACAGGCAGAGGAGCCTGGTGGGCTACAGTCCATAGAGTTGCAAAGAGTCAAAGTGACTTTTACTTTTAGAGTCTTCAGAAAGTAGAATTATAAGACCAAAGTGATTTTCAGATTAGAAACATTTTAGCTAACTCCAGCAAATCTTCCAAAAGTCAACTGGTCCTGAATAGAAATGAACTCCTTACAGATTTTTTGGATAATGACTTTTACTCCACCACCAGCTGCGGAGGGCTCAAGGCAGGGACTGCAGGTCTAAGGCCTGCCCACTGAGAACATTCGGGACCTTAATTACCTCCTAGGGACAACCTACAGCAAGAGCGTAGAAGAAATGGTGGTGATACGTCTGTCTCCAGGGGCTGGTCCGCAACAGGGCCAGGAAGATAATGAGGAAGCTTCCATCAGAGAGATTAGACATCACACAGAAGCTCCCATCAACTGAGCTTTACAAATGGTAAGAGAAGCAGAGGCCCCAGTGGCAACAGTTCCTGGAGGTTGATTTCCCCAAGGAAATCTACAGAAAGCAGTATTTGATCTTAAGCAGTAGGCTTCTCCTTTAACATTCACCACATACACTTTTTAAATATACGTCCTTTTCAGACAATTATGGTACGTTTCTAGTGATATCCTCATCTGTAAGGAAACTGAATAACAAATTCTTTGATTTACAGGTTTAGTGCCAAACTCTCGCTTTAGAAACACTACTATTATTTGCTAAACAGTCCACAAACCAAATAATGAGCACTCTTGAGACTGGTACCCTCCACCAAAGAACTGAAATCACTTTATATTAGTTGCCAAAATAGAGTTCAGATGAGGGGTGGGGAGAAGAATAAAATATACAAAGTAAATTTTCAACAGTCTTAGTTCATCAAGAGCTTAAAATCAAGGAGAAAATATTGATGGGCCATTACAATTTCACAATGATTGAACAGGCATTTCCTAAAAGAAAAGAGCCAGATAACCTGGAATGTGAAGTCAAATGGGCCTTAGGAAGTATCACTATGAACAAAGCTAGTGGAGATGATGGAATTCCAGTTGAGCTATCTCAAATCCTGAAAGATGGTGCTGTGAAAGTGCTGCACTCAATATGCCAACAAATTTGGAAAACTCATCAGTGGCCACAGGACCGGAAAAGGTCAGTTTTCATTCCAGTACCAAAGACAGGCCATGCCAAAGAATGTTCCAGCTACCACACAATTGCACTCATCTCACACACTGACAAAGTAATGCTCAAAATTCTCCAAGCCAGGCTTCAACAGTGCGTGAACCAAGAACTTCCAGATGTTCAAGCTGGATTTAGAAAAGGCAGAGGAACCAGAGATCAAATTGCCAACATCCATTGGATCATAGAAAAAGCAAGAGAGTTCCAGAAAAACATCTACTTCTGCTTTATTGACTATGCCAAAGTCTTTGACTGTGTGGATCACAACAAACTGTGGAAAATTCTTCAAGAGATAGGAATACCAGACCACCGTACCTACCTCCTGAGAAATCTGTATGCAGGTCAGGAAGCAACAGTTAGAACTGGACATGGAACAATAGACTGGTTCCAAATTGGGAAAGGAGTATGTCAAGGCTGTATATTGTCACCTTGCTGATTTAACTTATATGCAGAGTTCATCATAAGAAATATCGGGCTGGATGAAGCACAAGCTGGAATCAAGATTGCCGGGAGAAATATCAATAACCTCAGATTCATAGATGACCAACCTTATGGCAGAAGGCAATGAAGAATTAAAGAGCCTCTTGATGAAAGTGAAAAGGAGAGTGAAAAATTTGCCTTAAAACTCAACATTCAGAAAACTAAGATCATGACATCCAGTTCCATCACTTCATGGCAAATAGATGGGGAAACAATGGAAACAGTGAGAAACTTTATTTTCTTGGGCTCCAAAATCATTGCACATGGTGACTGCAGCCATGAAATTAACAGATGCTTGCTCCTTGGAAGAAAAGTTATGACCAACCTAGACAGCATATTAAAAGCAGAGACATTACTTTGCTGACAAAGGTCCATGTAGTCAAAGCTATGGTTTTTCCAGTAGTCATGTATGGATGTGAGAGTTGGACCATAAAGAAAGCTGAGCACCAAAGAACTGATGCTTTTGAACTGTGGTGTTGGAGAAGACTCTTGAGAGTCCCTTGGACTTCAAGGAGATCAAACCAGTCAATCCTGAAGGAAATCAGTACTGAGTATTCACTGGAAGAACTGATGCTGAAGCTCCAATCCTTTGGCTACCTGATGCAAAGAACTGACTCATTGGAAAAGACCCTGATGATGGGAAAAATTGAAGGCAGGAGAAGAAGGGGATGACCAAGGATGAGCTGGTTGGATGGTATCGACTCAATGGATATAAGTCTGTGCAAGCTCCTGGAGTTGGTGATGGACAGGGAATCCTGGGGTGCTACAGTCTATGGGGTTGCAGAGTTGGACACAACTGAGCAACTGACCTGAACTGAGAAGAATATGATGAAAAACATGTGATATATATATTCAACATTATTAACTGTCAAAGACATCCACAACAGAAATCACTTTCATCTATCACCAGTCACAGATTTAAGGTATGAGTGCAATACTTATTGAACACTGTTATATAGATTTGCATCTGCCAATCACTTAATTATTGCAAAAGTTAAATATTAGTAGTACTATTATTATCCTCATTTTACAGCTGAAGAAACTGAGACACAGAAATCTAAGTAATTTAAGCAAAGCCATGTGGCAAGGGACTGACTTAGCCAGACTCCACACCCAATAGTTGGCTCTCTGCCCATGTTCTTACCACCAAGCTTTACTGTCTCTTTGAATACTCACAATGGACTGAATGTTTGTGTCCCTTTAAATTAATATATTGAAATCCTAACCCCCAATATGATGACATGAGGATATTTGAGAGCCTTCACAAATGAGATTAGTGTTCTTATAAAAGGGATCCTAGACACACAGATGGCCAAGAGGTATCTGAAAAGATGCTCAACATCACTAGTTACCAGAGAAACACAGATCAAAACTACAATGAGCTATCACCCCTCAGTGGTCAGAATGGCCACTGTCAAAAAAAATATCTACAAACGGTAATGCTGGAGAGGGTGTGGGTAAAGGGAGTCCTCTTGTGTGCTGCTGGGAATGTACACTGATAGAGCCTCTATGGAGAACACTACGGAGGTTCCTTAAAAAGCTAAAAAGAGATCCACCACACGGGCATATACTCTGACAAAAATCATAATTCCAAAAGACACATGCACCCCAATGTTCTTTGCTGTGCTATTTACAATAGTCAGGACATGGATGCAACCTAAATGTCCATCGACAGAGGAATGGATAAAGAAGATGTGGTACATATATACAATGGAATATTACTCAGCCATAAAAGGAGAAAATATTAGATCATTTTAGAGATGTGGAAGGACCCAGATAAAATATCACATAGTAACGTGTATATATGGAATTGAGAAAAGTGGTATGGATGAATCTATCTGCAGGGCAGGAGTAGAGATGCAGATGTAGATAACCAAGAGGTGCACCAGTGGGTGGGTGGGATGAACTGGGAGACTGGGATTGATGCACGTACACCACCATGTGTAAAACAGACAGCTGGTGGGAACCTGCTGCACAGCACAGGGAGCTCGGCTCGGTGCGCTGTGCTGACCTGGGTGGGGTGGCAGTGAGAAGGAGGCCCACGAGGGAGGGGTTACATTATACATATACCTGATTCACTTCGTTATACATCAGAAATTAGCACATCATTGTAAAGCAACTATACCCCAATTTTTAAAAAGAGGGGGACCTCAGAAAGTTCTCCTGCCTTTCTTCTTGACATATGAGGACACAGTGAGAAGTCAGGCAGTCTGCAATCTGAAAAATGGTTCTTACCAGAATCTGATCATGTTAGCATCCTGACCTTGGATTTCCAGCCTCTAGGTCTGGAGACACAAGTTTCTGTTGCTTATAAGCTACCCAGTCTATGATGCTCTGTTATAGCAGCCTGAACGGGCTAACACACTGCTTCTGGGAACAGGGAGACACCCTCTTACATATTGTTGGTGGACAGGCAAACTGGTGCAATTGTGATAAACGGTACAATTGATAAAGGAAGCGGTGGCTTTGTGTAAAAGTTCTGAAATATATACGGAATAAGATTTTCTTTTAAGGGATGAAAGCCTTGATGACAATGAGCAGCATAACTGTGGAATGGATCCCACTGGCAACTACAGCACCAGGAGTGAGCACAGAGAAAGGGGTCTCCACCCTGGTCTAGGTTCCTGGCAAAAATGTAACCACAGGAGCACACAAAAAGTGAAGAATTGAGGGACTTCCCTGCGGGGTCTAGTGATTAAGATTTCATGCTCCCAATACAGGGGCCATGGGTTCAATCCTTAGTCAGGAAACTAAGATCTTGAGTGCTGCACAGCACAGCAAAATAATTTTTTTTTTTAAGTAGAGGATTGAAGACATGTAACTGAGGGAGTCACGTTGGCCTCAAGATGGCCTCATCTTCTCAGTATCAATGGAAGCAAAGTCACTGGCAGGAAGATTTGAGAACTGGGAGAGAGAGGATGCCTGACACAATCAACATGTGACTGTGGTAGAGAACTGGAAGAGATGAACCGAAGTTTTTCTGATTCAGAAAGATGAACTTTAAGCATCACAATAGGAATTTTCAGTAGATTTGGGTTTGGTGAAGTGTTATGTCAGCTTCTGCATCACTCTGAACTCAGAAATGGAAGACAGAGGCAGAAATCCAAGGTTTGGAGTGCATGAGAAGTCAAGGGAAAAGGACACAAGGATTGCTGGGACCATGGGCTCTGTGCTGGGCCATTACATTGTGATTAGGGTAAACAAAACAGTGCCCAGGAAAGCAGGACACAAACCCTGAAGTTTCATATTTGTGAATTGCTTCCAAGGTGGGGGCTTTAAGCACCTCGCTGAAAAAGTCACGGAACAAATCAACATTCTTACAGAAGGCCAAGCATTTAGGAGAAAATGGAAGAAATTTTCTTGCTGTCTCTTAGTTCCTTTATCAGAATCTGGGAAACTGACTTTTCACTTACTTGATGGAGAAAGAACATTGCTTGCTTCCTCCAATGCTAATTGCAAATATGGCCACCACCACAATGAAGATACAGGACATTTCAGAGAACAGATGTGATTGCCAGTGAAGTGGGGAAAGAGGTGGGTTGGGAATTGGGATTAGCAGAAGCTATATTATATGCAGAACAGGTAAGCAACAAGGCCCTACTCTACAGCACAGGGAACTATATTTATATCCTATAATAAACCATAATGGAAATGAATATGGAAAATAGTGTACATATATATGACCAACCTAGATAGCATATTCAAAAGCAGAGACATTACTTTGCCAACTAAGGTCCGTCTAGTCAAGGCTATGGTTTTTCCAGTGGTCATGTATGGATGTGAAAGTTGGACTGTGAAGAAGGCTGAGCGCCGAAGAATTGATGCTTTTGAACTGTGGTGTTGGAGAAGACTCCTGAGAGTCCCTTGGACTGCAAGGAGATCCAACTAATCCATTCTGAAGGAGATCAACCCTGGGATTTCTTTGGAAGGAATGGTGCTGAAGCTGAAACTCCAGTACTTTGGCCACCTCATTTGAAGAATTGACTCATTGGAAAAGACTCCGATGCTGGGAGGGATTGGGGGCAGGAGGAGAAGGGGACAACCGACGATGAGATGGCTGGATGGCATCACTGACTCGATGGACGTGAGTCTGAGTGAACTCCGGGAGTTGGTGATGAACAGGGAGGCCTGGCATGCTGCGATTCATGGGGTCGTGGAGAGTCAGACACAACTGAGCGACTGAACTGAACTGAATTGATATATGTATAACTGAATCACTTTGCTGAACAGTTCAGTTCAGTCGCTCAGTCATGTCTGACTCTTTGAGACCCCATGAACCGCAGCACGCCAGGCTTCCCTGTCCATCACCAACTCCCAGAGTCCACTCAGACCCATGTCCATTGAATTGGTGATGCCATAGAGCCATCTTATCCTCTGTTGTCCCCTTCTCCACCTGCCCTCAATCTTTTCCAGCATCAGAGTCTTTTCAAATGAGTCAGCTCTTTGCATCAGGTGGCCAAAGTATGGAGTTGCTGAACAGTAGAAATTAACATAACATTGTAAATCAACTGTACTTAAATAAAACAAATTAAAAAAATATTGAACATTTCCATCACTGTAAACAGTTTCCTCATGTCCCTTTGCAAGCAATTTCCTGTCCCTTCCCTTATCTCCTTCCTACTATTCAGGACAAGTTTGTCTGTTGTAGAAATTCATACAAATGATTTATATAGTAAGTACGCTCTAGTTCTGTCTTCTTTGGCTCAGTTTAATGTTTAAAAAAAATTTAAGTTCTTTATAATGTGCATAACGAATTTTATTGCTAATAAGTATTTCATTGTGAATTTCACAATTTGTTGATCCATTTACTTGTTGATGGATCAGTTCAGGTCAGCTCCGTTGCTCAGTCGTGTCCAACTCTTTGCGACACCATGGACTGCAGCACACCAGGCATCCCTGTTCATCACCAACTCCCAGAGCCTACTCAAACTCATATCCATCAGATCGGTGATGTCATCCAATCATCTCAACCTCTGTCATCCCCTTCTTCTCCCACCTTCAATCTTTCCCAGCATCAGGGTCTTTTCAAATGAGACAGTTCTTCATATCAGGTGGCCAGAGTACTAGAGTTTCAGCTTCAGCATCAGTCCTTCCAATGAATATTCAGACTGATTTCCTCTAGGATGGACTAGTTGGATCGCCTTGCAGTCCAAGGGACTCTCAAGAGTCTTCTCCAACACCACAAATCAAAAGCATCAATTCTTCAGTGATCAGCTTTTTTTATAGTCCAACTCTCCCATCCATACATGACTACTGGAAAAACCTTTGCTGGCAAAGTAATGTCTTTACCTTTTAATAAGTTGTCTAGGTTGGGCATAGCTTTTCTTCCAGGAGCAAACATCTTTTAATATGGCTGCAGTCATCATCTGCAGTAATTTTGGAGCCCAGGAAAATAAAATCTGTCACTGTTTCCATTGTTTCCCCATCCATTTGCCATGAAGTGATGGGACTGGATGTCATGATCTTAGTTTTCTGAATGTTGAGTTTTAAGGCAAATTTTTCACTCTCCTTTTTCACTTTCATCAAGAGGCTCTTTAGTTCTTCTTCACTTTCTGCCATAAGGTTGGTGTCATCTATGAATCTGAGGTTACTGATATTTCTCCCAGCAATCTTGATTCCAGCTTGTGCCTCATCCAGTCCAGCATTTCTCATGAGGTATTCTGCATATAAGTTAAATCAGCAAGGTGACAATATACAGCCTTCATGTACTCCTTTCCCAATTTGGAACCAGTCTATTGTTCCATGTCCAGTTCTAACTGTTGTTTCTTGAACTGCATACAGATTTCTCAGGAGGCAGGTAACGTATCTGGTATTCCCATCTTTTCAAGAATTTTCCACAGTTTGTCGTGATCCACACAGTCAAAGACTTTGGCATAATCAATAAAGCAACAGGAGATGTTTTTCTGGAACTCTATTGCTTTTCCTATGATCCAATGGATGTTGGTAATTTGATCTCTGGTTCCTCTGCCTTTTCTAAATCCAGCCTGAACATCTGAAAGTTCATGGTTCATGTACTGTTGAAGCCTGGCTTGGAGAATTTTGAGCATTACTTTGCTAGCATGTGAGATGAGTACAATTGTGTGGTAGTTTGAACATTGTTTGTCATTACCTTTCTTTGGGATTGGAATAAAAGCTGACATTTTTCAGTCCTATGGCCACTGCTCAGTTTTCCAAATTTGTTGTCATATTGAGTGTAGCACTTTCACAGCATCATCTTTTAGAATTTGAGATAGCTCAACTGGAATTCCATCATCTCCACTAGGTTTGTTCATAGTGATGCTTCCTACGGCCCACTTGACTTTGCATTCCAGGATGTCTGGCTCTAGGTGAGAGATGACACCATCGTGGTTATCTGGGTCATGAAGATCTTTTTTGTACAGTTCTTCTGTGTATTCTTGCCACCTCTTCTTAATATCTTTTCCTCCTGTTAGGTCCATACCGTTTCTGTTCTTTATTGTGCCCGTATTCGCATAAAATGTTCCCTTGGTATCTCTAATTTTCTTGAAGAGATCTCTAGTCTTTCCCATTCTGTTGTTTTCGTCTATTTCTTTGCATTGATCACTGAGAAAGGCTTTCTTATCTCTCCTTGCTACTCTTTGGAACTCTGCATTCAGATGGGTATTTGTTTTCTTTTCTCCTTTGCCTTTAGTTTTTCTTCCCTTCTCAGCTATTTGTAAGGCCTCCTCAGACAACCATTTTGCCTTTTTGCATTTCTTTTTCTTGGGGATGGTCTTGATCCCTGACTCCTGTACAATGTCACGAACCTCCGTCCATAGCTCTTCAGGCACTCTGTCTATCAGATCTAATCCCTTGAAATGATTTGACACTTTCACTGTATAATTGTCAGGGAATTTAATTAGGTCATACCTGAATGGTCTAGTGGTTTTCCCCACTTTCTTTTATTTAAGTCTGAATTTGACAATAAGGAGTTCATGATCTGAGCCACAGTCAGCTCCTGGTCTTGTTTTTGCTGACTGTATAGAGCTCTCCATCTTTGGCTGCAAAGATACCTTGGCCTTTTTCAGTTTGGGGCTATCAGTGAAGCTGCTATATATGTCATTTTAAGGACATGTTTTCATTTCTCTAGGATAAAATGTGGCAGTGGAATTGGCAGGTCTTATGCAAAGGATATGTCTCCCTTAATATAAATGTGCCAAATTGTTTTCAAAGTCCTTGTGCCATGCTCATCCTCATGCTCAGCTACTCAGTCATGTCTGACTCTTTGCAACTGCATGGATTGTAGTCCACCAGGCCCCTCTGTCCTTGGAATTTTCCAGGCAAGAATACTGGAGTGGGTTGCCATGCCCTCCTTCAGGGGGATCTTCCTGACCCAGGGATCAAACCTGTGTCTTTTGTGTCTCCTGCGCTGGCATTCTTTACCGCTGAGCTATCAAGAAAGCCCCCCACACTACACTTGAGCTTAGTCAAAAGGCTGAGAAATGATTTTTAAGCAATTTTTGTGTCCTAGTAAATCTTTTTCTCCATTTCTAGATTCTTTTAGAAGTTCTATTTTTCTTTTCTAAGTTTTCTAGTTTTAACTTTCATATTCAGATTAATAAATTATCCAGAGTTAATCTTCATGTGTTTTGTTCACACAGATACCCAATTGTTTCTGAACAACTTGTCAAAAAGACTGTCCTTTCATCAAATATTATTTTAGCACCTTTGTCAAAAATTAACTGACCACATAAGTGAGTGGTCTACTTTTGGACTCTATTGTATTCCACTGATCCTTACTTCAGCACTAGAGTGTCATGAATATTTTGTTTTATGTCAGGAAATCAGCTAGTGTAAATCTTTCATTTTTGTTCAAAATGTTCTTGGCTATTCTAGGTATTTTGTAATGAGGCTTCAGATAAATTCACAATTCACAAACGGTAGAATCAGTTCATCAATTTCTACCAAAAAAAAAGTCTAAGGAGTTTTGATTAAGGATATATAGAATCTATAGATAAATTTGGGAAGAATTGTTATCTTAACAATAATAAATCTTCCCATCCAGTGGCATGGTGTATTTGTCCCTTAACTTATGTCTTCCCCAGCAGTATTTTGTAGTTTTCAGTACACAGATCTTGCACAAAGTTTTTTCATCTTATCTTTCAGGGTATTATGTTCTGTCTGCTGTTATAAATGAAATTCTTCATTTTAACTTCATTCTCCAATTATTTCCCTCTAGTTTTTAGAAATATAATTGATTTTTTTGCTCATTGACTTCTTTCCTGCAAATGTGCAAAATTTCCATACATATTAGTCAGGAGCAATAAGTCAACAAAAGAAAATTAGAAAACAACTAGAAAAATTGGAAACAAATGTGTATTTTTAATCCATTAATTATTTTAAAATCTTTCTTTCTGAAAAAGTCTTATAGTCTGTAAACTATGACATAGAGTAAACTGCAATTTGAAGTCTCTTTTTTTTTTTTAAGGTGATCCTAGAACGATAACGACTCTACTGGAGTAGAATTTATAGAATCCAAGGTTTGAAAGAACCTTAAGTGACCTAGTCCAGCTTCTACATTTTCTCAACCAAAGCCTTATACTACCTGGAATCAAACTCCTTCACAGGTAGGCAATTCCTTTGCTCCACCCACGTCATCTTTGGTTGGCACATTAAGGATGTTCTTAATTTGAGTTCAAAGATGTCTCGCTGATGATTCTATTGACTTCTTTGAAAATGTATGATACGACATAAGGGTTGGCATTCAACTGGCACATGCATGCTTGTACAATGTACCAGTTGTTAAAATATTCAAGTATGTTATTAAATAACCACACTACACTGAGTCCACACTACTGCCAGTGGGCATTCTTGGGCCACTTCATAACGTGGGAACTAAATGACCCAGCAGAGGGCCCCGGGGCTCTACTCTGGAAATATGACCTGTATCCCTTCTGAGAGTTCAGTGCCTCTGCTGTACTTGGCATTTTTAACATCATCCTTGCTTGTACCTCTACCACATACAAGCCTGTTACTTTGTTTGTAAAAAGCTCAAAAGTCTGTTTAGTCAAAGAATGATGCATCACCTTGGAGTTCTGAGGTGTTTCGCAGAAGTGCAGGCACCACCTAAAATCTACTTAATCATAATCTACATTTTAATGAGACCTCCAGATGATTCACATGCAAACTTCATTTGATTTGTGCCATCTTAGATCTTGCTTCTATGTTGGGGCTTGTAACCTAGTAGAAATTCAAAGCAATGGCACTAATGAGGGCTTAAATTAGTGGATACTTAACAACAAGTACTTGACTATTTTAATAACTAGTACTTTGTATGTATCAGCTGAATGACAACCCTTGGGTTGTTTGATAAATTTTAAGAGAAGTGAATAGAATCTTCAGAAAGACAGCTTTGAATTGGTAGATTAGCAATGTAGAGAAGGAGAGGGGAGTTCATCAAAGCCTCTAAATCCTTGAGAAGGCAAATTGTTCTAAGTGCACTAAGAGGAACTGGTCTTTGAAAGAAGGAAGAAATAGGTAAGAAGAAGCCGATGCAGAAGCAGGAGTTTTGAAGGTTGGGTAACAAGACGCTAAGATGAATTTTGAGAAGGTAAGGTAAGATGGATTTTGTCATTTCAGTGAAACTTGAGGGAGTTTGTCAGCTGAAGTAGGTGGGCAGGAGAATACAGAGGTTTAATCAAAAAGTAGAGGCTGATGAATTAGTCATTTCAATGGGTAGACAGCCTTATTAGAAAAATGTTGGTAGATTCCTGGACAGCTTGAGTGTGTTTGAATGTTGTACACATGAACTTCAAGAGAAATCAGTCAGCCTATTTGGATGTTCAAGTGCTAGTTGGAAGATGGCAGATGGTAGATTGCAGCCAGTGCTGGGATTCTGTTAGCCAGATAAGTCAGAAAGTTGAAAAAATAAGGGCGTGCTAACTCACTTCGTTCATATCCAACTCTTTGTGATCCTGTGAATTTGCCAGGCTCCTCTGTCCATGGGATTCTCCATGCAAGAACACTGGAGTGGGTTGCCCTTCTTCAGGGTATCTTCCCCACCCAGGGATTGGATCCAGGCCTCCACTGCAGGCAGATTCTTTACCATCTGAGCCACAGTGCGAGGCCACTGCAAGAATTTTCCTTACATCACTCAAGATAGATGAGGGGGCAAGTAAATAAAAAAATGGACTGGGAGATATATGAGAAAGCTGCTCTGTCAGGTCAGTGAAATGAAGATCTTAATGAGACTGAGAAGGCTGGAATTTACTAGAATAAGTGGGCTTGAAAATACAGGAAGTAGAAGTGTGAGAGTGAGAGGCTTGAATTGAAGATTATGAAGGTTGTAATATACCAGAAAACCGGGTTCATTTCTTGGTGAGTGTCGAGCCAAAGATCAGGAGAAGGACTTATAATTGCAGTACACTGGGGAGCTCTCCCAAAGCAGTGTTTCCCCAGAAGCAAGACTGGTGGAATTTTAAGCCAAGGGCTCATGTATATTCATGAATGTGCTTGGTCAGTATATGCATATTCATGAAGGGGTTTGAACAGGAGAATTTAATATAGAATTATGGCAAAAGGCAACAGAGTGCAAATTTTAGTTGACTAAAGTCACAAAAGTCAGAAAAAGTCAACATCATCATGATGGTTGAGGACTTCAGGCTAATCCTTACCACTGAAACAGAACTGGGAGTCTATGCTATTGATTTATTATCTTTGCTGTTGTTAATTCTCTTGCTTGATAGCAGTTTGTTGCTGCCTTCTTTTGTTTCCTTAAGATCCTTAATTACTGATACTTGTAAGAGAACAAACACTGTACCCAGGCTTAGATCACAAAATGGCTTAGGATGAAAATGGTTTCTCTTATGTCAACAAAGTCATGCCTGATTCTCTTTCTCCAGGGACTCCATGCCCTATCTGCTTACAGTAATTTGTGCTGAAAGGCTTAAGTATGACATTAACAGGTTCAAGTGAAGAAGAAGTTAAGGAACTGAGAGACCATGGTGCTGGCTGGGACACTTACAGAGGCTTTATTTAATGTTTTATCATGGAAAACTTTCAGCATATACAAAGGCAGAAAGAAGGGTATAATAAACCTCCATGTATACATCAGCCACCTTCAACAATTATCAGCTCATGTCCAACCTGCTTTTACCAGTGGAAGAAAACCCAAACACCACATCTTGATATCTGTGAATATACCAGAATGCACCTGTAAAAAACAAAGAGTCATTAAAAAAACACACACACACATGTCCATGTTACATCATCACATTTAAAACAACTAACGATAACTACATAATATCTTTGTGATGCTATGGACAGTAACCCGCCAGCTCCTCTATCCATGGGATTCTCCAGGCAAGAATAGTGGAGTGGGTTGCCACGCCTGCCTCCAGGGGATCTTCCTGAGTCAGGGATTGAACCTGAGTCTCTTAGTCTTCTGCACTGGCAGGCAGGTTCACTAGCACCACCAGGGAAGACCACATATCATAACATCATCAAATACCCAGTCTGTCACAGTGATGGTTGAAACTGCTGATCACCATGTCAGGAATTGATGTGGAGATACAGGCTGATAGAGGGACCAATTCCCAAAGCAGGAAGAGGAAGGACATAGAATTCACCAGGGACAGCAATAAAGAAGGGTGAGATTTTCAAGTCAGGTAACCTAAATCATGAGAAACTCTGGGCTAGATGAAGCACAAGCTGGAATCAAGATTGCCGGGAGAAATATCAATCACCTCAGATATGCAGATGACACCACCCTTATGGCAGAAAGTGAAGAGGAACTAAAAAGTCTCTTGATGAAAGTGAAAGAGGAGAGTGAAAAAGTTGGCTTAAAGCTCACTCTTGAGGAGAGTGAAAAAGTTGGCTTAAAGCTCAACATTCAGAAAACGAAGATCATGGAATCTGGTCCCATCACTTCATGGGAAATAGATGGAGAAACAGTGGAAACAGTGTCAGACTTTATTTTGGGGGCTCCAAAATCACTGCAGGTGGTTGACTGCAGCCATGAAATTAAAAATGCTTACTCCTTAGAAGGAAAGTTATGACCAACCTAGACAGCATATTAAAAAGCAGAGACATTACTTTGCCAACAAAAGTCTGTCTAGTCAAGGCTATGGTTTTTCCAGTAGTCATGTATGGGTGTGAGAGCTGGACTATACAGAGGGCTGAGCTCCAAAGAGCTGATGTTTTTGAACTGTCGTGTTGGAGAAGACTCTCCTTTTTTTTTAATGTGTCTCTTTCTTTCTTTCTTTCTTTCTTTTTTTTTAAATACTTTATTCTACATTACAATACTGCATTTGTTTTGCCAAACATTGACATGAATCAGCCACAGGTGTCCACGATCTCCCAGTGCCGAAGCCCCCTCCCACCTCCCACCCCATATCATCTCCCTGATCATCCCATGCACCAGCCGCATGCATCTTGTATCCTGTATTGAACATAGACTGGCGCTTCGTTTCTTACAAGATAGTATACATGTTTCAACGCCATTCTCCCAAATCATCCCACCCTCTCCCTCTCCCTCAGAGTCCAAAAGTCCATTCTATACCTCTGTGTCTCTTTTGTTGTCTCACATACAGGGTCATCATTACTATCTTTCTAAATTCCATATATATGTGTCAGTATACTGTATTGGTGTTTTTCTTTCTGGCTTACTTCACTCTGTATAATTGGCTCCAGTTTCATCCATCTCATTAGAACTGAGTCTAGTTTATTCTTTTTAAGGGCTGAGTAGTACTCCATTGTGTATATGTACCACAGCTTTCTTATCCATTCATCTGCTGATGGACATCTAGGTTGCTTCCATGTCCTGGCTATTATAAACAGTGCTGCAATGAACATTGGGGTACATATGTCTCTTTCAATTCTGGTTTCCTCGGTGTGTATGCCCAGCAGTGGGATTGCTGGATCATAAGGCAGTTCTATTTGCAATTTTTTAAGGAATCTCCACACTGTTTTCCATAGTGGCTGTACTAGTTTGCATTCCCACCAGCAGTGTAAGAGGGTTCCCTTTTCTCCACATCCTCTCCAGCATTTATTGCTTGTAGACTTTTGGATCGCAGCCATTCTGACTGGTGTGAAATGGTACCTCATTGTGGTCTTGATTTGCATTTCTCTGATAATGAGTGATGTTGAGCATCTTTTCATGTGTTTGTTAGCCATCCATATGTCTTCTTTGGAGAAATGCCTATTTAGTTCTTTGGCCCATTTTTTGATTGGTTCGTTTATTTTTCTGGAGTTGAGCTGCATAAGTTGCTTGTATATCTTTGAGATTAGTTGTTTGTCAGTTGTTTCATTTGCTATTGTTTTCTCCCAATCAGAAGGCTGTCTTTTCACCTTGCTTATAGTTTCCTTTGTTGTGCAGAAGCTTTTAATTTTAATTAGATCCCATTTGTTTATTTTTGCTTTTATTTCCAGTATACTGGGAGGTGGATCATAGAGGATCCTGCTGTGATTTATGTCAGAGAGTGTTTTGCCTATGTTTTCCTCTAGGAGTTTTATAGTTTCTGGTCTTACATTTAGATCTTTAATCCATTTTGAGTTTATTTTTGTGTATGGTGTTAGAAAGAGGTCTAGTTTCATTCTTTTACAAGTGGTTGACCAGTTTTCCCAGCACTACCTGTTAAAGAGACTGTCTTTACTCCATTGTATATTCTTGCCTCCTTTGTCAAAGATAAGGTGTCCATATATGTGTGGGTTTATCTCTGGGCTTTCTATTTTGTTCCATTGATCTATATTTCTGTCTTTGTGCCAGTACCATACTGTCTTGATGACTGTGGCTTTGTAGTAGAGCCTGAAGTCAGGCAAGTTGATTCCTCCAGTTCCATTCTTCTTTCTCAAGATTGTTTTGGCTATTCGAGTTTTTTTGTAATTCCATACAAATCTTGAGATTATTTGATCTAGTTCTGTGAAAAATACTGCTGGTAGCTTGATAGGGATTGCATTGAATCTGTAGATTGCTTTGGGTAGTATACTCATTTTCACTATATTGACTCTTCCGACCCATGAGCATGGTATATTTCTCCATCTATTAGTGTCCTCTTTGATTTCTTTCATCAGTGTTTTATAGTTTTCGACATATAGGTCTTTAGTTTCTTTAGGTAGGTATATTCCTAAGTATTTTATTCTTTTCGTTGCAATGGTGAATGGAATTGTTTCCTTAATTTCTTTTTCTATTTTTTCATTATTAGTGTATAGGAATGCAAGGGATTTCTGTGTGTTGATTTTATATCCTGCAACTTTATTGCAACTTATACTCAACTTATATTCATTGATTAGCTCTAGTAATTTTCTGACATTAAAAGATCATACACCATGACCAAGTGGGCTTTATCCCAGGGATGCAAGGATTCTTCAATATCTGCAAGTCAATCAATGTAATTCATCACATTAACAAACTGAAAAATAAAAATCATATGATTATCTCAATAGATGCAGAAAAAGCCTTTGACAAAATTCAACATCCATTTATGATAAAAACTCTCCAGAAAGCAGGAATAGAAGGAACGTACCTCAACATAATAAAAGCTATATATGACAAACCCACAGCTAACAGTATCCTCAATGGTGAAAAATTGAAACCATTTCCCTAAAGTCAGGAACAAGACAAGGGTGTCCACTTTCACCACTACTATTCAATATCATACTGGAAGTTTTGGCCACAGCAATCAGAGCAGAAAAAGAAATAAAAGGAATCCAAATTGGAAAAGAATAAGTAAAACTCTCACTGTTCGCAGACGACATGATCCTCTACATAGAAAAATCCTAAAGACTCGACCAGAAAACTACTAGAGCTAATCAATGAATATAGTAAAGTTGCAGGATATAAAATCAACACTCAGAAATCCCTTGCATTCCTATACACTAATAATGAGAAAGTAGAAAAAGAAGTCATGGAGAAGACTCTTGAGAGTCCCTTGGACTGCAAGGAGATCCAACCAGTCCAGCCTAAAGGAAATTAGTCCTGAATATTCATTGGAAGGATTGATGCTAAAGCTGAAACTCCAGTACTTTGGCCACCTGATGCAAAAAGCTGACTCATAAGACCCTGGTGCTGGGAAAGATTGAAGGCAGGAAGAGAAGGGGATGACAGAGGATGAGATGGTTGGATGGCATCACTGACTCAATGGAGATGAGTTTGGATAAACTCCAGGAGTTGGTGATGGACAGGGAGACCTGGCGTGCTGCAGTCCATGGGGTCACAATGTCTCTGGGGTCAGACACTACTGAGCGACTGAACTGAAACTGAACCTAAACCTCAAAAGTGCAGGCGCTTCTTTTGCTTCCAAGAAAGGTGGAAAAATGGCTTGAAAATGGCAGTAAGAAGCAAAGAGGACAGCTTTGAGTCTCATAATAGTCTCATCCTGAGAAACAAGGAGTATGAGAGCAAAAACAGTCTCCAGTCAAGAGATATAATGGGAGAAGAGATTTCATACGGAGAGTCAGGCTTCTGGTGAATTCGGGAAGTGAAAGAAACATTTTTCAACGAGTGGAATGTATGAGGATCTGCTGATTGTGGACCTGGAGGGCTTAGTGTATAATATGAAGGTGGGTGAGGGTGAGGGTACAGAGGATCAAGTCAGATTTATGGGGAGATGTTCTGGACACTGTGGGTCATGATTAAGGCGATGATACATCCCATTTTCTCAAGACTGTCTCCATTTATATCTGTCATGCTGACATGCAATTTGCTATGTGTCCAGGTTCAGATCATAAATTGTGTGATCTCCCTAGTCATAAAGGTTGACTGAAGTTTGTTCTCCAGACAGTGGTTGAGTGAGCTCACGTGCCCAGAATGGTGGGTTGGTCCTGAGGGCCAGCCTGTTCTAGCTCTGTGTAACCCTGGGGTGAAGACCACCCTGCAGTTTTGGGAGCTGGTACTGGGATGGTCTTTTCTCCATTGGTGAGTCCATTTGGTGTGAAGAACGCTAAACTTTTGATCCAGAAATTCTGAAGTTGAGAGTCTATCCCTAAGGCACTAATCAATACTGCAAAGGCTGACATGAAGTGAAGTGAAAGTCACTCAGTCGTGCCTAACTCTTTGCAATCCCATGGACTATACAGTCCATGGAATTCTCCAGGCCAGATTACTGGAGTAGGTAGCCTTTCCTTTCTCCAGGGGATCTTCCTGACCCAGGAATCGAACCAGGGTCTCTGCGTGGCAGGCATATTCTTTACTAACTGGGCTATGAGGGAAGCCCCAAAGATTATTTACCAACAAGCAATTGTTTCAGTATTGTTTACAAGAGGTTGGACTCCTCAGCATAAACAGAGAATAGTTAACCATCTTTAAATGAACAGCTCTAATTCTCTGCTGGGGAATAAACTACACAGAATTCTCCATTCATGAAATGTCTGAGTCCCAGATAACTACCTGCAATTCTCGGCACCTACCATCCTGACCTTTCATTTGAAACGCACACGTGATGCCAGCAGGGGAGGCACTGATATCAGTGCATTTTGAATGTGTACCTTTTGTGGGGGGGCTTTTCTATTTCTCTTGAGCTAATTTTAATGCATATCATTTTGGGGATAATTACAAACATATAATTTTTCAAATTTATTGGTATTAAATTGTTCAAAATATTTACTTATGATTTCTATGTTCCTTATATTATTTGTTCTCTTTCTTTTACTTGATCCAGCTCTAGTTTTTTTAGTCTATTATTTCTTATTTTATATCTCATTCATTTCTACTCCCATCTTTATTTCTATTCTTATACTTACCTTATTTATTTATTTAGCTCTTGTGATAACTTTTTTTCAATCTTTCTTTTTAAATGAATATATTTAAGTATATAAATTTACCTCTAAAAGTAGATGTTTGAATTCCACAATTTTGATAAGTTATTCGATTCTAAATATTTTTAAATCTTCTTTTGGAAAGTCTTATGGAAGAAGTGCTTAGGACTGTAGCTTTTAATGCAGCTTTTAGGGTTGGGTATTTTAAAAAGTGATTTTATAAGAGCACATGGTTTGTAGCATATTAACTCTTCGACATTTGCTGAAATTTCTTAGTGATCCAGTGAGTGGTTAATTTTTGAAATGCCCTGTGTAATTTTTGTTGGAGGCAGAGTTCTAGGTATCTGTTAATGAGATAAAGCTAGTTCATTTTGTAAATCTTCTGATCCTTACAATTTTGATCTAATCTATTAGCTTCTGATAGAGATTTATGGAAGTCTACCACTAAGACCATGGTTTTGGTCCATGTCTCCAGGTAATTCTATGAGACTGTCCATCACTTAAGTCTGGGTATTGCTATAGGTATGTTCAGTCACTTCAGTTGTGTCCAACTCTTTGCAATCCCATGGACTGTAACCCTCCAGGCTCCTTTGTCCATGGGATTCTCCAGGCAAGAATACTGGAGTGGGGTGCCATTTCCTCCTCCAGGGGATCTTCCTGACCCAGGGATCGAACTTGCGTCTCCTGCATTGCAGGCAAATTCTTTACTGGGGAAGCCCTGTAGTTAAGGCCATAAATATTATATTTGCTCAATAGATTGCTTTTTCAGTTATTAGAAATTGGTTCTTTTAAATCTCCATTATTTTCTGTCCTATACTTGATTTTGTATGGCAATAATATTGCTCAAGAGGCAGGTCAGGTGGTTTGGTATTTGAGTACCAGACCACCTGACCTGCCTCTTGAGAAACTTGTATGCAGGTCAGGAAGCAATAGTTAGAACTGGACGTAGAACAACTGACTGGTTCCAAATAGGAAA
The DNA here is from genome assembly GCA_917880005.1 of Nanger dama. NCBI lineage: Eukaryota > Metazoa > Chordata > Mammalia > Artiodactyla > Bovidae > Nanger > Nanger dama. Next base: position 10,337,449 of record CAKJTW010000020.1, read on the forward strand.
AGAAGTACATCAAGGCTGTATATTGTCACCCTGCTTATTTAACTTATATGCAGAGTATATCATGAGAAATGCTGAGCAGGAAGAAGCACAAGCTGGAATCAAGATTGCAGGGAGACATGCCAATAACCTCAGATATGCAGATGACACCACCCTTATGGCAGAAAGTGAAGAGGAACTAAAAAGTCTCCTGATGAAAGTGAAAGAGGAGAGTGAAAAAGTTGGCTTAAAGCTCAACAAACAGAAAACGAAGATCATGGCATCTGGTCTCATCACTTCATGGCAAATAGATGGGGAAACAGTGTCAGACTTTAATTTTGGGGGCTCCAAAATCACTGCAGATGGTGATTGCAGCCATGAAACTAAAAGACACTTACTCCTTGGAAGGAAAGTTATGACCAACCTAGACAGCATATTAAAAAGCAGAGACATTACTTTGTCAACAAAGGTCCATCTAGTAAAGGCTATGGGTTTTCCAGTGGTCATGTATGGATGTGAGAGTTGGACTAGAAAGAGGGCTGAGCACTGAATAATTGATGCTTTTGAATTGTGGTGTTGGAGAAGACTCTTGAGAGTCCCTTGGACTGCCAGGAGATCCAACCAGTCCATCCTAAAGGAGTTCAGTCCTGAGTGCTCATTGGAAGGACTGACTGATGCTAAAGCTGAAACTCCAATACCTTGGCCACCTGATGCAAAGAGCTGACTCATTTGAAAAGACCCTAATGCTGGGAAAGATTGAGGGCACGAGGAGAAGGGGATGACAGAGGATGAGATGGTTGGATGGCATCATCGACTCAATGGACATGAGTTTGGGTAAACTCCAGGAGCTGGTGGTGGACAGGGAGGCCTCGTGTGCTACAGTCCTTTGGGGTGCAAGGAGTCAGACATGACTGAGCGACTGAACTGCCCTGAATATTGCTCTATTCATTCTATTATACGGCATTAATATTGCTACATTTCTTTCTTTGAAATTTTAATAAAGCATAGTTCATTCACAATGTTGTAAATGTGTTAATCTCTGCTGTACAGCAAAGCAATTCAGTTACATTATATATATATATATATATATATCTCCTTTAGGATGGATTGAGAGTCTTTTGGACTGCAAGGAGATCCAAGTAGTCCATCCTAAAGGAACTCAGCCTTGCATATTCACTGGAAGGACTGATGCTGAAGCTGAAGCTCCAATCCTTTGGCCACATATTTAGGAAGAACTGGCTCATTGGAAAAGACCCTGATGCTGGAAAAGACTGAAGGCAGGAGGAGAAGGGGATGACAGAGAATGAGATGGTTGAATGGCATCACTGACTCAATGGACAGGAGTTTGAGCAAGTGCTGGGAATTGGTGATGGACAGGTAAGCCTGGCATGCTGAGTCCATGGGGTCACAAAGAGTTGGACACAACTAAGCAACTGAACTGAACTGATACTTTTTCATATTCTTTTCCATTATGGTTTATCACAAAATATTTAATGTAGTTCCCTGTGTTATACAGCAGGACTTTGTTGTTTATCCATCCTAGATATAATAGTTTGCATCTGCAAACCCTAAACTCCCAGTCTGTCCTTTCCCTACCGTTCTCCCTCTTGGTAACCATAAGTCTGTTCTCTATGTCTGTGAATCTGTTTCTGTTTCATGGAAAAGTTTATTTGGTTGATATTTGAAATATATATCTTTTCTCCATGCCTTCTTTGTTTAAATAGTATGTAACTTTCTCTTTGAAATCTTTATATATTCACATAAATCTCTACAACAACAAAAGATACAAGGAGGTCTCTTGCACTCTGCTCAGCCTGCCTCAGGGTCCACATCTTGCAGAACTACAAAATTCTGTTTTAAATGTCTAAAATACATATAAATATAAATCATTAAATTCCTAAAATACAAAAATACAAATTCTTGTCTTTTGCAAGCAAAAGACAACTAGATTTTGTTTCTTTATTCAATCTGCTAATTTCAGCCATTTTAAAAGGTAAGTTTAATCTGCTTTTATTTATTTATATAGCTGCAATTGTTTCTAATTTCATATTTTCTTTCTTTCTTTACTTTTTTTCTCTGCTCACTACCCTTTTTATTTGCTTCTTTATTTCCTCTTTCCTGTCCTTTCATTTTCTTGCTTATAATTCATTCTTATAGTCAGTAATATTGTCATCAAAATATTATATGTTTCCATACTCACATTTTTTTCTTGTGTTCCAATGCCTTTTCTCTAAGTTCAATGTTCTTCATGATGAAGGACACTTCTTAACAGCTTTTTTTTTTTTGGTTTTTCAGTTGGGAAGATTGTGTGGTAAATTCTTAATCTTAGTAAATCCATCATTCTCTGAATATAGAAGTCTAGGCTGATTATTTACCTTTAGGACATTTAAGATACAATTCTCCTGTCTCTATGCATCTATTTTTGCTGATAGTAATAATAATAAATCATGAAAAGGTGATAATCCATCTTTCTGCCTGGTCATCTTTTAATTTTCTTAGAGAGTTTGACTGTAATATATCCTGTTTGTATCTATTTTTATCCATCATCTTTGGTACTTAGAACACCATTTGCATTAAAAAAACTTAGGTTTATTTTCAATTCTCAGAAAGCCTTAGCTAATTTCCTTAAATATAATTTCTCCACCATCCTTTCATTTTCTTTCTCTGTACTTCCCAGTAGGAAAATGGGAGCACTTTTCAACTGAACTACCATTTCTGAGTGAAGATTTCCTCTAGCTAATTTTCATCTTCCATTATGTTCAATAGCTTATCCCATTTCTTAAAGTATATTTATGACTACATTTTTCATTTCTAATCTTTGTCATTAGTTATATTTCATATTCCTCTATTCTTGATTTACTTGTGCCTATTTTGTTTCATAATATTTTCTCTCTCTTTTAGTTTTTCATTTTGAGGAAAATGTTTCCCTTTATTTCCTCTTTAAGTATCTTAAAACACTTAAAGTCTTCTTTTCAGACTGTTCTATTATTTTTCATTTATTCTAACCACATTTACCTCATGATTTTGGCAGTTCTTTCCTGGCATTGTATTTCTAGATGCTTCCTGAACATTTGGTTTGCCGGCTCTTCAAATGTTGGTTTTGTCCCTGTTTTCACTCCTTTGTGGACTCGCCTCACACTGTCCAGTGGTTTGACGGTTGCTGAGCCTCAGGGCAGAACCAGTTTATCTCAAGGAGGCCATTGGAGAGAAGGCGGTTCAGTCACTGAGCGGGATGGGTTATTTCAAGCAGTTCCCTTTCATGAGGGTGTCTTCTCTCTTTAGGTCTGGGAGGGTGCAGAAACCCTACAGTCAAGCAACAATCAAGCAGCAGAAATTCTGAATTACATTTTAGAGGCCAGGGATCCACATCAGCCTTTAGCAGTGAACTAACTCTGGCCTCTGTCTTTGTGGATCAATTTACCTGCTGCTGCTGCTGCTGCTGCTGCTGCTGCTAAGTCTCTTCGGTTGTGTCCGACTCTGTGTGACCCCATAGACGACAGCCTACCAGGCTCCCCCGTCCCTGGGATTCTCCAGGCAAGAACACTGGAATGGGTTGCTCTTTCCTTCTCCAATGCATGAAAGTGAAAAGTGAAAGTGAAGTCGCTCAGTCATGTCCGACCCTCAGCGACCCCATGGATTGCAACCTTCCAGGCTCCTCCATCCATGGGATTTTCCAGGCAAGATCAGAGCGAAACTGCCCATTCTCTGTCCTGGCTTCCAGAGCCACACTCCTGGGTCATCAGCTTGCTTTCCTCTTGCTGCTTAGTAGTCTGCATCAATTTCTTTTTCTTCTTTTTAGAGGATAATATAATAACCTAGATCTGATAGATAGAATGCCTGATGAACTATGGAATGAGGTTCATGACACTTTACAGGAGACAGGGATCAAGACCATCCCCATGGAAAAGAAATGCAAAAGAGCAAAATGGCTGTCTGGGGAAGCCTACAAATAGCTGTAAAAAGAAGAGTGGAGAAAAGCAAAGGAGAAAAGGAAAGAAAGATATAAGCATCTGAATGCAGAGTTCCAAAGAATAGCAAGAAGACATAAGAAAGCCTTCTTCAGCGATCAATGAAAGAAATAGAGGAAAAGAACAGAATGGGAAAGACTAGAGATCTCTTCAAGAAAACTGGAGATACCAAGGGAACATTTCATGCAAAGATGGGCTCGATAAAGGACAGAAATGGTATGGACCTAACAGAAGCAGAAGATATTAAGAAGAGGTAGCAAGAATACACAGAAGAACTGTACAAAAAAGATCTTCATGACCCAGATAATCACAATGGTGTCATCACTCATCTAGAGCCAGACATACTGGAATGCAAAGTCAAGTGGGCCTTAAAAGCATCACTACAAACAAAGCTAGTGGAGGTGATGGAATTCCTACTGAGCTATTTCAAATCCTGAAAAATGATGAAAGTGAAAGTGCTGCACTCAATTTGCCAGCAAATCTGGACAACTAAGCAGTGGCCACAGGACTGGAAAAGGTCAGTTTTCATTCCAATCCCAAAGAAAGGCAATGCCAAAGAATGCTCGAACCACTGCACAATTGCACTCATCTCACACGCTAGTAAAGTAATGCTCAAAATTCTGCAAGCCAGGCTTCAGCAATATGTGAACCGTGAACTTCCTGATGTTCAAGCTGGTTTTAGAAAAGGCAGAGGAACCAGAGATCAAACCAGATCCAACATCCGCTGGATCATGGAAAAAGCAAGAGAGTTCCAGAAAAACATCTATTTCTGCTTTATTGACTATGCCAAAGCCTTTGACTGTGTGGATCACAACAAACTGTGGAAAATTCTTCAAGAGATGGGAATACCAGACCACCTGACCTACCTCTTGAGAAACCTGAATCCAGCTCAGGAAGCAACAGTTAGAACTGGACATGGAACAATAGACTGGTTCCAAATAGGAAAAGGAGTACATCAAGGCTGTATATTGTCACCCTGCTTATTTAACTTCTATGCAGAGTACATCATGAGACACGCTGGACTGGAAGAAACACAAGCTGGACTCAAGATTGCCAGGAGAAATATCAGTAACCTCAGATATGCAGATGACACCACCCTTATGGCAGAAAATGAAGAGGAAAGCCTCTTGATGAAAGTGAAAGAGGAGAGTGAAAAAGTTGGCTTAAAGTTCAACATTCAGAAAACGAAGATCATGGTATCCGGTCCCATGACTTCATGGGAAATAGATGGGGAAACAATGGAAACATTGTCAGACTTTATTTTGGGGGCTCCAAAATCACTGCAGATGGTGACTGTAGCCATGAAATTAAAAGACACTTACTCCTTGGAAGGAAAGTTATGACCAACCTAGATAGTATATTCTAAACCAGAGACATTACTTTGCCGACTAAGATCCGTCTAGTCAAGGCTATGGTTTTTCCTGTGGTCATGTATGGATGTGAGAGTTGGACTGTGAAGAAGACTGAGCACCGAAGAACTGATGCATTTGAACTATGCTGTTGGAGAAGACTCTTGAGAGTCCCTTGGACTGCAGGGAGATTCAACCAGTCCATTCTGAAGGAGATCAGCCCTGGGATTTCTTTGGAAGGAATGATGCTGAAGCTGAAACTCCAGTACTTTGGCCACCTCATGCAAAGAGTTGACTCAATGGAAAAGATTCTGATGCTGGGAGGGATTGGGAGCAGAGGAGAAGGGGACCACCAAGGATGAGATGGCTGGATGGCATCACTGACTTGATGGACGTGTCTGAGTGAACTCTGGGAGTTGGTGATGGACAGGGAGACCTGGCATGCTGCGATTCATGGGGTTGCAAAGAATTGGACACGACTGAGCGACTGAAAAGAACTGAACTGAACTGAACTGATAATAACTATGTCTTTTCACTTTTCCATTTTATCTTCATCTATTACTGCTGTATGTTTGTAATAAAAGGAAGGTCCCAAAGAGTGTAAATAAGGCCCCCTTGAATGGAGATTCTGTATTAATGCCAGGTCAAGAGAGTAAAAGGAAAAATACAGTTTTAATGGTTGGAATACTTTATTTAGCTTTTTGAAAGTGTTGCAAAGCATAGTAACTATGCTTTGACAAATAAGTGTTTGTAACAATGCTGTTCAGGGCTATTACATGGATTTTAAAAGACTCTATATGTAAATAGCCCACTAAGTATTTTATTAAGTGTCTTGAGAGATTTTTTTCCTTTTATGAAAACTGGGACTTTTTCCAGCTTTATGTCCAGGCTCATAGTCTTTTCACTTCCTTGAGAATTGCAACAACCAATAAGGAAAACTAAAACCTCAAAGGGCACATATTTTGCCAAACCACTAATGGCAGGTACAGAAAGCAGCAGAAAAATAGAATATTTGAAGTCAAAAAGCAACTTATCTTTCCTAGCTCCCTTCCCGGCTGGAAGGATGATCTTATTCCTTGGGGGTTGCTAGAATCGAGAGAAATCTAATTTCCATATAGCAATTGGTTATAGAGAGGGAAAAAAATTATGCCACAGGGAATAAATTTTTTCTGAAAAACATATTTTTAGTTTTAGCTTCATGCTGTTTCTAATTCCCTCTGGGTATGATGCCTCTGACATTTCTCCGACGAAATTCATGCCGAAGTGGAAGCTTTTCTTACAGTATGCATTTCTTACATGGAATGTAATGAAATGTTAATGTTCTAAATTTTAAAACATTAATACAATAGAAACATAAGCCCCTCATATTGAAAGCCAAAATACAGCAGCACTTCAGGAAGGAAGTTTTGAGAGAGAAAGCATCGACTTTGGAGTTGGATAGATCTAGACTGGACCCTGTCACTCCAGTTGTGCAAGAGGATGAGATGGCTGGATGGCCTCACCGACTCGATGGACATATGTTTGAGCAAGCTCTGGAAGTTGGTGATGGACAGTGAAGTCTGGCATGCTGCAGTCCATGGGGTCGCAAAGAGTTGGACACGACTGAGCATTGAACTGAACTGAATGTAATAGCTTCTACGTAACTCAAAGTCTTGAGGACTTCTGGACTGAGTTCACCATATTGATTCCTAGCTTGTTAACGTATCTGTGATGGTAATGGTGTGTGTTTAGCCTTAACTAAATTAGACAAGTTCCTAATTAAATAACAAGAGACATGGAATGAAGCATAAAATCACTGTGTGACTACTGGTAGCAATTATCGAAAGGCTGGAACCATCTTAAACTTGCATTTTCCTATAGCTTTATGCCGCCAATCAGAAAGAACTTGGGTACTTTTTAAATAAGGAGATCTGTGCATGTTGTGTGCATGCATGTGAGTCTAAATATATACACAGAAATGTACATACACAACACAAATGTTGGCTGATAGAGTCTTATAAATGAACATCTTATGCGTCATTCTCTTAGGAAAACTTTCATAGATTTTTTTTTAACATCCATGTTTTTAGCTATTGAATTGCTATTTGTGCAAAGAATGCTATAAACTTGCTGCTGCTGCTACTCAGATGCTCGGTTATGTCTGACTCTGAGAGCCCATGGACGGCAGCCCACCAAGTTCCTCCGTCCATGGGATTCTCCAGTCAAGAATATCTGAGTTGTGTTGCTATTTCCTACTCCAATAAACTTGCTAGCTTAGCATAAAGAGAAACATAAGCCCCTCATATTGAAAGCCAAAATACAGCAACACTTTGGGAAGGAAGTGGTTGTGAGAGAGAAAGCATCGACTTGCAATAGATCTAGACTAGACTTTGTCTCTGCCATTGACTTACAGAATAAACTTGACTTTGAACTTCTTTCCACACATTTTCTTACCTGTAAAGTGAAGATGATATCTGGCCTGAACACTTGTGCGACGTTAGAGCTCTTTGACCAATGACAACTCCAGAAACTAGGAAAAGAATATTATTAGAAAAAGAAAATGAAAGGTGCATGAATATGAAAATAATATTTCAAAGCAAGTGGCATTCAGTGCAAATGAGATATCTGAAGATGTATAGGCTGTTACCTTCCTAAGAAAAGCAGTCCTATCTGATGTAGCTTAGCTTTAGCTGGTGGACTGTTGTTGTTGTGTGGTTGCTAAGTTGTGTCCAACTCTTGTGTGACCCCATGAACTGTAGACCATCAGGCTCCTCTGTCCCTAGGATTTCCCAGGCAAGAATACTAAAGTGGGTTGCCATTTCCTTCTCCAAGGGATCTTCCTAACCCAGGTATCAAACTCTCGAATTCTGCATTGCCTGAGTCTCCTGCCTTGAAGGTGGATTCTTTACCATTAAGCTACCAGAAAAGCCAACTGGTGGATACTGGTCATGAGATTTTGTTTCCTGAACTGCTCTGTTGTTTTCCACTTCTCAAGACACCCTGATATAACCTACTAAAATTAAACAGTGATCTGTCCCCTACCATAGCACTGTGGAGCATTTGTGGTACCTTCCAGAATTACCTCTTGAAGCTATCAAACTCTCAACATATAACCAGTATCCCAGGACAGAACGTGGTATAAACCCTGTCCTGCTGAGGGTTAAGTTCTGTCCCTGGTCTTAAAACTTGCTTTTGTCCCTCACATTTATGCCCAATCCATTCCCCATTCAAAGTCCGAGTAACAGTTAAAATAATGATAATAACCGTCATCACAAGAGCCTACGAAACAGGTGCTGTTGTCATCAATTTTACTATACAAACAAAGAAATCGAGCCCTGGTCACTCCGCCTCCAAATATGATAAGAGAATGAAAAGAGCTTTCTTTCTTGTTTGGCTGCATGTTAAGTCACTTTAGTCGTGTCCAATTCTTTGCAACCCCATGGACCACATTCACATGGCTCCGCTGTCCATGGGTTTCTCCAGGCACAAATCCTGGAGTGGGTTGCCATGCCCTCCTCCAGGGGATCTTCCTGGCCTAGGGATGGAATCCGCATTGTTTATGTCTCCTGCATTGGCAGGTAGGTTTGTTTGTTTGTTTGTTTGTTTGTTTGTTTTTTTTTTTACCACTAGTGCCACCTGGGAAGCCCTATCTTGTTTAAGTTCCTGCTAATTTTGGGTGTTCCTGCTCTTAAAGCCAAAACTAGCAGATAAAACATTATTTTAAAGCTGACTTTATGTGGTTCATGTTCCCTGGAGAAGGAAATGGCAACCCAATCCAGTATTCTTGCCTGTAAAATCCCATGGACAGAGGAGGAGCGTGGTAGGCTACAGTCCATGGGGTCATGAAGAGTCAGACACAACTGAGCAACCGAGCACACATGTTCCTCTTATCTTTCTTTCATAATTATTTATGGAAAAAACCCCAAAGCCAGCTGTTGTTAATTTAACCAGTTTTTGCAAGTCTATGGTCATGCTGAACTTTCACTTTCTGAACTCTATTTCCAGAGATAACTTTTCCATCTTTTCTCTAGGTCCTTGCTTTTTTTTTTTACATCTGATCTTTTAAATGCTAGAGACTTATTTATATCCTGCTGCATTCGGAAATGGATGGGAGGTGACTGCTTAGAGACTGTAGACAATTTTACACTCAAGAAATCTGAAATATATGCCTTGCCTGGAGAACACTGGCCAGGTCATTCCAAATATTATATATGGACATTAATGTTTTCTTATAGCTCTCTAAAAAAGCGGGTTCTGCCAGCTTGTTTGGTAATGAAACCACCTTCTCAAGCTAGATATTTAATTTTTTTTAAAGAAACATAATTTTTATAACAGTTTTGGGTTTTTAAGAAAATTACAAAGATAGCAAAAGTATTCAGAGATACATATAACCCCCACATAATTTCCTCTATTATTAATATATTACATTCATCACAACTATTGAATAAATAATGATGCAATTTTACTAACTAGAGTTTAGTTTTTCATTAATTTCATTCAAATAGCTTTCTTCGTTTTGCCCATTGATTTCCTATTTTCAAATTCAATGATTCTCCTTCAAAAGTTTGTTTTTTTTTTTCTGCTTGCTTTAGTCTTAAATTGCTCTTCTTTCTCTTGTTTCCTAAGGTGGGAGCTTATATCACAGATTTTCAATATTTCTTCTTTTCTAATATATTCACTTAATGCTATAAATTTCTCTCTAAGTACTGCTTTCACTGCATCCCAAGAATTTGGATCCATTTCACAGTTTCAAGGTCTAGAAGAATGTATATTCTGTTATTTTTGAAGAAGAATTCTGTGTCCATTATATCCAACTGATTAATGAAGCTGTTCAGGTTAACTATATTCTTTTGTTTCTTCATCTTCTTCTCTTTCTGGCTGTGCTCCGTCTTCCTTGCTGTGTTCACGGTTCCTCTAGATGTGGCAGATGGGGCTGCTCTTTAGCGGCCGTGTCTGTGCTCATTGTGGCGGCGCCCTGGCTGCAGAGCGCGGGCTCTGTGGCTCACGGTCTCAGTAGCTGCAGAGCCAGGCTTAGCTGCTCTGTAGCAAGTGGAACCTTTCCGGGCCATGGACCAAACCTGTGTCCCGTGCATTTACAGGCAGATTCTTTATTTTATTTTATTATTTTTATTTTTTACTTTACAATATTGTATTGGTTTTGCCATACATCAACATGAATCTGCCACAGGTGTACACGTGTTCCCAATCCTGAACTCCGCTCCCACCTCCCTCCCCATACCATCCCTCTGGGTCATCCCAGTGCACCAGCCCCAAGCATCCTGTCTCCTGCATCGAACCCAGACTGGCAATTCATTTCTTATGTGATATTATACATGTTTCAATGCCATTCTCCCAAATCATCCCACCCTCTCCCTCTCTCACAGAGTCCAAAACACTGTTCTATACATCTGTGTCTCTTTTTCTGTCTTGCATACAGGGTTATTGTTACCATCTTTCTAAGTTCCATATATTTGCATTAGTATATGTAACCTAGATAGTATATTCAAAAGCAGAGACATTACTTTGCCGACTAAGGTCCGTCTAGTCAAGGCTATGGTTTTTCCTGTGGTCATGTGTGGATGTGAGAGTTGGACTGTGAAGAAGGCTGAGCGCTGAAGACTTGATGCTTTTGAACTGTGGTGTTGGAGAGTCCCTGTGGTCTTGAGAGTCCCTTGGACTGCAAGGAGATCCAACCAGTCCATTCTGAAGGAGATCAACCCTGGAGTTTCTTTGGAAGGAATGATGCTAAAGCTGAAATTCCAGTACTTTGGCCACCTCATGAGAAGAGTTTACTCATTGGAAAAGACTCTGATGCTGGGAGGGATTGGGGGCAGGAGGAGAAGAGGACGACCAAGGATGAGATGGCTGGATGGCATCACGGATTCGATGGACATAAGTCTGAGTAAACTTTGAGAGATGGTAATGAATAGGGAGGCCTGGCGTGCTGTGATTCATGGGGTCACAGAGAGTCAGACATGACTGAGTGACTGAACTGAACTGATACTGTATTGGTGTTTTTCTTTCTGGCTTACTTCACTCTGTATAATAGGCTCCAGTTTCATCCACCTCATTAGAACTGATTCAAATCTATTCTTTTTAATGGCTGCGTAATACTCCATTGTGTATATGTACCACAGCTTTCTTATCCATTCATCTGCTGATGGACATCTAGGTTGCTTCCATGTCCTGGCTATTATAAACAGTGCTGCGATGAACATTGGGGTACATATGTCTCTTTCAATTCTGGTTTCCTCGGTGTGTATGCCCAGCAGGGGGATTGCTGGATCATAAGGCAGTTCTATTTGCAGTTTTTAAGGGAATCTCCACACTGTTCTCCATAGTGGCTGTACTAGTTTGCATTTCCACCAGCAGTGTAAGAGGGTTCCCTTTTCTCCACATCCTCTCCAGCATTTATTGCTTGTAGACTTTTGGATCGCAGCCATTCTGACTGGTGTGAAATGGTACCTCATTGTGGTCTTGATTTGCATTTCTCCAATAATGAGTGATGTTGAGCATCTTTTCATGTGTTTGTTAGCCATCCGTATGTCTTCTTTGGAGAAATGCCTATTTAGTTCTTTGGCCCATTTTTTGATTGGTTCGTTTATTTTTCTGGAGTTGAGCTGCATAAGTTGCTTGTATATCTTTGAGATTAGTTGTTTGTCAGTTGTTTCATTTGCTATTGTTTTCTCCCAATCAGAAGGCTGTCTTTTCACCTTGCTTATAGTTTCCTTTGTTGTGCAGAAGCTTTTAATTTTAATTAGATCCCATTTGTTTATTTTTGCTTTTATTTCCAGTATTCTGGGAGGTGGGTCATGGAGGATCCTGCTGTGATTTATGTCGGAGAGTGGTTTGCGTATGTTCTCCTCTAGGAGTTTTATAGTTTCTGGTTTTATGTTCAGATCTTTAATCCATTTTGAGTTTATTTTTGTGTACTGTGTTAGAAAGTGATCTAGTTTCATTCTTTTACAAGTTGTTAACCAGTATTCCCAGCACCACTTGTTAAAGAGATTGTCTTTACTCCATTGTATATTCTTGCCTCCTTTGTCGAAGATAAGGTGTCCATAGGTGTGTGAATTTATCTCTGGGCTTTCTATTTTGTTCCATTGATCTATATGTCTGTCTTTGTCCCAGTACCATACTGTCTTGATGACTGTGGCTTTGTAGTACAGCCTGAAGTTAGGCAAATTGATTCCTCCAGTTCCATTCTTCTTTCTCAAGATCGCTTTGGCTATTCGAGGTTTTTGTTGTTGTTGTTGTTTTGTATTTTCACACAAATTGTGAAATTATTTGTTCTAGCTCTGTGAAAAATACTGCTGGTATCTTGATAGGGATTGCATTGAATCTATAGATTGCTTTGGGTAGTATACTCATTTTCACTATATTGACTCTTCCGACCCATGAGCATGGTATATTTCTCCATCTATTGGTGTCCTCTTTGATTTCTTTCACCAGTGTTTTTATAGTTTTCTATATACAGGTCTTTAGTTTCTTTAGGTAGACATATTCCTAAGTATTATATTCTTTTCGTTGCAATGGTGAATGGAATTGTTTCCTTAATTTCTTTTTCTATTTTTTCATTATTAGTGTATAGGAATGCAAGGGATTTCTGTGTGTTGATTTTATATCCTGCAACTTTATTGCAACTTATATTCAACTTATATTCATTGATTAGCTCTAGTAATTTTCTGACATTAAAAAGATCATACACCATGACCAAGTGAGCTTTATCCCAGGGATGCAAGGATTCTTCAATATCTGCAAATCAATCAATGTAATACACCACATTAACAAATTGAAAAATAAAAGCCATATGATTATCTCAATAGGTGCAGAGAAAGCCTTTGACAAAATTCAACATCCATTTATGATTAAAAAAAAAAAACCTCTCCAGAAAGCAGGAATAGAAGGAACATACCTCAATATAATAAAAGCTATCTATGACAAACCCACAGCAAGCATTATCCTCAATGGTGAAAAATTGAAAGCATTTTCCCTAGAGTCAGGAACAAGACAAGGGTGCCCACTTTCACCACTACTATTCAACATAGTTCTGGAAGTTTTGGCCACAGCAGTCAGAGCAGAAAAGGAAATAAAAAGAACCCAAATTGGAAAAGAAGAAGTAAAACTCTCACTGTTTGCAGTGACATGATCCTCTACATACAGGCAGATTCTTAACCACTGGACCACCATGGAAGTCAAAGTATTCTTGTATATATCCTAACTGGTTTTCTGCCTGCTTGAAACATCAATTACTTAGAGAGGAGTGTTGAAGTCTCCGTCTGTAATTGTGGATTTGTGTATTTCTCCTTGCCATTCTATTCATTTTTGCCACATGTTGAGATAAATTCTTGTCCACTAAAGAGTCTCTTTTTTATGGAGAATGCTCTGGGCATGTTTCCTAACAGTATTCTTTCTCTCTTCCAAGGCCAGGGAAGGGATCTTTCATGGCTGTTTATCATGAGAACCTGATGAGATTCTTGGAAAAAACCTTTGAAAGTATGGGAATTTCCCCTTAGACTAGACCCCAGGAGTTTTAACTCTCAAGCTCCTCCACATGAAGTCTCAAGCAGTTCAAGATTGCTAGTTAAGTGTGTTCCCACCAGTTTATAGCTCCACTAACTCTTATTTGAGTGGACCTGAGCAGATATTGGTTCTCTGAATTCACTTGTCTTGTCAGGTTTCAGATGGTGGTTCATCTTGCAACTTCAACTCTCTGATGGGTCCAAGAAAAATTATAGATTTTCAACATCTTTGGCTTTTTCTTATTGTGAGGACAGGAGTGGTAACTGACAACTGCTTTACATTTTGAAGCTGGAATCAGACATCTTCCAGATAGTTAATTGTAATTCTTATATTTTTCTAAACTCAAGAAAACGCTGTGAATGTGATATAACATTCCCACTGTAATGATTTATTCCACATGTGGGTCGAAATATTTTCAACTTGCCCTAGTATCATATCCCCAAATAAGCATAAAGACATTATATCAGAATGCACAGTTTCAGGCCAAGAATTTCATGCTACTAGTCATTTGTGCTTGTGACCATCATGTTTAGATTTGCCATAGCCACCTCAAGGCTATAGTTTTTCCTTTTCTCTCTCTTCTTTCTTCTACACTCAGTGTTAAGTACCATTTACTGAGAAAGTTTTTAACATATATGCTGACAGGTCTTATAGTCATGAAATATTTTATGTGTTCTGTTAAACTATTTCCACCTATGATATGACACATTATTGTTGCATCCTTTGTTTCATTTTCTGTGAACTCAGAAACTTAAAACTCCCAAACTTAAAACTCTGTAAAACAGACCCTGGAATTTTAGAGTTGAAGGAATCAGAACTGATACTAAGATGCAAAATTTACCAAGGCACCACAAAACCCAGTGATTGGGGTAAATAATATTTTAATGCAATATTTTTTTAAGTGTATGCAAAAAAAAATCTGTGATGAACAAAATATAGGTTTTAAATTACAACAGGAGCAATATATTATCTTGTCTAAACATTGCAAATCCTTTATACATGGGCCAAACATGGAACCAAGACTTCACTTGCTCACAGCACAAGTACATATGACACAGGTTACAGTCTTCAGACTCAGGAGTTACAGGAAATAATTTCAATACAATAGATGAGCAGTTTTCCTTTTGCTACCAAAGGATACTGCTGGTCTCAGAGCTCTTCAGACAAGAGTCATCCTGACTGGGCACCTTGGCCTAACCTGCATGAGAATAGAGGGTACATTACCCTCCACCAAGAGGACCCTTGAGTTTTCCTCCTGACTTCGCTATCCTCTCCTACCACCAGAAGATCTATAGAATCTGTAGAAAATAGAACCAGGATCCACCCACCTCCTCCCAAGCCAATCTAAGGACTGAATCATCAATCCTAATTTCCTTTGTTAGAATGCATTTCTTCCTAGGATAATTGATGGTAGGCATATCTCCTTTGTTCAACAAAAGCCTTGCCCACTGGGCTTTGGATTTGTCACAGTGCCTCCGTAAGAAACTACATCAGAACACATCAGTACAATACCAGAATATCTCTACAAATATGGACGATTCTGCTGTTATAATAGCCCCACCAGCAGGAGATCAATAGCACGGTCCAGGCTGAATTCCATCTGACCAGTCTAGTTCCCTCTTCCTGTGCGATGAAGATCAGGCTTTGTATGGGTTCCACCAGTATTAAGTCTCAGTTCCTGATCCCTTATGAACAGCTTCTCAAATAACAGAAACAACAATAAAAACAGCAGCATCAGTAACAACAATACTCACACAGATCTTCATAAAAAACAGTGGTCGGTCAAAGGCATGCGTGCATGCAGAGTTGTGTCCAATGCTTTGTGACCCCATGGACTGTAGCCCGCCGGGCTCCTCTGTCTATGGAAGTTTCTAGGCAAGGATACTAGAGTGGGTTGCCATTTCCTCAGGGATTGAACCTGCACCTCTTGCGTCTTTTGCATTGGGGCAGATTCTTTACTGCTGAGCCACCTGGGAAGCCCCATTAAGACGGACTCTAATCGGGTATGACTGGTGCGCTTATAGAAGAGACTGGGACAGACACACACAGAGTGAAGACCATGTGGAGATGCGTGGAGACGAAGGCCAGAGAAGCCTCTGAAGTTAGCAACCCAGATTTGGGACTGTTGGTGTCTAGAGCTGTAAGAAAACAAATTTATGTTGGTTAAGCCACCCAGTCTGTGGTATCTTGCTGCAGCAGTCCTAGGAAAATAAAATACTCTTCCTTGTATTGTTTGTATAATTTTACCGTTTCATGAAATCCTCAAATCTTCAGAATCTCATTATAATTTATTATGGGCCAGTTTTGTCTTACAAAGGGATGAGAAATTCTTCTTCTGTATCTCAGAGCACAGAACAGACAGGTAATTAATTATTTGCTGAAACCTTGGGGTACTGCAAAAGTTCCCAGAAAGATCACTGAAAAAATTCTAGGTGAAGAAAATGCTTCAACATACACCCACCAGTCAAACTGGCGAGTGTGTTGCTGTTAATACTAAACCCAAATTTGAAAAATGAGATTTATTTTGACAGGATTTTGCTTCATAAAGATCATTTTCCTTTATACATTTTATTCTGTGACTAGGAATCAACATTTCCTCTCCCTCGTTTTCCTATGCTCTGTTTTACTCTGGTCATTAATAGTGTCCCGTTCCAAGGGCTTTTTCTCTCTGCCTCCTCTGTGGGATGAAGACACTTCTCAGATGCTTTCTAGAATCAGCTGTGTCTTCCTAGCTGCCTAGCCAAGGAATCCCATTCAAGGTCCATTTGTAACCAAGTCCTGGTCAAGGCCAGGGGGACCCAGGTCCTCTCTGTGCCTTTAAAACACATTTCATGGTTTCATTAGGGGAGACACTGACTAAAACTTCCCCCCTGGCCAGACAAGATAGCAGCCGTTTGCATGAGTTATTTCACAATAGGAGGTTCTGGTAAGGAATACAGAACTAACAAGCTACCGCCAATGAGAGGAGTGTAGGAAAGATCAAAAGGAGAGAGGAGACTTTAGTCCAAATGTCCTGTTAGCCTCCCAGAATCCTCCTCGGTGGAATCCATCTTGGCTGAGCGATGCATGCACCACCAAGAAGGACCTCGAGTCAAAATGACAGCCAGAGACAAACCGGAAACTTACCTCATTACCATAAAACCCAAGACTGTGGGCCTCGTGGCAGAGCAATTCTGAGTTCTCTTACCCTTCTGTTCTCCACCCAGGCGCCCCAGCCCAATAATGTCTCTTGCTTTGTCAGTATGGGTGTCTCCTTGGACAATTCATTTCCTAGTGTTAGACAAGAGTTCCCTCTTGGGCCCTGGAAGGGGTCCCCCTTCCTGCAATAGTTTCAGTGACTGCTTCTGAAACACTTATGAGAGCACTGGCAGAGTGATTTCCCGCATTTCTTCATCTCAGGACTGATACCTTCCCCATAAGAACCCAGCCTGATGCCCCTCTCTGGGCAAAATGACCCTTAACAATAGAGTACTTCAGCATTTTAAGCTGTTGATGGCCATGAAGACTGCACAATTCTGATTTTCTCTGGCTGAATTCCAAATAAATGTCCTCCATGTTCATCATTATTAGCAGTTCACAGATTTAAAACAGAAATAGCAACTCTGAGTTGCTGTGCTTAGTTACAGCTTGAACCCCGACCACATATGCAGTCTTGTCTTGAATTGCCTTCGATTTTGCAAAAAAACCCTTTTCTTCACCCGGGCCATCCAGTATCTTGACATGGAAAATTGAATTTTAGACAGATTTGGTTTCCTCCTTTTAAGCAGAAGAAAAACAGAAACAAAATTTAAAACCAAGAGTAGTCGTTCTTTGAAACAAGGTAAAATGCAGCCTATTATTATCTTATTTAGAATAACCACTTTTCACATCAAGTTGTAACAACAGGGAATGGTCCAAAACGAGATTCTCCTTGAAAAGCATGGTCCTGTGGAGGCAGGTTTCATAACAAAAACATTTGTGTAACCGCAGCTCAAGCTCTTCCCACTTGTGCATATCACAATATGCTCTGCAGGGAGAGCTAATGAATATATCTGTTTGCATCCCTCCACAGCTGAGTAATATCTGAAAACAGATCTGTATTTTCCCACTTCAGAAAAACACCCAGTAAGTGGGTGTGGACAAAGTGGTTTAGTTAGGTAAGTTCCTTTACCTTGCCATTTCAACTGACACCACATAGAAGAGGTCCTACGCAGCTGCTGAAACTCAGGGACTTATTGTTTACTTTGGAGCCTAAAGTGCCCAAGCAGATATTTTAATTTCAACTTCTGTTTATTTTCAGACACTCTGAGCCGTTACACTCCTTCTAATAAACACTGCTGTTGCATTGGACTTACTCTGTTCTCTGTCCTGCCTTCCAAGAGGGAGAGAGACAGGCCACCTGCCCATTGCTGGAAATTTAGCCTCGAGGGGTCCATGTAGAGAGCCTAGAAGCCAGAGGAAAGGCTGTTATTGGCTCTCTCACACACCATGGCAGTTTAGATCACGGGGAAGATTTACTTGTGGTGTCTTCGCAAAAGCAGCAGTTTCCACAGCTTCCAAACTCAGTACAGATTTGTTTGCTTACTTTCTCACCAACTCTTCTAAAATCAGACCAATGTATTTACCTAGTCACTGATTCCAAGAACTGAGTTCTAATGTTTTGCCTTGTTCCCCATCCCCATTTAACAGCATCCCCAGCATACAGGCTTCCTCTTGATTCAGCCATATTATTAGATGTGTTCTCTCTCTCTACCGTTTTATCCCAGATATTTGCGATACCTTTGCCATAGTGACATCAACTGGAAAAAGTTGGAACTGGAATTTCTGAGCATCACAGAAACCCCCAAATTAAGCATTTTCTACACTACTGGCTTTTACATTTTTCAAAATGTAGATTTCTAAGTAAATTCATCATACAAATTAACATCCAATTAATACTTAATACTTTTGGATAAGCTTTATTGAAAGTCATTCATTTATTAGGCAATAAAGCTTTTGAAACCAGATTACATGTAAGGCATCAACAATGCAAGACAGTTAAAAATACACGTTATTCTTGGTTGCTCTACCTCCTGGACAGAGGAGGACAACTAGACAAAATCCACTTAGGCTACAATTGGACAAAACCCATAAAATGTAGGGTGTATCATATGCCATTAAAAGAATACTGAAAGAGCTTAGAGGAAGAAAATCAGTATCTTAGTTGAAATTTGAAGATTAAGAATTTTTAAAATAATGCCAATTATTAAAATAAACAATGCTATATTATTTTTAACTCCTATCAGGAATCTGAATCTTTGTTCTGGGACTAAGCTTGTTTTTTTAAGCTTCGTTGCTGCTGCTGCTGCTGCTAAGTCACTTCAGTCGTGTCCAACTCTGTGTGATCCCATAGACAGCAGCCCATCAGGCTCCCCCGTCCCTGGGATTCTCCAGGCAAGAACGCTGGAGTGGGTTGCCATTCCTTCTCCAATGCATGACAGTGGAAAGTGAAAGTGAAGCTTCGCTAGGTGGAACCAAAGCAGCGTTCAGTCGACAGTCTTTTGAGTACTCAATACCATGAATCAGAATACAAGGTTTCTTCTTTGGCAGGTGGAAACAACTATTCCAGGCCCTAGGGGAATTCCTGAGCATTGGTCCCCATGTTTCTGTCTGGTGGTTCTTTTCTCAGCCTTGGGTAATGTTCTCACTTATTTGTATAGATCAGCTGAAGACTCCTAGGGAAGCCCTTACCCCCTCTTCCAAGCTCCATCTCTGTGCAGCCCTCTTCCCTCTGGGACCACACTCTGCAAGCCCTACCTGTCTTGACCTCCCAGTGGGGTCTCCCTGAGTTCCTCTGCCTCATGCTGCTCCTTGGACTCTCGCTCCAGGGCTTAAGCTGGGGCAATCACAGGGCTTACCTCCAGTATCCCCCTTCTTAGGATCCCTGTCCTGTGCTGCTTGATGCCCAAGGTCTGCAAAATGTTGTCTCATTTTTTTCTTTTTATGGTTTTACACTTGTTTAAGGAAGTCCCGTGTCTTAGCCCATTCAGGATGTCATAACATAATACCACAGACCGGGGAAGGCAGGCTCATAAACAACAGAAATTTACAAGATTAGGGTGCTAGTGTGGCCAAGTGAGAACCTCCTTTGAGCTGCAGACAGAGAGAGAGAGAGAGAGATCTATATGTCTATGAAAAAGTGAAACAGTGTCAGTCATTCAGTTGTGTCCAGCTCTGCGACCCCATGGACTATAGCCCACCAGACTTCTCTGTCCATGGGATTCTCCAGGCAGGAATACTGAAGTGGGTTGCCATTCCCTTCTCCAGGGATCGAACCCAAGTCTCCCTCATTACAGCCACAAAGGCCCAGTGCAACCAAAAAATAAATAAATAAATGATTTTTTTTTAAAAAGATGCTTGCCACTGAGTAAACCGAGAGTTGAAGCAGCAATAAAAAGATAGAAGCAAATAAGAGAAATTTAGATGACAGGTAAAAATTTAAAAATTATGTTGAAAAAAGGTCTGTTAAGGAACAACATTCACATTTCTTATAAATTAACTGTGGTGTAAATGCCACATGTATATAAATATGTGCAGTTTATACATGTAGCTACAGAAGTATATACTTCTCAAACTGAAATTTTGAATACTATGTCATAACCTGTTTTTCCCTTAATAAAACATTATTTATATGGTTTAATATGCAAAATCATTTTTAATAGGTTGAATTTTTATGGTTTTCCATGATAAACTCAAATGATACCTTCTTATGAGAAATTTGGGTTATTCTTAAATTTTTAGTTATAAAACCCACTGTGACAAATGTTTGAAATTAAATAACATATTTTGAAATATGGTGCAAAAGAGGAAATCATAAGAGAACTTAAAATATATTTGCATGGAATTATCATGAAAATGGTATTATCATCAGGGCTTCCCTGACTGCTCAGATGATAAAGAATTCACCTGCAATGTAGGAGACTGTGGTTCGATTCCTGGGTCAGGAAGATCCCTGGAGAAGAGAAAGGCTACCCACTCCAGGATTCTGGCCTGGAAAATTCCATGGACTGTACAGACATGACTGAGTGACTTTCACTTTCATCTTGAAAATGGAACATTCTAAAATTTCTGTGATGCAGCTAAAACTGTGTTTAGAAGAAATGCAGTTTAAAATATTTATAATAAAAAATTTTAAATTTATAAAATCAGACACAAAAGTTTTCAACTTAAATAAATTATGATTGCATTAAACCTGAATAAGAAGGGAAACAATACAGAGCATAAGTCAATAAAGCAGAAAACAAATAGAAAAAAAAACAGGACAAAATTGATTATTTGAAAAGATTAATAAATTAATAGATTTCTAGCAAGATCAACCAAGAAAGAAGAAAAAAATCCACTATCAATATCAAGAATGAAAGCAAGTGATTACTATAGATTCTTTAGACATTCAAAGGATGATAGCAACTTTATGTCAGCAATTATGACAGTTTAGATGAAATGGACAAATTTCTTGGGGAAAAAAATCAACTTATTCAAACTGACTAAAATGATATTAAAAAGCATTAATTTTCTCATATCTATTTAGGAAAGTTGAATTTGTTACTTAAAAAAAGTCTTCTCACAAAGAAAATCTAGACCTAGATGGTTTCAATGGTGAATTCTACCAAATATTTAAGGAATAAATAGTACCAATATTACCCAGAAATTTTATGGGGTTAGATAAGCTCAATATCAAAGCCTGACAAGAAAAGAACAGTACAGACCAATATCCCTATGAACACAGTGGGGAGGAAAAAGCCCTCAATAAAATACACGTAAACCAAATATAGCAATATATTAAAACAATAATACATTAGGACAAAGCAGGGCTAATTCCAGGAAAGCAAAGTAGACTAGACATTTTAAAATTAATCAGTGTAATTCACCATATTAAAAGAGGCTCTTCCAGAAATCCTCATGAGTACTCTCGGCCTGACGATAAATTAGTAGTAGTGGAGATGGAGGAGAGGGGATGACTTTCTGATAGATACTGTCATCCTAAGTTGCTTCGGTCATGTCCGACTCTTTGCAAGCCTATGGCCTGTAGTCTATCAGGCTCTTCTGTCCATAAGATTCTCCAAGCAAGAACACTGGAATGGATTGCCATTCCCTTCTCCATTATGAGTGGGTTGCCATTTCCTTCTCCAATGCATTAAAGTAAAAAGTGAAAGTGAAGTCGCTCAGTCGTGCCCGACTCTTAGCGACCCCATGGACTGCAGCCCACCAGATTCCTTTGTCCATGGGATTTTCCAGGCAAGAGTACTGGAGTGGGTTGCCATTGCCTTCTCCGATGATAGACATTAGTGATAGAATATTTAATAATAGATTGGATGTAAGAACAAGGAAAATGAAGGAATTAAGGAAAAATTTAAGTCCTGCTTTTGAGCAGTTGGGTGGATGGGGAGCTACTTACTGAGAAGATAAAACTAGCAAGAACAAAAGAGGGTTGAAAATTAAAAGTACCATCTTCCCCATATTTAGATTGAACTGTCCAATTATACACCCTTGTAAGCAGTTGTCAATATTTTTCTTGGGTTCTGGGCAAAGACAAGTTTGAATATTAAGATTTGCGATCATTTGCATAGATGGTTGGAAAGTTATAGTCATCAATGTGAAGGTGGAGAAAGAAAAGGGGCCCAGGACTGAGCTCACAAAGTAGGTGCCATTGAGGTGGGAACATCAGATGTGCATCATTTCAAGGAAGGTATGTTCAAACAGGAGGGAATACTTGATTCTGGGCAATAAAGGATGATAAGATGTTTTGTTTATCTTTGGCCATGTCACATGGCACATGGGATCTTCAGCTCCCCAGCCAGAGATTGAACCTACGTCCTCTGTGTGGGGAACATGGAGTCTTAACCACTGGACTGCCCGGGAGGTCCCAAGGATGACACGATTTTTGACTTGCAGAGAAGTGGGAGGAAAAGGAAGCATAAAGAGAAGAAGCATTTCGATCAGAGGGAGTAGAGTGAAATATCATCCCTATTCATGCTCCACTGCAATGAGACAGCAAGCTGGTATTCTCTCATCAAGTTTTGTGAAGTTGAGAAAATAAAGAGGATATCAGTATCTTGTCTCTGAAGCAGAGATGTCCAATGCACAACGCACTCAGATTTTGAGGACCTTATTTAGTAAGTTGAGACTATCACTGACTTTCAGAGAGCATACTCCCAGCTTCCAAGATGTGTCTAATTTCCTCTTAACAGGTCCCACAGGCTGATACACAAATCCAGCGGTTTCTCAGCTGAGAAAGAACTCTTGGAGTCACCCTGTTTCAAAGATATTGCCAATGACTTGAAAATCAAATAGCCACAGGAAATTCTGGTATCTTCACAGATTGAGGTGAAAATGTAGACAACAATCTTACTTTAATTTATTTTGGCAAAGATCTTTGGTATTATTTCTCAACAGGGATGAACTAATTTTCTTCACCATAGATAAATATGAGGAAGACTTTTCCCCCTCAGCACGAAGGTTTATCTAATACATATCATGGGATGTTTCAGCCCTAAATCCACCCAGGTGAATGAGTTCGTTTCTGCAAGCTTTCTGATTGACCTCCTGTTTGCTAAACACTTCCGGAAAGTTTACTGCTCTTCAAGAGTTCATTGCTTTGATTCAGTACTGAGAATCTGACAAGAACTTGCCATGAGAATTCTGCTTGCAGCTGCTTTTATTCAGCTTATAGAACAAGAAAGGTTAGCATGAATTTTGAATTCTTGAATAATATCTTAACTAGAAAGTAACCTGCCATTCGGAACTCTACTCCCAAAATCTCTACTTAAAAATAAAATGCCACAGATCATCTAATGCCTTTTACTTTTTCAAACCTAACCTATTGATATCAGTTGATGTATTTTCATACTGAGATTTGGAATCAATCAATACAGCAACTTAAAATTTCCATTTAGGAGAAAATACTTGAATGAAAAATAGTTTATAAAATGTTAGTTCTGAGATTGTTTTTAAAAGGCATATAAATTAAATATATGATAAATGTTAAATTAAATATAAAAATTAAATATATTAAAAATTAAAATATTTAAAATAAAAAATTAAATATATTATGGAAAAGAATTAAGGATTGAAATGGTGAAAGACTGTTTTCCCTTCTGTCTCCCATTTATCCAAATAGGAGCATGCACTTTACTATCATGTCATGTTTCTTTAAAAAGATTTCCACACAAAGTTTATTGTTTTTACCTCAGAAAGAAAAAAATATTTTGATAAAAATACTTTTAGAATCAACAAATTAACATAATTACCCCATCAAGCTGATAAAAATATGTGATCAATATGATATTTCTGATACTTTAATCAATTTATTTCTCTATGCAGTACGGATGTTGCCGATAATGTGTTTGAGCAGATCCAAATTTCAATTATATCCTAAATAACTGTAGGGAAAAAAAGAAGTTCTCAGGTACAATACTTATTCTTTATTTATAAAATATGTGATATAAGATGCCACTCACCACGAATGCAAATCAAACAACAATGAGATATCACTTCATACCTATTAGGATGGTAGTTATCAAAAAGACAATAAATAGCAGGTGTTGGTGAGGATTTGGAAAAAGGGAACTCTCACGCCCTGCTAATGGGAATGTAAATTGCTGCACCCACTATGGAAAATAATACAGCTGTTCCTTAAAAAATTAAAAATAGAACTAATATCCAGCAGTTCCACTTCTGGGTATTTTCTGAAGAAAGCAAAAACATTAATTCTAAAAGATATCTGTACCTCATGTTCATTGCAGATTATTTATAGTAGTCAAGATACAGATGCAATCTAAGTACCCATCAATAGATGAATAGATTAAGAAGATAGGGTAAATACAAAGAAATATTATTTAGCCATAATAAAGAATGAAATTTTGTCATTTGCAACAATGTGGATGGACCTAGAAGTTATTGTGCTAAGTTATCAGAATTAGTCTTTATTATCATTCCTTCAGTTATTCAATAATACTTTATCATTTTATAATATTTTGCCATTCTACAGTATTGTATCATTTTATCATTAAATGAAATAAGCACTAATTGCCACAATAGAGGACAGGAGTCTTTGGATGGTAGATTTTCTTTTCCAGACCCTTGTGCTTATTACATAATTGTGAGGTGAAATACTTTCATATATGTGATTCCATGTACTCCATGTGAATTACATGTGATTCCATGTAAATCCATGTAGTTCCATGTGACTCCTATCCATACACCTGCATTGTACACAAATGTATCTATTATCCCAGCTTTGGAAGATAGGGAGGAGCCGAGACGCTAGACAACTTGCCCTCAATGTCATACTGTTGCTGCTGCTGCTAAGTCGCTTCAGTCGTGTCTGACTCTGTGCGACCCCATAGACGGAAGCCCACCAGGCTCCCCCGTCCCTGGGACTCTCCAGGCAAGAACACTGGAGTGGGTTGCCATTTCCTTCTCCAAGGCATAAAAGTGAAAAGTGAAAAGGAATTCGGCTTAGTCGTGTCCGACTCTTAGCGACCCCATGGACTACAGCCCACCAGGCTCCTCCATCCATGGGATTTTCCAGGCAAGAGTACTGGAGTGGGGTGCCATTGCCTTCTCCCAATGTTGTACTAGTTAGTGGCAAAGCTAGATCTATAAATCAGCTCTTCTGGTCTTTCCTTGACACGCTGCCTTACGTATTCCATACAGTTAGGTACTCTGTATCTGTTTAATCACTTAATAAATTTCAGACTGGCAGGGTAGATTTTCACAGTTAAAGAAGTTTCTTTAAAATAAAATATCCTCTCTGTTTTATATTCTGAGAGCTGAAGACACAAATCCTATTATGGGATTCTTAATGCATAACTATTTCCTTTAACCACTAAGCCAAGCAAATGTTCTGGTTCAAATACCCAATGATGTTGTTGCTGTTGCTGTTTGGTTGCCAAGTTGTGTCCGACTCTTTGAGATCACATGGACTACAGCAGGCCAGGCTTCTCTGTCCCTCACCATCTCCCAGAGTTTCCCCAAGTTCATTTCCATTGAATCGGTGATGCCATCCAACCATCTCATCCTCTGTTGCCCTCTTCTCCTTTTGCCTTCAACCTTTCTCAGGAAATGGCAGCCCACTTCAATATTCCTGCCTGGAAAATCCCATGGACCAAGGAGCCCAGTAGGCTATAATCAGTCCGTGAGGTCGCAAAGAGTCGGACACGACTGAGCAGCTTCACTTTCACTTTTTCTCAGCGTCAGGGTCTTTTCCAATGAATCAGCTGTCCGCATCAGGTGGTCAAAGTATTGCAGCCCTTCCTGGGTCACTGCTTTGTCACAGCTAATTGACTTTGAAAACCTGATGAAGCTATGAGCCATGCCCTGTAGGGCCACTGAAGATGGACGGGACAGAGTGAGGAGTTCTGACAAAATGTGACTCACTGGAGGAGGGAATGGCAAACCATTCCAGTATACTAGCCATGAGAACGCTATAAACTGTATAAAAAGTCAATGATGTTGATGGATGTACTAATGGAATGTGTATCATATCCTTTTATCCATAAGTAAAACCAACCTTAGATGACTTCACTTTTCCTTTTATTATGGAAAATATTAAAAGACTATTTTTGCATAGATAGATTTATGAGCAGGTGAATTGAAGAGTTGCTCATAAAAACACTCAATAGTTTATTATCTTTAACTGTTCTATTCATATCTAATTACTATTACTCCCAAAAATAATACAGGTCTTAACTGTGTTAGTTGTCTTGAAGTATGGACCCCAAGATTAATAACCTTGCTTTCCTTTCCTCAAATTACAGAGAAACTTTCAAATGCCAGAGACATTGCCATAATCGTTTAGCTAAAACTGATGCTCATCATCTAATGACAAAATATTATAAGATCAGTATGATCTGCAGATGAGTGTCAGTGAACACTTGGTATCTGTCCAGAGGTATATAAGGACAGATATTGAAACAATTATGGCAATTTGCCAGAGTAATCGATGTCTGTTGAACCTGATAAATTTTGAAAAGTGGGTATTTTCATCTTTTTCATTTATTCTAATAATTCAATGTATTTAAGTTAGATCTTTTAAATTAATTACTTTGGCTGCACCGGGTCTTAGCTGTGTTGTTGCCGCATATGGTATCCAGCTCCCCAACCAGGGATCCAACCTTGGCCCCCACATTGAGAGCAGAGAGTCTTAGCCACTGGACCACCAGTGAAGTCCCCCTAGAAATTCTGTTTTTTAACTGACATGCAATTTATATAGCCTCATGCTCCCATTCACCTACAGAGTTAAATTAGCTTTGGAAAATTCATCCACGCATATAATCATAGCATATTGTATGATGGGCTCTCCTGCTACTGCTGCTGCTAAGTTGCTTCAGTTGTGTCTGACTCTGTGTGACCCCATAGACAGCAGCCCACCAGGTTCTCCCATCCCTGGGATTCTCCAGGTAAGAACACTGGAGTGGGTTGCCATTTCCTTCTCCAATGCATGAAAGTGAAAAGCGAAAGTGAAGTCGCTCAGTCGTGTCCGACTCTTCGCGACCACATGGACTGCAGCCTACCAGGCTCCTCCACCCATGGATTTTCCAGGCAAGAGTACTGGAGTGGGGTGTCATTGCCTTCTCCAATGATGGGCTCATGAACCCTCAAAATTTTGCTGTGCCCGGTGCAGAAAATCATCCCCTATCCCCAGCCCTAGGTGACCACGGATCCGCGTTCTGTGCTTTTCCTAGATATGCCTTTTCTAGAGTTGTTGGTGAAGCAGTTGCTCAATCTCTTTTGTTGCTGAGTGGTATTTCCATTGTATTTGGATTGTTTACAATTGGAGCCACTAAAGCTGCTATAAATGTTAGTGTCCAAGTCTTTTGGTGAATATATTGTATTTCTCATGGGTAAAAATTCCTCTCGGATTGAAATTGCTGGGTTGTGATGAAAATGTGTTTACCAAAGTAGTGTGCTATTATTTTACATTTTCAGTGGTGGTGTGCATGAACTCCAGAGTATTTAGCAGTAGTAAAGTGTGACTTTGTGTTTCCCTGAAGTCTGATAACGCTGAGCAGTTTTTCATATACTTTTTGACTATTTATACATCTTTTGTGAAGTGTCTGTTCAAATACTTTGACCATATATTACTGGATGGTCTTAAAGAGATCCATACATTTTTTGAAATAAGAACTTTGTAAGGTTTAAGTACTTTGGCCACCTCATGCGAAGAGTTGACTCACTGGAAAAGACTCTGATGCTGTGAGGGATTGGGGGCAGGAGAAGAAGGGGACAACAGAGGATGAGATGGCTGGATGGCATCACTGACTATCCGATGGACGTGAGTCTGAGTGAACTCTGGGAGTTGGTGATGGACAGGGAGGCCTGGCGTGCTGTGATTCATGGGGTTGCAAAGAGTCGGACACGACTGAGTGACTGAACTGAACTGAAGGTTTAAGTGTAGTGCTTGTACTTTTTCTACTGTTCTTTTTTAAAATAGTGTCTTTCAAAGAAGAGAGGTTTCAAAAGATGTTGATGGTCTATTTTACTATTTTGTTTTTTACGATTTTGCTTATCTACGAAATCTTTGACTATCCCAAGGTCATGAAAATTTTCTTGTTTTATAAGTTTGAGAGGTTTTAAGATTTGTGAACAGTGACAGACTATTTTCTTGGGCTCCAAAATCACTGCAGACAGTGACTGTGGCCATGAAATTAAGATGCTTGTTCCCTGGAAGAAAAGTTATGACAGACCTACACAGCATATTACAAAACAGAGACATTACTTTGTCAAAAGATTCATGTAGTCAAAGCTATAGGTTTTTCAGTAGTCATGTATAGATGTGAGAGTTGGACCACAAAGAAAGTTGAGCGATGAAAAACTGATGCGGTTGAACTGTGGGGTTGAAGACTCTTGAGAGTCTCTTGGACTGCAAGGAGATCCAACCAGTTAATTCTAAAGGAAATCAATCCTGAATATTCATTGGAAGGACTGATGCTGAAGCTGAAGCCAATCCTTTGGCCATCTGATGCAAAGAGCCAACTCACTGGAAAAGACCCTGATGCTGGGAAAGCTAGAAGGCAAGAGGAGAAGGGGACGACAGAGGACAAGATGGTTGGATGGCACTGCGAAGTCAATGGAATCTGAGCAAGTTTCAGGAGATGGTGAAGGACAGGGAAACCTGGGGTGCTACAGTCCATGGGGTCACAAAGAGTTGGACACAACTCAGCAACTGAACAAGAGTTTTTTATTTTCAAATTGAGGTACAGCTAATTGACAACACTGTATCAGTTTCAAGAAGTTTTAGACTTTTTGTTTAGGTTGATCCATCTTTAGCCATCCAATTTTTATGTGACATGAGTTAAGGATACAGCTTCACTTTTCTCCATAAATACATACAGTTGTCATAACATTTATTGAGAAGGCTATCTCTTCCTTGTTCAGGAACCTTGTTACCTTTATCAAAACTCAATTAGCCATGTATGTGAGAGCCTATTTCTGGACAATTCTATTCACTAATCTGCATCTATCCTGATCTCATTGTATCTTGCAGTATAAGAATAGCAAAGATTTCTATAGATAAAGTTCTCTAATATTTTTTTCAAATCATTTTGGCTATTCTGGGTCATTTGTATTTACATACTATTTACATATATTTTAATGATGTTTACAAAGAAAGCCATCAGAATTTTGAGTTGATTATGGATTAGACAATTAACATTTACAAAATTGTCTTCCAATTCACAATTATGATATGTATCTTTCCACTTTTTTAGTCTTACACAAGTTTTGCTGTTTCCCTAATTACTTCATGTTTTAATTTCAATATCCAATTATTTGTTGCTAGCACGCAACTGAGTTTTGTATACTGACCTTGTATCTTACCTCACTAAACTCACTAATTCTATTTTTTATTTTTAAATCTATTTAGAAGTTTCATTACATTTGATGTCTTCTGCAGTCATTTCCTACAATACATATGCTTCTTCTCTTATTTCCAGGTAGGGTCTTAAGTATAGTGTTGACTAGAAATGGTGAGAGCAAGTGTTTCTTTTGTTGTTTAGTCACAAAGTCTTGCCCAACTCTCTATGACCCCATGCACTGTAGCCTGCCAGGCTCCTCTGTCCATGAGATTTTTCAGGCAAGAATATTGGAGTGGGGTACCATTTCCTCCTCTAGGGGATCTTTCTGATGCAGGGATCAAAGCCATGTATCTTGCACTGCAGGCAAATTTTTTACCACTGAGCTACTGGGGAAGCCCAGAATTTGCCTTTCCCCAAATCTTATATTTCCTGGGTAGCTCAGCTGGTAAAGAATCTACCTGTAATGCAGGAGACCCCAGTTCGATTTCTGGATCGGGAAGATCTGCTGGAGAAGGGATAGGTTACCCACTCCAGTATTCTTGGGCTTCCCTGGTGGCTCACCTGGTAAAGAATTCGTCTGCAGTGTAGGAGACCTGGGTTCAATCCTTGGGTTGGGAACATCTCCTGCAGAAGGGAAAGGCTACCCATTCCAGTATTCTGGCCTGGAATACTTAATGTTTGGGCTTCCCTAGTGGCTGAGAAGTAAAGAATCTGCCTGCAATGCAGGAGATCCGGCTTTGATTCCTGGGTTGGAAAGATCCCCTGGAGAAGGGAATGGGAGAATGGCAATCCACTCCAGTATTCTTGCCTGGAGATTTCCATGTATAGACCATGGGGTTGCAAAGAGTCAGACACAACTGAGCGACTGAGCAAGCAAGCAAATCTTAGAAGGAAAACAAACCATTGTGCATGATGCTAACTGTAGGTTTTTCATGCTCTGTATTGTTAAGGAAGTTCCCTTCTAGTTCTAGCGTGCCCAGGTTTTGTCATGAATGTTGAGTTTTAGCATATACTTTTCCTGCCATCTACTAAGATTTTTTTTTCTCTGTATTCTGTTAATTTGGTGAGTTAATTGAATCTTTAAATTCTAATAAAAGCTTTAATTTTAAAATACACATAAAATTTATCATCTTACCCATACCCAATTGTACATAAGTGTACAATTCAGTAGTATTAAGTATATTCATTGTTGTGTGGCCAATCTCTAGAACTTTTGTCATCTTGTAAAACAAACTTTCTACCCAATAAAAACTCATTTCCTCCTCCCTCCATTAATTCACTTTTTATAAAAGTTTCAGTTTCTAATTGGAAATAAAAGGGCTTCCCTGATAGTTCAGTTGATAAAGAATCTGCCTGCAACGCAAGAGACCCTGGTTCGATTCCTGGATTGGGAAGATCTGCTGGAGAAGGGATAGGCTACCCACTCCAGTACTCTTGGCCTTCCCTTGTAGCTCAGCTGGTAAAGAATCAGCCTGCAATGGGTTCAATTCCTGGGTTAGGAAGATACCCTGGAGAAAGAAAAGGCAGTATTCTGGCCTGGAGAATTCCACAGACTGTATAATCCAGGGGGTTGCAAAGAGTCGAACACAGCTGAGTGACTTTCACTACAGAAAGCTTTAAAAGCAATGTTCTAAATTAGTTTGCTTGTAGTAAAGACACACACACACACACACACACACACACACAAACCTTTTAAATAGGTGCTTATTAGCTTGCAAATTAAGCTTTACAGTTGTACACACACAAAAATTAGTGTCTTGGGAGAACAAATATACCTGATGATTTTCATCACTTCAAACTAGATAAAACTAGATTGTGTGAAAAGCAATTATTCTACTCAAACCATTTCTTTTTAAAGCAGTTCAGTTAAAATGTGACCACTGCTTGACCATAAACAAAAGCGAAAGTAAGGTTTTTCTCCTTTCCCTTTGATTCCTCTATACTCTGCTCCTGGCTGAAGCATCCACAGCCAACATAAAGAAACAATTTTTCATAATTTAAAACAAACAAAAAGGAAACCTAGCAAACTTGACTAAGTATTTCTAACAATCATCAACTTGCCTTTTGATAAGTACTCAGTGTTACTATTTCTTCTGTTGCTATTCTGACATAGTTCAGCTTTGTTTATGGGGTTTTCATTTATTTTCTTAAAAAGACTAAACTCTCTAACATCTATTTTTAGTTCAGTGGAATCTGTTCTTCCCAAATTGATATTAATAGTTTTTAAACAAAGTATATGGGAATCACATGTATAATATACCAGATGTGAGCTGTCACATTTTCATCTAACCAAATATCCCAGGAATTTGAGACTATATGTATGCTGGAGAAAAACTTCTAAAAAACACAGAAATATACTGTATAATAGTTTTATTTTTATCATTTTACTATTTTTACATTTTATGCACAAATATTTTTATCTGAGTAAAAATAGAAAATAACTGTCTTATGTAAAATTACAAAAAAAAACCCACAAAGAAATACATAATTGTTATTATGACAGTATAAGTGTCTTTATTTAAAGAGTAAAAATGTATGCAAAAATCTTCCTCCCTCTTACAAAAGATTGAGAATATTTTTTTCTGGCAGCAAGTGAAATATCACTGAAATATCAATATTTTTATACCCTCTAGATATGAAGACATTAAGTTAGTCACAGGTTATTCTGAAATTATGAAATTTAAAACATTTTTGTGCTATTTCAAAGATACATTAGTTCTTTTTAAAAGGCAGTAGCATAAAATGATGAATATGAAAAACAGCAGACCTCACCAAAAATATTTGGAGGCACAACCCTTTAAAGAAATATCATACTTGAATTTCACCATTTATCAGGGGCAAAAGAACAATCTTTCCTAATTAACTGACATGAACTGTCACAAAAATAAATGTGATGAGTCCATTCATATGACAATCAACCACACAGCAATTTTCCTTGATCTGTTTGATTTTCTGATGCCAACACAAGTTCCTAACTTCAGGCTAGCAAGATACGTATGAAAATTGGCTCAATGAGAATCTCATGTGGAAAAAGTTTTAAAACAAAAGTGAACGTTTCATTATTTTTATACTTATATAGTATAGAAATGACCAATAATTTTATCTTTCATCCTCTGATACACTATAAATTTTCCTATGGAAAATTTATTCATAAAATCAGAGCAGAGAATGAATAGCATGAGTTATGTTTTCTTTCAAAATACAAGTTATCTTTCAATAAAAGAAAAGACTACTTGGCTTCTGATAACTGCAACCTCAATAAGCACAACAGACACAGTTTATAAGCTGAGACAAAGTAACGGAAGTTTCCTGAATCAACTGGGAATATTAGTCTCATTGCTTATGGTGCATAAAGTGATGGAGAGAGGCAAAGAAGAAAAAAGAAACAGCATCAGACTGTGTTTGAGAACTGACTGTTCAAATGATAAAAAGGAATAAAAGAAAAACTGCAAAAGGAAGAAAGTGAAAGTAATTTTTTTTAAGTTATCTGAGGGACACAGGGGAAAAATAAAAAAAGAAATAATAGATTATTTTTAGAGATCTAGGAGAATTCCTTGCCTTAAAATACACACACATATAGTTGAGATATATACAACGGAAATCTGTCAACTTGGCTAAAACTTTAACATGTCTCCTTCAAAGTATTTTAAGTCAAAAGTCAATAACTTTAAGCTCTTGATAATATAACAGAAAAGTAGACTTTATCATTATTATTTTAAAACTGTAACTGACTTGTCAACTTCCCAGACCATAAGAGGATGATGAAAAATCCTCTTTTCAGCTACCTGTTATCTGAACTAGAACATCTGTATCATATTGCTGTTCTACTCAGATATTCTTGCAATCACAGCATCCAAGCTGAACTAATAATTTGTCAGTCTGTGTTTATAAAAAGGTAAAAATGGAAATTACAGATTTTATTCTTTCTACTGTTTGGTCTTAAAGGACTCTGACATGATACAATAATATAAGTGAACTGACATAACATGTTGTAGTCCCACAGTGTAACACTTAATATTATGATCTGAAGTTATCAGAAAAGGAGGTCATACACACCTCCCCCTCCTCTCTCTTCCTAAGATCCCTGCCTCCTATGGTTCCTTCCAAACCACTATTTAGTACTGGGGGCAGCAACTGCCAACAATGCCTCCTTGCATTACCGTGGCCCTTTACTCCTAGTTAGTTAAATGCACTAAATGAGCTCTTACAAAGCTGTTTAGAGGATGGATTTAAAGGAGATGATGAGGGAGAAGGTACATAAAGTAATATTTGAGAATCAGTCTTCTGCTATAAGAAGACTAAAGTATCTCATATCATGATTTGTGCATAATACTTTAAAACAAACGCAAAGAGAAGAAAAGTAAGGAAACCAAGCAAAGCAAGTAAGAAGACATTTCTAGGCATTTCTATTCAGTGTTGGCTTGTAGTAGGAAAAGAGTTTCATGTATGTAAGAATTATTTAATTTTTAAAGGATTTCTAAGCGAGTTTTGAAATATCACCTTTTGACTATTATGTCTTCGTTTACATGTGGGTACATATATATATGTGTGTGTGTGTGTGTATATATATATATGTAAGATGGCCAACTGGACATGTATACAGATATTTGTACACTCACATATGTAATATTCAAAGGAAAAAATTAAGTAAATGGGAAATTTTAAGAGAAGACTGCCTGTATTGGAGGTCAAATTTTCCTTTTAGAACTATTTGTAAGTAATTTACTCATGTCTTAAAGATCAAGTACTGCTGACTGATTTAAAGTCTTCATCAGAAACACAAGATGAGGAAAGCTGTTTTGTATAATTAACGAGCACTATAGGATAATTAATTTTTTAAAAAAGGGAGCCATAACAAACCAAACTAAACCAAAATGTTATTTCTGGTTGAGGTATACTTTTTCAGATTTTTAAATCTCTGACAGGAAAAACAGAGATCATCTGAGAATTGTTTAATAGTTGGTTTATTAGGATTTAATGTCTCTCTTGTAATAATTTAAATTCTTGGCCTGACATTATGAATAATCTATACAGTAAATCCTTAAAATTGGCTTTTGAGTAAAGCCAGATTTAAACCTGGATCTCTTTCTTCAGCACTGCTCTTCTGCCAGTCTTTTTACTGTCTTTTGCCTGTAAATACATAAATTATTTTAATAACATGATACTCTTAGTAATTTTATTAATATTATAATTTTATTGGATATGATTACTTTAGCTCTGCTTGATTAGATGAAACAGGCATACATGCTTCAGCTGTGTAAAATTCCATTTTCTGGTTTTTATGTAAAGCAACATCTAAAGCAGCAGAGAGGGGAAACAGTTATATTTTCAAAAATATTAATAGTTAAGCCAGACTGTTTCCTGGAGATACTTCATTTATTTTTCATCCTCAGATGCTACTGGCTATTTTTGGTAGGGCTAGACATTAATACTGACCAGTTTAGCTTTTCTGACTGTTAACAAACTATCCCACAATGAACCAGCCTAAAGACATTGTGGTGATTGTTTAACATACACATATTCTAAAATATATGCTCAAAGTAAAAAGATCCAAATTCACAAGAGTATGAAATATTTATAAAAAAAAAAATCATGCATCAGATTGTACAGTCTAGAAATAAAAGAAGATTCAAATTCAGTAATAAAGGGAAGAGCAAAGCTTGCTCTAACATTTTAAGAAAGACCTTGGACTCCCAGAAGGTCCTGGGTTCAGTTATCCTTTTCTGTCTGCAGGGACGCAGTAGCCAGGGCTACTGCTGTGACCGGCTGGGCGATTCCGTGCAGCTGCATCTTTGCGAGTTTCTTCTGTTCACACTCTGTGACCAAACGGTTCAACTCTGCTGCACTGTATCCAATAAGAGTTTTCAAGTCACAGACAAACTTGTAGACAAACCTCTTGCCTTGAACTTTACAAATCATGTCCCCATCGTAATAATACCTTTAAAAAGAAAACGGCATTATGACCATATAAATTTTTTTTTAATTTGGACTTCTTACAATACTTCACAGATTATTCCATAAATAGAAGCCCAGTATTATATCTATCACAACAGCAACTAACAATGAGGTTATATAGAAATATTTAACGCTGTTATCCAAAGAAACTTTAAAATATTGACTAAAATTTCAATGCTAAGTACTCTAAAACTTTATGTACTAAATCTTCAAAACATACTCTCAAAAATTATGCTGCAACACTGAATTTAAAAATAAACATTATGAGCAAAACCAAAAAAACCTTAGAAGCAGTAACAGAATCCAAGAACAAGGAGTCTGAATCAGAGTGCTAAGATTCAAAACCTCACATCTTTTCTGTGACTACAGGAAAGCCACATTTGTTTGCTCTAAGCTTGTATCCCTCATTTATAAAATGAGATTTTAAAAAGATGGACCCTAATAGAATTATTGAATATTAAAAGGATTATCTCTGTAAAGTGCTTAGCACACAATGACTGGCACATATAGCCTACTATAAGATAGAAGCTATGGTGGTAATTAAGAATTCATATGGTATGAATAAAAAATTTTAATATACATGTTCTCTGGTTGTTGGAATGTCCATTTTTCTGTCTTGTACAAAATGCTTTATTACATATCTATGCCTTCATCTTTATCGTTGTAAAATATTAAAAGCTCTCCTTCCAGAGAAATTCTCCAAACCAATAGAGGAGCCTCAAAACTGTAAGCAAATGGGTTAAAAAAAAAAAAGAGGACCAGAAAAACAGAAAAGAGGACTTCATAAAGAAACAATGTTTCTAAAGCTACACAGGCACACTTGGCGAAATCACTCTAGAAGCCTGGTTTATGGATATAAAACAGATTGGAATTATACTTACTTTGGAAAAGACTTTGTTTACCCCTATGCACTGCCTGGCGAGCTACAGTCCATGGGGTGGCAGAGAGTCTGACACGACTGAGCAACTAACACACAAGCACACACGTGCACTGCCAATTCAATTAACAGGAAAAAGGTAAGTCAAAACTTCTGGGTTGGCAGACTTTGGAGACTTTATCTTAAAACTGTACTGCCCACTTGTGTGCATTTGCAGTCAGTTGATGAAGAGCTGTTACAAAACAACTACATGCAAAAGTACAGGTGGTATAAACTATCACATTAGTAGGACTTTATTATAAAAGTAACTCAGTGTAACCAAAAATCCATTAACAAAAAACTATATGCAGTAAATTGTCATCTTTCCCTAATTCCAGAACAGCTAAAGTATAATGGTTATGTCCACTTTCCCAGTAAGAGATGCACATTGGGCATAATCTTGTGTCTCTTTTTTGTCAACCACATTGATATAGAATTATAACTCAGCCCACAAACTACCAACAGCTTGTCATCCAGTTAAAATGCTGTAGGCATTTTGATTTAAGTGAACAGCTCAGTGACTTACTACGAAGTGAACATTCATTCATCTGTTAACTATGACTCCGGTCAGGACACAGAACACTGCGTGCACCCCACAGCTCCTCCACAGCCCCTCTCAATCATCACCCCTCCCTTGCTCTAGAAGGCTGCACAAGCCTCACTCATGATAATAATTTCATTGCTGCTTTTGTATTCTTATCACCCAAACATGCATCTGTAAGTGCTGTAATTTAGTTTTGCTGTTATTTGCATGATACTATATGAATTCAGTATACACTCTTTTGGGTCTGGATTTTTTTCACTGAATATTATGTTTGAGGTTCACCCATATCAGTGCATTTTCATGGATACACAGTATTCTTTAGTATATCACAGTTTACTTATTCACTCTATTGTTGCAAGATATTTGGGTGGTTTCTGATTTTGTGCATGCTTACATGCTCAATCACTTCAGTTGTGTCTGACTCTTGGCAACTCCAGGGACTACTGCCCACCAGGTTACTCTATCCATGGTGTTTCCCAGGCAAGAATACTGGAACAGGCTGCCATTTCCTATGAGGGGATTTTCCCACCCCAGGGATCAAACCTGTGTCTCCTGCATTGCAGGGAGATTCTTTACTACTGAGCCACTGGGGAAATCCCTTCTGATTTGGGGATGTTATACATAAGGCTGCTATAAGCATCCATATGAATATATATGTACATTTTGTCTGGTAAATCCAAGATAAACTGTTAGGTTACTGGTCACAGTTTACACCCCTACCAAAAGTGTAGAAGCATTCCCACTGCTACATATCCTCACCAACACTTGGCACAAGCAATTATTTTCATTTTAGCCACTATTAGATGTGTTGCGGTGCAGCGAATAAGTTGTGTCCAACACTTTGCAACCCCATGGACTGCAGCATGCCAGGCTTCCCTGTCCCTCACTATCCCTTGGAACTTGCTCAGACTCATGTCCATGGAGTCTGTGATGCCATCTAACTATCTCATCTTCAGTTGTCCCCTTCTCCCCCTGCCCTCAATCTTTCCTGGCATCAAGATCTTTCCTAACGACTTGGCTCTTTGCATCAGGTGACCAAAGTACTGGAGCTTCAGCATCAGTCCTTCCAATAAACACCTAGGATTGGTCTCCTTTAGGATGGACTGGCTGGATCTCCCTGCAGTCCAAGGGACTCTCAAGAATCTTCTCCAACACCACAGTTCAAAAGCATCAATCCTCTGGCGTTCAGCCTTCTTTATGGTCCAACTCTCACATTCATACAAGACTACTGGAAAACCACAGCTTTGACTAGATGGACCTTTGTCAGCAAACTGATTGGCCATTTGGATAATCTTTAAATTTTTCCTAATTTCCTATGGATCTGTAAGAGTTCTTTAATTATTCCAGGTAAAAGTCTTATATCAGATATATGAGGCTTGACTTTCACTCTCTTGATGGTTTCTAATGGCCAGAAGTTAATTTAAATGTAGTTCAATTTATTGATCTTTTCTATTAGGTTAGTGCTTCTGGTTCTATTTAATGTCTTTTCTCATCTACTGAAGTCAAGAAGGCATTTCTAGATGCTTCCCTATCTTACTTTCACAATTTAGACCTACAAGTTACATAGAATTGATTTTCAGTATATTATGAAGAAGGTCAATATGGATAGTCAACTGTCCCAGTACTACTGACTGAAATGTAGGTCGCTTCCCTACTGCCATCTTTAAATCAAATGTTCCTATATTTTTTGTTCTATTCCAGTTATCAACTCTAATCTTGGGTCTTCTGTCTATCCCAAGCAAATGGCACACTGTCTAACTTACAGTGAGTCTCTATATCCTGCATAGCAAGTCTGTCCAGTTTGTTAATCTTCTTCAGGTGTCCTGGTTCTCACGACACTTTATCAGTTCAATCACTCAGTCGTTTCTGACTCTTTGCAACCCCATGGACTGAAGCACACTAGGCCTCCCTGACCATCGCCACTTTATATTCACATATAAATTCTATAATCATCTTGTCAGGTTCTATGAAAATTTATTCAGGCAGCTATTGCATTGAAACTTAGGCCAACTGCAGACAAGTGACATCTTAATTATTAATTCTAATAAATCATATGTAACTTCGAGGGGACTTGCAACCCACTCCAGTACTCTTGCCTGGACAATCCTGTGGATGGAGGAACCTGGGTGGCTGCAGTCCATGGGGTCGCACAGAGTTGGACACCAATGAAGTGACTTAGCGTGTACACAGTCACATCAACTGTCAAAAATGACAGTTTTAATTCTGATTACACAGAAAGGATCTTTAGATAGTTAGCAAAGTGTTTGACACTGAGTGATAAGTATACTAAAACAAAGCATTTTAGTTACTTTTATATGCTAAGGAAAACAAATTGTCATTGTGGAAAAGAAAAATTATCATGATAAACTAGGTAACAGTACTTGAATGCCACAATCTTGTAACAAGGAATACTAGTTTAACCAGTATTCCACATAATTATATAATTACAATGGGATGAAGGGATAGAAAGGTTGCATGTGTTAATGATGAGGCAAATCATACTCTGTGTGAAAGTCACAGAACTGCTTTATCAAATTCACTCTTCTAAAAAAATAGACATAATTCATACTTCTCAGATACTTAAGTGCACATGCTGAATTTCCATCACTGTAGTAAGCATAAATTCTGATAGTAATTACATCAAAACTTTCATACCATTTATGAGAAATTATAAATAATTATTCTATTTCAACTCAATTGATGAAAAAGTTTGAATATTCAGATTTAGGCTGACTGGGGGAAGGAAAAACAGAGAAATGGGTTAACATTTTGCATCTAATTATAAACATTGACAGTATCTATGTATTTACTAGAGTTTACAGACACTCAATGCACCTATGCCAAATGACAGCATCTCTGTTAATAAAAACCCAGAAACCTCAAAGATTATATATGCTGGTTTTAAACAGAGTGGTGCATGTTTTTAATCAGATAAAAACAAATAATCTAGAATCATCTTTTAAAAAATTCTACCTATCTCAAATTACTACTAAAAATCTTTTAAGAAGTAATTTTTAACATAAATGTGAATATTTTTAGTTTTATTTATCTAAAGAAAACATAAGTCAAGTATTTTAACATCATTACATGACAATGTTTATACAAATAAGAAGCCATTTTTTAGAAACGACTGATTGATACTTTTAAAATGCTTACCTTAATGCACGACTAAGTTTCTCATAGTTCATTGTAGGTTTGTTTTTACGTTGTCCCCATTTCTGTGCAACCAGTTCGGGCTGATTTAGCTTAAATTCTCCTTCATCACCAACCCAAGAAATGCAGTCTCGAGCATCCTTGTCAGTAAGAAGTTCTAGCAAAAATTGCCACAGTTGGATCTGGCCGTTGTTTCCTAGAAATTGACAAGAATGACGAGCACTGACCATAATGCTATGGATTTTCAGAGGGTAAAAGACAACAAACAGGTCCTTTGGTTCATATCTCAGCCACATGAAAAACATAAACTTCTTTTTACAAACACTATCTAAATATTTTCAGAGAAAAAGTCCAGGGGGCAGTCCTCAGATGATGGAGGAGTAGGACAGAGGGACCACTTTCTCCCCCACAAATTCATGGAAAGAACATTTGAACGCTGAGAAAATTCCACAAAACAACTTCTGAATGCTGGCAGAGGACATCAAGCACCCAGAAAGGTAGCCCATTGTCTCTGAAAGGAGGTAGGACAAAATATAAAAGATAAAAAGAGAGACAAAAGAGTTAGGGACAGAGACCCATCCTGAGAAGGGAGTCTTAAAAGAGGAGAAGTTTCCAAACACTAGGAAACCCTCTCACCCACAGGTTTGTGGGGAGTTTTGGAATCTCACAGGGCAACATAACTGGGAGGAAAAATAAATAAATAAATAAAACTCACAGATGACGTGCCTAACGGCAACTCCCAGCAGAGAAGTAGCCCAGATGCTGGCACCCACCACCACCAAGTGGGGGCTGAACAGGGAGGAGCGGGTTGCAGTGCTTAGGGTAAGGAATGGGCCTGAATGACCTGAGGGCAATCTGAGAGAGCTAACATGAGATAGCAACCCAGTCTGTGAGATAGCCAGAGAGAGAAAAAGAAAAAGAGAGAGAGAAAACTTTCCCTGGAAAAGCTCTATCCTAAGGCACTGATGGCCGGCTCACAGAAGAAAGGACTGAGCAAATACCGGAGGAGAGCTAGCCGGCTCTGGACCGGCCCACCCCCCACTGGAGACAGGGAGGCAGGCGGGTGCCAGCCAGAGCTGGAAGACAAGGGGCAAACTTGGCCCCAGAGACGGCATCCTCTACCAAACTGTGAGCAGGCTCCCAGTTGCTAACCAAGACTTCCTGGGATCCTGGATGGTTGACATCCGCACGGAGGGTCACAGCCAGGGATCAGCTCCCCAGAGGAGACACACGGCACATCTGAGAGGCTGAGATAGGGGAAGTGATAAAACACGGCCCCCACCTGGGGAGAGTGTGCTCGCCAAGCACCTGGTCACCTGAGCTGCTTGGACCTGGGAAGGGGACGCAACCCAGGGCCCGCTTTAGACAGTTCCCCTGCAGAGCAGCCTGAGCTGTGTAGATTGGGAAAGCACACATGCCGTGAGTGGGGGGCAAACCCAGTGTGGCCGAGACACTGTGAGCACTCCCCACACACGCCAGTGATAACTGTTTCCAGCATCCCCACAGCACGACTGAACAAGGGAGCCTAAAAAGTGTCCACCACCGCCCTCTTGTGTCAGGGCAGAAATTAGATAGTGAAGAGACCAGCAAACAGAAGAAGCTAAAATAAACAGAGGGAACCGCTTTGGAAGTGACAAGTGCAACAGATTAAAACCCTGTAGTTAGCACTGACTACATTGGAAGGGGCCTATAGATCTTGAGAAGTATAAGCTGAACAAGGAACTAACTGAAACTGAACTGACCCAAACTGCCCCCAACAGCTCCAGACAAATTCCTAGATATATTTTTACTATTATCATTTTTTAAATGAAAAAAATTTGTTTTTATTTTTAAGTTCTCTATTATGCCTTAGAGTTGGACTGTGAAGAAGGCTGAGCACCGAAGAATTGATGCTTTTGAACTATGGTGTTAGAGAAGACTCTTGAGAGTCCCTTGGACTGCAAGGAGATCCAACCAGTCCATTCTGAAGGAGATCAACCCTAGAATTTCTCTGGAAGGAATGATGCTAAAGCTGAAACTCCAGTACTTTGGCCACCTCATGCGAAGAGTTGACTCATTGGAAAAGACTCTGATGCTGGGAGCGATTAGGGGTAGGAGAAGAAGGTGAGGACTGAGGATGAGATGGCTGGATGGCATCATTGACTCGATGGACGTGAGTCTGAGTGAACTCCGGGAGTTGGTGATGGACAGAGAGGCCTGGCGTGCTGCGATTCAGGGTTCGCAAAGAGTCAGACACGACTGAGCGACCTAACTGAACTAAACTGATTATGCCTTTAATTTTCATTTCTATAACCTACTATTATCTTGCCCAAAAAAGACCCTATTTTTAAAGCAAACTTCACATGTATTTTTGAGATTTAGTTTTTTAATATTGTATTTTTGAGAGTTTAACCTCTACTCTAGATTTTTAATCTTTGCTTTTTGGTATTTATTATCAATTTTGTACCTTTAAGAACCCAATCTTCAGTACCCATTTTTACTTGGCTTGACTACTCTCTCCTGCTTTGGACTCTCCTTTTTCTCCACTAGGTCACCCTCTTCATTTTCTTCTCTACCAACTCTGTGAATCTTTTTGTGTGTTCTGGACTGTGGAGAACACTTAGGGAACTGATTACTGGCTGGATCTGTCTCTCTCCTTTTGATCCCCCTTTATCCTCCTGGCCACCTCTGTCTCCCTCCTCCCTCTTCTCTTCTCTGTATAACTCCATGAACATCTCTGAGGAATCCAAACAAGGGCCAACAAGCTCCACAGAAAGACATACCATGCAAATTCTCCAGCAACACAGGAACATAGCCCTGAGCTTTAATATACAGGCTGCCCAAAGTCACACCAAACCCAATGACATCTCTAAACTTACTACTGGACACTTCATTGCACTCCAGAGAGAAGAAATCCAGCTCCACCCACCAGAACACCGACACAAGCTTCCCTAACCAGAAGACCTTGACAAGCCACCTGTCCAACCCCACTCTCAGGGAGGAACCTCCCCAATAAAGAGGAACCACAAACTGCCAGAATACAGAAAAACCACCCCAAACACAGCAATCTTAACAAGATGAAAAGGCAGAGAAATATTCAGCAGGTAAAGGAACAGGATAAATGCCCACCAAACCAAACAAAAGAGGAGGAGATAGGGAGTCTACCTGAAAAACAATTCAGAATAATGATGGTAAAAATGATCCAAAATCTTGAAAACAAAATGGAGTTACAGATAAATAGCCTGGAGACAAGGACTGAGAAGATGCAAGAAATGTTTAACAAGGACCTAGAAGAAATAAAAAAGAGTCAATCAATAATGAATAATGCAATAAATGATATCAAAAACACTCTGGAGGGAACCAACAGTAGAATAACAGAGGCAGACGATAGGATAAGTGAGGTAGAAGATAGAATGGTAGAAATAAATGAAGCTGAGAGGAAAAAAAAAAAAAGAATGAAAAGAAGTGAGGATAACTTCAGAGACCTCTGGGACAATGTCAAACACCCCAACACTCGAATCATAGGAGTCCCAGAAGAGAAAAAGTCCATATTCACATTTTCATACAGTGAAAAAAAATATATATATACATAGTTTGACAAATTTTATAAATATCAGATGACAATGCAAA
The DNA here is from genome assembly GCA_917880005.1 of Nanger dama. Classification (NCBI taxonomy): domain Eukaryota; kingdom Metazoa; phylum Chordata; class Mammalia; order Artiodactyla; family Bovidae; genus Nanger; species Nanger dama. Next base: position 10,381,236 of record CAKJTW010000020.1, read on the forward strand.
AATACCTGTCCTGTTTCCGGGCGAACTCCTATCTTCTCCGGAAATCCTCGGAGCTCTTTGTACTTTAGCTGCCTTTGCACTGCTATTTATAGCTTTAATGGCAGTTGGTGCAGCAGACTGCACTGATGCTGGAATAATCTGCACAGCTGCAAAGCAAGACAAGGGGAAATTTTTTTTTCTCCTTCCAGTACAGACAGAGAAAAAACTACTGAAAGAAAATAAAATGCAATTAATTTAACTGATGCCTAATTACCTGAACAAAAGTTCAGAGAATAAGGTATAATGTCTGCATTACTGTTTATGAATCTTAAGTGAATAAAAGTTGGTTTTCTTATTTTGGAAAAACTTATTGATGTATATATAGTAGATAAAGTTATAAAAATCTATTTTTAAAAAGTATTTGTTCGTAAGAGATGGTTTATCAAATTTTGAAGAATGAGGACAAATGAGAATTCATGTTCCACTGCTGACAGGAGTACAAACATACCATCATTTTGAGAAAAACTTTAGTAATATCCAGTAAAGTTGAAAGGGTAGAATCCTATGAAATCACAGCCAGAGAATCTCACACACATTCTTACAGATATTCATTCAATGATGTTCACAAAGTTTTAAAAATGATAAATGGCAGTGAAAATAAAATCGAGCCACAGATATCAACATAGGTCTCATAAATGTAAAACAAAAAAGCAAGCTACAAAAGGATAGACACAGTATATCACCATCTTTACCCAAAAGTTTATACATGTATAAAATAATGCCCTGAAGTGTTTATGGTTATAGAAGTTCATAAAAATATAAAATATGCATAGAATAAGAAACCTCAAGTTCAGGGCAGTCATTTAAAATGGGATCTACAACAGGTAAACTTAACATATAAAATTTTATCTCTTATGGTATATGCAGATGTTGGTTGTACTTTATGTCTTTGTATATCTAAAATATTTCATAGAAAATTTACAAATTAGCTTTTGTTTTTACTACCTTGCAGTACTAAATGGAACATTTCTTATTGATAAATCAACCCTATATTATGGGCACATGAATACTCACGTTGATCAATTGTAACTATCTCATTCATCTGTTGTTCTTGGCTTGCCAATACATCTGAAGAACACACATAAAAGTTTTTGTTTTCATTTAAACCACAAATGCAAACTCTAATTCAGTAAAATTCAATTAAAAAAAAAACGACCACCACCCTCCATGATTAGAACAAAAACCAAGAAAACAAAAAAGCAAAACATCAAATAATTGAAACTTATTGGCCTAAGAACCTAAAAAATACTTCACAGTCATTTTACAGGGAATAGATATTTTTAAGAGATGCAACAGAAAGAAAGCTCCAATTCAATGTTCAGAAAAGTTATTCAGAGAATCTGGGTTTGAAAATGTCTATTATAAAGCTGTTTTTTTAGGCTTTATGTAAAACAGGAAATATTCAAGATCAGATCACCAGACTGAAATTATTTAGATACATTTTCTTCATTAAAAAGGCTCTTTCAAGATGACTGGAGAGATCATCATAATTTGGTGTATGCATGATCAAATGCCCATTTAAAAAAAACCTGCTTTAACTTTAGAATACTTCTTCTAAAGATAGATAGCCAAATTTTCAGTGGAATTACAGCTGTTCTTGGTGTCACAAATGAACTAAGAAATTTAACACATCTACAAATATAGGTCTCAAATGAGGTACAGTGAAGGGAACTCCCCATGGTCATCCAGTGGTTAGGACTTTGCTCTCTCACTGCCAAGGGCCCAGGTTCAGTCTGGATGGGAAACTAAGATCCCACAAGCTGCGCAGTGCAGCCAAAAAACACAAAAACAAAAAAAAACCCCCAAAACCAAACAAAAACCGCCATGAGTTACAGTGTAAAAGGTCCTAATATAACCGTTTGGAGAACCATTCATTACTCATCCCTTGCTATTTCCTACTGAAATGTTATTCTTCACCTCTCAGATAAGAGTTACACTTGCCAGTCTGTATCTCTTCAGCCTTTTTAGTGCCCATCACAGACTTGGATACTTCTCTCTCCAACTGAAGTTGTACCCACCAGCAGTCATCTGTGTACCGAGCTGAGTCCTGGGATCCTAACACAGTTCTATTGAGAATGCCACACCAGGCTCCAACATCAGGCACAGAGCTGAAGAGGACTGGCAAACTAAAGAGAGATCCGACTCCTACTTGTCAGATAGGAGCTTTCTTTGGCGGGGGTTCCCGAGTTTGGGAATGTAAACAATTAAGTGAGACTAGCCTCAGATCTGGGTTCTGGTCTTAGCACTAACTTATTGGCTGTATGACAACAGTAAATTATTCAACCAATCTGAACACTTACTTCTTCATAATGCAATGAGATACATCCACCTACCACTTTATGAGGCTGTTGTGAGGATTAAAGAAAAATATTTTTAAGAAGTACAATACCTGAAATATAGTTAACTTTCAGTAAGTTGAAGACACTATTCTTTTATCCAGATTCATAGTTCTGAGTATTCTCCTCAAGGACAACTGTCCTGAAGAAAAATTCATGCTTTATATTTGTGGTATATTCCCCCAAATTTTATAAAAGTGTTATTGAAATGAAACTGTTCAACTCCTGACTGTGACTGAACACAGTACCCTAGCTTAAAAGAGACAAAGAAGAGTCACCACTACACGGCACAGGCATTATTACCAACCTGTTAAGATCAGCCACTCAGCCCTGATTTTTGGACGGTAGTTTGGTGTGTTTCCTGGGAACTCTCAAGATATTAACAGAAGGCAGAACACAGAAACAGAGGGGCTTTTCAAAGGCTGGTCCAAGACCACACAGACACTCTAAATATCAAATTCCTTCTCCAGCCCTCAAACCCTGGTCCTGCATAAAGGAAGCAGAGCCCTAAGGGAAAAAGATCTAGGGTGTATGGAGCAATTTTATGCAAACTCTGAACACTGAAGGTATAAGGCAATTCTTTGTCCCAAAGAAAACTCTCAGCAAACTGAGTTTTGTGCCTCTGGCCACAGAAGACATATTCACACCAAGAAGGACACCACAGAGAGCTAGGACTCCTGGAACATTTCCTAATTATCCTCTCCATGTATGGTAGGACTTGGATCAAGTTTCACTAGAAGGGAAACTGCAGGAGGCTGGTGGCCTGGGTGGGAAAACTAACACAAATACTTATAGAAGGAGGTCTGTCTGTTCAGTACTGCTTCTCCTTGATAAATCACTCAGGAACAGATAGTAAATGCTAGGTTACTAAGGACATGCTATAGACTTCACTCTACAAGAGGGTCCAGAGAGCTAGACTGTGTCTCAAGGAGCCTGTTCTGAGAAGCTAGGCTTGTGAATTACAGAAAGGCAACCAGACATAGCCTTACACATCACCCTACCCATTCCCAGATTCTGAGAATTAGATGTCCAAACCCAGTGGAATTTCCTTGCCAGGCAGAGCAAAGAATCATGGCCAGATAAGCAAGGAATTCCTTAAGATATTCATGTAGGCCATGGGGCTGTTACATTTGTAAACAAAACAATTCCAAAGCAGAGCTCTTCTGTACAAGACCCATTCTACTGCAAGAAGATGGAAAGATACATAAGATTTCTCACAGCCCCCTGTGCCGGGAAAAGCCTCTGAATGAGCTTTAACATTTGAGAAGCCCTAGGAGAGCCAGAGAGAAACAACAAAGTGCCGATCTGGGATAGACAGCAAAAATCATGAACTTGAGAAAAACCAAACTGCCGTCTAAACACTGTCCTTGTTCTATTCTTGAGAGTTCCTACAAGAAAATGTTTCTGTAAACATGACTCACATGTTAAAAACCTGAAATATTCCAGAATTTACCTTACTCATTTAAAAAGCTCTACGGAGAAGAAAACCTGTGACACCAAGGATAAACTTTAAATTAGAACATACAACTTATTTATCTGATAGGAACTGAAACTAGAAATAAACCTTGTAAATGTAATTAATCTACTAAATCTTTTCAATACTTTTCCTCCTAATATTTAATAGAACCAATACGAGAGAAGATAGTGCCAATAAAACAATGAAGGAAAGCCTCTCCACCGAGCTTATTTCTTATTCAACAGCAGATGAAATCCTAAGCATTAAATGACTGAAAAATCCCTCCACCAGAACTGTTCCTTAATTGCGTACACAGTAGGATGAAATGCTACCATTTATATTTTCATCCACAGTGATTATAAAAACAAAGTCAGCATGTCCTAGTCACTCATTCTGAAAAATATGTTATTTGGTCAGCGTTTCTGATTTATATAACAATGTCAGGGAATGGATTACTACTAACATTTTAACAGTCACTGAAATATAACATGGATTAAAATTCAAACAAAATAATTTACATATATTTGAGCTCTTTTGGTTGGACAGCTTTAATCATCAAAATAATTTCTGTTGAGCAACATGGAAACACTGTAACCAGTGGCTTCCAATTCAAGATGGTGGGTTGCATACTTAACTCGATTTCCTCTTTCTCCCTTAAAATCCCATTCGACTAAAAGAAATTTTAAAAGATTTAATCCCCATAATGAAGAGGATGAGAGAGAAGCCATCTGTGAACAAATAATCGTAAATTTCTAAAAGATGAGCATCAATGAAAGAACTGACTGATGAACCAGAAGTCAACAACTAGAATATATGAACAGAGCTAATTGCAAGGCACAGAATCTTATTCGGATAGAACAGAACTTGGAGTCTAGTGTTAGTCTGCCTGGGTTTGGATCCTGGTTCTGCCACACCCTAGTTCTATAACCTTGTGGGGGGCTCTCTAAGCCTCAGATTCCTATCTGAAGAAATAAGGAAAGTAATGATCTCTGGCTTTAGTATAAGATTAAATGAGATTATACATACATATTAGCACATCACAGCCTTATACAATAAATGTTAATTATTACTGCTGTTAGCAATGAACAATTAAGATGAAAACAAATTATAAAGAAATACAATTAAATTTAAGTTATAACGCAAATAAGATAATAGTTTCAATTTTATACATTTTCGAAGAAGTTCCAGATGACTCCAGAGAATTTCTCCCCGAGGAACTCGCTGAAAAAAATCTTCTTGGCTGAGACTACAGAGTTCTCGTCCAGAAATATTCAGTGTAGTGAGGTCTATATCAGTCATGCTGAATTCCTTCATTACCCAAACCACCCAATGCAGGACTTGGTCCGTGGACCACTGTATGGGATCTAAAGACAAACATTACCATTAGCCTAGCTGCATCTTAGATATTACAATTTATAGTTAATTTGCCAACACACACACACAAAAACACAGATAAAATCCAGACAGGTTTTTTCTCCCCCTGCAAGTAAGTGAACTCATTATATGAAATAAAAAGATGCTTACACTCCATTTTCTTCTTAGCTCCTTTTCAACTCCTTAATCTAAAATTTGATGGGTTCACTGTTGAGACCTGACAGAAGCCATGACAAGCTTCAAGGACTAAAGTAGCCAGAGCTACAATCACAGAAAAAGCTGGGTCATTGTCCACAAGGAGCTGAGATCATCATCCCCCGACCTTGAGACTCAGCCGGTCAGCATATTCCCTGTAGCCTGGTTAGAACTAGCCCAGATAACACGAAAAGTCCCTTAAGCGAGCCCGCATGCGCAAAATTTAGCCAATTAATAGATGACAAGAATCCCTTGCAATCAATCCGCCCTTGCCAACTCACTGTCTTTGTTCTAAGTCTATAAATACTCCTGTAATTCTGGGCTCGGGGCTCTCTGCCTCACTTCACTGCGTTGGATGTGACAGAGTGCCCTGACTCGAGTTAGCAATAAACTCCCTTCTTGCTTTTGCATTGCCGTGGTGGACTTGTTCTCTCAGTCTATTCGGAGACTTGGACTTGGAGCGTAACATTCACATGTTTCTGCATCAGTTAGTTTGGAATTTTATTAAGAAAAAACAAAATGCACAATTGCTCTCCAGTGAGCCAAATGGAAGAATAAAATACATGATTACCTTGTAGGAAATGCCCCCTCACCAAGTTAATATTCAGTTTTTTCCATGTCTACAATGTTTATTTCTTATAATTCAGTTTTGTATCTCCAACAGCTATTTTGTATTGAAATCCACCAATGAGCCCCTGATGACCAAATTTAGTAGATACTACTCAGCCAGCATTCTTTGACTTTCTCAGCAGCATTGAGACTTGTGACCATCTAAAATTCCTCCTCAATTTCAATGGCACTATATATGTACAATTCTTATTTTTCTTCTATCTGGTAAGCTATTTCATGTCTCCCCAACGTCCTGTTCCTCAACTTTGAATGTTGACAAGGTTTAGCACTGTGTTATCATTCATTTTCTCTCTCCACCAGAGTTTATACCTACTTTTATGACTTTAATACAAACTCGATGTGACTTCATCCCAGATAACAAACACCTTTATCTCCAGTCCAAATCTTGTGCCCCTGAAACTACTTTCTGGTGACCCTCAAGTGAATATGTACTCTTGAAAATCAAGCACTATCAACACTTTCTCTTGAAAAATCTTTCCAATACCAGACTTTCCTACCTTCCCCACAAAGGTTTAGAAGGCATGGACTGTCTTTCTTATGCACCACTGAAAGCCCAGCATTTACCATGATGCCTAGCTCAGGAAATATGTAAATGTAACCAATTCTTATCAATATTATTATAGCCTAGTCACCCGAGCTTGAGAAGTTAGATAAATATTCAACTCTCCCCTCTCTAGCCTCATGCAATCCATCAACCAGCTGATCAGTCCTATCACTATTTTGATTCATCTCCTTTCTGCTCCCACAGCAATCACCTGGTCTAGGCTAATCTAAATGTTATTACCTAGACACATGGAAACTACCCGCTCCAAATTACATCACATTCCACTGCCACATTCATTTTCAATTATCAGCTGCATCAATCAAAATCAATTCTATAATGCTACAGAGTAATTCCTCACCCACTGTATGTTCTTACTACTCAGCACACTCCCACCTCTCAGCTTTGCATAAACACTTCCTGTCTCGAATGTCCAGAAGTTTCCTTGTCTACAATAAACTCTTTCCCAATTTTCCCCCAGATCACTATGATCCCTTTGAGATTCTAGTGATATGTTTCTTTTATACCAGTTATTGACAATTTAAAACATGTCACTTTTATGGAAACTACTTCTTTTTATTGTTTCTCTCTTTAAATTATGAATGCTCATTGACTCACTGGAAACGACTCTGATGCTGGAAGGATTGGGGGCAGGAGGAGAAGGGGATGACAGAGGGTGAGATGGCTGGATGGCATCACGTACTCGACTGAGACTGGAGTGAACTCTGAGATGGTGATGGACAGGGAGGCCTAGCGTGCTGCGATTCATGGTGTCGCAAAGAGTAGGACACGACTGAGTGACTGAACTGAAGGGCAGGCAGGATTTAAAAAAAAAAAAAAGCGTGTCATTGTATTCCCAGCACTAACATGGATTAACAGTCAAAAAAAAAAAAAAAAGATACACAGAAAATCTATTTATTTCCTAGAAGTTCTATATTTAAACTTATTCACCATAATGTCTTCTATGTCAAGCCTAAATATTATTCTACCTAACATAATTATTACGTATTTTATTACCATAGGGTATCCCAAGACGCTCTTGCTCTTTCCTATAACCTTCCAGTGCAGCCGCCCATCTGGTCACTTGTTCTGACGTTTCATCTGAAATGGTCGTAATGTGTTTTGTGCCATCAAGAGTTATCACTTGAGCTTCCTCAACAAGATGTGCTTCTGCTTCCGCATGGTGAGCGTCTGGATCAATAACTACTTCAACTGTTTCCGCAGGTTTAACAATTTCCAGGATATTTAGCTTTGGTTCAATTCCTTAGCAATGATTAAAAAAAAAAGGTATATCTAAGTGAAAACATGAAAGTAACACAGCAAAATTTAGTTTAGCTTATATGTTCTCAAATAGTAGAGCAAAACTCCATGTTAAATATTTTTAGCATTACGTCTAGAGAACTTGAACAGATTTCTATTAAATGACAAAAATAACAAACAGAACTTTGGAAGATCACAGGACAGTACTGTATCAGTATTAATTTCCTGATTTTGATAACTGTGGTCATGTAAAAGAATTCTTTGTTTTGGAAAACACACACACTAATGTTATTTAGAGACAGAAAAAAAAATCATGTCTCCATCTTATTCTTAACTAGGTCAAAAAAATAATGTGGGGATGAGAAAGAGACAGAATAAAGCAATGTAATAATAAAAGTTAACATTTGAAGAATCTAGGAATTCTTTTATTACACTTGCAATTTTTCTATAAATCTAAAATAATTTAAGACCACCGCCACCATGCATACAAACACATACACCTTACTTACAAACAGAGAAAAAGAACCAACATTTAACAGGAAATTAAAACTATACTAGGGAGAGTATAAATGAGTAGCTACTCATCTTTAAAAGTTTAAAAAGTCTTTCTAAGCTAATTAAAATTATTTACTGACTCCTTGTCTTTTTAGAAGATAAAGTACATGTTCTAAAACTAGCCCTTTATGAAATAATCATAGTTACTTATGGTAAAATGACAGTTCTAAGGAACTATCATACAACTTAACAGCTACCGTTTGCTCACTGATTTAACTACATCAAAACATAATCCAAGTGTACTGAAAGAAAAAATAAAACTCAATTTCATTTTTGTAAAGTTCAATCTCAAAAGCTATATTACAGAAAAATATACTGCTTTCATTCATTAGGTGGTGTAAACAGAAGTTGCTTTTTTCCAATGTTCATGAGAAAAAAGATTGCAATTTTTGAAAAAAATTTTCCTAAAAATTATTCGTTAATCCCCCATCAAATTTCATCAAGTCAACTCTTCTTAAACACACTTGCACTGAGAGGTCACTAAGCTTTTAAAGATAAAAACAAAGACTGATTTTTCTTTCCTGTTTCCAACAATAGGAAAATTCTGGGGAAATTATGCATCATAAGTAGGTAATTACCACTTTCATACTGTGGAAAAAACTTTGATTTGTGAAACATAATTGTAAGCAATCTAATGTGTTCCACCTGATTCACTGGAAAAGACTGTGATGCTGGGAAAGACAGAAGGCAAAAAGAGAAGAGGGGAGCAGAGGATAAGATGGTTACACAGCAACACTAACTCAATGGATATGACTTTGAGCAAACTCCAGGAGACAGTGGAAGAGAGAGGATCCTGGCATGCTGCAATCCACGGGGTTGCAAAGAGTCAAACATGACTAAGCAACTGAACAACAACAAATAACATGTTCAGAGATTAAAATTAGTCTAAAACTCTGGTTAGAAATTTCAACAAGCCCATTTAAAAACTAAAATCAATCTACCAAAAATGGTTTCCTAATTTTCTAACTTGTGTATTTGCAAAGATCAGTAAAACACTGTATGGATATGGCTGACTGGGTCACCCCACAACCTTTGCAAATTCCTCTCTGTGTGCTAAACTGCAGAGACTAGATTTCCATGCAGGAATACAGGTGTGACTTAGGCTCCAGAATTATTGGCATGAGCGCTCTACTTGGAAATGAGTTAAGAGGGGCGCTGGCTAATGTGGATCACTGAAAAGGGAGCATAGTTCCAAGTCAACAGCTACAGTGATGGCTCTCAGATCTGGCATTTTCCAGACCCCAGCAGAGCGGCAGCTTCCTGGGCAGTCTAATTTTGCAGGGTGGCTGAGGCATTTTTAGAAAGCCAACTAGCCCATGTTCTTCTAGCCCTCCCTGGGATTCTGTTATTTACTATCCTATGATATATTCTTTCCTGATTAAAGTAGGCAGAATGTGTTATACAATTTGCTTCATCCTGACAGATAAAACAATGAAAAGCATGAATATTTAACTATAACATCACATTAACTAACTTACACAATCATCTAAAACTTATAAAACTGAGTTCCCATATTAGAAAAACATGAGTTAAATTTTTAAATGACAACACTAAAATTAACTTACCTTGGTAAGAAATTACCTGTACACTAAGCTGTACAGTTCCATCTGTCTTTACTCCTTGGTCAAATAAACTTCGTTCTGGATCCAGCTAAACATGGGTAAAAGGATTAAGATTACTTTAGCTCAGTCATCTGGTTTAATATAAATGGATGTGCCAAATAAGACCTAATTACTAAGGTATACTAATTAAATTACAAGAACACATTTAATTATTCAAGTTGTCATATCATTTAATTCTTTGCCCAAACTGAAAAGGATTTCACCACTGTGTTAGCAATTAGGGACAACACAAACAGGACTTGTTTTAAATAGTGGTTTTCTCTAGCTCTGGAGTATAGTTTAGAATTTTAAATAATGCCAAAAGGCAACTATTATTTCTACAAAAGTATTTCTGGTAGAAGATAATGCAGTTATCTGCCATGAATAAGCAAGAATTTTTTATTAGTGGGGACAATTTATACAAATTTATTTATCTACTTCTTGCCAGATCTCTTCATAACCAAGGAGACACATTTAAGATCAGGGTTAATTTAATTTCTGATCATGAAGTTAACAAAGTTAAAGGACTTACAACCATGCTATCTGATCTAGCTATGAATATCTTTAGTCATAGTTCTTTACCTTTCAGTATCAGTGCTTTTCAATGTATTTCACACAAATGGCAAAAAGAACTTCTGACTTCTGGATATTTTATCAAGTTAAAAAACATGTTTCTATTAAATTATTTTGAATAAGGTATATTTCTGTGTATACATACAGCTGGAGATACAAAGTCCTCCCACTCTTATTCCTAGAATTCAGCCAATATGGGAATCATGGTACAAACATATTTTCTAAAATGAAAAACGTCATACATATAAAGCCTAAAATCTTAAGTGACTGCATCTAACTTAAATAGAGACATGACAAACTGTGTAACCCTGCAGGCAGACAGGTCAAACGTGGCAGCTTCACTCCTTAATACAACAGTCTCTGTATGACATTTTGCTAAAAATTCTCCTGAGATTTCTCCCCTCTCAAGTAGACACTGGTAATGATATTATCAACTAGAAGCTAAAGCCTGTGTAGCTCTGAAACAGGATTCTCTAGTTCAGTAAGAGCTGGTACAAGGACAAAACTCAAGCATGGTATTTGATCTTGGGTCATATTCCTTAGAGAAGCGCAACTCAATTGTTGTTCATCAGCTTTAAAGTCAGCACTTATCTGAAAATATAAAAGCATTTGTATTACACAAGTGGCAAGCATTCTGACTCCAACTATATTTGCTTTAAATGATATGGAGAACAGAAGTTGCTATCCTCATATTCTTTTTGAAGAGAGGAAGGGAGACAGGAAGAAATGAAAAATGCCCTAGATGCAAAGCTAGTTCTGAATTCTACAATACTATAAATTATGCATATTCCCATTTATTCAACCAATATTCATTTATTTATTTACTGGTGGTAAGGAAAGTTTGCTTTATTTGGGAGGCTGACAATTGGTGGGGAGCAGACTCCTATCCAAAGGCTGACTCCCTCCACTGAAAATCAGTGGGCAAGAGCTTTTATAGATGGAAGGAGAGGGCTACATGCAAAAATAGTACAGTCAGCTCTGATAGTCATCTTGAAATTGGACATTGGTGGTGTGACCGATATCATCTTGGTTGTTTTAAGTACAGTTAATCTTAGTTCCAGGGTCAGTCTGTTCCCATTTTCTTAAGGCCAATTCTTGGAACTGTGGCAGCTTATGGTGTGGCTACAGTCTGGTCATCATGTAGTTAAACTTCTTCCACCTGGTGGGGGTTTTAGTATCTATAAGACAGCTCATAGGATATGATAGCCCTTGAGAAAGAACTAAAGGTCCTTGACTTTGCTTAGTGACTAAATTATTTTTGTTTTGTCATGACTGTTTTCCTTTGTTTCTTCATTTTCTCCTTCTCTAATTAAACTTATTCTTTGGCTAAAGTTTTTTTCACGGACAAAATGTAGGCTGAGGACATGGGAGGCAAGGCCCGGTGCATTGTTATTCAGGCGCTCAGCCCTGTGCCACTCTTTGTTAACCCGTGGACTGCAGCACGCCAGGCCTCCCTGTCCTTCACTACCTCCCAGACTTTGCTCAGACTCATGTCCATTGAGCTGATGATGCCATCCAACCATCATCCTCTGTTGCCCTCTTCTCCTCCTGCCTTCAATCTTTCCCAGCATCAAGGAATTTCCAATGAATCAGCTCTTTGCATCAGGTGGCCAAAGTATTAGAGTTTTAGTTTCAGCGTCAGCCCTTCCAATGAATATTCAGGGTCAGTCTTCTTTAGGATTGACTGGTTTGATTTCCTTGCTGTTCAAAGGATTCTCAAGAATTTTCTCCAGCACAATTCCCTGGGTGCCTAGTGGTTAGGATTTAGCTCTGTCACTGCTATGGCCCAGGTTTGATCCCTTCAACCAATATTTATTGAGATCCTATGATAGGCTGGCTACTTTGCAGGTTAAAACTTTCATTTTATATAGGTCAGGTACTGTAACGGCAGCAACAAATGTCAGAGCTAAAAGACAAGTAAGAGTCCAAATTCCCCTTAATTTTACATGTAAGAAAAAAACAAGATAAGTCCAGTGACACTCAATTATGCAAGGAAAACTTTCCTAAAAAGTCAGCCTCAAACAAGTGAAGAAAGTTGTATAGTTACAATAGGCCTCGGTTCAAATTCCAATGCACCCCACTACATGGGGCAAATTATTTAATTTAAATCTCAGTTGCTCCATCTGCAGATTATGATTAAGAATGTGCCAACTTCAAAGACTGCTCTGAAGAATGAGATGATTTAGAAATGTCTTACAACCATATAACTCTAGTTCACCAATTTATTTTTTTCGCCGTACCTCACAGCATGCAGAACTTCCCCGACAAGGGAAGATCCCCTTCAGTGGAGGTGGGGAGTCTTGACCACTGGGCCACCACGGAAGCCCTGGTTCAGTTATTTTTAATGGCTGCCTTGAATTCTAATCAACAGAATTTATTTATCTTATTCCCTATTTTGGGCTCATTTGAGATGTTTTTAGTTTCTGCACAGCTATGCAATCTACTCCTTTGCTCACTGAGGGGAGCACTTAAGAAAATTCCTTGAGGAAAGCTGCTAAATATTTCACATTCAACATTAAGACACTAAATACTAAGTTACCGTCCAAAAAGATTATGTTAATTCACCCCTATGAATTATGTTATAAATTATGTTAATTCACAGCTGAGAGAAGAAAAACCTTAACTCACAATATTATTAGACTCACATATATTCTCTTTAGAACAGCAACTCCCCTCCTCTCCTCCCCTAATATTTATTAGCTTGCTGGGGGAAAAAAGTATGGTTAGATTGCAACTAAAATTCACAAATTTCATCAAAACATTTTAACTTATTCTACATCAGCATCTTATTTAAAAATAGAGAAGACACATGATTTGAATTTTTAAAAAACTAAGGCAGAAGTTCTGATTTGTGGAATAGCTATAATACAAAGCAGAGGGAGAAGGAGTGGAGAATAAACCAAACCAAACATTTGAAAAGATGACATGATACATGTAATACAGCGTTAGAAAAACAAAATAAATCCCTAGTACTTATTCATATGTTCAAGAAAGGTCTGAAGAAACTATTTGAGCAACCCTATATAGGCAACTGCTTTTTATACATAAAAATACTCCCTTTCTTGAAAAAAATACCATAAAACACGACTATAAATATGCTGCAAACATATTATTATTATATTACCACAGGTAAACTCCTATTGCAACATATAGTGGTATTTAAATTTTTATCCAAAATTTACTGCTAGAGCAAACACAGATGGAAAGGAATATAAAATCATTTGGTCAAAAATCTAAAAAAGGAGGAAATGAATGTACAAACAAGTTAAAAGTTAGTTAGAAACAGGATGTGAAGGTACAGTTCTTCAACTTTCAAGGTCACTGTGCTTCTCACTATGTTTAAGCTCTGATTAAACTGTATTTAAACTTCTCATTTTACATTTGTCCAAGTGAAAAAGGAAAGTTTATTACTCAATCTTTTAAAAATAATTCTAAATGGAAATGTTTCTGAAAGAACTCTATTTCTAAATGCTTACATTTTATAAAAATATAGGTCAAATGGAGAGAAAGGGGGGATAAAGGCTATAGTTAGAAAAGGCCAATACTAACAACAAAGCCATTTCTAATGCAGACATAAATGCTGAAATACAAATCTCAAAAAAGAAAATAATAATACCTGGATATCTTGCAGGCAAATTTCGTGAGCATCCAAAGAACACTGTAGTCTTGGTTCTAGTAGTTTCTTTAAATTGCCTATTGGCTCATTGATGTCTATGGCCTGACTTACACATTCAGCTGGAGTGTAGGTCTGTTCTACAATGCTGAAGAATACAGTGTTAGAGGGCCCAATGTTAAAGAATGTAACGGTTAACAATTACCTTCTTACCCTGGATATTAACCCAACAATATGTTCAAAACAAAATTCAATTCCAAAACACATTTCTGGTCTTTGAAACTCATTTCTGCACAGACACCTTTCATAGTGGTAGGCTCATCGTCAACTAGTGTTGCCAAACTTAATAACGAATCACATTACACAAAGAAATGCAAGCTTGAAATTTAAGGCACCTTTGCAAATAGACCACATCATACACACACACACACACACACACACACACACACACGTACGTGTGTGTGTATGTGCATATTAATATTGCTTACACTAAAATATTTAAGGGAAATGTCTGCATTTATATTTCCAAGTTATTTTGAAGAATTTCAGGCTCAGAAAGGAATATAAAAAGTCTCCTCAAAACCTGTATGGTAGCTCTACTTCCCAGAATCAATAAAATAATTCAAGTTATAAGATATGAAAATACAGGTTATATAAAATATTTTCCATCTAATCTAATCTGAAAACTACTGGTTATAATCAGTCTAGATTCACCTTAAAAAGTTATATTCTTCCTTTAAAACTCTCTATGTGCTCTTTTGCATTTTTACTTCACATTCTAAGTTCTACAAAAAAACCGTTAAGTTCCTTAAGAGTAAAATCTTTGGTAAGTAATTCTACATATCTTTTGTTTGAGGCCAAATGGAAAGTAGATACCAGTAAGTATTTGCTGAATTGGTAAATCTATAATCAAGTTTCACATGTTTAATATAAATATGGTTTAAATTTCACAGTTGTCAAAAAGTGTGTTCTTAAAATTTGTCATTACATTTTCACATAAATTCCACATATAATTCAATAAATACATAATATTCAGTGAATATATGTGGCCTAAATTCCTAAAACTTAAAATTTATAAAAATTTATACAAGAGACCACTCATGACTAAAAAAAAATTATTTTAAAATAATAAACATTTTATTATTATTACTGTTTGTTAAGGTAGATTAATTGGGTCTTTTGGCTATGTAAATATTTTCACAAATTCTTCAGCTATAGCAGAGTGGGCTATATATTTCTTTTTTTGGTAACAATAATCTTTACAAGAGTCAGATGTCACTTTAACACAGATTTTAAGGACCCATTTTACATAGGCTCAACATTTAAAACATTTTTTAATATTCTGTTGCCATCATTTAAACCTTGGGAGATCCATATAAAAATCTGATTACCAATTTCCCTTGAGAAAATGTGGATGATCTCACATCACTGGATCGACATTCCTGCATAGCACTCTGCTACAACTAGACAGCCCTAACTGTCTGCTTCACATAGCTACTCTCCAGGTCAACAGTGACGACAATCACAGCCACTGCCAACCTCTTACATGAGACATCAACAATGGTTTTCTACGAAGTCAAACAGTAAAAACTTTACACTCTGTGGATCATCTATACATATATGTGTGTACGAAAACATATACTCATGTCAGGCTTCAAGAGAGCTCAAACGATCCTCACCTTCTAATATTTTCAGCTTTTTACAGTTCCCTCACAAACTGTCCCAAGGCTAGACTGTGTGACCAAAGGACCATGGCAGAGTGACACAAGTACTGCTCCTCAGATTAGCTGATTTAAAAAGACACTGTGGTGAACACACCCTGGGACCATTTGCTTTAGGGAAAGCCAGCCGCCACGTGGCGAGCAGCCCGACACAGAAGCCCATGTGCTGAGGAAGTGAATGGTGCTGTCGCCAGTCTCAGGAGTGATTTTAGAAACAGATATGCTACCATCAGCCAACACTTCAGATGACTGTAGCCCAGACAGACAGCTTAACTGCAAGCTCTTGAGAGTCTCTGAGCCAGAAGCAAGCAGCTAACTAACTGGATGAGAGGCTTCCGACTCTGAGAAACTCTGCAAATAACTGTTGGGTGTTTTAAGCTGAAAAGTTCTGGAGTAAAGTGCTACATAAATAAGTATATGTATGTATGTACATTCAGCCTATTGTTTCCTCTGCTGGAGAAAACAGCATAATCAAACATGCAGAACAGCTCCATTCAAAACTTAATGTCTCCTGTGCAATCACATCAAGGTATTTTAGACCTTTTGGCCAGGAAAAACGTTTCCATGCCAGGGCATGATGGGAGAGGACAGGGTGAGGTTTGTATTTTGAGCTAGAGCAAGACATCTTGCCTGAGCAAATGAGGCGGCCTGAGTAACCATGGCTTCAGGAGTAATCATGGCCTCAGGGCAGAAGAGCTCCTAATTAACTAGCACAAAAGTCTCAATTATGCGAGACAGAAAAGTTGCAAAAGATCTACTGCACAAGATTATGCCTACAGCTGACAACACTGTATGGTACACTTAAAAATTTACTGAGGGCAGATACTGTGTTAAATGTTCTTACCACAATAAAATAACAATTTTTAAACAATTTCAGGTCTTTCATCTTAGCTGTACGCTCAATCCTCAGCAAGCTACTCAACCTTAGTAACCTGTCTATTCCTACTGGAGTTCTTCTAAACCTCTGTTACTCTACTAAAGTTCTGTACCACTCTTCAGCCCCTCTTACTTTTAGTACATTATCTCAGCTCGTGCTTTCCAGAGTAAACTAGGACCATTAGTCATTGCCTTCCTTGTCCTTCCTGACTCCCAAATCCCTCTTTTCAGTCATATTCTCTCCTTGGATCCTGAACTCATTACCACTGCCCATCTTCCTTAATGGAGTAAGTAGTACTCTATTACTATTCCAAAAACTAACACCTTTCACATCTCTATATGCTTAGTACTATGATGGCTCACAACCAATCTAGACAGCATATTAAAAAGCAGAGACATTACTTTGCTGATAAAGGTTCGTCTAGTCAAAGCTATGGTTTTTCCAGTAGTCATGTATGGATGTGAGAGTTGAACTATAAAGAAAGCTGAGCACCGAAGAATTGATGCTTTTGAACTGTGGTGTTGGAGGAGACTCTTGAGAGTCTTTCAGTCCAAGGACTGCAAAGAGATCAAACCAGTCAATCCTAAAGGAAATCAGTACTAAATATTCACTGAAGGGCTGATGCTGAAGCTCCAATACTCTGGCTACCTGATGCAAAGACCTGACTCATTGGAAAAGACCCTGGTGCTGGGAAAGATTTGAGGGCAGAAGAAGGGGATGACAGAGGACGAGATGGTTGGATGGCATCACTGACTCGCTGGGCATGAGTTTGAGCAAGCTCTGGGAGTTGGTGATGGATAGGGAGGCCTGGCGTGCTGCAGTCCATGAGGTCGCAAAGAGTCAGACATGACTAAGCAACTGAACTGCCTGCCTGCCTGCCTGCCTGCCTGATGGCTCATACAGCTATGAGTTTCTTCAGATATAACGTAGTCTCTACCAGGGCAGATTAAAGTCTCATTTATTGATGTACTCCTGATAGTTACTATTTGTTGAACTAGTTCAGGCTGTGAATTAAACTCTTACTGAAATAAAAGAAATCAGCACTGACGAAAGGAAAAAGAATCCAACAGTGCCTGAAGGGTAGAAACCACCACAATCAACTGCTTGACCATTATTACCTATGCTTACTACCATCTTTAGTTTAAAATTATCTTTTCCTCCCAGCTACAAAGCCATTAGGTTAGAGGCAAAGGCAATACATTATCCCTCAAAATGATGAGGTCAGTTGGGAAGAAAAAAAAAAGGTCCTAAAAGAACTTGGCTATTCTTATTTTAATTAGGTATGTTTATAAAAAGTAGTAAATTAAAAAATACCAACCTTTCTTCGGTGCACTCTGCTTTCTCTGTTCCATCAATCTCGATTTCTATCAGCTCCTCTGCTTCTCTTTTCGTCATGGCTGAAGTATTTCAAAAGTTCAGCCCTACAAGAGTTAAATTTTAAGACATTCTGAAATGCATAAGCAGACACGTTACACAAGTAAAGACCCAATTCAAATAAAACCTGAGGGTAAGCAGAAGAGGAGGAAGCAATCTTCACATATAAAAGAAAATCCACAAGCAATATTTATAAACCAGTTTTTGTTTAAATGGTGTTTACCAGTCTGCCATGACATCAATATCATTCCCTTGGATTTACTGGGATGCTTTTGACCCTAGTCTCAGTCAACATATTAAGATTACTTCAAAATCAAGTGAAAGGCATGTCAACTGTATTACAGCAGTTCAATCTTAATAACAGATTTAAACCTGCACCTTAAAAATCAGCATGGGAATTCCCACTGGTTAGGACTCTGCACTTCCACTGCAGAGGGTGTGAGTTTGATCCCTGGTGAGGGAACTAAGATAATCACATGCCACACAGCATGGAGGAGGTGAGGGTGATCAACATGGAGTTGAAAAATTTACAACTGTCCAGCTAAAAAGCTGTACTTTATTAGCAGAGTTTACTGTAAACCACTATTGACAGAGTAAGCTAAATTAAAAATTAGCTAATTAAAAATTAACCCAACCTATGATTTATGTTACAAATTACATACCTTATACATGCCAGTACAATATTCTCGAATGGCAAAATAAAGTAACAAAATCATAGATATGTGAATTACTGCCCTGATTACACACTAGAATTCTTTATGATTATTTTTCAGATGTGGTTTTATACCTTTTAATCAAACTATTACAGCAGTTTTTAATTCTCGCATGTAAAAATTTTTACTTACTACATTAAACTTCCATTGATTTTTGTACCATTGATACATTATGTGCCATTCTGTACCATTTGCACTACCAATACTAAAATGTTATAATTTTATAAAATGCTAAGTAATGTATAAAATAGCTGCATATGTTGGCATTCCTTTATGGCCATTTCCAAGGTGTGAATGCTGTTAAGTTACCGGTTGTTGTGCGTGCCCAGCCAGTCAGTTGGGTTTGACTATTAGAGACCCCATGGACTGTAGCCTGCCAGGCTCCTCTGTCCATGGCATTTCCCAGGCAGGAATATTAGAGTGGGTTGCCATTTCTTCCTCCAGGGGATCTTCAGACCCAGGGATTGAATTCACATCTCTTGCATCTCCTGCACTGCAGACAAGATTCTTAACCACTGTGCTTCTTGGGACGTTTACTAATCAGCTGACCTTAAAATACAGAGATCATCCTCGATTATCCAGGTAAGTCCAGTGAAACCACAAGAGTCATTAAGAGAGGAAGAATCTAAAGAGATCCAGAGAGGTTCAAAGTGAGGACAACTGACTGGCTGATTGGCTTTGAAGATGGGGGAAAAAAAAAAAAAGCCAGAATCCAAGGAAGATAGGCAGTCTCTAAAATTTTGAAAAAGAAAGGAGACAGACCCTCCCTCCAGAGCCTCCAGAAGAAATACAACTCTGCCAACACCTGATTTTAGCCCAGAATGACCCATTTCAGACTTCTGAATTCAAGAATGTATGGTAGTAAGTTGGTGGTTTCAAGCCACTAAGTTTGTAGTAATTTGTTACTGTAGTTCTAGGAAACTAGTAAGTCTTCTTTCCCACTTTAGAGAGGGTTGTAACTCTCCTCGTGGTCCAAAAATCTCCAACTACTGGGGAGCTGGTTTTCTGGTAACTTAGTCTCTAAATTCTGGCATCTGAATCTAGACTTTCCGGTACAAAAATGATCTGATTTCTCCCTCATTATGAAGGCTCCTCTCACAGCTCTTTTATAACAAGGAAGAATAATAAGAAGAGGATGGGGCTGCCCACTGGAACAGACACACATCATGCACATCCAGCAGGATGCCTAGGCCCCAGCAGGTTTTGTTTGGGATGACAGAAGAATGAAGGGCTTTTGTTTTCCTTTCTTGCTGACCACAGCCTAGTCAGTCTTTCCTTTCTTCATAAAGCCTATTTCTTAATTGATACTATGTGTTAAAACTGTGGAATTCAATAGGAGCTCTAAAGCAAAACACTGGTGGCAGTAACCCAGTAGGGACCGACCTTATAGAACAGCATAAGCTCACCTGGGAAGACGTGTTTGTTGACAGATGTATACACAGAACTTTGAACAGTGCCGCTCCTTTTGTAGGCACTGTATTAAAGTGTGTTTAATAAGTGAATGTTATAACAACCAAAGGGGCTTCCCTGGTGGCTCAGCTGGTAAAGAATCTGCCTGCAATGCGGGAGACTTGGGTTCGATCCTGGGTTGGGAAGATCCCCTGGAGAAGGGAAGAGTTTACCCAATCCAGTATTCTGGCCTGGAGAATTCCATGGACTGTAAAGACAGCCCATGGGGTTGCAAAGAGTCGGACACAACTGAGCAACTTTCACCTATGAGCAGATCCTTGGGGCTCCTGTATTTCAAACAGTTGCCATTTTTGGACTTCCCTGATACCTCAGTCAGTAAAGAATCCACCTGCAATGCAGGAGACTTCAGTTCGATTCCTGCGTTGGGGAAGATATGCTGGAGAAGGGATAGGCTACCCCCTCCAGTATTCTTGGGCTTCCCTTGGGGCTTAGCTGGTAAAGAATCTGCCTGCAATGCGGGAGACCTGGGTTCAATCCCTGGCTCGGGAAGATCCAGGGATCCAAATTGCCATCATCCACTGGATCACAGAAAAAGCAAGCAAATTAAAGAAAAACACCTACTTCTGCTTTATTGATTATGTCAAAGCCTTTAACTGTGTAGATCACAACAAACTGTGGAAAATTCTTAGAGATTTGGAATACCAAACCACCTTATTTGAACACTGAGAAATCTGTATGCAAGTCAAAAAGCAAGTTACAACTGGACATGGAACAATAGACTGGTTCCAAATTGGGAAAGAGGTGCATCAAGGCTGTATATTGTAATCCTGCTTATTTAACTTATGCAGAGTACGTCATGCAAAATGCTGGGCTGGGTGAGGCACAAGCTGGAATCAAGATTGCCAGGAGAAATATCAATAACCTCAAATACACAGATGATACCTCTTTTATGGCAGAAAGTGAAGAGGAACTAAAGAGCCTCTTGATGAAAGTTAAAGAGGAGAGTGAAAAAGCTGGCTTAAAACTCAATTCAAAAACAAAGATTATGGCATCCGGTCCCATCACTTCATGGCAAACAGATGGGGAAACAATGACAAATTTTACTTTCTTGGGCTCCAAAATCACTGTAGGTGGTGACTGCAGTCATAAAATTAAAAGATGCTTACTCCTTGGAAGAAAAGCTATGACCAAGCTAGACAGCATATTAAAAAGCAAAGACATTACTTTTCTGATAAAGGTCCGTTTAGTCAAAGCTATGGTTTTTCCAGCAGTTACATGAGAGTTGGGACTATAAAGAAAGCTGAGTGCTAAAGAACTGATGCTTTTGAACTGTGGTGTTGGCGAAGACTCTTGAGAATCCCTTGGACTGCAAGGTGATCAAACCAGTCAGTCCTAATGGAAATCAGTCCTGAATATTCATTGGAAGGACAGATGCTGAAGCTCCAATACTTTGAACACCTGATGCAAAGAGCTGACTCACTGGAAAAGACCCTGATGCTGGGAAAGACTGAAGGCAAGAGGAGACGGGGACAACAGAGGAGAAGATGTTGGATGCCATCACCGACTCAACAGACATGAGTTTGAGTAAACTCCGGGAGTTGGTGATGGACAGGGAGGCCTGGTGTGCTGCAGTCCATGAAGTCACAAGTCAGACACAACTGAGTGACAGAACAGACTGATAAGAACCATTTCACACCACATAATTGACTCCAGAAATCTAGATGACTTACATGTGAAAGGTAAAGCTATAAAACAAATAGAAGAAAGTGGTGGAATTTTTCTTGTGGATAAAAAAGGATTCATTTCTTAAAATTCCAAAAACATATATCATAAGAAAAAAAATTGATAATTTCATTACATAAAAGTTAATAGACAGGATATAGCATAGAGAAAGACATTTCCAATATCCATATAAGCAAATAATAACTGGAATACACAGTGAACAAGTTGATAATAATCCCCAAAAAGTCAGAACAAATTAGAAAAGTAGGTAAAGAAGGAAACTCACCTAAAGGGAAACCAAAATGGCTAAGGACACGAGGAGCTGCTCACGTTCAAGCTATTCACTTTATTCCGTGTGTGTGTGGCAAAGATCAGAATGTTGAATACTGGAAAGAGGAGCAGCAGGGACCTTGGAGCACAGGGATCCTGCCTCTGCTGATGGAAGACAGAGAGGACTGCCTACTCTGGAGAAAGAGCTAGCAGCACTTTCTCAAATCAAGTGATTATACCTATGACCCAGCAATCTTGCCCTTAGATAAGATTCCAGAGACATTCTCACAGTGATTGATAATGGTATGTTAAGGGTAGCTTTGCTGGAGATAGCTGAAAGCAGGAGCCAATACACGAACCCTTGATAATAGAGTACTGCAGACACAAGAAAATGTGAAGGCAGCACACACTATGAAACTTTAGTAACAGTCAGAAACAAGGAGATAATGAACACACACACACGAAGCATAAAAACTGTACCAAAAAAGTGAGAAATGGACTAAGGCTTATGTTATAGCAGGACAGCATTTAAAAGGGTCATTTATGTTTTATTTTTCAGGGTCCATGAGCAAGTCCACTCCCATTTCCATAATCAACTTTTAAAACGAGTGAATTTTCTAGGGACTTCAGAAAAATAGAAAGAACTTTAGGAATTTCCCTGGTGGTCCAGTGATTAGAGTTCCATGCTTCCAATGTAGGGGGCTTGGTTTCCACCCCTAGTCAGGGAACTAATATCCCACAGGTCATGCATGACCAATAAAATTCAAATAAACAATTAAAACAAACAAAAAAAGAAAGCATTGTAAGCAGATAGGGTAGGAGGTCCCCAGAAAAGAAGAATCAGGCATGGCTTTTGACAAACAGAAGCCGTTTTTGTCCTAAAGCCACTTTGAGATCTAAGCCTAACCACAATGCTTACCTTTGAATAGATATCAGTAATAATGCTCTTAAGGAATAACAATAGCAAAGACAGTAAATCAGTATAGAAACTCCAGGTTCTGTTTCCATGGTAAAGATTAGCCTGAAGCACTTTCTTGAGCTGCTCAGCAGAATTTAAACCCTCCTCTAGTGGCAACCACTAGATCAACTATAACCCAAAGGATGATAATATTGATCTTTTCTGACCTTTGTGCCTTCAATCAGTTTGGTTGCTGTCAACCTCTGCCCCAATCCTATCTTGAACTCTCCTCTTCAAGCTCCATAAATATGCATGTACCCTTAGCTTAAGACTTTTCCCAATTTTGCTGCTTTGGGAAAGATCCCCTGGTGTTCTTCTTGCTCTAAGTAATAAATCTCTTCTGATCTTTTGGCTTGGTTGTGTCTTTTGTCTCACACCCACCAAAAGATGAATCCAGTTTTCTGAAATTACCAGAGAAATGGCCCTAAAGGCTTTGATCAACAGGGATACTTGGCACACCTTTTGACAGAAGCACTAAGACAGAGAGTTGTTAAAAAGAAATTTATACTGTGATCTTTCAAAAAGTTAGAGATCAGTCTCTAAAAGGTGCCAAAGCCGGGGTGGGGGTGGGGGCGATGAATCCAATACACTTTTGGAAAACATTGTGTAACTTAAGTCTCTGAATTGATCTTCTTTCTCAATTCTCTAAATTTAGCCTAAAGAAGCAATGGAGACATTTGGCAAGCTGTCCAAATCTTTGCTGTCATTGCTTGAGTGGGTCTTATCTCTTCTCCTTGGGCCAGCTGCCCAGGATTCTATGTCAATACTTAGAAAATGGAGAAGACAGCATTACTTGGAGACTTTCCACAGGAAAATGTCCCTTGACACTGGTTTTTCCTGGATTAAACCTAACCTGTGTTCAGAACACTTCACAAAACGAATACAAATATATATTTAACTAAAAATTCCAGGAAAGGCTAGTATTCTTAAAATAGTTATATTTACCACTATCTTTTAAAGCCACAGATAAACCCCAGAGATGGCAGCCCACCAGGCTCCCCCATCTTGCTGGGATTCTCCAGGCAAGAACACTGGAGTAGGTAAATGAAGGATAAATAAACACAAATGTAATCCAGGAGTTTTTCCTCAAGTTAAAAATACTGTTAAATATTCTGAGAAAAAAAGACATTTTTGGTTTTTAAAGATAAAAGTCAATAGCTAAGAAAAAGTAAACACAGACATCTGTGTGTATACACCCAGAGAGAAACCAAGTGTGGAGAAAGTGTGGCAAACTTGGTGTCTCTGGGGGTGAAGGTGTACCTTGTACAATTTCAGTGTATAATTTTTTGAATTTTCCTTTAGACTTGAAGTTTTATAAATAGAAGTTGGAGGGAGATAAGTCAACAGTTTTAATTGTTCAGCCTCCACATGCTCCTCCATTAAACACCTAGCTCATTATTTAGATTCTTAAGTTGATACACTCCTCACGTCACTGCTCCTGTAGACGCAATCCAGGTAAAACTGACATAAGTCCATCTAGCGTCAGAATTTGTCTGAAAATAATTAAGGCTGGAAAGCTTGGATCAAATCCCAAGAGAGAAAGAACTTATTGTTCCCTCCAGTTTTGAACTAGTTGACCCAGTTTCTTTTGACATTAAGACAATATAATGCCTAAGAACGTTATCCCTGCCCAGTTCTTTGCTTACGTGGACCATTCTAAACCTTTGCTGCCTCCACGACTCAAAACTACCGCGAGTCTTTCTAAATCACTAATCTCTTGCAGTGCAACCTTAGGCGTGGTCCTCCCTGCCGTTAACCTAATCAAACTGGGATTCCTAAACACAAAGACTTCGTTGGCTTATCTTCCAGCCTGCAAAAGCAAACTTAAAAAGCTGACAAGCTACACTAACCCATCGTTTTCTCGTCTCACTTCCTCGTTTTTAAAAGAAACCCAATGGACTCCACATATATTAAACAAATGGCTTTAACGCAACTGCAAGACAATTCTAGAAAGACCACTGGACGCGAAGGGAGAGCGCATCGCTGAGCTGGCAAGAAGATCGATATGGCATCGTCCTGTGAGATTCAGGGGCGTCGGGACCAGGTCCCGACCGCGGCGGCTGCGAAGCACGGCGGACAGCCGAGCGGGGGCACAGGGCGGAGAGGGGGCAGCGAGAGGTGACAGGAACTACCCCCGGCCCCGGGGGCGCGCGGCCTCGCGGGAGCCCCGCGCCGCGCGCCCCCGCCCCCTCCCCGCAGAGCCTCCCCCGCCCCTCCCCACCCGGCTCCCTCAAGTCTCCACGAACGGAAATGGGAGTCACAGCGCCGGGGACCAGCGGAAACAAAACACAGAGGCGGCCGCGGGGGCCGCGGGGGGGAGAAGGCCCCGGAACGAAGCCGGCCCGCGCGGGCCCGCGGTCTCTTCCTCCCCCGCGGCCGCACTCACCCGCTCGGGATTCGGCCCCGTCGCCCCCGCCCGCGCTCCAGAGCCGGCTGAGAAGCGCAGCGGCGCGGGCTCCACGTGCAGCGTCTCTCCCGGTAAGACCCGCAGCTCCCGCTACTCGAAATGGGAGGCCCCTGGGCCCTTCCCGCGAAAACGGCGCAGAGAAACTCCAACCACCCCCCCTCCCCGCCTCCCAGGCACCCCCGGGTCTGGGACTACAACTCCCAGCAGGTTGCGCGAAATGGACGCGTGAGGCAACGGAGGCTCACGAGGCACAAAGGAGCAGCAACGCCCCAGTTCGCTTTGTTTTACACTGTCACTTTGCACAGTCGTATACGCCAACAAACACCCCCCCTCTCCCCGCCAACCAAGGAATAGGACGCTGACTCGGGGCCGGGGGTACTGAACTAGGGGACAGGCCAGTCCAATGGCGCATGCGTAAACCACACGGTTTCCGAGAGGCAAAAGAGAGCGGGTCAAGTTGGGCAAAGGAAAGATGGCGGAGGCGTCACTAGAGGACCCGGAAGCACTTACCCTCCACTTCCTCCTCCTGTTTGGCTTCTGTCTCACCTAGAGCCGTCCGGTCGCAGAGTGTCTCCGAGACGCTTCCTGTCCGGTGAGCGTCGACCGTCTGAAACGGCGGCCCACAATGCATTGCGATGGCGGGTAGGCGGGTGGGGGCGGAGCCAGGGCCGGAAGTAGAACGGGGCGGCGGCGGCGGAGGCTGGCAGCTGGGCGCTGAGTGCAAGGTGACTGGGAGGGTAACTGGACTAACGCGGTCTCTTGGGACTTGGGTTCTGGGTTTCTTCACGAAGTCTGAGATGCCCTTTTCCCTCTAAGACTCTGAAAAGAGCAACCTTGTATCTCAGGGCGCCTTCACGGCCTGGCTCGGGGTCATTTTCGACCTCGGCGCTTTTCGGCCTTGAAGTTTGCTGTAGATTCCATAAGTAGCCAGAAAATCCCGCTCTGAGGGCCAGCCTGGCTCTCAGGGTGGCGCGGGCGACAGGGAGGCCGGCGCTTCGTGGACTTGGAGCCTGTCTGGGGCAGCCCAAGGTCATACCGTGTCCGCTGGGGCCGGTCTGCAGCCAGGCCTGCTCATCCGGGAAGCGTGGGAGGTGGTTCTGAACTATTTAGGCGTCGAACTTGAGAGAAAGACAATAGTCATCGTAAGTTTGGACGCCCCTAAAGATGTTGGTAGTGCTGAAACTTGGTTAAGCAGCTTTGGTTTTACATCTCTGTTTCCTGGAGGAAAGCGCTAACCTTGGACTGGCCAGTCATCACTGTAAACGGGAGAGCCATGCTTCCTCTCATCACAGGGTCTCTTCTTATGCTGTGTTCTTTGTGCTGTTGCGTTCCCCAGTTTTTTTGAGTATGTCCAATCCCTCTCATAGCTGGCGTGCGTGGCCTCGCATAGTACTCTAATAGAGGACTTAATCATAGTTGATACTCTATATACATATTTGGATTCCCTGGTGGCTCAGGCGGTAAAACGTCTGCCCGCAATGCGCGAGACCCGGATTTGATCCCGGGTCGGGAAGATCCCCTGGAGAAGGAAATGGCAACCCACTCCAGTATCTTGCCTAGAAAATCCATGGATGGAGGAGCCTGGTGGGCTGCAGTCCATGGGGTCTTAAAGAGTCGGACACGTCAATACCTATTTGTGTAATGACGTGTATATTTCTCAATAGATATTCAATCGTTGGGAGAAAAAAAATGGAACAGAGGAGAAGGAACAAGTTTTGATGGTGAGAGTATATGTTCCTTTTTAGATGAGTTTGAGAGCAAGATAAGACTTCTGAAGGGATGAGAAGTGTTGATGTATAGGTTTGGAATTCAGGAAGAAAACCACGCACAATTAGGGTGTGATTTGGGGGTCATTTGTCTTACTATCTGTGAAGGAGGCTCAAGAATACTTTGCTCTGTTTCTTAACAGGATTGCTGTAAGGGTACCAGGAGAGAATATGTATGGAAGTACTTAGCAGCATACCTAGATCTGAACAGACGTTAGGGTGACCCTACTGGGGAGTGTTGTTTGTGTTTATGTTGCCAAAAGGGAAAGTATACACTGAGTTGCACAATTTTAAAAATGTATTTGTGCCGTCAGATTCTGTTGTGTAACCTGGGATCGGTACTTACCTCTAAGCCACAGTTTCTGTATGTGTAAAGTGAGAATGACATTAAGGGAGCACCTTGGGTGTTAGTCGCTCAGTTGTGTCCCCGACTCTTTGTGACTCCATGGACTGTATCCCACAGGCTTCTCTCTCTCGTGGGATTCTTCAGTCAAGAATACTGGAGGGGGTTGCCATTCCCTTCTCCAGGGGATCTTCCCCACCCAGGGATGGAACCCTGGTCTCCTGCATTGCAAGCAGATTCTTTACGTCTGAGCCTCCAGGGAAGTAGCACCTTGCTGCTAAGTCGCTCCAGTCGTGTCCGACTCTGTGCACCCCCAAAGATGGCAGCCCACCAGGCTCCCCCGTCTCTGGGATTCTCCACTGGAGTGGGTTGCCATTTCCTTCTCCAATGCATGAAAGTGAAAAGTGAAAGTGAAGTCACTCAGTCGAGTCTGACTCTTAACGACCCCATGGACTGCAGTCCACCAGGCTTCTCCATCCAAGGGATGTTCCAGGCAAGAGTACTGGAGTGAGGTGCCATTGCCTTCTCCAAGTAGCACCTTAAGATCATTCGGATAGTTTTTTTCATCCCTTAGGTGAAGGATATTTGGTAGATTGTAGGATTTATTTTGATAGTCTTTTATGTGCTATTTTATGGGCTTCCTTGGCACTATTGATGTTTTGAACCAATATTTCTTTGCTGTGGGGAGGCTGCTATTGTTGTTGTTCTAGGATTTTGGCAGCATTCTGGTTTTTACCCACTAGAGGCTAGTAACATTCCCCCTGTCAGGACAACCAAAAATGTCTTCGAACATTGCCAGGCATTTCCTGTGGGACATCCCCAGCGCGATTAGAGAACTGCAGTGCCACTCTTCAGTCTTCTGGCTCAGTGCTTTCCAACTCTCACTAGTAAAGGGCCACTTTCCCCCTAGCCCTTGTGGATATCTTTGAAGAATCCAGTAAAAATGAATTACTGGAAAATTTAGTAGATGAAAGACAAAACATGGAGACACAAAATATGAACTCTTAATTGCTTCCCTTGTGGCTCAGCTGGTAAAAGAATCCACCTGCAATGTGGGAGACCTGGGTTTGGAAGATCCTGGAGAAGGGAAAGGCTACCCACTCCAGTATTCTGGCGTGGAGGATTCCATGGACTGTATAGTCCATGGGGCCACAAAGAGTTGGACGAGACAGAGCGACTTGCACTTTCACTATTGTATTCTGCAGATCACGAATTACTCTGTCAGATTGCTGTTAAAATTTCTAAATGCTTATTCCCAGTTTTGATAACTGCAGTGGAGCAGTAACACAGTACTGCCTCGGACCACAGTCCTTGGACCACACTTCGAGCAGTCAGTTCAGTCGCTCAGTCGTGTCCGACTCTTTGCGACCCCATGAGTCGCAGCACGCCAGGCCTCCCTGTTCATCACCATCTCTTGAGTTCACTCAGACTCACGTCCATCGAGTCTGTGATGCCGTCCAGCCATCTCATCCTCGGTCCTCCCCTTCTCCTCCTGCCCCCAATCCTCCCAGCATCAGAGTCTTTTCCAGTGAGTCAACTCTTCGCATGAGGTGACCAAAGTACTGGAGTTTCAGCTTTAGCTTCATTCCTTCCAAAGAAATCCCAGGATTGAGCTCCTTCAGAATGGACTGGTTGGATCTCCTTGCAGCGTTCTGTGTGGTGGTGCTTATTTAAGTCATTTGGGGAGCCTGGGGAATCATGTTAGCGTGTTGGGATTTCACTTTAAGGTTCAGAAGGTTTACCAGGGTATATTGAAGTGTGACTATCATTCCAACATGGCTTGGTCAGCCCTTTATTAATCTGGGGCAATTTCTTCTAATATTTCTACAATCTCCTTATTCTTTTCTTTTGGAATTCCTGGTTGCATATAATTGATACTTTTATGCTAGATCTTTTCAAGACACGTAAGTGAGTTCTCAACTGAGATCATCCTGTAATTTATATACTATAATTTTTAGTTAGAAAATCATGTATTTTAGCTTCAGGAAGCCTAAGAACTTAGAGGTCTTTAATTCCTTAAAATTTAGGCTTCTTCACACATTCTCTGTCATTGACGAGGTGGTACTGCTAGATTTTCCCTTTCTTGTTGGTAGACTCTCTTGTGTGTGTGTGTGTTGTGCTGTTTTGTTTTGTTTTGGACTCCCTTGCTGTTTTTTCTTGCTGGTTCTTTTGGACTCAGATCTGTTTTTTACAGTATTCTTGAATGCCTGGAATCCTGCAGCTGTACCAGGCAGAGCAGTTTCTCTCCCTGTGGACCTGTGAAATGCAAACTGAGGCTGAGGCAGCTGTCTCCAGGCTCCCTGCTCATATCCCTTTTTGCCTTTTGAGGGAGTCAGGGGAACCTGGTAGGCTAATTTGGGAACCAGTTATTACTGTCTCTCTGCACAGGGTGGGCAGTCAAGACTAAAAGTTTGCGGGAGAAGAAACACCCCATCCCAGATTTTGTGCTTTCTTTCTGCATCTGACCAAGTGGAGTTGCATGCAGGCGAGTGATTCTGAACTGCTGCTAGATCCCAGGGCCTTTGCTTGAGAAGCGAAACACTTGCAGTGAGGGGTAGAGAGGGAAAGGGATCTTTGGTCAGGTGACTGTTCTTAGTATTCACTGAGTTCTGGTAAGTTCTGTAGCACTTAGTAGAATTAGATACCTACTGTAACACTTTTACAGGGGTTTTGCAATTATATCTATCTTAATGTATCTTCACATGATGGTTCTTGTTTCCAATAACAGGATCACCATGATTCTTCAGAGACTCTTCAGGTTGTCCTCTGTTGTTCAGTCTGCAATCTCAGTCTCTTTGAGGAGGAACATTGGTGTTACAGCAGTGGCATTTAATAAGGAGCTTGATCCTGTGCAGAAACTCTTCGTGGACAAGATTAGAGAATATAGAACTAAGCGACAGTAAGTGGGTAGATCATTGACTTTGGTGTTAATGTGCATATTCAAAGTATGTAAGTTTTGAAATGGTAAAAAATTACTTGACGTTTCAAAGTGTCTAAGACCTTCACTGAGCTGATCCCTGTGGTACAGGCTCATTAGCTGCTCCAAAAGAAAAAGATGAGGACCTTGATATTTTTTTAAGTCCCAAATTTTATGAATTCCCAGGGAGAATTGCATTAAATCCAATGCCATTTTAGATATATCCCCACTGTAATGTCATTTATTAAACTGGAGTCAGTTCATACAAGTATACCATACAAGATCCATAAAATTCATACAAGATCCATACCAGGATCTTGGAAATCATTTAGGAACCATATTTGAGAAAATTAAGCCCCTTAGACAATGATTATCCTAAGGTCATAAAACTAATTATGGGGAAAATATACTCAGAATATTCTTAACTCTCAATTTAGTGACCTTGGGACCACTAAATTGATTTGGGGAGAAATGTATAAGCACAGCATTTTTTTCTTTAATGTTACTTCCATAGTTAATATATTTCTGGGACTATCAAAGGAGTCTGAAATGGCATAAAGCAAGTCCAGGGAAAACCTAATTACAGAACCATACAGTTTTGAAGGTGATTGATGACCTTAGCCATTATCAAATTTAACCCCAAAATCTTTGGGAAAGTAATATAGATCAGTTCAGAGTGTCTACGAGGGTACAAAGTTTGTAAGCAAGTAAATATAATAGGGGGTAAAATAGGTTAAGTGATAAGGTAGTGACATATTCAGTGTTTGGGGAACATCTTGGGAGGAATCCTCTTTTCTAGCTGGTACATTTTGAAAGGTGGCATGGAAGAGTAATGTTTCCAAAAGCTGTGGATCCAAGAACTGGACAATGATTATCAGTCATCAGAGTATCTGTTTGTAGGCTCTATCTAGAACTGTGCTATATATTTCTGTGGCTGTTATCCACAGCCATGGTTTGTCACAAATGCCACCTTTTAAAATGAAATCTCCTGTTTAGCTTAGCAAAAGTGACCCCTCACCTCCAGTAGCTTTTTGTTAAACGGTGCCTTTAGGTTATCCCCTGACTGCCTCTTGACATAAATGTTTATAAATGTTTTTTTTTCTTCTAAATGGTAAAACCTCTAAGGATAGGAAGTAATTTGCTTCTTTGATGGGTGGCTGTTACAGAGACTTAAACCTCTCAGTGGAGTTTGAGTTAAAGCCTAGTAATAGTAGATAACTGCATGTTCATGGTGGGCCAGGCACTGGTCCCTGAGTGGTACACATGCCCAGTCTCTTAATCATCTCAGTGCCGTCAGGTAAGGCTTTTGAGTTGCTGGTGTAGAAACTAGAGTTTTGAGTGCTTCATGCCTTGCTCTAGTTCACACAGTCACTAGATTGTAGAAATGACAGTGAAACAAGCAGCTATTCGCCCCAAGCCCATAGACTTAGCCGTTGCACCTTATTGCTGCTCAGACGCTGAGATTCTGACTTTTAATAATACTGATACTGACAGACCTTGAATGTTTTGTTTGAAGTTGCGTCATTTGTGTGAACCCTCATATTTAAAATTGTTTGAGGTTACATTCAAATTGAAATACTTGTTACATTTCAGAAAAGTCTCCTCTTCTCTATGCTTGGAAGGTCTGTGAAACTTAATTTTGTTTCTGTAAACTAATGCTTAAAATACATTTTTACTTGGTCATGTACACAGGACATCTGGAGGACCTGTTGATGCTGGCCCAGAGTATCAGCAAGACCTAGACCGGGAGCTTTTTAAGCTTAAGCAAATGTATGGTAAAGCAGACATGAATACGTTCCCTAACTTCACATTTGAAGGTAAGTCTTTGTAATCACAGATTCATTGTGGGAGATCATTTTAAGTGGAGAATATTTACATGGGTTGTTTGGAGAATTAAATGACAGTTACACATGAATGTAATTTGAGCAAGCTCTGGGAGTTGCTGATGGATAAAGAAGCATGGCGTGCAAGAGTCAGACATGACTGAGCGACTGAACTGAATGTGTGAATGTGTTAGGACAGTGGCGTGTGTGTCAAGCCTCTGGGGTAAATGCCCCTGCAGGAGATCACATAGCATAGAGGTTTAACGGGTGGAGACCCAAAATCAAATGCCTGACAGTATCATTATGGGCTATGTGATTCTGGATAGTTAACTGGTCCCTGTTTTCTCATTTGACATTTGGGTAAGATTATACTGTCATCTTAGCTATAGTTAAATGATGTAATATATGTAAATTCATAGAGCCTGGTTCATTGTAAGTCCTAAATAAATCTTGTTATATTTACATGTAGATGTTTCTTTAAAAATTGGAAGATGGATGAAATAAATATTAAAGTTTTTTAGAAAATATGTTTTATTGCAATATGGCTAAGTTTGAACCTTTCTTTCCTCTTTTTAGACCCCAAGTTCGAAGTTGTTGAGAAACCGCAGTCCTGAAGAAGTAATATAAACTTGATCTGGTAATTTGTCCTAGATGAGTTGTACAGCTGGCCAGAAGTAACAGAATAAATATACATTTCACAGCTGTCAAATGTTCTTTTAATTCTGATTTCAAATAAATTATTTGGTAATATTAGATATACAGCTGAGTGTATTGAATTCTGTTTTTTTTTAATTGATTGATTTTGCTTTATTTTTATTTATTTGCTGTCCTGGATCTTAGTTGTGGCATGCAAACTCTTCATTGAAGCATGTGGGATCTAGGTCCCTGCCAGGGACTGAACCCAGGCCCCCTGTATTGGGAGCTTGGAGTCTTAGCCATTGGACCACCAGGGAAGTCCCCAAATTCTTTGTTTTTACATCCTCCTGTTTAGTTATATGAAAGCAGATGGAGACCTTGGATTAACCAAGTACCATTTGCCCTGAACTCACCAGATTCTTAAGAGTGTTGAGGTGTCCTGTTTATTTTGGAGACTTACTGCTGGAGAGGAGTCACCCTGACTGAAGGAAGGAGTGTTCTCAGTGGAGGATGTCACACCTGCTCCAAGAATATAAAGAAACAGTTCAGAAATCATTGATCACAACTTTTTCAGGGAACTCGAGTGTGACTGTGAATATGTCCAGGGACTTAACCTTTATGTTTTAACTTCCATCTCCTCATGTGTTAAATGTTTTTATATCCCAGTAACTCACCTCCCTCCTCTCCCCTTACAGTATAATGGTCACTGTGTCTATTACAAGGCTATGCGGATAGATCAGGGAAAGCTGGGGACAGAGGAGAGGAGGGTTCTACAAAGGAATTTCCTTGAAAATAGATTAAGCTGTATGGTGGTGTTTGCCCAGTGGATGGAATATTGAGCAGATGTGCCAGATAAGTGGCAGAGCAGGTACGTCAAAATTTCAGTAAGTAGACAGTTCTATTTTTTTTTAAGAGGCAACTGTGCCTTTTAAAGCTGACACTTGTCAATAAATATGTATCCAAAGTAAAACTTCGGAGATTTTTTAAAAAGTGAAGTCGAGAAAAAGTCTTTCTTACTAGGTTATCTCACTTTGAAAGGAATAGATTTTTACTATGGCATACCATATTAGCTGAATCTGAACCTGGTGAAAGTGTGTTAGTTGCACAGACCCCATGGACTATAGCCAGCCAGGCTCCTCTGTCCATGGAATTCTCCAGGTAAGAATACTGGAGTGAGTAGCCACTCTCTTCTCCAGGGGATCTTCCTGACCCAGGGATCAAACGTGGGTCCTCCTGCATTGCAGGCGGGTTCTTCACCGTCTAAGCCACCAGGGAAGCCCTGGTGTTCTTGGAAGGACAGAGTTGTGTTGAGGAAAGGTATGGGAACCAGAAACGGACATGTGCCTGCCTGTTAACGTGTCTGTCTAGTGCTACTGTTAACAACCCAAGAGGGCTTCTGTTCTAGGCAATTTTCACTTAACTCCATTTAGTGTAGGATTTTCTGTCTCTCACTGTTGCTACCCTTGGTGTGGCAGCAGAGTGCTGACTCTGGTTAGACACAATGTATGAGTTCTTGGAGCGCTGTGTGGGTTGGAAGCTTCCCTCATGCAGATTACCTTAAATGGGAGGCCCACTCCAACCCGTCTCTTACAGACTCCCCTCCACTCCCACTTCAGCCGTGCAGTCCACAGTCTCGTTTCAGATGTTTGCCTTGTGTGTTTGACAGGAATGCTCAGTTCAGTTCAGTTCAGTTGCTCAGTCGTGTCCGACTCTGCAACCCCATGAACTGCAGCACGCCAGGCCTCCCTGTTCATCACCATCTCTCAGAGTTCATTCAGACTCAACGTCCATTGAGTCCGTGATGTCATCCAACCATCTCATCCTCTGTCATCCCCTTCTCCTCCTGCCCCCAATCCCTCCCAGCATCAGAGTCTTTTCCAATGAGTCAACTCTTCGCATGAGGTGGCCAAAGTACTGGAGTTTCAGCTTTAGCATCATTCCTTCCAAAGAAATCCCAGAGTTGATCTTCAGAATGGACTGGTTGGATCTCCTTGCAGTTCAAGGGACTCTCGAGTCTTCTCCAACACCACAGTTCAAAAGCATCAATTCTTCGGCGCTCAGCCTTCTTGACAGTCCAACCCTCACATCCACACATGACCACAGGAAAAACCATAGCCTTGACTAGATGGACCTTAGTCGGCAAAGTAATGTCTCTGCTTTTGAATATACTATCCAGGTTGGTCATAACTTTTCTTCCAAGGAGTAAGCGTCTTCTAATTTCATGGCTGCAGTTACCATCTGCAGTGGTTTTGGAACCCCAAAAATAAAGTCTGACACTGTTTCCCCATCTATTTCCCATGAAGTGATGGGACCGGATGCCATAATCTTCGTTTTCTGAATGTTGAGCTTTAAGCCAACTTTTCACTCTCCTCTTTCATCAAGAGGCTTTTTAGCTCCTCTTCACTTTCTGCTTACATAAGGGTGGTGTCATCTGTTTATCTGAGGTTATTGATATTTCTCCCGGCAATCTTGATTCCAGCTTGTGTTTCTTCCAGCCCAGGGTTTCTCATGATGTACTCTGCATATAAGTTAAATAAGCAGGGTGACAGTATACAGCCTTGACGTACTCGTTTTCCTATTTGGAACCAGTCTGTTCCATGTCCAGTTCTAACTGTTGCTTCCTGACCTGCATACAGATTACTCAAGAGGCAGGTCAGGTGGTCTGGTATTCCCATCTCTTTCAGCATTTTCCACAGTTTGTTGTGATCCACACAGCCAAAGGCTTTGGCATAGTCAATAAAGCAGAAATAGACAGGAATGCTCAAGACCAACTATCTACTTTCCAAGCTGCCAACTTGACCACCGAAAACAGATCCTTTCTTTGAGACACAATGGGAAGATAGGTGCCTCACCATTTCCTCTGCTCTATTCCTTGATAGCTTTTCCCTTTGCTCAAATAGCTATTTGGCAGGTGCCTTCAATTGTTGCAGGTGGTTCTCTTTCAAATTCTCTTTACTTGCCTTGGGGTGAGTTAGAGAATAGAACTCACAGCTTTGACAAAGACACACAATTTGGACAATTTATTCTCTGTCTCAGGCTTCCCTTGTGGCTCAGCTGGTAAGGAATCTGTCTGCAAATCAAGAGACCTGGGTTCAATCCCTGGGTTGAGAAGATCCCCTGGAGAAGGGAGAGGCTACCCACACTAGTATCTGGCCTGAAGAATTCCATGGACTGTACAGTCCACGGGTTCACAAAGAGTTAGACATGACTGAGCAACTTTCACATTCTCTGTCTCTCCATCCCTACACAGTTCAGTTTATGAATTTTGTGTGCTGGGGTAAAGGAGAACCATGATAATAATTTCAGGGTAGCACAACTGTCTTTTTATGAACATTGAAGCAGGTGTTTATATCCAAATTAGTTATGAGTTTCTTTGGAAAATGAAGTGTTTGTCAGCCTTCAAGTAACAGAAAAAGTCCCAATCAACAATCTGTTACATGGATATAAAACTTTCTCATTCTCTTTGCTATACGGTATCCTAAAATTTAGAAAAATGTTTCTTGACCTACAACAACTTCAGTATAATTGATGGTAGTTAAATGTTTGGAAGAAAAGGAAGGTTGAGAATGAAAAGTTAAATGGCAAATAACTTGAGGGATCTAACAACTGATAATAAAAATTCTCAATTTTTACACCATCTTTAAGAAGAACATCTTTAAGAAGCACTGTGTCCCACGTTCAGTTTTGAAAACATCATAAAATGGAGCATCTGCCCTCAATCGTAAAGAAGTTAAGTCCTTTGTTGACACAACTGTTCATTTGTTTTGAGAATATTTTCTTAGTCAAAAGTATAAAGACCTATTATACCTGCTGCTGCTGCTGCTAAGTCACTTCAGTCATGTCCAACTGCGTGATCCCATAGACGGCAGCCCACCAGGCTCCCCAGTCCCTGGGATTCTCCAGGCAAGAACACTGGAGTAGGTTGCCATTTCCTTCTCCAATGCATGAAAGTGAAAAGTGAAAGTGAAGTCGCTCAGTCGTGTCTGACTCTTCGAAACCCCATGGACTGCAGCCCACCAAGGCTCCTCCAGGGGAGGAGATTTTCCAGGCAA
This sequence comes from Nanger dama, assembly GCA_917880005.1. NCBI lineage: Eukaryota > Metazoa > Chordata > Mammalia > Artiodactyla > Bovidae > Nanger > Nanger dama. Next base: position 10,418,398 of record CAKJTW010000020.1, read on the forward strand.
GAGTACTGGAGTGGGGGTGCCATTGCCTTCTAGTGTGTCTTAATTAGTACTTTTAAAAAGCTTGGTCACATAGAATTATGGCATATACTAATTCTGTGTCCCCCGTTTCTGTTTGTAGGGAAAAAGAAACATTATAGTCTCCTATGCTGAATCCCAATGAGCAGGCTCAAGCAGTTAGCGGACAGGAGTCCCTGGCCTTCTCACCCCACCCCACCCCCCACAAAGAGCTGTAGATAACAGCCTGATGCATACCTTTCAGTTCTGCAGAATCCTCACAGGACAGTTACTGCATGCTGGCCACAAGCTTGCAGATCCAGAAGGCTGAGATTAGACATCACCTTGTTACTTCACCATATTCTGCTTTAAAACTCTTCCCTTAAAATCCTAAAAACCATCAGGGAGTTCAGGCATTTTGAGCAGATACTCCTTGCTTAGCTCATGCAGTAGACCTTTCTCTGCTCCAGACTTCAACGTTTCACTGTGTTTGGCCCCTGCATGGGGCACAATAACTTAAGTATCAGTATGTAAAAGCTGATAATTTTGAATGTCCTGGCCAGTTATTACTACTAAAACTTTCCCAAGCCCATATTAAAAAAAAAAAAAAGGATGGAAAGTTAAATTTTAAAACTTGAAAGAGGAAAAAACATTTTAAGATCTTTTTAAGAACTATGTGCAAGTGGATACCTAATAACTAAAAGGAGTAGAATAATAGAAAAATAATTTTTGTCCACCCTTAGTTCATGGAGCATTAATTGGTGTGACTGTATAATAAATGGATTATAATGACATTGCAGAATACAATGATTAATATTCTAGGTATAGAGAAATTTTATCAATAAATACTCTGAATTTCCATTTCCAAATGCTCTTTTATCTTTAAAAATTCATTCAGTACTTGAAAGTCATTCAGCCGTGTCTGACTCTTTGTGACCCCATGGACTGTAGCCCCCAGACTCCTCTCTCCATGAAATTCTCCAGGCAAGAATACTGGAGTGGGTTGCCATTCCCTCTCCAGGAGATCTTCCTGACTCAGGGACTGAACCCGTCTCCTGCACTGCAGGTGGAGTCGTTACCATCTGAACCCCAGGGAAGGCCCTAATGGTTAAATATGCTGAGGTTTATACAGGTGTACATAAAACACAGTTCTTTTCTCAAAGTACTTCTAAATTGGTAGTGATGCCAGAGATGTTCCTATATAACTGTATTAAATGGAGATCAAGAAGTGCCATAAGAAAGCCAATCAAATGCTATGGAAATTTAGAGAAGAAAGAAACTTCTTCCAGCAAGGAGAGTTTTCACAGAGAAGGTGGAATTTGAACTGAGTCCTGAAGAATAACTAGAATTTATATACCCTGTGGTTAGGAGAATCAGCAGCTCTCCAAGTAAAGGAGAAACCAAGGGTTAAGATAAAATGACCTTAATTCAGTGTGATAGGTGCGTAAGGCAGCTAAAGAGGAACAGTGGAGCATGTGACTGAACAGGCAGGGGTGATAATACGACAGCGTGGGTGGGGATGGATTGGGGGTACCTCTGAATTTCAACTGATGACCAATCAATGGCTCAGACTATGAAGAATCTGCAACTTGGGAGACCTGGGTCTGATCCCTGGGTCAGGAAGATCCCCCAGAGAAGGAAATGGCAACCCACTCCAGTATTCTTGTCTGGAAAATTTATGGACAGAGGAACCTGGCAGGCTATAAGTCCAGGGGGTCAAAAAGAGTGGGACATAACTGAGCGATTCAACATTTGGAATTTCAGGCTAAGATGATTAGACCTCAGTCAGACTAAGTAAAGGAAAAGAGTGAAAGCTTTTAGTAATGGGATGGGTCAAAAGCGAGAAGGGAGTTGACAGTGTTCAAGAGAGTAATCTGACGGTAACTGACTGACGGTGTGGGAGAGTGGGAGACTAGGGAAAAAGGAACCTTCAGAATGGTGAGACTGAAATTGCTACTAGGAGAGGGGGTGATGAGGGGTAAGATACCTGAAGACAAAAGGTATGAGCTAGTAGCAGGAGATAAAAGTAGTTAAAAATGTGCCACTGAATGATGGAGTCTCTGAATAAATAGATTAAAAACAATGATTAAAGATAGAGTGGTAGAAATATAAATGTATTTATCATGGTCAGCTTCAATCTTGAAAATAAGATTAAAGATTTCAGTATCTGTGGTGAGGGGATAAAATGATTCACCAGGAGTTTTTATTTGTAGCATTTTTAAAAACCTCTTTGGCTGCACCATGTAGCTTGTAGGATCTTAGTTCCCCAAACAGGGATTGAAGCCAGGGCCCTTGGCAGTGAAAGCTCAAGCCCTAACCACTGGACCACCAGGGAATTCCCCACCATGACTCTAACCTGGGCAGGAGGACAAAGCATCACAGGCTGTGAGACTAGACAGGAGTGGATGGGCCAGAGATTACTGAGGATGAAAGGAAGGTGTCCTTGGGGAGAAGAATGTGAGAACGTAAAAGAAAGGGATGCTGGGGCAGAGAAAAACATCTTGTGTAGAACATTCTGGATCAGATGGACCTGGGTCACACTGACTCTGCCTGAATCTTCAGTTGGCTTTGTAAACTTGGCAGTCATTGACTCAGTTCATCTTGGTCTCCTCATCTGTAAAATGATATTGCCCTCTTTTAATACAGTTGTTGAGATGAATGAGATTTTATATACCCTCACCTCTATCCACCGAACCCTCCACGACATATATAAAGTGTTCAATAAATAGTTTCGGCATTTTATTTTCAGAGCTTTTTTTTTTTTTAGCACTGGAGAAGCTGGCAGGTACCCAGACTGAGAGAAAAGATTCTCATCTTGAGCAGCTAAAGCTTTAGCCTTGTAGCTACAAACAGTAAGAGGGAGCAGTTTCCTGGGTTTCACTGCACAACAATAGGTGGATGACTCTTCCCCTGCACCATTAAATGGGCTAAAAATTGAACACATTCTGCTACTTTTAATGTAGACTAATCAGACAAAAACAACTGTGACATGAAGGAAGCTCTTTGCAAGGCTGTATTGAAAAACAATTGTTCCAGATTTAGTTAGGTTAAACTCCCCACTAAAAATAAATCTCATTACAACAGTCAATGATATAATTAAAACAAAACAAGAGTTGCTATTAGATTCTAGAGCCCCAACCTTTACAACACAACTTTACTTCACGGAAACAAAAAGTGCTCTAAGAATTATAATGATAAATGTTTTGTTTTTAATGCTTTTCCACTGGCAGTTGGGAAACTCTGCATGTGGGCCAGATCCTGACTGCTTGCTGTTTATCAGTCAGTCAGTTCAGCTGCTTAGTCGTGTCCGACTCTTTGCAACCCCATGGACTGCAGCACACCAGGCTTCCCTGTCCGTCACCAACTCCCAGAGCTTGTTCAAACTCACGTCCATCAAGTCAGTGATGCCATCCAACCATCTCATCCTCTGTCGTCCCTTCTCCTGCCTTCAATCTTTCCCAGCATCAGGGTCTTTTCCAATGAGTCAGTTCTTCGCATCATGTGACCAAAGTATTGCAGCTTCAGCTTCAATATCAGTCCTTCCAATGAATATTCAGGACTGATTTCTTTTAGGATTGATTGGTTTGATTTCCTTGTAGTCCAAGGGACTCTCAAGAGTCTTCTCCAACACCACAGTTCAACAGCATCAATTCTTTGGCACTCTGCCTTTATGGTCCAGCTCACATCCATACATGCAATATATGTATACGTATGATGTATGATGTACGTATGGAAAAACCATAGCTTTCACTAGACAGACCTTTGTCAGCAAAGTAATATCTCTTTTTAATATGCTATCTAGGTTTGTCATAGCTTTTCTTCCAAGGAGCAAGTGTCTTTTAATTTCATGCCTGCAGTCAACATCTGCAGTGATTTTGGCGCCCAAGAAAGTAAAGTCTGTCACTGTTTCCATTGTTTCCCCATCTATTTGCCATGAAGTGATGGGACCGGATGCCAAGATCTTTGTTTTTTGAATGTTAAGTTTTAAGCCAGCTTTTTCACTTTCCCTTTCATCAAGAGGCTCTCTAGTTCCTCTCTGCTTTCTGCCTTAAGAGTGGTATCACTCTTTTTCATTAGCATATCTGAGGTTATTGATATTGCTACTCTCAACAGCTTACTGTTTATGAAATAACACAAATGAGACTATTTAAAAAATATTGTTCATGCTTCAGTGGCATGAAAAATGGCACAGCTGAGTACATCCAAGCAGTTGTAGCAGGGACCATATGGCCTTGTATGGTTTGAGCTATCTATTTCTTGGCCCTTTACAGAAACTGTTGGGATGGTGAGAATTCTGGTGAGAATCACTGAATGTCACAGAGTAGTGACGTGTCCAGGCATATATTCGACTCTAGGTGAGTACTTAATCCAGTTATCCGTCCAGTGAATCCTAGGGATTTGCTAGGGTCACAAAGAGTCGGACTCAACTGAAGCAACTTAGCACACACTGGGCAAAAAGAGTGGATTCCTTTAAAAGCAGCTTGAAAAGTGAAAGTGTTAGTTGCTCAGTCATGTCCGACTCTTTGGGATTCCATTGGCTGTAGCTCCTCTGTCCATGGCATTCTCCAGGTAAGAATACTGGAGTGGGGTTGCCATTCCCTTCTCCAGGGGGTCTTCCCGATTGAACAGAGTTCTCTAGCACTGCAGGCAGATTCTTTACCATCTGAGTCACCAGGGTCTGTTGTCCAAAAGCAGCTTAACCATGTTCAAAGTTGTCAAAGACAGCGAGAGACCTTTTCATCTAGATTTGCCTAGAACTGGGAATGCCCTAGCCATATTGTTTTTTCAATATGATTTGAATAATCAAAATAAGTTCTAGATGATTATGTTGTTAACACAATCTAATTGCTCACCTATTACACGGATCATTGGAATTTTTACTTTGTAACACTAGCTAGAGGTCTTTGTGATCTGTCAGTTGAGAAACCAGATGATCAGACCCATTTTTTCACTTCATTTCTCCTGTGTCTTCTATGTATCAAGTGTGGCACAGGGTGCCAGGAACCCGAGGGAGCTCAAGCTGTTTCATCTCATTTTATTCGTTAGATAATTGCTCCTCCCCTCCATATCCCTGACTTCGCCATAAGAAGGACTGGCAGAGCACTGTCCATAACAGCAAGGGACTTGGCTGAATGTAAAATTACACTGCTTGGTTTTTAGAGACAGATGTGAAGTCACAATCACACAGTGACAGGTATCAACAGGGTTATGTGCATCGGCTCCAGTGGCGAGTTCGGATGTCAAGGTCACTGATCCCCTTCAAAGGAGTCTCAGGGGAAGGAAGTGGCAACAACCAGCTCTGGGGGTGAAATAAGACACTTGGGTTTGTGTTTGACTCTCAAAATGATGTTTAATGAAGAAATCAAGGACACACACCAGGTGAGTGAGCTCTGGTATTAGGTGTTTTTCTTCATGTTGCTTGTGGTTCTCAGAAATGAACGTAGACACAGAGTGAAATCCTTGAGTATGAGACCCATTCTGCCACCATTCTGTGACTAGATCAGTGATAAACGAGCAGCAGAATAAGGATTAGATAAGAGGAAAAGGAGGATTCTGGCAGGAATGAGACCAAAGGCTCCTTTTGTGTCTGTCAGAGTATTTTTCTGAAACTTCCAAATCACACTCTCACAGAGGGTGCATGTGGCTGATGTTTTCATACTCTGTGGATTCATTTCACAACCAGAATGATACATTTTAGTAACTTTTGCTAGAAGTTAGGATATTTAACATTTCACAAGCCCCAGAATATTACAAAGTATTTTGATTCCTTTACCTCTGTCAAGACACAAGAAGCCAGATTTGTATTTTATGTGCTGACAGAACTATTTGTATAAAAATTTCAAGTGATTTAGCAGTCATACAGATTATAATGCAATACCAATTTCATATCCTCATGTACCTCTTTGCAAATGTAAGACAAAGCTGTTTTATAATCATTTAGTAACTTGTGTAACAACTGTGGTTTTGGTGTATCGCCAAGGTAGGATTCTTTTAAATTATAAAGGATTTTGTGTGCTTGAAATCCTAGGAAAAGAAAGAAAAAAAAATCAAGTTTAAATATGATGTATTAATTCATATATTAAGAAATATAGAAATATTAGGAGTATAAAGATATACCCATTATGAGAATCTTGCAGGTACAAACCAAATATATTTGATTCAATCTATTTTCTGGGCAGTTAAATAAATATTAGGAGACAAATCTCTGAAACTCTGCCTAAAGAATAAAGAAGTAGGAAGGGGAATCTGAGCAGGAGAAATCTTGTTTGCTAAGAGGATGCTACTGGCACACAGCTGGTGGTGGCCGGTACTCCCACATATTCTATAATGCACAGGACAGCACCCCACAACAAAGAATTATGTGAAATTACAAAAATTAATTAGACAAGCCTTAGAAGAAACTGTTGTTTCTTACATAAATTCTTGTCTAAGAATTAGAAGAACATGTCCGTAGTGCCACGTTGGAGAAACCCTGCTCTAGGGCAGGACTCGAACTGGAGACTCTGGTTCTCAGCTAATGAAGGCAACGGAGAGGAAGACCAAGAAAAAGAGTGAGGCTTTGGTTCTTCCAGCTCAGCCACCAAGTATCTCTTCTTGTTTGGTGGGATGAGATTATTTTATTCCACACTCAGGGAGTATTTTTCTACAAATTATAGGAGCAAATATGGAGTTCCATGTTGCTTGTCTTCTACGGAACAACAGGCTTCGGCATTGTAAACCACAAAATAAAGCGACTTCCACAATAGATTCTGGAATAGACAATTTTTAAAATCTTTGGTAGAGAAAACTCTGTGGGTTAGTACGTAGGTCTCAAAGGTTAGTGTCTATCCGAGTCACTGAAGTGTTTAAAAACTGATGCCTCACTCCAAGCTGTACTGAAAGGAAAGTAAATCCCTGCAGACCGTACCAAGGAATTTAGGGAAGCAGCACTGCACTTGTCAAGGAAGGAATTCGACTTCACAAACATGGGAAGCCTCCCTCCTCCCACTGTATTCCTGAGAGCTAGTCCAGAAGGCTGAATAGGCATCCAAAGAGCTAGAAAATCTGAGCAATGGTCATACTGACTGCTTCTCTGGAGTGCTTACTAATCAAAAGTACATGAGGGTCCAAACGTCCAAATTATGTTCCCTTAACCATCTGAGTTCGATAATTCTTGCATCTTTTCAAGGATTTCTGAAATGTTCCTTTCTGCAAAAGCAGAGGACGTTTCATACCCCTTAAATTTCCAAGAGCTTTGAGTAACTACAGGAGAGTCCGGACCCACAGATCTTCTGGGAAGCCGTCTGCTCGGTCAAGCTGAAAAGAATAAAGGTACGTGGGTCCCAGCTTGGCCATTGTCATCCTGTGAGAAGCGTGTCCTAATTTCCTCATCTTTAAAATGGAGCTGACAATGCCAGATCTAATGATGCTAAGGAGGCTGACTGACAATAGAAAACACCAGGACAGAAAATAATGGGATGGGAGAGCCCCACTGCTCTACAAATGCAGCCATCCCGGGCAGGGGATGTGAGCTAACATTTATTTAGTTCCTTCTAAAGACCAATGGTAGACATGGATACAAGGTATATTAAATGCAGAAATCCATCAATTCCATACAGTTAATTCACTTCCCTGCCAGACTCCCTAAACACATCTGTTCTATAAATATGCCTTAAAAATACTCACATTTTCACTCATGGTAGTGGCTTTAGATGCAGAACTACTCTTCCTGTTTGTGGAATATAAAAAAGAACATTTACTACATTATTGCTTCCAATTCTAAAATACGTATTCTCTTTCAGTTACTGTTACCTCCATACATTTTTCTCAACAGGAAGAACAACATGTATCTTAGCCGGGTATAAAAAGCCCAGCACTCCTAACTGAATTTCTTATGTTTATAGATGATATTCACAGAGAAAAGCATGCAATAATGTATCAGTGTGTGTGAAGCCCTGTGAATCTACTTGTAGCCTCAGGCTAGATACTAACAAAGTTTGCAGAATATGCAAACCAGAGACTTACTAACTTTTAATTCACCAATTCATCAAGATTTAACATTTTGAAAGCTTGATCTTTACAACCTCAAATTTCTTTTTTTTCCATGGGAAAAAAGTTTCACACAGTGACTATTATTTCACTGATCTGTTACAGGCTGCATTATATTCCCACCAAATACTTACAGGTTCAAGTCCCAATTCCCCGCAGTACCTCAGAATGTGACTGTACTTGGAGACAGGATCTTTAAAAAGTAATTAAATTAACTAAACTAGTTAGAGTGGGCCCTAATTCAATATGTCTGATATCCCTATAAGAAGAAGAAATTTAGACATAAACATGGATGGAGGGAAGACCATGTGAAGACAGGAAGAGCACCATCTTTAAGTCAAGGAAAGAGGTCGCGGGCTTCCCGATCCCAGAACTATGAGAAAATAAATTCCTATTGTTTAAGCCCCCAGTCTATGGCACTTTTAAGGCAGCTCTAGCAAGCTAATGAAACATCCAATTCATTATCCAGTACATTTTGAGGGAGATGGATTTGACAAACAGGAGACATATCTAGGAATAAAGATATTTTCTCCCAGATTACTGTCTGAGCTAATAGACACACACTGATTGAATGAAAGATAAAACTCCCCTCACCATAGTGTGGTCAGCCTTTCTCCGTATATAAGATGCCTCTCCTCTGTTCATAACCCTCCCTATGATTACTTTCCATCCTAATAAAAGCAGGAATCTTCACAGTTGCCGGGGGGTTGTGGCTGTATCATCAGGCTACTCTGCTTTCCCAAAGTCACCCCTGAACTAACTACTGCTAACTCAGCCCTCACCCTGGACTCGTCCTGGGATGCTATGGGGCTCAGAGACCAGCACTGAGGAGCAAGTCTAGGAACAGAAAATCAATGGCATTTGAAGCCATGGCGGCTGAGGAGAGAAGAATGCCCACACGCTCCAGGTTGGGCCTGCCATTTCCATACATACAAGAAGGACAGTGACCAACCAACTGCACATATACTGGAGACCATGGTGATCTCACAGAGATCTCAGGCACCAATGGCTCCTAAATTTCTAACTCTAGTTAAGAAGAGCGACAGTGCTAGTCACTCAGTTGTGTCTGACTCTTTGCGATCCCATGGACTGTAGCTCACCAGGCTCCTCTGTCCATGGAATTCTCCACATAAGAATACTGGATTGGGTTGCTGTTCTCTTCTTGAGGGGATCTGACCAGAGATCAAACCTGGGTCTTCTGTACTGCAGGCAGATTCTTTACCATCTGAGCCACCAGGGAATCCCTGGTTAACTTCAGTTAAGATGCCTCCTTAATCCCAGACTCATGTGCTCAGTTACTCACTAATTATCTCTACTTGGAAGTACAATAGACATCTCAAATATTAAAATTGCAAAGCACTCCTGAGGTCTCCACCTACCCTCAACCCCACTCTCCAACATGCTCCTCCCAAAACCTTTCACACGTCAGTAAACCTTTCGCACTTCATCCTTCCCAGAGCCTTGGAGCCATATCTGATTTCTTTCTTCTTCTCCTCACAGCCCACATCCAATCAGCAAATTGTTCAAAACAGATTCAGAATACCATCACCAACTGACTACAGCCTTGTCTAACTCAATGAAACTATGAGCCATGCCGTGTAGGGCCACCCAAGACACATGGTCCACTGGAGAAGGGAATGGAAAACCACTTCAGCATTCTTGCCTTAAAAACCCCTGAACAGTATGAAAAGACAAAAGATAGGAAACTGAGAGATGAACTCCCCAGGTCAGTAGGTGCCCAAATGCTACTGGAGATCAGTGGAGAAATAACTCCAGAAAGAATGAAGAGATGGAGCCAAAACAAAAACAACACCCAGTTGTAGATGTGAATGGTGAGAGAAGTAAAGTTTGATGCTTTAACAAACAATATTGCATGAGAACCTGGAATGTTAGGTCTATGAATCAAGGTTAATTGGGATTGGTCAAATAGGAGATTACAAGAGTGAACATCGACATTTTAGGAATCAGTGAACTAAAATGGACTGGAATGGGTGAATTTAACTCAGATGACTATTATATCTACTACTGTGGACAAGAATCCCTTAGAAAAATGGAGTAGCCCTCATAGCCAACAAAAGAGTTGGATATGCAGTACTTGAATGCAATCTCAAAATGACAGAATGACCACTGTTCGTTTCCAAGGCAAACCATTCAATATCACAGTAATCCAAGTCTATGCCCCAAACAGTAATGCTGAAGAAGATGAAGTTGAATGGTTCTATGAAGACCTATAAGACCTTCTAGAACTAACACCCAAAAAAGATGTCCTTTTCATTATGCTGCTGCTTTTGCTGCTGCTGCTGCTGCGTTGCTTCAGTCGTGTCCAACTCTATGCGACCCCATAGACGGCAGCCAACCAGGCTCCCCCCACCCCCTGGGATTCACCAGGCAAGAACACTGGAGTGGGTTGCCATTTCCTTCTCCAATGCATGAAAGTGAAAAGTGAAAGTCAAGTCACTCAGTCGTGTCTGATTCTTCGCGACCCCATGTACTGCATGCAGCTCACCAGGCTCCTCTGCCCATGGGATTCTCCAGGCAAGAGTACTGGAGTGGGGTCCCATTGCCTTCTGGAATGCAAAAGTAGGAGGTCAAGAGATACCTGGAGTAACAGGCAAATTTGGCCTTGAAATACAAAATGAAGCAGGGCAAAGGTTAACAGAGTTTTGCCAAGAGACACACTGGTCACAGCAAACACTCTCTTCCAACAACACAAGAGAAGACTGACTCTACACATGGACATCACCAGATGATCAATACCAAAATCAGATTGATTATATTCTTTGCAGTCAAAGATGGAGAAGCTCTATACAATCAGCAAAAACAAGACCAGGAGCTGACTGTGGCTCAGATCATGAACTCCTAATTGCTAAATTTAGATTTAAATTGAACAAAGTAGGGAAAACCAGTAGACCATTCAGGTATGACCTAAATCAAATCCCTTATGATTATACAGTGGACGTGAGAAATAGATTTAAGGGACTAGAGCTGATAGACAGAGTGCCTAAAGAACTATGAACAGAGGTTTGTGACACTGTGACAGGTCTGTGACAGCAGACAAGGATCAAGATCATCCCCAAGAAAAAGAAATGCAGAAAAGGCAAAATGATTGTCTGAGAAGGCCTTACAAATAGCTGAGAAAATAAGACAAGCTAAAGGCAAAAGAGAAAAGGAAAGATATACTCATTTGAATGCAGAGTTCCAAAGAATAGCAAGGAGAGATAAGAAAGCCTTCCTCAGCGATCAATGCAAAGAAACAGGAAAACGACAGAATGGGAAAGACTAGAGATCTCCTCAACAAAATTAGAGGAAACATTTCATGCAAAGATGGGCACAATAAAGGACAGAAATGGTATGGACCTAACAGAAGCAGGAGACATTAAGAAGAGGTGGCAACAATACACAGAAGAACTGTACAAAAAGGTTTTCATGACCCAGATAACCACGATGGTGTGATCACTCACTTAGAGCCAGGCATCCTGGAATGAGAAGGCAAGTGGGCCTTAGGAAGCTTCACTACGAACAAAGCCAAAGGAGGTGATGGAATTCCAGTTAGCTATTTTAAATCCTAAAAGACGATGCTGTGAAAGTGCTGCACTCAATATGTCAGCAAATTGGGAAAACTCAGCAGTGGCCACAGGGCTGGAAAAGGTCAGTTTTCATTTTAATCCCAAAGACAGGCAATGCCAAAGAATGTTCAAACTATCGCACAGTTGTGTTCATCTCACATGCTAGCAAAGTAATGCTCAAAATTCTCCAAGCCAGCTTCAACAGTACATGAACTATGAACTTTCAAATGTTCAAGATGGATTTAGAAAAGGCAGAGGAACTAGAGATCAAATTGCCAACATCAGCTGGATCATCGAAAAAGCAAGAGAGTTCCAGAAAAACATCTATTTCTGCTTTATTGATTATGCCAAAGCCTTTGACTGTGCGGATCACAACAAACTGTGGAAAATTCTTCAAGAGATGGGAATACCAGACCACCTTACCTGCCCCCTGAGAAATCTGTATACACAACAAGAAACAACAGTTAGAACTGGCAATGGAACAACAGCCTGGTTCCAAATCAGGAAAGGAGTATGTCAAGGCTGTATCTTGTCACCCTGCTTATTTAACTTATATGTAGAGTACATCACGCGAAATGCTGGGCTGGATGAAGCACAAGCTGTAATCAAGACTGCTGGGAGAATTATCACTAACCTGAGATATGCAGATGACACCACTCTTATGACAAAGAGCGAAGAACTAAAGAGCCTCTTGATGAAAGTGAAAGAGGAGAGTGAAAAAGCTGGCTTAAGATTCAACATTCAGAAAACTAAGACCACGGCATCTGGTCCCATCACTTCATGGCAAATAGACGGGGAAACAGTGAAAACAGTGAGAGAATTTATTTTGGGGGGCCCCAAATCACTGCAGATAGTGACTACAGCCATGAAATTAAAAGATGCTTGCTCCTTGGAAGAAAAGCTAGGACCAACCTCACAGCATATTAAAAAGCAGAGACATTACTTTGCCAACAAAGGTCTGTACAGTCAAAGCTATGGTTTTTCCAGAAGTCATGTATGGATGAGAGCTGTACCATAAAACTGAGCACCAAAGAATTGATACTTTTGAACTATGGTATTGGAGAAGACTCTTGAGAGTCCCTTGGACTGCAAGGAGATACAAACAGTCCATCCTAAAGGAAATCAGTTCTGAATATTCATTGGAAGAACTGATGCTGAAGCTGAAACTCCAATACTTTGGCCACCTGATGGGAAAAACTGACTCATTGGGAAAGACCCTGATGCTGGGAAAGATTGAAGGCAGGAGGAGAAGGGGACAACAGAGGATGAGATGGTTGGATGGCATCACCGACTTGATGGACATGAGTTTGAGTAAGCTCTTGGAGTTGGTGATGGACAGGGAGGCCTGGTGTGCTGCAGTCCATGGGGTCGCATAAAGCCAGACATGACTGAGTTACTGAACTGACTGACCATCACTTCTTGACCTTGTCGACACCATCATTTTGGGAGCAGCCCCCATCTGCTCTTGCCTAGATTATTTAGTCACTAACTAACTGGCCTCTCTGCTTCCTCCACCCTTTGTCACCTTTACAGTTTATTCTCCACAGAGCAGCCAGTGTGAGTTTTAAGAATTAAGTAGGGAGATGCTACCTCTCTGCTCAAGGTTTTCCAATGATGTCCCATCTTACTCAGAGCCAAAGCCAAACTTCTGCTGGGAAGAGGTTGCGTGTAATCTGTAATCTGCCCCCACTACACTACTGTGCTCACTCATGTCTTCCTCGAGTTGTTCTCACTCTGGTCCAACCACACTGATCCCCTATTGTTCCTCAGGTACACTAGGCATGCCCAGCCTTTCCCCTTGTTCTCTCCTTTCTGCTTGAACACGCGTCTGTCTCATGGTTATCTGCCTGACTCACTCCCTCCTTCAGACCTTTCTCAAATGTCCCCTCATTAGCGAGGCCCTCCCTAACCACCTATTTACAAGGACAATCTCCACTCCTCCCCTCCGCATTCTCTGTTCTCTTGCCTGCTTTATTTTTCCGCATTATACTTATCACAATCTGACATACCGCTGAGCTCATGTACTTGTTACTTTCCGCCTTCCTCTACTAGAACGTAAGCTCCATGGGACAGAGGGGTATTTTGGTCTAGTTTTTTCATTGCTGTGTTACCAGTCCCTAGGACAAGACTGGGCACATAATTGGTATCCAATTAAATGTAAAATTGACTGCTAGAGAAATTTTTATTTGAACATTTTAAATTTAGAGAAACATAGGAAAAAAAAGCTTTTTCAAGTAGCACTGTGCAAATGCCTAAGAAGTCAAATTAGTGACTCTATTTCTTCTCTGGTGGTTCAGACAGTAAAGAATCCGCCTGCAGTGCGGGAGGCCTGGGTTTGATTCCTGGGTCAGGAAGATCCCCTGAAGAAGGAACGGCACCCCACTCCAGTACTCTTGCCTGGGACTCCCACGGACAGAGAAACCTGGAAGGCTACGCCCATGGGGTCGCAAAGAGTCAGACACGACTGAGTGACTAAGCACAGCACATTACTCTTCTAGATAATTAAACATCATTGACAAGTAGGCATGAGGTGGGATGTGTTCCTTGATGAATCCAAGTCACTGCCCAAAGAATTAAACCCTTACAAATAACTCAACTTCCCACTTTTGACTTTAAATGATGATTAACAAAAAAGCAGTTGATACGGGGGAAAGCATGCATTAAGAAAGTATACTTACTGGAAAGATGTTTCTTCTACAAAAGAATAAGTAAATATCATTAATATAAGAATTAATAGGGTATGATACAGATTCATATAAAAATGAGTTTGGAATTAAGTCCTTGTTTTCAATTTTAATTCTCACTTGCTGACATTTATACCTTCTAAATGGAGGGTTGGCAAACTTTTTTCTGTTAAGGCCCAAAAGGTAAATATTTTAGGCTCTGTGGGCAAAGAGGTAAAACCAAGGATATTAAGTAGGTACTAATATAAAAAAGAGAGACAAATTTCCAAAATTTTTATCAATGAATTAAGAAGTCATAATATAACTGAATCACTTTGCTGTACACCTGAAACTAGTGTAATATTGTTAATCGACTGTACTCCAATATAAGATGAAAAGTAAAAAAAAAAGCACGTGCAGATAATTTGCCAAGCACTTACAGATTTTTTTCAAGTAACTTTCAATAAACCCACTGGAAAAAAAAAAATCAAAATCTAGTAATACAGGTCTACTAATTAGAAGCATGGAATTCTTTGGGGGCATATTTTTCTTAATTGTTGTTCAACAGTAGTTCCCTGTTATCGGATAGATTGCAAAGTTTATTTGCAAAAAGTATTCTTAGCTTGTGGTCCATAGAAAAATCAAGTGGCAGACCAGATCTGGTCCATGAGTCACAGTTTGCCAACCCCTTCTGGAATGCAAGCTCAAGAAAACAACTCTCCTAGAGAGGTTTTCTGCTAGATGAAAATGAGAGTAACATTCCTAGCTAATGAATTAATAATATTCATATAAAACCTTCAAATAATTCATTATTTTAAGAAAAACTGTTTACCAAATTTTTAATACAAACAGTCGGACAGACATTCTTTGCAGGTAGAGATAAGAGATGACAAGAATTTTAAAGAGCAATCTGTCTGTACTTCCATGGATGACCAGCAGGGGGACTCAGCCGGATTACATTACATTGGACTGAATTGAAACACCATACAAAAGAACAGCTATTTATTAACTCAAAGGGCAATTATTTTTAATAATAGGGAATATCCTTGAAACCACAATACATATTTATAGGTATCATTATAAACTCCCTTTAAATTTAAGTTTTACTTTGGTATAAAAAAATGTTTAAACCTAATTTCCAAAAATAGTGTTCACCATAAAATGGTAGGAGAAAAGAAATGCATTAAAACAATAAAGCACTTAAAAATCTCATCCATTTACCTCAAACTTACTGTATCACCAAATAGGCGCTCCAAGAGACCTAAACCCGAAGAAATCAAAACCTCAGAAGCAACTATAGTACTATAGGTTTCAAGTTTTTACTGAACAATTCTCTTCTAAATATATTTGTACTAAATGTGACATTCAACATTTCATTGTTCTGCACTGATAAAACATTTCACAGATATATCCCAATGAAATTTTTATCATAAAACTAGAAATTAATCTACATCTTAAGAAGCACAATTCCTAACTTAAAGTGAAAGTGAAGTCGCTCAGTTGTGTCCGACTCTTTGTGACCCCATGGACTGTAGCCCACTCGGCTCCTCCGCCCATGGGATTCTCCAGGCAAGAATACTGGAGCGGGTTGCCATTTCCTCCTCCAGGGGATCTTCCTGACCCAGGGATCAAACTGAGATCTCCTGCATTGCAGGCAGACACTTTAACCTCTGAGCCACCAGGGAAGCCCAATTCCTAACTTAAAAGGATCTTAAACACATGTGCATGTTCTGTAAGTACCCACCCACGTTGCATCTCTTGGTATTGCTGCTCTATGTCACTCCAGGATGCCTCTCGCATATTCTGCGGTGTTTCCTGAAACGTTGCAGTGAGCCAGCTCTGTCTTTTCCTCCCTATGTTTGCCACGATGCTTCATGACTCACCTGAGTGTCATCCTGAACATTTCCTACTGCAGGAAAGTTAACCAAAAATATTCTCCAGAGTTTGGTAGAGCCTCTTAGGACAAACAGTGTCTCAGAAGAAAATTCAATATCTGCAGACGTTTTCTAGCAAAGAGTGAAACTTACTTACTTGAAAAGTAGCCTTTCCTCTGAGCATAACACACGCCAAGCCCACAGACAGAAATCACTAAGACCACAATGACGACAGCTGCTATGATGCCACTTATGTTGAGATCATCTGGAATGCAAAAGAATCCATGCATGAGCTCGTGTCAGACAGATGGACAGATGTAGTCATTCAGTCGCAACAGCTCAGAAAGCTCCCTTTTGCAGACACACCGTCAACAACAGATGGCTTCATGCTCTTTAAGTCTGGTCAACTCACTCACTTAAAGCACACAGTTCAAAACTGGCTGGAAATATTAACAGGGCTAAGTTTTATAAGAATCTTTTATATTTGAAAAAGTTCTATGATCCAGAAATAAAATACAAATATATGGCCTTCTCTGGCATGCATTTGGAGACACAATAATCCATATGATTAAATATCAGGTTACAAGTGAACTTTAAAGTTCAGTGAGTTCAAGTATTCTCAGTACCATCCACCTTATGCCTCACTACATAGAAAATGTAGTAACACGTATGAAAATAGTGTGTTCTTTTTCTTAAAAATAAAAAAGCCACGATAAAAGGAGGGGATCATTATTCAGGCTGAAAGGAAAGGAGCCACATGCTCAGTGTGAACTAGGATCTTGTGGAGCTGTACAGTGAAGCAGCCTGGGAGAAACCAGCAAACCTGAGGTTCCCTTTCTTCTACACTTTACAAAGCATTGATTTAGAGTAGTCAACAGATCTGGTTTTGGTGACAAGTTCTTGGTGAGAATTCAAAATGAAAATTGGAAATGAGACTTCATGAATTATGAATTCCAAAGGTGTGAATTCCCAACCAAGAATGTGAAACATCTAGGATCAAGGGATGAACCTTAAAATAATTTTAACTTTTGAGTCAGCTTATACCAGAAAGTGTAGGTATGTGGAAATCATGTTCAAATTAAAGTGATGCTTCTAGGACCGCAAGGAGATCCAACCAGTCCATCCTAAAGGAAATCAGTCCTGAATATTCATTGGAAGGATGATGGTGAAGCTGAAAACTCCAAATTTTGGCCACTTGATGTGAAGAACTGACTCACTGGAAAAGATCCTGATGCTGGGAAAGATTGAAGGCAGGAGGAGAAGGAGATGACAGAGGATGAGACAGTTGGACTGACTCGATGGACATGAGTTTAAGTTCCGGGAGTTGGTGATAGACAGGGAAGCCTGGCATGCTGCAGTCCATGGGGTCGCAAAGAGTCAGACCTGAACTGAACTGAACTAGGAAAACACTAAATTCTAAATTTTATGTATTTATTTACTGCATGCTGGGAAACAACCAACATAGTATTTCAAAACTATGACTTCATAGATAGTATTTCTTAAGATGAGGCTAAATTTGATATTAAATATGAGCATTTAAAGAAAAGGATGAATTTTTCTAATAACTCTAAAGCAGCATTGACAGGGATATTTTCTGATAATTTAAGCAAATGCTCATGTCTGACTATAAATGGTTAGCTTGTGAGTCAGTTAGGTGGATAGTATGTATACCTGAATTTCAAAAGAACTGGAATTCAAACTTGTGGAAATTAGAGTATACTATTGAATATCTTTACTTTAGGATATCCTGAAGTCTAATAAGAATGTTTTCTTTAAAAAAAATGATGCTAAGAGTTAACTGTATACAGACAGTATGCATTACTGCCTACACATCTGCATACCTCAAAAGCACTGAATAAATGAACTTCTGACCCCACAACGCAAAAGACACGTTCTTGAATCAGGGGGAGCCCTCAGTACTCTGCTTTAGGGTGCAGCCCTCCGGAGTGACCTTTAACCTTGCAGGTGCCATCTCCAGCTCATCCCTATTACACAACCACTTTCAAACAAATGACTTTCATAAAAATATTTTATTACAAATAAGACTGAAAAAAACTATCATTGCTCACTCTGAAATTCATGCAATCTCAAAGATTCTTGAGTCCAAATTTTATTGGACTCTAAGCTTATTTTATGTAATTTATATGAGTTATGTTTTACAGCAAACTAGATCCATAGCTATATTCAACATGTCTTGGGAATCCCCGGCTGGCCTAGTGGTTAGGACTTGGTGCTTTCATTGCCATGTCCCAGGTTCAGTCTCTGGTTAGGGAACTGAGATCCCGCAAGCCACAAGGCACAGTCAAAAGGCCCTCAAAAATAACAAAAAAAAGTCTTTTTAGTCTGCAGTACGTATAAACATAGTATTTGGGGGACTGAAAAAATTAACAATTAAAATGGCCAATACTTACCAGTGCTCATAATTCATCAGTGCCATCCTAACACTTTTGAATATTATTTTAATCTTCATACCAACCTTATGAGGACAGTATTTCACTATTTCCATTTTGGGGAGACTGAGGCACAGAGGTTAATTAACTTATTCAAGAGCATGCAGTTCATAAGTGGCAAAGCTAAAATGCAAATCCCTACTCCCAGTCCTTGACCCTGAGCACTTAACAACACTCTTGAGCTTTTGTTTGAAAGAGGACTGCTCAGCTGAGCATAGTATTTCAATAATTATTCCAAAATCTGTAAAATACAATGATAAATATCCTTGGCTTGTTTGGAAGGCGGATTAAAACACATCTTTTTTTTTTTGTAACATTATGTCAAGCTGATTTTAAATATTCCCTCTGGCTTATCCTTCACGTGACTTAGCCTTTACCTATCTCTTGCTCCCTCCACTCTTAAATTAACTGCGCATTCTAACTTCAAACTCTTTGTTCGTCCCAATATTTCGTGCTTACCTACTTGCATTCGTTTCCCAGGACACCTGCGATGTCCAACAGAATTACGGGCTTCGCAGGAATATTCTCCACTGTCCATTTTTGAAATAGTATTAAATTGCTATTCGTGGAAGAAAAAAAAATATATCTTTAAGCAATAACTCTATCAGTAGACTCCTAAAAGAACCTCATGTAATATACGTGCCTAGAAACCGTCAGGTTTTGAGCTCTTTGAGGCCTTTTCCTCTCTCTTCTCTACCCACATCCCTCTTCTTTCTGCATCCTTCAACATGGTGGGAAAAAAGCTTTCTCTTGTGCATTCTCACTTTATGGAATCATCAGTCCCAAGAACCAGGCTCCTTTAAAGATATTCACCATGAACTCAAAGCCAAGGTTTATGTGTAAATAATAAGTTAGGCTGAAACCAAAAATGATCTTCCAGCACATAACTGGGGATTCAGAGGATGCCGCTGTCATCCATGCGCTGGAGTCTTTGTTTTGCTCATTTCTCAGAAAATAACCCATTTTGGCTCTACCCTGGTGCACCCCTTGACATCACAGATATTTCAAGGGTTGGGCTGAGGAAAGTGAATCTATATCATTTCAGACTTGCCTTGGGGCTTTTCATCACCTGCTTTGAGAAAAAATAAATCTATGAAGTAAACATAGCCAAGTGTGAAAGCAAGTTTTCTGCCCAGTTTCTCAGTGTAAAATCATTCGGACCTGCTGACTAAGGCTGCTGACTCGGAAAGGGCCAGGGCGCCCTTCCTTATTGAGCAGTCACACCCACTGATATGCTGATCCTTCTTCAGTCACTTTACCGATATGCTTCATTAGTCACCAGAAGATCTAGGTTTTAAATGTTACTGTACACTTGCAGATTGAAGGGAGGAAAAGAAACATTATACTCTCCTCTTAAAATTCATTAAAATTTTTATTACCATGCCTTCAAAGCTTTCTTACAATTGTGGCAGTGATCTTGCACTGCTAAAAATGCAGCATTTTTAAACCTGACACGTTACTTTGAATGAAAAAAAAGTTTCAGATTTAATGATCTTCTTTTACTCCCACCTCAACCCTAAAAAGTCAGAAACAAGACAGTAAAATACCTTTATTTGTAAATGTCACTAACTTGAAAGAGCTTTTTTAAAAATAGGTTTCCATCAATATTCCTTAGAAAAGCTTTTGATCCATCAATCTGGACTAAAGCTAAAGCATTAGATATTCAAGTCACAGAGTTTTTGATGAGCTAGTCATGGCAGAGTTTAATGACAGATATCCTATCCCATGCTGGCAATAGGCACAGTTCTGGTGTGTGACAGATATCCTATCACATGGCTGGCACCACGGTCAGGACATCCCCAAGTTTGATTTTTTAAAAAAATTTTTATTATAGTACAGGTGATTTATAATATTGTGGTAGTCTCTAGTGTTCAATTATACATACATATAAATCTCTATCCTTTTTCAGAACCTTTTCCCTTATAGTTGATTACAAGATGTTGAATACAGTTTCCTGTGCCATACAGTAGGACCTTGTTGTTTATCTGTTTTATGTATAGTAGCTTTGTATCTGCTGATCCCAAACTCCTAATTTATCCTTCCCTTCCCCCTTTGGTAACCGTAAGTTCCCTTTCTGTCTCTGTGAGTCTATTTTGTTCATTTGGATCGTGTTTTAGATTCCACATATAAATAATGTCATATGATATTTGTCTTTGATTTATTTCACTTAGTATGATAATCTCTAGGTCCATCCATGTTGTTGCAAATGGCATTATTTCACACACACACACACACACACACACGCATATATACACATATCACATCTACTTTATCCATTCATCTGTTGATGGACATTTTGGTTGCTTCTACATTTTGATTACTGTAAACAGTGCTTTATAAACACTGAGGTGCATGTATCTTTTCAAATTAGTTTTCTCGGGAAAACTATATGCCCCATGACATTGCTGGGTCATATGGTAGCTCTATTTTTAGTTTTTTAAGGAATCTCCATACTGTTTTCCATAGTGAATGAACCAATTTACATTTCCACCAATGGTGTAGGAGAATTCCGTTTCCCAAAAGAGTTTTCATGCATTTCCCTGATAGTATGAGACTGCACTTAGTACCTTTCAGGCCTGATCCATCATCATGACTGCATCTCAGTCATGCCTCAGGCCCTTGGTGCCAAGCTTTGCGTGCCCAGCTCCCCAGTCCTCTGTTTTGTCTTTTCATCCCCTACGGCAGCATTTCCCATTACTTCTCTGTGTGAGTGGCTCCATCCTTCCTGCTCCCCCTTCCTCTACTTAATAAGCAACGGCATCAGCCCTCTACTCAAATTATTTTAGTTCTAATAATTTCTTTTTCCCAAATGCAAGAGAGTTATTAGTCCAATGCTTAAAATGACCTTACCAGAGTTCCAGATTTTGGATTCATTGTGTATGAGCTGTTGGTGATTTGGGAGCCAAGTTTTGGATCCTCTAACAAAGGGACGCCATTCTTAAACCACGTGTATTCAGGAGCTGGGTTGCCTTCTTTGTCCTGACATCGCAGCTCTACCACAGTTCCACGCAGAGCAGAACTGGGTACTTCACATGATGGAACTGCCGGAGCCACTGAAGGTTGGAAGTCAAATGGCACTGGTTATTTACAAGCTGAAGAAGTATATTAACAGCCTGGTAAAGATGGACTTACTGGACATCTGTGATAGAGACTGGCCATTATTCAAGAGACCCACTTCCTTTCTTCACTGGCACAAAGTCAGGCTACACTTGCCAGACCCCTTGCAGTCAGATGGGGTAACATGCGTGAGTTCTAGCCAATGGAATACATGCGATTCCCAGTCTTGACCCAGAAAAACTTCCTGTATGATTCTTCATTCCTTCCTTCCTTCTAAAATGGAGCAGGACCCTATGGTGCTTGCCTCCGCCTCCATCCCCCACCCCCGCCCCATGTCCTCTGCTTGCCTTTTTTTTTTTAATTGAAGGATCATTGCTCTACAATATTGGTTTGATTTTTGCCAGACATCAACACTGGGGCCTCCCTGGTGGCGCTAGTGGTGAAGAACTCTTCTGCCAATGCAGGAGAAGTTAGAGACACTGGTTTGATCCCTGAGTTGGGAAGATCCCCTGGAGGAGGACAAGGCAATCGACTCCAGTATTCTTGCCTGGAGAATCCCCTGGACAGAGGAGCTTGGTGGGCTACAGTCCATAGGGTCACAAAGAGTCGGACATGACTGAAGTGACTTAGCATGCATGCATACATCAACATGAAATAGCCATAGGTGTACGTATGTCCCCTCCCCTCTAGGTTGTTACAGAGCCCCAGTTTGAGTTACCTGAATCATACACTCTGCCTGCCTTTTGTCTGTGGAAGAAATTTAGTCAAAGAGTAAGTTTAATCAGAGAAGTGAGAAAGTGCAGAAACAGAGGAAAATAGTCAAAAGTGACCAAAGAGTAACAGTTTAGTCATTAAGCATAGTCGAGGACCTTCAGTTCCTTCTGAAGGGCTATAGATACTATTCTGAGCCATAGCCTGTCTTATAGATACTGAATCCCAGATGGAGAAGCTAACTCATGATGCCCAGACTGTAGCTGCCACAATTCTGAGAACTACCCTCAAAGAAATGGAAACAAACTACCCTGGAACTGAAGACTGTACCTAAAACTAACAAGATGCTGCTGATCAGACCACCAATGACCAATCTCAAGATGACTGTCGGAGCTGACTGTGCTGTTTCTGCATGTAACACCCTCCTCTGTCTATAAAAGCTCTTACCCCTTGATTGTTGGGGGTGAGGGCAGTTGGGCTCTGGACAGGGCTGTCCCCTGCCCCTGTCCCCAGCATTGCCACTATCCAAAATAAAGCACACTTTCCTTTCCACCAGGGCTTTCCTCGTGACTCAGCTGGTAAAGAATCCGCCTGCAATGTGGGAGACCTGGGTTCGATCCCTGGGTTGGGAAGATGCCCTGGAGAAGAGAAAGGCTACCCATTCCAGTATTCTGCCCTGGAGAATTCCATAGACTGTATAGAGCATGGGGTCGTAAAGAGTCAGACACGACTGAGTGACTTTCACTTCACTTCACTTCCTTTCCAGCAACCTGGCCTCTTGACTGGCTTTTGAGGGGCAAGCAGTGGGACCTGGGTTTGGTAATACGCCTACTCCCACTATCAGCTAGGTGTCAAGACCCATGGTGACCTCAGAAAGGTATGTATTGAGGATGTTAGTCTCGCATTAGCTTGGATCTCTACTGATTTGGAATCTCCCTGCAATGTGGGAGACTTGAGTTCCATCCCTGCCTTTGGGAAGATCCCCTGGAGAAGGAAATGGCAACCCACACCAGTATTCTTGCCTGAAGAATTCCATAGACAGAGGAGCTTGGCAGGATACAGTCCATGGAGTTGCAAATACTATTATTATCTATTATTTACCTATTATCTGTTTATATTATCTATTATCTATCTGTCTATTATCTATTACAACTATTATTATCTCTGTCCCCAACCATTTAGACTTGACTTACATGAGGGAAGAAACTTCTATTATGTAAGCCACTCACTGAGAGTTCAAGGCTCACCTGTTACAATAGGAAGCACAACATTAGCCACTACAACAATTATTCTTTTTAGATAAACAATCTCTACTTTCCCCCTCACCAATGGTTTTAATGTATTATTATCACTATATTCAAAGTCAAAGCTGAGAATATTTTCAGGACCAATACGCAAACAAAAATCCTTTTCAGGCCAAGAAAGAAAATACCTGTGTTAGTGTTATTCTAGGGTTCTATCCTACTCCTGGATTTAAGGAAAGTCTGGTTTAAAGTCAAGTCAAATTTGTAAAGTAAACCAGACTTTCCTTAAATCCAGGAAAATTCAGAGCTGTCTGTGTAGGCAGAATTCTAACACGGTCCTCCAAGTTCCCAGGCCCTGGTGTGTATACACTTTCTCTCAGTTATTCAATCAAACACAAATGTAGGTCCTACTCTGAAGGGGTCTAGCGTTGTAATTAAGGTTGCAAATCTGTCTTTAAGGGAAGGGAGACTGCATAGATGGCTCTGCCCTAAGCACATGGCCTCTTAATTTTTTAATTGGTTTTTATTGGGGCATAGTTGCTTTACAATGTTGTGTCAGAATTTCTACTGTGCAGCAAAGTGAATCAGCTATCAGTTCAGTGCAGTCGCTCAGTCACGTCCGACCCTGCGATCCCGTGGACTGCAGCATGCCGGGCTTCCCCATCCTTCACTACCTCACGGAGTTGCTCAAACTCATGTCCACTGAGTGACTGATGCCATCCAGCCATCTCATCCTCTGTAGCCTCCTTCTCCTCCTGCCCTCAATTTGCCAAGCATCAGGCTCTTTTCCAATGGGCCAGTTCTTAAAGCAGCTATGCACATATACATATATCCCCTATTTTTCAGATATCCTTCCCATATAGGTCATCACAGAGCACTCAGTAGAGTTCCCTGAACAGTGCAGTAGGTTCTCATTAGTTATTTTCAATTTCATTCTTTTTCAGTTGTGCTGTTGCAGCATGTGGGATCTTAGTTCCCCGATCAGGGACTGAACCTTTGCTCCCTGTGGTGGACGTGCAGAGTCTTAACCACTGGACCACCAGGAAGTCCCACATGATCTCTTTAAAAGTAGTTTTCTCTGGTTAGTCACAGAATGGAAATCAGACATTCAAAATACAAGAAGGAGCCAACATGCTTTTGTTAGGCTGGAGACGGACAGGCCAAGGAATGTGGTGGCTGTAGAGCTGAGTGTGGCCCCAGCTGACAGCCAGCATGGAGTGGGGACTTCAGCTCCACAACTATGTTCACCAACTAGGTGCTCTAGTGACTCTGTAGTGTTTGACTCTCTGTGACCCCACACTGTAGCCTGCCAGGTTCCTCTCTCCATGGGATTTTCCAGAGAAGAATACTGGAGTGGGTTGCCATTTCCTTCTCCAGGGGAATCTTCCCCACCCAGGGATTGAACCTGGGTCTCCTGCATCGCAGGCGGATTCTTTACCAACGGAGTTACCAGGGAAGCCCAATCATAAGGAAGTGAAATCTGCCAATGAGCATGAACGAGGCTGGCAGCAGAGTTTTCTCCAGAACCTCCAGTCAAGAATTGAGCCCAGCTGACTCCTTGATCTCAGCCTTGTGATAGCTAGCCCGGGTAGAGAACCCAGCCTCAGAGTGCTAGGGTTCTGATCTACAGAACCATGAGCGAATAAACAGGTGGGGGTTTTTCAATGTTTTTATTTACGTATTTGGCTGAGCTGAGTCTCATTTGTAGCATGTGGGATCTTCAGTCTTCATTACTGCATACAAACTCTTAATTGCGGCATGTGGGATCTAGTTCCCCGACTAGGGCGTTGGGAGCATGGAGTCTCAGTGACTGGAATATCAGGGAAGTTCCAAATGGGTGGTATTTTAAACTGCTAAGTCTGTAATCATTTATTATGTAACAACAGAAGACTAATACACCAGCTGCATCTCCTGCAAGATTTTCTGAATTAAATTTCTTCTGTAACAGTACATCATTAGTATTTTAGAAACAGCCTACCCATAATAGAAAAAGGAAGAGGAGTTACTTTATTCTCTTTGCTTGACAGTTTATAGTAACATCTAAGGGCTTCCTGGTGGCTCAGAGGTTAAAGCGTCTGCCTCCAGTGTGGGAGACCAGGGTTCGATCCCGGGGTCGGGAAGATCCCCTGGAAAAGGAAATGGCAATCCACTCCAGTATTCTTGCCTGGAGAATCCCATGGACAGAGAAGCCTAGTAGGCTACAGTCCACGGGGTCGCAAAGAGTCGGACACAACTGAGCGACCTCGCCTCACCTCAAGAGAAGAATGGATCAGTTCCTCCACCAGTGATCATCATGGGCAGTTACTGTCTATCAGTGCATCTTAGAGTAACTAATTGTACTGGCTTTGCATTTAACCTTATCAGGATCCAAATATTGGTCCAGACACTTGTTGTACAGTCCTGGAAAATCACTTAACAGCTGTATATTCATCCATAAAAATCAGGTTGTCAGTGAATATTAAGTAAAATTACACACTTGAAAGAACCTAATGCATACTAGCTGCACAATAAATGCTAATTTCTTTTCTTGCCAGAATAACTTCTATACTTCCCCGCGTATAGTTTCTAAAAAGTTTATTTTATTGAAGTATAGTTGATTTACAATGTTGTGTTAATTTCTTCTGTACAGCAAGGTGATTCAGATACATATACACATATCACTGTGTTTCATATTCTTTTCCAATATGGTTTATCACAGAAGACTGAATATAGCTCCCTGAACTATAGAGTAGGACCTTGTTTGTTCATTCAGTATATGACAGTTTGCATCTGCTAATTCCAATACTTTTGTCTTATTGGTTTTCTATCATCTCATTTGAGACTATTTTATATAATAAGAGAATCACTACATACGCTGAAAGTGACTGAAAAATAAACTCTTGAGGAAAGTGCTTCTATGTACAGTGTAGGATCCCCTGGAGAAGGAAATGGCCAGCTGCTCCAGTGTTCTTGCCTGAAAAATCCCATGGACAGAGGAGCCTGGTGGGCTACAGTCCATGCGGTCGCAAAGAGTCAGACATGACTGATCGGGCATGCACAGAGTGTAGGATCATTAAGATTTACCTCAATCTTAACTGGAAAGAGACTTTCTCATAATGAGTTAGTAACAGGAAAATGTCAGCAGCCAGTGAACTGAAGAGGCTGCCGCACGGAAGGCGGTGCTGGAGGCCCACCTTTATACCTTTACTCACTGGCATCCCGGGTCAGGGGATGAGGGCGGGAACAGTAACCACACACACACAAGCACATCACCTAATACTTCTAGAGTGACTGTATCCTCTTCCAGGTTTTGGCCTTGTTCCGATGGGGCACTAACTTCACAACGATATTTCCCGGCATCATTTCTTGTAACATTTTTGATCCGTATGCTGAAATCTATCATCTCAGCTCGATCCTTAAAATCACCTTTTAGAAAAAAAAAGACAATGATATTAATAATGAGGCAATAACTTTCTATATACTACCTTCTTCTAATCACTTTGTTCAGTAACCACTGCATTTATTTTCTTATTAATAAACAATTTAAAACCTTAAAAATTGTTTATGAGTCCTGCCATTTCTAATTTCTTTTTTTTTTTCTTAGAATCTTATACTGCTCACAAAAGAACACTCAGTTCTAACCACTGGATTATTTTGAACTAAATCCCAGCATCATTGCATCGTACCTATCATTATCAACACTTTAAAAGCTCACTATATATTCAACAAGAAGATCAGGGAGTATAAAGAAATGTGCAACAAAAAATTTATAAAGAAAACACTGGATAAAGGTGGTCATATCTACCTTCCCTAAGTGCCAACCCCTAAGCTTCTCAGTGATGACCTAGCTTTCTGGATCACCCGGAAAGAGGGTAAAGTTATTACAACTGAGCAGCGACTCTCCATCCCAACCCCACACCATCTTTTCTTTCATTCTGTCAAGAATTTAATCTTCCAGACCAGCAAAAACAACTGTTATCTTACATCCTCTAGGAGCGAGCTGAAAAATGAGCAGTCCAGGGCCTCTATGGAGCTCACCCACTTCTATTCTCTGTCCAGTTTTTGCTATTCTGTTCTGGGTCTTGGTCTCTCTTGGCTTCACATCACACTTGGAGAAGGCAATGGCAACCCACTCCAGTACTCTTGCCTGGAAAATCCCATGGACAGAGGAGCCTGGTAGGCTACAGTCCATGGGGTCCCAAAGAGTCGGACAGGACTGAGCGACTTCACTTTCACTCTGCTGGTTTCACATCACACTTACAGAAACACATTCTCAATCACTAGCCATGTCCTGTTCTCATTGGTGAATAAAAGGTCTGGGGTACGTGATGCTGTCTTTCTCTCACCTCACTGAGTCCCCAACTTCTTACCTTGAAGAGCCTGTTGGTAGTAGACAAAGGAAACACCACGCCCCAATTTCTTCCATTCCAATCTGGAGGAAACAGTCTTCTTTGGGTATTTACAGGCTAAAATAGCCTCTAGAAACAACAACAAAAAAATAATTGTTTTCTA
This sequence comes from Nanger dama, assembly GCA_917880005.1. NCBI lineage: Eukaryota > Metazoa > Chordata > Mammalia > Artiodactyla > Bovidae > Nanger > Nanger dama. Next base: position 10,446,476 of record CAKJTW010000020.1, read on the forward strand.
ACTGTTCCTCTGAGATTATATTTTACTTAATAGATTTTAAACAGCCTTATTCTTTTATCCATTCATTTCATCCATTCATAAATTTCCTCATCAGGTACCATGTTGGCTTAATTTAAAGATGAATGGAAAGCTCTGTAATTCTTTAACAATATAATTTTTGTGTCACTACGCTACTTTTGCTAGTTCTTGAGGCTCAGTTCCCATCTGTAAAATAAGACAGTACCTCATAGAGTTGTTGAGTCTTCATATACAAATGGGCTTCCCAGTGGCTCACACAGTAAAGAATCCTCCTGCAATGCAGGAGGCCCGGGTTCGATCCCTGAGTTTCAGAAGATCCCCCAGAGAAGGGAAAGGCTACCCACTCCAGTATTCCTGCCTGGACAATTCCATGGACAGAGGAGTCTCACGGGCTACAGTTCACCGGGTTGCAAAGAGTCAGACACCTGAGCAACACGTTTTCACTAATACAATAATAGATGCAAAGCACACAGGCCTGGACGTGGTAAGTCCTTTACAAAAAGGGCTATGATTAATTAACTTTTTCTCCCCCATCTCAGTCTTCAAAGAGTTTAGAGCCCAGGAGAAGAGGCAAATAAGATAATGGAGTTTCAGTGGTGAGTGCCAGCATGGAGGTCAGTACTGGATGCTTCACACCTACTGCCGGAAGAAGACACACCAGCCCAGGGCACGCCATCGAACTTCAGCACGCTACCTTCTCACCCAGAACCCTTTGATAATCTGCTCTGTGAGTACATTAATACCAACCCAACATGGTCTCCAAATAAATTGTTGACTCCTACCCTTCACCTCAATCCAGAAAAAATATAAAAAAATTTAATCCAGGCCTCAGGTTTAACCGCCTCAATGTAGCTCCAGGGTTACATTACCACAAGGAATTTACTGTACTTATGTCATAAAGAAATTCCAGGAACTACCCAAGGTGCCCTCTCTTTTAATTGTCTGAACAAGATGATGGGGAGGAAAAAACCAGTGCCCTCCTACCAACTGCTTCAAGTTGCCAAATGGGAACCTCTAGTCTTATGTATTTTTAAGGATGCTCCAACCAGGCTCTCCAGAGTGTCAACTTCATATTTCTTTTTTTTAATTTTTATTTTACATTGGGATATAGCTTACCATATTGTGTTAGTTTCAGGCACATACAAAGCAATTCAGTTACACATGTATATGTTATCTATTCTTTTTCAGATTCTTTTCCCATATAGGTTATTACAAAGTATTAAGCAGCATTCTCAATTTCTTATTTCTGAAACTTTTTTCCTTCACAGTATATTATAGTTTGACCTAAAAAACACTATATTTAACTAGAAGAGAAACACTATATTTAACTAGAACAGAAACTATACTAAAAATCCTTTCTATATCTCCAATACCATTAAAAATTATTTCAAGATGTTAAATGATATGGTAGATTAAAAAGTATACTTGTATTTACATTACATATTCTATTAAAAATATACACATAGATATGAACAAAAACCTACATGAATATGTATGAAAATATTAACCCAGCAATGATTTCTATGTGACAGAAGTATGACTTTTCTGTTAAATGTAGTTTCAACATTTTTTCTTGCTCCACACACTTTGCTAGAAATATAGAAAAAGGTTATGGCAAATAGAAAGTAGGACAGAGAAAAGAAAGAGGAGAAAACAATCTGAAAGATGTTTTTAAGGATGTCTAAAGTTCTAAAAGCAGGTTTTATATTACAGACAGACATCATTTTAGAGACATGTTTACAATTATGCTACACAGACAAATGTGTGCCGAGGGACTTGTCTGAGGAAACACAGCTCTGTTCTGTTGATTAAGGAGAATGGGCGGTGGCCTTCCGGAGTCTTGAGTTTTTGATAGGTTTCCTTCCCGTATTTTGTTGAGTTTCCAACAATTAAACACACACCCACATTCATTTTTAGCACACACTCCTAGGTCTTAGGAGTACATTTATACTCAAATAATCACATTGTTTCACATATCTAACTGGACACACACACATACACCCCTTTTGGTGAATTCTTCCTGGTTTCTATATTCATTACTCTATGAAAAACCTCTGTAGAAATTATGTTAAATAGTGTTAATAGTTATGTTAAATTATGTTAAATAGTGTTAAACAGTTTTCATAAGTGCAGTGACTCTATTCCAGCCTCAGTCTCATTGACCATATAAAATATGGAGAAATGGAGTTTGTCCAAAGTATACTGAGTACTTGCTTCCCAGGTGGCTCCGTGGTAAAGAATCCGCCTGCCAATGCAGGAGATGCGGTTTGATGCCTGGGTTGGGAAGATCCTCTGGAGAAGGAAATGGCAACCCACTCCAGTATTCTTGCTGGGAAATTCCATGGACAGAAGGTGGGGTACAGTCCACCGTGTTGCAAAAGAGTCAGACAGGACTTACCAACTAAGGAACAACAATATTGAGTACTTACTGTGTGTCTGCCATTATTCTTGAGCTATAGCAGTGAAATCAAAGATCCCTGCCCTTTGGGATCTTACAATTTTCAGGGGGTCAGACACACAAAAAACATCACAAAGTAAGTTACACAGTACATGAAGAGTCACAGGGCTACGTAAATAGGGTAGATCAAAGTCCGGGGAGTTTGGGAATGCTGGGGGAAGGGAATGCAATTTTCAAATAAATACAGTAGTAAGAGCTTGCGTCATTTAGAAGGTGATATTTGACCAAAGACTTAAAAGAGGGAATTTGGATTTTTTCAGCTCCCTAGAATCTGAATTTCACCTTGTGGTTCTTTGAGAGTGCTACAAGCATTTTGACCTCCAAAGCTGTGAGAAACAGTACATCTGCTAGAAACACGGGGCCAACATCTGAGGATAAAGAATTCAGTGTACTTAGAAGCTCTAGTTTTCCCAGGAGTCATGTATGGATGTGAGATTGGACCGTAAAGAAATCTGAGGGCCGAAGAATTGATGCTTTTGAACTGTGGTGCTGGAGATGACTCTTGAGAGTCCTTTGGACTGCAAGGAGATCAAACCAGTCCATCCTAAAGGAGATCAGTCCTGAATATTCATTGGAAGTGAGAGAGTCATTTCCTAGGCAGGTTGATAAAAAGTCTAGGGGTCCCCAAGGAGACAGGGGTCTGGAATTCTCAAGGAGGAAGAAAGGACAAACTTATTTCCTTAGGATCATATAACAACAATGTATTCTGCCTGAGGACAGTCTCTGGATTAAACCTTCTCTTTACAAGGATTATATAACAGCAATGTATTCTGCCTGAGGACAGTCTCTGGATTAAACCTTCTGGCTAATTCTGTTATCTTAAAATGTAAATTATGGGAGTAGGTCTGGTGAGGTCTTTACAACCTCCAGACCTTCATTGGATTAGTTGGAGGATATATAAACTCATTGCTAAAACTAACATTGCTAAAACTACTCTTTCTACCCCCTTCTGATGCCTATGTCAGAAGCTTTCTCTATCTCCTTTATACTTTAATAAAACTTTGTTACACAAAAGCTCTGAGCAATCAAGCCTCTTCTCTGGCCCCGGATTGAATTCTTCTCCTCTGGGGGCCAAGAATCCCGGCGTTGTGATTCAACAACAACCTTTCAGAAGGACTGATACTAAAGCTCCAATACTTTGACCCCCTGATGCGAAGAGCTGACCCACTAGAAAAGACCCTGTTGTTGGGAAAGACTGAAGGCAGGAGGAGAAGGGCATCACCGACTCGATGGACATGAGTCTGAGCAAGTTCCAGGAGTTGGTGATGGACAGGGAGGCCTGGTGTGCTGCAGTCCATGGGGTTGCAAAGAGTCGGACACGACTGAGTGACTGAACTGAACTGAGCTGGATTTAGAAGCTAACTACTACGAACTTTCTTCTCTCTTTTCAGCCAAAATTCAACTCACGGTCAGTATGCTTTTCTTTCTATAGATAGCCCTTGGGCTTATTATGCCATATTATGTGTTCAGGTGCTCGGTCGTGTCCAGCTCTTTGCAACTCCATGGACTGTAGCCTGCCAGGCAGCTCTGTCCATAGCATTTCCCAGGCAAGAATGCTGGAGTGGCTTGCCATCTCCTACTCTAGGGTATCTTCCCACTCAGAGATCGAACCCGCATCTCTTATGTCTTCTGCATTGGCAGGTGGAGTCTTTACAACTAGCGCCACATGGGAAGCCCAGTCTGCCATAACATAGTAGTTTAAGGCACAGGCTTTGGAGTCAGACCTTTGCCATAAACTAGATGTGTTACTACTGAGAAAATTATTTAACTTTTTATACAAAGATACAGTTGTGTTCATATCTGTAAAATGAGAAGAGCAATATTATTCATCTTGCAAAGTTGTCATAGAGATTAAATGAGATAATGTATTTACACATTTGGGTGCACATGGTCCATGCTCCATAAATGGTCATTATTACTTTTACTCATGAGGTACTTCTCTTACTTAAGTTGTAAGCTTGCCCTGGCATGACAGAAATCCATACTTAACACCATCGTATATTTGCTACCAAATTACTCAGATTTGAACTGAAGCATTACGTGTATTTGAGACAGCAAAGAAAATAATGTAGATATAAATCATACTTTCCCAAAACAAGGCATACTGAAACAGAAAAATGCACCAAGTTTTTCTATTAAGATGATTATTACATTGCCAAAAATACCTGTGTTGGTTTGGATTGAGAAAAGATAATTCTTTGTTTGGAAAAGGCATTCTTTTCAACATGCCTAGCAAAATAATCATTTTTAGGAATCACACAGAATCACTGTGAATATTCATTTTTCTAGTTGCTGTATTGTTGACTATTGTTTGATTTTCACTTCTGTGCTCAAATTAGAAATCATCAAAATCTTATATAATGCAAGAATAGAATTGGTACTACCAAAGTAATTCTGACATTGCTATAAATTACTTCTGTGGAGAAAAGTATGCTATTAAATTCTGACTTACTCCTCACACAGCTGAACACTCTCTGCATAAGGCTGCTCATATAATTTATAAGTCTGGGGGAGAAGCCCTCATTTTACCCTCATTCTGCTTTTGGCATCACTATGGGAAATGATACAGAAAAGCAGTACTGAAGAGAAGAAATTAATTCATGATTGATTGACTTCTGAGAGACAGGGGATAAAACAATGAATTGGGGGAACACACATACACATATACACAAATCAGAAAATATTTCAGTACAACTCAATAACAAAAATACAAACGACCCAGTCAAAAATGGACAGAAGACCTAAATAGAAATTTATCCAAAGAAGACATACAGACTGCCAATAGGCACATGAAAAAATGCTCAACACGGCTAAGTATTAGAGAAATGCAAATCAAAACTACAATGAGGTATGACCTTACACCAGTCAGAACGACCATCATTAAAAAGTCTGCAAATGACAAATGGTGGAGGTGTGGAGAAAAGAGACTCCTCCTATACTGTTGGTGGGAATGCAAACTGGTGCAGTCACATACTGAAAAACAGTATGGAGGTCCCTCAGAAAACTAAGAACAGAATTACCATATGATCCAGCAATCCTACTCCTGGGCATATATCTGGACAAAACTATAATTCAAAAGATACATGCTCCACTATGTTCAATGCAGCACTATTCACAATAGCCAAGACATGGAAACAACCTAAATGTTCACCAACAGAGGAAGGGATAAAGAAGAGGTGGCTTATATATATACAGAAGGATGCTACTTAACCATAAAAAATAATGCCATTGGCAGCAACATGGATGCAACTAGAGATTCTTATATTAAGTGAAGTCAGAAAGAGAAAGATAAATATCATATGATGTCATTTATGAGGAATCAAAAATATGACACAAATGAACCTATCTACAAAAACAGACACGGACTCACATAGAGATCAGATCTGTGGTTGCCAATGGGGAGGGACAGACTGGGAGTTTAGGATTAGTAGATACAAACTTTACACACATAACGGATACACAACAAGGGCCCATTGTACAGCACAAGGAACTAAATGTCTTGGGACAAACCATAATGGAAAAGAAAATTAAATAATGTATAATGTATATATGTAAACGGGGGAAGGCAATGGCACCCCACCCCAGTACTCCTGCCTGGAAAATCCAATGGACGGAGGAGCCTGGTGGGCTGCAGTCCATGGGGTCACTAAGAGTCAGACACGACTGAGCGACTTCACTTTCACTTTTCACTTTCATGCATTGGAGAAGGAAATGGCAACCCACTCCAGTATTCTTGCCTGGAGAATCCCAGGAATGGGGGAGCCCGGTGGGCTGGAGTCTATGGGGTCGCACAGAGTCGGACACGACTGAAGTGGCTTAGTAGTAGTAGTATATATGTAAAACTGAGTCACTTTGCTGTACAGCAGAAAGTAACACAACACTGTAAATCAACCTTACTTCAATTTAAAAAAGTAAATGCAAAAAAAGTTTTAGACTTTAAATAAAATTAAGTTACTGTATAAAATATCCTGAAAATGAAATGTTGAAGAAGATAGATATTCATTTTGGCTTTACAGAAAGCCAAGTTGGAATGATTGGCACACATATAAAATAAAATCAAAATGTAATTTTCAATTAAAAGGAGCAAAGGTGAAATTTAAAAAAAGAAAATGCTTATTCAAGATTAAATGAGACTAACATTTGATTGCAATAGATACACAAGTATTTTCCATATTAAAAATAAAACATTTTAAAGTGACATAAAAATGGTAGAGGGTTTTAGAGTGCTGGAAATGTTTTGAAACTAGACAGAGGTGGTGGTCACAAAACAGTGTGGATACAATGAATGCCACTTAATTGTTCACTTTAGCATCACAAATTTTATGTTATGTGAACTTCCCTCAGTACCATTTTTTTTTTTTTTTAGTAATGTAAGACCATTCTGAAGGAGATCAACCCTAGGATTTCTTTGGAAGGAATGATGCTGAAGCTGAAATTCCAGTACTTTGGCCACCTCATGCAAAGAGTTGACTCATTGGAAAAGACTTTGATGCTGGGAGAGATTGGGGGCAGGAGGAGAAGGGGACGACCGAGGATGAGATGGCTGGATGGCATCACGGACTCGATGGACGTGAGTCTGAGTGAACTCCGGGAGTTGGTGGTGGACAGGGAGGCCTGGACTGCTGCAAGTCATGGGGTCACAAAGCGTCGGACACGACTGAGCGACTGAACTGAACTGAACTGAAAGTAAGACTAAAATATATACTTTTGGCATCCTAATTCAGATATCATGGCATAGGGCCTGGGGGCAGGAATGAATATACATGGTAGCTAGTTGAACCCAATAGTAAGAACCTCCAGGAAAGGAAAAAGCAGGAGAAACTCCCTTCCTTTGTCCTCATAGACATCCTGATCCATCTTTTTCTCTCACTTTGCTCCTTCATTGGCTTCTCCAGTCTCCTTTTGGCATCTTACCCAGCCCTGTTTGTCTTCCTTATAAGTGTTCTGTAGTCCCAAATTATTCCCAAACATTAATTTCTTTTCCCCACCATCTCCCCATTTAAACCTATGTCATGATAAACAGTGTTTTATTAACTTAATCATGAAAAATATTATGACTTCAAAGAACCTGAATAACCTAAATAATTAAGTGAATGACAGACTGGTTCTCATTAAAGCATAATTTTCATTTAACAAGAACATGCAACTTACTACGTGCCAGCCACGACTGTAAGCACTGGTTAAATCCTAGGTCATTTAATTCCTCCCCACATCAGGCCTCTTTAAAAATTTTTGTTTCTTTACTGCAACCCTATTTCTTTTCAACTCAAGAAACCTAAGACATGCCTCAAAAGAGGGATCAGACATTTGAAACCAGTTTCTTAAACGTTTGTCGTCTAAAGAAGTATCACAGTTAAGAAAGAGTAATTTTTCAGGTTGCCCAGCATTGTTAGTGTGTTCTAGGTAAAAAGATCCTTCAGAAAAGTAGTAGACAGTCAAAGTTGAAGTTTATAAAAACTCCTATAATTCTTTTTGGACAAGAAAGCCATGGGGTCGCAAGGAGTCAGACATGACTGGGCGACTGAATAATTTTGGGGGGTTATTGGATCCTTAGGGGCTTCCCTGGTGACTCAGTGGCAAAGAATCCACCTGCCAAGGCAAGAGATGTGGTGGGTTCAATCTCTGGCTCAGGAAGATCCCCTGGAGAAGGAAACAGCAAACCACTCCAGTATTCTTGCCTGGGGATTCCCACAGACAAAGGAGCCTGGCGAGCTAAGCCATGGGTCAAAAAGATCAAAAAGAGCAGGACGTGACTGAAGCGACTGAGCATGCACACAGTAGGTCCTTAAAGTTTTTTTTTAATTGTTATAAAATACACATAACTTAAAATTTACCTTCTTAGTGATTTTTACTGTATAGTTCAGTAGTGTTCAATATATTCACACTGATGTTTAAGCAATCTCCAGAACTCTCTTATCTTGTAAAATTGAAACTTTATATCCATCAAATATCAACTCCTCCCTTATAAATATTTTAAGAAGCTAACATAAATTTAAAAAATGATACCCCTAATAGGCTATATTAATGTTATCTTAAATACACAGTGTGGTGTTTGCAGTGTTAATTTCCACTGACCAAATCTAGCTAACCTTGTAACTTTCCAAGATTTCCATCTCCCTGTTTTACAAATCAGATTTTTTTTTTTTTTTGCTGCAAATACTTTATGTAATAAGAGACCTTCTTTGTACATCAAGCCTTTCATGGAATGTCCAAAGTTTCCACTGAGGAGGTGGAGAAAGAGTTCTCAAGGTAGAAACAGCAGGGAGCAGCATGTCAGCAGAGGGGCTAGTGTGAAGTGAGTTTCTGACAAATAAGACATGCATGTCAATCCCATGAGTTCTTCAAACAATACAGCTCGTAAAAGGAGTAAGGCACTCTACCTTGATACTCTATTGCTGTGACCACTTGATGATCTTTTGAGGCAGAGAATCCATAGGCCTTATGATCTGAAAGATGAAAACAGATAGGATAATTAAAACAGTGCAAAGTCCATCAAGTGTCTGAATGGGATGGCAGTATGAAAGAAAACTGGCCTAAAGTTTGGTGACAGTTTCACACAATTCATAATACTTCAGTTTTAAAGTATCAAAATCTGAAAAACTTAGCACAAGGAGCTCAGCTTGGCACTCTGTGACGACCTTGAGGAGTGGGAGGGAGGCTTTAGAGGGAAGGGATGTATAGTATACTATATATAACTGATTCACATGTGGAACAGCAGAAACTAACACAACATTGTAAAGCAATTATCCTCCAATTAAAAATAAATTAAAAAAAAATGGAAAAGCCAAGTCAAACTATGTATATGTTTTTCCATTTTCTACAATTCGGTTTAGCCCTGTAAGCATTTCCCAAAGCAAAACTCATGAATTTTTTTGCGTTCCTCCCCTGACCCCTGCTGTCCCCACAGATAACACACTCTTACAAGTTCAATTCTTAAAAAGCGTTTGTGTCCTTAATTCAACCTAATATGTGATCTAGCACCGTCAAAGGTATCATTGTTCCCTGTGAATAAAAGCTAACTATTTTTACTGTCCTATGTAAGGCTATAAATTGTTTTCTGAGCTTAACCCTGACTATACCTAAATAATATAAAGTCCTTTAACATATATTTGACTACTAAATGTATAGATAATATAAAATGCTTGTAAACTTTGTATATAAAATTATGATGAAAAATGCAAACAGAACGTATTCGATTTCCTCCTAAATACTGCAATGACTTTTCCAGAACTGGTCCATAAGTTGAAATGACTGATGGATTATGAAGTCTGATAGTGATGTGACGATGATGATGATGGTGATGACATCATCATCATCATCATCCCTGTAAACTTACAGAGAAGTTTTCATTTTAAAAGGTGTTCTCATAAATTCTTTTACTTGATAAAATTCAATAGTGGAAATGATTTAGTGTGGTACACATGATCCAGGCTTAAATAATAAAGTAGCTGAACCAGGAGCTAAAAACTTTCTAATTTAATCTCTGATAGGCTCATTTTGTATTATTTCACTTCATGGATGTCATTCTACAGCCCAGTTTCATGATCATGTTTAAAAATAATTTCAATCACTTCCTATTAGTATGCAATTCCGAAATTTAAATGCTACAAGGACAAGATTATTTGCCTGTTGTATTCTCTGATGTAGTCCAAACACCTAGAACAATGCCTAGAATAAAGCAAAGCACAATAAATATTTATTGAACAAATGAATGAGACAACTTCTTATTGTTTACTTATGAGAAGAATCAAGTAAATGAAGTTAGAGCAAAATAATACTAATGAAGGGTTCCAGAAAACAAGTTATTCTTTTGCAAAGGTGTCAAAAATATTCTATAGATTGATGTTAATTATTTTAATGCAAAGCATTCTTGCTGGTCATCATGGGTAAACAATTGAGGCAAAGCAGTCCAACTGCTGTCTACCCAAAAATTATACATGAAATAATCTAGGATAAAATAAAATTTATCATCAAACCTAAGGAAGGTTATTTCTTGAAGACTTATTTCTATAACATACTAGAAATGCTAGTTCTCTGCTCATTCTACCATCTGTTTTCTGTCTTCATATAATTTACTTACACTATTTTCACCAAGCAAAAAATGATGACTCTGTTGCCATATTCAATGCACACTTTCAGTTTTTACCTTACTTGATCTTTCCAGGCCATCTGACTCTTTTGACTGCCTTGAATTCTGTGACATGATCCACTTCTAGTCTTCATTCTATCTCCCTGTGGGGTCTTCTTCCTCCTTGTTCTGCCCATCCATCCATGCATTTATCCATTCATCAATTTATCTATCCATCCATTCATCCAGAAACTGCCTTCCTGACTCAGCTATCTCCTTCCTATACAATCCTTCATACTCTTGTTTTTAAAATTTATTTTTCATACTCTTATTGACTCAACTACCATTTATTTGCTGAAAAATTTTTGAGATTAAATTCAAAAGTCCTCTTTCTCTTGGGTATCTATGTCTCCATTTCCTACAGGCACCGAAAACTCATGGAAAAACAGAACTTAGCCTGCCCTCAAAAATTTTGCTTTTTTCCTATGAAATCTCAATACAGTGAAAGGTATCACACTCCACATGGTTACCCGTGTCAGAAAATTGAGCACTGCCCATGAGGTATCCACCTTCTCATCCATTTACTCACCAGTTCCCAACATCAGACTGAGAACTCCGTGTCATCAGGACAATGTTTTGATATACTTGCCCCATCCCTTCCTTGTCCTCCACCACCTTCACGTTGTCAAGTGTTATTTGCCTCAGGGAGGGGATGTGGGTAGCCAAAACCAGACAGAGAAAACCAGGGTACTTCCTGCCTTTCCATATTTAGAAACGCTGACCTTGGAGGAAAATGGAAACGACTCACAGCTTAGGCAAACATTTGAGAGAAACCATTATGAATAAAATATATCTTCTCCCTGGACTTGGGGTACAGAGGAGGAAGTGAGTTGGAGGACGCAGGCCTTGGTGAGCTCTTGAGAAAGAACAATAACAAACATTTATGAGGCATTTAGGCTTCCCAGGTGGCGAAGTGGTCAAGAAAGTGCCTGCCAATGCAGGAGACACAGGAGACTCAGGTTCGTTCCCTTGGTCGTAGGAAATGGGGAGCAGGATATGGCAACCCGCTCCAGTATTCTTGCGTGGAGAATTCCATCGACAGAGGAGCCTGGTGAGGTGCAATCCAGGGGGCACAAGGAGTCAGACATGACTGAGCACACACATAGTATGAGGCACTTGGATGTTAGGCACCATTCCCAGTGCTTTACGAGTATTAACTTACTTAACTCTCATAACAATTCTTTATGGTAGGGTGCCATTTTTATACACATTTTTCAGGTAGGGAAACTGAGGCACAGAGTGGGTAAGCGACTTGGGCACAGTTACATAAGTAGTAAGTGGTAGAGCTGGGATTTGAACCTACCTCAATGATACCCAAAGTCCACATTACTTATTACTATTCCATACTGGGCCCCAAAGCACATTTCCCCCAAGCTGAACTATGAGAAAGGGTGGCAGATTAATAAAGAGGCCTGCTGGACAATTCCACTGGTCTAATGAAGATGAGATAGGTCACAAATTGGTGGTTAAGATCAAAGCAAGGATTGGCTCAGAAGAGTAACATGAAGGTGGAAGCCAAGGGGCCACGACTACAGGGGAGGGTATCGAGGTTATCCCAGAGGGCGGCTCTAGACAAGGGCTGCTCAATGCTGAGGCACTGACACTTGAGACTGGATCATTCTTTGTTGTGGAAAAGTGTCTTGTGCCTTATAAGGTGCTCTGCAGTATCAGTGGCTTCTACCCACTAGACTTCAGGAGTATCCCTACTCTCCCATCTCAAGTCCTGACAACCAAAAATGTTTCTAGACATTGCCAAATGTCCCCTGCAGATGGAATGGGCAAGTCATACTGGGTTGAGAACCACAGCTCTAGACTTACAGCTAAGGCTGGTTTGATGACCCAGGAATAGACTTAAGGTGAGCAAGAGACCATGAGTTCAAGGATTTTGAAAGTTCCTATGAGATCAGAATTTCTTAACTATGAAATAATTCATTACACTTCTAGGAAGGAGAGGCGAGGATAATTTTTCACATGGCATGGCATCTTTGAATCATTCATCTATATGTAGATTGACATGTAAATGAATCTTCTACTGTGCTAGCTTTTATCATTTCTGTAGAATACATGCTATACTGGATATTTTTTTTTTCCTTTTGGTCTCCTCTCTTGGAAACCTGAACAGCAAATCTAATTGTGAAATTAAAAATCTCAAAAATCTACAAATCTCAAATGTCTAGTTCTACTTAACTGTTCAACGTTGTTAAACTATTCAGGTTCTACATATCCCCAAACTGTAAACATTTTCACTAAGGAAACTGGCAAATCTATGTGAAGAATGCAGGCCTGAACGGATCCTTTTTATTGACACTTGAGAAAATTTAATTACATAAACCAGTTAACCCATCTGGCTCAGTCTTAGGGAGGTATTGGGAGCACCAAAGAATAATTTGAAAATTACTCCTTTTCTTGTCTATTTCAAAAACCATAAATGGGTCTAAGAACTCTTTGAAAATACTCTATTTTCCCTTTTCCACATACTTCGGTCACATACCTATATGTCCTGTAGTCTTCTGACCCTCTCCCCACCCCCTCACATCTTTCTTTTCCAGCTTCTCCTCTCCTTCCTCAATTTTATTTTGTAGAGTCCAAAAAGAGGGCTTGGAAAATTTCAGGGCACAGAGGAAGGGGAGAGTAAGCTGGCCAAGTCGGCATCCTCTTAAATGAGATGGAGGAAAGGCAGGGCCTCATGGGTCCTTGTGAATTACACCTACATTTAAGTGACATGATGGCTGAATGTTTTTGGCAGTTGATTCTGATTCTAAACCGTTATTCTGTGAAACTTTTGAAATACACTTTGAAAAAGTTTCTTTTCCCGTTTAGTAATGTATAAATTAGCACCCTCAGAGAAGGTCCAATTATGACTGGCATTTCTTGTGATTTTTGAACTGTTTTAGTACACTTCTTAGACAAAACAATGAAGATTCATATTCCCTAGAAACCAGTTGAAAGGACAATGTTGGCAAAATATGAAAAGGTAATCTTTGTTCCCTTCACATGATGTCTGTGAGCTTTTCAAACACCACACTGCCTACTGAGAATGTTTATTTTCTTTAAGAGTCTTGGATCTTCTTTCATTTGAGGCAAACATTAGTCTAATCTGAGACTGGAAGATTTAGGACTGGGCTCAATTATCTTACCCCTTTCTCAGTCCCAGTTTTCTACTTGCTAAAACCTCCTTTGAGAATTATTTTTTCAATTTTCAAAAACTGCTTTTAAAGTTCTATGAGAAAGAACAGCTGTTAACGTCAATAATTTTAATTCTCTCAAAACTTTTCTATGTATATATTTGAATAGTTGAAAAAATGTCCCAGACAAAGAAAAATGAAGGAGTGGTTGCACTAGAAAAGCTATGAATGCAATAAAATTATAAAGGAGTTTAGGTCTATGATATTAATGAAGATAGCATTTCTTGGTAACTGAATCTTTCTATAATTTGAAGCATCTTCTTCTTGCTCCCTCTAATTCTATTTACTTCAAGGTTTGCCTTTCATTAAGCAAAAATATTTTTTTAAAGTATGGTCACTTATGTTGAGCTTACACAGAAAGTTTTAAATTTTGAAAAGATAATTATAAGATTTCTACTCTGTTCTGGTCTTTCTAAGTCCTCGAATTCAGTTTTATTTCCCTAACTTACAATAACTCTATGGATGAAAACAAAATGTTCTGTATAAAAATTTCACTGGCAGATTTTAGGAGTAGGCTCTGTTGCCTGCTTTCTTGAACTGATTTTTTTTTGCCCTTCACTTATCTTGAGTAAGTTAACTATAAAAATAAACAAAAAATTGTCATGTAGGTCCACTGGTTGAGGTCAACAATTGTTTTAAACTTAGCTACAAAACATCTCTCACAGTTATGGATGTGTTCCAGAGCTGCTGGCAGAAGTTCATAAAGTAAGGTTAAGAGATGATTGTTTCCATAACTGCTAAACTCTAAGTCAAGTAATTCCTTTCAGTCAAATAAAATCTTTTTTTTTCTCCACCTCTTACTGTAAGAATGAAAGTTTTTATACTGTCTATCAACCACCTAGAATAATTTAGCTTGACTAAGAATAAATATGTATTCACACCACCACAATGTAAAAGTTTACTATAAAAATGTTATTTCAATTAACACTTTTCAGTGGAGGCTCTCAACCCATACATACACATGTATTCATTACTGCTCAAACGAAACTATCACAGCATTGTCAATCTGCTATACCCCAACACAAAATGTTGTTGGTATTAAAAATAAATAAATAAAAAATTTTAAAGAAACAAAGATGTGAAAAACAGACTTTTGGACTCTGTGGGAGAAGGCGAGAGTGGGATGATTTGAGAGAACAGCATTGAAACATGTATATTATCATATGTGAAACAGATCACCAATCCAGGTTCGACGCATGAGACAGGGTGCTCAGGGCTGGTGCACTGGGATGACCCTGAGGGATGGGATGGGGAGGTGGGAGGGAGGGTCATGATGGGGAACACATGTACATCCGTGGCTGATTCATGTCAATGTATGGCAAAAAGACCACAGTATTATAAAGTAATTAGCCTCCAATTACATTTTTTTAAGTGACATAGGAAAATATAAATAAATAAAAAAATTTTTAAATTACTACTTTTCATTAAAAACATGATTGGGATAAATTTACATATTACAGAGGTTTGTTTTTCTTTTGAAATTACATTACAGAGAATACCATGCATAGAAGCAAGTTATAAATATTGTGGGTATAAGTCATTTTCAAAAATAAAAATTAATAGGCATATGGCTTTGATAATCACTTATATACAACTATTAGAGTGACAAACATTTTGTTTTTTTCATTTTGTGACCATGCCGTGAGGCACATGGGATCTTGGTTCCCTGACCAGGGATCAGACCCACACCTCCCTGCAGGGGAAGCGCAGAGTCTTCACCACTGGACTGCCAGGGAAGTCCCTAGAGCAACAAATGTGAGATGCACAGGGCTAGCACCAGCAATGATACCAACCGATATTTATTACAGATAAATATTTATATGGACAGAAAGTAGCCTGAGGTAGAAATTAGGATATATTAGACAATATACGGAGAAGGCGATGGCACCCCCACTCCAGTACTCTTGCCTGGAAAATCCCCTGGACGGAGAAGCCTGGTAGGCTGCAGTCCATGGGGTTGTGAAGAATCGGACACGACTGAGTGACTTCACTTTCACTTTTCACTTTCATGCATTGGAAAAGGAAATGGCAACCCACTCCAGTGTTCTTGCCTGGAGAATCCAGGGACAGGGGAGCCTGGTGGGCTGCCATCTATGGGGTCACACAGAGTCAGACACGACTGAAGTGACTTAGCAGCAGCAGCACTCATCTCTCTCACCATCCGTCATTCAACAGGTCATAGAAGGGGAGGGAGAGAAGAGAGCAGGAGGCGGGAGAAGGAAAAGGGAAAAGACACACAGGCGAACATGTTCTTCTAGTCTCCAACCTTTCTGGCCATTCCTCTTAATGAGACATTGGCATCCTATTTTCTAAGAAAGAGAAGCTACACCAAAATCCAAGTAGAAATAAAGCGATGTTTCTGACTTGGGAGTTACTGGGTGGCTGATGTCCTGGTGAATTAATGATGATCTAAAGAATTCAAGGGTGATTTTGACAATGAATAAATTTTCCCCTTAAGAATCTAGCATCTAACGAAGATGTGACTCCATTCTGTGAATATCTTTACTTGACAGATGTGACAACTGAGAGAGGTCAAGGACCTTGCTCAAGGTCACAACATTAGAAAGCAGGGCTATTTACAGCCAGTTTCATCTGAGTACACAGGCCTCCTCCCACCCCACCCCTTACCCCCCATCCTCACATCAGTGCAAGGCACTGGGAGAGATCAGTATCAAACATGATATAGTCAGACACACTGCAGACAATTTCACACGCATTATCAATATTTAGGGTTGTAAAAACATTATTCAGGGAATATATAACAAATTTCCATTTTAACAGAGAAAGTATTAATTGGCAAATGTTTATGATGAATGAATTAATTTGAACAAACTCTGCATATTTGTTATATACTGCACAAAAGCTTTCTGCCTCCTCCTCTTTTCCAATGTTTTAATCATTTGAGTAAAAGAAGGAGATGACACCACCCTTATGGCAGAAAGTGAAGAAGAACTAAAGAGCTTCTTGATGAAAGTGAAAGAGGAGAGTGAAAAGGTTGGCTTAAAGCTCAACATTCAGAAAACTAAGATCATGGAATCTGGTCCCATCACGTCATGGGCAATAGATGGGGAAACAGTGGAAACAGTGGCAGACTTTATTTTGGGGGCTCCAAAATCACTGCAGATGGTGACTGCAGCCATGAAATTAAAAGACGCTTACTCCTTGGAAGGAAAGTTATGACCAACCTAGACAGCAGATTAAAAAGGAGAAACATTACTTTGCCAACAAAGGTTCATCTAGTCAAGGCTATGGTTTTTCCAGTGGTCATGTATGGATGTGAGAGTTGGACTATAAAGAATGCTGGGCACTGAAGAATTGATGCTTTTAAAATGTGGCATTGGAGAAGACTGTTGAGAGTCCCTTGGACTGCAAGGAGATCCAACCAGTCCATCCTAAAGGAGATCAGTCCTGGGTGTTCACTGGAAGGACTGATGTTGAAGCTGAAACTACAATACTTTGGCCACCTGATGCGGAAAGCTGACTCACTTGAAAAGACCCTAACACTGTGAAAGATTAAGGGCAGGAGGAGAAGGGGCTGACAGAGAATGAGATGGCTGGATGGCATCACCGACTTGATGGACATGGGTTTGGGTGAACTCCAGGAGTGGACACAGAGGTCTGGCATGCTGTGGTTCACAGGGTCACAAAGAGTTGGACACAACTGTGCGACTGAACTGAAAAGAAGGAGAATTGGTGTCTTGGAACTGAGTATCAGTTGTTTTCATAATATTATACTCATTAGTAAATTTAGGGAAACTTTCACAGCATTCAGTGACCCAAACAACTGGACAATTAAATTTTTTCATGGGATATCCACAATGAAGTAAATAAATTAACTTCTTACAATAAAATAAATTCTCAGAAATGTCAAAGTCTTGAAATGCTTAACAGTGATCAACAGTATCGGAAAGCCATCAGTGGCTGAATTTCTCACCAGATACTCCACACTAAGACATGAAAGAAGTCCTTCAACCATTCTGAGATTTTTCTTTGATATTCCTCAAGTGACGACCTCAGCCAAACACAATCCATTAACCAGTGGCAGTGATTATACATTTTAGATAGATAACAGCAGTCCACTCAAATCCAATAGACGCTTAAGACAAGACGAAGAAATGCTGTCTTCCAATATTGATATTAATAAGAGTCACATACTCAAAGCAAGGCATGAATATCAACCATTCAATATTTTAACTAGTTCTCCCTAAGATTAAGGTGCCAGGAAGTAATGGTCCTAACACCAGGTGAGTGTAAAATAAGAAACATTAGTAAAGATGTCACAGGCACAAGGAGTAAAGGTCAGTATAATAAAATGGGAGATAGTTCAGTTCAGTTGCTTAGTCGTGTCCAACTCTTTGTGACCCCATGGACTGAAGCACGCCAGGCTTATCACCAATTCTTGGAGCTTACTCAAACTCATGTCCATAGAGTCAGTGATGCCATCCGACCATCTCATCCTCTGTCATCCCTTCTCCTCCGGCCTTCAATCTTTCCCAGCACCAGAGCCTTTTCCAATGAGTCAGTTCTTCACATTAGGTGGCCAAAGTATTGGAGTCTCAGTATCAGTCCTTCCAATGAATATTCAAGACTGATTTCCTCTAGGACTGATTGGTTGGATCTCTTTGCAGTCCAAGGGACTCTCAAGAGTCTTCTCCAACACTACAGTTCAAACGCATCAATTCTTTGGAGCTCAGCTTTGTTTATAGTCCAATTCTCACATCCATACATGACTCCTGGAAAAACCATAGCTTTGACTAGACAGACCTTTGTTGGCAAAATAATGTCTCTGCTTTTCAGTATGCCTGAAATTAAAAGACACTTTCTCCTTGGAAGAAAAGCTATGACAAACCTAGACAGTGTATTAAAAGCAGAGACATCACTAAGCTTCAATATAGTTTTTTAGTTTTTTAAGATTAAAAGTTCAATACTGCCACCAGCATTTGATAGTTACATTTTTCAGAAGCAATGAACACACTAATTCTCAAATAAATAACTTTTGAGAAGAGGCAATATAAATCATTTCCCCAGAATTTTGATTAGCTCTGTTTAAAGAGCTAAAACCAAGTTTCTGAATCTGAATTCTGAACTCTGGTTCTGAATCTCTACAGTGTGTGAACCTGCACAGAAAGTTCCAACAGCTGACAATACAGATTACTCAGTGACTGTTTGGGTCAGGGGACAATGAAATGGTTATTCTAGAGTCATGTGATGTTTATAAGTCCACTTAAGTGATGCATATGAGAAGATAGCTCTCTACCATCTACTAAGCTCTCTCTATCCCCTATTCTATACAAATGTTTGTTTTAAACTTTCTTTACACTTCAAGAGTTTTATCTCTCTACCTTACTGAGTGAATTTCAAAAATTACTAACAATAATGTAATACAAAAAGTTCATTTTTTGAAAGTATGAACATACAGCTATGAGCACAAATTGTTTTACAAAATATGTTCAGTCATGTCCAACTATTTGTAACCCCATGGACCATAGCCCACCAGGCCCCTCCATCCATGGAATTCTCCAGGCAAGAATACTGGAGTGGGTTGCCACTTCTTTCTCTAGGGGATTTTCCCAATCCAGGGATCAAACCCAGGTATTCCACCTTGTAGGCAGGCTCTTTAGAATCTGAGGCACCAGGGAAGCCCTGTTTTAGAGAGACTAGCATTAAAAGTATCAAAAGATCTCTAACATCACCCATCTGTTAAAAGTATAATCAGCAAAGGAAGTTATCTTTGCGTTTCTCAGAAGAAGCTAGAGAACTGCTAATGTTTTTCATCTTTTTCTGAATTAGAAGACTTATAAAAAATATAACGAAGAGAAACATAACAGGACAGGCCAACCATGAGTTTAATACCATATAAGCTTTGGAATCCTCCCTTGCCTGGATGCCTCCTAAGGCCCTAGACGTGGACAGGGCCCAGGAATTTGCGCAAATTTTGTAAAATTTCCAAGGAAAATGCAGTTTTTGGTAAAACTTTTCTTAATGAGAACTCTAAATAATTCATTCTTGAACACAATTATGGACGGCTCCTTATTAATGAATTTATTTTTCTTTCTAGATTTGACCACCCATGATAGAGATGGTGGGGCTTCCCAGGTGGTGCTAGTGGTAAAGAACCCATGGAGAAGTGAGAGACATGGGTTCGATCCCTGGGTCAGAAAGATCCCCTGGAGAAGGGCATGGCAACCCACTCCAGTATTCTTGCCTAGAGAATCCCATGGACGGAGGAACCTGGTGGGCCAAGCCTGTAGCGTTGCAAAGAGTCAGACACAACTGAAGCAACTTAGCACACACACAATAAAGACAATAGTCTCCAGAGTCCATTTTCTGATAGCTCAACCTTTAAAATACTAAGATTTTATGTGACCAATTATATTGTAATTTCTTTCTCAAATTTTAATTCTTAAAATATGAAAGTGGTATAGATTTTATTTTTCAACTCTCCTGATGGATGATTCATAAAAGTTTTAGCCCTTACACTTCATACATGCGTTATTAATTAAATTCTATTACCATACATACTTCCAGGAGAGATCTGAAAACTAAGGGAAAACTTCCCAGTTTATTGTTGCTTCATGCTTCCTTTGATTAATCTTCAGGAAGCCAAAGGAACAAGAGCCACTTATTTTGAAATGCAGAACTGGAAAACAATGGCTTGGCATTGCTTAACTGTCATATCTTACTACTGTCAGGCAAGACTGCTCTGGGTTAGCTACTGTGATTTTTAGGGTGCTCAAGTCCAAGATAAAGTCAGTTCTATGACTCATTCTTTTATTTCAAAACCAGTCCTACACATCTGTGAGCTAACAGCAAAACATACTTTTAGGGCCAATCAGGCCAAGTAAAGAAGTGATTTAATGAATATCTGTGTTATGGACTGAATGTTTGTGTCCCTCCAAAGTTAAATGTTGAAATCCTAACCCCTAATGTGATGGTATTAAGAGGTAGGGTTTGGGGGAGGTGATTAGGTCACGAGAATGGAATCCTCATGAATAGGATTAGTGTCTTCATAAAGGGACCCCAGAGAGCTCCCTCACACTCTCCACCATGTGCATATACAAGGAATTTGCAGTCTCCACTATTCAAAATCCCCCAAAGTGAAAAACACACCAAATGTCCATCAACTGATGAATGGATAAACAAAATGAGGTCTCTCCGTACAATGGCATATCATTTGACAATGTAAAAGAATGACATACTGATAACAGGCTAAACATAGATACACTTTGAAAATATTATGGTAAGTGAAAGAAGTCAGTCACAAAGATCACATACTATATGATTCCATTTTTTATGAAATAGGCAAATCCAGAGACAGAAAACAGTATGTAGTGGCCAGGGGCTGGGGAAGGTGGAAATGGAGAGTGACTGTTCCTAGCTATGAGGTTCTTCTAGAGATAATGGAGTTATTTTGGAATTGGATAGTGGTGACAGTTGCACAGATCTGTGACAATGCTAAAAACAAACAAACAAACAACCCATTGAATTATCTACTTTAAAAGGGTGAATTGTGTGATATGTGAATTATATCTCAATAAAGCTGTTTAAAAAAAAAGGCAGAACAAAAGAAGAATTTGCCAGTCTGCAACCAGGAACAGGCTCCCACAGATGCCAAGTCTTCCAGCACACTGATCTTGGACTTCTAGCCAAGGACCGTGAGACATGAATGTCTGTGGCTATCCAGTCTGTGTATTTTAGGGACAGCAGCTCAACACAGCCAAGACAATCTACATGCATTTGAATCAGTGGGGCCTACACAGCTCCACCCTGGAATGGTCAGAAAATGAATATGTCCTATTAGAAATCCAATTTTTGGTATTTATTCAGATCAAGTATTAAAAAGGTAGACAAAGGTATTTATGTCCAAATACGGTCTGTAAAAGTCTATCTGCCATAACATATTTTAGATGAAATGACTTTGACATCCTATACAGCATGAGGAAAACTGAGTCTGTGGCAGAGGCATCAGCCAGATATATATTTTCAATTATATAAAGTCAGTCTTGAGGGCTTCCCAGGTGGCACAGTAGGAAAGACTCTGTCTGCCAGTGCAGGAAGTGCAGGAGATGTGGGCTCGATCCCTGGGTTGGGAAGAGTCCCTGAAGAAGGAAATGGCAACCTGTTCCAGTATTCCTGACTGGGAAGACAGAGGCACCTGCCAGGTTGCAGTCTATGGGGTTTCAAAGAGTTGGACATGACTGAGCAACTGAGCATGCACGCATGCAAAGTCAGTCTTAGCATTTCAAGTTTTTGATGAGGAAGCGTTAGAACTGACTTCACACCTCAGAATATAAACAGCTGAAGAGTATTGCACCACCAACAACGCTACCTTCCACGGATTGGCTTTTTGACTGAATATTATCTGCAATCAAACAAGAAGCAATATTAAAGTCCAGATGGGGGAGGAAAGGGTAGTCTGAGTGACTGAACTGAACTGAACTGAAGTCTTTATTCCAGATGCAAACAGAATCATTTTTTGTCTTCAGGAAGTCAGAACTGACAGAAAGGAAATGAGATTTAGCTAGGCTTAAAACCACCAGGGTATGAATGACTAGTCACATGGCCTTGGGTAAGCTACAGCCTTGACCTTATAAACCTTAGTTCCCATTTAGGTAAAAAGAAGCTAATAATGCCTTCCTTATTGGTTGCAAAGATTAAATTAAATGAAGTTAAATTAAATGAAGTATTTGACTGCTTAGCCTTGAACGTGGCCCATGGTCCATTCTCTACTAACATTTGTTTTTCCTTTCCCTCTCCTCACTCCACACTGTTTTTTATCCCAGGTGGTGATATAAATTCAGTGTTTCACAAATGATTCCATCGTAATCAAATATTAGGATGGACTGTAAGAATAGAAAATGAATTCTCATGGTTATTAGTTTTTCTTCCTTTCCATTTACATATTTTGGATGCTCTGTGCAGCTTGTGGGATCTCAGTCCCCTGACCAGCGATTGAATCCAGGCCACAGCAGTGGAAGTGCTGAATCCTAAGCATTAGACCACCAGGAAACTCCCACTTTTCTTCCTTTTAAAATGACCAGCTTGACTTCATTACAGTGGCTGCTTAGAGAAGGAAGCCCGAAGATTCAATTCTTGCTTTGACACGTTTGGGACAGGTATAGCCTCTGTGGGCAGTGTTTTGTCTTTTGTCAAACATGATTTTTGATGACACCTTCCCTACCTACCTTCATCTGACACAGTTCACCATACCCTTCTCCCTTGTATCACTTCCAGTCCAAGATAACACACCTGTCTGGTTTTCCTTCTCATGGGTCTTACCCTGGAACATTTTCTTCTCTGTCTATACTTCCTTTCTTAATGATGATCCAAACTCATGGCATTAAGTGCTCCCAGATGTTAACTCCCAAACACATATCTCTGGTTTAGGTGTCTCTGATGAACTCTGGACTCAAATCTAAACGCCTATTCAATCTTGAAGCTCTAACAGACATTTCAAACACTGTGTCCAAGTCTCATCTTTTTTTCTAAATCAGCTCCACTTTCCCTACCTCAAATGATATTCCGGTTACTGTGGCCAAAAATCTCACAACTCTACTTAATGATCCCACTGCCCAAAGTCCATATCATATCCAATTTATCAGCTAACCTACAAGCTCTAGCTTCAAAATGCATCCAGAAACTGTCCCTTCTCACTACTTCCATTGTATCATGTGGTATGAGCACCATTGTCTCTTGCCTGGATCACTGCAGTAGACTCCTGACCAACCTTCTACTCTGTCCTGCCCCTGTAGAATTTAATCTCAACACATTCGTTAAGATGATGCTTCAAAATGCTAAATCAGATTGTGGCACCTTGGATTAGTTCTTCATTTCACCAGATAAAGGTAAAAGTCCTATATGATTTGGCCTCACTGCCTTTCAGACTTTCCTTAACTTTCCTAAACATTTGCTCCAGGGACCAAGGCCTCCTTCTTCATCCTAAAACAGGCCAGGCTCTGACTATTTTCTCTGCCTGAAAGCCTCTTCCTTCAGATGTCTACTAAGTCCCTCACTTGTTCAAGTTTATTGTCAAGATTCCTCCCTGATGAGGTCTACTCCGATGACCCTAATAATATCACAACCTCACCTTCACCTGACCTTTTCCTTTCCAAACTCCAGATTCCCTTTATCCTGTTTTGATTTCTTTTTTTTCCATTTCAGCTATAATTCTAACATGGTATATAATGTGCTTATGTATTGAGGGTAGGGGGCTTCCCAGATGACGCTAGTGGTAAAGAACCTGCTGGCTAATGCAGGGACACATGACAGACGTGGGTTCGATCCCTGGGTTGGGAAGATCACTTGGAGGAGGACATGGAAACCCACTCCAGTCTTCTTGCCTGGAAAATTCCATGGACAGAGAAGCCTGGTGGGCTGCAGTCTGTAAGGTCATAAAAAGTCAGACACAACTGAAGTGACTTAGCACAGCACACACATTGAGGACAGGGGCCTTTATGTCTTTACTAATATCTTAAGAGCCAGCAATTATGCTTGGTGTATAGTAGACACTCCATAAATATTTGCCAAATGAAGAAATGAAGTTAACTATGGGGAAAATGAAAATGGAATATAAAGAGCTATGCTTAATTTCTTAAATTAAGAAGAGATGCACAAGACCAAACAATGAAAATATCTGAAGCCACCAATTTGAAAATAAAACTCTTAGTTTATTACAACATCACTGTGGAGAGTCAATTTTAATATAATATAGCAACAAAAGGGGGCTTCTCTAGTGTCTCAGATGGTAAAGAATCTACCAGCAATGCAGAAGACCTGGGTTCGATCCCTGGGTTGGGAAGATCCCCTGGAGAAGGGCATGGCAACCCACTCTGGTATTCTTGCCTGGAGAATCCCCATGGACAGAGGAGCCCGGTGGGCTACAGTCCATGGGGTCACAAAGAGTCAGACATGACTGAGCAACTAAGCATAGCACAGCAGCAACAAAAAATTAAACATATGAATATATTTGATGCTAAAAATGATAGAAATCAACTCTTCAAATATCTGAGTAGTTACTTTAAATGTGATTTTAAATTCCATAAATCACCATTCTTGTAAACACATCTCTGTCACTTAAAAGTAAAAATAAATTTAATTAAAAATTCTAATGTTAATAATTACATAGATAAATTTTACTTTTAAAACAAAATTGTTTGCTTCAGAATGGAGGAAAATAATAGCAAATGAAGCAACTGACAAACAACTAATCTCAAAAATATACAAGCAACTCCTGCAGCTCAATTCCAGAAAGTAAATGACCCAATCAAAAAATGGGCCAAAGAACTAAATAAACATTTTTCCAAAGAAGACATACAGATAGCCAACAAACACATGAAAAGATGCCCAACATCACTCATTATCAGAGAAGTGCAAATCAAAATCACAATGAGGTACCATTTCACACCAGTCAGAATGGCTGTGATCCAAAAGTCTACAAGCAATAAATGCTGGAGAGGGTGTGGAGAAAAGGGAACCCTCTTACACTGTTGGTGGGAAAGCAAACTAGTACAGCCACTATGGAGAACAGTGTGGAGATTCCTTAAAAACTGCAAATAGAACTGCCTTATGACCCAGCAATCCCTCTGCTGGGCATACAAACAAAGGAAACCAGAATTGAAAGAGACATGTGTACCCCAATGTTCATCACAGCACTGTTTATAATAGCCAGGACTTGGAAGCAACCTAGATGTCCATTAGCAGATGAATGGATAAGAAAGCTGTGGTACATAAACCCAATGGAGTATTACTCAGCCATTAAAAAGAATACATTTGAATCAGTTCTAACGAGGTGGATGAAACTGGAGCTGATTATACAGAGTGAAGTAAGCCAGAAAGAAAAACACCAATACAGTATACTAACGCATATACATAGAACTTAGAAAGATGGTAATGATAACCCTGTATGCGAGATAGCAAAAGAGACACAGATGTACAGAAGAGTCTTTTGGACTCTGTGGGAGAGGGAGAGGGTGGGATGATTTGGGAGAATGGCATTGAAACATGTATAATATCATATATGAAACGAATCGCCAGTCCAGGTTTGATGCAGTGTGCAGGATGCTTGGGGCTGGTGCACTGGGATGACCCAGAGGGATGGTACAGGGGAGGGAGGAGGGAGGGGTATTCAGGATGGGGAACATGTGTATACCTGTGGCAGATTCATGTTGATGTATGGCAAAACCAACACAATATTGTAAAGTAATTAACCTCCAATTAAAATAAATTTATATGTAAATAAATAAATAAAAGCTTTTATGGACAATTTAAAACAGCACTGTGATGGTTAATTTTGTGTCAACTTGGCTGGACCACAATGCCCAGATCTGTGGTCAAACATTATTCTGGATGTTTCCATGAGAGTGTTTCGGATGAGATTAACATTCAAGTGGGTAGAATTTGAGTAAAGCAGATTCCCCTCCATAGTGTAGGTGGGCCTCAACTAATTAGTAGAAGTTCAGAATAGAACAAAAGACGGACCTCCCCCAAGCAAGAGGGAATTCTGCCTACAGAGAGCCTTGGAACTTAAACTGCAGCAGTGGCTCTTCCTGGGGCTCCAGCTTGCTGGACCATGTGCAGATTTTGGATTTGCTTGCCTTCTTAATCACATGAGCCAGTTCCTTAAAATAAACCTCTCCACCTATCTATCTGGGGTTTCGCAGGTGGTACTAGTGGTAAGAAGCTGCCTGCCAAAGCAGGAAACATAAGGGATGTGGGTTTGATCCCTGGGTTGGGAAGATCCTAGAGGAGAACATGGCAACCCACTCCAGTATTCTTGCCTGGATAATCCCATGGACAGAGGAGCCTGGTGGG
Organism: Nanger dama; assembly: GCA_917880005.1. Lineage (NCBI taxonomy): Eukaryota > Metazoa > Chordata > Mammalia > Artiodactyla > Bovidae > Nanger > Nanger dama. The sequence continues at coordinate 10,473,075 of CAKJTW010000020.1, forward strand.
CTACAGTACATAGGATTGCAAAGAGTCAGACACAGCTGAAGTGACTTAGCACAGCACAGCATACCTATCTATACACACACATATAACCCATTGACTCTGTTTCTCTGGAGAATTCTGACTAAAATACAAGCATCATAATGAGTTACAGTGATAAATTAATCTTGAAGTGTTTAAGACAACTCTTCTTTGTTCCTTTTGGAGATTCGGCAACACATTGTAATTTTTAAAAATGTAATCAACTATTTTCTGAGAAAGCTGATCTAGAACAACCTTACAAAATCAATCACCGTCTTTATAAGTGTTAAAAATACCCTTCTGGGAGTCATGTCTATGTCTTCAAGAACATGTTTCTTAATCTTCCTTATCATTTTCACATAGTCTTCACTTGGAAGGGAAGTATGGATGCCAAAATTCTCCATTAAGATTCTTTCCAATATTCAAGGTCCCTCTTAAATCTTATCCCCTCCAGGAACTTCTCCAGTGGAAGCTCTGAATAACATCTTGACTACCCGTGGAGCTTTCCTTTTGAATCTACTTTGATAAAATTAAATAGCATTTAAAGATTTGCCACATTTGGTGGGTTTTGTGACACCATTCCCTCTTGATTCTTTTTTAAATTTCCTTTTCTGTCTTCTGTCCCTCAGACTGGCCACTGACATTTAGCATTTCAAAGAAGGATGAAATTTCCACAATCATAAAGATTTGACAAACACTGGGTAAGCAAGTTAAACAAAGTTACTACTGTAGAATTTTTTTAGAGCTTCTAGTACACTAAGGAATCAAAGGGGGAAGCTCTGAAGAAAGCTAAGTGTGATCAGATTGTGTTTTCCGAATCTAACTCTTGGTAGGAGTCAGGCAGATAAATCATGAACTTGTTCACATCTGTATTCATTCTTAGCTATTTTCCAAGAAGAACTATGACTTAGAGAATAAGACAAAAAGTCCAAGAAAAAATTATGTAGGAGATTGAGAGTGAAGTGGAGTCGCTCAGTCGTGTCCAACTCTTTGTGACCCCATGGACTGTAGCTTACCACACTCCTCCATCCATAGAATTTTCCAGGCAAGAGTACTGGAGTGGGGTGCCATTTCCTTCTCCAGGGGATCTTCCCGACCCAAGGATCAAACCCAGGTCTCCTGCATTGTAGGAAGATGTTTTACCATCTCAGCCACTAGGGCAGTCTTTTAGAAGATTGAGAAGAGGTAATCAAAGAAGTAAGAGAAATCAGGAAAGAATGTTGTCATGGAAATCAAGGATGGACAGACTCGCAAGGAGGGAGTATCAACAGTGTCTTGATGTCCTAGAGGTCAACTAAGATTTAGATGAAAGTAAGACCGAGTGACTGAACTGGACTGAACTGAAGTCATGAATTTAGGGACAAGTAAGTCACAGGTGATATAACGCTAGCGATTGCAATGGCGTGGAAAGGGGCACTTTGATGTGAGTTGAATGGTCAGTGAAAAATGGAGAAAATAAATATAGAGCACCGATTCACAGTGTCCGGCTACAGAATCGTGGTGGATTCTTTCCCTCTCAAAACTGTGGAGCCTTAACCATACAAGCCTGTGATAAAAGAGCTGATAATGACCTTAAGTTGAAGATACATGAGATAGGGAAGAATTGCTTAAGAAAAGGACTCAGGGAGCCTAGAAGAAGAGCATCATGACCACAGGTAAGGAAATGGCTTTCAACAGGAGAAACTCCTCTTCGTTTGATTCAGGAGGGAAACAGCTAAGAATGAATACAGATGTGGACAAGTTCGCAACTCATCTGCCTGATTCCTATGAGAGTCATAGATTCTGGAAACAAATCTGATCAATACTTAGCTTCCTGCAGAGCTTCCCTTTGCCTTCAGGAGGAATTCCAAGGTCCTTCAAATGGCTTTCCAGAGTGAGTGCCTGTCTTTCAGTCTCCCCGTCATGCACTACCACCGTATCCTACAGTCAAACCACCCACTACAGGGATCTCATTCACATAGGTTCTTTCCACTCCAAACGCCTTTGTGGTCTCCATTCTCTCTGCCGAAAATGCCAGCTTTCCAACATTCCTCTGAGAAATGGTGAATGTCTCTGTTTAAGTCAACCACCAGCTGAAATATCAGGAAAGGAAAAGCCTTCTCCACTCCTTCTGTCCTTCTATGCATATTCATCCATCCACCTGACAGAGCATTTTTCACAAGCCTGTATTTGCTTATTTTTACAAACCATCTTTTACATAGCTGATTCTTTCACTGGGTAGTGTTGGCACATGGTGATATTACGAACTGCCCGACATATTTGTACCTACAGTGTGCTTAACACACAAAAGGAGATAATTAAATGTCTGTTGTAAACAAGACTGAACATGTCTTGTCTTCAAATCAGATGTACAAATTCTTTTACTATATTTTATATGTACTATAAACTATATATCTAGTGTAAAATACATTTTAAATATACTATAAACTATATATATTTTTAAGTAGCACAATACCTGACATACTAGACCAATGAATGTGAAAGAATCTGACTTTTTGTGACCCCATGGACTGTATTGTCCATAGAATTCTCCAGGCCAGAATACTGGAGTAGGTAGCCTTTCCTTTTCCAGGGGGTCTTCCCAACCCAGGGATCGAATCCAGGTCTTCCGCATTGCAGGCAGATTCTTTACCAGCTGAACCACAAGGGAAGCCCAAGAATACTGGAGTGGGTAGCCTATCCCTTCTCCCGTGGATCTTCCCAACCCAGGAATGGAACCGGGGCCTCCTACATTGCAGGCAGATTCCAACTGAGCTATCAGGGAAGCCTTCCAACAGAGAAGACTAGTCAAATTAAAGTATTAAGCTTTAGTTATATTTTAACATTTCTTTGACAATATTAAAAATTTATAATCTCTTTGTACAAAAAGCTAAAAGTAATACTGATAATTGTTACGCATTCGTGAAGTCTGACTCTGCGACCCCATGGACTGTAGCACACCAGGCTTCCCTGTCCTTCACCATCTCTTGGAGTTTGCTCAAACTCCTGTCCATTGAGTCAGCGATGCCATCCAACCGTTTCATCCTCTGTCACCCCCTTCTCCTCCATAACTCTAAACTAGCAATACCTTCACTACATATAAAATAAAAAAAACTAGCATATGTTAGTGAAATGTGCATACATGCACACGTGGTTTTTCTGTAGTATAGTCTCTAAAGTCATTATTTTTAACATTTTTCTCATATTTAACTTTTCTTTTTCATATCAGCCGAAAATGGACCTCAGAAAGGGAAAAGTTGGTTCTCTAGAAATAGAATATGTAATAAATTTCCCATCTTCAACTGCCACACTGAAGAATTTAGGGCAAATATGAAATACATGTAAATTAAATTTATATATTTTAACTAATTGGTCCTCAGCACTATCAGGATCTCTGCATAATAAATCTTTGATGCCTTTTTATTATCCTGCATTGGCAGGTGGATTCTTTACCACTGTACCACCTGGAAAGCTCTTTTTAATGATCCTGAAACAAAATTTATAGATAATATAACACTATATATATTCATGTGTGTGAATATATATACAGAATTTGGAAAACTAAATGCAGTATTTCTTTAATATTGATGCTGCTGCTAAGTTGCTTCAGTCATGTCCGACTCTGTGCGATCCTACAGACACCGCCCACAAGGCTCCCCCGTCCCTGGGATTCTCCAGGCAAGAACACTGGAGTGGGCTGCCATTTCCTTCTCCAATGCATGAAAGTGAAAAGTGAAAGTGAAGTCTCTCAGTTGTGTCCGACTCTTAGCGACCCCATGGACTGCAGCCTACCAGGCTCCTCCGTCCATGGGATTTTCCAGGAAAGAGTACTGGAGTGGGTTGCCATTGCCTTCTCTGTCTTTAATATTAAGGAGAAATAAAGGAAAACAACTTATAGTAAGATAATATAGGTTTCAATTTATAAATGCTTATACATGGTACAATAGAAGATACAATGAAGAAGTCAGATATTAACCTTCATTTATAATGTTAATAATATTATTGACAATAGTCAACATACAGACAAACGGGTAAAAGAAACTGTGGTTTCTTTATATATATGTGTGTAAAATATAATTCTATGTATATTATAGAATATTGTTGTTTTGTTGCTAAGTCATGTCTGACTCTTAAGCCGTGTCTGACTCTTTTGCAGCCCCATGGACTATAGCCTGCTGGGCTCCTCTGTCCATGAATTTTACAGGGAAGAATACTGGAGTGATTCCTTCTGCCAGAAATCTTAACCCAGGGACTGAACCCAAGTTTCCAAGAATCGCAGGCAGATTCTTTACCACTGAGTCACCTGGAAGCCCATTACAGAATATTATCCAATCATTAAAAAGAGTGAAATTTTGCCATCTGCAACAACATGAATGGATATTACACTATGTGAAATAAATCAGACAGAGAAAGACAAATACCATATAATCTCTCTTATATGTAGAATATTTTAAAAATTAAAAAAAATTTTAAGCTCATAAATGGGACCTCCCTATGGTTCAGTGGTTAAGACTTTGTGCTGAATTTGATCCCTGGTCAGGGAACTAAGATCTCGCATGCTACTTGGTATGGCAAAAAAAAAAAAAAAAAAACCCACAAACAACAACAACAAAAAAAAACTCATGAAAGATAATAAGGTTAAATTGGATTTAAGAGAAGTAAGAAAACCAGAAGTCATTCCAAATGGTACAGAAAAGTAAAAACAGGATTACTGTGGACTTTAGAATAAAAACTTGTATATTTAGATATATACTAAGGTTGCACAACAACAAAAAAATTGTGTTCGTAGGGTAAAAAAAAATTGCACATATATGAACATGCAACGATATCTGAGAAAGTCATGAAGAATGAAAGGTGAGAGACACAGGTAAGTTCTTTATTTTGCAATGTGGTCTGGACTTACCTAGTGGTTCAGATAGTAAGGAGTCTGCCTGCAATGCGGGGAGACCTGGGTTCGATCCCTGGGTTGGGAAGAACACCTGGAGAAGGAAATGGGAACCAACTCCAGTATTCTTGCCTAGAAAATCCCATGGACAGAGGAGCCTGGCAGGCTACAGTCCATGGGGTCACAAAGAGTCAGACATGACTGAGTGACTTCATTTTCTTTCTCTTTCTGGCTCACCGATGTTTATCAGCCTGGCTCCTGCTCTACAAACCTGCAGCATTCAGCCATCACTGGGGCAGTCAAATAGGTCCCACAGAACTCCACGACGCCCTCTGAAGCAGGAACCCCCGACTTCTAATGGTAGTTCCCAACTGAATTCCTTGAACACACTCTGAGCTAACAAATTTGGAAGCTTTGTATAATAAACTGAGAGTGTTCCCCACTTATAAAGCTGATGTAACAAAATTATAAAGTTAATTTTTCAAGAGTGAAACTCATGATCAATATTATGATCCACTGCTGGCACCTGTTCTCATAACAAAATTGCAAATTGGGTACTGAAGAGGATACAGGAGTCATTCAAGACCTATTTTATACAGTTTGGAGGCTTTTTAATTATGTTACTTTCTATCTTACCTCTTTCAACTTTGAATTACTCACTGTCCCTAATCAAAACCCAATATAATTCTTCCTACTCACAATATGCTGTATTTCAAAGGACAACATTTTCAGCTAAGAAAATTTTAACTAACTTTGATGAACTTAACTGGAACAATTAATGGCTCTTAAGTCTCCTTATCTCCCAATAATGGTGTACCTAGATCTATTTTTCAGCTTCCCTGGTGGCTCAGATGGTAAAGCGTCTGCCAGCAATGTGGGAGACCCGGGTTCGATTCCTGGGTCGGGAAGATCCCTTGGAGAAGGAAATGGCAATCCATTCCAGTACTCTTGTCTGGAAAATCCCATGGACAGAGAAGCCTGATAGGCTACAGTCCATGGGGTTGCAAAGAGTCGGACATGACTGAGCGACTTCACTCACTCACTAGAACTATTTTTATTCTTTGTCAGGCATGTACTATCACACTTTTAGATGGTCTTAAAGCTCTCTGATCTAAATATTCATTGAAAATCTTCAAAAGGTAAACATAGTATGAAATCATAGCCTAGTTTTCCCCCACCTTCAAAGATATAATGCAGACTCATATTAATTAAGCTATAAGCGCCTGGATCCTAATTAGGAACCCTGGCCTCAACATTCTAAAAAGTCCCAAATACTTTCTGACTGATCCTGTTCCCATGGAAACTAAAGTTGAGAAGCAGCTTTTAAAAGACAAAAGAAATTGCAAAATGGTACCAAAGAAACGGGCTAAAAGACTTATTCTGTATTTCAAAATAAAGGAAGAAACACCCTTGCTATCAGATAGCACTTAGCAATTAAAAAAAAATGCATATACAAAATTTAAGAAATGCATGATCTGTAAGAATATTTATTTTTGTTTAAAACAGCATCAATGCTTTTCTTTTAATATTAACTTTCAGAAAAAGGGCTAGAAAATTAGGACTTTTTTCATTTTCCTTTTAATGATCTGTGATGCTGTTAGGTTGACTAAATTCGATAATAAATCCCTGACGATATTGAATGTGCTCATTTTGGATATTTTCCCCATTTACTTAAATAGGATTTTCAGATCATGAAATATTTATTGCAGCCTTATGGGTTACCCTTCAGGTTAATACTGCTCTGAGTTCAATTTGAGCTGTGAACGTGAAAGGCATTTATCTATGTTGAGACAGCCACACTGAAAATATTACTAAATGTCAAGAAGTATTTAATAACACATTAAGATATTTAAACTATGAACCACAGCCTGAACAGGATATTCAAATTGTTTTCTTATTATGATAGGAGTTAGTCCTCTTTGCACGGTGCCTGCGGGACGCTGCGTGCTGATTCTAAATCTGTGCGTAACAAGACTGAAGCTCCCTCTCCTCTCTTCCCGCATCCAGTCTCCTCAGCCTTCTCCTTGTCTCCCACACACACACACACAAAATGAGATTTGGAGTAAGCAGTTCTAACTTCTTGTCCTATCTCTGGGTATATCCCTAAAGACATCCTAAGCTTCTGCTTCTCATGTATGAAACTGTGGTAAAAACAGTTTCTATCTACCACACAGGGATGTTAACACAAGAATTAAATACTATAATTCCTCTGAAAGCATTCATTTTTTTTTTTCAATCCTAGAGTTCCATTCACATGCTGTTTTTTTTTTCACTCTTTAATCCCCCAGATTACCCATTACTTCATTCTGATCTTTCCCCTTCTTCATCCTTGGCCTCCAGATAACAGCTCACTTGGCAAATTCCCTCCAGCGGGGAGGACACTATTCTGTTGATGTCTGTGATTTCCTTCGGCACTTTTTCTTCATCGTCTCTGCTCCTTTATATTCTTTAACTGAGCACATTCTCCAGAGGTCAGTCCTCTGACCCTTACTAATTGACCTCCATGTTTCCCTCCCAGAATGAATTTACCTTTCTATTTTTATTTACCACTTGAATAAAGGGGATAGGTACAGGGGAGTGACATGTCTCACCCTCTTTCCACTAGCCTAACAGACATTTTCAGTTGACTATTTTCTTGCCTCCTGAAGTATAAAAAGTAATCATTTCTATTCCATTTAAATCTTACAATTTCTCCGGTTTTTCACATTTACAAGTATTGTTTTGGTGTCTTTGATGTCCCCTATATTTGATCTACCTCTAAGACTTACCGATTTCTATTTTATTATTTTTCATTACAGTTTTTTGCAGATTCTTTTGATGTCTTCATTGAACTGTTACAATATGATTTCTGATTTTATCTTTTGGTTTTTGGCCACAAGGCATGTGGGATCTTGGCTCCCAGACCAGGGACTGAACCTGCAGCCGCTGCACTAGAAGGCGAAGTCTTAACCACTGGACCTCCAGGGAAGTCTTTGAATTTGTTTTAAATGTCTTCTGGATTTAACTCTCTTTAAACAATGTTTTGACAGCTGCCACTTTAATCTTGGAATCTATTACCTAATACCTGGGCTAAAGTTACCTCTTTCTTCCTCTTTATTCCATAGGTAAAGGGTCAAAATGACTGTTTACTTCAAATATCATTTTTTGGCATATTGCTTCACTCATCAAAACTGGCATCAGCTCCCTGTTTCCTACCACATCAAATAGAAACTTTAAACAGAATACACAGGAGGACATGAGCTCCATGAGTACCAAGCCACTTTGGGCACCCCGTTTTACTCCTTTTAAAATGAACACTACTGTGTGGACCACAATAAACTGGAAAATTCTGAAAGAGATGGGAATACCAGACCACCTGATCTGCCTCTTGAGAAACCTATATGCAGGTCAGGAAGCAACAGTTAGAACTGGACATGGAACAACACACTGGTTCCAAAGAGGAAAAGGAGTTCGTCAAGGCTGTATATTGTCACCCTGCTTATTTAACTTCTATGTAGAACACATCATGAGAAACGCTGGGCTGAAGAAGAACAGCTGGAATCAAGATTGCCAGGAGAAAAATCAGTAACCTCAGATATGCAGATGACACCACCCTTATGGCAGAAAGTGAAGAAGAACTAAAGAGCTTCTTGATGAAAGTGAAAGAGGAGAGTGAAAAAGTTGGCTTAAAGCTCAACATTCAGAAAACTAAGGTCATGGCATCCGGTCCAATCACTTCATGGCAAATAGGTGGGGAAACAGTGGCTGACTTTATTTTTCTGGGCTCCAAAATCACTGTAGATGGTGATTGCAGCCATGAAATTAAAAGAGGCTTACTTCTTGGAAGGAAAGTTATGACCAACCTACACAGCATATTAGAAAGCAGAGACATCATTTTGCCAGCAAAGGTCCATCTAGTCAAGGCTATGGTTTTTCCAATGGTCATGTCATGTATAGATGTGAAAATTGGACTATAAAGAAAGCTGAGCACTGAAGAATTGATGCTTTTGAACTGTGGTGTTGGAGAAGACTCTTGAGAGTCCCTTGGATTGCACGGAGATCCAACCAGTCCATCCTAAAGGAGACCAGTCCTGGGTGTTCATTGGAAGGACTGATGCCGAGGCTGAATCTCCAATACTTTGGCCACCTCATGCAAAGAGTTGACTCATTGGAAAAGACTCTGATGTTGGGAGGGATTGGGGGCAGGAGGAGAAGGGAACGATGGAGGATGAGATGGCTGGATGGCATCACGGACTAGATGGACATGAGTTTGAGTGAACTCCAAGAGCTGGTGATGGACAGGGAAGCCTGCTGCGGTTCATGGGGTTGCAAAGAGCTGGACACAACTGAGTGACTGAACTGAACTGAACTGCCTTTTAACGAATAAGAATTCTGAAAGAGGCAGTTTAGAATAAAAACATGTTCACAATTCCACACAAAATAACTTTATCATCATAGGTTAAATATGGTACCTTTTTGCCTATTTAAAAATATAAAATGTTAAATTATAAAGAACATTGTTCTCAGACTCTCAGTCATGTCCGACTCTTTGTAACCCAGTGGACTACAGCCTGCCAGGCTCCTCTGTCCATGGGATTTTCCAGGCAAGAATACTGCAATGGGTTGCCATTTCCTCCTCCAGGGGATCTTCCTGACCTAGGGATCATAAAGAACCTTATCATCATTAAATCAAACTCTCTTCCTCACTTTAGAAATAAGGAAAATAGCCAAATCATTACTCAGCATAGAACAGACACAATCTCAGTTCCTTGGATCCCAAGCTCCATTTCATTCACATCATACTTTCTGGTTGTTGTGAATAAATTTGAAATTTACGGCTGAAAACATAAGGAAGTTCTTTGAACCATTCAGTGGAGATACTTCACATGGATATTTAATCTATGGGTTCAATAATGTGTCACTGTCAAATAGACATTAGAAATATGCTTTATAAAATTAATTTAAAAATGAAGGTGATTCTGGCAGTCGTCCCAGTCAGTATGAAAGAACATGTGCTGAGGTAACCCCAGCAAGGAAAATGTAACCACTGTTCTTTCAGGTAAAAGGTGGGAACCCATTGTCCTCTGAAAAGAAACATTTCTATTCAGCACATTCACTGGTGAGGTAACTTAGCTTTATTTTTCTTTTAAGTACCTTTGTATCCCACTTCTAAAATTATTCTCCTTCTATTTTCTAATAATGTTTAAATTCATTTCTTCCACTATTCTAATCCATGTAATGCAAAAGGCTAGTCGGGACTGGTCTCATCCTTCCTCGGCAGATCTTGGTGTCTCACTGTTAAAGATAAATAGTTGAATGTGTAACATGGTACTGGTAGCTCAGCTGGTAAAGAATCCGCCTGCAATGCAGGAGACCGGGGTTTGATCCCTGGTTGGGAAGATCCCCTGGAGAAGGAAACAGCAGCCCACTCCAGTATTCTTGCCTGGAGAATTCCATGGACAGAGGAGCCTGGCGGGCTACAGTCCGTGGGGGTGCAAGAGTGGCGAGAGACCTAGCAACTAAACCAAAGAGATACAACGTGCTTGTTCAAATAATGAGGACTCTAAACATAAATTTTATTGGAGTGTTGAGATGCAATTTTGCTCCCAAACTAAGAAATAATGAAATGGAAGTTGAAGTGACACTCCATCCTCTATTAACTTCTATATTCTCTCGCTCATGAATTCACAGTGTTTGGGATTAAGCATTAAAAACAGCTCCTGACATAAATGGCTGCACTGCTGGTGTGTACAAGCTGCTGACCGAGGTTCTAGCTGGCTTTCAACTGCCTCTGTTTCCTCTGTTTGTTCCCCCACAACCGGTCTTCTCTAGAGAATCATCAGAGCTTTGGAGTCTTCAGGGTTCAAGGAATATGAGGAATTAAATGATATGCAAAACTCATTTGGAATTTGACATGAAATTATCAGGGCTTCCCAGGTGGTGCTAGTGGTAAAGAATCTGCCTGCCAGTGCAGGAGACACAAGAGAGGCGGGTTCAGTCCCTCAATCAGGAAGATCCCCTGAAGGCGGGCATGGCAACCCACCCCAATATACTCATTTTGGAGAATCCCATGAACAGAGGCACCTGGTGGGCTACAGTACACAGGGTCACCAAAGTCAGACACAACTGAAGCGACTCAGCAGCAGTATGGGAGAAGGCAATGGCACCCCACTCCAGCACTCTCGCCTGGAAAATCCCAGGGACGGAGAAGCCTGGTAGGCTGCAGTCCATGGGGTCGCTAAGAGTCGGGCAAGACTGAGCGACTTCACTTTCACTTTCATGCATTGGGGAAGGAAACGGCAACCCACTCCAGTGTTCTTGCCTGGAGAATCCCAGGGACGAGGGAGCCTGGTGGGCTGCCGTCTATGGGGTCGCACAGAGTCGGACACGACTGAAGTGACTTAGCAGCAGCAGCAGCAGGAAGTTATTAATGATGTGAGTTTGAACATTAGTCAAACATAATAGACAGTTTGAGCAGTTTTGAAATGTGTTTGAGTTGATAATGTTGATTGCTGGATATGCCCTTACCCTATAAGAAGGCTGCAAGTATTCTCTCCTGTTGTTTAAGAGCCAGACGCTTGATAAGAAAGACCTAACTGAATCAGCCTCCATGAAATATATGCAAGAGAAAAAAATCCAAATATTTAGGAATTTAATCAACTTTCTTTTTTACATTCACCTTTTCTTGCCATCGGTCTACGGATGTGACATGCAGTCACCTAATGGGTACTTTTACATTTTAAGGAATAAAATATTAAAGTACCTTTCAAAAGAAATGAACTGGAAGGTCTGGGCTACATCATGAAGAAAAACATGGCTGTTATGCAATGGATTTACTCACAGACTGTGCTGTGTAACCAGGAGTTCCAGTCAGTGACACGGTATTTGCTTGTTTGTTTGTAAGCATTTCACACTAGCAGCGTGAAAAAGATAAATTAGATTTAAAAGGGGGCTATTTAAAGAGAATGTTGATTTCTTATACTGACTACCCTGGCCAAAATGTACGTACAGTGTAAGAGAACAGATGTTTCAGATTTCTAAGTATACTCACTTTGGTCTGTTTATTTTCTCTTTAAAGCTGGAGGCTTTAAGGAAGATTGTACAAGAAAGCCCAGAGGGGTAAAGGAAAATATTAGAATTTCCATGTATTTTTCACACTCTTTTTTTGTTTTATGGGTTAAGTAGTTTTTTCTTGTCAAAAATTTCCAAATAGACACAAAAGTGGAGAGAAGAGAAAATAAGCCCCATATTTTATCATTTGGTTTAAAAAAACTGTTATAAAGACTTTGCCACATTGACATCTATTGCTTTTTTGTTGGTGAGAAATTTTCAAGTAAATCACACATATTAAATTTTTTTCTTTATTATTTAAGTATCAACTCAAATTGAAGACATATGTGTACATTAGAACAGCTAACAAAATTTAAAATAATTCCTTTTATTGTTGTTCAGTCACTCAGTCGCGTCCTGCTCTTTGAAACTCTATGATATCCAATCCTAGTCCAATTTCCTTGATGTCTCATTTGAATCAGAATCCAAACCATGTCTCAGCATGACATTGGCTTTGTAGGCTTTTGTCTTGTTTCATTTTTATGTTGCTTTAATCTTGTTTGTTTTTAAGACCTAACCTACTCTTTCTTCCATTTACTTTTTTTTTTCCCTTTCATGCCATTGACTTGTTGCAGAAACCTAGTCAGTTATTCTGTAGAAAAACTCAGTTTCTGGGTTTGACCCTTCCTGGGGTCATTTATCCTATGCATCTACTCACCTTCAAGAAGTCAGCTTGCCTAGAGGGTTGATTCAAGGGAAGGTCACTTTTGTTTTGTTTTTGAAGGATGGTCAAAAATATTACGGGCTCAGCAGTAAAGAATCTCTATGCAATGCAGGAAACGCAGGTTGGGAAGATCCCCTGGAGGAGTATATGGCAACTCACTCCAGTATTCTAGCCTGGAGAATCCCATGGACAGAGAAACCTGGTGGGCTACAGTCCATGGGGTCGCAGAGTTGGACACGGTTGAAGTAACTTAGCACAAATGCCTGCCAGAATACTATGTTGCTTCCTAACACTATATCCTTCTTATTATATCACTGAACCTTTGGTTGTCCCACTTTTAATGAGGGCAAGATTAAATAGTGATTTCAGGTGATGAACAGACTGTTCCTTCTATTGTAAACTTTCCCATCAACCATTTTTCTAATGTTTTTGCCCATTAATAATCATATCCTAAACCAGTTACAAACTTGCCTGGAAAATCCCATGGACAGAGGAGCCTGGTAGGCTGCAGTCCATGGGGTCGCTAAGAGTCGGACACAACTGAGCGACTTCACTTTCACTTTTCACTTTCATGCATTGGAGAAGGAAATGGCAACCCACTCCAGTGTTCTTGCCTGGAGAATCCCAGGGATGGTGGAGCCCAATTGGCTGCCGTCTGTGGGGGTCGCACAGAGTCGGACACTACTGAAGCAACTTAGCAGCAGCAGCAAACCAATTACAAATTGTAAGATAATGATAATTAGATTCTACTTTTCTCTTATCTTTGCACATTTATTAGCTTGAATTCTATAAAGAAGAACCTTTCCTTGTTAACGCTATGTGGTTAGATATATAAACATAAAGGAAATCAGGACAACTCCTTACTACTGACTGTCAACTATCAGAGTAAGAAGCAACTGACAGTTAAGATGGTGATCAGAATGGTAACTGTGGTTTTGTGGGTTTTTTTTTTTTTTACTTTCTCTTTTGGTAACTGTTTAATTAATATATTTAAAAAATATGTCCAACATCTTTAATTCAACTGCATTAAATATTTTAAAAATATTTTGACTCTCAAATTGCCTCTAATTTAGCCAAAGGGACCCTTTTATGTTGATTCCTGTATCTTGTAGACACACCTTCAGTAGCTGTGAGCCTTCTAACTTGGTTTTTGGTGCAACAAAATGTCCCATCTTACACACGCCGAACTCTAAACGTAGAGTCAGATATTCCTCCAAAAACCTCTAGTCATTGCCAGTGTGTAACGGTATTGAGCAATCACAGTCTTTCTGTGATCCTTTTTATGGAGTTGTAGGATAGATTCTATTATTATTCCCAACCACTCATCCCCTTTCCACATATTACCACATGATTTCCAGGGCATTCTGGCAGGCAGAATATACTCCCCTACCCCAGTCCACAGTCTGGCCACGTGATGTGCTTTGACTAATGCACATCCACCATGTTAAGTAGAAGCTTTCAGAGATTTTATGATTTAGCTCTGCCTTCTGCCTTTGCAGAGACATTATTTTGTGAACATTTCCGTATAGTCAAAGCTATAGTTTTTCCAGTAGTCACGTACATATGTGAGAATTGGACCTTGAAGAAGGCTGAGCGCAGAAGAATTGATGCTTTTAAACTGTGGTTTTGGAGAAGACTCTTGAGAGTCCCTTGGACAGGTAGGTGAGCAAACCAGTCAATCCTGAAAGAAATCCATCCTGAATATTCATTAGAAGGATTGAAGCTGAAGCTCCAATACTCTGGTCTCTTGATGCAAAGAGCCAATTCATTAGAAAAGACCCTGATGCTGGGGAAGATTGACGGCGGGAGAAGGGGATGACAGAGGATGAGATGGTTGGATGGCATCACTGACTCAATGGACGTGAGTTTGAACAAATTCCAGGAGATAGTGAAGGACAGGGAAGCCTGGTGTGCTACAGTCTATGGAGTCACAGAGAGTCAGACACAGCTGAGCAACTGAACCACCACCACTTGCTTTGCCCTTGGCCACAAGGACTGTCTCTCCCAAACGGGGCCAGCTCCTTCAGCCTGAGGCCTGGAATGAGGCGATGTATAGAACAGAGATTCAGCAGCTGACCTGGAGCCACCAAAATTCAATGCCAGCAAAAATGATGCATACGGTTGCAAACTATTGAGATCTGGAGATTCCTTATTACTTCATAAAAGCTGACTGATAACGGTTGTGATTTCATCTAAGCCTTTTTAGTGGACAGACACAAGAAATATGTTGCTCTATTTTTTGTATTTTTATTTTTTTTAAGTGGAAGTATAGTTGACTTATAATGTTGTTGGTTTAATGTGTACAGCAATGTGATTCAGTTATATACATACATATCTATATTCTTTTTCAAATTCTTGCTCTTGAAAAGAGCATGATGAGTTCATAGTGCTATTTTCAGTTCAAATATAACATTATAGGGTTTTTCTTAGTATTAAAAATATTATATACCTGATAGTATATTTTCCCACACTGAAAATCTTGATCTCTCTGTATTCATAAACGACTGATTTGAATTGGTTTGTAATACAAAGTAGTTTCAAAAAAGCAAAACTGCCATCTGAAATTACTTTAGGTTACAAAAGTATTTGTAGTTTTATACATACTTAAAGTACATCCTACTATTCAGTGTAATATTATGTGTGAAAGAAGAGAGTGAAAAAGTTGGCTTAAAGCTCAACATTCAGAAAACGATCATGGCATCCGGTCCCATCACTTCATGGGAAATAGATGGGGAAACAGTGGAAACAGTGTCAGACTTTATTTTGGGGGCTCCAAAATCACTGCAGATGGTGACTGCAGCCATGAAATTAAAAGACGCTTACTCCTTGGAAGAAAAGTTATGACCAACCTAGATAGCATATTCAAAAGCAGAGACATTACTTTGCTGACTAAGGTCCATCTAGTCAAGGCTGTGGTTTTTTCTGTGGTCATGTATGGATGTGAGAGTTGGACTGTGAAGCGCCAAAGAATTGATGCTTTTGAACTGTGGTGTTGGAGAAGACTCTTGAGAATCCCTTGGACTGCAAGGAGATCCACCCAGTCCATTCTGAAGGAGATCAGCCCTGGGATTTCCTTGGAAGGAATGATGCTGAAGCTGAAACTCCAGTACTTTGGCCATCTCATGCAAAGAGTTGACTCATTGCAAAAGACTCTGATGCTGGGAGGGATTGGGAGCAGGAGGAGAAGGGGATGACCGAGAATGAGATGGTTGGATGGCATCACTGACTCAAGGGATGTGGAGTCTGAGTGGACTCCGGGAGTTGGACAGGGAGGCCTGGCGTGCTGTGATTCATGGGGTTGCAAAGAGTCGGACATGACTGAGCTACTGAACTGAACTGAAGCTCAAACTGGAGTAATTCTTTCCTCTATGTGGTTACCTCTCTGGTTTGAAATAGAGTAGGTTCATCTCTTTCTGTTTTCAGTTTATAGAGATGGATGCTTTAATGAATTTTGTCTTTTAAATATAATCTTAAAGTTTTCAAAATCAAATCTGTGTAATAATTTAAGGGAAATTCATCCTATTCCTGTCCCTTCCACCCACTTTGAAAAGTTTTTATTTAACTTCCCAATATTTCTTTCTTACGAAAAGGTAACCTGTGCAACCATATAGTTCTGCACCTTGCTATTTTCACTTACTATGTCCATATACGAAGATCACCCTCATTCCTATTTGTGACTGCATTGCAAACCATTTTGTTATTTATTCAGCTAATGTCCTAATAATGGGCACTTGATTATTTTCAATCTTTTTATAAAAAATAACTTATGTTATTTATTCAGCCACCCCCTTTAGATGGGTATCTGATTTTCAATTTTTATAATAAATAATTTTGAAATAAATAATACTATGCATGAATCATGTCCTGTTTTGTACAACTCTGGAACTGGTTCCCCACAGGGGGTTGATGAGTCAAAGGGTAGGTATGTAATTCTTCTGTAGGTTGCTGAACTCCACTTCAGAGCAGACACATCACTGCATAGCCCATCAGGACTGTGTGAAATGCCTGTTTCCACTCTACCTCAATAATAGAGAATGCAGATGAGTTCCATGTTTTAGTTCTTGCTAATCCGAGGCAGGAGATGCTGTCTTTTTGGCGGTTTATTTACATTTCAAGTTATGCTGAACAGAGCTTCACACTTCGCAGTTTTTTGTTTGTTTTGCTGAGAAGCTTTGGGAATCTTAGGTCCCCAACCAGGGATTAAACCCAGACCCTTGGCACTGAAAGCTCAGAGTCCCACCCACTGGACCACCAGGGAATTCCCAAGAACTTGATGCTTGAAGAACCATTTGAATTGCTCTTCCGGGAACTCTCTGGGGCTTGCAGGTGCACGTCAGCGCGTGCATGTGTGTGTATGTCTGTGTGCACCCATAGCCATTTTTCTATTCTGCTCTTTTATTTTTATTTCCATTTTTAGGGGCTCTTTGTTATATCAGTGACAATACTCTTTGGTTGAGGATTAAATTGCAACATCTTTTGCCAATTAAACATTTAACTTTTGATTTGTGTATAGTGTTTTATTTTTTCATGCAAACACTCTTTGGGTATACAGTCCAGTCCATAGAAGACTGTACCATGTTTCGTTTTGTTTTGTTGGGGGGTAGCTGGTTTTAGAAAAGGCAGAGGAACCAGAGATCAAATTGCCAACATCCGCTGGATCATGGAAAAACCAAGAGAGTTCCAGAAAAACATCTATTTCTGCTTTATTGACTATGCCAAAGCCTTTGACTGTGTGGATCACAATAAACTGTGGAAAATTCTGAAAGAGATGGGAATGCCAGACCACCTGACCTACCTGACCTACCTCTTGGAGAAATCTGTATGCAGGTCAGGAAGCAAGAGTTAGAATTGGACATGGAACAACAGACTGGTTCCAAATAGGAAAAGGAGTACATCAAGGCTGTATATTGTCACCCTGCGTATTTAACTTATATGCAGAGTACATCATGGGAAATACTGGACTGAAGAAACACAAGCTGGAATCAAGATTGCCGGGAGAAATATCAATAACCTCAGATATGCAGACAACACCACCTTTATGGCAGAAAGTGAGGAGGAGCTAAAAAGCCTCTTGATGAAAGTGAAAGAGGAGAGCGAAAAAGTTGGCTTAAAGCTCAACATTCAGAAAATGAAGATCATGGCATTCGGTCCCATCACTTCATGGGAAATAAACGGGGAAACAGTGGAAACAGTGTTAGACTTTATTTTTGAGGGTCCCAAATCACTGCAGATGGGGACTGCAGCCATGAAATTAGAAGACGTTTACTCCTTGGAAGAAAAGTTATGACCAACCTAGATAGTATATTGAAAAGCAGAGACATTACTTTGCCAACTAAGGTCCATCTAGTCAAGGCTATGGTTTTTCCCGTGGTCATGTATGGATGTGAGAATTGGACTGTGAAGAAGGCTGAGCAACCAAAGAACTGATGCTTTTGGACCGTGGTGTTGGAGAAGACTCTTGAGAGTCCCTTGGACTGTGAGGAGATCCAACCAGTCCATTCTGAAGGAGATCAGCCCTGAGATTTCTTCGGAAGGAATGATGCTGAAGCTGAAACTCCAGTACTTTGGCCACCTCATGCAAAGAGTTGACTCATTGAAAAGACTCTGATGCTGGGAGGGACTGGGGACAGGAGGAGAAGGGGATGACCAAGGATGAGATGGCTGGATGGCATCACGGACTCAATGGACGTGTGTCTGAGTGAACTCCAGGAGATGGTGATGAACAGGTAGGCCTGGCGTGCTGCGATTCAAGGGGTCGCAAAGAGTCGGACACAACTGAGTGACTGAACTAAACTGAACTGAATGGTCTTATTCATCTACGTATATTTAAATCTCTGAACCATTTGGACTTTACCCCCATGTACACTATCACGATCAGATCCAATTTCCCTTAAATCACTACACAACTGTTATAACAATATTTATTAAGAATTCTCGATAGTTTGAGATGCTACCATTTTATATGTGGATAAACAGAGGGATAGATGGATGCAGACATAGAGAAAGGTCGGTATAGATAGGTAGAGCTCTTTTTATCTCTGCGACTGTTACTGCTTCTCAGCTGTGTCCAATTCTGTTGTGCCCCCATGGATTGCAGTCTGCCAAGCTTCCCTGTCCATGGGATTTCTCCCAGCAAGAACACGGCCTGGGTTGCCATTTCCTCCTCCAGGGGATATTCCCAATCCGGAGATTGCACTGGCATCTCTTGCGTCTCCTGCATTGGCAGGCAGACTCTTTACCACTGTGCAACCTGGGGAAGCCCATCTTTATCCCTAACTTTTCTAAATCTATAAATGAACTTAGGGCACTTTCTGGACTTCATATTCTGTTCCATCCGTTTGTCAGCCTCTTCACGTACCGGTTCCACAGTGTTTTAATTACTGAGGCGTCATCAAATTCTATAATGTAAGGCTACCACCACCTCATTTCCACCCAAAGGTATAAGCATTTATTTTTCATCATCTCATTTAATATTTACTTATGTACATTTTATAATTAATGTACAATATTGATACAAAAACACATATATAATTTACAAACAAAAACTTAATGTTGGGACATAGTCTCTTAAAAAAAAAAAAGTAGAATACAGAATAAAAAAAAAAAAATTGAGGATCACTAATCCAAACAGTGATTTTTGAACATTACAGCAGCCTCAGACAGCTTTTGGTGGAGGGTGGGCCAGCAGCACAACAGAGCTGAGATTCTTAGGATGTATCTAATCCTGGCATTTGCCTGATGCTGAACTATGTGATAATAGCCTTGGACTAAGATGATGAGTCACCTGGATTCTGAGGAAGTTTTTTCAGTGCTACTGAGCAGATCCCACAAGAAGATGTTATGGTTACTGAAGAAGAATGCCTAGGGAAACCATCTTTGGTTTGGAGATAAAGATCACTTTATCAGGCCCTGGGATCTCTCTGGTGGTCCAGTGGCTAACACTGTGAGCTCTCAATGCAGGGGGGCCCAGGTTCGATCCCTGATGAGGAACTAGATCCCACAGGCCACAAGAAGAGTTCTTGTGCTGCAACGAGAAGACCCTACGTGCCCCAACTGTTTATCTGGCACAAATAAATAATAAAAACATTTACAAATAAAATAACATTAAGTGTTTGTCTCTTTGGGGACACGAATTGCTATGATATCAACTGAGTGGCAAAGGGATAGGGCCATGAGGGGAAAGTCTGGAATCCCTTGCTCCAGAGAATTCTTTTAAAACTCTCTAACATCCTATGTTGTGTTTTATCTAAGGAGGTACTGTTTGATTCATGAATTTATAATCAATGCTTATCAATTCAGGAGAAGCTTATGTGTTTTTATGATACAAGGAGGCATCAGGTAATCAGCACCTGTTTAAGGCAGACCTGTCCCTATACTTCCCAGTAACTATCGGGAGGTCACAGTTAATAAGAAAGGAGGGAGTTTGAGGAGCATTAAAATTACACATTCATTGTTGCTGCTGTTGTTCAGTTGCCAAGTCCTGTCCGACTCTTTGCGACCCCATGGACTGCAGCACACCAGGCTTCCCTGTCCTTCACCATCGCCTGGAGTTGGCACAAGTTCATGTCCATTGAGTTGGTGATGCCATCCAACCACCTCGTCTCTGGTTCCTCTGCCTTTTCTAAATGCACTCATTAAGGACTATGAATTTTACATGTCTCCTGGGATTTTCATTACTAAAAAATTTGTAGGTGTATGAAGCTAAGAGGCAAATACACAAACTCCAGGTTACTTACTTTCTTTTAAGCAGTTATTACTATGTGCCAGCCACTATGCTGGGTTCCAGGGACACAAAGACGTATTGTCTCTGCCCTCAGCAAACTCACAGTCCAGAGATGCAGGTGTAAAATGGTAAGAGTATAGCCCAACAAGTGCTGTAGAGAAGCAGTGACATGGCAAGAGCACCAGGATTATAACCAGCAGGAGACTCCAGCTCTGAAGAATGGATGGGCTGGAAAGACTTAAAGAAGAGGTCAGGGATTGTGGAGTTAGATCTGTAGAGGGCAATTGTGTTTGGCAACATGGAGAACATTTGGACAAGGACCACAATGGTATAAAAGATGTGCCTTGGAAAGGAGAAACATTGTGTCTAGGTAAAATGGCACAGAGGTTCACTCCCACACACACACTTACAGGCACAGCTGGGGCACAAACACAAAAGAACCTGACTTCTGGCACCAAAAACATTATATGGGGCCAAAGTACAAAGATCTCACAACTCCAATCAGTTTACATAAAACTTTTATCATATTTTATGGAACAGCTCACTGTGCTTAGATTATTGTATTAAATAATGGTATAATTCAGTTCAGTTCAGTGGCTCAGTCGTGTCCGACTCTTTGCGACCCCATGAGCGCAGCACGCCAGGCCTCCCCTGTCCATCACCAATTCCGAGTTCACTCAGACTCACCTCCATCGAGTCAGTGACCAGTGACCAGTAATTACATTATTGGATTAAACAGATCAGTGTTTGTTTACACTTGAGTCACCGTTTATTTCATGGCGTCCATTCTACTTCTGATTAAAAT
The DNA here is from genome assembly GCA_917880005.1 of Nanger dama. Taxonomy (NCBI): domain Eukaryota; kingdom Metazoa; phylum Chordata; class Mammalia; order Artiodactyla; family Bovidae; genus Nanger; species Nanger dama. Next base: position 10,494,235 of record CAKJTW010000020.1, read on the forward strand.
CCATTCCTATTTTAAAGTGCTTCTAGAGCGTTTTTTAAAACATAAACACAATTCTCTCTTTTCAAATTTAGCACTTTTCCAGTAGTTCAACGTGTTCCAATTTTATTTATGGTCATTACTTCTTTGGTCTCTTTTAAAAATAGCAGCAGCTCGCACTTGTCTGTAAATCTTAGCTGGAGCTGGTGTCTCCGCCCTGTCTGGGTGTCAGCCCTCTTCTTTGGATTTTTTCACTGGGTCTCCTTGGAATTCCTGTCCTTCTAGTTTTGATCACTTGTTTAGCAGTTTATTCCCCTCTGTTGTGTTATATCACTTGATTTCACTACTTCTATTTAGTGATTTTAACTAGAAGATCATCCCTACTGCATCTTGGCATAAGTTTTTTTTTTTTTTTTTTTGGTTACAAAAAGTATTGTTCTGTTTGATTTTTTTAATTAATTTATATTGGAGTATAGTTGCTTTACAATGCTAATATGTTAGTTTCTGCTATAGAGCAAAACGAATCAGCCACACATATACATATACCCCCTCCTTTTGGACTTCCCTACCCATTCAGGTCACCACAGATGATTGAGGAGAGTTCCGGTGGTACACAGTAGATTCTCATTAGTTCTACTAATGAACTATTTTATAGTACAGCATCGATAGTGTATATGTGTCAGTAGTAATCTTCCAAATCCTCCCACACCCTCACCAACCGGCCCTCTCTTCCCTGGCCAGCAACTGAGTGAAAGTCGCTCAGTCATGTCCAGCTCTTTTCAACCCCATGGACTATACAGTCCATGGAATTCTCCAGGCCAGAATACTGGGAGTGGGTAGCCTTTCCCTTCTCCAGGGGATCTTCCAAACCCAGGGATCGAACTCAGGTCTCCTGCATTGCAGATGGATTCTTTACCAGCTGGATCACAAGGGAAGCCCAAGAATACTGGAGTAGGTAGCCTATCCCTTCTCTAGCAGATCTTCCCAACCCAGGAATCAAACTGGGGTCTCCTGCATTGCAGGCGGATTCTTTACCAACTGAGCTATCGGGTTTTTTAAAGGTCTCTTCAATATGTTCTCACGATTCCCATTTGGAGACCTAGCTTTGGGTTGTGGTTTCGTGCTATGTCACTTCAGTCATGTCCAACTCTTTGTGACCCCGCAGACTGTAGCCTGCCAGGCTCCTCTACTCATGGGACTCTCTAGACAAGAATACTGGAGTGGCTTGGCATGCCCTCCTTCATGGGATCTTCTAGACCCAGGGACTGAACCCAGGTCTCCTACACTGCAGCAGGCAAGTTCTTTACCATTAGTGCCATGTGGGAAGCCCAGGCTGTGGCTTTAGTTACAAGTAAAAATAGAATTTTGTGGGAAAGCACAGAATACTATACATAATATGATATGATTCGTTGGAACATGCAGAACATTAAGCATAGTAAAATTTGATTTTTATTTTTAAAGAAATCCTACAAGTATGCCCATATATGCTGGAACTACATTTCCCCTTATAGTTTTTCTGGAATCACATGCAACAAACTTATGAGTGGGCTACATGGCTGATGAGGAAGTAGAGAAAAGAGAACTCTTGTACACTATTGTTAAGAATGGCCATTGGTACAGTCACTGTGAAAAACAGCATGGAAGTTCCTTAAAAACTAAATACAGAGCTCTCCTGTAACCCAACAATTCCACTTCAGGGTATGTATCTGAAGAAACAATAACACTAATTCGAAAAGATACATGCATACCAATGTTCACAGCAGTACTATTTACAACAGCCAAGATACAGAAGCAACCTAGCTGTCTATTAACAGATGAATGGATAAAGATGTGGAATGTGTACACACACGATGGAATATTACTCAGCCGTAAAAAGAGAATGAAATGTCATCATTTGCAACTACAGGGGTGGACTTGGAGGGTATTACGATTAGTGAAATAAACAGAGGAAGACAATTACCGTAGCATATGTGCTATCTAAAAAAATAAGGCAAACTTGTAACATAATAAAAAACAAAAGAAACAGACTCACAGGTAGAGATCAAACACCAGAGGAGAGAGGTGGTTACTAAAGGAGGGAGTGACAGAAAGGGACAAGATGGAGTAGGAGATTAAGAGGTACAAACTCCTGAGTGTAAAATAAACAACCCACAAGGGTATATTGCACAGCACAGGGAATACAGGGAATATTATGCCAATATGGCATAATAACTATAAATGGAGTATAACTTTTAAAAATTGTTGACTGTTGTACACCTGAAACTTTTAAAATATTGTATATCAACTATACCTCAATTAAAATATTAAATAAAGAAAAGGGAATGGAATAGAAGTCAGAAAGACTGGAAAATAACACTTATTTGTCATTTGACAACTTTTCTGTGATATTTGAATTCATCACATATATAAATTTTGTCAAACATGTACGTAGGTGTATTTAACAGTGATCTACTTTCGGCTTTGGTTGTGTATATCATAAAGCAAAGAGTAAATTTTTACAGCGTGAGGAAAGCTAAAACTGAAGACAGCCAAAGACTATTTTGACAAGATGTAAGCCAGCAAACTGGAAATGCTTTGCATAAAGGAGAGACCAGCGAGGCTTCTTCACTCTGTATAAATATAAAGACAAACTTGTCCCAGACCGTCCCTGTAAGATATTTAAAAACTAAAACAAAACAGATTTTCCAATGAAACAAAATCCCGATGCCAAAGAAATATGAGAGACAGAGAAAGAAGACTGTTCAGTTAAGGCCTAAAACATGTCTATTATACTCTCGGGGATTCTTGCTCAGCACTTCTTGAGTCCAGACAGGGGACAGCTAAGAGAGTAGCTATTTTTAAATCATTTAATCATTCAAGAGCACTGTATTTACTCATGTATAGTGCACTCTTGCATGTTTTCCCCACTTCCAGTTTCTTGAAGGAAATATTTGACATTTTTCTCCACACAGTTTCTTTCCCATTGGGCTATTAATAACGTTACCAAAAGCAGAAGGAGAACCTCTGAAGATTTAGAGAAAGCAGCTGGACAGGCATAAATGACCTCTGTTTACTTAAAGTGAAGTGTTTACCTCTATTCAACAGTTTTAGGGAATTTCCAGGAGTTAAAGTATGCTTTAAATCAGGACTCTTCAAATGCTACCCCTTAGAACATTATAGAGTTCTGCAGGAGCTGTTCAACACTGTTTCCTAAAAATGTTCTTTACATCATTATTTTTTAATTGACACATGGTTGACTTATAATGTTGTGTTAGTTTCAGGTATACAACAAAGTGAACATATCTACAATCATTCTTTTTCAGATTCTTTTCCATTATAGGTTATTACAAGATACTGAATATAGTTCCTTGTGTTATATGGTGGGTCCTTGTTTATTTTATATATAGTAGTGTGTATCTATTAATTCTGAACTCCTAATTTATCCCTCCCCATCCTTCCCTTTTAGTAACCATAAGTTTGTTTTCTATGTCTGTGAGTCTATTTCTGTTTCATAAATTTAGGATTTCACATACAACTGATATTATATGATATTTATCTTTCTTTGCCTGACTTCATTTAGTATAATAATCCCTAGGTCCATTCATGTTGCTGCAAATGTCATTATTTCATTCTTTTTATGGCTCAGTAATATTTCATTATATGTATTTACCATCTCATCTTTGTCCGTTTGTCTGTCAATGGACGTTTTGGTTGCTTCCATGTCTTGGCTCTTGTAAATAATGCTGCAGTGAACAAATGCAGCGCGTGTTTCTTTTCAAATTAGAGTCTGTCTTTTCCTGATCTACGCCCAATAGTGGGATTGCTGGTAGTTCTATATATTTTTAAGGAACCTTCATACTGTTCTCAACAGTGACTCCACCAAATTACATTCCCACCAGCAATGGAGGAGGGTTCCATTTCAGGGAGTAGCTCTTGACCTACTTCATAGGTTCAGGATACTGTTTTGCTTCTCTGCTCATAAAACACAGGAAAATCCAAACTGCAGAACATTTCCGATCTACTTACTGGTTTGAAGATTCTGAGTAGGGTTTTGTGGTTCGGTCGGCAGTCATTCATTTGAACACACACATCCTCTCTCTCTCTGTGTGTCTCTCTCTGTCTCCTTCTTTATCTCTCATGCACACACTCACACTCTTAGTAATACAGAAAGCCACTCTTCTTCCCATCACATCTGATCAAATCACCCTTCTAAGGGTGGTAACTTGGGGAAACTCTAAAAATACTTAAAAAAAAATCCTAATGGGAGACAAACTCAGTGGAAAAGAGAACAACATTGAAAGAAGAGACATATTACTGGTAACCCACGGAGCTACTGTTTCATGTGTATACATAAACATGTATATATGTAAATACAGTGCTCACCTGCAGTATACATGATTTTTTTAGCCCCTTAAAAACCAAAGAGCAGTTTTCTTCAAATCCCTTATTCAATTGAATAAACTACATTTCAAATAATCAAACCATTTTCTGTGGGTACCTGTGCATAGTTAATGATATATGACTGTGTATGTATATATTTCAGTAAACGATGTAAAAGACATACTTAGGACCTTCGCTGATGGCTCAGTGATGAATTCACCTGCCAAGGCAGGAGACATGGGTTCGATCCCTCATCAAAGATGATGCCGTATGCTGCAGGGCAACTAAGCCCGCGCGCCACAAGTACTGACCCTGTGCTCTAGAGCCGGAGGCACAACTACAGAAGCCCACTCACCCTAGAGCCCGTGCTCCGCGACAAGGAAACTCTCGTTGCCATGGCAACTCGAGAAAAGTCCAAGCAGCAACAAAGACTCAGCACAACCAGCTATATAAATCAATACTTTTTTAAAAAGACATACTTGGCAAGTAATTGTCTGGACCACTCTGACTGCATCCAACTGGTCTCCCCACATCAACTCCCCACCTACCCTATTCTGCCCATTCTTCATCCTCCACCGTGTTCTCTTTCTGAAATACAAATCTGACTGACATTCAGTGTTCAAAAGCCTTCACTGGCTTTTCCTTTCTATAAATTCAAAATCCTAAATATGTGCGTCGACCTCCACCTGCTGCCTCTCACCTCGCTGCTGTCCACACTCTGGCCTCACGTAACTTCTTTTATTCTTCCACCCTCTTTCTTCTCACTCTCCCCCAAGGACACCTGTGCATGCATGTCGTCGGCTCTATTGGTCTCTGCCATCTTCTTTACCCAGTTACAGTATGACCCTTCATAGATACAGAGATGAAGGTGTGTGCGTTTTATAATTAAACTTTAAAAAATATTCCAATTTTTTTTACATTTTAAAGTTTTTATCTAACTATTTTCCTTTATCCTATATTTTAGCCATGATGTGCACCATGAAGCATCTTAATTCCCTGACCAAGGATCAAAGCTTTGCCCCCTGCGATGACAGCACAGAGTCTTAACCACTGAACCACCAGGGAAGTCCTTAAAATAAATTCTTAAAATAATGAAAGTAAATGAAACTTACTGCTTCATTTAAAGCTGTTTAAACTAGTATAATGCTTATGAAACAGCGTAGTTTTTGTCTATGACTCTCAAAAATGTCAGAAATCCATTATAAGCGATAATATGAATGCTTAACTTCATGCCCCCCAAATTTAACAGTAATAACAGTACCTATTTTTTTAAGTGCATTACACATGTGACTCGTTTCTTTCTCCCTCATCCTCTATGAAGTTATTGGTACTGTTATTGGAATCATCACCATTACAGATGGGTCAGCTGACGCACAAAAGTCAAATGAACTTGTACAAGGTCAAAGAGCTAGTAAATGAACAGAGCTCAGCATTACAGTACACACTCTCTACCAGTACACTATGCTGTCTGAAATACAACCCCCAAATGCAAATATATAAGCAGCAATATAATTTAAAGGGGCTTTCTTGATGGCTCAGTTGGTAAAGAATTGCCTGCAATGCAGGAGACCCCAGTTTGATTCCTGAGTCCAGAAGATCCACTGGAGAAGGGATAGGCTACCCACTCCAGTCTTCTTGGGGTTCCCTTGTGGCTCAGCTGGTAAAGAATCTGCCTGCAATGTGGGATGCCTGGGTTCAATCCCTGGGTTGGGAAGATCCCCTGAAGAAGGGAAAGACTACCCACTCCAGTATTCTGCCCTGGAGAATTCCATGAACTGTAGAGTCCATGGGGTTGCAAAGAGTCGCAAAGAGTACATACTCTTGACCAGTACACTATGCCATCTGAAATACAACTCCCCAAATGCAAATATATAAGCAGCATTATAATTGAAGAGTTATGGTTGCTCCATAGGTTCTAGAATGTTCTTGGCCACAGCACTGATTCCACATATCCTGATTTTGGTTGCTGTGGTAGAGAGAATAATGGCCCCCCAAAGGCATCCACAGCCTAAATCCAGAAACCTATAAATATGTTACTTTACTTAGTAAATAGGAAATAAGGTTGTAGATGGAATTAGTCACTAACTAGCTGCCCTTGAGATGAGTAGATTATTCTAGATTTCCCAGGAGGGCCTGATATAATTTTAAGGGTCCTTTTAAGTGGAAGGGGCTTCCCAGGTGGCACAGTGGTAAAGACCCTGCCTGCCAATGCAGGAGACGCCAGAGACTCCGGTTCGATCCCTGGGTTGGGAAGACCCTCTGGAGTAGGAAATGGCAACCTGTTTCAGCATTCTTGCCTGGAAAAGCCCATGGACAGAGGAGCCTGGTGGGCTACAGTCCAGGAGGCCACAAGCTGAGCGACTGAGCATGCACACACATAAGTGGAAGAAGGAGGCAGAAGAGAGAGAACCAGAGATGCGGCGGCCTGGCACTGCTGGCTTTGCATCTGGAGGAATGGGGCCATGACTTGCCTCTAGAAGCTAGAAAAGACTCAGAAACAGGTTCTCTCTAGAAACTCTGGAAGGAGCACTACCTCTCCCATACCTTGATTTTAACCCAGGGAGACTTATTTCATACTTCTGACCTCTAGAACTTTAAGATAAAAAGTTCATGTTGTATTAAATGTATGATGATTTATTACTGTGGCAATAAAAACTAATATAGTTAGGCTGTTTTTCTGAGTTCTGACCTCAGTAACAACTTCCAAGAAACTAGTGCCCAGTTTTAAGTTTTCTCTTTTTGCCAGAGAAAGCACTTGACCCAAATTCTGATTCCTCTTTCCACCCTCCCCTCCATCGTCTTCAAAGCATCAGTCTGGCAATACAGGTGGCCTGGAGCATTGGCTCAGCCGTGCTGTCACTACATTGCTGAGATGTAAAGAAATGTTATTTTAAACAATGGCTTTTATAGATTTCTGCTGGTGTGACTTTAACAAACACAGCAGCTCTTGCCTCTGTGGTCTAATACATCTTCTCCACCAAAGAGACCCACTGGAGGAAGCTGGTGTGATAGAAACCATGCGCAGAGCAAATATATGTGCATTCATATGGGCTCCTCTCCTTGAGCTGCTCCTGAAAGGGAAAGTGAAGGTCACTCACTTGTGTGCAATTCTTTGTGACCCCGTGGACCTCTCCAGGCTAGAATATTGGAGTGAGTAGCCTTCCCCTTCTCCAGGGGATCTTCCCAATCCAGGGATCGAACCCAGGTCTCCTGTATTGCAGGCGGATTCTTTACCAGCTGAGCCACAAGGGAAGCACAAGAATACTGGAGTGGATAGCCTATCCCTTCTCCAGCAGATCTTCCAGACCCAGGAATCGAACTGGGGTCTCCTGCATTGCAGGCAGCTTCTTTACCAACTGAGCTATGAGGGAGGGATAAATGAGTGTCCTCAGCCATAGGGAACTCAGTGTTCTCTTTACGCTGACATTTTTGCTTTTGACTTCTCCCTTTCTAATGTCATGTTTGTTACAATACTGAAATGGTTATCAGGTCTACCAGCAAGCCCAATATGGCCTTTGTGTTCATCTTGACTATGCCAAGATGGAACAAGTTCTCCTCGGCAAATTGATTATGAGGTTTTGTTCTTAGCAATGTTGACAGAGGGCAGAATTTTCCTGGCACTGGTTTCCTGGAGTGCTGTTTTGGGTCAGTTTCATCATAAAACAGAACCTTATAATTTTGCAGAAGGTACAAACCTCTCTCTCCCTCCACTGTCCTATCAGTTGGTAAGAGATTAGAGACTCAGACCAAGTTGCCTGGCTTGGGTTCCAGTCTAGATCTGAAGACCGACTGCTACTAGCTGTGTAGAGTCAAGAACAGCACACTGCTCTCATTCACATTTAACTCCTTGTCTTAAACATCACCTCAGAGAACTCTGACATCTCAGCTCCTTGGAATAAATTAGAGCTTAAGGATTTATAATGCAATCATCATTAATTCTATCCATATATTTCTTCCACTCACTCCACATCCCTTCCCATTTAATTGATGTATATTTATATACCGTTAACCAAGCACTTTGCTCAGCACTGGACATATAGTGGTGAGCAAACATCAAGAAATGTCTTCCCTCATGGAGCTTCCATTTTAGTGGGAAAGAAAAATATAATTCAACTAAATGCACAAATAAATGTCCATTTATCAACAGGTACATTGAACTTAAAATTTAAAAAACAGCAATGACAACAAAAATCAATCCTCCTGACTACCAAAAAAGAAACAAAGAATACTGACAGATAGAAGTAAAGGAAAGAATGGGAATCAGCAAGATATTATACAGAACAGGGTTGAGACAAAAGAGTGGTACAGTCATATCTGCGATGAATATAAAGAAGCTGAATATATAAACTCAGCATAAAGAATCCACTATCTTTTCTTAAACGAAGGTGGCAAAAAAGGGTCAAGTACTCGAAAAATTGAAAGGAGTGAAGGCCAGTTATCTATGAAACAAGTTCTCTGATATTCAAATCTCAGTTCCATCTCTTTCCAGCCCAAGTTAAGTGAGCTTAGAGAAGTAACTTAGCTCTTCTGAGCCTTAGGGACCCTTTCTATAAGTTGAAGATATGTTCTATCTCACTCACCTGTTGAGAACTTAGAAAGAGAGCATACATAAGGAGGTCCTAGGAACAGTGTGTTACTGTTCCTTCAGCACAGATTTAGCCTTCAGTACAGTTTTGGGGCCCTTCCCGGTTGGCTCAGGGGTAAAGAAACCGCCTGCCAATTCAGGAGTCAAGGGTTCGATCCCTGGGTCAAGAAGATCCCTGGAGAAGGAAATGGCAACCAGCTCCAGTATCCTTGCCTGGGAAATCCCATGGACAGAGGAGCCTGGCAGGCTACAGTCCATGGGGTCGAAAAGAGTTGGATAAAACTTATCAAGTGAACAACAACAATAGTTTTTGAATCTGGAGGTGAAACCTGAGTCAAAAAATCACAAATAGGATAGTGGAGTGAGGCTTAGTCTCAAAGAACATTCTTATTTTTTTCAACAGCACCCTAAAAGCAATGAGTGTACATAGTACCAGATCTCAGTTTCTAATGCCGTTCTCCAATCCAGGAACCAGGGATCCCTGGAGCAATGGCTAATTCTGGAACTGAAGCAGAAAATGTACAGGGTCAGCCTGGAGCATTTTGTGGTATTAGAGAGAAAGAAAGTGCTAAAAACAAACAAACAAAAACATATACATACATACAAAGTGATGAGAGGATATCAACGGGATATAGGAACCAATTTAAATAACTCTCAATGGCCAAAGTTGGACAATTTAGATTGTAAAAAAATAAAATAAAATACTACTGGACTTTACCAAGTTCGATGCATGAGACGGTGCTCAGGGCTGGTACACTGGGATGACTCAGAGGGATGGGATGGGGAGACAGATGGAAGGGGGGCTCAGGATGGGGAACACATGTACATCCATAGCTGATTCATGTTAATGTATGGCAAAACCACTACAATATTGTAATTAGCCTCCAATTAAAATAAATAAATTAAAAAAAACTACTGGACTATAATCCAAAGTGCAAAATAAATATTGATAAGCCTATACTGATGTAAAAATGAATGGATGAATGAACGGAGGAAGGGGGAGAGATACATCTCTCAAGCAGAATTCCAAATACTTTATGGAGCTACTCCACTCTCAAGGGGGTAGAATATAACTCTTCTTCCTTAGGTGTGGGTTGCAGATAGTGACTTCCTTCCAAAAATATAGTAAGGAAGTGGGGGAGAGGGGAAGTTAACCTATATCATGCATTACCTCAGCCAGGTGATTGATAAAGGTTAACTCCAACAGTGATAAGTCCTGTTCCCAGGATGTACCCTTGATATGATGTGATGCAAATCATACTTTACCTCAGATATCTTCCTCCCACAACCCATAAACCCAGTCTAGTCACAAGAAAAGTATCAGAGAAATACCAGTTGAGGGACATTCTACAGAATAATTCATCAATACTTCTCAAACATGTTAAGGTAACAAAAAAACACAAGGGAAGTCTGAGAAACTGCCACAGCTAAGAGGAGCCTAAGAACACAAGAATACTAAAGGTACTGTGGTGTCCTCAACGGGCTCCTCGAACAGAAAGGGACATTAGGGAAGAATGAAGAAAGTCTGAATAAAGTGTGGACTTCGGTTGGTAATAATGTATCAATACTGAATCTGTAACTGTGTAACTGATTCTGTAACACTAATATAAAATATTAATAATAGGGAGAAGTAGGTGTGGTCTCTAGAGGAATTCCCTATACCACCTTTGCAATTTTTCTTTAAGTCTAAACTATTGTAAAATTTTAAAACAAAAGAAAACATTCTTGCAATACCAGGCCTTTGGCATCCCAGGAACAATACAAAAAAGATCCCTGCACACTTTCAAATTAATCCCTATAGGAGTCAGGATTAGACAGGCCAATGTGTTAGCTTTACTCAAAGCTTGTAAAAGAGCTTATTTTGCTTATTCATCTAAGCCTGTGTTTGCCTCTGGGTTATTTCTTGACTCCAATTTCAAATTCAGGGTGTACTGTTTCTATTTTGATTACTGTATAGGAATACCAGAGTAAAACCATTTTCTCTGTTTTTAATTACTGATCATTCTAAAGTCAATCCTTTGACTTGAAATTTAAGACTGTCAGTGAAATATATAATTATCCTGGTGGTTTTGTTACAGTTCCTCCAGCCTGGCTCTTTGTTGCCTTTTGGCATTAGTGATTTTTCTCTGTGTGCTCAACATGACATCAATTGATATCTCAAAAATCGCATGATGGTTTTATTGTGAAGCCTTGATGGTTTGATTTTCTATATATAAGTCAGACATGTCCCTTCACTGAGACAACTTGCACCTTCTTTCCCAATAAGGGACAAAAACTCACATCAGGTTGAGCTGAGCAACTCAGGCAATGAGAGTGTGAAATTAAAGTCATTATATTATGTTATTAAACACTCATCCTGCAGGTTAATTTAAGTATTTTATTACCAGAACTTGAATAGCAACAATAATAATCCATTCCATTAAAAATAAAAGGACACGAAAAAGAAAGAAAAACCAAAAAGGAAAAACCGAAGAAAACGGAAAACTTCGTTGCCTAATTGCTTAAGATCTATTGCAATTTCCTCCATTTTTCTAAAAAGTTAAGGGGAGGAAAACAAAATAAGAGGAGATATTGCCAGGATTTTAAATCTTATGAGCCCAGGATCCATAACAATCCTGTTTAGAACCATCCTGTGAAATTGGCTTTGGGACGTCCCCCGCCACTCGATCATCCAGCTTCTGTAACTTTCTAACAACCATCCCGTTGGAAGTCCCCTGAGGACACGGCAGCTGACAGGGGCGCTCAAACCAGACTTCTCTAACCGAATAAAGATGTGCAGGTGGAGTGGTTAAAAGTAATTCTATTTCAGCAGCCAGGAATTCTCTCCCCACCCCGCACCCCCAAAGTGCACTGCATATTACCGCCACAAATGGGACCTTCAGACGCCAAGAAAAGAGCTCTGGTACTTAAGAGTGTGGCCGGCCCCTGCCTCCGAGTGATGATGCCATCTTGGGATCTTAGTATCTCCTAAGGAGTTACTGCATTCTGTTCACGTCCCTGTGTCTAAAAACTTAACCCAACTTTTCCAGAATATGAGAACCTGCTGGTGGGGACCCTTAATTTTCTCTAACTAGTTGAAATCAGATACTATTTAGAATAAACAGAAGACCTCCGAACTTCCCCCTACCCCGCCCCAGGAGGCACCCCAAATTCTGGGCTCCCTGGGTGTGAAATCAGATGCCCTGAGGCAGACCTTTCCGTGCGAGGTCCCGGGGACAGTCCTCCGCCAGGACCAGGTCTAGGGGCTGAAGACTGGGGAAAGCTGGTCTCAGCAGGACTGGGAGGGAGGGTAGAGGTACCCTAGCAACTTACAGTCCAGGGCGACCACCAGGTAGCGCAGCAGGAGGAGCAGGAGGTGGTGGCGGCTCCTCCTCGCCATCTTCGTGGGGGTCGGGAGCTGGCGGCTCCTGGGAAGCTGAGGGTCCCGGCGGCGGGAGCGCGGGAGGCCGGCCGGGGGCCGGTGGTGGCGGTCAGCGGACTCCTCCGGGCTGGAGGGGAGAGCGGCGCGCGGCGGAGCGGAGGGGGCGGCCCCTGATGGGATGTCAGTTTCCCCCTTCCAGCGGCGCCCGCTCCGCGCGCAGCCCGGAGGCGGTTCTGGTCTAGCCCGGGGCCTGCGGGGTCTGGGCACTTGTTTTGGAGGGGGCGCGGGGAGAGGTAGGGGGCGGAGGGAGCCGGACGAGATGCCGGCTGGCTCCTAATGAGGGGGCCGGAGGAGGCAGGCGAGGAGCGGAAGGGAAGCCCCGGCGGGGCGTCCCCGCCCCCGCGCCGCCGGGATTGATCGGCTTTGTGTCGGGTCCCGGCGCGGGGCTGCCAGCTGTCCCCGGGGCGCGGAGCCCGGGCGCGGGAGGCGCTGGCCGCGGGCGCGGGGGCGGGGCGCGGCGGAGGTTGGGGCGGGGCGGGGGGGCGGTCCTCCGCCCGCCGCGCTCAGACTCCTCGTTCACCCTCCTTGGCACCAAACTTCTTTGGAGGCGGGGGGGGGGGGGGGGGTGGGGGGGTGCGGGTGCGGTTTCAGCCTAGGGGTGGAGGTTTGGGGAAAATTTCTGGCCAACCCGCGAAGCTGAGGGGGGACGTGCCCCAGCTACAAGGGGTTCGCCGGCTCCGCCTTGGAGGCGAAGGCTGGGGCGATGCGGGGAGGGGCGGGGGGGTGGTAAAAAAAAATCAATCAAGACTAGCTGGCAGGCAGGACTGAGATTTTAGTAATCGTCTTGGCCTCGTCTCAGTGGAAGCTTTGTGCTTCTTGGAGGCTGAGGGTGTGTTTTGTGTTCTTTGCCTTTGCCGTGTCAGAGTTAGAAGTTCATCTAACGGTGTGAAATATTTATCATGTTTCTTTGCAGTTATATAACTGCCGCCTGTGGAGTTTTCCACATGTTAAAACTCTACAGCTGCCCTTTGTCAGGTTTATTTTTGGTCTACAGTGCTTTTAAAAGGGAGACCCATTATGCATGCTCTGTTGCCTGTTTTTAAATTGACCTGCACTTGTAGTGTTCAGGGTACAAGGGCTAAATAGGCAATTTTTCTATTTCCTCTCAGGGACCAGAAATGTCTGATGCATTCAACAATATTGACAGGTCAGTATTCCCAAGAGAAGAAATTGCTACACGTGTTTTTCTTTTTTTTTTTTTAACGTAGATTAACGAATAAAGTTCTGTATAGAAGACAGTTGATTTACTGGTGTGCACACGAAGAATCGAGTTAGCTCAGGGACAAAGGCAACCAGAGTTGAGATATGCAGAGCTGTGAGGAATGAGGCGTCTCTGCTGTTTCCTCGGTGACGGTGATGGAAGCTTAATGCCCATGGCGGGAGAGGGGCAGAGGACCCAGAAAGGAAAGTCAAAGTGGCAAAAATGTGAGACCCATACTCCAGTCAAGCAAAGAGAAAGGACACAACGACAGGCTCATGCACGTTTTTCTGGGCAGTAACAAAAAAGATGCGATGTTTTACAAGAAAAGCTGTTGGCACCCTCTTTTCTCATTCTTGCCATAACTGTCTCTTTTGCCCCTGCCTAAAGATACACACACCAAAAAAAGGAATCCTTTTTTTAAAAAGAAATGCTGTCACCTCCTATGTCAATAATTGATTCATTCAGTTCTCTGTCATCCAGTCAAGTGAAAGTCACTCACTCGTGTCCGACTCTTTGTCACCCTGTATACTGTGTGATGCCAGGTTCCTCTGTCCAAGGAATTCTCCAGGCAAGAATATTGGATTGGGTTGCCATACCTTCCTCCAAGGGATCTTCTCAGAGGGAATCTTCCTGACCCAGGGATGGAATCGAGGTCTCCTGCACTGCAGGCAGATTCTTCACCTTCTGAGCCACCAGGGAAGCCCCAGTCACCCCCAGTCAAGACATTTATCAGATAGCAACATTGATGCTGGTGGACAGTGGACAAGATCAAGTCTTTGGTGCTAATGAACTCACAGTCTTAAGGAAAGAAAGTCCCAAGACTAGAAAGTGAATCCCATCTGGGAAGACCTCTAATACCACATCATATGTCCCCTGGGAGAAAATAGTAACAGTTTCTTAATGAGTGCTTTCTCAGCAGTGGAGTCTGAATAGTGCAATATCTAATCCTCCAACAACTCTGTAAGAGAGAAAATAGTATTGTTCCCACTTTACAGATGACAAGACCAGGCAAAGAAATGCTAAACAGCTTGTTCAAGATTAAGGATAAGGAGATGTTCTACACTGGGGATGCCTGTAGGGCATATAATAACCATTGCACATCCTTTTATATATGCTTTTATTACGCATAGAAAGTTGGGGCAAGTTTTGAAAGGGAGGAAGGAAAGGAAGGACATTCTAGGCAAAAAGAAGGATCAAAAGCTGAGAAAGCTAAATATTACTACTTGTTTAGGAAAAGCAAGCTTATACAGAGTTAGAGTAGAGCATGTGGAATGAGGGCAGGGGAGTTGGCAGAAAAGTTGAAAAGACCACTGGATTATGTGTCATTCAATGTCATACTATAGACTCTAGATCTTCGTTATTGTTGTTCAGTCACTAAGCCATGTCGACTCTTTATCCTGTGGATAAAGAGCTTTTTGAAAGCACTAGGATAGGATATAAAATAATCCATATTTTAGAACTGTGCAGTCCAATATGGTAGCCTCTAGATTCACATGGTTATATAAATTTGAATTCCATTAAAATTGAAATCCAGTTCTCCAGTCACACTTGCCACATTTGAAGTTCTCAATAGTCAAAGTTATGGTTTTTCCAGTAGTCTTGTATGCATATGAGAGTTGGACCATAAAGAAGACTAAGAGTGCTGAAGAACTGATGCTTTTGAGCTGTGATGTTGGAGAAGACTCTTGAGAGGCCCTTGGACCACAAGGAGATTGAACCAGTCAGTCCTAAAGGAAATCAGCCCCTTAAATATTCATTGGAAGGACTGATGCTGAAGCTCCCACACCTGTCCACCTGACGCAAACAGTTGACTCATTGGATAAGACCCTGATGTTGGAAAAGAGTGAAGGCAGGAGGAGAAGGGAGCAACAAAGAATGGGATGGTTGAATGACATCACCAACTCAATGAACATGAATTTGAGCCAACTCTGGGAGACAGTGAAGGACAGGCAAGCCTGCGTGCTACAGTCCCTGAGGTCTGAGCGACTGTCGGACAAGACTGAGCGACTGAACAACGATAATAACTACCTAGGAGTAGGGTGTACCCTCCTTGATAATGCAGATACAGAGCTTGCCCATTGCTGCAGAAAGTTCTATAAGACTTAGGTGCCTTAGAATGATGAGCCAGATTGGTGCTTCATTTCTTACAGGAAAATATACATGTTTCATTGCCATTCTCCCAAACCATCCCACCCTTTCCCTCTCCCTCAGAGTACAAAAAGTCCACTCTATAACTCTGTGTCTCTTTGTTGTCTCACATATAGGGTCATCACCACTGTCTTCTAAATTCCATATATATGTGTCAGTATACTGTATTGGTGTTTTTCTTTCTGGCTTACTTCACTCTGTATAATCGGTTCCAATCTCATCCATCTCATTAGAACTGAGTCGAATTTATTCTTTTTAAGGGCTGAGTAGTATTCCATAGTGTATATGTACCACAGCTTTCTTATCCATTCATCTGCTGATGGACATCTAGGTTAGCTTCCATGTCCTGGCTATTATAAACAGTGCTGCAATGAACATTGGGGTACATGTGTCTCTTTCAATTCTGGTTTCCTCGGTGTGTATGCCCAGCAGTGGGATTGCTGGGTCATAAGGCAGTTCTATTTGCAATTTTTTAGGAATTTCCACACTGTTTTCCATAATGGCTGTACTAGTTTTCATTCCCACCAGCAGTGTAGAAGGGTTCCCTTTTCTCCACATCCTCTCCAGCATTTATTGCTTGTAGACTTTTGGATCGCAGCTATTCTGACTGGTGTGAAATGGTACCTCATTGTGGATCTTAATCTATGTTCAATGTAGGATGCAGGATGCATGGGGCTGATGCACGGGATGATTCAAGTGGAGGATGTGGGGTGGGAGGTGGGAGGGGGCTTCAGCATTGGGAGATTGTGTTCACCTATGGCTGATTCGTGTCAATGTATGGCAAAACAAATACAGTATTGTAATTTAAAAAATAATAATAATAAATAAATTTTAAAATTTTAAAAAAAAAAAAAAAGAATGATGAGCCAGGATATATAAGCCTTTTTGCTGGAAAAAACAGCAGCGAACATCAGTAGGAACAGTTCAACAGTAGCTGAACATCAAAAGGAAAAGATGCTGCTAATCACAAAAACAGCATCTCAAGTTAATGATTTTACTGCTTTTCTATGTACAGGAAGATTAAGAGTCAGAGTTCATTGAAATCATTCCTTTGATATGCATCTTAACTATCTGAGGCTTGTATCCTGTTTTTCTCCACCCTGAATTCCCCTCCCCACTGAGGGAGGCTGCAGTGACTGATGGCTTGGGCAGTATTCTTTGTTTACTGAAATGGTAGGCAACATTTCTTTGTCCACAGTCCAAACCTCTAGAATACACAGTTACAAAAAATGAACCCAAACTGTGGACTCTGGGTGATTGTGATACGTCAGTGTAGGTTCATCCGTTGTAGTGAATGTGTCATTCTGGTGGAGACACTGATCGAGGCGGAGGCTGTGATGCACTGGGGGCAGGGGGAGATGTGGAAAACCTCTGTACCTTCTGCTTAACTTTGTGTTGAATCTAAAACCTGAAAAATAGGGCTTCCCTGGTGGCTCAGAGGAAAAGAATCTGCCTGCCAGTGCAGGAGACACGGGTTCACTTCCTGGGTTTGGAAGATCCCCTGGAGAAAGGAAAGGCTGCCCACTCCAATATTCTTGCCTGGAGAATTCCATGGACAGAGGAACCTAGTGGGCTACAGTCCATGGGGTCGCAAAGAGTCAGACATGACTGAGTGACGTTCACTTCACTTGGTGGCTCAGTGGTAAAGAATCTGCCTGCCAGGGCAGGAGACACAGGTTCGATCTCTGTCTGGAAAGATCCCACATGCCCCGAAGCAACTAAGTCTGTACACCATGACTGCTGACTCTGTGCTCTAGACCCCAGGAGTCACAACTACTGAGTCCACGTGCTACAAGTACTGAAGCCGGCACGCCCTAGAGCCGGTGTTCTGCAACCAGAGAAGCATCTGCAATGCGAAGCCTGTGCACCACAGCTAGCCTTCACTCGTGGCACCTACAGAAAAGCTGGCACAGCAATGAAGATCTGGTACAGCCAAAAATAAGTAAATTTCTAAAAGTAAAATAAAGTCTAGTAACAAAATTAGAACAAACAGAAAACAAGTAAGAGCGGTCAGAAATGTATGAGAGGAGCTCAGAGAGAATCAGAAGGTGGAGGTATTTACCATTTTCTGTGCTAAAAAGACGACTGAGAATTGTTTCCTACTTTAGTAATTTCAGTTCAGTTCAGTTCAGTGGCTCAGCTGTGTCCGCCGACTCTGTGACTCCATGGACTGCAGCATGCCAGACCTGCTTTAGTAATTACGAAGGCATCACCCACATAGACAATAGAGAAAGCAAGGCCTTCCTGTAGAAAAAGTTTAAAGACATTTACTTTACTTAAAAATTAAGTACAATAATTTTTGTACTTAATAATTAAGTACAATAAAATTAGCATATACAATAAAAATGTAATATTGCACATTAGTGCATACAATAAAAATGAATCCTGAAATGATTGCAAACATCAGCAGCACACAGGCCACCCCCAAACGGTTCCCAGAAGAAAAATTCAAATGGTTCTTCAAGTGTGAAGCTCTTGAAAATGCCCTGGCTGTCCAGTGGTTAGGAATCCTCACTTTCACTGCCAAGAGCCCAGATTCGATCCTTGGTAAGGGAACTAAGATCTTACAAGCTGCGTGGTGAAGACCCTCCCGGCCCGAAACTCAGCAGCAGGATGGTGAAAGGAAGAGTAATGGTAACAGTTATACTGCTTCTTTCCTGGCTGGTTGGGAGAGTGTTTCATTATTGTTCTGCTTGTGAGAATCCTTACACCCGGGGCACTAGGCAACTTGTACGGAGGAATGGGAGGGTTCGCCATGGGCATCCCTCCAAGCGATCTGTTCTCCATGGTTGTGTGTGGCCTCCCTACCCCCTCCCATGGGTCGGAGTCACTTTCACTCTCATACTATAAGCATTTTGTCAGGTAAAAATGGGGATTTGGTGTTTCAGCAAGTCTGACCATTTTCCCTCCTTTCTACCCACTCGAATTCTGAATTCCAGGTGATGCCGAGGAGGTGGCAAAGTGCATTTCCTAAAACAAGCAATGCAGAGAAGGGCTGAGTTTAAATTGAGTGACTTCTCACAACATCTCAGATTTGGTGTTTCTGTGTGGAGTGGGTTATTTTCCCTCATGGGTGTGGAGAAGGTGCTGGAAAGTGGCCCACACTCTGCAATTTAGAGAAAAGAGAAAGGCGGGGGAGGAAAGCCTTCCATTTCCAGAACCACATAAATTCCCAAGAGTTTCTCATATACATTTTAAATGCTGATGGATAGAATTCAAGGTCTTTAATGGGATCCTTATTATTTATCCCTCATCATTATCCCTCAGATCTTTTTCTGGAATAAACCTGATTTCAGCATTGCATTCAGATATGCCCACAAAAATACTCAGATGTTTTTGAGCTGGTTGAGCTGGTGTTTAAACCACAGCTCTTTCCAGTCAAATGAACCTTCTCAGAGAAGTCCAGTGTCCCCAGCACATAGCCTTGATGACTCTCCCAAAGTGACGTATTTCTTCATATACATTATAACAATACAGGCTCAAAACTTTCTTCCAAGAAAGACAAAAACCCTCACTAACCTCACCTGGTTTGAATTACTACAAGCAGGACAGTCTTTCAGTCTCTGCTCCTACATGATTTAACAGCTCTAAGGTAGTTCTCGGAGAAGACAATGGCACCCCACTCCAGTACTCTTGCCCGGGAAAATCCCAGGGACGGGGAGCCTGGTGGGCTGCAGTCCATGGGGTTGCTGAGGGTCGGACACAACTAAGCGACTTCGCTTTCACTTTTCACTTTCATGCATTGGAGAAGGAAATGGCAACCTACTCCAGTGTTCTTGCTTGGAGAATCCCAGGGACGGGGGAGCCTGGTAGGCTGCCATCTATGGAGTCACACAGAGTCAGACACGACTGAAGTGACTTAGCAGCAGCAGCAGCAACAAGGTAGTTCTACCCGACATTAAGTGAAGTTCACCTGTGATCAGTAAACTAGTTATTAAGGCTTCCTTTCCTTATTTGTTATTAATGCTTTCTTCCCTGGTGTCTCAGGAGGTAAAGAATGGGCCTCCAATGCAGGAGACCTGGGTTTGATGCCTGGGTCAGAAGATCCCCTGGAGAAGGGAACCACTACTCATTTCACTATTCTTGCCTGGAGAATCCCATGAACAGAGGAGCCTGGTGGACTACCGTCCATAGGAGTGCAAAAGAGTCAGACATGACTAATCAAATCTTTCCTTTTTAACTAAAAAGCACATTTAGTATCAACTCAATGTTCTTTTAAATTGGATAACAATTAGCAATTTCATAGGGAATTAGGTAATGCAGGAGATATCATTTAACAAATATTTTCCTGGGGTTAAACAAAGGAAGGACAGGCATCAGTTAGTCCTGGGGGCCCCACCATCTGGGAGCTAATGCCTGATGGCCTGAGGTGGAGTCGATGTAATAATATATAAATAAAGTTTACAGTAAATGTGATGTCCTTGAATTGTTCCGAAACTTTTCCCCCTACCCTCGACCCATGGAAAACTTATCTTCCATGAAACTGGTCCCTGGTGCCAAAAAGGTTGAGGACCTTCTAGTCTATAAGGATGGAGTCTAACAACTAGAACTGTGCGAGGAATATAATTCCCAAATCCATCCTCTCCACTCCTGCCCCCTTCCTCATATCACAGTTAAGGATGATGAGCCCCAGAGGAGTGATATAATTTACTCAAGATGACAGCAAGAAAAGAGCCAGGCCTGGAATGAACCCTAGTTCTGTCTCTCCCCCGGAAGCCCCCAAAACAGCCTAAATTGCTCCACTTTGGCTGGGAATGAATTTACCTTTTTGTATATAACTTGACGTGTGTTATATCTGGGCTTCTCCAGGGGCTCAGTGATAAAGTGGTAAAGACTTGCATGAGACTAAGGTTTCACCCCTGGGTGGGGAAGCTCCGTCCACTTGACTGCCCACTCTCGGATGCCGAAGAATGGATGCTTTTGAACTGTGGTGTTGGAAAAGGCTCTTGAGAGTCTCTTGGACTGCAAGGAGATCCAGCCAGTCCATCCTAAAGGAAATCAGTCCTGAATATTCATTGGATGGACTGAGGCTGAAGCTGAAGCTCCAACACTTTGGCCACCTGATGCGAAGAACTGACTCATTGAAAAGACCCTGATGCTGGGAAAGATTGAAGGCAGGAGAAGAAGGGGAAGACAGAGGATGGGATGGTTGGATGGCATCACTGACCTGATGGACATAAGTTTGAGCAAGCTCTTGGAGCTGGTGAAGGACAAGGAAACCTGGTGTGCTCAGTCCATGGGGTCTCAAAGAGTTGGACACAACTGAGTGACTGAACTGAACTGAGGAAGATCCACAGAGTGGGAAACAGCAACTCGTTTCAGTATTCTTGCTTGGGAAACCCCATGGACCAAGGAGCCTAATGGGTTGCAGTCCATGGGGTTGCAAAGAGTCAGACACGACTGAGTGATTAAACAACAGCAAATGTTCTGTCTGGTTTTCTCCCTGCACCCCTTGTCCAGGACAGCTACAATTACAGTTAATGTGTATTTTATACTTAGTCATGTCCAACTCTTTGCAATCCATGGACTGTAGCCCACCAGGCTCCTTTGTCCATGGAACTTTCCAGGCAAGAATACTAGAGTGTGTTGCCATTTCCTTCTCCAGGGGAGCTTCCCGACCCAGGGATTGAACCCGTGTCTCTTAAGTCTCCTGCACTGGCAGGCAGGTTCTTTAGCGCTAGCACCACCTGGGAAGCCTTTACATCTCTCTAGCTCACACTGTTCTCTTGGACTTTGCATCAGTTTCCCTCGTTTTTAGAACATCTAGATGTACTACTCAAAATCAGCTAAAGTGATTGATTTTAAAATATTTAGATTAAAATCAAGTGTAAAATTGAGCTGGTCTTGTCACCTCTTCACCCAACTTTATTTTTCTCTAGTTAAAAAAAAATTGTTTGTTTTTTTATTTTTATTTTTTCTTTTTGGCTGTGCTGCAAGGCATGTGGGATCTTAGTTCCCTGACTAGGGTTCAAACTTACACCCTCTGTGGTGGTTGGGTGGAGTCTCAAGCACTGAACTGCTGGGGAAGTTCCTGTTTTTCTCTGATTTTTAACCTTCCTCCTTCTCTCCCATCTTTTCTCTCTTTTAGTACCCAGCATGAAATAAGCATGAACTATAGGCCAATCACTATGCTGATGGCTTGAGACACACTTATGTGCAGTAACTGACAATATCTCATCTTGTGGATGTGCAGGTGGGAGAAACTGACACTGACCAGACAAAGCAAGGGCGGATTCCAGGGAGGCTAACTAATTAAGAGTTTGTCTGTTTGGGAAGTCAGGAAGGGGACTCTGAAAGCTGAAGGAAGTGGGAGCAAACAGGTGGAAAGAATAGTTTATAAAAAGCAAATACCAAGTGCAGAGACCTTGTGACAACTCTGGAGAGTGAGAATTGGCAGGTGCGGCTGGAACACAGAGGTTGACTGGGTCAGTAACGGAGCCGTGGAGTCCCCAGCTGAAAACCTTCAAGGACTCCCTGCAGCTTTTAGAATAAAAGCAGAGCACACAACACTGCCTTCATTCTCTTTTTCTCATCATGAGCCTTTGTATATGCTGTTCGCTCTTTGTACTTCGATCTTTTTCTTTCTTTGCACTTGGATCTCATTCTTTTTTCTTTAGTATTATCTAGCATTGATTGCATATTTGCCATATGTTAGGCACCTTGTTAAGCTCTTTTCATATTACTTATTTTAATCCTCATAATTGTATAAATGCAGGAGCCATGGATTCAATCCCTGGGTGAGGAAGATTCCCTGGAGAAGAAAATGGAAACCACTCCAATACTCTTGTCTGGAGAATCCTCATGGACAGAGGAGCTTGGAGGTCTACAGTCCATGGGGGCCACAAAGAGTTGGACACAATTTAGTGACTAAACAACAACAACAATCATATAAATGAGAAAAATCTATTATTTCCGTTTTATAGGTGAGTTTGTTGGGGGACAGAAAGATAGACCGACAATCCCAGAATCACAATAGCCGGTGGGGGTAAATTGAAGTTTGCAGCAACACTGGACTTTGTCTAGACTGAATGCGCCAAACCATAAAGACTACTGCCAGCCCTTCACCTCCATCTCAGCTCATCACCACATGTTCATCCTTCTGTCTCTGCTAAACTTCAGATTCCTTAGAAACATTTCCCGCCTTTCCTGACTAGAGCAAATCCTCCTATTGAAAACTCTCTTCACCCCTTCCTCTCTGGTATCAGAAACTCAGTCAGTCACAGTCAGTCAGGATGAACACAGGGTTTGTCTAATTTTTAATCTCATTATTACCATCTTTTTCCTAACTAAGTGCTTGTCAGTTATTAGATGCTCAATAAATACATGGCTACTGGTTGGATATACTGAGCCATATATCTTTCACCCAAGTGCGAGTATAATTTTATTTTTTTAACGTAACAGCTTAGTTTAGGCTGCTATAACAAAGCACCGGAGACTCGGTGGTTTATAAACAACAGAAATTCCTTTCTCAAGTTCTGAAGGATAAGAAGTCTGAGGTCAGGATGCCAGCACAATCAGGTTCCACAATCAGCCCTCTTCGGGCTGTAGGTAGAGAATCAACTTCTCATCTTCTCTTGGAGGAAAGACAGCTAGCTCTTAGACTCTTCTGACAAACACACTAATCCCATTCATGAGGACTCCACCCTTATGACCAAACTATCTCCCCGAGGTCCTACCTCCAAGTACCATCACACTGAGATTATGGTTTCAAACTAAAAATTTAGAGGGGACACAAACATTCAGTCCGTAACACTTAACAACGTCTTTTGAAGTCTAAGCTTCAATATCTCTACATACAATCTCACTGCTAAATGCTCTATTTTCACTATGATTCTACACGTGAAAGAACTGAGGGTCTGAATGAGGCCCAATAAATTGCCCCAGGACAGCCATTGGTCAATGGCAGAACAAGACTTGATTCAGATCTGTCTGTATCTAAAGCCTTCTCTCTACAGCACTGCCACGTTACCTCCACTCTTATGACCATCTTTCCAACATCAGTCCTGAGGGTACTGTTGTGTTCACTGTAGAGAGGTAATAACTGTTTCACAGATCCTTATTTTAGGTACTTTTAGGTTGTGTTGACTTTCAAACATCGTAAAGAACGCTGCGATGCTTATTCTTGTATATTTGTCTGATATTCTTATATGCATATTCTTATCCTCTTGTCTGATTATTTCCTTAGGATAGTTGGTGATAAAAAGTCAGAGGTTTTTTTTCATATAGCCGCATTGGCAACAGTAGTATTTGAGGTTTTAGGGGTGGGTTATATTACCTGCCTATTTGCCAAGAGGGTATGTTTTGCCACTGTACCCACAAAGAAAACCATGATTTAAATATTCTTTGTATTTTCACTTGTTTATCCTGGAGTAAAAGACCCTGAACTGGGAAAGATTGAGGGCAGGAGGAGAAGGGAACGACAGAGGATGAAGTGGTTGGATGGTATCACTGACTCAATGGACATGAATTTGAGTAAACTCCGGGAGATAGTGAAGGACAAGGAAGGCTGGCCTGCTGCGGTCCATGGGGCTGCAAAGAGTTGGACACGACTTAGCAACTGAATAACAATCCTGGAGTACAGGAAAAAAGATAAAATCTATTGTAGCCTTTTTTTCTTTAGACCTGGTTCTCAAGGCTTATTTTAGAAGTAAAAATTTAGTTTGTATTCCCAACTTCAGTTCAGTTCAGTCGCTCAGTCGTGTTGGACTCTTTGCGACCTCATGAATTGCAACACGCCAGGCCTCCCTGTCCATCACCAACTCCCAGAGTCCACTCAGACTCACGTCCATTGAGTCAGTGATGCCATCCAGCCATCTCATCCTCGGTCGTTCCCTTCTCCTCCTGTCCCCAGTCCCTCCCAGCATCAGAGTCTTTTCCAATGAGTCAACTCTTCACATGAGGTGGCCAAAGTACTGGAGTTTCCTCTTTAGCATCATTCTTTCCAAAGAAATCCTAGGGCTGATCTCCTTCAGAATGGACTGGTTAGATCTCCTTGCAGTCCAAGGGACTCTCAAGAGTCTTCTCCAACACCACAGTTCAAACTTAAGTCAGATAAATAGAACTTGCAGCAAAAACAGGCTTTCTATGATTTATTTGGTGTTTATTATGTATTCTTGACACATTTTTCTCTAATATAACTGTATAAACCATTCATTTTTTAAAAATTCTTAATGCTGATGAAATTCTGTACCTGAAACAAGTTCTTGCCCACATCTCAAATGCACCTTTGATCTTTAAGATCTTTGGGAAGAGGTTAGAAAACATGACTAAACTTGTTATAGTGAAAATTAGACGGATAGACAAAAACAGGGCAATGCATTTTCACTCCCAAAGATTTAGGAATTCCGCTGTGTTCTTGGATCTGCCTCCTTTTAAGCAGGTGGATAGTTTTAGTCTTTCTAGAATGCTCTTTTTGGCCCTGATGAAAAGTAGCTGACTGGAAAAGAAGCAGAAGGTTAACATTTGTTTTCATAACTGATAACACTGGTAAGTGACCACGTTCTGTCCACCCCATGAGCCAAGATTTGTGTTTTTTTCTGGAGAAGTCAAGAAACGGCATGTTTCCTCATATGATAACCTTTAAAAACCCTCTCACTGTTACACTGAATTTTAAAGTTTGACTTGTGCCTTATTGATGTGAGTGCTACTATCGGAACAGTTTTCAAAAAAACCTTTTTTTCCTGGACATGGGATAGTGTAATGAAGGCTAGGTGAAGGCTAGGCTGTTGATTCCCCTGAAGTGGCTAGAAATCCTCACAAGGAAGGACAGAAATTCAAATATTTGTCTGCTGGCTTGGGGCTAGTGAACACGATGGCAGAGAACTTTGGTGAAAACCTTGAAAATGCTTAATGGAGGTGGATGCAGTTTAAGAAGCAGGATACAGGGGTTAGGTCCTGTGCAGGAAATGGCCATCCTTGTCATTCCTTCCTAGGGTAGGGGTTCAGCATCCTGGAGCAATGCAAATCTAAAGTGGAGACATATTGGCCATTCTAGAAACTACATTTTTCTCCTAGAGACACTTTCAGATGAGCCACCTAAAACTTCTGGAACTTTGGTTCCTTATATACAGAAAATTGGAGAAGGAAATGGCAACCCATTCCAGCATTCTTGCCTGAAGTCATGGATAGAAGAGGCTGGCAGGCTACAGTTTGCCTGAGGTCGCAAAGAGTCAGATATGACTGAGCAACTATCATTCACTCACTCATACAGAAAATGGGACTGACATATATAATTTTAAAGGCTTTTTCTACTGTTAATATAGAACTAATCTACTTCTTGAAGCTTCAGATTCAGAAACAGAGAATAAGCAAGACTTCTAGTAACAATATCATATTTTATTATTGCTGAAAAGTTGTTGATATGATAAGCAACCTCTACTCAACTACTGCAAATTTTTTTCTTTCCCTTCCTGCCCCAACCACTGGATACACACACACACACACACACACACACACACACACACACACACACACACACACACACACACAGAGTCTCTCTCGCTCTCTCATAAACCGTTTAAAGCATATTTGATTTTATCCTAGTAAGTCATGGATGTTAGAATAGAAAGAGACGCAGGGAAGGGATTTCCCTGGTGGTTGAGTGGCTAAGACTCCACACTCCCAATGCAGTGGTCCTGGGTTCGATCCCTGATCAGGGAACTAGGTCCTGCATGTTGCAGCTAAAGATCCTGAATGCTAAATAATTAAGCAACAGAAACACACAAAACCTTTTTTAAAAAGGGGGATATATGCAGATAAAAGAAAGAGAGGCCTTGATTGTGGTATCTGAGTTGGGATGGCTAAATAATAAAACAAAAACTCACAAAACCTTTTTTGAAAAGGGATGTATACAGATTGAAGAAAGAGATACCTTGATTGTGGTATCTGAGTTGGGGTTTATAAGACTATCTGTTTCTTTTCTTCTCTTTTCTAATCTTTCTCTTATCATTGCTTGTCTCTTCTCTATACTCCCCTCTTTCTTTTGCAATCAAAACTTCCAACATATTGACAGAGATTCTTAATTAAGAAAAAGCTACTGGTATTTAGCCAAATATCTCCACTGCAGTTTTCAGTGAGGAGAGCTTTGACTTTTGGCCTAACTTGACCACAGTCTTTGTTAATAGTTTAGAATTAAAGAGGTTTTTTACTTTCTGATGTCAGAAACTTTCTGGAAACACTAAAAAGAGTCTTGGCTGGTACTTGGCCCAGTTCTAACAGGTCCATGCTTTTCCTTCCTTTCCTGCTAATAAGGGAAAGAGTGATGGAAATAATAATGAAAGCTTTGTGGTCCGGAAATCTCTCCAGTTTTAACCTCAAAAGTTTTAGTCAAGTGAAACTTGCTTTTATTTAAGAAAATGTCATTATTTTTTTAAAATATATACACCAAAAAATAAGAAGTGAAATGTCAAAATATCTGTAATTTTATACTACAGTGGTCAATAACATGATAATAGCTTTGTACAGGGAGAGGTGGTTACTAGGTTTACTGTGGTGATCCTTTCATAATGTGTGCAAATGTTAGAACACTGCATGTGTGCAGTGACACCATGGACTGTGGCCTGCCAGGCTCCTCTGTCCATGGGATTTCCCAAGCAGGAATACTAGAGCTGGTTGCCATTGCCTCCTCCAGAGGATCCAATCTGCGTCCCCTGCTTTGCAGGTGGATTCTTTTACCTCAAGCCGCGGAGGCAGCCTCAAATCACTGTATACTATACCTGAAACTAACATGACATTATACACCAATTCCATGTCAATTTTAAAAGCGAATAAAAGAAAACAGTTTGTAAAATAGTGGAAGAAGCAAAGTGTGGCTAATTGTGGGGATATGACATTTGTTATATGATTTTTTTCTTTTCTGTAGGGTTGACATGTTTCACACATATGACACATAGTTTTCAAAACTTCATACACATAACAGAAGGTGAATGAAAATTTAACTTCCTCTTTATAAATAAGAAACCAAAGCCTTGGATTAATTTGATCTCCTCTTCTCCTAGGGAACTTGCTGGATCTTCATGATAGTAACAGATAACATCTCTGCTATGTTACTGGCTCCACTTACTCAGTTGGTCCATGAGAAGTAATCACTATCAAAACAAGTTTAACTTTACAGAGGTTTTGACTGCTAATTGGAAGGCCAGTTCACTGGGCAAGAAAAACAGAAACTTCTCATTGTTTCCATCTTTCTCTCTCCAGCTAATTCTAATGCTCCTGCTGTTCTTTGCAGGGAGAAGAGCACAGGAAAGAAGGAGGCAAGGAGTGTGAGGACACTTCACTGGAATTCTCACTTGTGTAGGAGAAGTAAATAAAATAAACTTCCCTCAAAAAGGCAAAGCACACCCAACCTAATCAAACTTAAAAGCTTTTGTTCAGCAAGTGAAAGTGACTCAGTCATGCCGACTCTTTGTGACCCTATGGACTATACTAGTCCATGGAATTCTCCAGGCCAGAATACTGGAGTGCGTAGCCTTTCCCTTCTCCAGGGGATCTTCCCAACCCAGGGATCAAACCCAGGTCTCCCAATTGCAGAGAGATTCCTAATCAGCTGAGCCACAGGGGAAGCCCAAGAGTATTAGAGTGGGTAGCCTATCCTTTCTCCAGGGGATCTTCCCAACCCAAGAATCGAACTGGAGTCTCCTGCATTGCAGGTGGATTCTTTACCAACTAAGCTCTCATGGAAGCCCCTTGTTCAACATAGGAAATCGTAAATGAAACAAAAAGACAACTTGCAGAATGGGAAAAACATTTGCAAATAAGGTGACCAACAAGGGATGAATTTCCAAAATATACAAAAAAAATTCATACAGCTCACCAACAATAAGTATTTTAAATGATCCAATCAAAAATGGACAGAAGACCTAAACAGACATTTCTCCAGGCGAGTCAGGTGTGTTCAGGGTGGTGTGGCTGAAGACAGACATTCCTTCAGAGAACACATACAAATGGCCAACAGGCATACAAAAAGATGTTCGACATCACTAATTATTACTGAGTGAGAAGTTTGGACCCTCCTGAGTACCGGTACTAGTACCTGTTAAAGAGCTTAACACCCTCTAGGTATTAATTGTTCTGAAAAAGTGCAGTAAATAGTCTCTCAGTTCAGTTCAGTTCAGCCGCTCAGTCGTGTCCGACTCTTTGCGACCCCATGAATCGCAGTGCGCCAGGCCTCCCTGTCCATCACTGACTCCCGGAGTTCACTCAGACTCACGTCCATTGAGTCAGTGATGCCATCCAGCCATCTCATCCTCTGTCGTCCCCTTCTTCTCCTGTCCCCAATCCCTCCCAGCATCAGAGTCTTTTCCAGTGAGTCAACTCTTCGCATGAGGTGGCCAAAGTACTGGAGTTTCCTCTTTAGCATCATTCCTTCCAAAGAAATCCCAGGGCTGATCTCCTTCAGAATGCACTGGTTAGATCTCCTTGCAGTCCAAGGGACTCTCAAGAGTCTTCTCCAACACCACAGTTCAAAAGCATCAATTCTTCAGCACTCAGCCTTCTTCACAGTCCAACTCTCACATCCATACATGACCACAGGAAAAACCATAGCCTTGACTAGACGGACCTTAGTCAGCAAAGTAATGTCTCTGCTTTTGAATATGCTGTCTAGGTTGGTCATAACTTTTCTTCCAAGGACTAAGCGTCTTTTAATTTCATGGCTGCAATCACCACCTGCAGTGATTTTGGAGCCCCCAAAATAGTCTGACATTGTTTCCATTGTTTCCCCATCTATTTCCCATGAAGTGATGGGACCAGATGCCATGGTCTTCGTTTTCTGAATGTTGAGCTTTAAGCCAACTTTTTCACTCTCCTCTTTCACTTTCATCAAGAGGCTTTTTAGTTCCTCTTCACTTTCTGCCATAAGGGTGGTGTCATCTGCATATCTGAGGTTGTTGATATTTCTCCCAGCAATCTTGATTCCAGCTTGTGTTTCTTCTAGCCCAGTGTTTCTCATGATGTACTCTGCATATAAGTTAAATAAGCAGGGTGACAATATACAGCCTTGACATACTCCTTTTCCTATTTGGAACCAGTCTGTTGTTCCATGTCCAGTTCTAACTGTTGCTTCCTGACCTGCATACAGATTTCTCAAGAGGCACATTAGGTGGTCTGGTATTCCCATCTCTCTCAGAATTTTCCAGTTTATTGTGATCCACACAGTCAAAGGCTTTGGCATAGGTGTTCAGTTGTGTCCAACTCTTTGCGACTACTTTGTCTGTCCATGGGATTCTCCAGGCAAGAATACTGGAGTGGGTTGCCATTCCCTTCTCCAGGGGATCTTCCTGACTCAGGGATAGAACCCAGGTGTGCTGTACTGCAGACAGATTCATTACCATCTGAACTACCAGGGAAGCCCATTAACTGCCCTAAT
The DNA here is from genome assembly GCA_917880005.1 of Nanger dama. Taxonomy (NCBI): domain Eukaryota; kingdom Metazoa; phylum Chordata; class Mammalia; order Artiodactyla; family Bovidae; genus Nanger; species Nanger dama. The sequence continues at coordinate 10,524,290 of CAKJTW010000020.1, forward strand.
CATCCCCAAGTGTTACAAGGCAAGTATAACAATTATTCCACCATACGGTTAATTGGAACCATGAAGTGAAAATAAAGTTTAATAAACATCAAAACTGAGAAGTAGACAGGAGAGATTTCAACACTGGCAGCTTGCTGCTGGAGTCCATGCTTCTCTTACAGGGAGTTCATGCTGGTAGCATCCAGCATGCAGGGAGATTTTGGGTGGCCAGGACCCAGCTGTGTCTTCTTGTTAGGACATATCACGGTTGATGGGAAGAGGCAGGCCAGAGTCATGAGCAAGGAATGAGAAATAAGGCATGTTTTTAAAAGGCTAGCCAGACTGGTCAGGAAGTATTTTAAAAACAGCTTTATTAAAATATAATGCACATGCCATACAATTCACCCATTTAAAGTATCAATTCAGTGTTGTTTAACATACTTACAGGGATGTCCAATCATCATCACTTAATTTTAAGATATTTAGTCCCTTCTACAAGAAATAAGGGACTTCCCTGGTGGCTCAGATGGTAAAGAAGCTTCCTTAGTGCAGGAGACCCTGGTTCAATTCCGGGGTTGAGAAGATGCCCTGGAGAAGGGAAGGGCTAACCCACTCCAGTTTCTTGCTTGCATAATTCCATGGACAGAGGAGCCTCGTGGGCTACAGTCCAGGGGATTGCAAAGAGTCAGACACAGAGTGAATAATATAAAAGAAATATATTAGCCATTAGTCTTCACCTTCCACCCAATTTCCCAACACCCTTTCCCATGACAAACACATTATAAATTGACCCATGCAGTATGTGATATTTTGTGATGGATGGCTTTCTTTCATTTGGCATGTTTTCTAGATTTATCCATCTTATAGCACATATCAGTACTTTACTCCTTTTTACTGAGGAATAAAATCTCACTGTATGGGTGGACCACATTTTGCTCTCCATCCACTAGCTGATGGACACTTGGGTTGTTCCCACTTTTTGCTTATCATGAATAATACTTCTATGAACATTCATGTAATATTTTGTGCGTGTCTGCATGTATGCTTTCATTTCTCTCAGTATACACCTAAGAGTTGAATTTCTGGGTTATAGGATAATGCTATAGTCAACATTTTGAGGAAATGTAAGCCAAAGTAATTGTACTGCTTCTTGAAAAAATGTTTCTTTCCCTGTTATGTCTTGGCACATTTGTCAGAAATCAATTGATCATAAATGTAAGGGTTGGTTTCTAGGCACTCACTTTATTCTATGTCTGTGCTTATATGACATTGTCTTGATTCGCGTAGTTTTGTACTGAGTTTTGAAATCACAAACATGAGTCCTCCAACTTTGTTGTGCTTTTTCAAGATTATTTTTAAATTCTATATGAATTTTAGAATGGGTTTGTCAGTTTCCTCAAAAGCCAGCTAGGATTTTGGTAAAGATTATGCTGGAACTGTGGATCAGTTTGAGGAGTATCACTGTCTTAGCAATATTAAGTTTTCTGAACCGCAAACATGGGATGTCTTTCCATTTATTTGTCTTTAGCTATTTTCAGCAATGTTTTGTGATATTCAGTGTACAAGTCTTGCACTTCTTTTGCTAAATTGATACCTAATGTGTTCTTTTTGATGATATTATAAATGGAGTTATTTTATTAATTATATATTCAGAATTATCATTGCTAGTCTACAGAAATAAAATTGATGTTTATATATTGATTTATATCCTGCAACCTTCTGGTATCTTTTATTAGTGGATTCCTTAGGATTTTTGATATATAAGATCATGTCATCTGCAAATAGATATAGTTTTATTTCCTCCTTTCTAATCTAGATGCTTTTACTTATTTTCTTGCCTAACTGCCCTAAATGTAACCACATGTTAAATAGAAGTGAAAAAAAAAGAGATACCTTTTCTTTCTTGTTTCTGATTTAAGGGGAATTATTTAGTCTTTCACTGTTGTGTATAATGTTAGCTGTGGATAGTGAGGAAGTTCCCTTCTATTTTTAATTTGTTGAGTACTTTTATCAAGACAGGGTAATGGAATAGAATAGAAAGCCCAGAAATAAACCCACACGCTACAGTCAACTAATCTATGACACAGGAGGCAAGAATAAACGGTAGAGAAAAGATACTCTCTTTAATGAGTAGTGCCAGGAAAACTGGACAGTTACATGTAAAAAACTGAAATTAGAAATTCACTAGCACCGTATGCAAAAAATAAACTCAAAGTGGATTAAAGCCTAAATGTAAGACCAGACCTATAAAACTCCTTGAGGCAAAAATAGGCAGAACACTCTTGGCCATAAGTCACAGTAATAACTTTGACATGAATCACAGCAATAATTGTTTTTGGTTGTGTCTTCTTGATTAATGGAAACAAAAGCAAAAATAAACAGGTGGGACCTAATTAAACTTAAAAGCTTTTGGGCAGCAAAGGAAACCATAAACAAAATGAAAAGATAACCTACAGAGTGAGAGAAATTATTTGCAAATGGCATAATTCATAAGGGTTGCATGAGGTATCACCTCACACTGCTCAGGGTGGCCATAATCAAAAAGTCCACAAATAATAAATGCTGGAGAGGGTGCAGAGAAAAAGGAACCCTCCTACACCACAGTTGGTAAGAATGTAAACATATATATACAAATATACGTATATATACATATATATACACACACACAGAGAGGTGTTGCTGTTGAGTTGCTAAGCTGTGTCCGACTTTCTTGCAACTCCATGGACTGTGGGGCCCCAGACTCCTCTTTGCATGGGGTTCTCCAGGCAAGAATACTGGAGTGGGTTGCTAGTTCCTCCTCCAGGGGATCTTCCTGACACTGGAATCAAACCCCTGTCTCCTCCGTCTCTTGCACTGGCAGGCAGGTTCTTTACCACTGAGTCATCTGGGAAGCCCATTCCCCACCACGTACATATAACACAACATCGTAAAGCAACTATAAGCAACTATATCCCAAACAATATAAAAAATATTTTTTGTAGGTTATTGAATTCAATTTGCTAGTGTTTTCTTGTGAATTTTTTGCACAGATATTCTTGGAGGATATTGGCCTGCATTTTTTGTTGTTGTTATCTTTTTCCGACTTTCAGGGTAATTCTGGCCTCATAAAATGAGTTGGAAAGTTTTCCTGCCTCTCTTATCTTTTGGAAGAGTTTGTAAAAATTAACATTAATTCTCCTTGAAATATCTGGCCAACTTCACTGGTAAAATCATCTGAACCTGGTATTTTATTGGTGGATCTTTTATTGGTTTTAAATTACAATGTGATCTCTTTACTTGTGATACACTTATTTTCTATTTTTTCTTGAGTCAGTTTTGGTAGTTTATGTCTTTCTAGGAATTTGTCCCTTTCATCTAAATTATCAAATTTGCTGAGATACAGGTGTTCATAGCTTTTCTTATAATCCATTTTATTACATCAAAGTTGGCAGTAATGTGCCCACTTTAATTCCTGATTTTAGTAATTTGTGTTTTTTCTCTTTTTTTCTTGGTCAGTTTAGCTAAAGTTTTGTCAATTTTGTTTATTCTTTCAAAGAACTAATATTTGGTTTCATTGATTATCTCTATTTTTTTTTTTGTTCTCTTTTTCATCAGTCTCTGTTCTAATTTTATTATTTCCTTTTTTCTGTTGCCTTTGGTTTAGTATGCTCTTCTTACTCTATTTTCTTAAGGTGTAAAGCTATTGACTTAAAATCTTTCTTTAATATAGGCATTGCAGCTCAGTTCAGTTTAGTCACTCGGTCATGTCTGACTCTTTGCAACACCACAGGCATTTAGAGCCATACATTTACAAAAGACAGTGCACTATTTTGGGCCTGCAGAAACTACAATAGTTTGATGGAAACCTACCAGTAAAACTGAATTATAATTTAATTAATATTTGGATATTTTAGCTTAGCCTCGTTGTATAGCAGACAAACATCCAAAATGCACAGGTTATGTACATAAACTCCAGTGAGCTTTATTAATAACTCCAGTTACTGTTATTCAAAGAGTTCATAGAATTTTGAATCCTGAAGGGTGATTTACTTGATGACAATTGTGAAACATTCTCAAACCTGTCACATGCAGTAGTTCTGTTGTCTGAGAAATTGTTACTGGCGTTTGCAAGCATGGCAGAAATGTAACAAATTGTCGCCAAACCATTTGCTTGTTTGAATGCCAAGGTTTCCTTCCCCACTCACATGTGGTGTCCTGCTGCCAACAGTTATCAAAATACTCCTACAGTTGTCACAGACAGGACTGCTCCGGGAGTTACTATTTCTTTATTCTTGTTGTCCCTGTATTTCATTGCTTTTGCCACTTGTACTTGGAAAGTTACTTGAATAACCTGCATAATGTCAGTATAGAACAGTTAGACACTAAGTAAGGGATTAAAAAAAAAAAAACAACCAAGAATATCTGAGACATAGCCCTGGTGGTCTTGTCCCTAAGTCATGTCCGACTCTTGCGATCCCAGGGACTGGTTGCCTGCCAGGCTGCTCTGTCAGTGGGATTTTCCAGGCAAGAATACTGGAGTGAGCTGCCAGTTTCCTTCTACAGGGGATCTTCCTGACCCAGGGCTTGAACCTGAGTCTCCTTCATTGCAGGCAGATTCTTTGCCACTGAGCCACCAGGGAAGCCTAAGGCATAGCTCTAGATACATATACAGAGTGCAGCCAGTTCAGGAAGGATGATTTTCATGCTTTACCCTCTATATGTTCCTAATGTTTGGGTTTTTACAGACAGACTATGCTGTTTGTGTAATGTAAAGCTGCAAAAAAAAAAAAAAAGTAACATAAAAATAGTTAAGAGGAGTCTAAAGGAAAACACCAAGAAAAATCTGATTATATCAAATGATTCTAATTAAGGAGATACAGTTAGGTGGCCAAACCTTTATAATAGGATTTAGAGATACAATTCAGCCCTTTGAACCAAAGGTTGACAGAAGTTGAAACGATTGGCTCTGAGTTTGCATTTTCTTTGATGACTCCACTGAACAGGTGAATGCCTGGCCTGGTTAAAAATTCCTCTCATCAGAAACATAAAATGAGCAAGATTAGAGGGTATGACCTGGGACCTCAGTTGCGAATCTGAAGAGGCAGGAAAGTGTGACCTTTGACCACTGTGATCATATTTGCAACTATCATCTGGAATAAACACATCTCTGCTTCATCTTGTGTGCTAATGACCTCAGTGGACATTTTGGAAGCCCTTATCTGTCTTTCAAATGATACACGTTTGACCAAGAAGTTCCACTGCTAGGAAGCTCTTCTTCGGAATACTTCCACCAGGGCACAGATTTTTAGATACCTAGATGCTCACTGCTGCAAAATATTTCATTTCACAGTATACATCAAAGAGAGTATGGCTGTGTAAGTTATGGCCCAACTGGCCCAAGGCCACAGGGCTAAGAAGTCGGGATGTGGGATCTAACTTAGGCTTTTAGTCCTCGAAATACCCTGTTTCCTGAGTTAGCCTGTGGCTGCAGGTGGCTCTGGGTGTTCACGACTCAGCTTGTGTGTTCTTCCCAGGGCTGGTCAAGATTGGACGGTGGGGAGAGGAGAGAGGACAGGCAGATGTCACAGCGGAGGGATAAGGAATAAGACAGGGCAAGTTAAGACTTTCCAGTAGCAATAAAGAGTGGGAAAAAGGCTATGTATAATTAAGGGAGAGCAATCTGGGGGGCAAGTTTTCTGTTTCATTGAAAGAGCATCACTGAGACCTCCCTGGTGTTCAGAGGCTAAGCCTGCACTCCCCAGTGTAGGGCACCCAGTTTGATATCTGGATGCGGGAGGCCCAGGTTCTATCCTTGGGTCTGGAAGATCCCCTGGAGAAGGGAATGGACACCCACTCCAGCATTCTTGCCCGGAAGAATGTCATGGACAGATGATCCTGGGCTACAGTTCACGGGGTCTCAAAGAGTCGGACACAAGTGAGCGACTCACACCTTCACTTTCCTTCCCAGATCCCGCATACCACAACTGAGAGTTCGAACACTGCCACTAAGACCCGGTGCAGACGAAATAAATGGAATACAAAAAAGAAGAAAGAGCATTACCTTAGTTAACTCCTACCCTCTGCCAGGAGCATAACCTATCTCCCCCCCCCCCCCATTCTAAAAAAAACTCTGAGTTTGTAGTGACCGGTCCCACTGTGAAATAGGATGTGAGGGGGTGGTACTGAAGGAGGAGCTTACTTCTGGAGAAGCAAGCTTGTATCTGCTCCTTTTCATCAAAGAAAGTCCACATTAACATGCGTTTGAGGGATTAGTGCCTCTTTGAAACCCTAAGCAAATGGGAGAATTCTTGTAGTGTCCACCACACCGTGAGATGAAAACTTGGTATGGCTCTCACAGAGTGGGAGGATGCAGAGCATTCTGAAGAACACATGCTCGTTTCAGGAGTCCTGGCATTTTTCGCATGCCCTGGTATCTCCAGTCATCCCAGATGCTACACCCACATTCTGTGTGACCTTGAGCCAAATACTAGCCTTTCTGTAACTCATCTTCTCTAGCTATTAAATGAGGTGGTGTGTGAGTAATAAAAGATCCTTACTGTCTCAACTTGTGATTTAATTAACAGTTTGCAAAACTTTACGGAACCATTAGTATTTTAAATAAAAATTATTTGGCGTTTATTAATGAAAGTGAAAGTGTTAGTCATTCAGTCACGTGGGATTCTTTGTGACTCTGTGGACTGTAGCCCACCAGGTTCCTCTGTTCATGGAATTCTGCAGGCAAGAATACTGGAGTGGGCTGTTGTTTCCTCCTCCAGGGGATCTTCCTAACCGAGGGATTGAACCCACACCTGCCGCACTGGCAGGTGGATTCTTTACCAATGCACTACCTGGGAAGCCCATTTATTAATGAGTCAGAAACAAAATAACTGTGTTACTTAGCATAGTTTATACACACGTATATATACACATTTTTAAAAAACATAAAATATTACATATGATAAACTCTATACCTTGATGATCTGTATTCTTGGTTCTCTCTTTACTATTAGGAAAAGAACTGTTAAGATTTTCTTATGGTATAATGAGGAAAGGGTGATTTAAGGAGGAATGGCAGTGGAGGAAGTGAATTATGTGTACATCTTTATATTCAACTGCATTTCATTTCTCCAGAAATCCATCAGCGCACACACACAGACACAGACACACACACACACCCTCCACTGCCACCTCAGCCCATTAAGGAGCTGGTAAGGACTGATGCTGAAGTGAGGGGCTTCCCTGGTGGCTCAGTGGTCAAGAATCCACCTGCAACGCAGAAGACAAGGGTCTGATCCCTGGATTGGGAAGGTCCCGTGAAGGAAGAAAGCGAAACCAGCTCCAGTAAGCTTGCCTGGAGAATTCCATGGACAGAGGAGCCTGGTGGGCTTCAGTCTGTAGAGTCTCAAAGAGTTGGACATGACTGAGCAACTGAGCACGCACGCCCCGTGCTGAAGTGAATCACCATTTAGCCCTGGGCAGCACTTGCTTCCTCTTCTCTTGCTATTTCTCAGCAGCAGCTTGTCCATCCTTACTTGTCAGGCCAGGTGCAAGCTAGGGGTGGTAAGCCCTGATGTGAGATAATTGATAGAAACATGTGTGTGTGTTTAACACGTAAGAAATGTAAAATGTAAAATGCATAGCAAGTGCTTCTTTATTTAATTTCTTAGACACGGCTTACTTCGTGTGCTTCCCAGATCTCCAAATACAGGGGGCGTCCCTGACCGAGAGCCCCAGTTGCTGACTCTGAGACCCATGGCCTTGCTGGCAGCCGCATCATCCTATTCCTACCAGTTGCTCCAGCCAGAGACTGGGTGTGGCCGGGACACTGAGGCATGTCCACTCCTGGGGCACTGGGACCCGCTGATGGTGGACTTTGGCTCAAGGGTACCCCCACCCCTGCGGCCTTGCAGATTTCTTTTTTAACCTCCTCTCTACCTTCCATCCTTCTCTCTTCTGTGCGGCATCAGCTTTATCAGGCTGAGTCTCCTTTTATCCTCACAGATGACCTCCCTCATAAAACCCTTGCTTCTTTCACTCTGTGGCTCTTTCCTCAGGGGACCCAGATGAACAGAAACTGATTTTTAAAAAAAAGTATAGGTTTTCAAGGCAAAGAACCATGAGTTTGCTTGGTTGCATTTTGGTTCAAAAAGGGTGGAAAATAAGAACATCTTCTTCAATTAGCAGACTAAGGACTCAAGAACTCTCCAGCATAAGAAATTAATCACAGTGGTAAGACTGGTGAGATTTTGGAAAGAACCTGTGAATGGGGACAAGAAGTGAGAGGTACCTTTTCATGGTGTGTGTACTGTACAATATACATGTTTTTGATTTTCCAAGTGAATAAATGCCTGATCATTTGAAGACATAGAGTCAAATATTTGGCTCAAATAACATGTAAACCTGAGAAAAAAGAAAGCATTGGTTTTGGAGATGTATCTGAATTTGAGCTCTTCTCTTGATGGGGGAGAGTAACTGGGCTACCAGATTCCAGATTCCAGTGTTCTGCTTCTGGAAGGAGATGTCTATGACCTCATTCTCTGACTCCATAGACAAGGCAGACGCCTCCTGCCGGACACCACTGGACTTGGCTGTGGGACTTGCTGGGTTAGGGGACTGGGAGGCTGAGAACCAGGTGGGTCTGAGTGGACACTCTGTAGAGTTCTGAAAAGTCCTTGCTTTCTTTCCTCTCTGCCCCAGAAGCACAAGTCCCAAGCAGGGACCACTTCTGAAAGGGAGCAGGACCCTGTGGTCCCTGCCCCCCACCCCCACCCTGTCCTCTGCCTGACTTTTGTCTGTGGAAAAACTTTAGCCCAAGAATAAGTTTAATCAGAGAAATGACAAAAGGCAGAAACAAAGGAAAACAGTCAAAGGCGACCAAATAATAATTACAGACTCATTAATAACAGTCAAACGGCTGTGAAAAGAAGAGAAGCGAAAGGCAAAGGAGAAAAGGAAAGATATACCCGTTTGAATGCAGAGTTCCAAAGAATAGCAAGGAGAGATAAGAAAGCCTTCCTCAGTGATCAATATAGACAGACAGAGGAAAACAATAGAATGGGAAAGACTAGAGATCTCTTCAAGAAAATTAGAGATATCAAGGGAACTTTTCATGCAAAGATGGGTACAATAAAGGACAGAAACGGTAGGGACCTAACAGAAGCAGAAGATATTAAGAAGAGGTGGAAAGAATATGCAGAAGAACTATACAAAAAGAGCTTTATGACCCAGATAATCACGATGGTGTGATCACTCACCTAGAGCCAGACATCCTGGAATGTGAAGTCAAGTGGGCCTTAGGACGCATCACTATGAGCAAAGCTAGTGGAGGCAATGGAATTCCAGTTGAGCTATTTCAAATCCTAAAAGATGATGCTGTGAAAGTGCTGCACTCAATATGCTGGCAAATTTGGAAAACTCAGCAGTGGCCACAGGACTGGAAAAGGTCAGTTTTCATTCCATCCCAAAGAAAGGCAATGCCAAAGAATGCTCAAACTATCGCACAATTGAACTCATATCACATGCTAGCAAAGTAATGCTCAAAACAGTACATGATCCGTGAATTTCCAGATATTCAAGCTGGATTTAGAAGAGGCAGAGGAACCAGAGATCAAATTACCAACATCCATTGGACCATTGAAAAAACAAGAAAGTTCCAGAACAACATCTGTTTCTGCTTTATTGACTATACCAAAGCCTTTGACTGTGTGGATCACAATAAACTGGAAAATTCTGAAAGAGATGGGAATACCAGACCACCTGACCTGCCTCCTGAGAAATCTGTATGCAGATCAGGAAGCAACAGTTAGAACTGGGTATGGAACAACAGACTGGTTCCAAATTGGGAAAGTAGTATGTCAAGGCTGTATGTTGTCACCCTGCTTATTAAACTTATATGCAGAGTACATCATGAGAAACGCTGGGCTGGAAGAAGCACAAGCTGGAATCAAGATTTCTGGGAGAAATATCAATAACCTCAGGTATGCAGATGACACCACCCTTATGGCAGAAAGTGAAGAGGAACTAAAAAGCCTCTTGATGAAAGTGAAAGAGGAGAGTGAAAAAGTTGGCTTAAAGCTCAACATTCAGAAAATTAAGATCATGGCATCTGGTCCCATCACTTCATGGGAAATAGATGGGGAAACAATGGAAATAGCGGCAGACTTTACTTTTTTGGGCTCCCAAATCACTGCAGATGGTGATTGCAGCCATGAAATTAAAAGACGCTTACTCCTTGGAAGAAAAGTTATGGCCAATCTAGACAGCTTATTGAAAAGCAGAGACATTACTTTGCCAACAAAGGGCCATCTAGTCAAAACTGGTTTTTCTAGTAGTCAAGTATGGATGTGAGAATTGGACTGTAAAGAAGGTTGAGTGCCGAAGAATTGATGCTTTTGAACTGTGGTGCTGGAGAAGACTCTTGAGAGTCCCTTGGACTACAAGGAGATCCAACCAGTCCATCCTAAAGGAAATCAGTCCTGACTATTCATTGGAAAGATTGATGCTGAAGCTGAAACTCCAACACTTTGGCCACCTAATGTGAAGAACTGACTCATTTGAAACTGACCCTGATGGGGGGGAGGAGAAGGGGATGACAGAGGATGAAATGGTTGGATGGCATCACTGGCTCAATGGAAATGAGTTTGAGTGAACTGGACAGGGAGGCCTGGCGTGCTGCAGTCCATGGGGTTGCAGAGTCAAACATGACTGAGCAGAGCAGCACGGGGTTCTCTATAATATTCTAAGCTATAGCCTGTGAGTTGTCTTATAGATACCCAAATCCCCACCAGGTGGAGAAGTTAACTACATGATGACCAGACTGTAGCTGTGACGTCAAGTTTGACGCAATTCCAAGAGCTGGCCTCCAAGAAATGCAAACTAACTGACCCTGAAACTGAAGATTAACTGTGCTTAAAACAATTAAAATGATGCTTGGTCAGACCACTGATAACCAATTTCAAGTAGATTGTTGGAGATGACTGTGCTGTTTCTGCATGTAGACCCCTCTGTCAGCCTATAAAAGCTCTTGCCCCTAGATTGTCAGTGGGGGGATTCGGCCTTTGGACAGGAGTGCCCCCTCCCCCATTCCCGAATTGCTGGCATCTGAAATTAAGCAAACTTTTCTGTCCATCAACCTGGTTTCTCTATTGGCTTTTGAGCCGAGAGCATCAGACCCCAGTTTCAGTAATCCTTCTATAGCTTGGAATCTGGGATAAGGTTGTCAAGACCCCCCATGGGTGCATAGCTGCTACCCCAGAAATGCAGTATGAGCAAAGCCAACTTCTGTGGTTGAAAACTACTGTGGTCACTCCCCCAGCATTTTCTTTGGAAAAATTTGAGAGAAAAGTTGAGAGTGGGACCATCAACACCTCACTTAGCCTCACCAATTGGTTGCATTTTGCTCTCACATTTGTTTAATTGCTCTTGCCCCCTCTGTTTGCTGAACTGTTTGAGAGTGACTAACTGATGTAAGGATGCTGTACTCTGAAATAGTTCAACATTATATCCCAAGAAAAGGGTCTTTCTCCTCTATCAATAAAATGATCATATCCACAAATATAACATTGATACAAGAATATTATTTAGCATACAGTTCATATTTAAACTGCTTTCATAATCATATCCTTTGTACATTTTTTTTCCTTTCTGATCCAAGATCCAAGCAAGGATCAAACAGGTGATAGTTGCATGTCTTTCCCTTCTCCTTTAGTTTAAAACAGGTCCTTGACAATTTTTGGCCCATCTTCCATGAAAGTGGCATATATACATTTTACAATTAATTTTTATGAGAGTAGAGTTGGAGAAGGAAATGGCAACCCACTCCAGTGTTCTTGCCTGGAGAATCCCAGGGACGGGAAGCCTGGTGGGCTGCCGTCTACGGGGTCGCACAGAGTCGGACACGACTGAAGCGACTCAGCAGCAGCAGCATAGTCGCTTTACAATGTTGTGTTGGTCTCTACTGTACAGCAAAGGGAATCAGCTGTACATATACACATACTCTTCTTTTTCTTCCCATGTACATCACCACAAAGCATTGAGTAGAGTTTCTTAAGCTATACAGTAGGCTCTCATTAGTTATCTTTCACACGTGGTATTGAAACTGTTGTTTTTGAAGAGTTCAAGCGAGCTGCTTTAAAAATGTATCAATTTTGAACATATCTGATTATTCTTCCTCATAATTCTTTAGATTCAGGGTCAGCATTTACAGTAGGAATACTTCTTTGGTGATGTGGTTTATTTCACAACTAGGAGCCACAGATAATATTAGATTGCCTCATTTTGTGTGATGACAGATTTTACTATTATGTTAAGGTGGTATCCACTGGGTTTCTCCATTGAAAAGTTTCCTTTATCCCTTTATATTTTGTCGGTAATCTATGGTGCAATATTTGTGTCTTGATCCTCAACAACTTTCCCCATTGGTTTTAGCATCCATGGATGATCCCTTCCGGAATGAATCATTGTACTGCTGCTTGTGGGGTGGCTGATCTCCCCCATTATGTTTTTCCTACTCTGGCATTTTTTGGTAAAGAAAACATCTTCTCCACTCTTTTCTCCCATTTATCTTTGAGTATCACTACGGGTTCATGAATTTCTAACACATATAACATTATAATCCTTCATCATTATTCTTTGTTATTTAAACTATCCTAAATTTGTACAATGAGAGCCCCCATTCAAACTGAATCCTGTGTTCTCAATTAGGATAAAGACGTATTTGGGGGGATTCTTGACCAAAGATCCATCTCAGGTAGGTCTCTCAAGTTCTCTAAAACTGCATCCCCTCTCTTAAAAAGTGAAGATTATTATGGTTATTGTGTGAGTCAGTTGTGATTGATTGGTGTATTCAGTCTTGCAATAGGTTGAGTATTTGTTGGACATTATCATCACCAACATCCTTCCAAACAAATTAATTTCTATGATACTTGTGACTTCCAATTACTGCTTCCAATGGAATTTACGATTAAACAGTTAAATTTACGTTCTGAAGCTTTAAGTATTGCTCTTCTGAAGGCAACTAGATGGGGTTAAATGGGGACAAAGTCTAGTAAAACAGTTTCACCAGAAAGACAGCTTCACTAGTGAAACAAAGATTGCCAAGGAAATAACTGGACACAGATTTAAGGAGGAAGCAAAAGATACACTTCTGCCATACATACACATCACACATATATACCGACCTATGTATATTTCGTGCTTTAAAACAGAATCTTAAATGAGTAAAACTCGGACTGGGTATAAATTCAAGGTAGGACACTTACACTTCTCCTTTAAAAACTGAAGGTAATTACCCTGTGCAATTGGGAATGTAAAATTTAGGCCAAGGAGATAGATCTATCAAGGAATAGAGTAACTTTTTTCTTCCAGTTTTTATAGCTAATGTGCAACACTGTTTAAGGTGTACAGCATAGTGATTCAATATATGTATATGTAATGCAAAATGATTGCTATGCTATGCTAAGTCGCTTCAGCTGTGTCCGACTCTGTGCGACCCTATGGACAGCAGCCCTCCAGGCTCTTCTGTCCACAGGATTCTCCAGGCAAGAATACTAGAGTGGGTTGCCATTTCCTTCTCCCTAAAATGAGAGTAATTAGTCTCTAAAGAAACTCTCTTCCCTCCCCTTCCAAATGATCACAGGAGCTAAGAGAGGATATATTTTCTAGAACTTAAGGAAAGCCTCTTCTATGCTTCCCTATACGGCTAACGTAAGAATTTCTTTCTAATCAGTGTTGATTAGATTTACTCTTAAGATGAAATGTGAGAATATTAGAAAGCAAAAAATTACACTATTACACTTTTGGGTACCTAGGATGAAGTTAACAGTATCAAGACAGAAGGGCACCTTCTTTTAAAATGCTCTCAGTAGAACAACTGTATTTAAATAAGAAATGACTACCACAAAATGATTACCACAATGTTTAGTGAAGCACTAAACAGTTTCCCTTGTGATGAGGACTTTAAGAATTTCCTCTTTTGGAAACTTTCAAATACACCATATAGTATTGTTGGTACAGCCGTCATGTTGTACATTACATCCCGGGTACCTACTTACAACTTTGTACCTTGTGACCACCGGCCAATTTCCCCCACCGGAGGGAGCCTTATGGCGCCATCTGTTCCTTAGTCAGTACCGCCACCTGGTGGTGGTATGTTTCAATAGCAAGTCAAGGGGCAGATGGGGAAAATGCGTGGAGTCAACTTGTCAGTGAAGTCAGTGATAGTCGCTCAGTCGCTCTTTGCGACTCCATGGACTGAAGTCCACCAGGCTCCTTCTGTCCATGGAATTCTCCAGGCAAGACTATGGAGCGGGTTGCTAATTTACACGATTTAAAGGAAGCCGTAGCAGCGAACAACTTTGAATAACAGCATTTCCATCCTTCACCTCTGTAAGAACACGCCTCGGTAAGAAGGAGCCACCTCTAGGGACCGTTGATGGAAGCCTTTATTGGGAGGTCGCTCTCAGGGAGAACTCCGGGGTCAAGCAAGGAAGGGAAGGGAGTCTGCAAGGTATGAGGGTGAGGAAGGGGTTTTTATAGCCAGAGCTGGCATTCAAGCCAGGTTCTTCCATATAAGGTAAAAAGCGCGGGCTGCAGTGGTGATTGGTGTTCAGGGGCTTCATGTCAGTACCTGATTGGGCCAGGCTACAGGGGGTTGGTCCCCGGAAGTTTGGTCCGCCCCGGTTCCTGTTTGGGCGTCGGCCAACTCTCGAGACTTGTCCGGGCCTGTCCGGGGGCATGTCTCGACATGCCCGACCTTTCAACCTCCAGAAGGCTTACTTCAACAGCAGCAACATCCTAGTACGACAAAGTAATCAGACACCACGCTGAATGCAAGCGCATTCATTCATTCAGCAAATATACACTGAGCACCCACTGTGGCTACCCAGCATTCTGGGCGCTTAGGGTTCATCAGTGAACAGGATACAAAAATTCCACCCTTTAACATGGGTTCCTTTTACCATGTTCTCTATATAGTATGGGAGAAGGAAATGGCTACCCATTCCAGTATTCTTGCCTAGAGAATCCTATGGACAGAGGAGCCCGATGGGCTCCTGTCCATGCCGTGGCACGGAGTCGGACACAACTGAAGCAACTTAGCATGCATGAATGCGCTGGAGAAGGAAATGGCAACCCACTCCAGTGTTCTTGCCTGGAGAATCCCAGGGACAGAGGAGCCTGGTGGGCTGCCGTCTTTGGGGTCTCAGAGTCGGACACGACTGAAGTGACTTAGCAGCAGGAGCTGTATAGTATATAAACTAGTTTAGATAATTTGTAAAGCACTCTACGGATTATAAAATTCCCTCCAAGTCAACAGGAGGTGTTTTGAGGTCTATATTCAGTTCAGTTCAGTCGCTCAGTCGTGTCCGACTCTTTGTGACTCCATGAATTGCAGCACGCCAGGCCTCCCTGTCCATCACCAACTCCCGGAGTTCACTCAGACTCATGTCCATCGAGTCTGTGATGCCATCCAGCCATCTCATCCTCTGTGGTCCCCTTCTTCTCCTGCCCCCAATCCCTCCCAGCATTAAAGTCTTTTCCAGTGAGTCAACTCTTCCCAAGAGGTGGTCAAAGTACTGGAGTTTTAGCTTCAGCATCATTCCTTCCAAAGAAATCCCAGGGCTGATCTCCTTCAGAATAGACTGGCTGGATCTCCTTGCAGTCCAAGGGACTCTCAAGAGTCTTCTCCAGCACCACAATTCAAAAGCATCAATTCTTCAGCACTCAGCCTTCTTCACAGTCCAACTCTCACATCCATACATGACCACAGGAAAAACCATAGCCTAGCCTAGATGGACCTTAGTTGGCAAAGTAATGTCTCTGCTTTTGAATATGCTATTTAGGTTGGTCATAACTTTTCTTCCAAAGAGTAAGTGTCTTTTAATTTCATGGCTGCGGTCACCATCTGCAGTGATTTTGGAGCCCCCCAAAATAAAGTCTGACACTGTTTCCACTGTTTCCCCATCTATTTCCCATGAAGTGATGGGACCGGATGCCATGATCTTTGTTTTCTGAATGTTGAGCTTTAAGCCAGCTTTTTCACTCTCCACTTTCACTTTCATCAAGAGGCTTTTTAGTTCCTCTTCACTTTCTGCCATAAGGGTATGTACAGTATGAAAAGGCAAAATGATAGGATACTGAAAGAAGAACTCCCCAGGTCAGTAGGTGCCCAACACGCTACTGGAGATCAGTGGAGAAATAACTCCAGAAAGAATGAAGGGATGGAGCCAGAGCAAAAACAATACCCAGCTGTGGATATGACTGGTGATAGAAGCAAAGTCTGATGCTGTAACAAGTAATATTGCATAGGAACCTGGAATGTCAGGTCCATGAATCAAGGCATATTGGAAGTGGTCAACCAGGAGATGGCAAGAGTGAACGTCGACATTCTAGGAATCAGCGAACTAAAATGGACTGGAATGAGTGAATTTAACTCAGGTGACCATTATATCTACTACTGTGGGCAGGAACCCCTCAAAAGAAATGGAGTAGCCATCATGGTCAACAAAAGAGTCTGAAATGCAGTACTTGGGTGCAATCTCAAAAATGACAGAATGATCTCTGTTCGTTTCCAAGGCATACCATTCAATATGACAGTAATCCAAGTCTATGCCCCCAACCCATAATGCTGAAGCTGAAGTTGAACGGTTCTATGAAGACCCACAAGACCTTTTAGAACTAACACCCCCAAAAAGATGTCCTTTTCATTATAGGCGACTGGAATGCAAAAGAAGGAAGTCAAGAAACACCTGGAGTAACAGGCAAATGTGGCCTTGGAATGCAGAATGAAGCAGGGCAAAGACTAATAGAGTTTTGCCAAGAAAATGCACTGGTCATAGCAAACACCCTTTTCCAACAACACAAGAGAAGACTACACATGGACATCACCAGATGGTCAACACTGAAATCAGATTGATTATATTCTTTGCAGCCAAAGATGGAGAAGCTCTATACAGTCAACAACAACAAGACCAGGAGGTGACTGTGGCTCAGATCATGAACTCCTTATTACCAAATTCAGACTCAAATTGAAGAAAGTAGGGAAAACCGCTAGACCATTCAGGTATGATCTAAATCAAATCCCTTATCATTATACAGTAGAAGTGAGAAATAGATTTAAGGGCCTAGATCTGATAGATAGAGTGCCTGATGAACTATGAAATGAGGTTCGTGACATTGTACAGGTGACAGGGATCAAGACCATCCCCATGGAAAAGAAATGCAAAAAAGCAAAATGGCTGTCTGGGGAGGCCTTACAAATAGCTGTGAAAAGAGAGGCAAAAAACAAAGGAGAAAAGGAAAGATATAAGCATCTGAATGCAGAGTTCCAAAGAATAGCAAGAAGAGATAAGAAAGCCTCTTCAGCGATCAATGCAAAGAAATAGAGTAAAAGAACAGACTGGGAAAGACTAGAGATCTCTTCAAGAAAATTAGAGATACCAAGGGAATATTTCATGCAAAGATGGGCTCGATAAAGAACAGAAATGGTATGGACCTAACAGAAGCAGAAGATATTAAGAAGAGGTGGCAAGAATACACAGAAGAACTGTACAAAAAGATCTTCACAACCCAGATAATCATGATGGTGTGATCACTCATCTAGAGGTCTGTATTACTATTGGCTAAATATAGGCACAAACCTTGCAGACAAATGTCTGTGTAGTCAAAGCTATGGTTCTTCCAGTAGTCATGTACAGATGTGAGAGTTGGACCATAAAGCAGGCTGAGTGCTGGAGAATTGATTCTTTTGATCTGTGGTGTTGAAGACTCTGGAGAGTCCCTTGGACAGCAAGGCGATCAAACAAGTCAATTCTAAGGAAAATCAACTCTGAATATTCATTGAAAGGACTGATGCTGAAGCTGCAGCTGTACTACTTTGGCCACTTGATGCAAAGAGCCAACTCACTGGAAAAGACCCTGATGCTGGGAAATATCGAAGGTCGGAGGAGAAGGGCACGACAGAGGACAAGATGGTTGGATGGCATCACGGACTCAATGCACATGAGTTTAAGCAAACTCCCTGAGATGGTGAAGGACAGGGAGGCCAGGCGTGCTGCACAGTCCATGGGGTCGCAAAGAGTAGGACACGACTTAGCGACTGAAAACAACAAAGAGAAGGCGGGTGCAGACCAGTTCAGATCACCCTAAAAACTAAGCCTTGCAAAACCGAGAGTTAAGCCGCAGCAGAGGATGCCAGCGGCGTGGTCGGCCGGGCTGCATGAAAGGAAGAGTAAACAGAAGTCACCTTTCCTCGGTTTTTCTCCCCAGAAACATGTTTTGTGAGCACTAAGGGTTTCGCCAGCCAGCCAGGCTCGAGCCCGCGGCGGACGGAGGGTGGCAGCACGTGTCGGGCTCTGCGGCTCCAAACCAGACGTTTGTCCCGCCTGCGGAGCCCAGGGCCCGCGAGACACCCTCCGCGCTCCCGGAACAAACCCGGATCCAGACGCCGAATCTCCGGCGAGTGACTCCCAGCGAGGCTTGAGCGCGCCCCCTAGCGGCGGGTGCCGTCCGAGAGCCGAGTGCGGAACGAAACTGTCGGGCGGAACCCAGAGTGCGCGCTCGGAATTTCCGGGGAAGAGGACCGGAAAGGACCTGCGCGCGGAGGTTCCTACCGCCGCGGAGGAGGCAATGGCGGCGGTCGTCTGGGGGCTGCGGCTTTGGCGGGCCGCCCCCAGCGGCGGGGCTGCCTGCAGTGAGTTATCAGCGGCCGTGCGGACGAGGAGGGAGGCTTAGAGGAAGGTGTCTGTTCAGGCTGGGCCCCAAGCGGGTCCTAGGGGCGAGTCCCGCGGGGCTGAGGGGGCGGAGGCGGGTGTTTAAATCTGCCGCCTCTCCCGGCCTTGGGGTCCAAATCTCGGGGAGCTGAAGGGAAGGGCCGCGGGAGAAGCTTGGGGCGCCCTCTGAGAGGGAGACCACGTCCTGGTGCATAAGTGTGCTTGTTTTCCCATTGAACTCGTGCACGCCTTGCCAAATCCGCTGTTTTGGGGTTTCGGAAAAACAAAAACAAAAACAGCCTTTCTCCCTCTAGATATGGAGCGATTTGGCGTGGGACCTTCAGTCTCTTGGAGCTTTCTTGTCGCCAAGACCTTTTCAAAGCGACAAACTTTGCTCAACTTTGCCTTGACTGGTCTGGGTTTTGACTCCCTGGTTACCTTTTTCTTGCTCCTTATTGTTTGTAAAGCACAGATTGGAATTCGACGGAGAAAACTGGGGAGAAGTGGAGATCTGCTGGTCAAAGCAAAGTGGAAGTAAAGGCGTGGATCTGGGCAGGCTGCGATTCTCTGCGTTGTTGTTTTAATTAATATTAATGTTACAAAGTGGACCTCTGAGCTCATTTCGGCGAATAGCGTTGAAAACTCCCTTGCCGCCTATTCTTTCCCGGCTGGAGGAGGGCGATGGCGGGAGTGGAACAGGGCGGCTGCAGGATCTATTCACATTTATTGCAACTTCCTCATAGGGTCTGTGGCCACCTCACCTGCTTCTCAGCTGTCACCGACCGAACTGATACAAATGCAGAATGATCTCTTCAACAAAGAGAAAAACAGGCAGCTGTCACTAACTCCCCGAACTGAGAAGATTGAAGTGAAACACGTTGGTAAAACTGACCCTGGCACTATCTTTGTGTTGAATAAAAACGTTTCCACTCCTTACAGCTGTGCCATGCGTAAGTCAGGGGATCAGGGTCCCATTTTGATGATTTTAAATAAGAAAGGGGAAAAACCGGTGCAGAGGAGACAAGATGTTGTAATTGCTCCCTGAACTCCCCAGTACCTAGCATCTTACTGTGTGTTCGCTGTTGACTTAGCTGTTGAGAATACTAGGGGGTCGGGTGGGTATTGTAATGCACAGGTTGTCCTGGGACTTGCTTGAATCTGGCTGTTTAGAGTGCTGTCATAGTGGCAGATCTCAAAGTGTAACTACTCTTGTGCTTGTCCTTTTAGAGACACTCCTGTAAAGGGGGTAGTCCCCATGTGAGTCCCCTTAGAGGATTTTGAGACAGAGGGACTGCCCTGACCTCAGATGATCAGTTATTTTTTTGGCCTTCTTTTCCTTTCCTGCTCTTTTATATCTTAACTTAACACTTTTATGTGCTCACTGCTTGCCTTGTGTGTGTGTTGTGTCTTTATTTGTGATAAATATGTGAGTGCATGGCGTGAGTGTGATTGGGGTAAAAATACTTCTCATGTTCATATATTAAAAAGATAATAATGCCTTGTGTGTGATCTGGCTTGGAAATGAAGGGAGCAGGGCCTCTGTATTATTTTCGATCAAAATTCTTTTGTAGTAACTTTGATAGAACTGGTAATGTTTAAATTCCGAAAGAACAAAAAGTCGATTTGTAAGTCTTGCATGCTCATTCGAATATCTACTAGCTGCATTGTTCAGGCTTTTGGAAAACTTAGTGATGATTCCATTTGAGTAATTAACGTTAGTTAAAAGCTTAAGGTGACCTACAGAGTGTGTACTCTCAATCTTCCTTTACTCTGGCACTTGAATTAGTACTTACAGTTGCTTCCTTGTTTGGTGAGCATTTATTGAACCTCTGCTGCAGGATAGGTGTTAGGAATACAGAGGAGGCTAAGACAAGGCCTTTAAGCGGTTTTACACATTTCACGTGTAGAGATGGAGCCTCTGAACACTCCCAGCATAACCCCGGCCCTCAGACTTGCTTCTCTGTCATACAGTCAGTCGTTCAGTACCTGTTTTTCTTTTAATTCTTTTTTTTTTTTTTTCTTTATTGACTACCTGTTATATTTCAGGCCTGGTACTAGGCTCTAGATAAATTGAGTGAGCAAAAATAGGCATAATCCCTGCCTTAGGGAGCTTATTTAGACAGTCGCTATGGTTGGGCCACTTCTGTGAATATCTTTGTACTCCAAAAACATCTAATCAGGGATGAAGTTGCATTCTGGAGTCATATAACAGACCAGAGCTGATCTGCTTATGTGTGAATTCATACTGATTTCAAAAAACTGATAACTATTGTATTTAATTTAAGAGTCCATGTTAGGGAAGTAAGAGATGATTTGGAAGGAAGGCCCCAAACCCCTCTAGAACAGACTTACTGTGGATGTATATTTTTATATTTTCCCTTCTATATTGCGTGTGCATATATCCAGATATATCCATGATGCTGCTCTCTGAATATTTAAGTGTAGCTCTTGGCAGATTATTTTATTACTTAATTAACAAATTAATTTCAGATTAGACTTAGCCTTAATGATTTTTGCTTGGGTAATTTTGTTAATACTTAACAATACACTGAATGTGTTGGAAATTATTTTTTATTAGCTACAAATATTTTTTCCTCTCATAAAAGACAGCTTGCCAAATCTTGCCTTTCTGTCTTTTTCTTTCTTAGCATAGCACTTAAACATGTAACTTTTCACCTAGGTTTTGTTAGAGTTAAACCTTCAATCTGTTCTGAATTCCTAGATTTAAGTGAGTGGTACTGCAGGAAGTCTATTCTGGCTCTTGTGGATGGACAGCCTTGGGACATGTATAAACCTTTGACCAAGTCCTGTGAAATTAAATTTCTGACTTTCAAAGATGATGATCCAGGAGAAGTCAATAAGGTATTTCTGCCTCTGCATTCTTTTGTCTTCCTCCCCCTAGTTTTTCTTCCCCCTTTTATTAAAATCTGTTTACTTTGGAGTATGCTTGTACTGTGCTACACTGCCTTGGTCCTGTTCGACTCTTTGTGACCCCATGGACTGTAGCCCACCAGGCTCCTCTGTCCACAGGATTCTCCAGGCAAGAGTAGTGGAATGGGTTGCTATGCCCTTCTCCAGGGCATCTTCCTAACCCAGGGATCAAACCCAAATCTCTTGCTTTGCTGGCGGATTCTTTACTGCTGAACCACTGGGGAAGCCCCTATGGAGTTATACAAATATGCCCAAAGTCAAATGTTGTACTGTACTAATCAGGGTTTTAATTGGTAGATAAGGCATTTTCACAGTTCAGAAATCCTCAGTGGCATTCATATCTGTATTTTGGTTTGAGAAAACTATATGATGTGTCTTTCACATTCATATCTTTGTTCATCTTAGTTTTATTAATCACCCTGTATATTGCAGTAATTTTTTTCTTGCCTTTGACCATCTGTTCTATATTATTTCAATAACTTTTTAACTTCTCTCCCTCCCTCCCTTTTTTATCTGAAATTCTTCCTTAATAGTCTTGCAAAAGTTTTGTTGGATGTTGTGACTGATCCTTAAAGCACTTGCCTACCTGATAACCTTTCATGTAATTTTCCTGGCCTTGCGTGGACCCTTCTCTGACCAGCCCCTGCTCTTTGAACTTTAGTTTCCACAGCATCTTTCCACTTCCTCTCTGCTCCAGCCACACTGGAGGACTTGGACAGTAATGGTTTCTGCTCTGTTGTCCTCCTTGATTTGAGTATTCTCTTCCCTCCCTGTTAAAATCCTGTTTATCTTTTATAGTTAAGTTAAAATGTAATCTGCTCTGTGGAACCTTCTCAGTGTCTTCTTGTGAGATGAATCCCTCTTCTGGGTCTCAAAACACTTATGTAGTGTCTCTCGACACAGTATTTTGATTTTCCCTTGTAATATGAGCTGTTGAATGCATTGGATTCTTGGCTCTGTACAGACGGGGATCATGACCCTTATTGGATCTTGTCCTTGACTTACATACAGTGGGTGTTTAATAAGTATTTGTTGAAATGAAATATTTAAAGAAGGAAATGATAAACATGATAATTAAAGTAGCTAACATCAAACATTTATTGTCTATCAGACACTGTTTTAGGTGATTCACAGGTATTAACTCATTTAATCCTCATTAAAAAAAACCCATAAAATGTATTGTTATTCTCATTTTACAGATAAATAAACTGAGGCAAAGAGAGATGCAGTAGCTTGACCAAAGTTACCAGTTTAGGAAGTGGCTGAGCCTGGATTTGAACCTAGGCATTGTTTTTGAGTTCCTCAGATGTTAGAAACAATAAACTCAGGTAGATGAAGAAGTGCATCATGCTGGCCTTCAAGGCCTGAATTTGCGTCTGTTTTAAGTGTATCTCTGTGATTGTGTAGCGCACATTCTGGAGTCTCTGTGAGCCCACTCGTCCGCAGGTGTGAAGAGCTTAGGAAAGTCATGTGCCCTCTTATAGTAGCGCCAGTGCAGAGCTGCCCGACGGGCAGGTGGGCTGCAGTACTGGTGTTTCTCTTTCTGACTCTGTGATGGTTATTTTGAAGAAATATTAGTAAATCTTAGTAGTATTATGTTTGTGTATATTTTATTTTTCTAGGCTTACTGGCGTTCTTGTGCCATGATAATGGGCTGTGTGATAGAGAGGGCATTCAAAGATGAATATGCGGTCCATTTGGTCAGAGCCCCAGAAGTTCCAGGTGATGTATACATAGAAGCAAATAAACACATACAGGTCTGCTTTTTGTATTTGAATATTTTGGTACCTATGTTTGATGTCGTATAGAAAGTGACGCTTAGTCGTGTCTGACTCTTTGCGACCCCTTCCAGGCAAGAGTACTAGAGTGGGTTGCCATTTCTTTTTCCAGGAGATCTTCCTGACCCAAGGATCAAACCCAGGTCTCCTGCATTGCAGGCAGAGGCTTTTACCTCTGAGCCACCAGGGAAGCCCATCGTATAGAACTCACTTCTAATTTAATCTGGGATTCCCTGGTGGCTCAGATGATAATTCTCCTGCAATGTAGGAGACCCAGGTTTGATCCCTGGGTTTGAGAAGATCCTCTGGAGAAGGAAATGGCAACCTCCTCCAGTATTGCCTGGAGAATTCCACGGACAGAGGAGCCTGGTTGGCCACATTTCATAGCATCACAGAGTCGGACATGGTTGAGCAACTGACACTTTCATTTTTTCTAATTTAATCTAATGTAAATTACCATCATATATATATTCCATTCATTATAGGTGACAGAATTCATCTTATTGCTGTCATATTGTTTAATTATTAGAATTCAATTATTAACATAATAGAACTAGAGATTGTTTCTCTTGAATATGCATTTCATGTAACTATACTGTATCAATATTTATTTATTATCATTTAAAGTATTTATTTCCAAACAACGTGTGGAGGAGGAGGAGAGGTGAATATAAGTAGACTTCTATCCAAAACTCTGTTTAGCTGGTACCATTTCACCAGAAATAACCCTAACAGTGAAGAGGAACACCATTTTTGGGAGGTGGAAAAGTTCATATTCTCTCTAAAACTAGAATTTTACAACAGTGTATGTAGTAGGATCACATTTGTATTTTTTTTTAAAGGTAGAAGTTTATAATGCCAAAAAATATTTGATTTGGCAATAAATGATTCTAAAAACAAAACAACAAAAACTAATCTTTATTAAAAGATACTAAAAAGTTAAACATTTCATGTCCATTTGGTTATTCATCTACTTGTTAAATATTTTATTATTTTATTCTTTAGGAATTTTTATGTCTAGTAACTGTTCTGATCATCAGAGAAATCTCTTTGGTGATAATATTCCTGAAGAAAATGTGAATGGTTAAAAAATACTGGTGATGTTGGGTTAACAAAAAGGTGAGATAATTTGATGTCAGAGTTGGTAGAGGTTTGACAGGCAGCTGGAGTAATGGTAACAGTTTTATAATTTGTAGTGTTGGGAGAGATTGTTCACTCTTCACATTAGGGTCTAAATATTCATTTGTGTTAAATTAGTAACTTCATACCCTAACAGATAACTTTGCTTTTTTATTTTGGGTTGGGTTTTATTTTGGTTGGGTTCACAGTAATCGCTGGAGCCTTCTGCTATGACGTTGTTTTGGATAAGAGACTTGATGAGTGGATGCCAACAAAGGTAAGCCTGCTCTTTAGAGTATTAGAGTCTGTGCCTTTCTTTGTTAGAATGATTCCTGTGTTAGTATTGTTGAATGATACTCCGTATTGAGAATATTTAAAAGAATCAGTCATTCAATCTTTTTTTTTTTTTGTAAGTGTATTTAAGACAGAGTTATATGGTTAAGGGTATTCACCACAGTGTGGTGCCCAGAATATAAAATATAGAAGCTTAACTATCTTGGATCCCCAGAGCACATTTTGAAAATCACTACTCTAAACTGGTTAAAGCCTATTGCATGCCAAGTTCTTCCAATAAACAAGGATTACATTGAGAGTGGTGGTTGGGAGGGGGTGTGAATTAAAAAACATCAGACCTTGAGAAAGCTAACCCAAAAAGCAGCAGACTACACAGCAACAAACTAGCCTGTTCTGGAATGGTCTGCCTTCTTAATGAGGGCAAAGATGCTTTGTTGCTCTGGGACTCGGGGAGCAGCAGGAGCCTGGCTAACAGAAGTGGATCTGCGTCAGATGCTGTGTAAGTAGGGGGTGCTGATGGCTTTTGAAAGTTAAACCTAGTGACTTAGTTATGGCTGGGGAGAACAGACAGATGCCTAATTAAGCAAAACTGTATGTTCTGCATTGGGAGTTTGGAAGTCAGGAAAGTGGAGGCAGTGTAGTGTACCACTTTATCAATTACACTGTGTCCATTTTTTACACAGGTTAATATCTGTAAAACAAATATGTCTTTTGTTTGTTTCTATAACTTTTCTAGTTGAAGAAAATTATAGATACCGGTGGAGTTGCCTGGTAGCTCAGCTGGTAAATGCAAAGCAATGCAGGAGACCCTGGTTCAATTTCTTGGTGGGAGAGTTCCCCTGGAGAAGGGATAGGCTACCCACTCCAGTATTCTTGGGCTTCCCTGGACAGTAAAGAATCAGCCGGCAATGTGGGAGACCTAGATTCGATCCCAGGGTTGGGAAGATCTCCTGGAGCAGGGCCTTCCTGGAGCAGGGCCTGGCAACCCACTCCAGTATTCTTCCCTGGAGAATCCCCATGGACAGAGGAGCTTGGCGGGCTACAGTCCATGGAGTCACAAGGAGTTGGACACGACTAAGCAACTAAGCACAGCAACAGTGTAGTTGTAGGTAATAATACATGGAGGTTCCATGTTCCCTTGACTCCCTCTTCCCTAATGTGTCATCTTGCAGACCGCAGTACCACGAGACCACAACTAGGATATTGGCACTGATACAGCCAAGATGCAGAACGTTTCTGTCACTGCCAGAATTTCTCTTTAGTCTCTATCCTCCCCATCCTTAAACTGTGACAACCACTTATCTGTTCTCTATTTGTATAATTTTATCACTTCAATAATGTTATGTAAATGAAGTCGTTCAGTATGTAATATTGGGGGATTGACTTTTTCACTTACTGTAATTCTCTGGAGCAAATGTGACTTAACAGTAGATAGCATCTTACGGTTATCACTGGTAATGTCTTTTCTCAGTGGTGCATCTTACGTTTAGTGAAATAGTTTCTAAAAGCAAGAATTTCAGAGTTGCTGACACCAAATGTTGGCTTTAAAAGTTATTTCCTAAATAATCTTGCCCTTATTGCTTAATATCACAAGGGAGAGAGGAGAGAAACAGGAAGGAAGAAAGAGAGAGAGGGAAGAAAGGTGTTGGGAGAGATGGGGGAGAGGGCCACGGAGTGATAAGAATGATTTCTTCATCATCTGTGGACTCGTGTCAGTATATTTCTTTTTCCAAGTCTGTCAAGATTCTTCCTTTACTGAAGTTAAGTAAAAACTAAGGTGGTCAAAAATTTAACTCTCATTGTCTGTGAAACTTGCTGCTACTTTTTTCCTTTTTATCCAAGATAAAACTTTAAAAAAGAAATGTACTCGTTCATTGGAGGCACTGTGGGGTTTGGTGGAAGGCTTTGAGAAAGTGGGGGAGAGTTACATTCAAGCTATATTAAACCATGAATGTGTATTTGCAGGAAATTATCTCTTTAAGAATGAGAAGAGTCATTTCATTCAAAACAGTCTAATAAGAGGTTTATAGGAAGAATTTTATTACAAAAATTATTTGCGTAATAGTGCTTGATCTTTTCTGTATTAGTAATGATTTATAGTGTGAAAACTCAATTATAGTTTTTATTAAAAATCTCATAAACATTGTTAATGTGTATTCTTAATCATTTCAATTGTATTAAATAGACATTTTTATTAAATAAAAGTTTCTAGCATTGAATTTTGTGCTATGTTTTGGACATGGCCAGTGATGACATTTACTACTGAAACTTTCTGAATCACATAATAAGTTTTTCCTCATGGATTTATTTAAAGAACTTAGTTTTACTCATAGTGTAAACAAAGTTTTGTATCTTACTATTTGCTTATTAGCATTTCTACTTCTTGCACCATTATTTTAATAAACATTTACAAGGCTATATAAATGAAATGTTCATTAAAATTTCTTTGTAGGATTATCCTTAATAATTATTTCTAATACAGGATGATATTTAGTTACAAGTTAATTACAAGTTTTATAGTTTGTAGAGTTGGGAGAAATTGCTAATCATACATATCATGGTTCAAGTATTCAGTTGGTGCAAATTAATGCTTCCTTTCCTAGCCAGTTGGCTTTTGCTTTTTGTTGTAGTGTGATTTATAACATTAAGCATACAATTTTATCTGCCTTATAGAGAAATGTTTTTAAGTAAATTGTTAGAAAAGATTAGTACTTGTTTTCCATTAATACTTTTTTTTTCATTTGTAAGGAGAACTTGCGTTCTTTCACAAAAGATGCTCGTGCTTTAATTTATAAAGATCTTCCATTTGAAACCCTGGAAGTTGAAGCAAAAGTGGCATTAGAAATATTTCAGCACAATAAGTAAGTGTTGGCTTCCTCTAAAACAAAAGTAAACCTCTCAAAGTTGTATCTAATGAAGAAAATTCAGGTGTTTAAGAACTTTGATATTTGATGTACGTAGGACACGTTTTACTTTTTAGCTTTTCCTTTTGTTCAGCTCACCATTTCCCTGAGAAGAAATGACCCCCTCCCCAGCTTTTGATTCTTTTCTTTCTTTGTTTGTTTTACTGTCTTTTTTTTTTTTTTTAAACCAATTCTTCTCTTTATGTTACCATCGTGGTGTGTTCCCCTTGTTTCCTTTCACTGTGAAGGGGGTAGCCTGTGTTAAACTGTATTATTTTGAATTTCAACTTTAATGTATTTAAACTGTATTGCATTTGGCAACCTTTCCTTCCTGTCTTTCCACTTTTCAAATGAAAAGGGTAAGACAGTGAATGCCAGCTGTTCAGAAGCAGCTAACAGCCGAAGGAAAACGTTCACATGGCCAGATCTTAGTCTTCCCTGTGGGAATTACTCATTTGATGGATTTTCTTTGCCAACATTTTAAATTGTGCCTGGCTTCTCAATTCCCTTTCTCACTCAGAAAACCTCCAATTTATCTTCTACTAATTATGAGAACATAAACTAAATTTTAATATTAATCTAACTAGAATCCATTAGAAGGGAAATCTCAGAATTTTTTCACTTGGACATGTCGGTGGTTGATGTTGTCATTTACTAAGCTAGGGGATTCAGGAATGAGTTTGGTGAGAAAGGAGGTGGTACATTTTTGTTCACTTTGAGTATTTGGGAATGTAAGATGCTTGTCGAACACCCTGGTGAAGTCAAGAGTGTTTTGCATATACATTCAGGACTTGGAAGTATGTGGATGAGAAGCAGACGTGTAGAAGATAAAAGCACAGAAGTGGTAGTTAAAGCTGTGCAGATCAAGGAACCAGCCCAGAGAGGATGCTTTGAGTGAAGAGAGCTGAGGGCCAGAACTTGTAGGGCAGGGGAGAGAAGGGTGTCCGGAGAGTCACAGTAACAACAGTAGGGAATGCCACTGAAGCTGGTGGAAGAGAACACCTTGAGAAGTGGAGGTGAGCAGTGGAAATGAGGACCTAGACTGGCACCAAGGAGGCACTTGTGGGTACCGTGGAGAACGTTATGGTGGAGTTGTGAGGCTGTGGCCAGACCGAAAGAGGTGAGATATGAAAGGAGGCGGGGGAGGCGCCTAGTCTAACCCTTCCTTTCAAGCACTTTGGCTGAAGAGGAAGAGAGAGGGAAGTGGCTTTAAACACCTTTTGTACATTTAGAGTTAAAACCTTTTTATTTTGCTGCTCTTTAGGTACAAAGTAGATTTCATAGAAGAGAAGGCTTCTCAGAATCCTGAAAGAATAGTCAAGCTACACAGGTAAATAAAGATGAAAAAATTGACCTCTATGGTAACTGAATGGAAGGTATAGTTTTATTGTTACCTGACTAGTATAAAACTGAATAAGATGAGTTTGTACCTTTATTTGTTGTTCTTCTATCTTATTTCCTGTGCTTTGTTTAGTTTTTTTGATATGGTGGTGATTGGAAGCTCTCTTATCTTCAGGAAGGGTTGTGGTTTCTCTTCCTCATTTTGCTGTTTGTTACTTTTATATTTGTATTTTACAAGTTGGAAAGCATTGTTAAAAATGTAATTTTTAGAGTTAATTTTGAAAATGGGTGAAATATCCTTTGTTATGAATTGATTATAATTCATATGAAGTCTGTATTCATATATGTATATAGAAATATTACTGACTAGTTACTATTTGTGTTACATGTAAGGAAGTCATATCACAGTGTGCTTTCTGATGCAGAGATGAGAGAGGTAAGACAGGGCATTAGCAAAAATGACTTCCTGGTCTGTATCTGTTTTTTCAACTTAATGTTTTCTTGACTCAGACTCAGCTTTTTTCCTCTAGGAAGCTGCTCTTAGGGCACAACCTGGCCTACGTACTAAAACTCTATAAATTCTGTTGCATTAATTGTTACAAGGTTATAGGTTATCAGATTTTGACATTGGATCCATTTGATGGCATAATATGTTCAGTGATCTTAAAAATCTTCAAAATTGTGGGAAGAAAAAGTTTCACCAATTTTAATTTTCAAAATTTTAGTCTCTTCACTTGAGATGGCTGTGTCAGGGTCTACTCCAGATCGAGTTGATCCATAGACATTGTTCTTGATTAGGGATGTAGCAGCAAATAGAATGAATAGACCTTTTTTTTTACAAACTATTGTAAGTGATGTGATTTTATGATCTAATTTGTTTATTTTTAAAATCAAATCAGATTTGGTGACTTCATTGATGTAACCGAGGGCCCTCTTATTCCAAGAACAAGTATTTGTTTCCAGTATGAAGTGTCAGCGGTTCACAATATTCAAGCCACCCAGTCAAGTCTTGTACGAAGATTCCAGGGTCTCTCTCTACCTGCACACTTAAGAGTAAGTAAAGCCGAAAGTTTCAGGTTATTCAGTTTGGGGTGTGAGTGTAATTCCAGTCTTGATTTTTATACCAATTGGAAGGACATATATTTTAATTTTAATTAAATTGTGTAACACTAATATTTCATCAGCTTGGGTTTATGATTAAAAATAATTTTAGCCAGGATGTAACAGATAATTTACAAAAGAAATATTAGTTGAAAAAATTAACTCAAATTGAGATAGTATTTTTAATGTTTCAAATTGATTTAGAAGAGGGTGCAGTGGGGAACATATTGATGGGACCTTCTGGAGTGCCCTGTGGCCTTATATTTGGCCTGTTCTCCCTAATTTTGAGGATCTATGTCGCCCCCTTCTCCTCCTGCCCTCGTTTTTCCCAGCATCAGGGTCTTGGGGTATACAGTATATCTTTTCATTTATTTAAATCTTTCATCAGCATTTTGTAATTTTTACCATATGTGTTCTTTATGTGTTTGATTTATTTCTCACATGCCTTCCTTTCCTAGCTTTCTCCATTTCAGTAAATGAACTGTCAGCTACCTGGCTGTTGGAGGTAACCCTTGATTCTCTGGTTCCCTCATAGCCAGGCCCCATCCCATCCATCAGGAAGCTGATTCTTCAAAACACATCGTGAATGCCTCCACAGCCAGCAGCTCATCTACTACTGCTCCCCACATCCTCTCCCTCTTTCTCCCCATTCTCCGTCCTTGCTTTTCATTCTTGCCTCCAAAGCACATTCTCTAATGAGGAGCCAAAGTGATCCTTTTAATGTACACATCAGATCATGTAATTCCTATGCGCCAAACTTTCCAGTGGCCTCTCATGAACAAATGCTGACCCTTCGCCCTGTCTCACGAAGCCCTACATTGTGAGACTCCTGCCTTTCTCTGACTTCATCTCATACCACTTTCTCCAGCACCTATTATATTCCACTCAAACCTTAAAAGTCTCTCACTGTAGCTCATTCTGCCTGAGCCAGGTACAGTTCTCCCTTGAAATATACCACTCTTTGCTCTTCTTCCAGAAGGGTTTTTGTGTACGTATTTAGTAATTTACCTTTTATCAGATTTTTACCAGTTCATCTAGTTTGAAATAGTTCCTGACCCACCCACATCCCTTAGTATCACCTTCAGCGATTTAGTAAACACTGATGTGGTCATTTTGCACTTTGCCATTTTCATTTATGCATGCTGAAAATTCTCTGCTGCATATGATTGTTAAGTATTAAGGAAATTGTTTCTATAACGTTACTATTGTCTTTGTCAGTTTTTCCTGTTCTGTAGAAACCTACTAAATCTTCCAGGTCTGCTTTTGTGATGTAAGATGTCACAATTGGTTCTTTGTGTGTGTGTTAAATTTTTATTAGAGTATAGTTGGTTTACAGTGTCGTGTTTCTGCTGTATAGCAAAGTGTATCAGTTATACATACACACATATCCACTCCTTTAAAGATTCATATCCCATACAATAGAGTTCATTACGGAGAACTGAGAAGAATTCTTAATGAACCTTCCTTTGTAATTGCTTATGATTTGAACAATGACCAGTAGCATTGAAACTGGCTATTTAAGGAAAGAATTAGGGGTTAGTGGGAGAGATTTTTGCTTCCCACTAGAAGGAATGCTTTCTATGATGGTACTGATTAAGAAGGACAAAGAATGGCATGTTCAGTCCTTAAGTCTCTTTCTTAAATGCTAAGCAAAGCAGCTGTCCTGTTTAGTGTGTACCTTTTTTCCCTACTCAGACTCACTTTTGTGACCCTGTAGCTGCATTAGTACTGCCTAACTTTCTGTGTATTTGTTTTGTTTAAAACCTATAAAAAGACTCAGCCTCTTTGATTTTAACTTTGGTGCTTTATTTAATTCATAGTAAATCTTTTCTTTTCAAGGCACATTTTACCATATGGAATAAATTATTGGAAAGGTCTCAGAAAATGGTAAGTGTTTTTGACAGCGTGAGAGTACATTTCTATGAAGAAATTTTCCTTGAAATTAAGCAACCACCACCACCACCACAACAAAATAATAAAGAAAAAGAGAAGGAAAGAAATTGGTTGTCTCATTAGCTAAAGCAGTATTATGGTTGTTGACCTCGTTCGTATTTTGGCAAAAGAAAAGTTATTTGGCAGTTCTGTTTTTATTTGCTAATAACATGAGAGTGATACTGTAGGAACTTGAAGAAAAATAAAACTTACTGCTTATCGCAGTAACAGTTCTTTATGGCTGTAATGGTGTTAATTAAGTCTATGCTATATTTTTTTGTGAACTTAGTGAATATTTAAGATTTGCCAGGTGTGTTTTAAAGCTGCCTTGACAGTAGACACTTTAATATATAAATGTCCTGAAAAACCATTACCCAATTAAATATTTATTATTTTGCATGATGATGTGTACAGCTAGCCTTCAGTAATGACTTTACAGGTAGAATTTGCTATTTAGGCACTTAGCTATAATGTTCTTGTGCACAGATGATGTAATTTTCTTTTCTCGTGAGAAGAAAGTGTTTTTGAATAGATGGAATAACTTTGTCTCTTTGGTTGGTAACAATGACCATTTTAGGTTAGAGAAGAAATGAATATATAAGAAATGTAGTAAGTAGTAGAGACAGTAGCCTAGAGTGTCTAGTGGAAATCAGGAGTAGCTGTTTTACAATATTTATTTTGGTTCACTTTTCTCTTCCACTATTTATTTTGCTTGTACAAAGGGAGTAGCTTAAACATATGGTTCATTGATTTAACTACATAGCTTTGTTATGTGCCAGGGACTGTAGGTGCAATAATGAACAAGATCTACTTGCTGTCCTCAAGGAGGTTACTTGAACAGCATAACTAGACCTATAAGCAGACAATGCAGGTGTACATGTGGGGCTCTGGCATAAAGAAAAGGAGCCAACCCAAACCACTGGTTGGTTAAGGAGCATTCCCAATCGTTATTTCTTAAACTGGTTTTAAGGGTGAATGGAAGTGGGCCAGGCAGATGATTTGCCTGCAGATGGGTTTATCCCAGCAGAAGCTGCTTGTCTAAGAGGCTTGTGGAATCGAGTGCATGGTGAATGTAAGAGGAATCTGGATGCGCACTCATGCGTGGGATGGGTGATGAGTCTGTTGGAAATAGAATATGAGGGGCTTGTCTTCTGTGATGTGGAATTTGCATGCCCCTCCCAAAAATGATTGGAGGTAACTGGAGAACTGGAGTAAGAAAGTGACCTATTGATAAAGTCTTCCTGTTTACAAGCTCATTCTGGGGCCAGCATGGAAGATAACTGTGCCTCTTGAGAAATCTGTATGCCGGCCAGGAAGCAATAGTTAGAGCTGGACATGGAACAACAGACTGGCTCCAAATAGGAAAAGGAGTACATCAAGGCTGTATATTGTCACCCTGCTTATTTAACTTCTATGCAGAGTACATCATGAGAAACTCTGGGCTGGAAGAAACAATCTGGAATCAAAATTGCCGGGAGAAATATCAATGACCTGAGATATGCAGATGACACCACCCTTATGGCAGAAAGTGAAGAGGAGCTAAAAAGCCTCTTAATGAAAGTAAGGAGAGTGAAAAAGTTGGCTTAAACTCAACATTCAGAAAACGAAGATCATGGCATCCGGCCCCATCACTCCATGGGAAGTAGATGGAGAAACAGTGGAAACAGTGTCAGACTTTATTTTTTGGGTTCCAAAATCACTGCAGATAGTGACTGCAGCCATGAAATTAAAAGACACTTCTTGGAAGAAAAGTTATGACCAACCTAGATAGCATATTCAAAAACAGGGACATTACTTTGCTGACTAAGGTCTCTCTAGTCAAGGTTATGGTTTTTCCTGTGGTCATGTGTGGATGTGAGAGTTGGACTGTGAAGAAGGCTGAGCGCGGAAGAATTGATGCTTTTGAACTGTGGTGTTGGAGAAGACTCTTGAGAGTCCCTTGGACTGCAAGGAGATCCAACCAGTCCATTCTGAAGGCGATCAAATCAACCCTGGGATTTCTTTGGAAGGAATGATGCTGAAGCTGAAACTCCAGTACTTTGGCCACCTCATGCGAAGAGTTGACTCATTGGAAAAGACTCTGATGCTGGGAGGGATTGGGGGCAGGAGGAGAAGGGGATGACCGAGGATGAGATGGCTGGATGGCATCACGGACTCAATGGACGTGAGTCTGAGTGAACTCCGGGAGTTGGTGATGGACAGGGAGGCCTGGCATGCTGCGATTCATGGGGTCGCAGAGAGTCGGACATGACTGAGTGACTTAACTGAACTGAAGCCAGCAGCCCTCTAAGGGGTAGCAGATGACAAGACCCTGAAGTTCAAGCAGGGCAGTGAGAATGGCTGTGAAAGTTACATAGGTGGAATTAATAGGACTGTTGATCACATACGCAGGTGAGAGGAATGTGGATTCTCTTACACCTGGCTTGGGTGTCTGAGTGGAGCCCTTCACTGAGATAGATGACGCAGGACATAGAGTAGGTTGTAGGGTGATGAGGAATGCCGTTTAGGTCTGTTTCTTTCCTGAGTGACATATAACAAATACTAACATACAGATATCTGTTCTACTAAACCTATAGTATACTGTGTTCAAAATAAAATTAGATTTTTTCCAACAAAATTAATTTATTTAAAAAACTTTATTGATTTCATTTTATAGATGAAAAATACAATGACAAACTTGAGAAAACTAGATAAATGCCTCAGATTATGTTTTCAGTGGAATTGTACTTTACTTGATAATTTATATTGGGAACTTGGTTGTGTAAGTTTTCTTCTCCTTCTACTTAACTTTCTATAATAATTACTATTGAAAAAGAAAGGCATATATATCTTTGAGATTAGTTGTTTGTCAGTTGTTTCATTTGCTATTGTTTTCTCCCATTCAGAAGGCTGTCTTTTCACCTTGCTTATAGTTTCCTTTGTTGTGCAGAAGCTTTTAATTTTAATTAGATCCCATTTGTTTATCTTTGCTTTTATTTCCAGTATACTGGGAGTTGGATCATAGAGGATCCTGCTGTGATTTATGTCGGAGAGTGTTTTGCCTATGTTCTCCTCTAGGAGTTTTATAGTTTCTGGTCTTACATTTAGATCTTTAATCCATTTTGAGTTTATTTTTGTGTATGGTGTTAGAAAGGGGTCTAGTTTCATTCTTTTACACGTGGTTGACCAGTTTTCCCAGCACCACCTGTTAAAGAGACTGTCTTTACTCCATTGTATATTCTTGCCTCCTTTGTCGAAGATAAGGTGTCCATAGGTGTGTGGGTTTATCTCAGGGCTTTCTATTTTGTTCCATTGATCTATATTTCTGTCCTTGTGCCAGTACCATACTGTCTTAATGACTGTGGCTTTGTAGTAGAGCCTGAAGTCCGACAAGTTGATTCCTCCAGTT
This sequence comes from Nanger dama, assembly GCA_917880005.1. Classification (NCBI taxonomy): domain Eukaryota; kingdom Metazoa; phylum Chordata; class Mammalia; order Artiodactyla; family Bovidae; genus Nanger; species Nanger dama. Next base: position 10,559,742 of record CAKJTW010000020.1, read on the forward strand.
CCATTCTTCTTTCTCAAGATTGCTTTGGCTATTCGAGGTTTTTTGTATTTCCATACAAATCTTGAGATTATTTGATCTAGTTCTGTGAAAAATACTGCTGGTAGCTTGATGGGAATTGCATTGAATCTGTAGATTGCTTTAGGTAGTATACTCATTTTCACTATATTGACTCTTCCGACCCATGAGCATGGTATATTTCTCCATCTATTAGTGTCCTCTTTGATTTCTTTCATCAGTGTTTTATAGTTTTCGATATATAGGTCTTTAGTTTCTTTAGGTAGGAATATTCTTAAGTATTTTATACTTTTCGTTGCAATGGTGAATAGAATTGTTTCCTTAACTTCTTTTTCTACTTTCTCATTATTAGTGTATAGGAATGCAAGGGATTTCTGAGTGTTGATTTTATATCCTGCAACTTTACTATATTCATTGATTAGCTCTAGTAGTTTTCTGGTCGAGTCTTTAGGATTTTCTATGTAGAGGATCATGTCATCTGCAAACAGTGAGAGTTTTACTTCTTCTTTTCCAATTTGGATTCCTTGTATTTCTTTTTCTGCTCTGATTGCTGTGGCCAAAACTTCCAGTACGATGTTGAAGAGTAGTGGTCAAAGTGGACACCCTTGTCTTGTTCCTGACTTTAGGGGAAATGGTTTCAGTTTTTCGCCATTGAGGATAATGTTAGCTGTGGGTTTGTCATATATAGCTTTTATTATGTTGAGGTATGTTCCTTCTATTCCTGCTTTCTGGAGAGCAGCTCAACTCCAGAAAAATAAATGATCCAATAAAAAAATGGGCGAAAGAACTAAACAGGCATTTCTCCAAAGAAGACATATGGATGGCTAACAAACACATGAAAAGATGTTCAACATCACTCATTATCAGAGAAATGCAAATCAAGACCACAGTGAGGTACCATTTCACACCAGTCAGAATGGCTGCGATCCAAAAGTCTACAAGCAATAAATGCTGGAGAGGATGTGGAGAAAAGGGAACCCTCTTATACTGCTGGTGGGAATGCAAACTAGTACAGCCATTATGGAAAACAGTGTGGAGATTCCTTAAAAATTGCAAATAGAACTGCCTTATGACCCAGCAATCCCACTGCTGGGCATACACACCGAGGAAACCAGAATTGAAAGAGACACATGTACCCCAATGTTCATTGCAGCACTGTTTATAATAGCCAGGACATGGAAACAACCTAGATGTCCATCAGCAGATGAATGGATAAGAAAGCAGTGGTACATATACACAATGGAGTACGACTCAGCCCTTAAAAAGAATAAATTTGACTCAGTTCTAATGAGATGGATGAAATTGGAGCCGATTATACAGAATGAAGTAAGCCAGAAAGAAAAACACCAATACAGTATACTGACACATATATATGGAATTTAGAAGGATAGTAATGAAGACCCTCTATGTGAGACAACAAAAGAGACTCAGAGGTATAGAGTGGACTTTTGGACTCTGAGGGAGAGGGAAAGGGTGGGATGGTTTAGGAGAATGGCAATGAAACATGTTTATTTTCTTGTAAGAAATGAAGTGCCAATCTGTTCAATGTAGGATGCAGGATGCATGGGGCTGATGCACAGGATGATTCAAGTAGAGGATGTGGGGTGGGAGGTGGGAGGGGGCTTCGGCATTGGGAGATTGTGTTCACCTATGGCTGATTCGTGTCAATGTATGGCAAAACAAATACAGTATTGTAATTAAAAAAATAAATAAATTTAATAAAAAAAGAGAAAGGCAAAGGATTATTAAAAAACAAAGACTGCAGTGATTTTAAAAGGTGAATGAACAGTAAAAGTGTTTATTAGAAAAGTAAAGCTATTTATGTTTTTACAGGTAACTGAAGATCAAACTAAGCCTACAGAGAAGAGTGCCTCTACCTAGTAACTTCCTCAAATTTAAATACGTAGAGTAAATTAAAATAAAAGTTTTCTATGTAGTGTTTGCGTGCTTATAAAATGAACTGTCTTTTTCTCCCTGAGATTTATACTGGTTTACTGTCTTCCTTTCCCTGAAGGGTAAAACAGTAAGAATTTTACATAGAAACAAACCTGCCCCCTTCTACTATCTGGATACACCTTTTTGGCATGTTTTCTACTGTCAGGGCTTTTTGTACATGTATAAACATATATGTTGTTTAGTTGTTAAGTCGTAACCGGTTCTTGTGGCCCCATGGGCTGCAGCTGCCAGGCTCCTCTGTCCACGGGATTTCCCAGGCAAGAATACTGGAGTGGGCTGCCGTGCCATCCTGCAGGGGATCCTCTGGCCCAGGGATTGAACCTGTGTCTCCTGCACTGGCAGGTGGATTCTTCACTGCTGAGCACCAGGGAAGCCCCTTAAACATATATGCACAGATAGAAAGTTAATCTTTTACAAACATAAATAGGATCATACTAGTTTCCATTTTTCACTGTTTTAAGCAGTGACGCAGTAAACATCTTTGTGCAAAATGACATGCATTTTGTGAATAGATTAATTACTACTGAGTAACTGTTTCCCATAAACCAGTCCTTGTGCTAAGCTTTTCATATGGAATCTCGTATTTAATTCTTAGAACAGTGTATTAATAAGGTGTATCCAGTTTGTGAGTGAGGAAACTGGAAACTGGCAAGTATTAATAGCAAAGCTGGAAATTGGATCCAGGTGCTTTCACTCCCATGCCCTTATCTCTTACATACTGTGCTCTTGTTCATGTTTAACAGGTGCATATGAATTTGTGAATCTTTCAGAAGATACTGATGGAGTTATATGTTCGTTTGTTCCTTTACTTCCTAGTCCGTGAATGATTTCCTTCCTCTGGAGTTAGATTTTTGCTTATCTCAATCTTTCATGTTTCGGGTTCCCCCTAACCATTCCCCACCCCCAAATCTAGCGACTGTTGGTTGTTAGTTTTAGTTGAGAATGTGGCTGTGGTAAGGTTTGGCTTCTCTAAGGGTGAGGAGGTGAAGCTGGCTGTTAGGATGGGGATTTTCTAGTGCTAAATGAAGAAGTTGTCAGTTTTGGTGACTAGTTTCTATGGTGACTCTTCCAATTCTCTCTCGACTCTATGAGATCCCTCCAATATTTTACCTGTGGACGAATGTTAGACGCAGGCCTTGCTGTATTTGGCAGTAGTGGTTGGGGGGCAGAGAACAACTGGTTTGTATATGGACCTTTGTATTTAGGCCTTTGTTGAGGCCATTCTTTCCAGCCCCTCTTCTGCTCTCTGTCTTCCCCCGTCTTTGGGGTTCTCTGGCCAGCTGGGCAGGTCGGCTCCCTCTTCTGCCAGACTCCCCCACGTATGCTGGGTGGTGACATCCTCCACCCTCCACTGGTCGCTTCACTGTCCATCTTTTAGCAACTGGGCGAGATTTGCTGTCTGCTGCTGCTTTCGTCTCCCATACCTTTTGTTGTTTGTGGGTTTATGCTTTGCATTCTTTTTAAAAATTGTGAAATATTTTCAGCTTACAAAATATAATTTAACACACCTTTATTTGGGTGGCCATTTTTCATGCTTTTGGGGCACCTCGTCCTCTTGAACATCCACCCTTTGGTGACTTCACCCTTTATGTATCCTGTCTTACCCAGTGGAGAGTAAAACTTAATCTCTAAGCTTTCCTCGCAATAAGAGCCCAGACAGGTGTCCTGGGCTCACTGATTAGACACATGTGTCTGAAATTTGAAAGCAGTGCTGTGAGGACAATGGCACGGGAGTTTTAATTTTGTCCAGGGGGAGCAGTGGCGTGACTTTTGAGGTGGCGGCAACAGCAGCGGCTGAGGTCTCGTGGTGGAAGGTGGACTGAGCCCTGTAGTGTTCCCCCTGCAGCTGCCCTGTGCTGTAACAGTGGGCTTTTCTTTGGGTCCTGTAACCTAGTCTCTGAGCCTGAGCCTTGTGAACTATTTGTTTTTTGCTTAAATGAGTAGATCCTGTTGTTTGCAGCCAATGTTAACCTATAGCCACTACCCAAATTAACCATCAGTCTTTTCCCTTATCAGATCCTTTTGTTTCTAAATCAAGGAAAAGCTGCCTATCCATTGAAAATTTTCCTCATATGATTTCTTTCTAAGAACTCCTGTCCTTTTGTGCATATCCTTGCCATTCATGATTTTCAGTGTATATTATTTGTATATTGTACTGAACATAATTGGTTTCATGATACGCATGTTCTTTTGAAACTTGCTTCCATTGCTCAGCACTGTGTATTCACATTTAACATGTTGATACTTATAGAGCTAGTGTGTGTGCTGAGCTGGTTAATGCATGTAGGTGTATATAGTATCCCCTTGTATGATGAATCCCATGATTAACTCATTTTCTTATTGGTGACCATCGAGGATGGTCGTGAGTTTTTAGTGTTATAAACAGTACTGCAGAAGATACTCTGCTTATGTTTCTTTGTGTATACATTTGACAGGATCTGGGGTGGAACATGCATCTTCAGCCGCTAAATATGCCAGCCACCGCAGCAGTGGGCCCAGTGTACTCCCTATCTGATAGCCTCTGTTTTCCCCCTCCCTCACAAACACTTGTCATTGTCAGACAGTCAAATATTTGGTCAGTTGGATACACATGATCTAATATTGAGCATGTAGTGACAGTGAACATCTCTTCATTTGTTTCGTAGCCAATAAGACTTCTGTGAGTTATCAGTTTACAGACTTTACCCATTTTTTTTTTTCCATTGGATCATTGGTCCTTTTAGGAGTTTCTTTATATGTTCAGAAAGTTAAACCTTTGTCATTGCAAATCTCTTCTCTAGTCTGACTTACTTCACTGATACTATATCTTACATGGTCAGAATTACTCATCTTTTCCTTCATGATTTATATGCATTTTGGAAATTTTAAAAAGCCTCCCCTAACATGAAGTTAAGGTTATAAGGTATTTTTAATATTTTAAAGGCTTTTCATATTTAATTGCTTCATTTATTTGAGATTTAATTTTGCATTTAGAGTGAGGGAAGGGATCTAATTTTAAATCTAACCCCACATGGGTCATTGGTTATTCTACATCATTATTTCCTCCCTTCTCTTCAGAGGTTACCACATAATATATCATATTCCTCTACATGCCTGAGTCTTCATTGATCCATTTGTCTATCCCTGTACTACTGTCACACTGCTTTAATTATAACTTTGTAACATGTTTTGATTTATGGTATGGTGAGTTCTTATTTTTTTCCCAAAATTTTCATGATTGTTGGATCAGCTTGTCAACTTCTGAGTGACTAGTGTGAAAAGCTGTTTTTCTGATAAAACAGTTTTTCTACAGATACTTCTACATGAGCTTCTTTAGATTACTGGTAAATACTTTTCATTTCTTTAAGGCAGTGGCACCCCACTCCAGCACTCTTGCCTGGAAAATCCCATGGACGGAGGAGCCTGGTGGGTTGCAGTCCATGGGGCCGCTAAGAGTCGGACACGACTGAGCGACTTCACTTTCACTTTTCACTTTCGTGCATTGGAGAGGGAAATGGCAAGCCACTCTAGTGTTCTTGCCTGGAGAATCCCGGGGACAGGGGATCCTGGTGGGCTGCCGTCTATGGAGTCGCACAGAGTCAGACATGACTGAAGCGACTTAGCAGCAGCAGCATTAACTTTTTTATGTCATTATGTTTTAGGTTTTCTCTTTAAAAAGCATATAGGAATCTTTTTCTTTGGTCTTAAATCCATTCTCCTACAGCGATTGTGGATTTGACATTCTATATTTGCCTATTTTATTTAGAGACTGTTTGTTAGCACTGTGTATTCCAGTTTGGAATTGTTATAACTTGGTGGCAAATTGTTTTCTTTTTATCACTAGATAAGGATCCTCTGTATCCCTAATAATGCTTTCTCCTCTTAATCTGGTTTCCTCAATCTATTTTTTCTTTAATCTGGTTCTATTTTTACATTAAATTTTTGTTAGTCTTTACATAGTATACATTTTTCTGTCCCTTTTCAACTTTTTAAAAATGTTGTTATGTTTTAAATACGTTTTTCATAAATAGCATAAAATCATTGAACTTTCTTTTAAAATCCAGTCTTGGAATTACTGTCTTTTAAGAAGTATGTTTTAATTCATATACCCCTTCTTGTGATTACTACTTTGCATTCTTTTATTTCCTTTCTTGCTAAACACTGGATTATCCAGTTTCCTTTTTTTCTCTTCTTTTCTTCCTATTTTATTTTTTATTGAAGGATCATTGCTTTACAAAATTTTGTTGTTTTCTGTCAAACCTCAACGTGAATCAGCCATGAGGTGAGGTGAGGTGAGGTGAAGTCACTCAGTCGTGTCCGACTCTTTGCGACCCCATGGACTGTAACCTACTAGGCTTCTCTGTGCATGGGATTCTCCAGGCAAGAATACTGGAGTGGATTGACATTTCCTTCTCCAGGGGATCTTCCTGACCCAGGGATTGAACCCAGGTCTCCCGCATTGGAGGCAGATGCTTTAACCTCTGAGCCACCAGGGAAGCCCTAGGTATACATATATTGCCCCCCATTTTGAACCTCCCTCCTCAGTAATGTGGAATATTACTCAGCCATCAAAAGGAATGCATTTGAGTTGTTCTGATGAGGTGGATGAGCCTAGAACATATCATACAGAGTGAAGTGAGTTAGAGAAAGATAAATATCATATTCTAATGCACATACATGGAATCTAGAAAAATGGTACTGAAGAATTTATTTACAGGGTAGCAGTGGAGAAGCACACATAGAGAATAGGCTTTTCTTCCTATTTTAGAATTTATATATTCTGTTTCCATTCTTTCAGCCTATAGAATTCTGTTTGTACTAAATATTCCATTTGTGTTAAATAAAGGTGTATCATTGTTACGTTAGAACCCTGTTGGTTGACTTTACATTTTTTATTTTAAAATAATGCTTCAACTGATACCTTGTACATATGATACTCTACATGTGCTGGTGGTTCTATAATATTCTTATAGGTGATCCTATAGGTCAAAGGGTTATGTGTATTTTAAGTTTTAATATAGGTAACATCCTTTTGAAGATAAACTTATTCAGTTAGATTTTAGATTTGATAAATATACTAAAGGTAAAATACTTATTTTTAGGGAAAGCTACTACTGCAGTGTTATTTCTAAGGGATCTCAAAGTTGGGTGTTACATCAAGCCTGCCTGGAGGGAGAAAAAGGACAAATTTTCGTATATATACTTTTGGTGATGGAATTTCTTAAAATGAATATGGTGACTGCCCTTTTGAGCTGCAGAATTTAGGAAGAGCCAAACTGGTGCTAGAGTTGAGTCCATGTACGTTTATTGAAAAACATTCCCTCGGGTCTGAGAATACAGATATGCCAGGTACAGACAGTCTCCAGCATCAGAACAAGTTGTATTTCCAGAGTCAGTGGGGACTTGGATACGTTTTCCCATTCCAGTTAAGCAACCGTGAGCAAGGCCCTGGATTGAGTGGAATACAGAAAAATTTACAGTGATACTTCCCTGCAGGAGCTCACTATCTCGAGGAGAGGACAGTGTGTACACAGCGAGGACAATGCAGGGCACAGAGGGATGCTCCTTTACAGGAGAGCTGCAAACTGTGCTTTGGGGGAATGGGGCAGAAGGATCCCTGTTGGGTGCAGCCCTCTTCAGGGCTTTCTTCCTGTGTTCTCAGCATGGGCAAATGGGTCAGGAATTGCTGAGCTGTCAGCATTTGGGAAACGGTAGGATTTTCCTAAGTGGAGACTGGGTATGAAGATTGGTGAAGCCTCAACAGCCTAGGAGTGTGAGAGTGAGATAGGATGGCAGCGACATTTCACACTTGTTTCTTTAGCCCACCCTTTTGTCAGGAACTGGCACCTAGTTCCTTCTTGACCATCCCTAACTACTGTTCTAAGCTGATTGGTTAGGCCTAGATAGTCATTGATTGGTTACAGTTGGTGGCAGCTGGTTTTAGTGGGCAGCTTTCAAGTCAGGTGGGTTTGTTGAAGATGGTTAGGGTGTTCTGAACAAGGAAGGATAATGGGACCTGAAATTTAATTGCTGCTTATCCCCTGAAGAAGTCAAGGATAACTACATCTCACCACTCAGCCCTCATGGCAGAACTGGTTACACAGCAAATGGTGTGTAAACAGACATTACACCTGTATGTTGCAGGATTTCTGCTGACCACCATTCCTAGTTGCCATGTCAACAGTGGGCTTCCCAGGTGGCATTAACTGGTAGAGAACCTGCCTGCCAATGCAGGAGACATGAGACTTGGGTTCGATCTCTTGAGTTGGGAAGATCACATGGAGAGGGCCATGGCAAGCCATTCCAGTATTCTTACCTGGAGAGTCCCATCGACAGGAGCTTGGTGGGCTATAGTCCATAGGGTCTCAAAGAGCGGGACATGACTGAAGTGACTTAGCGTGCATGCATATCAACAGTACTCCTGGATATAAACTACTGTTCTTAGAGTTAGTTTATGAACCACTTGTATCTGGATCACTTGGTTATCTTGGTAGAAAAGTAGTTTCCTTAGTTTTATTACATAATTGGATTTTTTTTTTTTTTAGTGGGGAGGGAGTGGGTGCACCTGTGAACCTGCCCCTTGATAAGTTTCCCAGGTAAGAATCACTGCCCTAGCTCTTCAGTCATATATAGAACTTCCCAGTCATTTGTTTGCTATAATGAACTTTTATTTACTGCAAATCACCTCTTTGAGCCTATCAGTATAAAGTGAAATGTTCACTGTATTTACACTAGTTTCTGTTTGCACAGTTGGACTTGGAATGATGGTGTAATTAAGTCAGTAAACAGCAGGATATGGAAATGCAAGATGGTAGATGGGCCACCAGGGGTACCGCTTTCCTCTAGTACCATCATCTACACACCAGAACAAATTAGGATTCAGTGTGTTAAGTGCTGGTGATCCAGGAAACCCCTGAGTTTTGCAAAGAAGGAAGAGTGATCCAAGATGGACAAGACATCATTGGGATGATAGTTGAGAAGTGCACCTAACAAAATTGTTACTTAAATGGTTAGGAATATATATGTGTTAACGCAGGTGGCGCTAGGTTCTTCACCAGAACCCGCCTGGAAATGCAGGAGAGGTTAAGACGTGAATTCTAGCCCTGGCTTGGGAAGATCCCCTGGAGGAAGGCAGGGCAACACCTTCCAGTATTCTTGCCTGGAGAAATCTCTTGGACAGAGGAACCTGGGGCACTGTGGTCCACAGGGCTGCAAATAGATACGACTGAAGTGACTTACCATGCATGCGTGTGTTAGCCAGCTGAAGACTAACACTGGAAGACTTGGATTAGTTAAAACACAAATTCACTTTTCTCCTTAATTCGTCTATATTTTTTCCCTTTGTTTTTAATCTACTAGGTCTATCTGGCTGTCAACAGTGAATAGGAAAGGACTGGTCTTTAGCAAGTTTCTGGAAAAGAGATCCTAGACAACCCTCTTGACATACTTCAGTGTTTTAAAATAATAAATTGGGTCCTGCATAATGTAGTGCTTCATTCAGTTCAGTTATTCTGTGTACAAAATTGGGTTCCTTTTCCCTTGGCCTTCCTTTTTCCAGAACCCTCCTTTACTTCAGCCACATTTGGTTTGTCACTTTAACACACACAGAAACACACACACCCTCCAACCGAAATGCACACCCAGTCTTACTCATGCTCCAAGAATTTTTGAAATGACTGACTATTGATCAGATCCATCTGAGACCAGGAGATCAGGAACTAGAAGTCTTAAGAGGTTAGGCTAAGAGAAAACCCAGTGGCCCTTGCAGTATCTAGGTTCTCTGAGTGGTCATCATAGGGTTACAGTTAAACTGAAGTTACTCTGTCCTTGGGGAGATCTGTGATGGTAGATCACTCACTTTAGAGGCTGAAATTTAAATGTCTTAAAGCTAGTGTTTAACACTTAATGCATAGTAGATATCATACAAACACTTTCATTTAAGCCTGTCATCCCTATGAAATGTAGTTGTCATTTTACTGATGAGGCTGAAGCTTAGATGAAGTCACTCCCTTTAGTTTCATCTACTCTAGTGGTTTTCAAATGAAGCATTTCACAGCATGGTTTTAAAATCTGCCTTTTTGATGTTCGTAGTGTTTCATCATAACAGCAGAAAGGTAATACTAGCTACTGTATTCCAGGTCTTAACACTCTGGGTCTTGGTGGCTGTAGGTAGCAAGCAGGGTTTTGAAGAATTGGGAATCAAAACAAGGACTCCTCTTATAGCCAAGCAGTGCAGATGAATGAACAGTCCCAAGAAACACCCTTCAGTGCGACCTACCTATGTGGGGGCTCCATGGAGTCCACTGTTCACTTCAAGGGTTAAGAGGAGAAATTTATCTTGGCAGCAGACATAGCTTGAACAGAAATGGGGAACAGGTCAAGGGGATGCCCTCAGATGAGAATACTGTGTCCTAGGAGGCAGGAATGTTCCCCTTGATATTCTCATAATTTTTTTCCATTGTCTTTTCTTGTGTAAATAGCTTCTGAAATTACAGTTTGTACTTTGCAAAAGAAAAAAAGACAATTATTTTAAATCAACTAAAGACTCAAGAGGTTTATTTGGTTAGAGTGCATAACCCATTTGACAAAAATGTTGAAAAGAGTTGCATAATACAAATACATATTAAATATGCTAACAATTATTAGCTATATATATGTAAGAGATGTAGTCCTATAATTATGGAGAAAGGCTGTATAGGAATCTGAACGCGAAAAATTCTGTAATCAAATCATTAGCTTTTCACTAACAAACCGGGATTAGTTCTTGGATTAATTTTACTATAACATTAATGTATGCTATATTTTACACTGTATTTTACAAACGAGTTCTCTATCTCATTTAAGTCTCATACCAACATTATAAAGTATGAGCCCAATTCTGTGGAAGGAGAAACAGACTGAGAGGAAAAGTGGATTCTCTTACCCCACAATGTTTGTTATGTGGCCAAGCTGTTGAATTTGAAGCTACATCTGGGACTTAATTTCACATATGAAGTTTTTGATTAAATCTTTATGTCTTGTAGGGAACAACAGAGGTTAGCACTCAGATGTCATTTACCGTACTAATTTTTTTAAAAATTTCATTTTTAAAAAACATTGTCATAGCCTTTCAGTTCCCCCTTAAGATTCAAAATATCCATTTTATACTAAAGTTATCTAATAGAGTTATTACACAGGGGAAAACATCAATTTCTAAATTTTTAAAACACATTTCTGGACAATCCCATGATGTAACTAGTAAAAATATTCTGGAAACTTGTTTGAGAATGTGTTTAGTCCATATTTCTTCCAGTTGAATTGTTGAAAGTGTTTATGAAGAGTTTCATAACCAGAATGAACAAACCATAACTTTAAAATGATACAAATACATTTTCCACTGAAGATATAGATGTGGGCCTGAGGATTAAAGTAAAATTACTGGAATTCAGGCTATGGCTATTAAGTCTTTAAAATGACCTTACTCTTACAACTTAAGGTAGAACATCCCAGTGACCAGATAAAGATTAACAGAAAATAATAAAGCCTGCAGTCGGAGTTAATCCAGCAGGGTGACTCACGCTTCTTTGTCACCCTCGCACAGCAGCAGTTTGTTCCATGTGAAAGCTCGTAACAGGCACTCTGCCCTGTTAATGCTAACATGTAGGAGTCCGTCCGAGGTAAAACCCCTATCACGATTAGCATTAATAGCACACAGCCCACAGCAAGCCTCCAGCACTCGGAGGATGAAGCATAGAGAACTTAAACCACAGATGTCTCCTTCCTGGTTTGCGCCACCTGCAAGAGAGAGAAAGATAATCGTGTACACACATGCAGTTATAAAGCTGGAGTTTCAGAGTATAAATCTGAAAGTAAAAACTTTTTTTTTTAAGGGAAAGAATTCATTAAATCCTAGTTAGTCATGTGTGGAAAAGGGTAGGGAAATTGGCAACTAAAGGATGATATTTTTACCTTTAAGTGTATTTGAAGACTACTTTAAAATTTGTTTAAAATTCTAATGTAGTTTTGAAGTATTCACACGTACATATCATCTTCTTTATAACAAAAGTGGAAGCACTCTTCAAAGTCCAAAATGCTGAAATGCAAAGGGAAGACCTTGCATCCTGACGTAGTACTATCTAGATATCTCTCCTAGGAAGTGGGTAATTTAAGGAAGCCCAAAATATTAAAAATAGTACTCAGTGATTTATAAAGATTAAAACTGAGTTAACTTGTTTTATAGAGGTAGATTTCGGGCTAGATTTTCATTCTGTAATAAATAGTTGTGGTTTTACCTCTTTTTTTTTCTTTCTTTTTCAGGAGATAGGATACAGGCAGTGGAGATGTTGTCTAGAAATGAATTCATCATAAGATGGCCCTCTCTTCTATTTAGAGATTCCTTAGGGGAAAGCACTACCAGTGGCTTTGGTTTTGATCTACGTAAAGGAAGTATGACTTACAGAGTGCTGGGTTTCAGACTATTGGCCTTCAGCAGAATGGATTAAAAAAGAAAAAGATGAATTTGCTACTTCCTGTCAGGATCTGATTTTACTCTCTCAGATACAGTGACATTTCTCCCACAAGCTTCTGGTTTCGGTGTTACTACAGCAGAACCTAGAAGTTAAGAGTATCATTCAAGTGTGTGGTTGCCTTCAGCACAAGAGGGGAATCACCTTCTCTTTTATTTAATCATGAAACCAGCTAGATGTGAAATTGTGATTAAGTTCAAAAGAAGTGTATAAAGTTAAAAATTTCCCAATGAATATATTTTGACAGGGCAGAATATCGTGGTTTGGAAATTTCCAGACCAAGGAAATTTGTCATTCTTACTGATAGTTCTTTTTCTCTTGAACTTTGCTGTTTTCTGAGATGAATTAAAGATGAAGAACTTTGAATTCAGTGATGTCATTTCAGGATTTTAGTTTATTTTTTTTTTTTACAGATGTTCAGTCAGTAAAGGTTGTAAAGATAAGGACTTTTCCCCCCGCTTCACAGAGCCTTGGACTCAGTAAATGCTCAATAAATGTACATTAATATCCCAAGATTACTTCCTCCAGCCAATAAAATTCAACCTTCTTTTAAAGAACTGTGTCTAATTTGTTTTTAAGGTGAACTGCTTGCATACTGTTTTTCCCATAAATTTTACTCCTGGTCTTTAAAATGACATCTGAGCATAGGTATGAAATGAAATATATTTAGTATAACAATCAGAGTCTTTTTCTCTTTCATCTTGTTCTACAGTTGCCTGATGTGAGTTTTCACAATACTGTATTAAAAATTCTAATAGCTTTTTTTTTTTTAACCACACAGCATAGCACATGGCACCTTAGTTCTCTGACCTGGGATCCAACCCATGCGCCTTGCAGGGGGAAGGAAGTGTGGATCCTTAACCACTGGACTGCCAGGGAAGTCCTCTAACGACTTGTATTTTTTTTTTATTGGTTCAAGCACTAAAGGTATGCAGAAATAAAAGTGTCACACGGGTCTCCTTTTGTTCTCAGTACTCAGATGGAAACTGTGGTACTGTGTTATCTAGATAGACCCCTCAGGCACGATGAACTCCTAAAACTGCGCAGTTTGTCCAAATACACTGTGCTGTGCTGTGTTGCTTCAGTCGTGTCTGACTCTTTGTGACCCCGTGGACTATAGTGCCCTAGGCTCCTCTGTCCATGGGGATTCTCCAGGCAAGAATACTGGAGTGGGTTGCCCTGCCTTCCTCCAGGGGGTCTTCCCGACCCAGGGATTGAACCTAAGTCCCCTGCATTGTAGACCGATTGTTTACTGTCTGAGCCAGCAGGGAAGCCTCAGACATGCGGCACAATTTTAAATATCACTTAAAACATAATGAGAGATGAAAAGCATTAATCCCAATAAACCAAACACAGAAGAAATTATCTCAGAATAGTATTTTTAAAAAGTATAGTCAGCAGACTTTGAGACATTAGAGTGACCAGCAGGTCACTCACCCAGCAGTGTTCAAACTGCTCACTTTCACTGTTCGCCTGGGCTTGCAAGGAGAACCTAAGCCAACGACAGAACTGCTGTGCATCTGAATGGAAATTAGTGATCATGGACAACAAACAAAGCTTAGTCAGTTAGCCAAGGCATTGCACACAGGATGATGTCAGGAGGTATTAAAAAATGAAGTGGTGGTATTCTGGAATTAGAATAGCCACCCAGCTTGTAGAGTGGCAGAGGAAGAATTACAGACCCAGCAATCAATAGCTTCAGAGGCTAACCATTTGAAAAGACTGTAACCAGCGTGATGTGCAGTATAGATCAATACCAAGAAGTTTATATGTATTACACAATATGAATTAGAGTGAAGGTCTTGACTGGGATTCTTCTGAAGATCTACTTCAAACCCCTCGCTCCACAATACTTTTAGGCCTACGGTATGAAATGTCCATTATGAGTATAAACTTGACTATAGCACAGCTGAAGCAAGCTAAGTTGCTTCAGTCGTGTCCTACTCTTTGCGACAGACGCCATGAACTGTAACCTGCCAGGCTCCTCTATCCATGGGCTTCTCCAGGGAAGAATACTGGAGTGGGTTGCCATTTCCTCCTCCAGGGCATCTTCCCGCCTCAGGGATTGGGCCCGCAGTCTCTCATATCTCCTGCATTGGCAGGTGTTTTTTTTTTTTTTTTAACCACTGTCAAAGGTAGGTTCCAAGTTTAATATAGTACCTGACAGTATTTATTATTTAGTAGAAGGAAAAGAGAAGAAAAAGTCTCTCAGTCATGTCCGACTCTTTGCAACCGCATGGACTGTAGCCTACCAGGCTCCTCTGTCCATGGGATTTTCCAGGCAATAGTACTGGAGTGGAGTGCCATTTCCTTCTCCAATTATTTAGTAATTGAGTGTCAAAACCACTCCTTGAGTTAAAATCTGCCAAAATGCAGCAGTACCTGCACTAGATAAATAACAACAGACATCCTTCATTATATGACAAAACTGTTCTTCCTCTGGTAGTCAGATCTAACCTGAGGACAGCACTCTGGGGAAAGTTCCCTTAAGTTATGCTTTGCTGAAGGATTTTTTTTTAGGGCAGCATATGATTTCAACATATCCTTTTATTCTTACCTTACTGATTTGCCAGGAATGACATTAGCTGTATATATTCAGAGTAGAATATGTTAAGCTTGTCACTAAGGATCTCTTCACACATGAATTATAAGTTAGATCCTTCCACAATTTTATATATCTCTGCGTTTTCTTATTTTGCTTATTTTCAGCACCAACCACTTAATATTTGCATACCAAAACAACTGCATGCTATAAGGTTTTCTTTAGAAAGAAAAGTCACAGTGATTGACTCTCACAGCCAAGCCATCAGGGACAGCTCTCACTTTACTCAGCATGAAAGGGACAGATATTTTGATACTATTAATTTGTTATTACAAAGTGAATATACACTTACTTCTACTAAAAGGCATGATCCTATATTGATGTAGTCATACAAATTCTAGCTCCAAAACCATTTTAATAGGTGAAAATAATGAAATATTTTAATTTTTAATAGGTGAAAAATAATGAATTATTTTAATTTTGAAAATTAAAATGATTAAGTTTAGATAACTTCCTTTAACTATTTCCCCATTTTTAAAAAATTTTCTTATATAGCAGTAAGAAACATAACCATTAACATGAAATTGAAAGTGACTAGGATATAAGTGCATAAAAAGCATATATTTTCTTTCCCACCAGAACTTACCCTATGTTTTGAAGTCACTGTTTTGATTTAAGTCATAAAACAAAATGGTGAAGTATATAAAAATCAAAATCTGGAGAAAGTCTATACTTGTCATTGTTCATCTTTGGAAGAATAATTTCTTGATTAACTTTGACTTAGGGTGCTTGCACACATGCTCCAAGGACCTGCCCTCTAAAAATTCTACATCATAGTGTTTCCCTTCCCTTTTGCTATGTCTGAATCTCTTACCATGAGAACCATTGCCTTTGGTAGGAGAACCAAGATGGCAGGTAAGGTTTCAGTTAAAAGTCCTTGAAATGCAAGTCAGTTATTTGGAGAAGGAGGAGAAAGGTGGCATTGAAGCCCCTCATGGACACCTCAACGTAGACTTGCTTATTAGGTTAGTTAGCTAGTCATCTCTGAAGGCAGAGATCAAGGACAGAGAGAGGGCCAAGGTGGGTAAGTTTCAATGGGGATAAAGAGTGATTTAGAGGAAAGATATACCCTCAGTTATCCAAGAGCTCCTCCTTTCCAAGTCCAGCCTAAAAGAGTCACAGATTCAGTACTGAAGACAGTATCACCTGAGATGTACTTCAGTCCTCTGTGTTTCAACCTCTGTGTATTATAAAACTGCAAAAATGTGTTCGATTTCTCAATACTTCTTCAAAAAAACCTTCAGTATTTGGTGACAAAAAGAAATATTCAAGTGACTGGCTTTCTAAAGTGTGTATCTTTGTGTGAAGTTTTTTTTTTTTTTTTTTATCACTTTCTGTAGAAAATGAGTATTCCGTGTTACATTTCAGTAACTGATTTTAGAGTTAAGTCAACTTCTGTGGTGTCAGGAAATGGGGCAAAGAGGATTGATTGTGTTTCCCTTGAGTTGACATGCATTCCATCATTAAAGAGGGATCTATGCCCAAGGAGTATGTTGCTTTCTCTGTTTAAAAAAGTTACAAAAAATCATAAGTTAGGAGGAGTTGATGATGTGACCTGCTACCAAATGAGATGGTATCTAACTAGGGACATGTCTAGTAAAGCACACAAATGCATCTTCTAAAAGTAAAATGGATTGTTCTGCAGAAATAACCCATATTCTGACCTCTTGATGAATAATAAATTTACTTTTCATATCATTAAGTTTACATTTAAGGAAAATTCCCTGTATAATCCTTTGCTGGGAAACAATTATAAACTATGTCATGATATTTTCTTTCATTTACTTCCATAAAAATCTAACATCACTTTTCTTGAGTTCTAATTAAGGATTCTTTAATGAAAAAACTGCTTTTTCTAAATTAAGAGCTCTTGACTAAAAAGACTGTGCACATGAAACAACTTTACGTGTCTTTTGAAATTCAGAAAATTTTTTGAAGATATATGTTTTTAAAGTGTTTTAGAGTTTTTAAAGTGTTCAGAGTGTTTTTAAAGATATATGCCAATAATGATTTTAACACATAAAACTAAGTATTTCATACTTTCAAACTGTCTCAGAAGAAAGCCAAAGTGGATACACAGGATCACCATGGAAACATTATACTGAGGGACCATTTAATTGTGAATATGCACACGAGGAAGAATACTAGCCTTAGAGGAGTATTCTGCTTTTCCCAACTTTAAAACCAGGAAGTTTTCACTGAAACTCCTTTGGAACTTACTTACAGGCTAAGTAACCTTTCCAGTAGTTCTATTGTGGACAGTGATTAATACCTTCAGATAAGATGGTGGGGGAAAAAAAAAGTTAAGATATATTTGCCCCCAGAGTCATTCTGTGGAGGAAGCAGGAGTAGGTTGAGTGTTCACAGAGGGGGCTTCCTCCATTCCCTGACCTCACGCTGGCTCAGCTTCAGGGCTGAAACTTCCGGAAAATGTTATCAAACCGACACGGATAAAGACCAGGGGTGAGAAGGAGAGAACTCAGCGAGGATACATTCTACTGCTGAAAATCATAGCCCTGAATCCTTCCTTCCTACGGACACACAAGGTTTTCCACATACCTAACAACTTCAACTTTAAAGGATCCTATGTCCAGAAGAGAATCTGAATCATAAATTTTTTCTTTTTCACTTATAACTAATTTTCAACATCTTTTCTCTTCCCTTCCCTCCACCTCCCCCAGCTCAGGGAAAAGAAATGGGGGTGGTGGTTATCAGCACTGGATGTTTGCCATCCTTTTGGGATCACCTTTTCCAGGAGTCCACCTCTGTGCATATCTGAGTTTGCAGGGCTTATTGTCAACACTGAATTTCAACAAAACGCCTCCTTTAACACTTCCTGGTTTTGGAGAAGACTCTTGAGAGAGTCCCTTGGACTGCAAGGAGATCCAACCAGTCCATTCTGAAGGAGATCAGCCCTGGGATTTCTTTGGAGGGAATGATGCTAAAGCTGAAGCTCCAGTATTGTGGCCACCTCATGCGAAGAGTTGACTCATTGGAAAAGACTGATGCTGGGAGGGATTGGGGGCAGGAGAAGAAGGGGATGACAGAGGATGAGATGGCTGGGTGGCATCGCTGACTCGATGGACACGAATCTGAGTGAACTCCGGGAGTTGGTGATTGACAGGGAGGCCTGGCGTGCTGCGATTCATGGGGCCGCAAAGAGTTGGACACGACTGCGCGACTGAATTGAACTGAACTGATGGATAACTTGTTTGTTAGTTGTATGTACAGGGTCCCTAGGTCTGCCATTATGGGAAAAATCAGCTTTTCTATTTCTACGAGCCACAGTTCATAAACTTCTATCTCTGTACACCATCAGGACAAGGAAAATTTTGTGTACCTAGAAGCTACAGTTTGTGAGACAAACTGAGCAAGTTCTGGGAACTATTTAGTTTTGCCCATTTAAAATTTTATTTTTCTTAAGATGTGACAAGTACAAGGCAAACACCATACCAGTTACTTCTACCCTCATACCTTTTTATCAGAGCCTTAACACACCAAGTGAGTGTTAGGTGTGCTGCTCCACACACAGTCATCTCTAGGCACACCCTCATACACGCTCTCAGACTCCAGACAGTCCTATTCCAATTGCTCAGGGATGGATTTGTGCACCTTGCCTTCTTTCTCTGGCTAGCGGAAACTCCTGGAGGCTGGGCTCTGTGTCTTCTGCTGTGACCCTCCCTGCTGTCTGCCCCAAGACTCATCACTGCACGTGGTGATTATTTCATTCCTAGTGCTGGAGTGCGCCTGAGGGCAGGGACTGGCTCTTACTCTGGGGCCTCATAGGTTTATTGCTTGTGCTCAGTAACTGCTTTAAAGGCTCAATCTGAATTCTCCAAAGGCATTTTGGTCTGCCCATCTGGCTTTGCTGTGACATGAGAGCGTTTCAGTAAGATCTAACTAATAAGCAGGCTCTTGGAGAGTTAGGGTAGTAGAAGCTTATAAATGTGAAAATAGATCAGTGAGGTTTGTTGGTTTTCCAGATGAGTAAGGACCACAACTCCAATTATTTGGCTACCTGATGCGAAGAGCCAACTCACTGGTAAAGACCCTGATGCTGGGAAAGATTGAAGGCAGGAGAAAGGGACATCAGAGGATGAGAGGGTTGGATGGCATCACCAACTCAATGGACATGAGTTTGAGCAAGCTCTGGGAGATGGTGAAGACAGAGAAGCCTGCTGTGCTGCAGTCCATGGGGTTGCGAAGAGTTGGACACGACTGAGTGACTGAACAACAACAAAGGACCGTTTACATTGAGAAGATCCTAGGTTTGGAGCTCAAAGTATAATCATTAATGGATAAAGCTGGAGAATTCTACCAGATATGATCATCTGAAGTTGTAGATAAAAATTAGGTTATATTCCTGTTTTTTTTTTTTTTTTGAACCACACTTGGATGCCATAATCTTGTTTTATTTTCCTCATTCTTAGGAGATAACATGCCAAAACATTTAGAAGTGAGATGCTAGCTCTGCTTATAGATATGGACATAGGTGGAGAGGGACAGAGAAATAGCGCAGACGGGGCAGATGCTAACCATGACTGAATCTCAGTGAAAGGTCTGCTATTTTCAACCTGTCTGGGTTCAGTCCCTAACCCCAGCAATGTGACTAGCTGTGTGCTACTTGGCAGTTGAATTGAGCTCTATAAGTTTTAGCTGCTGTGTAGATGAAGTGACAGGATGAACGTAGAGCATTTGTCGGGTGCTAGGCTCATCATCACAGTGGATGCGAGAGCCACGGTACTAACATCAGTCATGAATACTTGCTGAGTGCCCATAAGTCTCTGTACATTTATTACATGTTGCACTTGTTTTAAAAGTACAAGTCAAGATACATTTACTACTGTATACCCGAATCATTATACAAATTAGAGGTTATCGAAAAACCTGTTAAGACAGCTAGGAACCTATACTGTGTATGCTGCTGCTGCTGCTAAGTCGCTTCAGTCGTGTATATAGAACATTCTCATTTATGAAGCCATGACAAAAAACATCATTATCTGTCACTGTCCTTATTCAAGCATCAGCTTCGCAATTTCATAAAATTAGTTGTTTGATAGACTTCAGTAATCTTTCCTTCTGCCAGTTCTTTAACCTCATGGACCCATGCTAATTTTTTAGCATTAAAATAGATGTATTCACAGCCTATGCCCCTTGACCATTGGACGTTAAGCCTCATTTTCTGCCTAGTGTGTCATCTTGCATAAGGGAACTGTGCCTTTTGGTTCCAAGTGCGTTTCTACTTTGCTGTGAGTCCTGGAGTTGTGAGTGAGGAGGCTGAACTGTTTAGATGTGTGGTGTGTTCATTTGAGGAGAGATGCACTTTTGGGGTGGTTCTGCTTGAAGCCCTGAGTGTTGTAAGCCCAAAGACAAGACTGATGGACACAGCCTAAGTGTTTCATGGCAGGAGAGAATTATATAGCAGTGATCAAATTTAAAACACTGCATTTACTTAAGAGTCAGAGATAAAGCTATATATATATATGCACACACACACACATATATATAAAGAATAAAGTAATACATATATGTGTGCGTGCTCAGTTGTGACTCTTTGCGGTCCCATGGGCTGTAGCCCACCAGGCTCCTCTGTCCATGGAATTTCCGGGCAAGAATACTGGAGTGAGTTGCTATTTCCTACTCCAAGGGATCTTCTGCATTGACAGGCAGATTCTTTACATCACCTGGGGGAGCCCAATACATACATATATATGATGTAGTGAAAAGGTAGGATAAAGAGAGGCTTTTAAAGTTTTAATATTTTTCCTTGAGAAAGAAATGTTTGATGATTTTCTTATTCTATCCAATTTCAGCCAGCATGTAACAGTTTTGAAGAAGTAAGATCGGTGAAAGGCAAACATACATTCTCTAGTTAGTTACACTAGTACTTACGCTCTTTAGATATAGAGGCTATGAATTCACTGAATCCAGCTGTGTCTTAGGAGCTATATGAAAGTGAAAAGGTACTCACACTGGAATCAGAGAATTTCATCAGCTTAGGAGACTTTGGAAATGACTTTCATCCCAGTCACCCATTATAGAGATGAGAAGAATGAAGCATAGGAATTTGCACAGAGCTGGGACTTAGAAACCTGCCATGATCGCCAGGTTGGTGCTCTTTCCATACCAGGTTTCTGCCCTGTGAGGCAGAAGGCCTCATATCAAAACAACAAAGGTGTTAAAATCAATACCTTCATCCAGGCAGTGGCCAGTGACCTCAAAACTGTAGAGATGCCAACTTGTCAAGACAGAGGTACTCAATCCAGGAGCAAGGAGGAGTTCTACCAGTCTCCATCACTCAAGTTATTTAGTCCTACTAGATCTAAAAGAGATTATGAAACTCCACCCCCAGGAGGGTCATGGATGAGATTCAAGGATGCCTGGAGCCTCCTGACACTGAATGTAAAATTGTGTGTGAGCATGCACATTAAAAATGAAAAAAAAAATATGGGAAAAGCATACGTAACCTCTATGAGATGTGACACAGGAAAAAGAAAAGTTAAGAACTATTTCTTTGATATGAAAAACTTCCTTTCAATTGAACGGTAGATCTTAGTCATGACATAAAATAGCTGATGAAAAACTTTTCAAAAGTTAAAACTTAGAACTTTTTCTTGGGTGGCTTTTTTGATTCATAGAAGACTGATCTGATGACAGAAGCAGAAAGATGAAGGTTATTAATTTTCCATGTTTGCGATTGGAAAGCCCAGAATGACAAAATTCACAGCACATTCTAGCTAGTTACGTTACTGCAGTTGAATTGCATGCATAGCAATGGCATTCAAGGATTTGGGATTTTCTGTAAGACCAAGAAGTTACACTTCTTACACATGATTAGTTAGGTAAAAACCATACTAGAAATTTGGGCAAATGTCTCTGTTCTGCCTTGAAACAGTGTAGGTATCAGTCAGTGCTCAGGTTTCTCTTTATCAAGAGGTGTGGTTAGGAAGCTTGGTTCTGCGGCTGGGGCAGCTGACCCACTGTATGAGGGAACCTGGTTTCTCCCAGCCATTACTGACTAGTCAGTGCAGCAGAACTAATTCCTAAATGTGCTTTGGTTCCCTGAAAGGGAGACACCAAGTAAAAGGGACCCAAACATAAATGGAGGTAAAATTCTGATTCCCTGCCTCCCCTGCAACCGACATCCCACATCCGTACCTGAAAACAGGCTTTATATCTTTACATTAAGGACCTAGTGACCTTACCAGAGAAAACATAAACTCTTAGAGCCACAAGTCCTCACGGGCAAAGTGGGGACACCACCATCCACCCTGCCGAATTCCTATCACTGTGACTTATCAAACTAGATAATAGGAAATTGCCTCGACAACTTTATAACTTATATTACTCTTTCCGCAGATAGACAAATACTTTACACATATCCATTTTTAAAAGCTCAGTCCCGTGCTTATTAAAAGTTTAGCTGCCCTAGTCAGTTACAGGACTTATTATGTTAAAGCCATATATCAGAGGCACTACTTCAGAGGGATGAATAGAGAGAGTAACTTCAGTTTTATGTCAACTTTTACATGAGGTCATATGAAAAGTATGCCTCTACTTAACCTCACCTATCTGACACAAAATATAAGCTAAATTGTGAGCATGATTAGATATCCCTAGCCTCTTCCAATCGCTTGGGATCCTGGATTTGCTGTGCAATGTTGGAAAAGTAACTTCACCTCTCTGGTCCTCAGTTCTCTCCTTTTGAAAGACTGGATTCTAACTTATATCCTTGTTAGTTATCAACTTCAGTAATTCTAGGTTACATTTTATTCGTAATCATCCCATATGCCTATTTTAGATGACAGAACATTCACAGATCTGGTCACTCTTGGGAGGTGTAATACGTGGAGGGCGGACACACAGGGGTTTTTTGGGCGGGGGAAGGAATAAAGAAAGCTAACTAACGTGCTCTGCCCAAGTGCACTTTGCCACGATGGAAGCAAAAAAAAAAAAAAAAGCTCCCGAAACTCCTCCTCCTCGGTCCTCACGTCTGTTAAATGACAGATACCTACGACATTGTGGTTCGAACTTGTATAAAATGAAGGTATATTAGTAGTGATTTTTCAAAAGAAAATAGAAAAGGCGCCTGTCTTGAAGGCAGTCCCTTTTGAGCCAAGTCACCCTGCCCCTCAAGCCTGTCCTGCACACTTGTCCGGCCGCCCCATTAGCTAAGCTCGCCCAGGGCCACGTCTCCGGCGGCATCTCCCCTACCAACTCAAGGAGCTCTGGAGAGAAGCCGAGGGCCGGGTCTTTCGCACCCCTACTTCCCCTCGCCCCTTCCCCCGGACCAGGAATCCATCCCCAGCCCCCTGGTGACCCGGGCGAGGTTCCCGGGACTGCGCCCCTCGGGCGGCCGCCGGCGGGCGCGCGGGGCCGGGCGGGGCGCCAAGTGGTGGCCACGTGCGCGCCGCCCCCGCCCCCGGCGCCCGGCGGGGGAACCCGGGAGCCGCCGGCCGTCCTCCCGCCCGCCCGCCCGCCGCGTTCTGGCGCGACCCAGCCCGGGGCAAAGCCAGCGTTACCTTCCTTCCTTCCCCGCGTCGCGTGATCGCCGCTGAGCTGGGCTGCGCCGGCGTCCCCGAGGCCGGAGGCGGCCCGTCGGGACCGTGGCGCTGCGCCCCGGCTCGGCCGCGCACAGGAAGCCCGCGCCTGCGAACGTGCGACCCTTTTATAACCCACTTGTGACTCATAACCGACCAGGCGCCTTTTCTGTAAACCCCCCACTTCCCCGCCTTGCCCCCCTCCCGCCTGTTCTTGGAACCTACAGCGCGAAAAACTTTTTTTCTTTTTAAAGGAAAAGTCGAAAAAGCCCAGCGCGGGATTGGTGTTTTCCCCTTTCCCTTTCTCATGGGTCATTGTCTCTCAGTGTGTGTGTGTGTGTGTGTGTGTGTGTGTGTGTGTGTGTGTGTTTGCTCTCGACACACGTCGTGTACTTTCCGGCCCAGGCGCTGCAAGGCTCGGACTCCCAACCTTTGTTCTGAATGAAAAGGAAACGCATTCAAATGAGCGTTTCAGTCCGCGGCCCAGGGGAAGTTGCTGGGTGGCCTGGCTGTCTGTACACTATCCTGACAGATGAGAAAGACGCGGGAGCAAGTGGAAGACTTCTTTTCTCCTCAACAGAACACCTGGAGGCCAGCGGGTCCCTAACAGGAAAAAAAGGGTCCAGTGAATTCTGCGTGTGACCCCTCCTCTTCAGGATTTGGGATTGGGAATGTTCTGGGGTTTATGTACAGTCGTGCCTTGCCCGGTACCCGCATGTATATATACTTCAGGATATCCCACCTTCTTTAAATTTGACCTCACCGACATTTTTTCCCTTGCCGTCTCCACCTCCCTTTCACTCTAAGGTCACGTTCCTGGAGCAGAAAGGAACTTCACTTTTAATTTTGCTTTCATTGCCTCTCTTTATTCTTTCCCATCCTATGGTTGGGGCGGGGGTGCCTTTTCCTGGAGCGGGTCGTTTGACACATTGGATGGAAATGAATACAGTCAATTCTAACACATGGCACGTGTATAGTGCAAGCCTAGTTGAGTAACTCATTTTTGAGCCTCGATTCAATAAACTCTTCGACCTTAAGAAGGAAGGTGAAAGACATCAGAGGGGGAGGGAGGAGGTGGAGAAGAGGAGGGGAAAGTCAGGAATGGACTCCCCGCCCCCACCCCCCGCCACGTGACTCATACTTTTTGTGGCTAAGACAGCAGCCAGGGTTGGATTTCAGCGCAAGTCTTCTATAGTTGGATCTCTGTCCGAGAGTGGGGCAGGAGACATTTTAGAATAGTTTGTATTAAGCTAATGTTAAAAGTTCTTCTGTAGGGTGCCTGATGATGTGGAAGCTAGAAATGACATAGTCCTTAATTTACAGATGGCCCAGGTTGGTTAAGGAACTTGGGGGAACTTTAAAACCCTCTATTCTTAAAAAGAAAAAAAAAAAGTGTTTGGCTGCCCTTTGAGATATGCAGGATCTTAGTTCCCTGACCAGAGATTGAACCGGTGCCCTCTGTAGTGGAAGTGTAGGATCTTAACCGATTGACCTGCCATGGAAGGCCCCCCAAACTTCTATTCTTAAGGTTTTTCTTAAACCTTCTTCTTGAGGCTTATTCTTAAGGTATTTTCCCTATTTATTGTAATTCAGAAAAGAATGATCATAATAACAGATGTGAGAGTTGGACCATAAAGAAGGCTGAGTGCTGAAGAATTGTTACTTTTGAACTGTGGTGTTGAAGAAAACTCTTGAGAGTCCCTTGGCAGCCAGATCAAACCAGTTAATCCTAAAGGAAATCAACCTTGAATATTCATAGGTAGGAATGATGCTGAAACTGAAGCCACCTGATGTGAAGAAATGACTCACTGGAAGAGACCCTGATGTGGGAAAGATTGAAGGCAAAAGGAGAAGGGGACGAGATGGCTGGATGGCATCACCGACTCGATGGACATGCATTTGAGCAAACTCCAGGAGGTGTGAAAGACAGGGAAGCCTGGCATGCTGTAGTCCATGGGGTCGCAGAGGGTCAGACACAGCTTAGTGACTGAATAGAACATTTATAAAGCATTCGCTATATGCAAGGCCCAGTTCTAAAACTCCATACTCATATTAATTCTTCCAGTCCCTACTGTGGTCGTAAGAGGGAGGGATATTGAGGGACAGGATAATTACACCCTTTGCCTTGCATCAGAGTAAGAAGTCAAAAGAGATTCAATCTCAGCTCTGTCCCAGGTGTATGTCTCCACAGTCCTGTCTCCCTGCTTGCCAGATCCACGTTGGCCCTGGAGCTGGGGAAGAGATGTAAAGTGTGTGGTGAGGAAAAAAATCAGGACCCCAGTCAGAGTGGGTCGTTCTTCTCTTTTTGTTGTAGATGTCTGCAAAGACTGTCCAAATTCCCTTTTCTCTTATTAGGTCCGAGTTTGGGTTACACAGTAATGGTAGACAGATCGATGGTTTTTTTTTGAAATCAACCTGACTGACATTTTACACTGGTTCTAGCTGTGGGAGCTAGGAGTTCACCTCTCTGTGCCTTAGTTTCTTCATCTGTAAAATGAAGATAATAATGTCCTCCATTAAGGATTGCTATAGAATGAATTGGGCTTCCCAGGTGTCTCAGTAGTAAAAGAATCCGCCTGCAATGCAGGAGATGCAGGTTCCATCCCTGAGCCAGGGAGATCCCTTGGAGAAGGAAACTGGCAATGCACTCTAGTATTCTTGCCTGGGAAACTCTATGAACAGAGCCCCTTGGTGGCCTACAGTCCATGGAGTCACAAAAGAGTCAGACACGACTGAGTGACTAAACAACAGTAAACAACCTGGCTTCACTGGGCTCTTGTCTATTGTTAATCCTAAAAGTTTTGTTTCTCTCACTTGCCCATTTCTTCAAAGACCAGGGTAAGTTCAAGTTAATATTTTCTGAGAACCAGAAGCCCTTTGGAAATACCAGCTGATGGTAAATAATAGTGGACACTGTTGTGCCTTCTTCAGTGTTTTCTACAGTCCATGGGGTTGCAAAGGGTCAGACACAACTTAGCCACTAAACACAGCAACAACAAATGGAATGAATTGTGTATCCCCCACCATGCCCCAGATCCATGTGTTGAATCCTTAAGTCCTAATGACTGTATTAGGAAGAAGGGTCTGTGAGGCGCTGATAACAGTTAAATGAGGTTATCAAAGTGGGATCATAATCTGAAAGGGCTGTGTTTATGAGAAGAGGAAAAGACTCCAGAGCTCTGTTTCTCCATACTCACTGTAAGGAAAGGTCATGGGAACACACAGTGTGATGATGGCCACCTACAAGCCAGGAAGAGTCCTCACCGGACACCAGATCCTGCTTGACGTTGACCTTGGGCTGTCCAGCTTTCAGGTCTGAGAACATGTACATCTGTGGTATTTTGTTATGGCAGCCTTAGCAGATCAAGACAGGGATACAATGATTCAAAATGATGGATACTTAGTGCCTGTTTCAAACCAGAGCTCCAGAAAGTAGGAGCCACTCACTGGCACAAGTATTGTCTCCTGGACGTTGTTATGGGTTGAAATGTGTCTCCCTCGAACTTGTACCTTGACATCTTAACCCCCAGTACCATAGAATGTGACTTTATTTGGAAATAGAGGGCCATTGCAATGTAGTTAGTTAAGATAAAGTCTTAAGCTGGGCTCCTAGTCCAAGAGGACTAGTGCCCCTAAAAAAAAATTGCCATGTGTAGAGAAAAAGATACACATAGACAGAAGATGATGTAAAGTTACACAGAAAGAATACGGCCATCTACACACCAGTGACAGAAGACTGGACAAGATCTGAGCCATCTCTTGCATGCGGAAGGAACCAACCCTACCAGTACCTTCATTTTGGACCTCCTGCCTCCAGAAGTGTGTAAGACCATAACGTTCTGTTGGCGAGTGAGAGAGTCAATTCGTAGGCAGGTTGATAAGAAGTCTGGGTGTCCCCTAGGAGAGAGGGGTCTGGAATTCTAAAGGAGGAGGAAAAGACAAACTTTTTTTCCTCCTCTATATTCCTTAGGATTATATAACAATAATGTATTCTGCTTGAGGACAGTCTCTGGGAAAAACCTTCTGGCTAATCCTGTTATCTTAAAATGTAAATTATGGGAGTGGGTCTAGTAAGGTCTTTCAGTTCAGTTCAGTTCAGTTCAGTCGCTCAGTCGTGTCCGACTCTTTGTGACCCCATGAATCGCAGCATGCCAGGCCTCCCTGTCCATCACCAACTCCCGGAGTTCACTCAGACTCACGTCCATTGAATCAGTGATGCCATCCAGCCGTCTCATCCTCTATTGTCCCCTTCTCCTCCTGCCCCCAATTCTTCCCAGCATCAGAGTTTTTCCAGTGAGTCAACTCTTCGCATGAGGTGGCCAAAGTACTGGAGTTTCAGCTTTAGCATCATTCCTTCCAAAGAAATCCCAGGGCTGATCTCCTTCAGAATGGACTGGTTGGATCTCCTTGCAGTCCAAGGGACTCTCTAGAGTCTTCTCCAACACCACAGTTCAAAAGGATCAATTCTTCAGCGCTCAGCCTTCTTCACAGTCCAACTCTCACATCCATACATGACTACTGGAAAAACCATAGCCTTGACTAGACGGACCTTAGTCGGCAAAGTAATATCTCTGCTTTTGAATATGCTATCTAGGTTGGTCATAACTTTTCTTCCAAGGAGTAAGCATCTTACAATAAACTCTGGAAAAATTCTGAAACAGAAGGGAATATCAGACCATTTGACCTGCCTCTTGAGAAACCTGTATGCAGGTCAGGAAGCAACAGTTAGAACTGGACATAGAACAACAGAATGGTTCCAAATAGGAAAAGGAGTACGTCAAGGCTGTATATTGTCACCCTGCTTATTTAACTTCTATGCAGAGTACATTACGAGAAACACTGGGCTGGAAGAAGCACAAGCTGAAATCAATATTTCCAGGAGAAATATCAATAACTTCAGATATGCAGATGACCCCATCCTTATGGCAGAAAGTGAAGAGGAACTAAAAGCCTCTTTCATCAGAAAGTGAAAGAGTAGAGTGAAAAAGTTGTCTTAAAGCTCAACATTCAGAAAACAAAGATCATGGCATCCAGTCCCATCATTTCATGGCAAATAGATGGGAAAACTGTGGAAACAGTGGCTGACTTTATTTTTCTGGGCTTCAAAATCACTGCAGATGGTGACTGCAGCCATGAAGTTAAAAGATGCTTACTTCTTGGAAGGAAAGTTATTACCAACCTAGACAGCATCTTGGTTGCTGTCTAGTCAAGCCTGGGTCCATCTAGTCAAGGCTATGGTTTTTCCAGTGGTCATGTATGGATGTAAGAGTTGGGCTACAAAGAAAGCTGAGTGCTGAAGAATTGATGCTTTGGAACTGTGGTGCTGGAGAAGATTCTTGAGAGTCCCGTGGACTGCAAGGAGATCCAACCAGTCCATCCTAAAGGAAATCAGTGCTGGGTATTCATTGGAAGGACTGATGTTGAAGCTGAAATTCCAATACTTGGGCCACCTGATGCAAAGAGCTGACTCTTTTGAAAAGACTCTGATGTTGGGAAATATTGAAGGCAGGAGGAGAAGGGGACAACAGAGGATGAGATGGTAGGATGGCATCACCGACTCAATGGACATGAGTTTGGGTAAACTCCGGGAGTTGGTGATGGACAGGAAGGCCTGGCGTGCTGAAGTTCATGGAGGTCACAAAGAATCAGACATGGCTGAGTGACTGAACTGAACTGAATAAGTAATTAAAAAGTATATAATTCCATTGCTAACACTATCTCTTTCTGCCCCCTTCTGATGTTTATGTCAGAAGCTTTATCCCTTTTATACTTTAATAAAACTGTATTACACAAAAGCTCTGAGCGATCAAGCCTCATCTCTGACCCTGCATTTAATTCTTCTTCTCCAGAGGCCAAGAATCCCAACATCTTTCGTGGTTCAGCAGCAACCTTTCAGTGAGGACACCTCATTTATGCTACTATGTTATGGCAGAATAATCCCTTTGTGTGTCCAGGACTTATCTGGCTGGCATCCTTGTCCCTCCTTATGACTCCTCATACCCATCAGAGGCTGAGCAAACTAATGACCTCTCAGATCACAGTGGTACTTGTTGATATTACTTATTATAGATAATGATGAATAGATTGTGACAACTGGCACAACTACACACCAGTGGGGAAGTCTTGCTAAACACACCATGAGTTCGTGAAATTCTGCAAAAACCACAGTAACCACAGGGGATGATTATTAACCAGTTTACAACCTCTCTCCTTAAAAATTAATGATGGAAAAATTTAAAATAATTCCTGGAGGCTTAGTGTTAAACTTCTCTTGAAGCTCAGCCCTTAAGCGTACAAGAGAGAGAGATTTGTTACAGTGGATCGTACTTTTTACATGGTGGGTGAAGAAATAGACCAACATTTCAGGCTTGGCCAGTTTATTTAATGTAGCACAAAGTTTCAGTTGAATAGTAAAATGGAGATAATTCTTTACTCCATGAACTTGTGGATGCTTTCTGTCCCTGGGGATGAAATGAGTTGAACTGACTTCCTCTAGACTGCATCAGTGGTGCAACCATAATTAACACCCGAGGCTAAAAATCTTGCCTCCATAGATGTTCACACTTAATAAATGATGTTTATTTTTCATACACAGAGCATCAGAAGTTAGTTTTTTCCCTGTGATAATTTAACATTTATTCCTTTCACCGTTTGTAATGTCTTGGAAGTTCAAATCCGTAGTCTGTATTTTCTCACCTACATTCCCTCTATAAATGGATTTCTGGTTAAGAGTGTTTTATGATATTCTTAAATGTTGAGATGCCTGCCTTCCCTTTAGAAGATAAAAGCACCTCTCTTTCTTTTTAAAATATCTCTTTCAGTTAAAGAGATGAAGTTTACAGATTATAGATAATTAACCTTTTAACTTGATCTTTCCCATTCACCCTTTTCCGAAAGCACAAGGAAATGAAGTCAGACCTCTAAATAGGAGAGTATGTTTATTGCAGAGTTACAGGCTGTGATTAGCTATAACTTCACTGTCAATCATTTGGATGCACCAATGGCATGAGAATCCTTTTGTCTGCATGTTCTCAACCTGCCTTCTGTAGATAACTTATTTTATAACCTTAATGTTTAAACTTTATGGTAATGGCTTTCTGCTCTGGGCCAATTTCTCCTTTTTTGTGTTTTGTGAAGCCAGGTTGTCATCATCTGTTGGAAAGTTTCATGTAATGGAAGCAGAGTGAGGATCTTGGGGTTGAATGGAGATTCGAAAAATCTTCTGGTTTATGAACAACACTGGCAGGGAACCATTCTGTTCCTGGCTACTATCATCACACATAAAGACGACTCCGCCAGCTGCCTCCCACCCCTTGTGGCTGTCCCATCACTCAGTATCTGACCCCAGCCATGCTCTTATCTCTGCTGGCCTGGCCCAGCATTCTCAGCTTCAGTTGGTGAATTGATGACTCACTCGCAGTAAATCACTCACCACTGTCGTTTTTTTTTCTTCCCCCTTTCTTTCTTCTTCTCTGAAGTGATTAGGAGACACTCTAATAGAGCACCAGTACTATCTGTCCTGGTGTTTTATTTCTTCTCAAAAACCAAAGTGTACATACCAAGCCCCTGGAACCTTCCTGCAGACTCGGTGGTACTTTGATGTGCTCACTTAGTTGGCTTGGGCTGCCATAATCAGTTCTGGAAAGGTGGTTGTGCCTAGAGCCTGTTATTCAGAGTGAAGTCAAAGGAGAAAAATAAGTATCATATATTAATGCATGTCTGTGGAATCCAGAAAAATGGTATCGATGAGCCCATTTGAAGGGAGGAATGGAGATGGAGATGTACAGAATGGACTTGGGGACACAGTGGGGCAAGGAGAGAGTGGGATGAATGGAGAAAGTAGCACCAGCAGGTATACACTACTGTGGTTAACATGGCTAGCTGGTGAGAAGCTGCTCTGTAATCACTGGGAGACAAGCCTGTGATGACCTAGAGGGATGGATTGTTGAATTGTGTGATAACTCTATTTTTAGTTTTTAAGGAACCTCCATACTATTCTCCATAGTGTCTGGACCAATTGACATTCTCAACAACATTGTAGGAGAGTTTCCTTTTCTCCACACCCTCCTCAGCATTTATTAATTGTAGACTTTTTGATGATGCACATTCTGACCGGAGTCAGATGATACCTCATTGTAGTTTTGATTTGCATTTCTCTAAAAAGATGTTGAGCATCTTTCCATGTGCTGTTGGCCCTCTGTCTGTCTTCTTTGGAGAAATGTCTATTTAGGTCTTCTGCCCATTTTCTGATTGAGCTGTTGTTTGCTTTTTTGTTACTGAGATGTATGAACTGTTTGTATATTTTGGAAATTAAGCCTTTGTGGGTCACATTGTTTGCAAGTATTTTCTCCCAGTCTGTAGATTGTCTTTTTGTTTTGCTTATGGTTTCCTTTGCTGTGAAAAAGCTCATAAATTTGATTAGGTCACGTTCATTGATTTTTACTTTTCTTTCTTTTGCCTTGGGAGACTGATCTAAGAAAACTTTGCTGTGATTTATGTCACAGAATATTTTGCCTGTCTTATGTTCTCTTCTAGGAGTTTCATGGTATTATGTCTTATATTTAAGTCTTTAAGTCATTTTGAGTTAATTTTTCTGTGTGGTGTGAAAGAGTCATCTGAATTTAGTTGTATGTGGCTGTCCAACTTTCCAAATACCACTTATGGAAGAGACTGACGGCCTTAAATCTTAAAGTCCTTTGTTCTATACTTGTTTCCTCTCACCATTAAATGGTTACTTTTGCATTTACATGCTGTCTTTACCACTCTACTGGAAATTGTATTCCAAATTATACTGAGAAGCAATGTAAAAGAATTTGAGAAGTTCTACCTTCGCTGGGTCAATTTGTAGAAAACATTCACTAAAGAGTCTGCCTGCAGTGCAGGAGACCCGGGTTCGATTCCTGGGTGGGGAAGATCCCCTGGAGAAGGGAATAGCAACCCACTTCAGTATTCTTGCCTGGAGAATGCCATGGACAGAGGAGCCTGGCAGGCTGCAGTTCATGGGGTCGCAAGAGTTGGACACGACTTAGCGACTAAAGAGCGAGAGTGAGAGCAAGAGCTAGAGCGAGAGCGAGAGCTAGAGCAAGAGAGAGAGAGAGAGAAGATTACCACCTCATATGGAGAAAAAGTGTTTATATTTGGCCTGTAAATAACATTAGCCTCCTTGGAGTAATAAATTGTGTGCAAACACTGATACAATCTTTTAGGGAGTTAAATATGTTGGGATCATGCAGCTACTAGGCTAATGTCCGAAGATGAACAAGAGAATTCAGGACAAGTTGCATATTCTTTTTTTTTTTTAAAAAGACTTTACTTGCTTAAGACTAGTTTTAGGGAAACAGCAAAATTGAGAAGGTACAGAGAATTTCCATATACCAGCTGCCCTTCTACATGCTTGCTGCTGCTGCTGCTAAGTCACTTCAGTCGTGTCCGACTCTGTGCGACCCCATAGACGGCAGCCCACCAGGCTCCTCCATCCTTGAGATTCTCTAAGCAAGAACACCGGAGTGGGTTGCCATTTCCTTCTCCAATGCATGAAAGTGAAAAGTGAAAGTGAAGTTGCTCAGTCGTATCCAACTCTTAGCGACCCCATGGACTGCAGCCCACCAGGCTCCTCTGTCCATAGGATTTTCCAGGCAAGAGTAGTGGAGTAGGGGCCGTTTCTACATGCTTAGCCTCCCCCATTATCAACATCCCCACCACAGTGGTGTATTTGTTACAACTGATGAACCTGCATTGACACATCATAGTCACCCCACGTCCATCGTTTACCTTACAGTCCACTCTTGGAGTTTTCCATTCTGTGGGTTTGTACAAAAATATAAAGACATGTATCTGCTGTTATGGTACCATTCAGACTTTTTAATTGCCCTGATAATTCTCTGTTTAGGCTACTCACCCCTGCCTCACACTCCAGCCCCTGGCAACCACTGATCTTTTTACTGTCCCGATGGTTTTAGATTTTCCAGAATGTCATATAGAAAATAGCCTTTTAGATTGGCTACTTTCTCTAAGTAATATTCACTTAAAGTTCCTCCGTGTTTTTCATGGCTTGATAGCTCATTTCTTTTAAGTTCTGAATAATGTCCTATCATCTTGATATACAGCTTCCCAGGTGGCTCAGTGGTGAAGAACCCGCCTGCCAATGCAGGAGACATAAGAGACGTGGGTTTGATCCCTGGGTTGGGAAGTTCCCCTGGAGAAGGGCGTGACAACCCACTCCAGTATTCTTGCCTGAGGAATCCCATGGACAGAGGAGCCTAGAAAGCTACAATCCACGGGGTGGCAAAGAGTCGGATCAACCGAGAGACTGAGCACACAGGCACGCGGGCATGTCTGGGTATACTACAGCTCATTCACCGACCTACTGAAGGACACCTTGGCTGTTTCCAAGCTTGACAATTATGAATAAAGCCGCCAATGACATCTGTGTGTAGGTTTTTGTGCGGCCAGTAATTAGGTTTTAGATTTTTAGGTAAGTATCAAGGAGCCTGATTTCTGGGTTGTATGGCAAAAGAACGCTTCATTTTGTAAGAAACTGTAAACTGTCTTCCCAAGTACCATTTTGCATTCCTCCAGGAATGAATGAGAATTCGTGTTGCTCCACATTCTCTTCAGCATTTGATGATGTCAGTGTTCTGGATTTTGGACATTCTAATGTGGGCAGTGGTACAGTGGCTCAGACGGTGAAGAATCTGCTAGCAGTACAGGGAACCCAGGTTACATCCTTGGGTCAGGAAGATCCCCTGGAGGAGGAAATGGCACCCCACTCCAGTATTCTTGCCTGGAGAATCCCATGGACAGAGGAGCCTGGGGGACTATAGCTACAGGGGTTGCAAACAGTTGGACACAACTGAGTGACTAACACTTTCACTGCAGTGGTATTTCGTTGTTTTAATTTGCATTTTCCTGCTGACACATGACACAGAGCATCTTTTGATATGCTTACTTGCCATCTTTCTGCTTTCTTTGGTGAGCTATCTAACAGCTATTTGACTCACTTTATTATCAAGTTGTTTATTTCTTTTCATTGAGTTTTAATAGTCCTTTGTATAGTTTGGATAACAGTTTTTCAGCAGATATTTTTTTGCTAATACTTTCTTCCAGTCTGTGATGTGGCTTCTCATTTTCTTGAAATTGTCTTTCACAGGAAAGGAGATTTTAATTTTAATGACATTCACCTTATCAAGAATTTCTTTCATGCATCATGCCTACAGTGTTGTAACTAAAAAGTCATCACTACACCTGAGGTCTTCATCTGTGTTTTCTTCTAGGAGTTGTATAGTTTTACATTTAAGTCCATTGTGAATTTTTTTTTCATGCTGCATATTTTTAAATTAAAAAAATCTGGTATGCAACAGGCAAACTTAAGCTCTAGAAATAGCTACCTGTGTAACTAATTATGCGGCTTTTTGAGATTTAAGAAGCCCAGTACCATGAGGGTAGTAAAATCATTTTTGCGTCATCTCAGTGAGAGAAGCTACAAGTGGCCCATTCTTGCTGCAGATACTCACCCATTCAGTTTTGCTGTTTCTGTCCCTCTAGGTTGTGTGAATGTGAGTTCTGGATGCAGTGTAGGTTTCCTGTCAGTGTTCTTTTCTTTTCTCCATTATTGCATTACTACACTTCCCTGGTGGCTCAGACGGTAAAGCGTCTGTCTACAGTGCGGGAGACCTGGGTTTGATCCCTGGGTCGGGAAGATCCGCTGGAGAAGGAAATGGCAATCCACTCCAGTGCTATTGCCTGGAAAATCCCATGGACAGAGGAGCCTGATAGGTTACAGTCCATGGGATCGCAAAGAGTAGGACACGACTGAGCGACTTCACTTACACTTTTCATGAATTTGTACATTACTGCAATTGTGCATTTTGTCACAAAACTTTTGCTTTAATTCCCTGAGGTGTTAAGTACCTTCATTTGCTCATATCAAAATTGTCTTAATGGAGCAGATTCCAAGCATTTGGGTTGACCATAATTGCTTGTTTTAAGCTCTAAGCTGTATTTGCTTTCCATGGAGAAAATAGTTTAATAGCACCAAAGCTGCTGGAGTAGTGTTCGCTGGGGAAAATTCATGAGCCCATGGGCAGCAGCAGATGTAAAGGTTCCTTGCTGCTGTTCACACTATTGAGGCAGGTCACAGAGACCTGATAGGGCAAGATGTTAGATTTCAGGAGAGTGAAACTGACGCCTGGGCCATGTGGCTTAAAGCATCATGATTAGGGAAGTACTTGCCTTTCTCCTGATGTGATCAGGGGGCCAGGGTCCCAAACTTATGGTTGTAGCTATACAATATAATAAACTAGTGATATAATCCTGGCAGGTCCCAGATAGGGTGGTTTAGTAAGCCGAATAATGGCCTTCTCAGAGTTGTCCTTGTTCTCATCCCTGGATCCTGTGATTACATTACATGGCAAGTGAGAATTGTTGGTGTTGTTTAGTCACTAAGACATTTTGGGCTCTTTGCAACCCCATGGACTGCAGCATGCTAGGCTTCCCTGTCCTTCACAATCTCCCAGAGTTTGGTCAAACTCACATCTGTTGGGTTGGTAATGCCATCCAACCATCTCATCCCCTGTTGTCCCCTTCTCCTGCCCTCAATCTTTTCCAGCATCAAGGGCTTTGCCAATGAATTGGTTCTTCAAATCAGGTGGCCAAAGTATTGGAGCTTTTAGCTTTAGCATCAGTCCTTCCAATAAATATTCAGGGTTGATTTTCTTTAGGATTGACTGGTTTGATCTCCTTGCAGTACACTAGACTCTCAAGAGTGAGAATTAAGTTTTTATTTATGTTATTTATTTGGCTGTATTGAGTCTTAGTTGTGGTATGCTGACCCTTAGTTGTGGCAAATGGGATCAAGTTCTCTGCCTAGGGTTTGAACCCAGGCACCCCTGCACTGGGAGCAGAGAGTCTTAGTTACTGAACCACTGGGGAAGTCCTGAGAATTAAGGTGATGGAATTAAGTTTGCAATTTGACCTTAAAATTAAACTAAATTTTTCAGAGGGACCCAATTTGATCAAAAGGGTTGTTTTAATGTAAAAAAGGGAAGTAAGAAAGTTAGTATCAGAGTATAACTCAGTGTGAAAAAGACTAGACTGGCCATCACTGGCTTTGCATATAGAAAAAGGCCATGAGCGAACAAATTCTAGAAGTTGGAAAATGTGGGAAAATCGATTCTCCGTTAGAGCTTTCTAAAGGAACGCAGCTCTGCTGACCCATTTTACAATTCTGCTTTTCAGAACCATTACTGGGCAATCTGTATTGCTTTAAGGCATTCAGCTTGTGAGGGTCTGTTACAACAGCACAGGAAACTAATACAGCAGGAGTTGTTGGGTCTAAGTGTCATACTTGCCAGGACTGATGGTCTTAGATGGCTGGTTTGTAGCCACTTGTCACATAGCTTCACAAAGGCCAGGTCTTTCTCCTTGCAGGTGGCCATTCTTGGGCAAGTTAACCCTTATCTTACCTCTCACTAATATTTCTAATTCAAATGTAAAACTACATGGTATTACTTTACTTTGATGTCACAACTGTATCTCTTCTCTTCCACCCCAAGTATCCCGGCTTCCAACAACATCAGCCTCACTGCTTATCCTGCTACACACAAGGGCATCCCTGGTGACAGGGAGAAACACCTGGGTTCCAGGAGAGGGTTGACTGTTTCTCTTCAGCCTCTTGTTTTTAGTGTCTGTCTACCATCTGATGTACCAAGTATAGTATTTCTGAGTCTTACCAGCAGACCAGCAGGCATCTCCCACTGGTACGGTCTCTCTGTGTGTGTTTTGGGCTGCACCTTCTTATGTTGTGCATCATCAGTATATTCCTTCTGCTCTGTGCCTCCCAGAGAGCTATTGAATTCCTGATTTACTGATAGTCATCTTCCTGTTCTCTCTGCAGTGGCTTTACTGTGCTGCCCGTGCAGGAGAAATGGATTTGCTCCCTGGGTCAGGAAGATCCCCTGGAGAAGGAAATGGGAACCTACTCCAGTATTCTTGCCTGGGAAATCCTATGGACAGAGGAGCCTGGTGGGCTACAGTCTGTGGGCTTGCAGAAAGAGTTGGACACAACTTAGTGACTAAACAGCAAACAGACAGGGCCTTAGGAGACAGAGAAAATTAATATACTCAACTGCACCTTGAACCCAGAGCCTTATGAAGCTTTACTCTCCTTATCACCCAGCCCATAGTTTACTAGATGAGTCAGCTTTAGTTGCATATGTTTTTAGAATTGTTTTTTTCAGTATTTCTTCTGAAAGAAAACCCACTTTTAAAGCGAAAACCTCATTTGTTTATATCTTGTTTTGAAAGACATTCAGCACCCATTTTATCTCATTTCTGTCTTCAAGAGATCCTTACTGTTTCTGTCCAAGCCTTCCTGAATTTCCTGCATGTCTATATTAATTCATATTTTTATATTGCATTATTTCAACATAAATTTCAGAGAGATTTGTGGTGGGGAGAAAAGGAAATGTGTATGCTTAGTTAACCATCTTCAACTTGAAGGCAGAACTTTAAAGTTTTTAAATGATATAATTCAATAGCCTTTTCTCTTTTCATAAAAGTCTTATAGCCTATAAATCTGAAAGCTTTCAGAAAAAGCAGCCTAAAAGTGCATTATGAACAAACGTTTAGAGTTCCTAGTTAACTTCTCTTTAAAAATATTTGATCCTGAAAGCATAATCAAAGACTTCTTATCAATTGCATTCTATTTTTGACTTATTTTCTTCTCACAAGATATATATTCTTATCTGTCCCTTCCTCTTTTGGTTGAGTAACTCCTTCATACTGTATGATTTAAAACCTTCCCATCTTTCTTTGAAATTTTACTGTATTTTAAGTTCTTTTACATGAATCTTCTGCAAAAGACCGCTGATAATATTAGGTGAACCAGAAGCCACTGAAATTATAAGAAATATTCTGTGTATTATGTTATTTAAGCTGAAAGAAAAATCTGGTATTTTGCTGAATATTCTCAAATCTGTATACATCCATGAATTAATCCTGTAAGAGATTTTTGAATGCATACAATTGGCCAGACATGTTTTAGGCTCTAAAAGTGACCAAGTGGTGACTAAGACAGAAAAATCATGATGCCTACATTCTGATAGGAAACAGTCAATAAGATCAACAGGTAAAAGACATGTGTACTAATGCTCTTAGAGAAGTGGAGCCAGTAAGACATATTAATATAAAGTGATTTATTTTAAAGAATTGGCTCATGCAATTATGGAAGCTGGCAAGACTCTAGATCTGCAGAGTGTGCTGACAAGTTGGAGACCCAGGAATCTCGTTCTAGTTTGGATCCTAAGGCCTGAGAACTAGGAGAGCCAAAGACATAGTTCCATTGCAAAAGCTGGCAGGTCTGAGACTCAGGAAAAGCCTGTGTTTCAGTCTGAGTTTGAAAGTAAGAAAAATGTTCCTACTCCAAGATGGTCAAGCAGAAGGAGTCCCTTTCTGTGCAGGAGGATCCGTCTTCTGTCTGGCCTTCTATTAACTGGACAAATCCCACCCGTATTAGGGAGTACTCTGCTTTTTTCAGTCTACCTATTAAAATGAAAGTGTTATTCTCTCAGTTGTGTCCAACTCTTTCTGACTCTATGGACTGTAACCCTCCTGGCTCCTTTGTCCATGGAATTCTTCAGGCAAGAATACCAGAGTGGGTTGACATTCCCTTCTCCGAGAGATCTTCTGGACCCAGGGATTGAACCTGGGTCTCCTGCATTACAGGCAGATTCTTTGCTGTCTGAGCCACCAGGGAAATCCTTATTAAAATGGGAATCTTGAAAATAAAAACAAGTTAGAGATGAAACTGACCCTGTGACTTAGAGCATATTCTACCCCTGCAGTCATAATGTATACTCAGGGAACTGACTATGGCTTCGTGGAGATTCATACTGAAAGACTGCAGCACAAATGTGACTGTGGAAGGCCCTGGAACTGTGTTTGTTTAAAGCATTCAAGTCTGATGGGCTGTGGTATGCAGTGTCTCTTGAAGTGAATGGAAACTGTACCATTTCGGTTCTAGACCAAGTTCACCCTGCAACAGGCACAGACACAGGGGCTCTGCAAACCTTAAACCTGGAGAGTCAACCATGTGTTTTTTGGTGGTTATATCTGCCAGCAAGGCATAAGGCATGGGAGATCCCTAAGTTAGTAGTGATTTCAGGGGTTGAATGAATTCCACTTATTTGAATGGGTAGGAGATCCCTTTCAGTAGCAAACCAAGAAGCTAGGTACACATTGAATAATCAGTGGATGTATAATCTCTTGGGTGCTTATGAACAGCTATAGAAAGAAGAGTACTTAAGTAATACTTGCCAGGATGGAAGCGTTTGCAATTCATCACTTACTGGAGGTTTTTATCACAAATACAGTGCCTTAGACTTAGGGGCATATTGTGAGGTGAGCATCAACCTGTGTTCCTCCCATCCATGCCTTTATGGTGGTACAGGCATTGTGGGCAATGGACTTAGTTTGCCAATGTAGACAATTATATACTGGTCAGAGGTGCCAGCTTAGCCCATGCTGCAAAGATAAACCCTGTGAAAATGGTGGAACATGTTTTGACAGTTTGGATGGTACTGTTTTGTCCGTGTGATTCAGGTTTTAGGGGAGAAAGGTGTCAGAGTGACATTGATGAATGTGCTGGAAACTTCTGCTATAACTGGGCCCTTTGTGAGAATGCACATGACTCCTATCACTGTACCTGTGCACAGGGCATACGTACAGAGGAAAACACCACTTCAAGACAACATGTATTGTCTCCATGGAATGTTAGATTGGCTGAAAGCATACGGATAGTTTTATAAGGAGAATATTTTCACTGGTGCAGCAAGATGTTTAGAGAGAAGAAATACCAGGCTGAACAGGAAGACAAACTCTTGGGACCAACCACAGCTTTCTTGCGAAGACCTTAGCTTGATTCCAAGCTGAATAAGAACATTGGCTCAGGCATACCACCCCAGGCATTTAACCATCCCATTTCCTACACTCTAACCATTCCACGTGGCTCTTGGAACACTCTTAACTGAAATTCGTTTGAAAGATCTGTTACATTAGAGCATTCTGAATTCTGTATCTTTAGCCCTGAGTCTGTGCAGAGACATGGAAAAGCAGTGGACATCTGTACATTGCCTCAAACTTGTCTTCCTGTCCTCTTTTGAAGGCTCCTGACAATGACTCAATATAGAAACCTAGCAGAGACATCCACCATGATGCTAAAATAGCAGATCTTGAGGCTTGCTCCTCCAAGAAACCTCCAGAGGAAAGACTTTCTCATTCCTACAGTGCCTGCGAAAGCCTGGCAGAAGGGCAGTCCCGTAGCTTCTCTTCATCTGAATCAAGTACTGAGATACATTGGATTGGATGTCGGGTGTTCCTCTGCTAGATACACAAAAATTTCCCAGTTATTGGGAAATGCCACTGATACAGGCTATTATCCTGGAAGTTATGACATTGAAAGCAGTTTTTGTGCCCTCTCTAGAAGTCTTTCACATTCCTAATGAACCATCACCGTGACCTCCAGAATTCAGTGATCAGTTGAGTCCACAGGTTCTTCTAGAGACAGACCTTGCCTATAAATCCATAATAACCTTGATTATAGTTTTATTATGTGTTTATCTCTTTCACTGCACACTATGAAGAGTAGAGACTCTGTTTTATTTATTTGTCTCATGTTTTATTTATTAATCTTGTGGTCTAAGCAAACACCTAGTATATTGCCTGTTTAGAGCATAAGCTTAATATGACTTGATGATTTCAAAATGAATAATCTATCATCCTAGTCAGTTAAGCCAGAAGTCTTAGAGATGCTTGTGGTTCTTAATGCCTCATTAACCCCTATATTGAATTGGCTGTTGACTCCTATTCACTTTCCTGTCCGAGTATTGTTTATATCTGCCACCCACTCTCCATCCTTGCTGTCATCAGTTTGGTTTTCATAATTGTTCACTTGAACCATTTCAAAGCTCTTGCTTCCTCTAGTTCTATTATTCTATGGTCTATTCACCACATGGCCATGAGGATGAGGTTTTAAACATGTATATTTGGTCACATCGTTTCCTGTTAAAATGACTTTGATGACTTATCTGACATACAAGCTTTTTTTCATCATCTGGTCATTTTCCTGTATGTCCTCAGAATATATCTATGCTGAACTACTTGCTCCTTTATATAAATCTGTAAATCTCTATCTTGATCACAGGGCATTGGTAATAGGCTCTCAGAACAGAAGTATTTCTAAGACATGATTCCTGCCCTCATTGAATTCTTGATAGAGTAACGGAGACAGTCATTTTAAATGTTATAAATGTTATGATAAAAATGACTATGGGTAATATAAACACTTGAAAAAATATGTAACCCAGATTGGGGGATAAAATTGTCAGATGCAAACTGGTAGAGGATAGGAGGTAACACGTGGGTTAGCTAAAAGGATAAGCAACAGTTGATCGGGTAAGGAAGAAAAGGTGGCTTTTAAATTTGCAGTTAGAGGTAGCTATGTATGTAGCAAAGGGGAGAAAGTGCTTTGTCAGGGAAAATGGTTGCATGAACCTGTGTGTCTGTGTTGGGGCAGTGATCAGACTGCAGTTAACAGAAGGGACTAGATCAGAAACTACCCTGTATACCCGGTTAGTGATTTGAAAATCCTTTTCAAGGCAGGGAAGAGGTATTGAAAGATGGAAGTGTATGAGTAGCATGCTCATATTCATATTTTAGGAAAATAATTCTGTGATAAATCTAATTAATAGATTGGAGTGGAGCAAGAATGGAGGCAATGGAAGACCTTGGCAATGATCAAACTGGTAAATTATGAGAATTTGAATTAAGTCAATAGTAGGAAATTGGAGAAGCTATACATGTGAAAAGTAGAAATAGTAGTAACTGATGCCTGAGCACATGGGTCAGGGAGAAGGATGAGTCAGGAGTTATTCTTAGGTTTCTGCTTCCAGAGAAGTGATTAAAACACAGGGAATGTAGGAAAAGAGCACTGGGAGGAGGATGGTCACACAGAATAAAGATGCTTATTGGACACCCACATGGAGGCCCACATGCACGATTAGATGCAATGATCTAGAGTCCAGCTCATTAGTTTGCTTTCAGATAAATATTATCTGGAGGCATGTAGGCATTATTTGATGCCATGGAGATTATACAATATCAGATAGGAAAAGTATTAGTGTGGGAAGAGAAGAGATGAGAAAAGAGGTCTTTTCAACCTCAAAAGGTCTGAAAGCTTCAGTACTTAGAGATGACTGAAAGAAGGGCGAAAAGTAGAAGGACAAGGAAGGAGGGACACCACAAAAGAGGCTCAAGAGCCAATTAGGAGAGAGTTCTGTGACAAAGGAGATGCTCTATAGATTTAGTGTGGCAGGTAGTCAAGTCCTAAAGATTTAAACATTTTCTTTTATTTGGGCAACAGGAAAGTCTTTGATAATGTTGATAAGAGCAGAGTCAGAAGAGTGGTGAGGGTAGAAGCTGGCTTGCCACAGGGGTTTGAAGAGCCTATGGGTGTTTATGAATTGGACATGAGTATAGACAACTTTTTCAAGTAGTAAATAGTTTGTTATCGAAGAGAATGATGAAAGGCTGTAGCTATAAGAAACAAAAGGGTCAAAAGCAAGACTTTTTGGACAGACAACGTGATGATGGTATTTATGCTGCTCTTGCTGCTAAGTCACTTCAGTCGTGTCTGAGTCTGTGCAACCCTACGGACTGTAGCCCACCAGGGTCCTCGGTCCATGGGATTCTCCAGGCAAGAAAAGTGGAGTGGGTTGCCATGCTCTTCTCCAGGGGATCTTCCTCACCTAGGGATTGAACCTGCATCTCTTATATCTAATGCTTTGGCAGGTGGGTTATTTACCACTAGCACCACTAAAGATATTTATATGCTGAAGCAAAAGAGAAAGAGTGGGAGCTAGATATATGGTCAAGAAGGGATAACTAATTTAGCAATATCCTTAAAGATGTGGAGGAAAAATTAGATACAGAGATTAGGAAAATTAGCTCAGGAAAATAGCCAGAATTTTTCAGGGAAAATGGTACCTAAAAATAGCAAGGTAATGGCTTAAAAGACCTGGATATGAACATTAAAACTAGTTGAAATAAAGATACATCAAATGTATCTTGTTAAAATCTGAGAAAAAGTCAAAATTTTCTCCTAAATGCAAAGTGGTAAATTAATAGCAAATATAGGAGATCAGCCCTGGGATTTCTTTGGAGGGAATGATACTGAAGCTGAAACTCCAGTACTTTGGCCACCTCATGCGAAGAGTTGACTCACTGGAAAAGACTCTGATGCTGGGAGGGATTGGGGGCAGGAGGAAAAGGGGACGACAGAGGATGAGATGGCTGGATGGCATCACCAACTCAATGGACTTGAGTCTGAGTGAACTCCAGGAG
The DNA here is from genome assembly GCA_917880005.1 of Nanger dama. Classification (NCBI taxonomy): domain Eukaryota; kingdom Metazoa; phylum Chordata; class Mammalia; order Artiodactyla; family Bovidae; genus Nanger; species Nanger dama. The sequence goes on from CAKJTW010000020.1 coordinate 10,603,736, forward strand.
TTGGTGATGGACAGGGAGGCCTAGTGTGCTGCAGTCCATGGGGTCACAAAGAGTCGGACACAACTGAGCGACTGAACTGAACTGAAGTTAAATAATAAAGCTTAAAAGGTCTTAGCTGACTCCCACTCAATTCAAGGTCTTGGCTCAGATGTTGTTTCCTCTGTAAAATGTTCTCTGAACATCTTAGTCAAGGTGGCATCTCTCCTACATGTTTCTGTAGCATCTTTTCCTATAGTTGTTGCCTTTGTGATGCTGAGTAGTAACCGCCTGTTCACTTGCTTATCTTTCAAGTAGATTTTAAACTTTGAATGGACAAGGGCTAGGTTTATCTTTTTGCCATTTTAATTTCAAATAACATTATAGCAGTTGTCATAGTTCAATATGTGTTTGTTGATTGAATATATGAGTTTCATTCTTGATTCTGAGATTTGGATTTATAAATTAAAAATGATTAAAAATAAATATAAGTATAAATAAAATTTAAAACATAAGTATTTTCCTACATATTAAAGACTAGAATAAATAATTGAGTCATATTATAAATTATAAATAAAAAATGAGTAAAAACAACTTTAAAGGTTAGATATAATATTAAATATATAAATTGTGACATATTTATAAATGAGTTAAGCTTTCCAACTGAAATAATAATAATACTTTCATGGAGAACTTAAAAATTCAACAAAATAATGGTGAAATAAAGCAAAACCATCAAAAAAGTTGGTTAATACAAACAAAAAGAAAGCTGGTGTCCAAAGCAAAACCATTGCCATCTTATATTGATAAAGGATAAATTTACATTTTGCTATTCTTTTTCATTGATTTCTACCCCTTTATGTATGCATGATTTTCATTAGTGAGTTGTTGCTGTTGTATTTTAAGTATATTCCAGCAATCATATTCTTTCACTTATAACCATTTAAATTGTGTAGATGATATTAGCAATTTTTGTATCCTATACACAGAAATATGTTCCTAGAATATTAAAATATGATCATGTATTAGAACACAGAAACTCATCATGTTATAAAAAAGCAGAAAGATTACAGAACACAACCTCTGAGCACAATGTTGGACAAATAGAAAATAACAACATAAGCTTGATTTAAAAACCAAATAACTTTGAAATTTAAAAAAATTAGAGGAAAACAAAATTCCAATGATAGGATATTTAAAACAGAATGACAATCAGACTAGTAAGATTGTACTCAAGAATTTTAAATATGTCATTTTTTTTATTAAGTTAGGCAATATAAAGCTTAAACTGGCTGTGTTAATATCAGAAATTAAAAGAGGGCTATATGAGAAATCTGAGAACCTCAGTAGGAGAGGACAAAAATGATTAAAGCAGGAAATTATGAATTTAGAGACCAATTCTAGTATATACATTCCAGACACAGTTATTGAAAGAATAAATTACTGACAAACTTCAAGCAAAACAACAAAAATAAAAACAGCAACAGAAGAGAGACAGAGATATTTGAAATCAAAATGGTCATAACCACTAATTCATGATGTTTTATAGAGGCATTATATAATTCATGATATTATAGAGGTAATGTGTCTCCCCAGATCACTTATAAATATAATTTTAATTAAAATCATAAGATTGTTTTAGGGGTAGATTTGACAAAGTTATTCTAAAGTCATCTTATGATATTAACATTTTCTAAAGTTAAAAAATAAGTAAAATAAACAGCATTTGATTAAACATGCTGATATGTAAAAATTGTTTTAAAAAGTAAGGAGATAATATACACAAAACTGAGGATAGTGGTTACCTCCAGGTGTGTAGGGCTTTCCTAGTAGCTCAGCTGGCAAAGAATCCACCTGCAGTGTAGGAAACCCCAATTTAACTTCTGGGTCGGGAAGATCCCCCTGGAGAAAGCATAGGCTACCTGCCCTAGTATTTTGGGGCTTATTTGGTGGCTCAAACTTTAAAGAATCCACCTACATGTGGGAGACCTGGGTTTGACCCCTGGCTTGGGAAGATCCCCTGGAGAAGGGAATGGCTATCTACTCCAGTATTCTCCATTAGAATCCCCATGGACAGAGGGGCCCCCAAGGTGGGCTACAGTCCATGGGGTTGCAAAGAGTCAGACAGAACTGAACTAATAACACACACGTCATCTTTACTATAATAAAGCTGGAAGGTATGCGTTGAGAGCTGAGGCTAGGTAGCTTTATCATATTCTTCCTGAATAGACAGATTTGCTCACCATGTCTCTGGTCCCTCCATCAGCACTCTAACTTGTCCTGAGATGGAGAGCTAGCTGGAGATCTCCACGAACAGAAAGGTCTGAAGCAGGGGACAAAAGTCACAGATCCACCTGGTAAATCCATCTGTCCTTGGGGAAAATAGAATGAATGGACAGACTCAGGATGAAATGGTTGTTCCATATTTTTTTCTTCCTAGGGAACTGAGCAGAGCCTGCCTCCTCTCAGTAGAAAGATAAGCAGAGTTAGGGTTAGGGTTATGTACGTATGTGTGTACTCAATCATGTCCAACTCTTTGAGACCCATGAACCGGAACTTGCTTGGCTCCTCTGTCCATGGGATTCTCCAGGCGAGAATACTGGATTGGGTTGCCATTTCCTTCTCCAGGGGATCTTCCCCACCCAGGGATCGAACCTGCCTCTCCTGCATTGGCAGGTGGATTCTTTACCAGTGTGCGACCTGGGAAGGGTCAGGGTTAGAAGGTTGACACAGATTCTTTGCTTGAGCAAGCTTTACTCATCTGCCTAGGCCCATCCATGCCTTTCCTTGTAAAACCTAGTTTTAGGAAGAGCTTTGCTAAGTCAGTTTAACGAGAAACCTGCACCCCTGATGCCCGATCACCTTCAATCTCTGATCAGGTTCCTCAACCCCAATCCAATCCTGCAGGTGATGTTTTCTCATCGTATCCTGAGCAAAGGATTCCGTCCAGTCAGTTTAGCCAAATGCCCTACCATTGTTTCCTCTTAGTAATTTTTTATCCACTGACCCTCACCCTGCTCTTTGGCTATAAATTCCCACCTGCCCATGCTGTATTCAGAGTTCAGCCCAGATCTCTCTCCAGCTGTAAGATTCCATGGCATGGTCCCTACACCCTACATTGATCCTGAATAAAGGCTGTAGTACCACCTTTAACAAGTGCTGTTGAATATGTTTTCCATTAACAGGGTTACCCCAACATTATCTGGAGGGTTTTCTGCTTCAGATCTCAATTATGACAGTCTCTCTTTACCCAGACTCCATCATTTGCAAACTGAGTTGAAAAAAACTCAGTTGTTTTCCGATTGCTTTAATCTCTCTCTTCTGCCTTCCCAGTGTCTTCCCTCTCCTCCGTGACACTTATTCAGTCTGTAGCCATGTGATTATGTCACCAGTCCCTAAGTTTTCACACAATAGTTCTTTGATAATACTGTTTAGATTCTCAAACTTGCCATCTTCTCATGCTATTCTTTTAAAAATAAGTTTGAGCCTTTTTCCAATCGTTCTAAATAATTTGAAGCACTTGGGAATGCTCTCCCTTTACGGTGTATATATTTCCTTCTTTCTCTTTCTCACACTTTTCTTTCCTCCCTCCCCCTTCCCTTTCTTTCTGTCTGTGTGTAGCTTGCATGCTTGCCATGTGTGTTAGGTTGCTTTAGGTGTGTCTGACTCTTTGTGACCCTATGGACTATAGCTCACCAGGCTCCTCTGTCTGAGGATTCTCCATGCAGGAATACTGGAGTGGATTGCCATGCCCTCCTCCAGAAGATCTTTCCGACCCATGAGTCAAACCCGCATCTCAGGTCTCCTGCATTGGCAGGCGGGTTCTTTACCATTAGTGCCACCTGGGAAGCCCTAGGTTGTGTATATTTCCTTCTTTCTCTTTCTCAGTCCTTTCTTTCCTCCCTCCCTCCCTCCCTCCCTTTTGTTCTGTCTCCATATAGCTTGCATTCTTTCCATGTCACTCCATTTTTCTAGCTTTACTCATGCTTGGAGGCTCTGCCTGGAAACTTAATGTGATCTGAGTGTGGGAAGATTCTTACCTCCCATTCCACCGCACTTTTGACTTATTTCCTGACTCCACTGCTTCACAGTTTGAGTGCTGAAAAATTTTAAATTGTATTTATTTTTAACTAAAGGATAATTTCTTTACAACACTGTGTTGGTTTCTGCCATATATCAGCAGGAATCAGTCGTAGGAATAGCCATGCCCCTCTGTCTTGGACCTCCCTCCCACTCGCCATCCCATCCCACTCCTCTAGGTTGTCACAGAGAACCTGTTTGAGCTTCCTGCATCATACAGCAAATTCCCATTGGCTATCTATTTTACATAGGGCAGTGAATATGTTGGAGAAGGGCACGGCAACCCACTCCAGTATTCTTGCCTGGAGAATCCCTTGGACAGAGGACCCTGTTGGGCTATAGTCCATAGGACTGCAAAGAGGTGGACATGACTGAAGCAACTTAGCATATGTTTCCATGCTACTCTCTTCATTTGTCCCACCCTCTTGAATGGCGAATTTTTGGTGATCCATCTACTTTTGTAGCACTAAAGCACAGTGGTGCCCCAGAGGAAGAATTTGGGTAAAGGGATGTGCCATCGTTATTGAAGACCTGAGTTCTGTTGTCTCTTCCAAGATTGTGTAAACTAATGAAGTCACTTCAAGATCCACTCTACTTAGTTGGGGGTTATATTCTATTCCTGCAGGGACAATGCATTTGCATTTTAGATGGAATCCCCAATTTGGTATGTATAACATTTCATGCAAAGATGGGCTCGATAAAGGACAGAAATGGTATGGACCTAACAGAAGCAGAAGATATTAAGAAGAGGTGGCAAGAACACACAGAAGAACTGTACAAAAAGATCTTCACTACCCAGATAATCATGATGGTGTGATCACTAATCTAGAGCCAGACATCTTGGAATATGAAGTCAAGTGGGCCTTAGAAAGCATCACTACGAACAAAGCTAGTGGAGGAGATGGAATTCCAGTGGAGCTGTTTCAAATCCTGAAAGATGATGCTGTGAAAGCGCTGCACTCAATATGCCAGCAAATTTGGAAAACTCAGCAGTGGCCACAGGACTGGAAAAGGTCAGTTTTCATTCCAATTCCAAAGAAAGGCAATACCAAAGAATGCTCAAACTACCGCACAATTGCACTCATCTCACATGCTAGTAAAGTAATGCTCAAAATTCTCCAAGCCAGGCTTCAGCAATACGTGAACCATGAACTCCCTAATGTTCAAGCTGGTTTTAGAAAAGGCAGAGGAACCAGAGATCAAATTGCCAACATCCGCTGGATCATGGAAAAAGCAAGAGAGTTCCAGAAAAACATCTATTTCTGCTTGATTGACTATGCCAAAGACTTTGACTGTGTGGATCACAATGAACTGTGGAAAATTCTGAAAGAGATGGGAATACCAGACCACCTAACCGGCTTCTTGAGAAATCTGTATGCAGGTCAGGAAGAAACAGTTAGAACTGGACATGGAACAACAGACTGGTTGAAAATAGGAAAAGGAGTACGTCAAGGCTGTATATTGTCACCCTGCTTATTTAACTTCTATGCAGAGTACATCATGAGAAACGCTGGACTGGAAGAAACACAAGCTGGAATCAAGATTGCTGGGAAAAATATCAATAACCTCAGATACGCAGATGACACCACCCTTATGGCAGAAAGTGAAGAGGAGCTAAAAAGCCTCTTGATAAAAGTGAAAGAGGAGAGTGAAAAAGTTGGCTTAAAGCTCAACATTCAGAAAACAAAGATCATGGCATCCAGTCCCATCACTTCGTGGGAAATAGATGGGGAAACAGTGGAAACAGTGTCAGACTTTATTTTTTTTTTGGCTCCAAAATCACTGCAGATGGTGACTGCAGCCAATGAAATTAAAAGATGCTTACTCCTTGGAAAAAAAGTTATGACCAACCTAGATAGTATATTCAAAAGCAGACATTACTTTGCTGACTAAGGTCCGTCTAGTCAAGGCTATGGTTTTTCCTGTGGTCATGTATGGATGTGAGAGTTGGACTGTGACGAAGGCTGAGCAACGAAGAATTGATCCTTTTGAACTGTGTTGTTGGAGAAGACTCTTGAGAGTCCCTTGGGCTACGAGAAGATCCAACCAGTCCATTCTGGAAGGAGCTCAGCCCTGGGATTTCTTTGGAAGGAATGATGCTAAAGCTGAAACTCCAGTACTTCGACCACCTCATGCGAAGAGTTGACTCATCGGAAAAGACTCTGATGCTGGGAGCGATTGGGGGCAGGAGGAGAAGGGGACGACAGAGGATGAGATGGCTGGATGGCATCACGGACTCGATGGAAGTGAGTCTGAGTGAACTCCGAGAGATGGTAATGAGCAGGGAGGCCTGGCGTGCTGCAGTTCATGGGGTCGCAAAGAGTCGGACACGACTGAGCAACTGAACTGAACTGAACTGAACTGAACTCTTGATCTTATCCCTTGTTTTTTTTTTTCTTTTTCTTTTTTTTTTACCAGTTTCTCTCTACAAATAGTATTTTAGAGTTAGAGAGGCTTCTCTGGTGGCTCAGTGATAAAGAACCCACCTGCCTATCCCTGGGTTGGGAAGATCCCCTGGAGAAGGAAATAGCAGCCTGCTCCAGTATTCTTGCCTGCAGAATCCCACAGATGGAAGAGCCTGGTGGGTTACACTCAACCAGAATCATAAGAGGGGAAAAATGAGACTTCCAACCCTCTGCACTTAGCTCCTTTGATATGTGGGCTATGGGGGAGGTCTCTTTCCTCCTCTGAAGATGTCTATGTGCTGATCCCTGGAACCCATGCCTATGTTACACAGCACATAGGACTTTGCAGATATAATTAGAGTTACTGACCATAAAGCAGGGCGATTACTTTGGACCAATTTAATCCCATTAACCCTTAAGAGAGAGAACTTTCTCCAGCTGAAGGCAGAAGGGATGAGGCAGAAAGAGAACTCAGCGAGATTCAGAACATGAGGAGGACCTAACAGGAAGTTGCTGCTTTGAAGTGGAGGGGGCAACATGACAGGAATTCAGGCTGAGAGAGACTCCTGGCCAACAGCCAGCAAGGAAACAGAGACCTCAGGCCAGCAGCCCGAATAACTGAATTCTGTCAACAGCCTGGATGAGCTTGGAAACCGACTTGCCCTCAGAGCCTCCAGATAAGAGTCCAGCTTGCCAACAACTTGATCTCAGCCTGTGACACCCGGGCCAGAGGAACCAGCTGAGCTCACCAGACGCCTGACCTACAGAGCTGTGAGATCATAAATCTGTGCGGTGTGAAGCTGCTGAATTTACAGTAATTTGTTATGGAAGCTACAGAAAATGAACACATGGATAGATTAGTTAGAAATGTCATAGTTTTGATGACTAGGCTAGCCTGTGAACAGGATAGGAGGGTCTGGGTTGGGGTTTCCTCTACCCGATTCTGCTTCAGGTTCTTGGGCACCTTTTGGGAAAGAATATCTTTTTAGACTCTGCCTTTTGCGTATTGTTGAACTTATTTTGTTAATTTTGAAGTTGTTGTGGCTTAGTTGTTAAGTCGTGTCTGGCTCTTTGTGACCCCACGGACTGTAGCAAGCCAGGCTCCTCTGTCTTCCACTATCTCCCAGAGTTTGAAGTACATGTGCTTTAAATCATGTGGTTTTGGAAGAGAGCAAATCAGAGTAGCTTCATTCAACCATCTGAACTCAAGAAATCTCTTGCTCAAGCCATCATGTATGAGAGTGAAGGAGCATTCCATGAGTCTAGAATCAAAGCATTTGTGAAAATAAAGGCTATTTGAAAAGAAAATAAATTATACATACATATCTGTGTGTGATAGTTAATGTTCTGTGTCAACTTGACTGGGCCAGGGGTGGCCAGAAATTTGGTTAAACATTATTTCTGGGTGTGTCTGTGGAGGTGTTTCCAGAAGAGAGTAACACTTAAATTCACAGACTGAGTTAAGCAGATTTGGGTGGGCATCACTCAAGCTGATGAGGGCTGAGTAGACTAAGAATCCACCTGCAATGTGGGAGACCTGGGTTCCAATCCCTGGGTTGGGAAGATCTCCTGGAGGAGGGCATGGCAACCCACTTCAATATTCTTGCCTGGAGAATCCCCATAGACAGAGGAGCCTGGCAGGCTACAGTCCGTAGGGTTGCGAGGAGTTGGACATGACTGAGCAGCGAAGCACAGTACAGAGGAGACTGAAAGCTGGGGTAAGGAATGGCTCACTCTCCTGCCTGACTGCATGAGCTTAGACACTTATCTCTGCCCTTGGACTGGGACTTATACCACTGGTTCTCCTGGTTTCCTGGGTCTTTGGACTCTGAGTGGAACTACACTACTGGCTTTCTTGGGTCTCCAGCCTACAGACAAACCATAGGACTTTTAGCCTCCATAGTGCACAATATGCCCCGATGCCTTATGATAAGCCTATATCTCTATCTGTCTATCTATCTCTCTATCATCTCTTTCCTAGTGGTCCTGTTTCTCTGGAGAACCCTGACTAATTCAGAGTATGTGTATATTTATATGTATGCACACCTATGATGTAATAGACTTTCATTTTATTCATATATTAAAGTTGAAAGTATAAATTATAAAATTTTTAATTCTTTCTGCTGGAAAACAAATGTATAAAAGGTAGTATCATTTTAACTTTGAAGAGAATATCAATAGTAACCCCAAACAACTCATTTGGTTGGAAAAATCAAAATTGGAATACAAGAATCAGTTTCTTGAAAAGACCTAGATTTTTATTGTTTTGTGTTTTAGGATTTTCCTTCCACAGACACTTGCCAGGAGCCCATCACGTGTCAGTACTAGATGTTGAGGTGTGAACGAACAATGAACAAGATAGATATTATCCCTGACTTCCCTGGTGGCTCAGACGGTAAAGCGTCTGCCTACAATGTGGGAGACCCAGGTTTGATCTCTGGGTCGGGAAGATCCCTTGGAGAAGGAAATGGCAACCCACTCCAGAATTCTTGCCTGGAGAATCCTGTGGATAGAGGAGCCTGATGGGCTGCAGTTCGTGGGGGTCATAAAGAGCTGGGCACGACTTCACTTTCACTTTTACTTTAGCCTAGGAGAGAAGTTTTGGCCCAGTTAAATCAGCAAGGGAAGAATTCGTATTGATATGAATATGGTTGACTGAAGCACTCTTCTGTACTAGTGGGCTGCACCAGTGTTCCTGATTTAGGGTGGCCTGGGTGTCTATGTGAATATGCAGTAGAGGATCAAATTCAATCCGATAAAGATTTCTTTGATGAAACCTGCAGGGTAAATGGTAATTAGAAGCTAACTAGTCAATAGGGAAGGCCTGAAGAGCCTGCCAGGCAGAGGCAGCAGCAAGCTTGAGGACCTAGGAGGTGGAGAGCCTGGTAAGGTGGTATGACTGGCAGGTGTTTTGTATAGTGGGAGGAAGGGAGTGGAATGAGGTTGGCTTAATTACTGGATAAAAGATCAGCAGCTATCATTTCAGTTCAGTCACTCAGTCGTGTCCACCTCTGTGACTCCATGGACTGCAGCACACCAGGCCTCCCTGTTCATCACCAACTCCCGGAGTTTCTCAAACTCGTGTCTGTTGAGTCGGTGATGCCAGCCAACCATCTCATTCTCTGTCGTCCCCTTCTCCTCCCACCTTCAATCTTTCTCAGCGTCAGGGTCTTTTCAAATAAGTCAGTTATATTGTCACCTTGCTTATTTAACTTATATGCAGAGTATAGCATGAGAAATGCTGGGCTGGATGAAGCACAAGCTGGAATCAAGATTGCCAGGAGAAATATCAGTAACCTCAGATATACAGATGACATCACCCTTATGGCAGAAAGTGCAGAAGAACTAAAGAGCCTCTTGATGGAAATGAAAGAGGAGAGTGAAAAAGTTGGCTTAAAACTCAACATTCAGAAAACTAAGATAATGGCATCTGGTCCCATCACTTTGGGGAACAGTGGAAACAGTGACAGACTTAATATTTTTGGTCTCCAAAATCACTGCAGATGGTGATTGCAGCCATGAAATTAAAAGGTACTTGCTCCTTGGAAAAAAAGTTATGATTAACCTAGACAGTATATTAAAAATCAGAGACATTACTTTGCCAACAAAGGTTCATCTAGTCAAGGCTATGGTTTTTCCATTAGTCATGTATGGATGTGAGAGTTGGACTATAAAGAAAGCTGAGAGCCGAAGAATTGATGCTTTTGAAATGTGATATTGGAGAAGAGTCTTGCGAGTCCCTTAGACTGCAAGGAGATCCAACCAGTTCATCCTAAAGGAAATCAATTCTGAATATCCATTGGAAAGACTGATGCTGAAGCTGAAACTCTGACACTTTGGCCACCTGATTCAAAGGACTGATTCAGCAGCTATAATGTGATACATTTTATTAGTCTTGATCAGCTACCAAAATAACTTGGGAAACTAGGAAATAGATCTGATTTCAATTTTTTCCAGTTTTGTTGAGATATAACTGACATAGAACATTGTGTAAGTTTAAGGTATAATATGTAGTGACTTTATATATGTATATATTGCAAAATGATTACCATGAAAAGCTTAGTTAACACATCTATCACCTCATCTAGTTACAATTTTTTTTGTGTGTGTGGTGAGAAATTTCAAAATCTACTCCTCTAACAATTTTCAAATATATAATAGAGTGTTGTTAACTATGGTCACCATGCCGTAGGTTGCATCCCCAGAACTTATTCATGTTATAATTAGAACTTTATACCCTTTGACTACCTTCATTCATTTCCCCTACCTACCACCCTTCACCTCTGGCAACCACCAATCTCTTCTCTGTTTCTACGAGAATCATAGAAGAGCCCACACATAAGTGAGATCACACCATATTTTCTTTCTCTGTTTGACTTATTTCACTTAGCTTAGTGCCCTCAAGGTTCATCCATGTTATTACAAATAGCAAAACTTCTTTTTTTATTTTACAGCTGAATAATATTCTTTTGGAGATATAGATTATTTATCAATATTTTCTTCATTCATTTACCAATAGACACTTAGGTTGTTTCCGTGTCTTGGCTATTGTAAATAATGCTACAGTGAACACAAGAGTGTAGATATCTCTTCAAGCCAGTTATTTAATTTTGTTCAGGTATATACTCAGAAGTGGAAGTGCGGGATCACATGATAGTTCTATTTTGAAAATTTTGAGGAACCTCCATGCTGTTTTCCATGGTGGTTGTACCAATTTATCTTCCTACGAACAGTTCCCTTTTCTCCCTGTCCTTCTCAAACTTGCGATTTCTTGTCTATCTGATGATAGCCATTCTAACAGGTATACTGCTACTGCTGCTGCTAAGTCGCTTCAGTCGTGTCCGACTCTGTGCGACCCCATAGATAGCAGCCCACCAAGCTTCCCCCGTCCCTGGGATTCTCCAGGCAAGAACACTGGAGTGGGTTGCCATTTCCTTCTCCAATGCATCAAAGTGAAAAGTGTAAGTGAGGTTGCTAGTCGTGTCCGACTCTTTGAGACCCCATGGACTGCAGCCTATCAGGGTCCTCCGTCCATGGGATTTTCCAGGCAAGAGTATTAGAGTGGAGTGCCATCGCCTTCTGTGCTAATAAGTATGAGGTTATAGCTTATTGTGATTTTGATGTGCATTTCCCTGATGACTAGTAATGTTGAGCACCTCTCCATGTATTTGTTTAAGCCTGATTTTTAATACATTATCTTCACTAGACAGGTTTTATCCACACTCCATAGAATGGGAAGGTTGAGGGAAAATGAGATTGAGTCTATGGATCAATTGTTATTATCATGTTGTGTGGCTGGTGACTCTTATTTTTGATGGACCCCAGAGTATGGTTGGAGAAGGAAATGGCAACCCACTCTAGTACTCTTGCCTGGAGAATCCCAGGGATGGAGGAGCCTGGTGGGCTGCTGGCTATGAGGTCGCACAGAGTCAGACACGACTGAAGTGACTTAGCAGCAACAGCAGCAGCAGCAAAATATGGTTACCAATTGGATCATATTCCTTTATTCACTCATTTCTCCTTTTTTTTTTTTTTTTAAAAAAAGCACTTATTGAATATTCTATTTGTCCCCTTTAGTTTATTCTCAATTGTTGGGCACAGATCTGTGTTAGTGTTCCATCACTGTTAACAAATTGCCACAAACTTAGTTGCTTAAAATAACACAAATTTGTTGTCTCATAGCTTTAGAGGTCAGAGTCTGACACAGATCACTGGGCTAAAACCAAGATGTTGGTAAGGCTGCATTCCCTCCCTGAGGTTATGGGGGAATCTGTTTCCTTGCTTCTTCCAGCTTTTAAAGGCTGCCCATATTCGTCAGCTTGAGGGCTCCCTTTTAATTTTCAAAGCCAACAACATAGTGCCTCTCTGACCTTGCTTGCCTCATTACATCTCTTTTTCTGCTTCCCACCTCCATTTTTAAGAACCCTTGTGATGACATTGGGTCTGCACAGATAATCCAGGGAATCTCCTTATTTTAAGGTCAGCTGAACATCAAACTTAATTCCATCAACAACCTTAATTCCCTTTGCCATGTGACGTAATGTATTCACAGGTTCTAGGGATTAGAACGTGGACATCTGTGCCGGTGCCATTTTTCTGTCTACCATGTGATTCCTTGGACTCTGCTTCGTGTCTTTTCTCATTAGCTGATGTGAAAGTTACATAGAATATAAAGGGTGATCTCTTCCTGTGGCCTTCTCCCCGGACCCCATCCTTTCTACACCTCACACACTCTCATCTCTACTTGCCTAGCTGACCCCTGAGTGTGCATGCTAAGTCGCTTCAGTCATGTCTGACTCTATGACCCTATGGACCGTAGCTCACCAGGCCCCTCTGTCCATGGGATTCTCCAGGCAAGAATACTGGAGCGGGTTGCCGTGCCCTCCTCCGGGGGATCTTCCCACTTAGGGATCAAACCCGTGTCTCTGCATCTCCTGCATTTACAGGCAGGTTCTTTACCACTAGTGCCACCTGGGAAGACCAGCTGTCTCCCAGATCTGACATTTTCTGGCTGGCTTTTCCCATCATCCATTATTGACTATATTTTTTTGAGCTCAAGGCACATCTTATAGTTTGTCTTTGGACAAGCTATTCTGTTCTTAATTTGTGAGTTACATGGTTAAAATGTAGAGAGTTAATCATAGCAAGTGATTATAATAAGCCTTCTTTTGGTTTCCCACTATGAGTAAGAGAAACTCACCCTTCTGCTTGGTGTTATGACGCTCTTATTAAAATTTCAGGGCTAGCTCCTGCATCTCTCTATTTTTCAGTTTTATTTTTCTTCTTTTTTAAACCACAATAAGAACAATGTTAGAAATGGCTTATGAGGAAGCTTGGGTTTCCCTGGTGGTTCAGACAATAAAGAATCTGCAATGTAGAGAAAACCACGTTTGATCCCTGGGTCAGGAAGATCCCTTGGATAAAGGAATGACAACCCACTCTAATATCCTTACCTGGATAATTCTATGGACAGAGGAACTTGTGGTGGTACAGTCCATGGGGTCCCAAAGGATCTGGCAAGTCTGAGTGACTAATACTACTCTTACTATGAGGAAACTTAAACAGCCAGACATTATGAGAAGCAGCGACACAGCTTTAAATTTTTACAGGGTTTGCAAAGTACTTCGAATCAAGAAGATTATTTTTATTTGCATTTAGAGGAAAGGTTAGTAGGGAAAGAATTTTTAAAGAAAAAAAGCCAGTCAAATAAGCCATTACTTAAGTGAAAACAGTGAAGAAGCTTTTAGCTTTCACTTACAAAGATGAAGATTAGGTGAAAATTTCACAAGTCTCAAAAACACACATTGATTTCACAGCTGAAGAATTTTTCAGTGATTTTGGAATGTTTTGTTTTACAATTTAAGTATTTTTTTCCATTCTACTAGAAAACTGGGTTTATAGTAAATGGGGAAAATGACCTAAATGTATTTTCATTTTAGAAAATGATACCAAATTTCTAAAATGGCAATCTGAACAATTTGGTTATAATCCATTGTAATTACAGATAATACTATTTTTCTTTAGTTTTTACTTAATAGGCAAAACAATATTTATTCTTACAAATGAAGTTTTTAAACCTTACATTTATTGTGGACAAAATATGACGTACCTAGAATGTTGACATTTTATTACTATGATAAACCAGTTTCAAGGTTCTCTAAAATAAACAATATTTCAATGAAAAGTGATCAATGAAAAAGTGAGAAAATAACACATACTTTCATGGCTTTTGAAAAATTTCCAGTTTTAAAAACAGGTCAGGCTATCAGTTGGAACATTATACCTACCATAACAAGTTTTAGATGAAAAATGTGGACTTTTAATTTTTTTTTACTTTATTCTTGAGCTAAATTATCTAGCTCTAAGAGTAAGGCCAAGTTTCATATCCAAATCAGGTGGAAGAATAATAATGACTTTCAGTTTATTTTGCCAATAAACAGCAATTTAGAAAAAGGTATGGAAATAATGGAAATAAATGTCTCAACTTGAGCTCTCAGAAACATACCCACGTAATATTGTCCCTCCAGTAAAATAATTCTGTTTAGGGGTGTGGTGCATATATGATTTAGTGAAAGTTTGAAATCCTGTATTTTGTGTCTCTAAAGTATTGGAGAATATTTAGAGCAATCTGTGGTATTCATTTTAGGTTTTCTTCTAAGGATCAAAACTGAACCACCAATTTATGATGAGCTCTTAGGCATTCAGATATATTTGGTTTTCCTTGGTTGGTTCAGTTGAGTGGATGGAATTGCACTGGAATTGCCATTGAGTGGATGGAATTATTATTTGAATCCAAGAATACAATATGGTTTAAAAGCATTTGAGTGAATAAGTCACTTGAGCAATTCCTATTGCTGCTGAAATTCCCAGTCAGCTATTTGTAAAGTAACCTGCCTGCAATATTGGCAACAAATTTGATTAGTAAATATTTGCTCATCTGACAGATCCAATGTGCTTTTCCTTTCTTTTAAAAATGTATTTATTTTATAGTTGAAGGATAATTGCTTTACAGAATTTTGTTGTTTTCTGCCAAACCTCAACGTGAATCAGCCATAGGTATATATATGTCCCCTCCCTCTTGAACTTCCCTCCCATCTTCCTCCCCAATCCACCCTCTAGGTTGATACAGAGGCCCTGTTTGAGTTCCCTGAGTCATACAGAAAAATAAGGAATGCTTCACGAATTTCTGTGTCATCTTTGCACAGGGGCCATGCTAATCTTCTCTGGATCATTCCAATTTTAGTATATGTGCTGGTGAAGTGAGCACCCAATGTGCTTTTGACAAGTATAACATATTAGGAAGAAAAAGACTTTTGTTCAGAAATGTTTCTACCCAGTTTGAAACATAGGCAAGCTTTCTGGGCTCTGGACTGAAAATGCTTAATGTGGTCACTGAATGTATCAGAACTCATCTCAGAGGTCCTAGAGTCATCAGAAATCTGGGAGCAGAGAACAGATAAGATATGATATAAAACGTATAAAAAAGAATATAAAAGGCAGTCCTTTATTTCTTAAAACATTGACATGAATTTTACTTAAAGAGCTGATGTTTGAAAGAGACTCATGGACACAGAAAACAAACTTAGAGCTACCAAAGGGAAAGGTGGGAGGTGAGAGGTATAAATTAGGAGGCTGGGATTAATTTATATACTCTACTATGTACAAAATATGTAAGTAGCATGGACCAACTGTATGGCACAGGGAACTATACTCAGTTAAAGTGATAACCTGTAAGAGAAAAGTACATATGCAGAGTACATAATGAGAAACGCTGGGCTGGAAGAAGCACAAGCTGGAATCAAGATTGCTGGGAGAAATATCAATAACTTCAGATATGCACATGACACCACCCTTATGGCAGAAAGTGAAGAGGAGCTAAAAGCCTCTTGATGAAAGTGAAAGAGGAGAGTGAAAAAGTTGGCTTAAAGCTCAACATTCAGAAAACTAAGATCGTGGCATCTGGTGCCATCACTTCATGGCAAACAGATGGGGAAACAGTGGAAAGAGTGTCCAACTTTGTTTTGGGGGCTCCAAAATCACTTGCAGATGGTGATTGCAGCCATGAAATTAAGAGATGCTTACTCCTTGGAAGGAAAATTATGACCAGCCTAGGTAGCATATTCAAAAGCAGAGACATTACTTTGCCAACTAAGGTACAGACGTCTAGTCAAGGCTATGGTTTTTCCAGCAGTCATGTATGGATGTGAAAGTTGGACTATGAAGAAAACTGAATGCCGAAGAATTGATGCTTTTGAACTATGGTGTTGGAGAAGACTCTTGAGAGTCTCTTGGTCTGCAAGGAGATCCAACCAGACCATTCTAAAGGAGATCAGTCCTGGGTGCTCATTGGAAGGACTGATGTTGAAGCTGAAACTCCAATACTTTGGCCACCTCATGCGAAGAGTTGACTCATTGGAAAAGACTCTGATGCTGGGAGGGATTGGGGGCAGGAGGAGAAGGGAACGACAGAGGATGAGATGGCTGGATGGCATCACCGACTCGATAGACATGAGTTTGGGTGAACTCTGGGAGTTGGTGATTGACTAGGAGGCCTGGCATGCTTCAATTCATGGGGTCACAAATAGTTGGACATGACTGAGCGACTGAACTGAACTGAACTGAACTGAATGTGTAAGAGGAACATAGGCAGCACAGAGAGGGGATTTTTATGTGTGCCTCTATGTTATGCTGTAATAATGAGAAGAATCTAAATCACATTTCCTGTAATGTCCCAAGACTGAATGTTATATGTTTGACTAAAAAAAAAAAAAATGTTGAGAAAAAGAAACCAAGATGTCCTTTATGCTAAGGAATGGGACTTTGAGACATACTTCAGAGAACAATGTGGGTGGGGAATTTTTAAATGAATTATCCACCTGCCACGTATTCAGAAAATTTTTGATCAAGACAGTCCTTTGAGTTTTAGTAACACATGGGATTTCACACTTTCTCTGAGCAATTTGAGTTTCCTTCTCAGAATCTTTTAACAGCTTAGCTTGAATTGTATCGTGTCATAAACTGAAAAATTTATGGCTCAAATGTGAATTTGTTCTTTAAAAAGGTAGGAAAATAATCTTATAAAATTATTTTAATTACATTTTTATTGTGAAGTAAAAATATTGCATAAGGTTTGAAAATTCTTATTAAATGTTGTACTCAACGGAAAAATTCTTAAATAGATAAAATAGATTCTAGTGCACCACTGTTCCATCCATATTTGAGATTATGAATTAAAATCTATATATTATAGAAGATAGATTATCAGAAATTGTATTTTAAAGTTCATTAATCAAAGTGCATCCTATTTGTGTTTCAGAATTTATTCAGAATTGAAAGAAAAACATAGGGCACCAAAGAAATCATTGGTGAAAAATGATTTACTATCAATACAAAAATCAAAATAATAAAAAATTCAATGGATCTTATCCTAGGAAACCTTTTTAAAGAATTAGTCAGTTTTAAGAAGTTAAAGCATAAGATTATAAATTAGTTCTTTTCAATTAATATTAAATAATGTACTTAGTATAAACCAGAGCTTTGTTACATAAAAACCTGGGCTAGTGTAGAATATCATAACTTAAAGGAGAAAATTAGACATTTTTAATATTGCTTCTGTGTATCTCTTTCTAAAATTCTAACTGAAAGGAAGATGCTTTTGTGGGTAGCAGGCAATAATATTGTTAACTTAAATATTTAGAAAAGAGGACTTGGATGTTACTCATGAACAAGTTTGAAAGTGCTTGATCTTACAACAATTAGCATGAGTCAACATGGATTTTTGATCAATCAATCCGATCAAATGAATTGACTTTTTAAAAATGGAAATAACCATAGTCATAGATAATCCCATTCAAGAAAAAAAGAAACCAAACCAAACCAAACAAAACCAAAAACCAAAAATACCACCTGTCTAGACATAATTGCTTTTATAGTTGCTATTTGATTTTAGAATTCCTGGAATATAGTAATAACACCTACTGTATGCTGGGCAGCTACTTTATGCCAGACACTTTTCTAGAAACCTTTCATGACTTCTGATTAAAGTCTCAAAAAGTCATGGGGCCGTTATCCTCATATTACAGATAAAGAAAATGGTGTCTTGGTTTAAAATGGCTTGTCCCAGATTATACTGTAAGTGGCAGAGGTGGAGTTGAGATACGTCTTTTTCTGAAACCTTTGTTTCCTGCATCAACCTTGGACTGCCTCACCCAAGGTCAAAGACAGCACTGGGCCTAGGATGACCAATTCTTTCTGTTGTCCCATGACAGAGGGATTTGGAATGTGGGACTTTCAGAGCTAAGCTTGAGAAAGTCTCGGCAAAGCCTGGTGAATTGTTACTGTATCTGCAGGCATGCTCTTCTGACTAGTGCACACTCAGGAAGGCTGTACTGCTGTGCTAGAAGCTTCCTATTCCTGTTAGATTATCTGCACTGAGGAGGCCATTTCTTTAACCAGCAAGATAAAACCAGAGAGCTACCTGCCAGAATAGCTGGATAACTGTGTTGACCAGCTCTTGACACACAGGGAGAACTGAGCTTGCTATCAATCAACCCCAACTTTTAGCGTAACTTCAGAGCTTTCAGCTAAAATTGGTTCAAGACATATTATCATAAATCTCTAATATAGGACAAAAGGGGGCAAAAGGGATGAAAGCAAAAATTTATAAATTTTAAAAGGAAGTCTAGCATATACTTTTCAAGCACAGTTCACTGAAAGGATCAATTACTAGACAAACTTCAGGCAAAACAAGAACAATAACAGCAACAGGAGAAAGATGTATTTTCATCCTTTGTGTTTAATTCAAAGAGAATCAGGGTGTTCGCTGATTAAAATGCTCTTTCATTTTTCATTTTTATTTTTACTTGAAGTATAAGTTACAATGTTGTGTTAACTTCAGTGCACAGAAAAGTGATTCAGTTATATATGTATATTAGAGTGGGTAGCCATTTCCTTCTCCAGGGGGTCTTCCCAACCCAAGGATCAAAGACGGGTCTCCTGAACTGCAGATAGATTCTTTACCATCTGAGCTACCAAGAAAGTCCATAAATACCATGCATATATTCTTTTCCATTCAGTTTAGTTGCTCAGTCGTGTCTGACTCTTTGCAACCCCATGAACCACAGCACACCAGGCCTCCCTGTCCATCACTAACTCCCAAAGTCCACCCAAACCCATGTCCATTGAGTCGGTGATGCCATCCAGCCATCTCATCCTCTGTCATCCCCTTATCCTCCTGCCCTCAATCTTTCCCAGCATCAGGGTCTTTTCAAATAAGTCACCTCTTCACATCAGGTGGCCAAAGTATTGGAGTTTCAGCTTCAGCATCAGTCCTTTCAATGAACACCCAGGACTGATCTCCTTTAGGATGGACTGGTTGGATCTCCTTGCAGACCAAGGGACTCTCAAGAGTCTTCTCCAACACCACAGTTCAAAAGCATCAATTCTTTGGTGCTCAGGCTTTCTTCACAGTCCCACTCTCACATCCATACATGACTACTGGAAAACCATAGCCTTGACTGGATGGACCTTTGTTGACAAAGTCATGTCTCTTCTTTTTAATATGCTGTCTAGATTGGTCATAGCTTTCCTTCTAAGGAGGCAGGATCTTTTAATTTCATTGCTGAAATCACCATCTGCAGTGATTTGAGAGTCCAGAAAAATAAAGTCAGCCACTGTTTCCATTGTTTCCCCATCTATTTGACATGAAGTGATGGGACCGGATGCCATGATCTTAGTTTTCTGAATGTTGAGCTTTAAGCCAACTTTTTCACTCCTTTCACTTTCATCAAGAGGCCCTTTAGTTCTTCACTTTCTGTTGTTAAAAGATGTTGAGTATAGTTCCTTGTGCTATACAATCGGCCCTTGTTGCTTACTTATTTGATATAAAGTGGTGCTGTGTGCTTAGTCATTCAGTTGTTTCCCACTCTTTGCAGCCCCCTGGAGTGTAGCCTCCCAGGCTCCTCTGTCCATGGGGATTCTCCAGGCAAGAATGCTGGAGTGGGTAGCCTATCCCTTCTCCAGGAGATCTTTCCCACCCAGTAATTGAACTGTGGTCTCCTGTATTGCAGGTGGATTCCCTACCAGCTGAGCTACCAAGGTATGTATATTTTAATCTCAAATTTCTAATTTATCTCTCCCCACCCCCTCACTAGCCCCCTTCCCCTCTGCCCCTACTATCCCCTTTGGTAACCATGAGAATGTTTTCTATGTTTTTGAATTTCTTTGTTCAATAAGTTTAATTGTATCATTTTTTAGATCCCACATATAAATGAAGTATGTTTGTTTTTGACTTCATTTAGTATGAGAATCTCTAGGTTCAACCACGTTGCTGCAAATGACATGATTTCATTCTTTTTATAGTTGAGTAATATTATTGTATAAATATATTGCATCTTCTTTACCCATTCATCTGTCAATGGACATTTAGGTTGCTTCCATGGCTTGGCTGTTGTCAAGAGTGCTGCAGTGAGCATTGGGCTACATGTATCTCTACAAGTTAGGGTTGTTGCTGGATATATGCCAAGCAGTGTGACTGTGATCATATGATATCTCTAGCTTTAGTTTTTTAGGGATCATTCATATTTTTTTTCATAGTGGCCACCAATTTACATTCTCAGCAACAGAATAGGAGGGTTCCTTTCTCTTCACACCCTCTCCAGCATTTATTAGTTGTAGAGTTTTTGATGATAGCCATTCTGACTGGTATGAGATGATACCTCATGCTAATTTTGATTCGCATTTCCCTAATGATGAGAGATATTGAAAATTCTCTCTTTATTAACATAGTGTGTCACTTACAAGTCCTTCATTTTTCTGTTCAGTCTAATACTTTATCTGTGAGTATTCTCATAACTTTTATTTGGGCTTTTTTTCTAATAGGATTGTAAATTTCTTGTTTGTGGAATATATGCTTTTAGGTCAGCATAGTAGATAAAATCATAGACTCTGGGGACAGAATGCTAATTTCAAGCTGTTGACCATGAGCAAAATTACTTAACTTCTCTATTCCTGGTTCCTTCCTCTTTAAAATAGAGACAATAATAGTTCTTCCCATTATAAGGTTGTTGTGGGGAATTAAGTGGGTTATTTTATGTAAAAACTTATGCTAATACCTGCCACAAAGGCTGTGCTAGTTATATTATCAAGATTATTTTATTGGTCTTGGGTGATTCTATGCTGTCTTTGCATTTGGAACAGGAGTCACGGCTGTTGATCTGGCCAGAGATGGGGAGTATTTGACATCTAGCATATCTGAGTTTCACAGTCACTTTTTCTAAGAAATAGGAATGTGTGATTGTTTTCTGCTTTTGATGTACAAATCAATCCTACGGTGGAACCAAAAATATAGCAGTTCTTACTAGGATTCAGAGAACTCGTCATCTTGAATTTGAGGCTGGAATATTCTTCCTCTGGGTAAGTGGAAGAGTCTCCTGATCATACTTCTGCAATCAGTAAAGCAGTTTGCTTTACTCCTGATCATACTCCCTGCCCCCTGCTCTAGTATTCTTGCCTGGAGAACCCCATGGATAGAGGGGTCTGGTGACTACAGTCCATGGGGTCACAAAGTCAGACGTGACTCAGCGACTGAACACACATGCACACATTCCTTTATTCCTTGAATGACAGGGAGCAACTACCCAGAGAGCTGATTATAAGGCTTACTAAATGACCAGAGAGTAAATTGGATATTTGTTGCCAGTTAGCTTTCTGAAAACCACATCTTAAATAGTTATTAATATGCAATAATTGGTAATACATAAATTTATATCTTTTCCCCAGAAACTAGGGAAGGGCTTCTCCTGTAAAGTGAAGTCTATCTGGAACATAGATATGATTCTTGGGGATGAGGCAGCCATTTTGTGACCATCATGATATTAGAAATCTTGGGAGAAAAAAATTACATATGTGGGAAAAGTTTTTTTTTCTTTCTCGTGTATAAGAGTTATTAGCACAGCTATGGCATGTGGGGAAAGTGGATGTGAAGTTCCAGAAACCCAATTGTGGCAGTTACTGAGGGTTTAATGATCTGACCTTCTATCCAGTTTCTGTCTCCTTTGCTTGTCTCTAGGATAGAGACGGAATACAGTGTGCTCAGTATCTCAATGCCCTTGCAGACTGAAGTGGCCATGAACATGATTCGGCCAGTAAGATATAGGCTAAAGTCTATGGGGAGCTGGAAATGATATTTTTAAATAAAGCCTTGCTGGGAGAAAGCTTTTAATCCATTTTCTTCTTTCTCTATAGAACATTGGAATATTGTAAAAATGTCATGATGAAGGTCATTTCCCAAGAACAGCAGGGCAGGCAGAAAGAAGCAACACGGTGGATCTCTTGCTTTGGAACTGGACTACTTACCTCTGACACTGTGAAGTGAAAAAAGAGAAAAGGGAAACCTGATGTATCAGATGGGGTCCTGGAAGATACAAGGGGTGGGCCAAAAGGCTTTAAAATCATTTAATGAAGAGATTCTTTACAGAGTTATGAGAAAGGAGAAAGGAAATATGTCAGTCTATGTCTTCATAGACTGTCTCTATGTCTTCAGAGAAATAGAATCAACAGATATTCTTCCTTTTCCCTCCCTTTCCCTTTTCCCCTCCTCCCTTTCTTTCTTTTCTCTCTTGCTCCCCCTCTCTTCTCTCTTTCAATTGGTTTCTGTGATTGTGGGAGTTGACAAGTTCACAGTCTACAGAGTCAATATCTCAGGTTGAGTTTGAAGGCTGGCAGGCTGCTTTCAGAGAACCAATGTTCTGGTTCATGGGCCATCAGGCAGGACAGTTCTCTCTTACTTAGAGGAGAATCAGTCTTTTTGAACTATTCAGACCTTCAAATAATTGGGTAAGGCCCATCCACTTTTGGGAGAGCAATCTGCTTTACTCAGTCTGCTACTGAAAGGTGTGTGGGGTCCGGTTACTGGGCACTCAACAGCCAAAAACCAGCCAGGTTGGTAGAAAGGAAAGTTTCCTTTATCTCAGATGCTGGCAGCTGGACGGAAGTGAGGGGATGAGGGCAAAAGTCTGTCCAAAGGCCAACTCCTCCTTGCCCATAACTGGTAACTAGTGGGGCAAGAGATTTCATAGGTAGAAGGAGGGGGCTGCTTGTAGAAACAACACAGTCAGCTCTGCTAGTCATCTTCAAATTCATCCTCGATGGTCTGACCAGTGTTGTCTCAATTGTTTTAGGTACAGTTAATCTTCAGTTCCGGGGTCTGTTTGTTCCCATTTCGCTGAGGCCAGTTTTGGAATTGTGGCAGCTCGTGTCCTGGGTACAGTCTGGTCATCATGCAGTTAGCTTTTCTACCTGGTATTTTAGTTATCTGTAAGACAGCTCACAGGATATGGCTCAGAATATTATCTATAGCCCTTGAGAAAGAACAAAAGGTCCTTGACTGTGCTTAATGACTACATTGTTATTATTTAGTCTCCTCTGACTATTTTCCTTTGTTTCCACACTTCTCATTTCTCTGATTAAATTTATTCTTGACTAAAGTTTTCCATAGACAAAAAGCAGACAGAGGACATGGGGTGGGGGGCAAGAACCATAGGGTCCTGCTCTGTTTCAAGTCTATCATGTAAATGTTAATCTCATCCCCAAACACCTCTTTTGACACACTCAGAATAAAGTTTGACAAAATATCTGGGCATCTTGTGGCCCAGTCAAGTTGATACATAAAATTAGCCACCATAGGAACTCAAAAGAGATGGTGCAATACCATTAGAAATGGTGGGGATTATGATGGATTAGGGGAGGGAAGAGTATTCAGTGGAGTCAGAAAAAACTTGAATAAGAAGAGATGCTGCCTTATATGATATTTGAGTACAAAGAAAAATAACTGCCAGAACTATAGATACACAAGTAAAGTAGTTGGGGTGGAGATTATGGGAAAAATTATGTGATCCTTTCTCTTCCTGCTTAGGCCAGAGGGCAGAAGCGTTTGGATGATGCTGTCTATGAAGGTCTACCTCTTGTGACAGGGAATAGGGCAGAGATTGGTGAAGGTAAGTGGGGAGATTGAAATTAACTAGCATATGTTAATAATTTCATCCTTAACTTCATTAAGTTAATTTATAAAAACCGGCATAGGATAATTATGCTATTCAATCAATTGCAATTCTAACTGATGCAGAAGGTGATAAATGATTCATTTTAGTTGCTGGACTTTGTTTCCTTGATTGAAACACTATTCATATTGGACCATATAGATGATGGCTTTTGATGTATTGTCCAATTAAGGGACATGACAGTGGGCTCCAAAATCATTATGGCTAGTGACTGAAGCCATGAAATTAAAAGAAACTTGCTTTTTGGAAGGAAAGCTATGACAAACCAAGACAATTATTGAGAAACAGAGGCATCACTTTGTCAACAAATGTCTGTATACTCAAAGCTATGGTTTTCCTAATAGTCATGTAAGGGTATGAGAGAAGGACTATAAAAAGAAGAGTTGATGTGCTGGAGAAGACTCTTGAGAGTCCCTTGGACAGCAGGGAGATCCAACCAGTCCATCCTAAAGGAAATAAGTCCTGAATATTCATTGAAAGGACTGAAGCTGAAGCTCCAATACTGTGGCCATCTGATGAGAAGAGATGACTCATTGGAAAAGATCCTGATGCTGGGAAAGACTGAGAGCAGGAGGAGAAGGGGACGACAGAGGATGAGATGACTGGATGGCATCACGGACTCGATGGACATGAGCCTGAGCAAACTCTAGGAGATGGTGAAGGACAGGAAGGCCTGGCGTGATGCAGTCCATGGGGTTGCAAAGAGTTGGAGTGATTAAAGAGTTAGTGATTAAACAACAGCAGCAGCAGCAACAACAAGAACAGTTGACCAGAAACATGTGATCTGCTGATTATTTACGTATTAAACAGTTTCACATGTTCCTCAATAAATTTACTTATTGAAATAACAAGAAATAAGAGAATTGTAGATGATTTTTGAGAATGGAAAATTAGTACCTCTGAATTTCTGCTAAGGGGAATGTCGAACAAATATTCAAACAACATTGATTTGAAGGGGAAGCAAGCTACTAGTCTCCTTGTTTAGACACTGGGTCTAAGGTTTTAAGCTAATTCCTACTTCATGGTTTGAAGTGTTTCAAATGTCTGAAGAGACAGTTGGTCTTGTGGTTGGATGACATATGATCCAGCTACTGCTGATGTTTCCTGGCTCTGACTAAGGCGGAGACTCAGTTTATTTGCACAGGAATCTGCACATGGGGCTGTGTCTGGGTCTTCCAGGACTCTAGTCAGTTCCTGTGGGCCTTGGAGTCTGGCTCAGAAGGCAGAAGGCAGCAGCTCTTGTTACATGATGCAGAGCTACTGGGGTTTGGGATGCTGGCCAATCTGCTCATGGAGAAGAGAAACTGTTTTCAACAATACTGTCAAGTAGTTTATCTGATGGGTGGGTGAATGCACTGACTCAGTCATGAACTCATAATTCCTACTTGAGAGCAGACATGGGTAAGTGCTTATCTAGCTCTGCTATGACTAAAGTCACATATTTTTACATGTGTGTGGGTGTGGCAGTCCAGGATGCAAATAAATCAAACATCTGAATTACCCAGAGAAAATAACAACACTATTGATCCAAACTTGGCAGCTGTGCACACGCTTGTAAAATAGCACTGACTCACAGAAGCTGTGGTCATTTCCAAGTGGCCAGAAGGATTGGATGGAAGGACAGGAATCCCACAGGGTGTGATGGTCACCTAAATTGAATGGCATGGCCCCGAGAGTGCTTGAAACCTTTCTCCAGCACTAAAGTGGGAAGCTCTGTGATGTTGGGGACCTATATGCTGAAGATCCCAGGTTTCTTGAATGGACCATAACATTGGCATGGATCTAGATGTGGGGGACTGGATGTTCTTTTAAACATAGCATACCACTTGGAGGTCCTTAGTTTTTATATCCTTTGAAATAAGTTGGTTGCTGGATAGCGTTCTTCATAGAGGAATATGGAAATAACCATGGAATTTTGACCATTTGTAGTTACTACAAATTTTATGGATTGCTAGAGATTTTTTATGATTGTATTTTAGTTTTATTTTGAATTGTTAGCATGAAAATATACTAATTTAGCATATGTATGAAAAGCACATTTTAAAATGATATTTAGAACTTCTTGTTGGCATCATATTGTATAGTCCATTAAGGCCCATATGTCTCTTCCCATCTTGACATTCAAATGACATCTGGAGATAACTCAAAAACAAATTAATTCTTTCTAATGCAATCTCTTGAGAACACAGAGAGTATATGTCCATAATGTCCAGTAGAAGTCTTAAAAATCTTTTCCTCCTATATTTTGGTTACCTATTTCTGAATAGCAAACCACTCTAAGATTTGGTGGCTTATCATCATTTAGTGGGAATTCCCAGCTGGTTCAGTGGTAAACAATCCACCTGCCTATGCAGGAGATGCAGGCAATGCAGGTTCAAAAGGGTCAGGAAAGTCCTCTGGAGGAGGAAATGGCAACCCACTCCAGCATTCCTGCCTGGAAAAATTCCATGGCCAAAGGAGCCTGGTGGGCTACAGTCCCTGGGGTTGCAAAGAGATGGACATGACTGAGCAGCTGAGCACACAGCACATCAGTTAGTAGTGGAGCTGATGATGTCAGCAGGGCGGTAGGCCTGTTCTCATGCTGCAGTCATCTGGAAGCTTCCCTGGGTGTGTGTAAGAGGCCGCTGCAGATCTTTTTAGGCTCAGTATTGGAGGTTGCACAGTATCACTTCAGTCACAGTCTATTGGACAAAGCAGGTCACAGATTCAAAGCAATTGAAGAAGATTCTCCCTCTTGATAGACACAGGGGCAATGTTTGTGGCTGTATTTAATCCTCTATGGCTCATCTTTCTCAGTATCCTTCACACAATGTCACTGCACCTAAGTCTCTCTCCCCTCTCACTCTCAACTCTGCTAAGACCTGCCCACTTCCCCCCTCCACCCCCACCACAACCCCCTCCCCCACACACTCCCCTCACCCCCGCTAATTCTGTTTCTGAAATCTCCCTGCTGCTTCCTTTCCAATCCACAATTTTCATCCTTTGTTTTTCTCTGCCCTTTCTGGTGTGAAACCAGCTAGCTTTTCTAGTTTATCCAGTATTTATTATTTATTACCTTGATTTTCATAACAAGTTATCATTTTTTTAAGGATTGTTAATAACATGATGTTTCTTAATGAGAACAAACACATTGGAGAGTGGATGTGAATTTTATTCCTGTTATATCTTGCTTCATGGAAGAAAAGTTATGACCAACCTAGATAGCATATGAAAAAGCAGAGACATTTCTTTACCAACAAAGGTCTGTCTAGTCAAAGCTATGATTTTTCCAGTAGTCGTGTATGGATGTGGAGTTGGACTGTAAAGAAAGCTGAGCGCTGAAGAACTGATGCTTTTGAACTGTGGTGCTGAAGACTCTTGAGAGTCCCTTAGACTGCAAGGAGATCTAACCAGTGCATTCTAAAGGAAATCAGTCCTGATATTCATTGGAAAGACTGAGGCGGAAGCTGAAACTCCAATATTTTGGCCACCTGATGCAAAGAACTGACACATTGGAAAAGACCCTGATGCTGGAAAAGACTGAAGGCAGGAGGAGAAGGGGACGACAGGGGATGAGATGGTCGGATGGTATCACCGACGCGATGGACATACATTTATGTAGACTCTGGGAGTTAATGATGAACAGGGAGGCCTGGCGTGCTGCAGTCCTTTGGGTCACAAAGAATCGGACACGACTGAGTGACTGAACTGAACTGATATCTATGTTTAGACGATGCACACGTGGGAAGTGGTTTTGTTGGAAAATTATTGCTGATGACATGGGTATCCATTGCAGATGGCACCAGTTGATTTTTAGAAATGTGACCCAAGGAGAGAGCTAGCAGAGAAGGTGAGTGACTCAGGATGGAGTCCTGGAGGTTGCCTTTGGCACCTCACACCTCCGGATTGATGGGAATGGTGCTTATTGGGTACTGTATTACTTTGAAGAGCAGTGGTGCTGCTCCAAGGAAAATCTTTGAGCAGATTATGACTTGAGGCTTCTTAGGAGTATATTTTGAAGAAGGAAAGGGCAACCCACTCCAGTATTCTTGCCTGGAGAATCCCATGGACAGAGAAGCCTGGCAGCCTACAGTTCACGGAGTCTCAAGAGTCGGACACAACTTAGTGACGAACCCAACCAACAGGAGTATATTCCTTGCAGAAGTTAATTTCTGAAGATGATGAACTTTAAGCAAATATATCCTTCAGCAGGTCTGTCCATAATTTTGTCTCTGTAACAAGAGTGCTAGTTGAGGTCATATAGTTATATGTCTAAATATTAAAAAAATTATAACTCAGATATGTGTGTGTGTGTGTATGCGTGCGTGCGTGCATGCCTGCTCAGTTGTGCCTGACTCTGTGACTCCATGGACTGTAGCCCACCAGGTTCCTCTGTCCTGAGGATTTCCCAGGCAAGAATACTGGAGTGGGTTGCCATTTCTTCCTGCAGGGGATCTTCCCAGCCCAGGGATTGAACCGGTGTCTTCTGCATCTCCTACATTGGCAGGAGAATTCTTTACCACTGCGCCACCTGGGAAACCTCATAACTCAAGTGAGAATCTATTAAATAAACATTATTCTGTCTTCTTTCCTTGACAAATATATGTTCATGTTGACCTGGGAGGCTGGGTACCAATCTATGATTCTCAGACTTCTCGGATTTCTGTGTTAAAATGTAGCATAGTGGGGAGAGCTGGCCCTGGTCCCTGACCACTTCTCTTCCTTTCCCATTACTGGCAGTCTCTCATGCCAAGAGGGACCTCATCACACGTGTGTAGACAATCCAGGCTGCACTTCAAAGCTGTATTCATAGTCCCTGAACTCAGCAGCCCCTCAGCCACTTCTCTTGCCTGGGAGGAGCAAATGGTCAGCGCCATCTGCTTGAAGGAGGCTCCATGGTGAAGAGCTCTATTCTGGCCTTGGAAACAGACTCGGTGATATCTGGGTGGGAAATTCCAAGCTCCCAAGTACCCAAAGCCTGGTCTATAAGGAGAGGCAAAGTTTCCACGTGTGCAAGTTTAAGCCTATAAACTTTTGCCTTGGAACGTGCATGGTGATAGTGGGGGCAGAGTGAGTCCTCTAAAGCACAGGGCTCAGAGCTAGGGCCTCATCCAGGTCAAGGGCAATGATGCCTTAAAGCTAAGGTATGCAAAAATTCCTCCGATATTTTAAACTCAAATACAGCAGCAGAATCTTATCCTGCACTTTCCTTCACACTGCAGAGTTCCACGGAAGAGTGAGGCTGTTGGGAGTTGGATCAGAGTGTGAAGGACAGGAAAGTACTGAGCTTAGTAGGGGACTGAGTGAGGCTAAGATTGGTTGTGGACTTTTGCCAGGAAGGAGTTATGGAGCTGAGTCAGTGTGGAGTGCTGGACCAGGTCAAGTGATCTTGATGACTTATGGCTCTCATCAAAGGAGCCTATGTTATGGTAGACAGTTACACTGGGACTTTAAGGATTCAGATTTTTGGAACAGCCTAGTGATAAGAGAATACCCATGTGTAAGCTATACATAGAAGTCCAAAATATTGAAGGGGTTTTAAAAGCATTTCAAACTGTCCTTTGTGCTCAGAGATTAAATGAAGGAGAGAGTTTTGTACTGGATGTCCTGAACCATCCTCTGTCTTGACCTGATTCACTTTCCTTAGAAGTGCTTTCTGTGCGTGGGTAATTGTTTACATCTGGTACTTTCTGAGTCACTGGTGAGTGCACATTTGCATCCTGAGATATACCTTTTAAATTAGTGTTCGGATTATTTACGAGTCATTTTCTGTGACTGTATCATGGTGAGAATTTACATTCTTCCCCTGCTCATGACTGGCATCTGTGCTCTAGGAAAAGTTGGCATGAGTTCTAATTTGTTGAATTGATGCTTGTTCTTTTGGAGAGTATCTCTTAGTGCCAGGAAATGTCTGGAACACTCTAGCCCATATGGGGATTTCAAACTCTGATGGATTCATGTTATAATCAATGTTTACCAGGCTAGATGTCTATGGAGAAAGAGAATGGTAGGGGTTTGGATCTCTGGGGGTAACTGCCACCCAGTCTTTTCCTAAAGTCAGAGACTCTGTTTTGAGTGCTGATAAACCCAGGTGCACAATGGTAAAGAATCTGCCTGCCAGTGCAGGAGATGCAGGATTCCTGAGTAGGAAAGGTCCCCTGGAGGAGGAAATGGCAACCCACTCCAGTATCCTTGCCTGAAAAATTCCATGGACAGAGGAGTTTGGTGGGCTGCAGTCCATGGCATCACAAAGAGCATGTATGCACACATGCCACTCTCTCAATGACATTTTAAATTAAAACGTAAGTGCAAATTAAGTGAATCATCCTGAAGGTTGCAATAGCATGCAACATGGGTGGTTGGTTTTCTGAATTGACCTTGGTTTATCATTTGACTTCTGGGATGCACTGTAGTTAAATAAAACCTGAGCTTCTGCAACTCAAACAGGTCTCTGTCTTTAAGTTATTTTAGGATTCCTGGGTACTCCTGAGGTCCAGGTTGTCCACCATGGGTCATCAGAATTAGTTTTTTTTTTCTTTTTTTTTCATTTGGGAAAATTTACTATAGGGTAGGGCTGGAATAAGGTTGGCAATGTAGAATATGTGTGTCCATGTGAATATGTACACACATGTGGACATGCATATTTGCCATGTGGTTGCTCCTGGAATCAATCAGGGAAATCCAGGGTGAAGGTGAGGAAGGAACTATCTCCTCAGCTTCAAATATACCAGGAAATACAGAGTCTTTGAACATGAAAGAGAGTAAGTTGCACAAGTCAACTCTCTGGTCATTCCCTGAGGAAATTAAAACTCAACAGAAGAATCAGAGCATATCCCATCTCTTAGTTCTCTACTTTCCCCCTTTATTTGGATATAAAAGGATAGAAAAGAGCAAAGATTATTATTTCTTTAATGTTGCAATTTACAGCTCTGAAATCATCACGAGTATAACAAGCAGTCATCTATTTGTTGTGACTGAGAATGACAAGATTTTTCTGGTTGAAAGTATCTCCCAGTCGGCAAGAAAAGCAGCTGGAAGTTTGTGCATCTGTGTCACTTCATGAGGTCGTGATGCAGAGTTCAGAAAGCTTTGTCAAGATCAGAAATGTTATCTGAGGAAAAGATACCCATTATTATCTCATAGCAAATATTATATGGGCTTCTCATAGGTGGCTCAGAGGTTAAAGTGCCTACCTCCAATGTGGGAGACCCAGGTTCGATCCCTGGGTCAGGAAGATCCCCTGGAGAAGGCAATGGCACCCCACTCCAGTATTCTTGCCTGGAGAATCCCATGGATGGAGAAGCCTGGTGGGCTACAGTCCATGGGGTCGCAAAGTCGGACACAACTGAGCGACTTCGCTTTCACTCCACTTTCACTATGGGTGGCACTAGTGGTAGTAGCTCAGAAGAACCCACCTGCCAGTGCAGAAGATAGAAAAGATGTGCGTTTGATCCCTAGGGTGCGAAGATTCCCCACAGGATGACACGGCAGTCCACTCCGGTATTCTTGCCTGGAGAGTCCCATGAACAAAGGAGCCAGGTGGGCTGTGGTCTACAGAGTTGTAAAGAGAGAGTAAAGAATCTGCCTGCAATACAGGAGACCTGGGTTCCATCCTGGGTCAGAATACCCTTTGGAGAAGGGAACGGCTATCTTCTGCAGTATTCTTGCCTGGAGAATTCCATGGACAGAGGAGCCTGGCGGGTTGCTGTCCATTGGGTCACAGAATCGGATGTGACTGAGCGACTACATTTTCACAGAAAGGAATGTGTTATTTTTCACCTTGAATGGAATAAAACATGCATGGGAGAGGTCAACTTTATAAAGATTCCAAGGCGGAATTTGGGATGTGGAGGAGGAGGCAGATCAGGGGTATTTTTGGGGAAGGGCTGTGAGTTACCAGGGACTGGTTTCTGTGTGTTAGGAACCTGGAGGGAGCAAGACTGGAAGTGCTCTGAAGAAGACTGGGAAAGAATAGAACAGAAGTTTGGCTTTTTACAGTTTTCCCCAGACTAAACCTTGACCATACTTCGTGTTTCTTATGAGGCTATTGTGTTTTCTGTATGTC
This sequence comes from Nanger dama, assembly GCA_917880005.1. Classification (NCBI taxonomy): domain Eukaryota; kingdom Metazoa; phylum Chordata; class Mammalia; order Artiodactyla; family Bovidae; genus Nanger; species Nanger dama. The sequence continues at coordinate 10,635,799 of CAKJTW010000020.1, forward strand.
AATGATTCTAAGTTATTTACAAATATTAGTTGCTTTAAACCTCAAACTATGAGGTGGATACCATTAATATTATCCTCATCATTCAGGTGAGGAAACAGAAAAGAGGAAGTTATTTTCTCAGGTGATACAAGCAGCTGTGCCTTAAGTCTAGGTGCTGTGTCTCTGAGTCAGCCGTCTCGCCACAACACATCCTACATGCCATACATAACACAAAACTGTAATGAGAGTCAGGGTTCAGAGAAAAGGATAGTTGTACTTTTCTTTATCTTTAAGAAGATCTGAGAATGATGATATATCCTGATGCTTTTCAGACTGTCTGCTTCCATTCTTACTGTTATCGAATCACCATCTTCACATGCTAGGATGGCATTCTTCTCTAGCTCCTTCTTTTCTTCTTTTCTTACTTTCTGCCCTCATTCATTCTTGTGCAGAGCATGGCATGCTGCTGTCTTTTTAGTTCCTAATATTTGAAGGTGAACAGACTTGTGGACTATCTCGCAGTGCTTGGGTTGACAAAAGTTGAGTATTTCTAGGTAAAATAAAGCAGAAATTATCAGTTAGTAAAGATTCATTGAGCACTTACCACATGTTAGGCATTATGTTAAGTACATTACAAAGATTTGCTCATTTAATACTTAACCACAAACCTGTAAGTAGCTACTGTTATGGCCTTTATTTTATAAATGAGAAAACCAAGGATTAAGGAAGTAAAAACAGAAGATGAAAACAACAGCAAAAATCAAACAAAACATCCAGAAAGTACAAAACCCAGATTTAAGTTAGCACTTAAACGGTTTGCATTAGAATTCCAGATTCAACTCCACTACTATGCTAAGTCGCTCCAGTCGTGTCCGACTCTGTGTGACCCCACAGACGGCAGCCCACCAGGCTCCCCCGTCCCTGGGATTCTCCAGGCAAGAACACTGGAGTGGGTTGCCATTTCCTTCTCCAATGCATGAAAGTGAAAAGTGAAAGTGAAGTTGCTCAGTTGTGTCCGACTCTTAGTGACCCCATGGACTGCAGCCCACCAGGATCCTCCGTCCATGGGATTTTCCAGGCAAGAGTACTGGAGTGGGGTACCATTGCCTTCTTCCCACTACTATAGGTGCAAAGAATTAGCACATAGAAATGACATAAACATCAACTGATGCAAAAGCGAGTACTTAATATAGGATATCTATTAGTTTTTTCAGTTCTTTTTCAAATTTTATGTCTTTTTTGTTTAGTTTATTAAACTTTTAAAATGTAAAGTCTACATAAATAAAAGGCACATATTTTAAAGTGTAGTACTCACTGAGTTTTTCCCAATTGAACACTCCAATGTAATCACATATGGCCAGGGCCCAGAGCCCCTTCTGCCCCCTTCCAGGCAACAGATGTCTCCAGGAGTCTGCTCCAGTCTCCAGGAGTAACCACTCTCTTGACTTAGAACAGCATCAGTTTGCTTTCATCTGCTTTTGTTTTTTATATGAATGAACACATACAGTTTGTTTGTTTGTGTCAGGCTTCTTTCATTGAGATTACATTTGTGAGATTCATTCATATTATTGCATGTAGTTGTGTATTTATTTTTATTTAATTACATTGTGGAAATATACCATGATTTATTTACCCATTTTACTGTTAACAGGCATTGGTTAGTTTCAGTTTGGGGTGCTTGTGAATAACATTGTCTTAAATGTCCTAGTACATGTCTTTTGGTGAGCATATGCTAGCTAATTTTATTAAACATTATGTACACTAAAGACCTGGATTAACCTGGTTACCTGGAGTAATAGGCAAGCTTGGCCTTGGAGTACAAAATGAAGCAGGGCAAAGGGTAACAGAGCTTTGCTAAGAGAACGCCCTGGTCCTAACAAACACCCTCTCCCAACAACAGGAGAGAAGACTCTACACATGGACATCACCAGATGGTCAATACCAAAATCAGATTGATTCTATTTTTTGTAGCTGAAGATAGAGAAGCTCTACACGGTCAGTAAAATCAAGACTGGGAACTGACTATTGCTCAGATCATGAACTCCTTATTGCAAAATGTAGACTGAAATTGAAGAAAGTAGGGGAAACCAGTAGACCATTCAGGTATGACCTAAATCAAATCCCTTATAATCATACAGTGGAAGTGACAAATAGATTCAAGGGATTAGATCTGATAGAGTGCCTGAAGAGCTATTGAGGAGGTTCATGACATTGGACAGGGGATAGTGATCAAAACTATCCCCACGAAAAAGAAATGCAAAAAGGCAAAATGGTTGTCTGTGGAGGTCTTACAATTAGTTGAGAAAAGAATGGAAGCTAAAGACAAAGGAGAAAAGGAAAGATATACCCATCTGAATGCAGAGTCCCAAAGAATAGCAAGGAGAGATAAGGAAGCCTTCCTCAGTGATCAGTGCAAAAAAATGGAGGAAAACAATAGAATAGGGAAGACTAGAGATCTCTTCTAGAAAATTAGAGATACCAAAGGAAGACTTCATGCAAAGATGGACACAATAAAAGACAGATATGGTATGGACTTAACAAGAGCAGAAGATATTAAGAAGAGGTGGCAACAATACACAGAAGAACCATACAAAAAAAAGATCTTCATGACCCAGATAATCACGATGGTGTGATCACTCACCTAGAGCCAGACATATTGGAATGTGAAGTCAAGTGGGCCTTAGGAGACATCACTAGGAACAAAGCTAGTGGAGGTGATGGAATTCCAGTTGAGCTATTTCAAATCCTAAAAGATGATGCTGTGAAAGTGCTGCACTCAACATGCCAGCAAATTTGGAAAACTCAGCGGTGGCCACAGGACTGGAAAAAGTCAGTTTTCATTTCAATCCCAAAGAAAGGCAATGCCAAAGGATGCTCAAGCTACCGCACAGTTGCACCCATCTCACACACTAGCAAAGTAATGCTCAAAATTCTCCAAGCCAGGCTTCAACAGAATGTGAACCATGAACTTCCAGATATGCAAGCTGGATTTAGAAAAGGCAGAGGAACCAGAGATTAAATTGCCAACATCCGTTGGATATCAAAAAAGCAAGAGAGTTCCCAAAAACATCTACTTCTGCTTTATTGACTATGCCAAAGACTTTGACTGTGTGGGTCACAACAAACTGTGGAAAATTCTTCAAGAGATGGGAATACCACACTATCTGGCCTGCCTCCTGAGAAATCTGTATGCAGGTCAAGAAGCAACAGCTAGAACCAGACATAGACTGGTTCCAAATTGGGAAAGGAGTACATCAGGACTGTATATTGTCACTCTGCCTATTTAACTTATATGCATAGTGCATCATGCAAAATGCCAGGCTGGATAAAGCACAAGCTGGAATTAAGATTGCTGGGAGAAATATCAATAACCTCAAATAAGCAGTTGACACCATTCTTATGGCAGAAAGCGAGGAGGAACTAAAGAAAATTTTAATGCAAGTGAGAGAGGAGAGGAAAAAGTTGGTTTAAAACTCAGCATTCAAAAAATGAAGATTGTGGCATCCAGTTCCATCACTTCATGGCAAAAGATGGGGAAACAATGGAAACAGTGACAGACTTTATTTGCCTTCGGCTCCAAAATCACTGCAGATGGTGACTACAGCTATGAAATTAAAAGACACTTGCTCCTTGGAAGAAAAGCTATGACAAACCTAGACAGCATATTAAAAAGCAGAGACATTATTTTGCCTACAAAGTTCCATATAGTCAAGGCTATGATTTTTCCAGTAGTCATGTATAGATGTGAGAGTTGGACTATAAAGAAGGTTGAGCACTGAAAAATTGATGTTTTTGAACTGTGGTGCTGGAGAAGACTCTTGAGAGTCCCTTGGACTACAAGGAGATCAAACCAGTCAATCCTAAAGGAAATCGATCTTGAATATTCATTGGAAGGACTGATGCTGAAGCTGAAGCTCCGATACTTTGGGCACCTGATAACAAAAAACTGACTCATTGGAAAAGACCCTGATGCTGGGAAAGATTGAAGGCAGGAGGAGAAGGGGATGGCAGGGGATGAGATGGTTGGATGGCATCACTGACTTGATGGACGTGAATTTGAGTAAACTCCGGGAGTTGGTGACAGACAGGGAAGCCTAGCTTGCTACAGTCCACGGGTCTCAAAGAGTTGGGCATGACTGAGCAACTGAACTGAACTGAAGATTTATTGAGATGCTATCAATATATAACATTTGTAAGTTTAAGATGTACCATGTGAGGATTTGTTTTATGTATATATTGCAAAATGATGACCATGTTAAGGTAGTTCACACATCCATCTTTTAACATAATTATCATGTTTTTGTGTGTGGGTGATGACATTTAAGATCTAGCCTCTTACAACTTTCAAGTATTATTTATGGTCACCATGTTGTATGATACATTCCTAGAACTTATTCCTCTTATAGCTAGAAGTTTGTACCCTTTAACCAACATCTCTTACTTTCCCCACCCCTCAGATCCTTAGCAACTACCATTTTATTCTGTTTCTTGAGTTCACTATTTTAGATTTCTCATGTAAGTGAGAACATGTAGTATTTGTCTTTCTCTGTCTGAACTTATTTCATTTAGCATAATGCCCTCAAGCTTCATCCATGTTGTTGCAAGGAGCAGAATTTCCTTCTTTTCATGGCAGTATACAATTCCATTGTCACATTTTCTTTACCCATTTATCTTTTGGTGAGCCTGAGGTTGTTTCCATGTCTTTACTACCATAAACCACCCTGCAATGAACATCAGGGTGCAGCTATCTCTTAGTAATCATGATTTTATTTCTTTGAATAAATACCAATAAGTAGAATTGCTGGAATATATGGCAATTCTATTTTTAATTTTTTGAGCAACTTCTGTACTGACTTCCATAGTGGCTGCACCAATTTGCATTCCCACAACAGTACACAAAACTTTTCTTTTCTCCACAGCCTTACCAATGTTTGCCTTTTGCTTCTTGATGATAGTCATTCTAACAGGTATCAGGTGATATCTCATTCTGGTTTTGATTTTCATTTCCCTGACCAGACCTTGTTTTTTTCATGCTATTCGGGTTGCAGCTCAAATCCACCACCCAAAGAAGTTTTGTCTCACCATCCATCTATAGCACCTTTCCCATCACACTATACTGGCCTGTTTATACATATATATAAATAAAAAATATATATATGATGTCAATTGATAGTGGAAATTATCTTGTTCATTTATTTGTTTACTTATTCATCATCAGGCTTCATTCTACTAAAATAAGGCTGCTGGAGACCAGAAATCTTGTCCATGTCATTTGCTGCTGATCTTTGGAGGCCAAAAATTACTGGTGTAGAGTAGGTGCTTGAAAAGTATTTGAAAATGCATGATCCAGCGAGTAAATAAATGGATGAATGGATATAACGTATAAGCACTTGGGGACTTCAAGGCCAACAGTTTCCTACAAGAACTCACAGTCTAGGTCACTAGTTCTAAAGAAATGTGCTAAGTGTTAATGGAGGCAGACGTAAAATGCTGGGGAGGAACAGAAATGAGGGACTGGAAGGCTTCAGAGAAAAAAACGATTACTAAGTAGATCCTCTTCGAGGATAATAGACAGTTGGCCAGAAACAGAAGGGAGGAAGGACATTCCGGGTAGAAGTAGCAGAATGTGAATAGCTTGTTCTTGGAAATCAGAACAGCGAAGGGAGTGCAACTCCAGGCACTCAGAAACCACTCATTCTGGTTTTCCTTGAAACAAACTTCAAAAACAGCTAAGACAAAAGAGGGGCGTCTTTCCAAATCAGGGATCTTAGTACACAGACACTCAATTCAAGAGGGTTTAGAAGAGTCTTCCTAAACAATAACTATAAATCTTTAACAAGAAAGGACAAGCCTTTAAAAATCTCACTTCTCCATGCTCTTGGAGCAGTGCAATGAGAGAGGTGAACCTTAAGAATTGTGTGAGGTCAGAAGAAGCTGTGGCTTGGAAAATTCTAACTGTCCCAAAGGACTTTCAGAGCCTCATTAGGAAAAAGAAATATAAACCAACAATGTAGAGCCCTTTCCTCAACTCATGGAAGTTAGCCTAATACAACAGTTGCCAGAAAAAAGGCAAATCTTTCAGACTAGAAATATAAGCAGCAGCAAGTGCAAAGAATAAAGATCAAGATGGATGATTGTTATTTTTACGTAAAGTTATGCTTCCAGACTAAAAACACATTTAATGAAATAACTGAAAAGTTTTGATAATGGAGATATTTATCAATTTCTCTAAAATGTGGAGAATGGGCAAAGAAAAAGAGTCAGAGTAAATAAATGCAAGTACAGAAGACAAAGATTGTTGCTTATCCAGCAATGACCTATGTAAGATGTTATAGTTAATTCTGGTTTAAGAGGATACACAAATTACTTTCACTCTCCAAAAAATACCCCTTTGGGTTATAGTCAGGGTATCTAAATTCAAACATTTCTTGGCTTGTCATATTTGTGAAGATTTTTTTTTAAATTTGTTTTTCCATTAAATTTCTCTAGATCTGATATTGCTCCAAAATGTGTCCTCTGGCTGAACTGTGCAATGCAGAAAATCTCTCAGAACCACAATGCTTTGGTTTGGACATTGATCCCCTAATGAATATTAAGGAGTTATTGTAAAATATTGAGTTTTAGGGGTATATTTTCAACTTTATGGGACCTCTATCTTTTAGATTGCAAAGACCTGCTCTTTTACTCCTAATTATTTAAAAGTAAATGTATGTTCCGAATGTCTCTGGTACACGTTCATTTATGTCACATGACTGGATTTTTTGAGGTCTTTCAATGGTAAAAGGGAGAAATGATTAAAGCATCCCTGGGGAAAATATGAAGAACTCTTTGAGTCACAAAATTACCCCCCAAATAGAGCATGTTCAAAGGGACTTTTTGTCTGCATAGTGAATAAAATTATTTTTTTCATGTAAACTACATACACTTTTGCAACTTAGAATTTAGCAACTCACGTAAACCACTGAACGTTAGGAAGTATTCCTGCCCAGTTTCTTAGAACTTTCACTGTTCCCTTTTCTTCTGAAGGCTGTTGTTATGAACATATATGTCAAAAGTGATTTATGTGCTTCAGGATAAGTCTTGGCCCACGTTATTCAAAATCTTCCTGTGCTGATTCAGACCGAATCAAAAACAAATTTATGAGTTGACATGGTTGAGCTGTGAAAAACTGACCTTAATTAAGGTTTTAGCTTGTTTTAGATAAATTGCTTCACTGAGTTCCAAACCTCTTTCTGTTTAAATGATTTTGAATTTTAATTTTACATTGCATGAAGACTATACATATAAAGGCATTTATCATTGGCACCTACTAAATTGAAAATTATAAGCTAGGAGGAAGCCTATCTTTTTCACCCTCCGGATGATGGATAATAATTTAGCTATGCTAATTATATTCCAGATAATTGATGTAATTTTTATGTCTCAAAGAAGAATTTTTCCAATCAGTATCCTAAGTTGTACTTTCTAAACACATACTTTCCAAAACTGTAATAGCATACACTCAAGAGGTGTTGAAAACAGTTTTTCTGTTCAGTCTAAAGACTACTAATAGCCTGTACATATTGGAAAAATTTGTGAACATTCTTTCGTGTTTTCCTGTCAGCCTTACAGTGAGAAGGGAAGAGTTTTTGAGGGTATCTAAGAGGCTCAATAACATATTGAAACTACCTTAGAAATGCTATCAATACATATTGCAAAGTATGTTGAAATGTTCAAAGAAGTTAAAAATTATATGGGGGAAATATAAAATAGGGAGGAACTATACTGAGGTTGATTAAAAGTCAACATAAATATAAGAGTTATGATATGAAGAAATATATTTATAATCTCTATAATGGTCATCTAAAGTCAATCTCTTGATACAGGGCAGATTGTGGTTGTTACTCAAAAGGAAAAGATTGCTTGCAATATAGATTTAGGGCAAAAGAACACTTTCATCCCCTCCTCTCCTCTCTCTCTTTCTTCCTCTCCTTTGAACATTTACCATTTGCTCTCACTGAGGTAAGTACTGGTAATATTATAATTAGAAAGAGAGTCTCTCTGCTCTTGTGGAGACAGTCAATACAGATACAAAAGTTGGGGCATAGCGGGAGATGTCCCTGAATTCTGGGTCTTTGTAGATTTTCCAAGGATGCGTGGCTGGTTTCTTCTCTTGGCTGTTTCTTTAAATGTTTGCTTGCTATTGGAGCTTCTCTATTAGTATGACTTTACTTATGCTCAAGACATTCAAGCATTTAAAAATAAATCATCCTAGATTTTCAACTCTCTTTCCTTTTTTCCTTTCTTTTTCTCCTTTACTTTTTTTTAACAAGGTTAGACAGAAAGAGCTTAAACAAACAGATGGGTTTGGTTTTCAATCTCCACATGAAAGGACAAAAGCCATTCTGAATTGAAAGCGTCTCAGGGATGGAGCTTTGGCTGAAGTCACTAGCGGTGGAGGGAGGAAATGGAGGAGGCAGTGTGAGGAGGACAGCTGTTCCTGTTGCTGTTTAGTCGCTCAGTCACGTCTGAATCTTTTGTGACCCCATGGACTGTCCCCCACTAGACCCCTCTGTCCATGGGATCTCCCAGGCAAGAATACTGGAGTGGGTTGCCATTTTCTCCTCCTGGGGATCTTCCTGACCCAGGGATGGAATCTGTGTCTCCTGCATTGGCAGGTGGATTCTTTACTGTGGAGCCAGAAGAACAGCAAGAGTTCTTAAATGTTCACTTAATTCTCACCCCACCATCATCAGGGTCTGTGTTGCTCCAGATCCTGGCAGCAACACTGGATTATTGGGAAAATAAGTCCATAGAGTCAACATTTACTTAAAGATCTGCACACAAAGAGAAAAGCAGGGATTGACTGCCCTCTGGAAGCCAAGGACCATTATACTTTTGTTCTCTTTTTCTATATGAATAAAATGCAAGAGTCCCCTGATCTTTCCTGGGCATTGTGTCTAGATCCAAAGATGAGGGAGATGCTTGTGCTCACAAATAAATGAACTTATACAGAGGATGAGATGGTTGGATGGCATCACCAACTCAATGGATATGAGTTTAGCAAACTCCAGGAGATAGAGAATAACAGAGAAGCCTGGCATGCTGCTGAACATGGAGCTGCAAAGAATCAGACACTACTGAGTGACTAAGCACATGCACACTACTTCAGAGGCCTCCTGGGCCTTAGAAAGCCAAGGAGGAGAAATTGTGGAGTCCAGGCATTAAAAAAAAAAAAAAAAAGGAAAAGCAGGATGTCTTGGTATGGATGCATACCTTCTTTTTAAAACTGCATTTAGCAAATAATTGCATCTTTTATAGATTGAGGGTTTATAGCAATTCTGCACTGAGCAATTCTATTGACAACATTTTTTTCATGAGTATTTTCCCACTTCTTGTCTCTGAGTCACATTTTGGTAGTTCTTGCAATATTTCACACTTTTTCATTATTATTATATTTGTTATGTTGATCTGTGATCATTGATACTCCTATTGTAATTGTTTTGGGGAACCACAAACTGTGTCCGTATATAATATATATAAGATATATATATGAGATATAAATGATAAATGTTGTATGTGTTCTGACTGCTCTATCAAACAGCTGTTCCCCCATCTCTCTCCTTCTCCTTGGGTACAATAATATTGAAATCAGGCCAATTAATAACCTTACAATGGCCTCTCAGTGTTCAAGTGAAAGAAAGCATCATATATTCCTCACTTTAAATCAAAAGCTAGAAATGATTAAGCTAAGTGAAGAAGGCATACCAAAAGCTGAGACAAGCTGAAAGATAGGCCTCTTGTGCCAAACAGTTAACTAAGCTGTGAATGCAGAATAAAAGCTCTTGAAGGAAATCAAAAGTTCTACTCCAGTGAGCACACAAATTATAAGAAAGTGAAACAGCCTTAAGGCTGATATGAAGAAAGTTTTAGTGGTCTGGATAGAAGATCAAACCAGCCATGACATTCCCTTAAGCTGAAGCTTAATCCAGAACAAGGCCCTAACTCTCTTCACTCTATGAAGCCTGAGAGAGATCAGAAAGATGCAGAGGAAAAGTCTGAAGCTAGCTAGCAGGGGTAGGTTCATGAGGCTTAAATGAGTAACCATGTAAGATCAAAGTTCAAGGAAAAGCAACAAGTGCTGATATAAAAGCTGCAGCAAGTTATCTAGATCGAACTAAGATAATTAATGGAGGTGGCCACACTAAGTGGCGGATTTTTAAGGTAGGCAAAACAGCCTGCTAGCTATCTATGACTTTCATATCTAGAGAGAAGTCAATGCCTGGCTTCAAAGGACAGGCTGACTCTCTTGTTGGGGCTAATGGTGCTGGTGACTTCAAGTTGAAGCAAATGCTCCTTTACCATCCCCAAATCCCAAGAATTATGCTCTTTCTACTCTCTCTGTACTCTATAACTGGAACAACAAAATTGGATCACAGTATATCTCTTTATAACATAGTTTACTGAATATTTTAGGCCCACTGCTGAGAACTATGATTCAGAAAAATAGATTCCTTTCAAAATATGGCTGCTCATTGATAATGCACCCAGTCACCTAAGACCTCTGATGGAGTCACCTAATCTCTAATGAGATTAATGTTGTTTTCATGCCTGCTCATGCAACATCTATTCTGCAGCCCACAGGTCAAGGAGTCGTTTGGACTTTCAAGTCTTGTTACTTAAGAGATACATTTCTTAAGGCTAAAGCTGCCTTATGCAGTGATTCCTCAGACAGATCTGAGAGAAGTAAATTGAAAACTTTCTGGAGAGGACTCTCAGTGCTAGATGCCATTTAGAACATTCGTGATATATATAAAGAAGTCAAAATATAAAAATTAACAGAAGCTTGGAAGACGGTGATTACAGTCCTCATGGATGACTTTGAGGGATTCAAGAGCTCAGTGAAGGAAATAATTAAAGATGGGGTGGAAATAGCAAGAAACCTACAAGGATAAGTTGTGGAGTCTGAAGAGGTGACTGAATTGCTTCAATCTCATGATAAAACATAAACAGATTAGGGGCTGCTTTGTATGTAGCTTATGCACCGTAAACACTCAAATAAAGTGTTTTTTGAGACATATTTTACTCCCAGTACAGATGCTGAAAAGATTGCTAAAATGACAACAAAATGTTTAGAATATTACATAAATTTAGTTGTTAAACAGTGGCAGGGTTTGAGAAGATTGACTCCAATTCAAAAGCCCTACTGTTGGTAAAATGCTGTCAAATCGCACTGCATGCTATGGAAAAATCAGTTGTGAAAAGAAAAGTCAATTTGTTACTGAAATAGTGCAGATTCTGGCTGCTCGCCGCTTAAAAGCCAATAAACAGGCTAGGTTGGTGGATAGAAAAGTTGGCTTTGTTTCAGATGCCAGCAACTGGTGGGGAGAGGGTAGCAGACATCTATCCAAGAGTTGATTCCTGTCCTCCCTCCGCCCCCCACTGGCAACCTGTGGGCAAGAGGTTTTATAGACTGAAGTCGGGGCGAGGGCGTTACATATAGAAACAGCACAGTCATTTTCAGCCCTCACAGTCATCTTCAAATTGGTCCGCAGTGGTCTAACCAGCGTCATCTCGGTTGTGTTAGTTACAGTTAATTTTCAGTTCCAGGGCCCATTTGTTCCCGTTTCCTTGCAGCCAGTCCTCAGAATTGCGGCAGCTCATGGTCTGGGTACAGTCTGGTCATCATGCAGTTAACTTCTCCACCTGGGGTTTTAGTATCTATAAGACAGCTCACAGGATGTGGCTCAGAATATTATCTAGAGCCCTTGAGAAAAATCTAAACGTCCTTGACTATGCTTAATGACTACATTATTATTTCATCTTCTTTGCCTATCTCTTTTGTCCATATTTCTTACCTCCCTGATTAAACTTCAGTTCAGTTCAGTCACTCAGTTGTGTCTGATTCTTTGTGACCCCTTGAACTGCAGCATACCAGGCCTCCCTGTCCATCATCAACCCGAGTCCACCCAAACCCATGTCCATTGAGTCGGTGATGCCATCCAGTCATCTCATCCTCTGTCGTCCCCTTCTCCTCCTGCCCTCAATCTTTCCCAGCATCAGGGTCTTTTCAAATGAGTCAGCTCTTTGCATCAAGTGGCCAAAGTATTGGAGTTTCAGCTTCAACATCAGTCCTTCCAATGAACACCCAGCACTGATCTCTTATTCTTGGACTAAAGTTTTCCACAGACAAAAGGCAGGAGAGGACATGATGTGGGGAAGGGGACAGTGGGGTGGTGAGCAAGAACCATAGCGTCCTGCTCTGCTTCAAACTGATGCAACAGATTTCATTGTCTTATTTTAAGAAATCGTCACTGTCACCAAGACCCTCAGCAGCCTCCACTCTGATAAGTCAGTGGCTATTAACACAAAGGCAAGACTCTCTGGGAGCAAAAAAGATTATGACTCCCTGACACCTCAGATGATGGCTAGCATTTTTCAGTAATAAAGTATTTTTTGATTAAGGTATGTACATTTTTTTTAGACATAATGAAGCCATGAAATTAAAAACTGCTTGCTCCTTGGAAGAAAAGTTATGACCAACTTACACAGCATATTAAAAAGCAGAGACATTACTTTGCCAACACAGGTCCGTCTAATCAAAGCTATGGTTTTTCCAGTAGTCATGTATGGATGTGAGAGTTGGACTATGAAGAAAGCTGAGTGCTTAAGAATTGATGCTTTTGAACTGTGGTGTTGGAGAAGACTCTTGAGAGTCCTGTGGACAGCAAGGAAATTCAATTAGTCTATTCTAAAGGAAATCAGTCCTAATATTCATTGGAAGGACTGAGGCTGAGGCTGAAACTCCAATACTTTGGCCACCTGGTGCAAACAGCTGACTCTGAAAAGACTCTGATGCTGGGAAAGATTGAAGGCAGGAGGAGAAGGGGATGACAGAGGATGAGGTGGTTGGATGGCATCACCGACTCAATGGACATGAGTTTGGGTAAACTCCGGGAGATGGTGATGGACAGGGAGGCCTGGTGTGCTGCAATCTATGGGGTTAAAAAGAGTCAGACACGACTGAGCGACTGAACTGAACTGAAGCAACTTTCGAAGTTCAATGTCTTGGCCAGTAATCGGGTACCTGGGCCTCTCACATTTTTTTGTATGGTATGTAGAAATCTCCATGAAGATCTGGCTATGCCATGAACTGATGACTTAGACATTAAAGACTTCAAAGACTTTATTATGTTTTGATCAAAACTGGACTAATGTCTCCTATTGGTTTAGGGAATTCCAATTAAACTTGATCCTATACTATGTTCTAGCTATTACATGCCTGCATTTTTACATACTTAGAAATCATTATCAACTACATTCCAGCAGTTTGAATATAATATTTTATTTCACCTTTTGCTTTTTCAAATTAAACTATAGCACTCATGAGGAGGAGAATGAAAAATCTGGCTGACTTAAAACTCAGCATTCAGAAAACTAAGGTCATGGCATCCGATCCCATCACTTCTTGACAAATAGATGGGAAAACAATGGAAACAGTGAAAGACTTTTTTGGGAGTGGTGGTGAGGGCCTCCGAAATCACTGCAGATGGTGACTGCTGCCATGAAATTAAAAGACGCTTGCTCCTTGGAAGAAAAGCTATGACCAACCTAAATAGCATATTAAAAAGCAGAGACATTACTTTGCCAACAAAGGTTCATCTAGTCAAAGCTGCCTGCCATAATAGGAGACCTGGGTTTGATTCCTGGGTTGGGAAGACTCCTGGGAAAGGAAATGGCAACCCACTCCAGTATTCTTGCCTGGAGCATCCCACGGACACGGAGCCTGTTGTGCGTCCATGGAGGTCCAAGAGTCGGACACGACACAGCGACGAAACCACCACCACACTTAACTTTAGTAGCTTCTGGGAGTGATTTAGTCGCTAAGTTGTGTCCAACTCTTGCGACCCCCATGGGTGTAGCCTGCCAGGCTCCTCTGTTCACCGGATTTCCCGGGCAAGAACACTGGAGTGGGTTGCCACTTCCTACTCCAGGGGATCATCTCAATCCAGGAATTGAACCCGAGTTTCCTGCTTTAAAGGCGGACCCCGTCACTGCAGGCGGATTCTTTACCAACTGAGCTACAAGGGAAGTCCAATCTTAGTAGATTCTATTGAATACTAAACAGTTTTCTAAAGTGGTTGTTCTAATTTGCAATTCTACCAGCAATATTTGAGCTTTCCACTTGCACCATGTCCTTGCCAAAGATTTACATTGTAGTCTTTAAAAATTTTAAATCTGTGGGTATGTAGGGTTGTCTCCTTTGGTTTTCTTTTGTCTTCCCCTGATAAATAATAATACTGATTCTCTTTTTAACTTTTATCGCCCATTTAAAGTTGGGTTTTTCTGTCATTTTATTATAGATTGGGGGAATTACTTTTATACTCAGGACCCAAGTCTGTTGTGGGGATATATGTGTAATAAATCTCCCAGTCTGTGTCTTACCTTTTCGGTCTTAATGATGGTCCCCAAAATGGATGTTCTTAATTTTGATGAAGTCAGATGTATTTGTTTTCCATGGCTGCTATAATAAATTGCCACAAATGTAGTGGCTAAAACCACATGTTTCTTATCATTTAGTTCTGACGACTGAGCGACTTCACTTTAATTTAATTATATCTATGATCTAATCAGACCTCTTTTTCCAAATGAGATCATTTTCACAGGTTCTGGAGGTTAGAATATAGACATATCCTTTCAGGGCCACAATTCAACCCACTGCATTTTTGTTTCATTGGCCTGTTTATCGATTCTCAAGCTAATACCCAGTGTGAGCATGATCACTCACACAGTCCTGTCTGATTCTGTGACCCCATGGACTGTAGCCTGCCAGGCTCCTCTGTTCATGGGATTGTCCAGGCAAGAATACTGAAGTGGGTTGCCATTTCCTCTTCCAAGGGATCTTCCTGACCCAGGGATCGAACCCACATCTCCTGCATTGACAGGAGGATTTTTTTAAAACAATACCTAGTGTTAATTACTATAGCTTGATAGTCATGAAATTGAATTATATAAAATTTTAACCTTCATGCTTCTTCATTATTATCTTGGTTATGTTAGGTCCTTTAACTATGTGTCTTAGAATTATCTATTTCCACAATAAAACCTACTGGGATTTCAATTGGCACTATACTGAATCTACAAGTCAATTTGTAGTTAATTAAGATTTTGATAATGCTGAATCTTCTATTGTGGTATATCTGGCCATTTATTTAGGTCTCTAAAAAACCTCTCATCAATATTTTATCATTTTCATTTTAGATGTCTTGTTTAACTTTTGTTAGATTTATTCTAGATATTATAATTTTTGATGCTATTATAGATTTTTAAAATTATATTTTCTAATTGTTGCTAATGTATAGAAAAATAGATTATCTTTCTATATTATTTTTGTATTCAGATTTTTGCTAAAGTTACTTAATACTCCTAAATTGTAGTATTGATTCTTTTGAATTTCATGTATATACTACCATGCCACCTGCAAATAATGACAGTTTGGTTTCTTTCATTCCAATCTTTATACCTTTTCCTTTATTACACTTTTTTAGAATTTCTATGCAATGGTGAATGAAACATATGATGGTAGCTGTAGGTAATCTGCAGATACAGTTTTATCAGATTTTCAGATTAAAGGACTTCTATTTATCTGATTAAGGAATTTCCCTTTTATTCTTTTTTTGCTGTCAGTTTTCATCATGACAAAGTGTTTCTTTAAATCAAATGCCCTTTCACTATCCTTTTATGTAATCATTTCCCCCTTTATTCTGTTAATGTGTAAAATGATATTGATTGGTGCTTAAATGTTAAAATAACCTTGTATTCCTGGGATAAACCTCACTTTCTCTTCTTTATACAGTATTTGATTCTCTTCCAGTTCAGTTCAGTTGCTCGGTCATGTCCAACTCTTTGCGACCCCATGAACTGCAGCACGCCAGGCCTCCTTGTCCATCACCAACTCCCAGAGTTCACTCATACTCACGTCCATCGAGTCAGTGATACCATCCAGCCATATCATCCTCTGTCATCCCCTTCTCCTCCTGCCCCCAATCCCTCCCAACATCAGAGTCTTTTCAAATGAGTCAGCTCTTCGCATCAGGTGGCTAAAGTATTGGAGTTTCAGCTTCAACATCAGTTCTTCCAGTGAACACCCAGGACTGATCTCCTTTAGGATGAACTGGTTGGATCTCCTTGCAGTCCAAGGGACTCTCAAGAGTCTTCTCCAGCACCACAGTTAAAAACATCAATTCTTTGGCACTCAGCTTTCTTTATATGCCATCTAGGTGGTCATAACTTTTCTTCCAAGGAGTAAGTGTCTTTTAATTTCATGGCTGCAGTCACCATCTGCAGTGATCTTCAGTTTAGTTCAGTTCAGTCACTCAGTCATGTCTGACACTTTGCGACCCCATGAATCACAGCACGCCAGGCCTGCCTGTCCATCACCAACTCCTGGAGTTCACTTAAACTCATGTCCATCGAGTTGGTGATGCCATCCAGTCATCTCATTCTCTATCATCCCCTTCTCCTCCTGCCCCCAATCCCTCCCAGAATCAGAGTCTTTTCCAATGAGTCAACTCTTCACATGAGGGGCCAGAGTATCGGAGTTTCAGCTTTAGCATCATTCCTTCCAAAGAAATCCCAGGACTGATCTTCTTTAGGATGGACTGGTTGGATGTCCTTGCAGTCCAAGGGACTCTCAAGAGTCTTCTCCAGCACCACAGTTCAAAAGCATCAATTCTTTGGCACTCAGCTTTCTTCATAGTCCAACTCTCACATCCATACATGACTACTGGAAAAACCATAGCCTTGACTAGATGGACCTTTGTTGGCAAAATAATATCTCTGCTTTTCAATATGCTGTCTAGGTTGGTTATAACTTTCTTTCCAAGGAGTAAGCGTCTTTTAATTTTATAGCTGCAATCACCATCTGCAGTGATTTTGGAGTCCCCCAAAATAGTCTGACACTGTTTCCACTGTTTCCCCATCTATTTCTCATGAAGTGATGGGACCAGATGCCATGATCTTAATTTTCTGAATGTTGAGCTTTAAGCCAAATTTTCACTCTCCTCTTTCACTTTCATCAAGAGACTCTTAGTTCTTTGCTTTCTGCCATAAGAGTGCTGTCATTTGCATATCTGAGGTTATTGATATTTCTCCCGGCAATTTTGATTCCAGCATGCTTCTTCCAGTCCAGCATTTCTCATGCTGTACTCTGCATATAAGTTAAATAAGCAGGGTGACAATATACAGCCTTGATGTTTTCCTTTCCCTATTTGGAACAAATCTGTTGTTCCATGTCCAGTCCTAATTGTTGCTTCTTGACCTGCTGACAGATTTCTCAAGAGGCAGGTCAGATGGTCTGGTATTCCCATCGTTTGAAGAATTTTCCACAGTTTGTTGTGATCCACACTGTCAAAGGCTTTGACATAGTCAATAAAGCAGAAACAGATTGTTTTTCTGGAACTCTCTTGCTTTTTCCATGATCCAGTCAGTGGATGTTGGCAATTTGATCTCTGGTTCCTCTGTCTTTTCTAAATCCAGCTTGAATATCTGGAAGTTCATGGTTCACATACTGTTGAAGCCTGGCTTGGAGAATTTTGAGCATTACTTTGCTAGTGTGTGAGATGAGTGCAATTGTGTGGTAGTTTGAGCATTCTCTGGCATTGCCTTTCTTTGAGACTGGAATGAAAACTGACCTTTTCCAGTCTTGTGGCCACTGCCATTTTCCAGATTTGCTGGCATATTGAGTGCAGCACTTTCATAGCATTGTTTTTTAGGATTGAAAGAGTGCAACTGGAATTCCATCACTTCCACTAGCTTTGTTTGTAGTGATACTTCCTAAGGCCCATTTGCCTTCTCATTCCAGGATGTCTGGCTCTAGGTGAGTGATCACACCATTGTGATTATCTGGGTCATGAAGATCTGTTTTGTATAGCTCTTCTGTGTATTCTTGACACCTCTTCTTTATATCTTCTACTTCTGTTAGGACCACAAAATTTCTGTCCTTATTTGAGCCCATCTTTGCATGAAATATTCCCTTGGTATTCCTCGATGGGTCAGATGGTAAAGTGTTTGCCCACAGTGTGAGAGAGCCAGGTTCAATCCCTGGGTCGGGAAGATCACCTGGAGAAGGGAATGGCAACCCACTCCAGTATTCTTGGAGAAGGCAATGGCACCCCACTCCAGCACTCTTGCCTGGAAAATCCCATGGACAGAGGAGGCTGGTGGGCTGCAGTCCATGGGGTCGCTAGAGCAGGACATGACTGAGCGACTTCACTTTGCATGAAATATTCCTTTGCTATCTCTAATTTTCTTGAGAGATCTGTAGTCTTTCCTATTCTATTGTTATCTCTATTTCTTTGCATTGATTCTCTTTGATAATATTTTATTAATGATTTTTGTGTCTACCTTCATGAGAGATATTGACCTATATTTATACATTTTTTGAATGCAATTTTAGTTTGCCAACCTTGTTAAATAGGATGGGGAACGTTTTTTCTTTCCTTAATATCTGAGGAAATTTGTGTGAGTTCTTCCTGAAATGCTGGTAATAATTCTTCTGGGCCCAGAGTAGTCTTTGTGAGAAGGTTTTAAATTACAGATTAAGTCTGCTCCTGCTGCTGCTGCTAAGTCGCTTTAGTCGTGTCCGACTCTGTGCGACCCCAGAGATGGCAGCCCACCAACTCAATTTATATAAAGCATATCTATGGCCACACAGCGTATATATTTACATTTTCATACTGTTTCCTTAAACTTTTGATACATCTTGACATATTCCAAATCGCGCGTTTGTGTTTGGCCTGTCTCTGTGAGGTATCCAAATGGCCTGTGTGCGCGTGCTCAGTGTCTTCAGCCATGTCGACTCCTTGCAGCCCCCTGGTCTGCAGCCCACCAGGCTCCTGTCCATTGGCTTCTCCAGGCAAGAATACCAGAGTGGGTTGCCATGCCCTCCTCCAGGGGATCTTCCCGATCCAGGGACTAAACCCGTGTCTCTTATGTCTCCTGTACTGGCAAGCAGGTTCTTTACCTTGTGAGTCGCTCAGTCATATCTGACTCTTTGGAATCCCATTTACTGCAGCCTGCCAGGCTCCTCTGTCCATGGGATTCTCCAGGCAAGAATACTGGAGTGGGTTGCCATTTCCTTCTCCAAGGAGCCAAAGTAAGTCTGATAAGAAAAAGAAATATTTTCTCAACATGTGTGAGTAGATTAGTTAAAGAAACCAGTACTCTTGTATGCCTTCTGGGTGTCAAGAATTTTGCTAGTTAGTGGTACTACCAGCTGCTCAAAATAGAGTGAAGCCCACGGAGACTTAAGCAAATAAATTATAGGACATTGTCACGCACAGGCATACCAAGGAGACATTTATTAACCCTGCATAGCTGCGAGGACATCATAGAGGAGTTAATGTTTGGGCTGGATATTGAAGGACAAATAAGATTTCACCAGCCACAGAAGAAAGGAAGAACTAGGCAGACGATGGGTTATATACAAAGGCACAGCTGTGGGATAAAGTAAGATGTGAAAAGGAGGGATGAGCTTGTAGTCAGAGGGGAACAGAGTGCGGAGAGGACAGTGGTTAAGAATTGTTGCTCTAAAGAAATTTCAGAACCGTGGGGAGGGATCATTCTTTGCTATAATAATAAGTTGATTTCTCTTCATTTAGGCAGGTTACAGCCACCACAGGATTTTAAGCAATGAACTGACCTAATTAGAGCTGTCCAATGCCAGCTATTCTGGCAGTGGGGTGGAAGATATATTTGAGAAGGGAGAGACTGGAGGGAGATAAAAACAGATGGTGTACAACTAAACACAGTGAAAATTTCTTTGCACAAATATCAAGGAATAGTTTGTTTCTCTAAAGTTAAGTGAGAACTGAGAATTCAGTACTCACGTTCTTTTTACAGTGGAATACACAAGCGTTTTTGTTTATATAACTTCTATGGAGTTGATTCATTCTTATAGCAGGCTTGGAAAGACATCACTGTTTAGATTATAACAGCCAATGCTCAGTCAGAGAAGCAGAACCATGATGAGCGCTATGAGATCAGGGGTCTATTAAAGGAGCTCTTATTTAGTCGATAAGTCATGTCTGACTCTTTGGGACCCAGTGGACTATAACCTGCCAGGCTCCCCTGTTCGTGGGATTTCCCAAGCATGAATACTGGAGTGGGTAGCCATTTCCTTCTGCAGGAGGTCTTCCCAAACCCAGGGATCAAAGCCACAACTCCTGCACTGCAGGGGGATTCTTTACTGCTGAGTCTCCAGGGAAGCCTATTAAAGGAACTAGATCTTATTAGTTGTGGGAAAAGCTAAGTAAGTGAAGAGAAGGGGAAAATCGATGATGAGGGTCACAGACAGTAGCTAGCCTCCCTGAAATTCTGGGACCTATGGACAAATAAGAATGTGTTGGGGTTGGGGTTGCTGAAAAGATGTGTCCTGCCACTGTGTCACCTTGAAGAAGCTGCACAGATGTCTTTCTCCTCAGGGAAGAAGCTTTCCTCTGGGCAGCTACCACCTGAATGAGTTTCAGCAGAACGTCAGTGGCCCTGGGGTTACTATTGTTCAGCAGGGTCAGCGACTGGGAAGAAGGTATGTTATGTGGAGTGGATGAGAGTGAGGCCAAGCTGAGGTCTGCTGGGCAACCCTGGGCAATCTGACTGCAAAATGACTTTCGAAGAACGAGTTTCATCAATTTCACTTTGCTCCAGAATCACTCAGATGTTCCCTTTTGGTCAACTCTAACCTGGAACAAGACATGAAAGACAGTTTGGGGAAATGTAGTTACTAACCCTAACCATGTTAATCATAGAGCAAGTATTACATATGACATTTAAATATGGGATACAATAAGATCTATGACATGGGATGTATGATAGACCAAGCCTTAGGTAACACTTGTTACATGAAAATGTATGTCAAGTATTTAGTCTGAGACTTGATACATAGCAAGTGCTCAATGAATGCCATGATTATCCCAGAATCTCATCTCTATTAAAAAAAAAATTTTAAAATATTTATTTATTTATTGGCTGCCCTGGGTCTTTGCCGCTATGTGGGCTCTCTCTAGTTGCAGTGGGTGGCGGTTACTCTAACTGTGGTGTGTGGGTTTCTCATTATAGTGGCTTCTCTTGTGGAGCACAGGCTCTAGGTCATGCGGGCTCAGTAATTGAGGTTCTTGGCTTAATTGCTCCGTGGCATGTGGGATCTTCCCAGACCAGGGATTGAACCTATGTTCCCTACATTGGTAAGAGGATTCTTAACCATTGGACCACCAGGGAAGTCTTCAAACTTATTTTTAAAGTGTCTTGCACAAAGCAACATTATTGTGGTGTTAGTGATTGTGTTGCTGCTGCTGCTGCTGCTAAATCGCTTCAGTCGTGTCCGACTCTGTGTGAACCCATAGACGGCAGCCCACCGGGCTCCCCCGTCCCTGGGATTCTCCAGGCAAGAACACTGGAGTGGGTTGCCATTTCCTTCTCCAATGCAGGAAAATGAAAAGTGAAAGTGAAGTCCGCTCAGTCATGTCCGACCCTCAGTGACCCTGTGGACTGCAGCCTTCCAGGCTCCTCCGCCCATGGGATTTTCCAGGCAGGAGTACTGGAGTGGGGTGCCATTGCCTTTGATAACTATAAACTTGAAAACGAGAGTCCAGCCCTAACAGGTCTTCTTTGTTGCCCATTGCAGCATTCTTATCTTTTCTTTATTACCAACAAAATGCAGATTTGTGCTCTGCACTGAACCCCTGAGATCTGTTTGTGACGAAAGTCACAATGAGACAAAAGTCCTTGTTCCTGGTGTGGTTTCCCAAACAGCCTCTAAAAGGCTCTTTCATTTTCCACTTTTTCTCTTCTGCCTGGAACTCAGACATAGAGTGTTTCTTCCTGTGACCATGAGCAGTCACACACATGCTCAGGATGGCTAAGCATAATGATGGAATAAACTTAAATAAGGGTGGGGCGGGCCCTGAGGACCTGCTTTTCTAAGACTTCTCACATGGTGTTGTTGCTTTTGCTGTTTTGTGGACCTACTTTTAATTATTTACTTTTTTAAAAGTCAAGTTTGTTGTAATATAATTACAGGTAATAACCTATGTCTACCTCAAGTTAACAATTAGATGAATTTTGACAGTTGTATATACTCATGAAACCACCATCACATGTAGAACAGTTACTCATTCCCTAAGATAATTTTCTTTAAACAGTAATCATTCCAAAAGCAAATCTAAGCTGAATACATAAGAGATTCCCTCTCCCCACTCTTTCTTCTTCTCCTCCTCTTTCCCTTTGAGCTTTATTGTGGGTAACAGTGAGGTCATAAAACCAATACATGACTATGTAGTTAATGGTGAGACATGCTATTTACATATTTAGGTCGTGTGAAGAACAGGGAAGTCTCCTAAACTATTGGTAAAAATGTAAATTGGTACAGTCACTATGGAGAACAGTATGGGAATTCCTTAAAAACTAAAAATAAGGCTACCATATGATTCAGCAATCCAGTTCTGGCCATATATCCAGAGAAAACCATAATTCAAAAAGATCCATGCATCTCAATGTTCACTGCAGCTTTATTTACAGTAGCCAGGACATGGAAGCAACTTAAATGTCCATCGACAGAGGAATGGAGAAAGAAGATGTAGTATGTATGTATGATGGAATATTACTCAGCCACAAAAAGAACAAAATAATGCCTTTTGCAGCAACATGGTTAAACTGAGAGATTGTCATACTGTGTGAAGTAAATCAGACAGAGAAGGAGAAATATCACATGATATTGCTTATATGTGGAACCTAGAAACTGTACAGATGAGCCTGTTTACAAAACAGAAATAGAATCACAGATGTAGAAAACAGATTCGTGGTTACTATTGGGGAAAGGAGGGGCAGGGATAGATTGGGAGATTGGGACTGACATATACATATTACTATACGTAAAATAGATAACTAATAAGAACCTACCGTAATTGCACAGAGAACTCTACTCAGTACTCTGTAATGACCTATTTGGGGATAAAATCTAAGAAAGAGTGGATATGTGGATATGTATAACTGACTCACTCCGCTGTATGCCTGAAGCACTGCATTGTAAATCAGCCATTCCAGTTAAAAATTAATTTAAAATGGACTTACTTAAATTTTTATTTTTATACAGTTTTAAAGGTTAATTTCCTTTACAGTTATTACAAAATATTGACTGTATTCCCCAAGTTGAACATTACACCCTTGAGCCTATCTTACACCCAATGCTTGTATCCCCCAACCTCCCATTTTTATATACCCGCCTCCCCCAAACAGGTAACCACTAACTTGTTCTCTGTATCTGCGAGTCTGCTTCTTTATGTTATATCACACATGAAAAATAATGCTTTTCTCCCTTTTCACTCTAGTGTCTATTTATGGTGAACAGTTGCCAGCTTGCAATGGAGAGGAGCATCCCATTTGTAATAAAATCCATGGATAATTCCTAAATATAATATCAAATTAAAGGGTAACACCTAACAGTTTAAAATTCCCAAGCACTAGAGAATACAAGGGGTGAAGAAGGAAATGAGGAAGTCTGAGAAATGCATGTTATTTTTGGATTAATTGAGCATTGGCTACATGTTGCACTGGCTGAGGATCAAGTAAATAAAGACGTCTCTGACAGTGTTATTACTTTTTATTTGCCTCCTGTTTTGCCTGATTTTCAGTCCACCCATAACACTGCTTTCCATGTTATTTAATAAAATAACAGTAAGAATTTGGTCCAATTAGCAATAAAGAGAGACCCTGGTGTATCCAAATGACTTTTTTTTTTTTTTTTGTCTGTTAGTACTCTAGTGTAGTCCTGCATACAAGTTTTGCCCCACTGGTTGCTATGGTTATATGATGTTTCATCCACCTGATATATCTTTTGTCTCCTAAGGGGGTCTAGGATGTACACCTAGCAGGGCCTGGAAGTACTATCCAAGACTCCATGACTGTCTTTGCAGGCCCTTTGGTACAACAGTCAGTGGGATGCAATGGATGCTGCTGAGATCCATGATTCTCACCTGACCCAGGCTTCTACAGAAACTAAAAGCCAAGGGTCCAAGTGACTCATCACATACTCTGTGATGCAGAGGTACTGCATCACCTCTCTGCTTGCAGAGGTACTTCAAGTCTTCCCCATGATATGGGAGGAGTTGAAGGAGTGCTTTTTCTTACCTGGATTATCAAGAAAAAAAGAAAGAAAAGTTTTTTTTTTAAATTTATTTGGCTGCCCAAGGTCTTGGTTGTAGCACCCGAGATCTTCCATCTTGGCTGTGGCATGTGGGATCTTTAGATGCAGCATGCGGGATCTGGTTCCCTGGCCAGGAATTGAACCCACTCCCCTGGTGTTGTGAGCATGAAGTCTTAGCCACCAGGGAAGTCCTGAAAGAAAAGCCTTGTTTTGTAGCATTTACTGGTTTAAAGCCATCAGTTTGAAAATGTGTATAATCAACTTTTCAGCATACCACTGGGTTAAATGGAAATTGTTGTTCAGTCTCTCACTCATGTCTGGCTCTTCATGACCCCATGTACTGCAGCATGCCAGGCTTCCCTGCCCTTCACCATCTCCTGAAGCTTGCTCAGATTCATGTCACTGAGTCGGTGATGCCACCCAACCATCTCATCCTCAGTCGTCCCCTTCTCCTCCTGCCTTCAATCTTTCCCAGCATCAGGGTCCTTTCCAATGAGTCAGCTCTTTGCATCAGGTGTCCAAAGTATTGGAGCTTCAGTTTCAGCATCAGTCCTTCCAATGAATATTCAGGACTGATTTCCTTTAGGATTAACTGGTTGAATCTCTTTGCAGTCCAAGGGACTCTCAGGAGTCTTCTCCAACACCACAGTTCAAAAGCATCAAAACGAAGTGGATTGAAAAAAATTTAAGAATCAACCTCAATTTTTGCCTACTATGTTTTAATCGAAATCAGGTACTTAGCAATAGTGTGCAATGTATTTCCAATGTCATCTTTTGATCTAAAACATCATCCTAGGCCAGTCAATACAAGAACTGAAGGTTGAAATTGAGAAAAATCTCCTTAAATGTGTCTTTCAGATTTGTCTCAGACAAGTACTTATCTCTAAAAACTAATTTTTCACTTCCTTTCTTTCTTGAAGCCAAATTTTACCACAATCTTTATGTTCAGCCTCAATAGAAACATTTCATCTTCCAGCCAATGTTTGGACACAAAACTTTCAGATACCATATCCATGGTGATGAAGGGGGAAACGCGGATTGAGTGCAGGAGAGCATTTCTGACTTTATTTAAGTTCAGTGAAAACTCTTAAACTGCATAAAATTTAGATTTAGATGAATGAATCTAATCAATAGAATTTGGTACATATTTTAAACAGAAGGCAAGGCTGCAGCTGTAGTAGTAGGTAACATTTTGGATGTGGTAAAACTAGTGATAAATTTTATCTCATAAATTTTATCACATCTTATAAAACTAAAAGATAAATTTTTAAAATTTAACAGCTGTTAAATTTAACAGCTCCTCACCATGAGGAGCAGGAGGACATTTTGTCATAGTTTTCTGCTCCAAATAAAGAAGAAATATTTTGTCATTTGTTTTGAAATACATATAATCATTTTTGTCTTAACTGAGTAAACAACTTTCTAGAAATTGATAAACAAGCACAAAAATGTAAACTTTATTAAAAAGCAAAATTTCATTTGTTAGTAAACCTGCTCTCATAAAAGAGAAATCAAAAGATGCAGACCAGGAGAAAGAACCTAAAACTGGTGCATATAGTTTATGACACTTTAATGTATTGGTATTTTTTGTTACCCAATTTTTTTCTTTAAAATATATCATATGATTTCAACTGAGTTTACAGTAGTTAATTATGTGGGTGTGCAAATGTGCTACATTGCTTCAGTTGTGTCTGACTCTTTGAGACCCTGTGGACTGCAGCCTGCCAAGTTCCTCTGTCCATGAAATTCTCCAGGTAATAACATTGAAGTGGGTTGCCATTTCTGTCTCCATCTGTGGGTATACCCTAACTTATCAGTCTCTTTTGATGAATCTTTATATTGTTACCAATTTTTCTATTACATGCTGTAATATCTTAATGACTACCATCTTTATAGATTAATTTTCTTCATATTTTAATATGTATTTTCATGAAAAATGCATCTAAAATTATTTTCTTAGTATATAGAGGTAGAATAACTGGATCAAAGTTAAGAAATACTACTGGAATTATTTCCTTAAAAATAGATGTGGAATATTAGGTCAAAGGTTAAACATGATATCCTGATTTCTTAAACATATCATCAATTAGTTTTCTAAAACTTTGGATCACCTTATCAAGAGCTTTTCACACGTGATGCAACACACATCTCAACCACCATTTCTTTTACACATTTTCCCAATATTACAAGCAAAATAAAATTACTTCTCTTACTTTTTGTGTTAGGAATAAGTTTTTTACAGTGTTGTTAGCTATTGGGTCTTTTTAGTGTTAAGTAGGACATATTCGTTGGGCTTCCTGGCGGTTCAGATGGTTGAGAATCCTCCTGTAATGCAGCAGACCTGGAACCAATCCCTGGGTTGGGAAGATCCCCTAAAGAAGGAAATGGCTACCAAATCCAGTATTCTTGCCTGGACAATTCCATGGACAGAGAAGCCTGGTGGGGTTTCAAAGAGCTGGACATGACTTTGTGATTAACATACACAGGATGGGTTTGATCTTTGGGTCAGAAAGATTCCCTGGAGAAGAAATGACAACCCACTCTAGTATTCTTGCCTGGGAAATCCCATGAACAGACAAGCCTGGCGGGCTACGGTCCATGGGGTTGCAAAAGAGACACAGCTTAGTGACTGAGCATGCACAATGTGTTACCCACTACAACCTTAAAATTATTATAGATTTAACCACTTAACACAATACAAATTTATGATCTCACAGTTCTGTAGTTCAGGAGGTCTGGTGAGCTCAGCTGGTTCTTCTGGCCCGGGTGTCACAGGCTGAGATCAAGCTGTTGGCAAGCTAGACTCTTATCTGGAGGCTCTGAGGGCAAGTCGGTTTCCAAGCTCATCCAGGCTGTTGACAGAATTCAGTTATTTGGGCTGCTGGCCTGAGGTCTGTTTCCTTGCTGGCTGTTGGCCAGGAGTCTCTCTCAGATCCTTAAGAGTGCCTGAATTCTTCCTCATGTTGGCTCTCCATCTTTAAGACAGCAACTTCCTGTCAAGTCCTCTTCATGCTTTGAATCTCTTTGAATTTTCTTGCTCCATCTCTTCTTCCTCCAGAAAATTCTCTGCTTTTAAGGGCTTGTGTGATTAGATTAGACTTGCTTGGATAGGAAAAGCCAGGCTAATCTCCCTGTTTTAGATCTGCAAGCTTAATTAGAGTTGCAAACCTCTTTTGCCATGTAAAGTGTGTTAGTATTCTTCAGAGAGAAAAGCAATAGGAGATATATATATGTGTATATATATATATATATACATACATACATATATATATATGTAATTGTTATTCAGTTACTAAGTCATGTCCAGCTCTTTTCTTTGCTGCCCCATGGACTGTATCATGCTGGGCTCCTCTGTCCTTCACTGTCTCCCTGAGTTTGTTCAAATTCATTCCCATTGAGTCGGTGATGCCATCTAACCATCTCATACTCTCTTACCCCCCTTCTCCTTTTGCCTTCAACCTTTCCCAGCATCAATGAACCAGCTCCTTGCATCCAATGCCCAAAGTATTGGAGCTTCAGCTTCAATATCTGTATCTGTATACCTACATATGTGGGCTTCCTTGGTGGCTCAGGGGTAATGCGGGAGACCCGGGTTTGATCCCTGGGTCGGGAAGTTCCCCTGGAGAAGGAAATGGCAACCCACTCCAGTATCCTTGCCTGGAGAATCCCATGGATGGAAGAGCCTGGTGGGCTACAGTCCATGGGGTCGCAAAGAGTCGGACACAACTGAGCGAGCTCACTTCACTTCATATGTATGTATACACCAGAATCCTCAAAACCAGGAAAGCTGATAGTGTAAATCCCAGTCCTATAGCATCAATCAGTGAAGAAGAAAAAAAGAAGCAAATTCCTTCTTTCTCTACTGTTGATGTTTTATTCCAGCCTTCAGTGGATTACATGATGCCCATCCATATTGGGGAGGGAATCTTACTTTATTGAGTCTATCCATTCAAAGGCTAATCTCATCCAAGAATTCCCTTTATATGCACAATAATAATGTTTAATCTGGACACTCCATGACCAGTCAAGGCGACACATGAAAATAACCGTCACATTAGGTAATGTATTTACTGGTTCTAGTAAAAACTTTAGTTAGATACTCTAGTATTTACTCTAGTTAGAGTGCCGGCCTTTGGGGGCCCATTCTGCCTATCATACTATACAAGGCCTCTACCATTTGGTTTGTTTACTGCATTCTGCAATTCTAAAGAAGGGATATGACCTTTTTGTCTATTGGAACTGAGGAGGAGTCTTCACAAATATCTATGATAAGAATCATTTACTATTTATACTGAAATCTAAAACTGCCATGTGAAATGTGTGCTGCCATGGACTCTGTGAACCCAGGGAGTATAGCCCACCAGGCTCCTCTGTTCATGGAATTTTCCAGGCAAGAATACTGGAATGGGTTGCCATTTCCTACTCCAAGGGGTCCTTCCTCACCCAGGGATCAAACCCACGTCTCCTGCGCTAGCAGGCAGATTCTTTACCACTGTGCCACCTGGAAAGCCCACTACTTATATTATTTACTTATAAATGAACATGTTCAAACATATTCAAAAGTAGAGTGAAGAGTGCACAGAAATACATGTACTGATCATCCAACTTCAGCAATGATCAATATTTTGCCAGTCTTGATACATCTAATTTTTCACACCCCGACATTTAAAAAATAAAAACATTTTGGAATATCTATTATGTAGTTAAGGGCAGAATCATATAGTCCTGGCCAGAAGTACACTTGGAATGAGAGAATAACTTGAGATTGACCTTTTGTTTAGATGTATCTTTTGATGGAAGAAAATCTCTTTATTTTTGAAGACTAATTCAAGCATCATTTTGGGGGAATTGCAGTAGTTTAATACAATACAAATTAAAGAACAAAAGGTTAATAGTTTAACAAAGTTAAAAGAATGCTAGTGCTTTCCTCTCATTAAGTGGATAGAAAGTAACCTTGGGAGGTATTAAAGTTTTGTCTACTTTCTATAATCACCATTATGATTCATCAATATATAGTAATGGTTGTCTCACAATATAGGAATCTCTTATTTTATTCTTGCGTCTATACGTAAGGGAAAGCTGAAAGAAAGAGAATGGGAGAGTCAGATTTTCTCAGGGAATTGAAGAAATGAAGCCTAAATTGCACAACATTTCTGCCTTTTTTCCTCTTTTGATGGCAAGTCTTGGGTATTTGCAGGGTAAGTTATAATAGAACTTAAGAAGTTAAGGTCTTATAATAGTTACTTAAGAATATATTTTATTATCATAACATGAGTAGTTGCCATCATTGGGAAATATGGAGGTATAAATAGACCAAAATTCATGGATAATCCAAAAATAACATTTCTGTATTTGCAATGTGCTTTCATATCATATTTAACTGAACATGTGCTGATGTTCTGGGAATTTAGTTGGAACAGAATAATAAAGTACACCATAAAAATCTGGCTTCAGTCTGTGGACACCTGGCTCTGAGACTAGAGGAAGGAGTTCCTCTTTCCAAGTGTTACAGTGAAGAGAAAAATCACAACCAACCGTTTCATTAAAAAAAAAAAACAAACCTCTTTTTTATGTAAATATTTTTCAGATTAAACTACATGTAAAGGTCGAAAAGTGTCGGACACAACTGTGTAACTAAGCACACACACGAAGTATTGTGTACAGACTCATCTTCAAATTTATCATGTGACCACACTGCATTATCTCTTCCCCCGAGTACTTAAAGTCTTTTGTTTTTTTCTTTTGTACAGTAGGTCCTTTTGGTTATCTCCTTAAAGTATTGCAGTGCTTACACGGTCATCCTAAACGCCTAGTCTATGCCTCCCCCTGCCCTCTCCGCATGTGATAGCTGTAGGTTCATTCTCTAAGTCTGTGGGTCCGTTTATGCTTTGTAAATAAGTTTATTTTCATCATTTCTTTTTAGATTCCATATATAAAGAATGTCATATAGTATTTCTCCTTCTGCGCCTGACTCACTTTGCTCTGTAGGTCCATCCATGTTGTTGCAAATGGGATTTTTTTCATTCTTTTTAATGGCTGAGTAATAAAGGAATATTATCACATCCTCTTTATCCATTCTTCTGTCAATGGACATTTAGGTTGCTTCTGTATCTTAGCTATTATAAACAGGGCTGCAATGAACACTGGGGTGTATACATCCTTTTGAACCATGTTTTTCTCCAGATATATGCCCAGGAGTGGGATTTCTGGGTCATATGGCGGCTCTATTTTTAAGGAGCCTCCACACTGCTCTTCATAGTGACTATACCGATTTACATTCTCACCAGTAGTTTAGAAGAGCTCCCTTTTCTCCACACACGCTTCAGCATTTACTGTTTGCAGTTTCTGGAGGATGACCACTCTAAGTAGGCGCTTCCCTGGTGGCTCAGGTCGTAAAGAGTCTGTCCGCAATATGGGAGACCCAGGTTTGATCCCTGGGTTGGGAAGATCTCTTGGAGAAGGAAATGGCAACCTATTCCAGTATTCTTGCCTGGAAAATCCCATAAACAAAAGAGTCTGGAGGGCTACAGTCCATGGGGTCACAAAGAGTTGGACACTACTGAGCGACTAACACACACACACTCTAACTGGTGTGAGGTGATATCTCATTGTAGTTTTGATCTGCATTCCTCTAATAGCATTGTTGACAATCTTGGCCAGCTGCATCACACTGATTATCTCTTATTCCTTCCAACCACCCAGTTTTAGAGAATGATGCACTCTTCTACAAAATGGAACACTCATGCTGTTAATTCCAAGTTTTCTCTTCTCCTCTGGAATCATGCTTCATTAAGTATCATTTCTTTTGTCTTTATCCAGCTTTTTAATATTTTCAACCACTCTAATTTCACCATGACTTACAAATATGATTAATTTCTACCCGAGAAACTCAATCTCCAGACTTCTTTTCCCCCTTTACCAATGAACTGCTTAAATGTCCACTTCATCAGCACCAGGTGGCTCAGTGGTAAAGAATCTGCCTGCAGTGCAGGAGCCACAGGAGACACGAGTTTGACCCCTGGGTCAGGAAGATCCCCTGGAGGAGGGCATGGCAACCCACTCCAGTATTCTTGCCTGGAGAATCTCCATAAACAGAGGAGCCCGGCAGGCTACAGTCCTTGGGATTGCAAACTGTTGGACATGACTGAAGTGACTTAGCATGCACATGCATGCAGCATTAGCACTATGTTGTAAAATTTGTTCTAGTTTTATTTTCTGTCCCCATCATGTTTACATAGCTTTTTTCAAAACCCACAGCAACTTACTATGACCCGGATCCAATAGACATTTTCTCAGTCGTCATACTCCTTAACATTTTGTATCAATCAACCCTATTAACCAACCTACTCACCCACCCTTTCTTTGCCAAAATTTTTCTTTTGTGTCACTTTATTGTAGTTCTTTAGTTGCTAAGTCATGTCTGACTCTTCGTTACTCCATGTACTCTAGCCTGTCAGGCTCATGGGATTTCCCAGGCAAGAATACTGGAATGGGTTGTCATTTCCTTCCCCAAGGAATCTTCTAGACCTAGGGATTGAACCCTCATTGGCAGGTGGATTCTTTACCACTGAGCCCCCAGAGAAGCCCTGTGTCACTTTAGACATATTCTTATCTTGCTTTTATGCTACTCCTCCAACAAATCTATCTTTTTCACATATGATATCCATTTAGATGTAGGTGGAAAGACATTCAGAATCTAGATGGCAGGAAATAAAGAAGAACCAGCAAAGGAGGCAGCAAAAAAGGCAAAAAAGCAAATTAGTGTGGAATCTAGCTCCTCATTTGATATTAAGCTGTGCAGAGACAGGAATTCCATATGCTTGATCAGCGCTGTAGGCTTTTCTGCATCTCATCCACAGAAAGCAATAATCAGTACTGACTGAATAAATAGAACAATATAAGAAACTATATCGATAGCAGAGAGCAGGGAGGAAGAGTCTTCCCTTTCACATCCATGGGTCTCTTCAGAATGTTCTCCTGTCATTCTCACACTGGTGCCTCTAGCCCTAAAAGGCAGCAACTGATAATTCTTTTATTCTTCCAGATCATGTAGGACAAGATGTTGTGGGGAAGAGTTTCCTTTGCCTTTTCTAAAATTCATGGAAGTTAATCAACCTCCATGAGCATTCTCAGAGAGAAAGAGAGGGCTTAGGTCTTTTCTTCTAAGCTTTCCGCATTGTCTTTTCTCTTGGTTCAATGCATTGTCCTAGTTGATGCTTTCGTGTTTTGGAAGAGAGTCATTTATGACCTCTCAAAGAGACATCCACTAGGCGCTGGGCCCTCAGCTTAGCACTGTTTGCAGCAGTGAGCACTCCAGTGAGTCATTTTGGTCCTATTACTCTGGTGATATTGTAATATGGGTATAACAAAGTGATTTCCTGGTTGGTGTCTAGAAACAATATATGTTGACTTAATTACGAATGTTCTCTGCATGGTGCAATACTACACAGCATGGAAAATCTATTTCTTTTTGCCAAAGAAAAAATTTACAAATTCAATTCATGAGGTTCATAAATGTCAATAAACAGGCATAGAACGGATAAGAGGGTACGTTTTTGAGCTTTAGTTTTCAAAAGTTCACATACTACTGTGAGAATTCTTAAAGTTGTTGGAGAGAAGGTGATGACAAATATGTCAGGATGCCCTAGAAATTAGTGGCATATTCAGACCAGCAACTCTCTGGGGGCAAATCCAAATTGTGAAGGAGAAAAGCAAGCAAAGAAACAATTGTCATCTTCAAAAGCACCAAATCACTGACCTTCTTCAGTTGTTCGCATGGTTATGAACGTGTCAAGTACCTTTGTGATCATGGCTCTTAGCACATCCTTCCATTTACTGCTTTAAAAGACACTAAAGTGAGAAAGTAACCTTGACCTGGATTTCTAAATCTACATTAGTATGCTCATTTTGGATGCAATAATGGTAAATGTGTAAAGTATGTGTCACATTTCTTAGTTAGTTCCTTGCAACTTTCTTTCAAGGAATCTATAGTGAGGGTGAAGTTTCAAATTGCTATCTTACTAAGACTGGTTTGCAAATTTCTGATGAGCAACTCTGCATAAAAATACGTAATATCATGAGACAAATATGAGAAATAAATATTTCTTTTTCTGTGGGATCTTATGTTTCCTAAAACACTCTGAAGTGTTTCCTTTCTCTAATTTAGAGAATACATTGTGATTATATTTTAAAAGTAACACATGCAATTTGCTACCAATTCTTGGTGAAATCTAAGAGAATAATGAAGAATTTGTATTAGGTCAAAATCTCTATCAATCTTAATTGAGCTTAAAGAGTTCAAGTTAGAGTCTTCTGTTAAATGAGATGTAGGCGGAATAAAAAATTTCTGTGTAGAACAAAATCTTTTTGTGTTAAAGGTAATTCACAACTCATATTTTAATTTTTCACCTTTTCTCTACTTGTTGCAAAGCATTCTCAAGCTTATGGGTCATTCTTAAATTCATGGATGTCAAATGTTGTGCTAAAATTCTTTCTTGGATGATAATTACAGTGGCTTTAAAAATCATTTTTTTTGTTTATTATTATGAAACCAATGAAAAGCATCAGAAGTTTGGGTTATTGGTCATCCACACAAAATGCAATAGACTTGGTGGTCTAGACAACAGAAATTTGTTTTCTCACAATTTGAAGTTCAAGGATAAAGTATGGGTCAAGTTGGTTCTGAAGAGAAAACCTGTAGATATATGCTCACATAACTTTCCTTGGAGCATTCCTAGGGAGAGATCTCTCACTTTTCCTCTTAAAGGGCCGTTGATCCTTTCATGTGTACCTGCTAAGTCGCTTCAGTCACGTCCGACTCTTTGTGACCCTGTTGACTGTAGCCTCCCTGACTCCACTCTCCAAGGGATTATACAGGCAAGAATACTGGAGTGGGTTGCCATGCCCTTCTCCAGGGGATCTTCCTGACCCAGGGACTGAACTCACATCTCTTACATCTGCTTTGGCAAGCAGGTTCTTTACCACTAATGACACCTGGGAAGCCCAATCCTACCATATCAGGACTCTACTCTTATGAACTCTTTTAACCGAGTGGTCACATACGGTTGTGAGAGCTGGACTGTAAAGAAGGCAGAAAGCCAAAGAATTGATGCCTTTGAGCTGTGGTTCTGGAGAAGACTCCTGAAAGTCCCTTGGACAGCAAGGAGATCAAACCAGTCAATCTTAAGGGAAATCAACCCTGACTATTCACTGATGGTAAAACTGAAGCTCCAGTATTTTGGTCATCTGGTGTGAACAGATGACTCATTGGAAAAGTCCCTGATGCTGGGAAAGATTGAGGGCAGAAGGAGAAGAGGGTGGCAGAGGATGAGATGGCTGGATGGCATCAGCGATGCAAGGAACACGAACTTAGGCAAACTCCAGGAAATAGTGCGGGACAGAGAGGCCTGGCGAGCTGCAGGGGTAGCAAAGAGTCAGGCATGACTGGGAGACAAAAGCAACAACCTCCCAGAAGCCCCATTGCCGAAAAACAATCACGTAAGGGGTTGCTGCTGCTGCTGCTAAGTCGCTTCAGTCATGTCCGACTCTGTGTGACCCCATAGACGGCAGCCCACCAGGCTCCCACCATCCCTGGGATTAGGACTTATGAATTTGAGGGGGACACAATTCATTCCATTGCCCCAATATAGTGCCGATGTAACTATAGCAATATTTCCAGTAGGTTAGTATTCTGCATTATGCTTTAGTTTCTGCAGTCAACTCAGAGCATGTATTCTGTACCTGACACCATGCTAGATTTGGAGTGTCATAATGTATGGATGTGAGAGTTGGATTGTGAAGAAAGCTGAGCACTGAAGAACTGATCCTTTTGAACTGTGGTGTTGGAGAAGACTCTTGAGAGTCCCTTGGGCTGCAAGGAGATCCAACCAGTCCATTCTGAAGATCAGCCCTGGGATTTCTTTGGAGGGAATGATGCTAAAGCTGAAATTCCAGTACTTTGGCCACCTCATGTGAAGAGTTGACTCATTGGAAAAGACTCTGATGCTGGGAGGGATTGGGGGCAGGAGGAGAAGGGGACGACAGAGGATGAGATGGCTGGATGGCATCACGGACTCGATGGACGTGAGTCTGAGTGAACTCCGGGAGTTGGTGATGGACAGGGAGGCCTGGCGTGCTGCGATTCATGAGGTCGCAAAGAGTCAGATATGACTGAGCTAGTGAACTGAACTGAACTGAACTGAAAGATGAATCAAAGAGTCTTCCGCCTATAAACTTACAGTCTAATAGGTGAAATTGATGTGTACACCCACAAACATCATAATACACTGTGAGAAGCAAATAGAAATGTACATTAGATAATTGATTGAAAATGTCTCTCATCACTGCATTTCCTATCAATATATCTTAACTCATAGTATATACATATTTAACATAGTAGCCATCCATTATTTTCTGCTCTAATCTCTGATATAGCAAGTATTGCCCATTGAGCCACAAGAAACTATATTATGTTTTAGGCAGAGCATTTTAATCTTGAGCTGCCTTAGGATCTTGTGCTGGGAATTTTGCTTGTATCAGTGACTGTGGCAAAGGTGATTCTTATGGCATCATTTCTGTTCAGTCTTTTTCTCCCTCAGTGTATGATCACTGTGGTTTGGAATGCTTAGATGATTTAACATCCTTAAAAAGTTAATTTACTGCCCCACCAATTGATAAGACTGGTGGATGTTTCAGAAGTACAGCAAAGTGATTCAGTTATACATATATAATATATAATACACACACACACTCATCAGTATAATATATATTCAGTTCAGTTCAGTAGCTCAGTCATGTCTGATTCTTTGTGACCCTATGAACTGCAGCACGCCAAGCCTCCCTGTCCATCACCAACTCCCAGAGTTTACCCAAACTCATGTCCATTGAGTTGGTGATACCATCAACCATCTCATCCTCTGTCGTCCCCTTCTCCTCTTGCCCTCAATCTTTCCCAGCATCAGGGTCTTTTCAAATGAGTCAGCTCTTTGCATCAGGTGGCCCAAGTATTGGAGTTTCACCTTCAACATCAGTCCTTCCCATGAACACTCATGACTGATTTCCTTTAGGATGAACTGGTTGGATCTTCTTGCAGTCTAAGGGACTCTCAAGAGTCTTCTCCAACACCACAGTTCAAAAGCATCAACCCTTTGGTGCTTAGCTTTCTTTCTTTTTTTGGTTTAAATTTTATTTATTTATTTTTTACTTTACAATATTGTATTCATTTTGCCATATATCAACATGAACCTGCCACGGGTGTACACGTGTTCCCCATCCTGAATCCCCTCCCACCTCCCTCCCCGTACCATCCCTCTTGGTTATCCTAATGCACCAGCCCCAAGCATCCTGTATCCTGCATTGAACCTAGACTGGCGATTCGTTTCATATATGATATTATACATGTTTCAATGCCATTTTCCCAAATCATCCCACCCTCTCCCTCTCCCACAGAATCCAAAAGACTGTACTATACATCTGTGTCTCTTTTGTTGTCCCGCATACAGGGTTATCATTACCATCTTTCTAAATTCCATATATATGCATTAGTTTACTGTATTGGTGCTTTTCTTTCTGGCTTACTTCACTCTGTATAATAGGCTCCAGTTTCATCCACCTCATTAGAACTGATTCAAATGTATTCTTTTTAATGGCTGAGTAATACTCCATTGTGTATATGTACCACAGCCTATCCATTCGTCTGCTGAGGGACATCTAGGTTGCTTCCAAGTCCTGGCTATTATAAACAGTGCTGCAGTGAACATTGGGGTACATGTGTCTCTTTCAATTCTGGCTTCCTTGGTGTGTATGCCCAGCAGTGGGATTGCTGGGTCATAAGGCAGTTCTATTTCCAGTTTTTTAAGGACTCTCCATACTGTTCTCCATAGTGGCTGTACTAGTTTGCATTCCCACCAACAGTGTAAGAGGGTTCCCATTTCTCCACACCCTCTCCAACATTTATTGCTTATAGACTTTTGGATAGCAGCCATTCTGACTGGCGTGAAATGGTACCTCATTGTGGTTTTGATTTGCATTTCTCTGATAATGAGTGATGTTGAGCATCTTTTCATGTGTTTGTTAGCCATCTGTATGTCTTCTTTGGAGAAATGTCTGTTTAATTCTTTGGCCCTTTTTTGATTAGGTCATTTATTTCTCTGGAATTGAGCTGCAGGAGTTACTTGTATATTTTTGAGATTAGTTCTTTGTCAGTTGCTTCATTTGCTATTATTTTCTCCAATTCTGAAGGCTGTCCTTTCACCTTGCTTATAGTTTCCTTTGATGTGCAGAATCTTTTAAGTTTAATTAGGTCCCATTTGTTTATTTTTGCTTTTATTTCCAGTATTCTGGGAGGTGGGTCATAGAGGATCCTGCTGTGATTTATGTTGGAGAGTGTTTTGCCTATGTTTTCCTCTAGGAGTTTTATAGTTTCTGGTCTTACATTTAGATCTTTAATCCATTTTGAGTTTATTTTTGTGTATGGTCCAACTCTCACATCCATACATGGCTACTAGAAAAACCATAGCCTTGACTAGATGGACCTTTGTTGACAAAGTAATGTCTCTGCTTTTTAATGTACTGCCTAGGTTGGTCATAAATTTCCTTCCAAGGATTCAATTAAATGTATATTCCTTTCCAGATTCTTTTCCATTATAGGCTATTACAAGATGTTGAATACAGTTCTTTTTGCTATTCAGTAGGTCTTTGTTTTCTTTTATCTATTTTATAGTAGTGCATACCTGTTAATCCCAAATTGCTAATTTATCTCTTCCTTCTCCTTCCTCTTTGGTAACAATAAGTTTGTTTTCTATTCCTGTGAGTCCATTTGTATTTTGTAAATAAGTTTAATTTGCATCATTTTCTTAGATTCCACATATAAATGATATCATATGATCTTTGTCTTTCTCTGATTTACTTCATTTAGTGTGATAATCTCTATATCCATCTATGTTGCTGCAAATGGCATTTTCATGCCTCTTTGTGACCAAGTAATATTCCACTGAATATATGTACCACATCTCTTTCATTCATTCATCTGTCAGTGGGCATTTAGCTTGGTCCTATGTCCTGGCTATTGTAAATAGTGCTGCTATGAACATTAGGATGCATGTATCTTTTCAAATTAGAACTTTGTCTGGATGTATGCCTAGGAGTGAAATTAGTTGATCATACAGTAACCCTCTCTTTAGTTTTTAAGGAACCTCCACACTGTTCTTGATAAGACTGTTTTTAATTGGAGCTAAATCACTTGGAACGTCTGAAGAATCCTTTGTCAAAGATTCTGATTTAAAATTAAGCCAGAGTTAAAGTTTGCAATTGTGTCCATCTCAGTTTCAATGTAAAATGAAATTAGGTATGTTTATCCATCAGTGTGCTATGTAATTTTTGTTTGGTTACCCTTTCATTGGTCATAAATAATTCTGAAATCACTGATATCAAAAGTAGCCAAAGACCACAGTTAATACATTTTTGAAAACCTCTTTAAAATATCAATGTCACTATCAGAACTTTTCAAGGTTGTTCTATGGTTAAGTTCCCAAGTGAGGCTGTGACAGGTCTGGACGCACCCTGATTTCACAAGCACTGAGCTTGACTTTGTCCTGCCAGCTTCCTCAGTACTATTGTAAGTGTCGGGGTCCAAAACTGTTTCTACGTGTTTTGCCCTTTATTTATTTTAGCCAGCGGACACACCTTTTCCTTTTTAAACTGGTATGTGGATGGCCTTTCCTTGTAATAACAGTTGACATAATCCTGTCGAGCTGAAAGAAAACAGTACTAAGGAAAACACTGGCTATTTCCAACATTCTCAGACCTCTGTAAGGAGGAACGCAGGTCTCTACCAGGGTCAGGTGCAGACAGAGCTACCAATGGGTGCCACTAAGAATTTCAGGCAGAATTCTCTCTGCTTGCGATATACATCTTTCCCCCTACCCTAGGATGCTGACAATGAATTATAAGAAGATATCAGCTTTTTCACCTGTTGGATTCACCAATGTTCTAAGCAAGAAACAGCAACTGTCACTGGCAAAGACTCAGGGGTATGAAAGTGCCCTTCCTTTGGTGTCAGGAGTGTGAATTCTTCAACTGTTCTGGCAAATAAACTTGACAGCAATTATTTGAATTAAAATGACTATATGTTTCATGGCAACTTTAGTTCTCAAATTCTACCTTACATTAAAAAAGTTACACCAGATAAAGGACTATGTGGACATAACGCTCTTTGCAGCAGTGTGAACAAGCCATGAACTGTCTGAATGCCTATGAGTAGGAAATTGAATAAATCACTGCACACACACGCACACACATTGGAAAATGATATATGAGGATGTATTAATATCCCAAATGGAAGGGAAGATCACAATATACAGTGAAATTAAATAAAGCCAATTCAGAGTAAAGTGAATAATAACCTAAAGCTAAATCAAAAATTGGTTATGTAGTCCTTTTATCCAGCTGAAACCATGGAAAGTGCAGCAGAAAAGAAAAAGATGGTTTCTGCTGTGTCAAAAACCCTGAAAGAAGGGAAGGAATTTCTTCAAGCTGAAGATCAGGTGCCTGAAAAAGAAGTTTTCCCACATGCTTTGAAAGGCAAGGATGAATCTTATCTATGAAAAGTAAGCACAACTACAAGGAATATGGGCAGACTTACAAGACTGACACATCCAAGAAGGCTAGGATAGCAGGATAAGCTGGCAAATTCTTTGTATCTGAAGAACCCATATTGGAATTTGGCATTGGCATCAGTATCCATGGTGTGGCCCCAGGGTCTGAAAAGTGTTGCGGCTTCTTAGTCTTCACCGTATCTTCAGTGGTACTTTTGTGAAGATCAGCAAGGCTTCAGTTAACATGCTGAGTATTATGGAACTGTATATTGCATGTAAACTGCCCTGGCAGACAGCATGTTGATTTCTGGCTCTCTTGTTACATTTGGGACCATCTGTGTGGAGGATCTGATTAATGAGATCTATACTGTTGAACAATGCTTTCAAGAAACGAACACCTTCTGCTGGGTCTTCAAATTATCTTTTCCATGAGGTGTAATGAAGAAAAGATCATCCACTGTGTAGAAGATAGAGACTCTGGCAACAGAAAAGACTGAATCAACAGGTTTATTAGAAGGATAAACTAAGGTGTGTACCTTGATTATTCTGGTAATTTAGTCAGTTAATAAATGGTGACTGCTTTCAAATTGAAGTGTAAAACAAAACAACCCCCCTCCCCATCCAAGAAAACACCAGAGTATGTGGTTAACAAAAAAGAAAATTGGACAAATATACACCCAGTTCTTTACATTTGTTATCTAAGGGAGATACGGGGAGTTTTACTTGTCATTCAGTCATTTATTCATTATATCAACCACCACTCTGGAGAACAGTATGGAGATTCCTTAAAAAACTAGAAATGAAACTACCGTATCATCCAGCAGACCCACTACTGGGCATATACCCTGAGAAAACCATAATTTAAAAATACACATGTATGTCAATGTCCATTGCAGCACTATTTACAATAGCCAGCACATGGGAGCTACCTAGATGTCCATCAGTGGATGAATGGATAAAGAAGTTACGGTATGTACATACAACTGAGTACCACTCAGCCATAGAAAGGAATTAATTTGAATCAGTTGAACCGAGGTGGATGAACGTAGAGCCCGTTATACAGAGCAAAATAAATTAGAAAGAGAAAATCAAATATCATATATTAACACATATATATGGAATCTAGAAAAATGGTACTGATGAGCCTATTTGCAGAGCAGATGTAGAGAAGAGGCTTATAGACATGACAGGGGAAGGAGAGGGTGGGGTGAACTGAGAGAGCAGCACTGACACCTATGCATCACCATGTGAAAGAGAGAGAGCTCGTGGGAAGCTGCTGCACAGCACTGGGAGCTTACAGCCGGGCTCTGCGATGACCCGGAGGAGTGGGGTGGGGGTGGGCTGGAGGCTCAAGAGGGAGAGGGTACATATATATATATATATACACACACACACACAGATGGGGGATTCATGTTGTACAGAAGAAACAAGCACGATATTGTAAAGTGGTTATCCTCCAGTTAAAAAACCCCCTCTATTTTAGTAAATTTCTCTATCTTGCAGTCTTTGATCTCTCAGATTCAAAAATCTCCTAAATAAAAAAAAGTGTATTCATAACATGACCCAAAAGGGAAGACACATAGAGTCAAAGAAAAAGATGGAATACCATCCTGGTGATGGATGCCGGGTGAGAAGAGGACTGGACATCTATATGGCAGCCAATTTCATTATCTCCTCTCTTAATGGTAGCAGAGGTCTGCCTCCTACTTATTAAGCACAGAGGTTTGGAGAAGGATGTTGCCTGAGAAGGAAGAGAATGGCTGGACCGCCCAAGTTGCTTGCAGCTATTGACAGCCCACCCGCCACCACCCCCTTGTGTAGTTAGTTGGCTTTAGGTTGCCCAGTGCAGCTCTCTTCACAGTTGTGTGCAGCTGTGCAGTAATAGAATACCAAGCCTCAGGAGAAGTTCTGCCCTTATCAGCAACAAGCCCAAGTTCCTAAGGTAGGGAGGATGAAGGCAGCATAAAGTTGTTGATGGGTGAAGGTACATTTCTTCCAGGTATGAGTAAAACACTTCCAGGTGAGTCAAGAAATTTGCCTCATATTCATGTTTCCCACCTTATTCCACCTATGGAGCCAGGCACCAATTTGTGTGTGGATTTGACTGCTCAAAGATTTGCTAGGAGAAGAATATAGTTAGGAAAATATGTGAAGTTATTTACCCTTTTTCTTCTCACTGTATGTATCTTTTCCTCTCTCTGTTCCTCCTAATTTAAGCAGATCCTGGGGAAGTGTGAGGCAAGATAATGTTTCTGGCTATTAATTGCCAGTGACTAAAACCCAAAGGCAAAATCAGGCAAGATGGCCAGAAAAGGCAAAAAGAAGGAGAATGTATGGACATTGACCAAGTAAGTGTCTAGACCAGCCATATGATGAGAGGGAAAACTTCCAGGCTAGAGAGTGCTTCCCGTGGGATTAGGGAAGTGTAGGGAGGATACGAAGGGAGAGGCTGTGGGAGCAAGGAGATTGGGCCAGTGCCTTGATTCGACTATATTAAGAAGGGAGCAGTAAGAGTCCATGAAGGAAATGAATACTTTGTATCAGGTCAAGTGAAACTGAAAGCATCCGTTGCCGCATGGCAGACATTTTGGAATTACAAAAAATGTTGCAATGAATTATGGTTGTGTCTCTGGACAAGAGATTTTTGCAATTTATATTTCTGAAGTTCACTTTCTGGGTCCTAGGCTTCAAACTTTGCTAGATATTGCGGAAAGCTTTCAGTATACACCAGTTTGCTCTCTCAATCTCTTCATCTCTTTCTTCTTAAATTTAAACAAAACTCCCTACTGTAAAACTTCAAAGCTCATTAATCATCAGTAATTAACACTTAAGAATTTGAAAGTTCCTGTCTCCCCGACTTCTTCATCACTAGTCATCGACAAACTTTAATTTTTTCCAGTTTGACGATGTGAAAGGGTACCTTTTTAAAATTTGCATATTTCTATTAATAGCAAGTTACAACACTTTTTTCATATCTTTATTGGTCATACAGAGCTTCTTGTCTGTTACCTAAAATTTATATTCATTTCTTTACTGGGCTTTTTTTGTCTTTTTCTTACTTATAGAATCTTTTTATATATTCTAGATTGCAATTATTTCTCAAATGCCTTATAAGTATTTTCTCTGTCTTTAACTTAGTTTATGATGTCTAAAGCATGATATGTAGTTCTGTGTACAGATCTTTTGCCTCTGTAGGTAGATTTATTCTTAAGTATTTTGTTCTTTTGTTGCAATGGTAAATGAGAGTCTTAATTTCTCTTCCTCATCTTTCATCACTACTGTATAGGAAAGCAAGAGATTCTTGGGTATTAATTTTGTATCCTGTGAATTTACTAAATTCATTGATTAGCTCTAGCAGTTTCCTGGTGGCATCTTTAGGATTTTCTATGTACAGTATGATGTCATCTGCAAACAGTGACAGTTTTACTTCTTATTTGCCAGTTTGGATTTTTAGTTTCTTTTTCTTCTCTGATTATGGTGGCTGGGACTTCAAAAACTTGAATAACAGAGAACAGATTTATGGATACCAAAGGGAAAGTGGGAATGGGATGAACTGGGAGGTTGCAGTTGACACACATACACTATTGATATTATGTATAAAATAGACAACTAATGAGAACCTACTGTCTAGCACAGGGAACCCTACTCAGTGCTCTGTGGTGACCTAAATGGGAAGAAAATCCCCCAAAGAGGGGACATATGTACACGTATAACTGATAAACTAACATAACACTGTAAAGCAACTATACACCAATAAAAATAAAATTAAGAATGGTATTAAAAATTACATGTTATCAAAGTTACTCACCTTTTAGTTTATACTTAATGGCTTGGTGTTTTTACTCTTATTAGCCTTTGTTTTAGAGTGGTTTAGTTTCATAGTAAAATTGGGCAGAAGGTACCCGGGTATCCCATTTAGTGCCTGCCCCCAGACATGCAGAATCTCCTCCATTGTCAGTACCC
This sequence comes from Nanger dama, assembly GCA_917880005.1. Taxonomy (NCBI): domain Eukaryota; kingdom Metazoa; phylum Chordata; class Mammalia; order Artiodactyla; family Bovidae; genus Nanger; species Nanger dama. The sequence continues at coordinate 10,679,512 of CAKJTW010000020.1, forward strand.
ACCAGTCATACATGCATTACAACTGATGAACCTTTTAATTTTTTTAAAAACTCTTTCCTTCCTTCAGTATTATGAGGTAGTCTCTTATATTTTCTTCTAAAACTTTTGAGGGTTGCTTTTAACCTTTAAATCTAATCCATGTGGACTTTCTATTGTATATGGAATGAAGAAGAATTTAATACATTTCAAAATTTGTTCCTCAATCACATGAAGTCATCTCATCAAATTGGCAGATTTACCTGCAGCCACACTGAAAGCTTGAGGTTAGCAAAGCAGTTCATAGCAGGAGTCGAGACTGAGCACTGTGGGTAAACCGCTGGGCTCACGGATGAGCCTCATAAACCAGAGAGCAAACTAGCGGTGTCTCCTGAATCAGTGAGTGGGATGACCTCTGTGGAATCCCCTGTACTATGGACACCAGGGATATTCAACTGATGGAAAAAGGATAAACCAGGCCTGACCTCACAACTGGATATCAGGATCTGGATCAAAACAATTAACCAGTCAGAAACATAGCAGCAAATATGGCAGAAGTAACACAGCTAAAGCATTTTCCAATCAAATGGAGACAATCCAGAAAAAAAGTATTTTCTGGATAATATTTCCTCTATGTAATGTCACTAATTTATTTACTATATACTAAACTCTTCTTTAAGTTCTTAAAAAACCCAATAGAGTGGAGAGAAAAGAAAAATACTATTTTAATTGTTTGGTTGGAAAAAAATAAACTTTATTTCTCCTCTGCTGAAAGAATAATAAAATAAAATCAAGCTTAATAATTTAAGCATAAGCTACAATTTTATCCTATAAGTAAAACAACTGCAAGGAATTTCATGGTAATTTTAGTATTTATACAGCTTTTTAAAGAAAATAAAAAAACATTGAATTATAAAAAGCATTTATACTGGAGCACAAGGAACTATATTTAATATTGTCTAATCTTGTAATAACCTATAATGAAAAGAATATATATATATGTACACATATATATATCTGAATCACTGTTGTATATCAGAAATCAGCAAGATATTGTAAGTCAAATACACTTCCATTAAAAAAAGGACTTAAATTGGTATATGCCTTCTGAAGTAAAATTTCAATGTACCTCATTTAAATTATCAGAATTGAAAAGTATAACCCAGAATCCAGTGTGTAATTTCCAAGAAGAGTGTCAGTTTAAGTATTTGAAATACAGCTTGATCTTTGTGATTAAAAAAAAAAAAAATTCGCTGGGAATATCCCACATGCTTTCTAAATGCCCCAGTTGGCCTAGGTAATTTTTCTTACTCTTCCACAACATATGCCATTCTTTCTATGAATGACATCAATTTGGAAATACCCTGTGGTTTCTGAGTTATAAATGGATAGCTCACTATGAACTCCTGATTATATTATGATTCATACTTTCACTTCTTTTTTTTAATAATATCATTTTGAAAAGTGAAAGTGAAACTGTTTCACGGGCAAACAGTTCACTAAGGAGGAGAAAAATATGGTTGAATGTAATGATTCACAAAATATTTAAGATTTATTGTGTAAAGAATATGGTGAAAACCATTTTTTAAGGAAGAAAACAATGCAGTTGTGGCCAAAAGATTGCTCTTAGAGAGTGAATCTGGGCATTAGCAGTGAAATTTGTCAGAGTTCTGCTTTACATAGGAGCACTGCTTATGATTTCTTCTCACCTCTATCCATCTATCTATCATTCTTTTAAAACTCTTTTTCTTCATGAAACTGGGTTATGAATCCGTTACCTCTAGAATTTGTTCTGCTAATCATTGCACTATGGTAGAAAGATGATGGTGATAGCTAGCTGCTAGCTAGAGAAAGAATGAAAAAAAAGGGGGGGAAGGAAGAAAGAAAAAAGAAGGAGGGAAAGGACCAAATGGAAAGTTCCAGCATCACTCCAGTCTTGGAAGCCTTTATTGATACTTCAGGTCTCCCTGGGGCAGCTGTCACGTCTGCTCACTGCAGTGTCTCCTGGACCTTTGCCAGTTCCTGGCATGCAGCAACATTCAACAAATATTTGTTGAATAAATCAACACAGCAGGTTAAAAGCAATTTTTTTGTACTTCATGGTTTTCTATTGAAAACCACAAGAAAGAAAAAAAAATGTGTTCTGAGGTCTCAGCATTCTAGTAACCAAGAAATGTCAGGGATCTAATAAGATCCTTCTCTTAAGAGATTCTTCAAGTAGCAATGCATGGTATCATAAGGTATGAGTTCTAATGCTAGGTGCCTCTGTGCCTTGAGATTCTTCCATTTAACATTTTTTGTAGAATGGGAATTCTGCTGGAGATTATAATCCCTTACAAAGGCTAATGTGATTTTAAAAACCTTTTTATTAAGTATAAATTTATCTTCCTAGGCTGTCTGTCACCAAAGGGCATTTTCTACCAAAGAATTGCATCTTGTGAGTCAATCTGTGTTTTCCTGTAAATGAATTTACATTTAAATTCAATGTCCCCTTCCCAGACCAATTTTTTTTTCTGCCTACACTGTTTTGATGTTTGTGTTTAAAATCTACCAACACCTTTAGCTTAAGGCATTGAAGAATGATCTTACCTAAGAAAGAATGCAACCTTATGTTTCAAACCATAATTAACATCTTAAAATGGGGTAATCTAACACACCAATTAGTCAGTCACTCTTTGTATTTCTAAGAAGCTGAAACACAGGAGAGTTATGACTGTTTAAGTGGTAAGGAGTGAAAAATGTTTAGAGGATTGTTTAGTAGGAAATATAAAAGTTAACTCCTCCAAAATTTTTCTAGAAGCCCCCAAACATCATTTAAGATATTAGAACATCCCAATGCCAGTTATACCAATAATCTGAGCTGAAAATAACATTGATAAATGCTGAGAATAGCAGTGGTAGTAAAAAAAAAATGGTTCCTGCTTTAAGCCATTAAATTTTTGATAGCAAAAGATGAATCATCAATAGATTATCAGAGCAGAATTGCTATAAAGATAAAATGAATATTAATGAAAAGAATGTCAACAGTGACCTCTTTGAAAATTTGAGAAAGTTAAAGAGTGGAAATCATCTTACTGAGACTGAACCATTTATTAAAAAGAGAATAAGACTTGACTTGTAACCTGTTCAGTCAGTTGAGTTGCTCAGTCTTGTCCCATGAACCCATGGACTGCAGCACTCCAGGCTTCCCTGTGCATCACCAACTCCAGGAGCTTGCTCAAACTCATGTCCGTCGAGTCAGTGATGCCATCCATCCATCTTATCTTCTGTTGTCCCCTTCTCTTCCTGCCTTCAATCTTTCCCAGCATCAGGGTCTTTTCCAGTGAGTCAGTTATTGCATCAGGTCGCCAAAGTATTGGAACTTCAGCTTCAGCATCAGTCCTTCCAATGAATATTCAGGACTGATTTCCTTGAAGATTGACTGGTTTGATCTCCTTGCAGTCCAAGGGACTCTCAAAAGTTTTCTGCAACATCACTTAAAGAGATAGGAATATCAGACCACCTGGCCTGAATCCTGAGAAATCTGTATGCTGGTCAGGAAGCAACAGTTAGAACTGGACATGGAACAACAGACTGGTTCCAAATCAGGTGTATATTGTCACCCTGCTTATTTAACTTATATGCAGAGTACATTATGCGAAATGCCAGGCTGGATGAAGCCCAAACTGGAATCAAGATTGCTGGGAGAAATAACACTAACCTCAGATATGCAGATGACACCACCCTTATGGCAGAAAGCAAAGAAGAACTAAAGAGCTTCTTGATGAAAGAAAAAGAGGAGAGTAAAAAAGTTGGCTTAAAGCTCAACATTCAGAAAACGAAGATCGTGGCATCTGGTCCCATCACTTCATGGCAAATAGATGAGGAAACAATGGAAACAGTGAGAAACTATTTTCTTGGGCTCCAAAATCACTGCAGATGGTGACTGCAGCCATGATATTAAAAGACAGTTGCTCCTTGGAAGAAAAGCTATGACCAACCTAGACAGCTTATTAAAAAGCAGAGACCTTACTTTGCCAACAAAGGTTCATCTAGTCAAAGACATGGTTTTCCCAGTAGTCATGTATGGTTGTGAGAGTTGGACTATAAAAAAGCTGAGTGCTGAAGAATTGATGCTTTTGAACTGTGGTGTTCAAAACTATGGTGTAACCTGTTAAATATGTTTAAAAGAAGGAACAAGTTATATATATAAAAAAAAAAGGGAGTTGGTCAGTCTGGCATGTGAAAGAACAAAACAAATAATCTGAAGTACACTTTGGCAGAGAACTCTAGAGAAATTTGTTCCTGAGATTTGTCCTTTCTGGTGCTGATTCCTGAAATTGTAGATTAGTTATTCTTTGCTTGATGCCATTGAACATTTTGTTTAAATCAACCCCCATTTACTCTGAATTCATATTCAAGTAAGTAATATTTTGATTATAATTTGATTTCTGATAAAAAACTTGCAAGAAAGGAATGTTTTGGCTAGAGGACCCTCTGGCAGTTACATGCTATAATTAATAAGAGATTTTTCCCCCTGGTTTGTACAGCACTCTCTTGAAGTAGTTTATATGAGCTTCAATTCCCAAGTGTGACCAAGTCTGGGATATCTGAGGAAATGGCATTTTTAAACAGACAGTGCTGAGCAATTGATTGGGCTTCAGTGGCCTCCTCAAGGCTGTTGCCACTTTGATGAGATCTTATTTCTTATGGGGACAGTGTGAAAGAGTACCTGGTAAAATGCATGGCATGCAGTGTGCACCACTTACATGAGGAAGAGGGAAGGAAAACAGTGTACTGAGAAGAAGCAAATCAGGGCGGGAAAAAAGCATTTAGCATCCTTGCTCCAGGAATGCCTTATTGACATATTAAGCTCCAACATATGGACTTCCCTGGTGGCTCAGACCGTAAAGCGTCTGTGTACAATGTGGGAGACCGGGGTTCGATCCCTGGGTTGGGAAGATCCCCTGGAGAAGGAAATGGCAACCCACTCCAGTACTCTTGCCTGGAAAATCCCATAGACAGAGGAGCGTGTAGGCTACAGTCCATGGGGTTGCAAAGAGTCAGTCATGACTGAGTGACTTCACTTTCTTTTCTTTCTTTTTCTTTAAGCTCCAACACATGCAATTGTTGCATATTATACCTGGCCAGGTGTGATGGTTGATTACATGTGCTGGCTTAACTGGGTCATGGGGTGGCCAGACACTTGGTCAGACATTATTGATGATGATGATGATGTCAGTGAGGATGTTTGTTGGTGAGACTGACATTTGAATTGGTAGACTGAGTGAAGCAGATTGCCTCCAGCCATGTGGATGGGCCTCATCCAATCAGTTGAAGGCTTGGATAGAACAAAAGGCTGAACCTTCTGTGTGAGAGAAAAAGCCTTCTTCCTGCCTGCCTTTGAGCTGAGGCATCAGGGTTTTTTTTTTTTTTTTTTCCCTCCTATGTTCAGACTCTTACTGGAACAATGGGTCTTCTTGGGTCTTCCTGCTCGTATTCAGACTGGAATCACACCATCAGTTCTCCTGAGTTTCTAGCTTGCTGACTGAAGATCTTGGGACTTGTCAGCCTCCATAATCATGTGAGCTTCTTCTTTATAATTAATCTCTTTCTCCATCTATACATCTCTTATTTGTTCTGTGTCTAGACAACCCTGACTAGATACATTAGGTGTCTTCATGAAATGGCAGTTACAAGAACATTTTACTGTTATAAATGAGTTAGGTCCTTAATACACTCACTGGCAGAGGAAAAATGTTTTCAGCTACCCTAAAATTTTTCCTGTGACTCAGTGTGAATGTGTTTCCTATTGTTTTTGTTTTTAATGAGGATGCATGCTATCTCATTAACAGTTGTCAAATCTGTCCTCAGTAATAAAAATTATATGAAATAATGAACTTAAAAAGCTGGTGTCCTCTTATGTCAGATATGTCTGTGGCTGATCTCACCTGGCTGGTTTTCTTTGTGATGTTGCCACATTTGCTTTAGGCTAGTAGGTGCTCTGTGCTCACTTGTGTGCTCAGTGGCTTAGTCCTGTCAAAACTCTTTGTGACCCCATGGACTCTAGCCCACCAGGCTTTCTCTGTCCATGGGATTTCCAAGGCAAGAATCCTGGAGTCGGTTGCCATTTCCTCCTCCAGGGGATATTCCTGACCCAGGGATTGAACCCGCATGTCTTGTGTCTCCTGCATTTTTAGGTGGATTCTTTACCGCTAGAGCCACCTGGGAAGGCCAGCTTAATAGATTCTTCTCTCAAATCCCAAATGTAAGCTTGACTCTTCTCTCCACTACAGTGTCAACAGTTCCACAAGTCCTGCAAAAGTGTTTTCTAAGACACAGGTATTAAAAGAAAATATAAATCAACAAATGGTTATACTCCACCATGACAACAAAAGGCTGTGCATTAATTCCACAAGCATTTATTGAACAAATATGAGACAAACACAGACACTTTCATTAAAGAGTGAAGTCAGGAGAACAGATTGAAGATTAGGAAGAAAAGGAAAGTGCTTGATGTTTATGAGGATTCTATGGTTTACTAGGCACTCTGTTAAAGAGTTTATGATGGATATTCACAACAGCTCTCTTAGACACATACAGTTATCCCTCACTTATGTATGAGGACACCTAGGCTCAGAGAGGTTCTCCAGTTAGGAGAACAGATATTATAGCTAGCATTCACTTAGCCTTAGTGACAGAGTTCAAACTTATGTCTATGGTTTCACGCACATTCTGGTTTCTATTATGCTTCACGTAGTTGCTTTGTTCTAGCCCTACACTGTATAATATGATAGCCACTACCTACATATAGCCAGTGGCTACTGGGCACTTGAAACGGGGCCAATTCAGATGTACTATAAGATGTACTATAAGCACAGCATACAATCCAGATTTCGAAGACTTAGAATGAAAAAGAATGTAAAATACCTTGTTAATAATTTTTACATTGATTGTTTGTAGAGATGATAATATTATGGATGTATTGATGTATTTGATATAGTTTTTTCCAGAGAAACAGAACTCATAGTACTTATGTCTATATATCTATCATCTATTTATCTATCTGTCATCTATCTTCTATTTTTCATCTATCTATATGACAAAGCAGAGATAGAGAATGAGAGAGAGAGATAGAGAGGGGACAGAGAGGAATTTATTTTAAGGAATTGGCTTATATGCTTGTGTGTGTGTGTCTTAGTTGCTTAGTCGTGTCCAACTCTTTGCAGCCCCATAGACTGTAGCCCACCAGGCCCCTCCATCCATGGGATTTTCCAGGCAAGAACACTGGAGTGGGTTGCCATTTCCTTCTCCAAAAGGAACTATAGCAAGAAAGAAAGTGAAGTCACTTAGTTGTGTCAGACTCTTTGCGACCCCATGGACTATAGCCTACCAGGCTCCTCCATCCATGGAATTTTCCAGGCTTGAGTACTGGAGTGGGTTGCCACTGGGGCAGGCAAGACTGGAATCTACAGAGCAGGCTGGCAGTCTGGAGATTCAGATAATCAACCCACAATTGCACTCATCTCACATGCTAGTAAAGTAATGCTCAAAATTCTCCAAGCCAGACTTCAGCCATAAGTGAACTGCGAACTTCCAGATGTTCAAGCTGGTTTTAGAAAAAGCAGAGGAATCAGAGGTCAAATTGCCAACACCCGCTGGATCATGAAAAAAGCAAGAGAGTTTCAGAAAAACATCTATTTCTTCTTTATTGACTATGCCAAAGCCTTGACTGTGTGGATCACAATAAACTGTGGAAAATTCTGAAAGAGATGGGAATACCAGACCACCTGACCTACCTCTTGAGAAATGTATATGCAGGTCAGGAAGCAACAGTTCGAACTGGACATGGAACAACAAACTGGTTCCAAATTGGGAAAGCAGTACATCAAGGCTGTATATTGTCACCCTGCTAATTTAACTTCTATGCAGAGTCCATCATGAGAAATGCTGGGCTGCAAGAAGCACAAGCTGGAATCAAGATTGCTGGGAGAAATATCCATAACCTCAGATATGCAGATGACATCACCCTTATGGCAGAAAGTGAAGAGGAACTAAAAAGCCTCTTGATGAAATTGAAAGAGGAGAGTGAAAAAGTTGGCTTAAAGCTCAACATTTGGAAAACTAAGATCATGGCATCTGGTCCCATCACTTCATGGGAAATAGATGGGAAAACAGTGGAAACCGTGTCAGACTGTTTTTCTGGGTTCCCAAATCACTGCAGATGGTAATTGCAGCCATGAAATTAAAAGACGCTTACTCCTTGGAAGGAAAGTTATGAGCAACTTAGACAGTATATTCAAAAGCAGAGACATTACTTTGCCAACAAAGGTCTATCTAGTCAAGGCTATGGTTTTTCCAGCGTCGTGTATGGATGTGAGAGTAGGACTATAAAGAAAGGTGAGCGCTGAAGAATCGATGCTTTTGAACTGTGGTGTTGGAGAAGACTCTTGAGAGTCCTTTGGACTGCAAAGAGACCCAATCAGTCCATCCTAAAGCAGATCAGTCCTGGGTGTTCATTGGAAGGACCGATGTTGAAGCTGAAACTCCAATCCTTTGGCCACCTCATGCAAAGAGCTGACTTATTTGAAAAGACCCTGATGCTGGGAAAGATTGAGGGAAGGAGGAGAAGTGTACGACAGAGGATGAGATGGTTGGATGGCATCACCAACTCAATGGACATGGGTTTGGGACAGGGAGGCCTGGCCTGCTGCGCTTCACGGGGTTGCAAATTGTCGGACACGAGTGAACTGAGCTGAACTTCTAAGAATTTGGGGGCTTCCCTGATGGCTCAGTTAAGAATCTGCCCTCAATGCAGGAGACCTGGATTCGATCCCTGGAGAAGGGAATGGCAACCCACTCCAGTATTCTTGCTTGAAGAATTCCATGGACAGAAGCCTAGCGAACTACAGTCCATGGAGCTGCAAAATGTCAGACATGACTGAGTGATTATTGCTCCTCCCCAACAGGTTTATTGGTTAAATTAGCAGTCCCTTTTCACATCAGGCTTCTCTTCATTTGGCTACACAGATTTTTTTCCCTCTCTCTGTTCCAATGATATGCCTTCTGGTCATAAGACACATTCCTCTGCCTGCACCATCCCCATGTTTTCAGAGTGTTATTCTCCTTCAGAGAAATCACCTTAATTATGATTTATTCATGGGATCCTTTGGTTATTGTCTCTGTTCCCTACTAGATTAAAAGTACTCAAAAGTCCAAAAGGGACTCTGTCTTTCTTTTCCCTCCTATTGTATCTCTGCCTTAACAAAGGAGATCAAATAAATAAGTGTATGTGCTTTTTAAAGGTTTTCTTCATTTATTAGTTAACATTTTTTAGGGAACAGTTTTATTTATTTATTTATTTGAAATATAGTTGATTTACAATGTTCAGGTATACAGCAAAGTGATTCAGTTTTAAAAATATGTGTGCATTTGTATACCTTTCTAGATTCTATTATATATATATTTGCTGTTGTTCAGTTGCTAAGTCGTGTCTGACTCTTTGTGACCCCATGGACTGCAGTGTGTCAGGCTTTCCTGTCCTTCACTATCTTCCGGAGTTTGAGCAAATTCATGTCCATTGAGTCAGTGATGCGATCTAACCATCTTATTCTCTGCCGCCCTCTTCTCCTTTTGCCTTCAATCTTTCCCATCATTAGCGTATTTTCCAATGAGTCAGCTCTTTGCATCACAGGGCCAAAGTATTGGAACTTCATCTTCAGCATCAGTCCTTCCAATGTATATTTACGGTTTATTTCTTTTAGAATTGACTGGTTTGATCTCTTTGCTCTCCAAAGGATTCTCAAGAGTCTTTTCCAGCACCACAGTTTGAAAGCATCAATTATTTGGTGCTTAGCTTTCTTTATGGTACAACTCTCACATCCTTACATGACATATATACATATATCTTATATAAGTATCCTTATACATATATATATTTTTTTCAGATTCTTTTCCATTATGTGTTATTACAAGATATTGAATGTAATTCCCTGTGCTATATAGTAGGTCTTTGCTTTATGCATCATCTATTTTATATATAGTAATGTGTATCTGTTAATCTCAAATTCCTAATTTATTCCCCCCTTCACTTACCCCTTTCCCCTTTGATAATTGTAGTTTGTTCTCTAAGAACATGCATTTTTGTTTTGGAAAAATAAACTGACTAGTTTTTAATAAAAAGTAAGTAAGAGAAAATAACCTTTGATGGTCCCATAATCAGGAACTGGATTTTTTTTTTTTTGATTAGGTGGAAGAAAAATATGAACTCAGAAAACTGAGAAAACCCTTATTAATGAATAAAAAGATTATTCCAGATATTCTGCAAGAAAAAAATATATTGAGGTGAAAAGCAGATGGTTTAATTCAAGGAGATCAAAGTAGTCAATCTTGAAGGAAATCAGCTCTGAATAGTCACTGGAAGGACTGATGCTGAAGCTGAAGCTCCAGTACTTTGGCCATCTGATGAGAATAGCTGACTCATTGGAAAGACCCTGATGTTGGGAAAGACTGAGGGCAGGAGGAGAAGGGGACGATAGAGGATAAGATGGTTGAATGGTATCACTGATTCAATGAACATGAACTTGAACAAACTCTGGGAGATAGTGAGGGGCAGGGAGGTCTGGCGTGCTGCAGTCCAAGGGGTAGCAAAGAGTCAGACACAGCTGGGTGACTGAACAACAACAAAAAATAAATGCATTGACCCAACTTTATCAGCTCTAGTAGCAATAATCCGAATCATTTGTCAGGTACATAGTTTTTATTAAGTTGAATCACATAAAATTGATGATGTTTGATCTTTTTGATCATAAACAGCATATTCTTATGGTTCAATTCCCTGTCTCTCCTCTGTGACCCAGGAAAACTTTGTTTCTCATCAAGCCATTTACAAGAGGCCAACTTTGATTGACTTTGTTGACTAGAGTGCTGATTCTTTTTCTTCCTCATTACCATGTGAACACCCTCATTACCATGTGAGCACCCATCTTGAATCCAGATTCTATGAGCTAGGTAGAAGGGATCTGCCATTTGCAAGGGGTTGCGGCTGGGAGGAGCAACCCCACGTCCAAGGAGCAGTGGCTGGCTGCGTGGGCACAGGAGGGCCTAGAGGAGCCATCCCACGTTGAAGTTCAGGAAAAGTGGCGGTGAGGAGATACCCCTCATCCAAGGTAAGGAGCAGCGGCTACACTTTGCTGGAGCAGCCGTGAAGAGACACCCCATGCCCAAGGTAAGAGAAACCCAAATAAGATGGTAGGTGTTGCAAGAGGGCATCAGAGGGAAGACACACTGAAACCATACTCACAGAAAACTAGTCAATCTAATCACACTAGGACCACAGCCTTGTCTAATTCAGTGAAATTAAGCCATACCCGCAGGGCAACCCAAGATGGGTGGGTCATGGTGGAGAGGTCTGACAGAATGTGGTCCACTGGAGAAGGGAATGGCAAACCATTTCAGTATTCTTGCCTTGAGAACTCCATGAACAGTATGAAAAGCCAAAATGATAGGATACTGAAAGAGGAACTCGTCAGTAGGTGCCCAATATGTTACTGGAGATCAGTGGAGAAATAACTCCAGAAAGAATGAAGGGATAGAGCCAAAGCAAACACAATACCCAGCTGTGGCTGTGACTGGTGATAGAAGCAAGGTCCGATGCTGTAAAGAGCAATATTGCATAGGAACCTGGAATGTCAGGTCCATGAATCAAGGCAAATTGGAAGTGGTCAAACAAAGAGATGGTAAGAGTGAACATCGACATTCTAGGAATCAGCGAACTAAAATGGACTGGAATGGGTGAATTTAACTCAGATGACCATTATATCTACTACTGCAGGCAGGAATCCCTCAGAAGAAATGGAGTAGCCATCATGGTCAACAAGAGTCTGAAATGCAGTACTTGGATGCAATCTCAAAAATGACAGAATGATCTCTGTTTGTTTCCAAAGCAAACCATTCAATATCACAGTAATCCAAGTCTATGGCCCAACCAGTAATGCTGAAGAAGCTGAAGTTGAACAGTTCTATGAAGACCTACTAGACCTTTTAGATCTAACACTCCAAAAAGATGTCCTTTTCATTATAGGGGACTGAAATGCATCCCCATGGAAAAGAAATGCTAAAAAGCAAAATGGCTGTCTGGGGAGGCCTTACAAAAAGCTGTGAAAAGAAGAGAAGTGAAAAGCAAAGGAGAAAAGGAAAGATATAAGTATCTGAATGCAGAGTTCCAAACAATAGCAAGAAGAGATAAGAAAACTTTCTTCAGCAATCAGTACAAAGAAATAGAGGAAAACAACAGAATGGGAAAGACTAGAGATCTCTTCAAGAAAATTAGAGATACCAAGGGAACATGTCATGCAAAGATGGGCTTGATAAAGACAGAAATGGTCTGGACCTAACAGAAGCAGAAGATATTAAAGAGGTGGCAAGAATACACAGAAGAACTGTACAAAAAGATCTTCACAACCCGGATAATCACAATGGTGTGATCACTCATCTAGAACCAGACATCCTGGAATGTGAAGTCAAGTGGGCCTTAGGAAGCATCACTATGAATAAATCTAGTGGAGGTGATGGAATTCCAGTAGAGCTCAGCCTTCTTCACAGTCCAACTCTCACATCCATACATGACCACAGGAAAAACCATAGCCTTGACTAGACGGACTTTAGTCGGCAAAGTAATGTCTGCTTTTGAATATACTATTCTAGGTTGGTTATAACTTTTCTTCCAAGGAGTAAGCGTCTTTTAATTTCATGGCTGCGATCACCATCTGCAGTGATTTTCCATTACTTTGCCAATAAAGGTCCGTCTAGTCAAGGCTATGGTTTTTCCAGTGGTCATGTATGGATGTGAGAGTTGGACTGTGAAGAAGGCTAAGCACTGAATTATTGATGCTTTTGAACTGTGGTGTTGGAGAAGACTCTTGAGAGTCCCTAGGACTGCAAGGAGATCCAACCAGTCCATTCTGAAGGAGATCAGATTTCTTTGGAAGGAATGATGCTAAAGCTGAAACTCCAATACTTTGGCCACCTCATGCGAAGAGTTGACTTATTGGAAAAGACCCTGATGCTGGGAGGGATTGGAGGCAGGAGGAGAAGGGGACGACAGAGGATGAGATGGCTGGATGGCATTATGGACTTGATGAACGTGAGTCTGAGTGAACTCCGGGAATTGGTGATGGACAGGGAGGCCTGGCGTGCGCGATTCATGGGGTCGCAAAGAGTCTGACATGACTGAGTGACTGAACTGAACTGAACTGAATGAGGCCCCATGTAGCAAACAGAATGGAGGAGCTCATGAAACACCAAAGATCTACTGTACTTATAATTTCTTTTAAAAAAAAAAAAGGCCTGAAGCAGTATCTTCCTGCAAATTTTGATATGACTCATGGTAATTACTCATGTTGAATGAAAACCATTGTTTTATTGGTTTAGATTAGGAATCAGGAGATAAAGTCTATTTTAGAGAGAAGGAGATGAGAAATCATGTTGACCAAGAGAGATGACCTCAGTTTCTGAATTTTCATCTCCTGATCTGTCTCTAAGAGGGCCTGCTATACTTTATATCTTACCTATGAATATCCATGAAAATTTCATTTTGTAGCCTTACAATAAAAACTCCTCTTATTTGCCTTTGTTAGAGAAAATGCTTTCCCTTATCACCAAATAATCACTGGCCAAGACAAGAATTAAATGGAATGGCATATGTGGGTTCTTTTTCTTTTCTTCTGTGAACTATTGTGAAGGCCAACTATTTTTAAAAAGAAGTATTCTTTCTCCTGAGAAACTTGGCTTTCAGATTGGAAATTTATGTCATGTTAGCCAATTAGACTGTGAAAAACCAGTAGCCAAGCAAAGGAATATGTGACTTCAATGGAATATGAAATTTATGTTAGCTGGGTTTTTATCTTAGACAATCAGCATAAATGTACAAGCAAATATTATGTATTTCCAATCCAGAGGACTTTAGAAGGATTTTCCCTTGTCCCTTCAGAAAGGATTAGTCTGAGCTCCTGGTATTTATGGATAGCCCAAGAGATTACCTCTGATCACACTAAAAGATTTAGTGATATAGCCAGAAAATCAATTGGCTTAGACCTTAAGTTTCATTCTTTGTGAACAGATTTAATCCCTGTAGTTGTCTGAACAAGTGTCTTTAGAAAAATTGTTTGCTAAGGCATAGAAAAACACATTGGAGAATATAATAAATGCATTTTATTTATTTTATAAACCTTTTAATTGGCCTTCAGAGGGGGTTATTCAAACAAAGATTGAGCTGAACTCAAAGGGTAAATTTTTGAAATCGGAAAACATTTTTTTTTATTTTTACAAAAGCTTATTTTACTTTTTATCTTTGGCTGTGTTGGATCTGTGATCCTCCACGGCTTCTCCGTAGTTGCGCTGTGCAGCTTCTTGTTGTGGTGGCTATCCTTGTGTGATGCTTGGGCTCTAGGCACGTCGGCTTCAGTAGTTACAGCACATAGGCTCAGTAGTTGCAGCTCCCACTTGTGGTGCATGGTATTAATTGCTCGGTGGCACGTGGGATCTTCCCAGCTCAGGGATGGAACCAGTATCTCCTGCATTGGCAGGCAGATTCTTTGCCACTGAGCCACTAGGGAAGCCCTCATCTTTCTTTTTAATAGATATATGTGTGTGTGTGTTGCTCAGTCATGTCTGATTCTTTCCAACCACATGGACTGTAGCCCACCAGACTTCCCTGTCCATGGAATTCTCCAGGCAAGAAAAGTGGAGTGGATTGCCATTTCCTTCTCCAGGGGATCTTCCCAACCCAAGGACTGAACCCGGATCTCCTGCACTGCAAGCAGATATATGTATATGTATAACTAAGTCACTCTGTAGCACACCTGAAGCTAGCACTCTAAGTCAACTATACACCAATTAAAAAAAAAAAAAAGGGAAGAATCATCTTCCTTTTCTTTATTTCAGAAAATCAAGTCTTCATAGCTCTCTAAGATCTGGCCTTATCTTTGGATAAGAGAAATCATCTTTTGGACTCTGTGGGAGAGAGAGAGGGTGGGATGATTTGGGAGAATGGCAATGAATCATGTATAATACCATATAAGAAACAAATTGCCAGTCCAGGTTCAATGCAGGATACAGGATGTTTGGAGCTGGTGCACTGGGACAACCCAGAGGGATGGTACGGGGAGGGAGGAAGGAGGGGGGTTCAGGACGGGGAACATATGTACACCCGTGGTGGATTCATGTTGATATATGGCAAAACCAATGCAATATTGTAAAGTAATTAGCCTCCAATTAAAATAAATTTTTGAAAAAGAAAAAGAAAAGAAAATCTCGGGTTGACCTACAGTTCCTTTTATAAAGTTTATTCAGTAGATTTAGAGCAAATATCTTCATCTTTTCATGTGTTATCAGTAGGATATAAAGCCATCTGAGGACTTTCCCAAGAGTAAATGATGAGAGTAGAGGTCACATCAGAAGCCTATAAGAAGATAATGTACCCTAGTGACAGTCTCTCTGAACTGGGAGCAAAGATTGGATATGAGGGATCATGTTTCTTATTCCTGAAAAGTAATACATCTAGTACAATAGGATGTAGATTTTATGGTGATTACAGAGGGATTGAGCTTGGAGGAAACTTTTATTATGAGATAAAAGCACAAATCCTCATGAAAGCATCTTCCTTAAAGCTGAGTGTGAGACTTCGTCTAGCCTTTCGTCTATGCCTGCAATCATTCAGTCACTCTAGGATCAATAACAGTGTATCAAAATTCTGAAGGCTCTGTTAATTCTGTTTGCCTGCTATTGCTTCAAGATTTCATTGACCACTGCTATCAACCAGGGGGCATTCCATAGCAAATGTCTGTACCCTTTAAATATCTACTGTGTACCAGTTACTAGTTGGGCAAGATGATGTCATTCTACAGTACAAAGCCTATGTACTATTTTGTTTTATTCTTAAAAGAAACCCTAAAAAAGATATTATTGAAACATATTTTACAGAGACTGGAGTTTAAAGAAGTGAGTCTGGCTGCCCCGTTCTATATACATGCACACAATTATTAAGTAAGTGGAGGCTTCAGGATTCAAATCCAAGTTTATCTTGCTATGAATCTGGTGTTCTTAACTAATATGCCTACTGCTTCCAAGTACTCTGTGTGTGTATTATATATATATATATATATATATATATAGCCTTCAGGGTGAAACCATGGGTAATCATTTGTTAAATCCATTTCACCTGTTACCTGCCTTTACTAGTCAAGGTCATTTTGATTGTTGCCACAAAAGATTTGCACATCCTCCAGGTTGCAGGTAGCTGAAACAATAAGATGTCTGCTTAAACCAAAAGTTGTTTTCCAGAAACAGCTGTGTCTAGTTCGAGTTGAGCTGGTGAAGACTGGATGGGACCACCAACCCTGCAACTTGGCATCTGCAAATGTGTGGGTTTTTAAAAATATAAATTTCTTTATTTTACTTGGAGGTTCATTTCTTTACAATATTGTATTGGTTTTGCCATACATCAACATGAATCCGCCACAGGTATACATGTGTCGCCCATCCTGAACCCCTCCTCCTTCCTCCCTCCCTGTACCATCCCTCTGGGTCATCCCAGTGCACCAGCCCTAAGCATCAGAGTGAAGTAAGCCAGAAAGAAAAACACCAATACAGTATACCAACGCATATATATGGAATTTAGAAAAATGTGGTTTTGAATGTAGAGGTCTGTAGCTTAGTTATGCCTGCACAGGATTGATGACTATGATGCCTTTCTCCAATCACCTTTCCCTATGCTCCCCGTGCTCCCCACTCCTCAGACCACCTTGCCTCCTCAGGCCACCTTGCTTCTTTACTCTTTGTCCCATCAATACCCCAAGCCCTTTGCCTTTAGGGAAGTGTATCTGAGATTTTTCTCTTGTTTCCATGCCTGGCTGCCTTTCAAATAAACCCTCTCTTTGCCGCACACCTCTGAGTATCAGCATTTTGGGCTTGTGGTACATTAGGCAAGAAGAACTTAGTTTGGTAACAAAAGCACTAAACTTCTAGACCTAGTGGTAAACTCGTTAGTAGCTGATCAAGCAGATTATGGTGGAAGAAAGCATGGGCACTAATATGGGGGAGACAGACTTGATGGATGGGATAAGACATGGCACCCTGCAGAAACTAGTCATGCTGATAAATGGGTCAGTCAATAGTGATGGAAGAAAACCACAATTCAGGCATTGGGAGGGGTGTGTTCACATACTGGAAATGACATGTTATTTTATGTAGTTGGCACCCACAGTGGAAACTGAGGCGTGATCTTGGTTGGGTAGAGACCTTATATGAAACCATTATATGTCACACTTAAAAGATTGGATTCTACCCATGAATTAATAGGAAGTCTTTGAGGATTTTATGAATAAGAATAACATGGTCAGATATAAAATTAAAAAAAATGAACACTTTGGATGGGCTACCCAGGTCATGCTAGTGGTAAAGAACCTACCTGTCAGTGTAGGAGACATGAGACATGGGTTTGATCCCTGGGTTGGGAAGATCCCCTGGAGAAGGGCATGGCAACCCACTCCAGTATTCTTGGCTGGAGAAGCCCATGGGCAGAGGAGCCTGATGGTTATAGTCCATAGGGTTGCAAAGAGTCGGACACAGCTTAAGCAACTTAGCACAGACACATGGAGACTATATTTGAAGTGACTGGGATTGGAAGAGGTAGGAAAACCAGGTTTTGCTGTTGAAAACTAAATTATCCAAGCAGAGATGAGTTCCCAAATATGATGGTCATGATGTGGATGAAGAGGAAGAGAAGATCTGAGCGATGTTAGAAATAGGATTACTGAATTTGATGACTGGATTAAATGTGAAGAGGAGATGAACAAAGAAGAAAACTTCAAAGATGATTGCTAGTTTTCTGTATTGGTTGACAGTTTCATCAAAGGAGTGGCCACATAAGAGGAACAGGTTATTAGGAAAATGATGGGGTACTTTCTACAGGACATGCACATGGGAGGTTGAGAGTTGTACCAACGGATTTGAAGCTCAACAGAGAGGTCTAAGCTGAAGATATGCTTCTGGAATTCATTAGCATAAAGGTAATATGCTTACAGGGAATGAAATCTTTTAGTGACAGTGTGAAGAAAGAGAAAGAAAAGGAGGAGTAGAAGAAGCTCCAACATTTAAAAGATGGGAAGAAGAAGAGCCAATGAAAAGAGAAAAGAAGGAAAAACCAGGTAGGTGGAAAGTAATCCAGGGTTGACCATACTTGATAAAACAAAAGGGGGTAGAACTTCCAAAAAAAGGGTATGTGTGGAAGAGCTTCAAATTCTATAGAGAAGTGAGAAAAGATTGAAAAGCATCCTTTGAATTTAGCAACAGGATGATGATTGAGATATTTTCTTTAGTTTAATGACAACTTTTGTTGTTCACTTTCCTCTCTAGGAAAGAACTTCAGGTGGTTGGAGATGGCTGTGGAGAGTGATGTAAGCTTGGGGTTTGCACAGTGCCCCAATATCCATACAGCTGTAGCATGGTAGAAAAGTATTTCTTTTGGCTCATTGAAGTAATATTATTGAAATCATCTTCATATAAATTTTCAATGGATGTGCCCTGCCCATGGAAATCAAAGGACTGCTCCTTAAAAGGAGATTGCTCCAGGAATAAGGGTTTATTCTTTTCCAGCTCAGAGTCTCTCTGAGTATTATAAGTAGCAAACATTGGATGAAGAATCTGTATTTTTAATATCAGAAGTTGTGGGGATCCAAATTATATGTTTGTAGATTCATTTTAAGAATAAAACTTCTACCAATTTCACTGAATGAGAATTGTGCTTTGTGATACCAGGCAATTAATCAGAAATAAGAATTTTTCTTAAAAATTAGAGTTTTTAAGCTAGAAGTTGGGTAAGCTTGTGTATGAGTACTGCCTCATACTTTTTGGGTTATCTTAGGCAAGTTAATTAACTTTTAGTTTCAATTTTCTCATAGATGAAGTGGGAATGATGATATCTACCTTGTAAGGTTTTTATAAATATTTAAGGAGATAATGTAGATCCCTTTGCATATCACTGGGGGCTTCCCTTATGGCTCAGCTGGTAAACAATCTGCTCACAATGTGGGAGACCTGCGTTCGATCCCTGGGTTGGGAAGATCCCCTGGAGGAGGGAAAGGCTACCCACTCCAGTATTCTGGCTTGGAAAATTCCATGGACTGTATAATCCATGGGGTTGCAAAGAGTTGGACAAGACTGAGCAACTTTTACTTGCATATCACCACTGCTCAGTAAATGTTAACTGCTATTATTAGTATTTTAATTTCTAAAGTTAATTTTTCTTCTCTGCTTTGGAATCCATCCTTGAATGGAGTTTTTCAAGGATTGTGTTCACGCCTCCTCATACCCATTCTCCTTAGGGTCCTCAATCTTTCTCTTTGTTTTCTTCTTTTAAAAATTCTTTCTTGCCATTAGTCATGCCTAGAGGTCAATTACTTTAAACAAATTAACACATTTCTTTGGATCTTGATACCTAATAAATGAACTTTGAATTTATTTTATTCCTTTTCATGATCAACGCTGCTAAGAGATAGCCTACACTCACTTTCATTTTTCCATTACTTGTTTTGTTTATAAACTTTGACATGGAAAGTTAGCCTCCTATAACTGCTTATGGGAAGGTCGTTAGTGATGAATTTGGCCTTTTAAAATTCTCAACCTCGTGCGCTTTCAGTGGCATACAATTCTATTGGGAACTGCTTCTTTGAAAACTCTTACCCTTCTCTGTGTCACCGCAACATTCTCAATTTTTTTCTCGCTGGCAGTTCCTTTTGTACATCCCAGTCAGTGGAGTGTCTCAAGAATTAGTTTTTAGCTTTCTCTTCTCTTTTATACACTAATTTCTTCAGAGAGTTTTCTTTAGAGTTTTCATCATAACTTGTACCCAATCTCCATATTTCTAAATATCTCAACCCCCTGCTATCTTTTCAGTCTTCAGCAGGTAAGCTCAACTTTCACCTTGTCCAGGTGGCTCAACTGTTAAGAACCCACTTGCTAATGTAGGAGACACAAGAGACACAGGTTTCATCCCTGGGTTGGGAAGATCCCCTGGAGAAGGAAATGGCAGCCCACTCCAGTATTCTTGCCTGGAGAATCCCATGGACAGAGGAGTCTGGTGGGCTACAGTGCATGGGGTTGCAAAGAGCCAGACATGGTGGAGCACAGCAGAGAAGAGCACAGCCAGTGAGGGCCACTCCTTTCTCGACATTTCTCTTGTGCTGTGACGTTCAGGTTAAAATCTGCTTTGAACTGGCTGAAAGTACTGCTCTTCAGGAGCTTATTCGTACTTTGAGGACGGCACTGAAACTGATATTTCTTGTGTGAAAATTAAATGCTTTATAATTAATTATTGTGTCTATTAAAAATGTCAGTGTTGTAGATGAAAAACAAGCAGGTACAACAAAACAGGAAAAGCAAAATAGGTAAACATTGGAGAAGAAATAGTTTTATACTCTAGAGTGGTGTAATACTTATTTGGGAACTTGTGTTTATTGTCAAGCGAACTTTATTTAATAATACTAAGAGACATAATTAGAATATGAGATTTAAATGTATTAAATATGGGGGTCATATAAAACAAACACACAAAACAAAATTTTTCTTCTTTTTTTTTGTTAATTATTTGGCTTTGGAACTTAATCTCATTTAATATGTTCCTCTATAACCCATAACTCTTGTTAAGAAATACACAAAATTTTTTTCTAGGACATTAAAATTGGAGACTTAGTAAACATTTTATGAATCTTAATTTGGAGAATGCAATTTATTCTGAATATAATTACTTTCATTAGGATTTGTGCAGTTAATTAGAAAAAAACCCCATGGGTGGCAAATTCTGTATTGAAGAAATATTTTGTTTTGTGTGGTATTGAGAAAGCTTTCCCAAACTTTCATGTTCTTTATTTGAAAAAAATCCAAACTGAATATCAAATAAATTATAAACTCAGTAAGAAAAAGTACATAAATATAAATGAAACAAGCTTCTTGATACAGATCCACCCAAAATGTGAGAAATTTTTCATTGAATTGAAAAAAGAAGTATTTCTTTTATTTCTACCTAGTACACCTTGATCAGTCTCAGAAAACACATAGACTTGTTCATGCATTGTCTGGTTGAGAAATGACTAAGATTCTATTCTGGACAAGGTCATTTGGAAAGCTTCTTGGCGGTGATCAAACAGTAATTATGATGCTGTTCGGGGCTATATGTCAGAATATTGAAAGCTCAATTTGAAGTCTTTTCAGCAGCTGACTCACTATGGTGGCCTTGCAAATGACTTTTATTTTGACACCTCACTTTTTTCTATCACAATTCAAAGGGGGATTTTGATCTGAAAATGTAATGAATTGCTTAATGATGAGAAAAATTTGAAGTCAGAAAAAGGGAGAGGTAAAAAAGCTAATAAAGTTTTGCAGGAATTTTGCCAGCTGAGAGGTGAGGGCCGAATGTGGGAGAATTACAACTGAGACAATTGGATAGCACCAGTATTTTATTTTAGTCTATTCAAAAGAAATATGTCTCTAAGATGGCACATTTCTGGCCATCAACTATCACCTTTATTTGATGTGTTGCTATTGTGCTTTTATTCATTCACTTCTTTATTCTACCAGATATGTGTTTAATGCCAACTATAAAAAATACTAACACATAGACAAATATCCATTCTTTTTAGATTCTTTCCCCATATAGGCTATTACAGAGCACTGAGCAGAGTTCTCTGTGCTATACAGTAGGTCCCTATTAGTTATCTATTTTATGTATAATAGTGTGTGTATGTGGAGAAGGCAATGGCACCCCCACTCCACTACTCTTGCCTGGAAAATCCCATGGACGGAGGAGCCTGGTGGGCTGCAGTCCATGGGGTCGCTAAGAGTTGGACACGACTGAGCTATTGCACTTTCACTTTTCACTTTCATGCATTGGAGAAGGAAATGGCAACCCACTCCAGTGCTCTTGCCTGGAGAATCCCAGGGACGGGTGAGCCTGGTGGGCTGCCGTCTATGGGATCGCACAGAGTTGGACACGACTGAAGTGACTTAGCAGCAGTAGCAGTAGCAGTGTGTATATGTCAATTCCAATGTGTTTATGTATAGCAAATTTACTTTTTAAAAATACTGATAAGTTGACCTTCATTAAAGTTTTTTTCTGTAAGAGGCAATGTGAAGAGGATGAGAAGACAGGCCATAGATGAGAGTAAATATTATCTAATCACATATCTGATAAAAGAATCACAATTGTGATATGCAAAGAACTTCTAGAACTCAACAGTAGGGAAACAAAGAACCCTACTTAAAAATGGGCAAGAGATATAAACAGACACCGCACCAAGGCAGATATACAAGCAACAATAAACAAATTCACTTTGATGTACACCTGAACCTAATGCAACATTGCAAATCAACTATACTCCAATAAAATATAAAAAAAAGATGATTTGGGAAAACTGTATGAAAGAGACAGTTTCTAATGTGGATGATGAAAAAAGAATAAATACGCATTTAAACATTTAAAAACATTTTAGAAATTTTAAGAAAAGTTCTCATGATGGGCACTATCAGTTAAGCGTGTTATGAAGTTACAGCTCTTACCCATGTCAAGTTCTTGTCATTTATCCACACCCAGGCCTTATTTCAAGATGGGAGCCATGTGCAAGCATCACAAGATGTAGGTTTTATATGTTGGTTATTATGAGAACCATGGAGGCTGCAGAATTGGGAAAATGTGTCTGAGTCTGTCATATTTGCTTGTTGCCTCTCTTCTGCTGAAATCAGCAAGGAATGGAAGATGGAGAGGTGGACCTCGGAAAGTCAGAAGTCTGTTTTATATGGCTCAAGTTCCCCTGGAGGAGGGCAAGCTTCTCCTGGAGCTCACTGTGAGCTCCAGCTGCGTGGTTGTGGAGTCTGGCTGCTAAGACTACACTTGGTGACTTTGTGATACATGTTTGAGTGGTAGCGGAGATTTTTATAGATGGGTCTGTTTTTTTTTTTTTTGAGAAGAGAATTTTATTCCAGATGTGCTTTTCTTTATATTCTGTCTCCTTTCTTTCTCCCTCCTTTCAAAGATCTATTCCTTTTCCTTATAAGAAAATTTAAAAACTTTGTGTTTTGTGCTCAATCATTTGTGACCCCCATAGACTGTAGCCCACCAGGCTCCTCTGTTCATGGAATTTTCCAGGCAAGGATACTGGAGTGGGTGGCCATTTCCTCCTCTGGGGGATCTTCCAGACTTAGGGATCAAACCTGTATCTCTGTATTGGCAGGTGGATTCTTTACCACTGTGTCACCTTGGAAGCCCTTAAAAACTTTAGAAGCTTATAAATAAACACACAGAAACAACAGGATGGATGCTCCTTTTTCCAGTTAGATCCTCCTTTTACAGCTCATGAAAACATAGAGGAAAATAACTTGGTTAGAAATAGAGTGCTTCTATGAAGCTAAGGATAGAAAGAGCAGAGAGAAGAGAATTTGCATGGCGTTTTTATCTGACACATAAAGTTCAACGTACTCCCGTAGGGACTTGTCAGTCCTGAAGGATATTTGTTACACAGTGAAGAGACTTACTACTGTATTACTGGTAACCTCCTACAGTTTGTCCCAGGCCAAACCTACTCTTCTAAGCATTTCTGACCTGGTATAATTTAGACTCAGAGGGGAATTTCCTTATTTGATGTCTTGTCACTTCAATGACTTTCTAAATAGAAATGAAAGAACCCAGAAAAGTTTTGAAAAAAATTTTAGTTCTTCCTGGCAATTACATGTTCTTTTCTCTGTATATCATTTGTACATGAAAAACTTTTATTACTTTAGGAACAAATATGAAACAGTTCTCTAGAAGAAGGAATTTGATTTTGGGTCAACATCTGGAAAATACTCTTTTTTTGCTTTAGTAACTCCATGAAAAGATATAACTGGGGAGAAAGTCTACAAATACTGGTTCTAATTCATGTGTATCCCTCTGTGTAAATGCAATGAAGGTCATTTGAGTAATTAAAATGCAGAATGTAAAATTTTAATACTGAAAAAAAAACCAACCCAAAACTGTGTAGGGCAACCATCTAGAAATTTACTTCAAATTTCCACTGACCTTCCTGTATAGAAACAGAAACTGTCTTATTCCTTTTCTAAAAAGTAAAAAAGGGAGTGAGAAAAAACAAATGTTTAATGGGTCATTGATTGTAAGACTCAAGAAGACTGTGTGTGGGAGGATGTAGGTATGTAAGAAATAATGAAAGACAGACAGAGACAGGGAGACAGAAAAAGAGGTGTCTGAAGGAGGAGAAAGAAGAGTGGTAAGTAAAAAGTGCATATCTATACTTAAAGCATACACTTTGGTCTAAAATAATGCACCATAGAAGAAATGGCTATAAGAGAATACTAAGGAGAAAGGGATTGGTGAAATAGGATATTGTCCACAGTAATTTAAAAATTCTGTATTTATTTCCTAAGGTATATGAGTAAGTTCTGGTCACAAACTTTCAACTCAGTTTATTATTTAGATTTGATTTTTGTGTTTTCCTTCATACATCAAGATGATCACACTATTGATAACAAGGATTCAGTAAAATTAATTGTATTATATTATTATAATGATTAGATCAATGAATGAGACCAGAACCATCCTCCCAAAGATTTTTTTTTGAACTTTTAATTTTGTACTGGGGGACAGTCAGTTAACGATGTTGCGATAGTCTCAGGTGGACAGCAAAGGAACTCAACCATACATATACGTGTATCCATTCTCTCCCCAACCCCCTCCCATCCAGGCTGCCACATAACATCGAGCAGAGTTCCATGTGATATACAATCGGTCCTTGTTATTTATCCATTTTAAGCATAGCACTGTGTACATGACCATCCCAAACTCCCTATCTATCCCCCTGGCAATCATAAGTTTGTCTTCTAAGTCTATGAGTTTCTTTCTGTTTTGTAAGTAAGGTCATTTGTGTAAGTTTGTTTTTGATTCTACATATAAGGGATGTTATATAGTATTTCTGCTTCTCTGTCTGACTTACTTCAGTCAGTATGTCAGTCTCTAGGTCCATCAATGCTGCTGCAAATGGCACTATTTCATTCTTTTTAATGGCTGAGTAATATTCCATTGTATATATGAACCACATCTTCTTTATCCAAAAGTTTTAAAGTGGTATAAATGAAATCTATCCAAACATTTTGCCATAAAAGAATGAAAACCAGAGTGGCTACAGGGAGAGTACAAAGAGAGACACATTCAAAATGGAAAGCATTTTCTTCATGTTGAATTATCTATTAATATTTTTCATATAAGAAAATCAATTTCCCAGAACAAATCTTTTTCTGATTTGTTAAACCTTTGTATTAGGGTATGAAACTGACCTCATTTCTGAGACCCACAGGTCTGTCACATATTAAACTTAGCCATCACTTTTCTTCTCTCTTGATTCAGATCTTGAATAAAAGTTTGTTTTATACCAACTAATTGCTGATGCATTTCAGTATATTTATACACACAGCATGAGTTTTGAGGTTTTGCAATGTTTTCTACTGTAATGTAGTATAAACAGAAAGTTTGTGATTTTCTTAATGCTTGGGATTAACATATAGAACTATATGCTGCTGCTACTGCCGCTAAGTCGCTTCAGTCGTGTCTGACTCTGTGCGGCCCCATAAATGGCAGCCCACCAGGCTCCCCCACCCCTGGGATTCTCCAGGCAAGAACACTGGGGTGGGTTGCCATTTCCTTCTCCAATGCATGAAAGTGAAAAGTGAAAGTGAAGTCGCTCAGTCGTGTCCGACTCTTAGCGACCCCATGGACTGCAGCGTAGAACTAATAGTAGATATTAAATATTTCTGGAAAGAATGAAATTTTCAAATTGAATATTCTAGATGGATTGGTTTATTTTAATGTGCTCCATAAAAATAAACTTCTTTCCTAAATTTATATACTACTTTGTAACTTTCTGCTGTAAGCCCTACACTCAGGGTTCTTTGGTATATAGGTGTACCTGAACCAATCCATTACCAATCGTACAAAAATGATTTAAAACTTATCCAAGGATTAGTCTTCTGGAAAAGTATTGTGTATTTGTTGGCATTAAAATTAAATTGTAATCCACACATAAAAGTTAAATTTTACCCAAATTAAATGTGAAAACATAGCACCTAATTTTTTTAAGGCAGGGCCTTCATTCATTCGAGTTGGACATTCATTAGAGTCAGAAACGCCTGAGTGACTTAACTTTTGGGGCTTCCCTTGTAGCTCAGCTGGTAAAGAATCCACCTGCAATGTGGGAAACCTGGGTTCAGTCCCTGGGTTGGGAAGATCCCCTGGAAAAGGGAAAGGCCACCCCTTCCAGTATTCTGGCCTGGAGAATTCCATGGACTGTATAGTACATGGGGTCGCAAAGAGTCGGACACAACTAAACGACTTTACTTACTTATTCTTTTGTTTTAATTAATTTTTATTGGAGTGTAATTGCTTTACAATGTTGTATTAGCTTCTGCTGTACATCAAAGTAAATTACTATACATATACATATATCACCTCTTTTTAAGATTTCCTTCCTATTTAGGTCACCGCAGAACACCGAGTAGGGTTCCCCAAACTGTACAGCAGGTTCTCATTAGTAATCTATTACCCCGGTTTGATCTCTGGGTTGAGAAGAGCTCCTGGAGAAGGGAAAGGCCACCCACTCCAGAATTCTGGCCTGGAGAACTCCATGGATTGTACAGTCCACAGGGTTGCAAAAAGTCAGACATGACTGAGCGACTCTCACTTTCACTATACATAATAGTGTATATATGTCAATCCCTGTCTCCCAATTCATCCCACTCTCATCCCCTCCTTGATATCAATAAATTTGTTTCCCACATCTGTGTCTCTATTTCTAACATAGCATCTAGTTTCATTAGACACAACTGTTGTTGAACTGGAAAAGGCAGACAAGCTGCTGCTGACCAAGGTCAGATTCAAGCAACAGCCAACAGCATGAGCACTGCATGAAGAGTGTGGACTAGGGGGCCACACCCACCAACCATCACCCAAAGCATGCTTAGGCACTCGAGGCCCCAGACACGCATTAAGAAGAGGTTATAACTCAGAAAGGAGCAAGTGGTCTCCCATATTTCTCCTTATTTCTATAGAGGGAAAATTTGTGATGAATAAAGCCCTGATATTCATAAATATCCAAATAATTCTAGTAAACCACTTAAAATGTATGCTTTCTAGGCCATGAGAATAAAATTTCCTGGAACATAAATTGTTTCAGGGAAGATAAATAACCAAATGGCCTTGAGATACAGTATTAGGCCTCCTGGCTTCTTTGTTAGCCTTTCATGAATCAATCAGTGTCCTGTCTACTGTGTGTGTGACAAAGCACACATTCTTAGTCATTAGTAGTCATAAGCTACTATAGAATACTCATACTATTCCTGTAGATTATAGAATGCAAAGAGATGATAAATATCATTAATTCACTTATTCTTTACCTCATTCATCAAATATTGAGAGTCTTAATGGGTTTACACTGAGGTAGAGCCTGCCTTCATGGGATGAACATGAAAAATTTCTTATATATATAAAAATAACGCATATATATGAAATCTAGAAAAATGATACTGATTAACCTATTTGCAGGGCAGGAATAGAGATGCAACATAGAGAATGGACTGTGGACACAGCAGGTGGGAAGAGAGGGAGGGTGGGAAGAACTGAGAGAGTGGCGCTGAAACATATACTTGGCAGATGTAGAAGAGATGGCTAATGGGAGTTGCTGTCTAGCACGAGGAGCTCAGTCTGGTGCTCTGTGACCACCTTGAGGGGTGGGAGGGGTGGCAGAGTGGGATGGAGTTGGGGAGTGGGAGAGAGGGGACATATATATACTTATGACCTATTCATGTTGTTGTATGGTAGAAACCAACAACATTGTAAAGCAATTATCCTCCAATTACAAAAAGTTGTGAAGGCAAAGCTTAAGGCATTATGATTGGATGTAAAAGTTGGAAGGAATAAAACAGGAAAACAGAAGTGCACAGAATGCTGATTTTTCTCGTGGCTTTTAAAAACTCTTCCATGCATTTAGGATGCCCCCTTTAGGGGGTGTCTCTGACCACGGGCTTGCTCGCCAGGCTGGGCTAGGGGCCTCATCTCTGCCCTCCTCCAGTGTCTTGTGACCATGTTTGTGCTTCTTTCATTGTCTTCATTATGTTATTAGAAATGATCTCTTCGTATACTTGTGTCTGTTAGTGAATCATACAGTTCATGAAGGCAGTTACAGAGAGGATTCATCTTTCAATCCCAATCAATGACAGTTTAATTGAATATGTCAATTGATGGATTTGTGAAAGGTTGAGTTTTGGGGAGGAGGCATGATGGAGAGGAAAAGCTTTGATTCTGGGAAGACAGAAAGACCGAGTTCTACTTTTAGGCTGCCACTAATGGGTCTGTTGTGGGAACTGAAAAGAAGACCAAGACATGAACTTGGTGGCTGCTTTGGGCATTGAGTTTGTGGCAGATGCTCTTGGTACCTCATATCTCTTCCTCTTGGGCTTCTGGTGGCTCAGTGGTAAAGAAACTGCCTGCCAATGCAGGAGACGCGGGTTTGATCCCTGAGTGGGGAGATCCCCTGGAGAAAGCAAGAGCAATCCACTCTAGCATTCTTGCTGGGGAAATCCCCTAGACAGAGGAGCCTGGAGTGCGACAGTCCATGGGGTTGCAAAGAGTCAGACATGACTTGGAGACTAAACAACAACATCTCTTCCTCTTAGTCCACCTCTGCCTTCATACAGACCTTTCCTGGGAGTTCAGACTCTTCTCCCACTGGGGGACATGTCCTCTCCTCGTGGGAAGTGGCTGGGGAAAGTGTAGACTGGAAGGAACCAGATTTCAGTCCCTGGGAGCAATCCTTTAAGCAAAGATGATGGGAAGCTGGTGGAGAAATGCTTCAGCCTCTTGGCCTTTAGGGAACTCTTCTGAGAGGTATTTGTTTCTCTTTCCAGCAAGCTCGGCAGATCAAACTCTCCTTTAGGATAATGCAGTCTTCTATTCCCTTTTCCCATGCTTTTGTTTCCTCATTCCTGTTTCCAGGGATCTCATTTCAAATCAATCACCTGTACCCAGGTCCAAGGACTTCCTAGGTGGCTCAGTGGTAAAGAATCCACCTGCAAAGTGCAGGAGATACAGGGATGTGGGCTTGACCCCTGGGTCAGGAAGATACCCTGGAGGAGAAATGGCAACCCACCCCAGTATTCTTGCCTGGAGAATCCCACGGACAGAGGAGCCTGAGGCTACAGTCGATGGGGTCACGACAGAGTCAGACATGACTGAGCAACTCATGCACGCACCCAAGCCCAGGTTCCCATCTTAAGATCTGCTGTCAAGGAGACCCAAACCAAGATGCCAGCCACGTGACAGAAGTCTTAGAACATTAGTAACCTAATGTGGCCAGTACTACTCTGTTCCAGGTTTCCCTATAACACCCACTATGATTTCCCTAACAGCTTGTGTGCACTTCCTTATTTACTGTTAGGTCCAGTCAAGGGCAACCTAACTGATATTTTTTGTCTTAGAGTATATTTCCTCTATTTGCTGTGTAAGATTTGTGTCATTTTAGTCTCATTTGCTGACAGGGAACTCTGGACTGGAAGCATGCACAAGCCTATGTAGTAGTCTAAGGAGCAAACACATGAAGGTCCACTTGGGACCTTTATAAATGTCAGTGTTGGGGACCCTGAACTGCAAGTTTTCAAGAGTCCTCAAGAAGAAGATTGTGTGAGCTAAGTATTCACAAGACCTTCAGCCCTCTGGAGTTCTGTGCGCTTTCAAATACAAATTCAATAACCGAGACCCCTCTGCACACATGCAGTAAATGATAGTCTGTTTAATTAATACCCTTTCCTTTATTTTCCAGGTAAGAGAGTGAAGGAGAATGGGTACAAGATGCCTTTGGCTCCTCTCTTCTTACATTTGCCATGCCACTCCACATCCATTTCCTATCACCCTTTCTTTAACTCTGGATCTATCATCTTGCTGTATCTGTGTCCTGCCCACACCGGTTCATTTAAAGACAGGTGAACAGAGCAGTCACTTGTCCTCTGTTTCTTTGTGGCCCACCAGCCCAGAGCTGCTATGGAGATTTTTATGTAAAGTCTTGGATGGTGGCAAGGAATTAAAGCACAAATCAGCAAACATCCCGCATTCGCTTAAATGAATCACTGCCTTAAGTTCATCAGCCATTTCTGCTCTATGGGAATCCTGCATTTTTGTAGTTTTTCCTGGACTCTCTGGTCTATTGCCATTTTTGTGGGTCTTCTCTCTCACTCTAGAGTATTTTTTCCCTTCCTGTACTTCAAGTCCCCAAATACACCTCCCACTCATCTTAAAGGGAGAAAAAAAAAAAAGATGTTATTACTGCATGTGGAATTTACTGACAATTTGTCATATGGAACAATTTGGCTTCCTCTTTGTCAGTCTCTTCATTCCAGACTCTGCCCCAGACATTGTCTTTTAAAGTTCAAGTATTATGTCTTCTTCAGTTAAATGCCAGTTTTCAATGCATATTTAGCAATCTAAGAATTGACAGAAATTGAAAAATCACAGCTTATCTTACATTGTTTACAGATAAACTTCTTAAGTGGTCTCAAAGTCAAAGAAGGATCCACAGCTCCCTGAGCAGTGGCAAAAGCAGACTTTATTTTTTTATTACATCATTTATCATTATGTATTTTTATTGGAGTATAATTACTTTACAAGTTATATTAGTTTCTCTGTACTACTTTGTGAATCAGCCCTATGTATGCATAGATCCCCTCCTTCTTGAGTCTCCATCCATTCCTCCTGCCATCCCACCCCTCTAGGTCATCCCAGAGCCCTGGGCTGAGCTCCCTGTGCTACACAGCAGCTTCCCACTAACCATTTCACACGTGGCACTGAAGCCACTTAGCAGCAGCAGCAGTGGGTATATGTCAATGCGACTCTCTCAATTTGTCCCACCCTCTACTTCCCCCACTGTGTCAAGTCTCTACATAGCAGAAGGCTTCTTGATCCACCCCCAGAACAGAAAATCCAAGGGTCAGATTTACCCCACTTGCCCCCACCCAAGACCTAATACCCCTCCTACTGCTGAAACTGGGGTGTGACTCCCTTGACAGCCCTACTGTTTGTCCTTGGAAGATTCCGAGGTTCACATCACAGGAAGGGACTGAAACTGATTGTGAACTGAAAAATTACTATGAGCTTTTGATTTAAGCAGTGCCTACCAAAATATATATCTTTGAATTAGGCTTAGGATATACTGCACTGATAGTCCTCTGGTGCTGTATCATTAAGCCAATATTTTAAAAGACATTTATTTTTATTTATTTTTTGGTTGTGCCACCTAGCCCGTGGGATCTTAGTTCCTTGACCAGGGATTGAACCTGTGCCCCCTGCAACGGAAGCACAGGTTCTGAACCACTGGACTGCCAGGGAAGTCCCATGAGGTCAATGTTATCCTCTTTAAAATTCAGTAAGCCAAACTCCAGCTTCCAAGGATGGTGAAGTGGGAAAAGCTGGGAATTGATGGTGCTAACTTAAAAGAGTGTTATTGAGATCTTTAGATTCTTCCTCTGAATACATTCCAGCCTCTTTCTCCTTCTCCTTCCTAAGACTTCAATAACACATAAGTTAGATATTTTATTTTATTATAGTTCAACAGGTCCCTGAGGTTCTATTAATTCTGCCCCCCCCACCACCAGCCAGTCTATCTGCTCTCTGTTTTCATATTGGGAAATTTCTGTTGTTCTGTCTTCAAATTCACTGATTTTAAAAAAGTTAATTGATTTATTTTAATTGGAGGCTAATTACTTTAAAATATTGTGGTGGCTTTTGCCATACATTCACAGGGATCAGCCACGGGTGTACATGTGTCCGCATCCTGAACCCCCCTCCCACCTCCCTCCCCATCCCATCCCTCAGGGTCTTTTTAAAATATATTTGTTCATTGACTTATTTGGCTGTGCCAGGTCTTAGCTGTGGTATCTTCACTGTAGTGTGCAGGCTTCTCTCTAGTTGTGGCACAGTCTTGGTAATTGCAGCACCAGGGCTTAGTTGTCCCACAGCATGTGGGATATCTTAATTCCCCGACCAGGAATTGAACTTGTGTCCCTGCACTGGAAGGCAGATTGTTAACCACTGGACCACCAGGGACGTCCCAAGTACATCGATTCTTTACTCTGTATTCTCTGTTCTGCTGTTGAGACCATCTTTTAATTTTTTGTTTATGTTATTGTATTTTTCAATTCTAAAATTTCCATTTGATTCTTCTTTATATTTTCTTTATCTGTGCTGAGACTTTCTATGTTTTCATTTGTTTCAAACACGTTCATAATTACTTGTTGAATCAATTTTATAATTCTTGCTTTCATATCATTGTCAGATATTCCTAACCTCTGTGTCTTCTTGGTGTTGCTATTTGTTGATTATCTTTTCTCATTCATGTTGAGATTTTTTTTTGTTTTGGTTAATGTTTATTTGTAAACAAACAATCTCCCTTACTCCCTCCCTCAAACCCTGAAAACTCTGATGGACTTTTCTGACTGGTTTTGGTAATTAAAGAGTGTAAGAAAGTCAAGATTTCTCACAGTTGTTTTAGCAGACAGCGTGCTTCCTGGGGAAAAACAACACAAGAAAATGATGAGATTTTCTTGGTTCCATTGCTTGCTAGGATGAGTTATTTTTGGTGAAAACTTGGAAGTTTTGAGTATTCTGTTATGAGACACTGGAACTTATTTTTAAAAACTTTTATTGCTGTACAGTTGCTTTCTAGAGTTTGCTAGCTTCTATTGTACAGGAAAGTGAATCGACTATGTGTATACATGTATCACCTCTTTTTGGATTTCATTCCCATTTCAGTTCAGTCGCTCAGTTGTGTCCAACTCTTTGCGACCCCACAAACCACAACATCCAGGCCTCCCTGTCCATCACCGACTCCCAGAGTCCACCCAAACTCATGTCCAGTGAGTCGGTGATGCCATCCAACCTTCCCATTTGGGTCACGTCAGAGCATTGAGTAGAGTTCCTTGTGCTGTACAGTAGGTTCTCATTGGTTATCTATTTTACACATAGCAGTGTGTACTTTGTAAACCCCCATCTTCCAATTCATCCTATCCCCTACTTTCTCCCCTTGGTGTCCATACACTTGTTCTCTATGTCTGTGTTTTGCCAAATGATGCTTTTGAATTGTGGTATTGGAGAAGACTCTTGAGAGTCCCTTGGACTGCAAGGAGATCAAGCCAGTCAATCCTAAAGGAAATCAGTTCTGAATATTCATTTGATGGACTGATGCTGAAGCTGAAACTCCAGTACTTTGGCTACCTGGTGTGAAGAACTGACTCATTGGAAAAGACTCTGATGCTGGGAAAATTGAAGGCAGGAGGAGAAGGGGACGCCAGAGGATGGGATGGTTGGATGGCATCACTGATTCAATGGACATGAGTTTGAGCAAGCTCTGGGAGTTGGTGATGGACAGGGAAGCCTAGGGTGCTGCAGACCATGGGAGTGCAAATAGTTGGACATGACTGAGCAACTGATCTGGACTGGATAATATCCTTTATACTATTTTTCTAGATTTCACATATATGCATTAATATACAATGTTTATTTTTCTCTTTCTAACTTACTTCACTCTGCATTACAGACTCTAGGTCCATCCATGTCTCTGCAAGTGATCCAGTTTAATTCCTTTTTCCATGTCCTGGCTATTGTATATAGTGCTGAAATGAACATTAGGGTGCAAGTGTCTTTTTGAATTGGGGTTTTTCTGGGTACATGCCCAGTAGTGGGATTCCTGGGTCTTACAGCAGTTCTATTTTTAGCTTTTTTTTTTTTTTTTTTTTAAAAAGGAATCCTCATGGCAGTAGTAGAGGCTCTGGAATTTATTTAGATCTTCTGTTATAGTAGGCCTCCTTTGACTCCACTCTGGTAGTTGCAGGGTGTGCCTGCCTTGTTCCTACCTCATGCGAGTGGAAGTTCAGGTTCCTCACTGACACCTGTAGGAATGTTGGTCCTCCCTCACTGCTAAGTGTGGGTGGGAATGAAGCCTCTGCTGACACTACCCTGATTTGGAGGAGCAGGAGTACCTTGTTACTTCTCCCCACGTGGCCTCTGTCAACGCCATGGGTGTGAGGATGTCCTTCTTATCTACAGGTAGTGATGAAAGTCCTGACTTTCCTCTAGGCCTTCTCGAACACTGCACAGTGGTATCAACTACAGACTGGCACTTGCCACGGGCACTTGCCCTCTATCTCTATAAGCATTCAGTCATGTGCTGCTGCAGATTTCTGACCTCTAATACCCTCTGAAAAGAGTTCAGGGTGGAGAGCAGAAATGAGGCACTCTCTGCTCAGGGAAAAACTGGCAGGACAGGTCTGCAGATAGTGTGATATTTTCAGAAGCCGACTTTATGGACCCAGTTCTTATATCTCCCCGTATCTAGAAAAGTATTAAGATCCTTTATGGTGATGACTGTTCCTCTTGACTAGCAAAGTTTCATGAGATTAGCAGAAACCTTCTGGTTAGATATGTGCTTGATTGCATGGATTCCCCCTTCACTAAAATCACAGATATACTGACCCTGCCTCTTTGGAGCAGTCTCTCAGAGCTATCTGAGCAGCTGTGTCCTAGGCTATAGGCCTCATTTTGCCCCCAATAAAATTTAACTCACTACTTTCACGAAGTACATTTTTAAAAAGTTGACAGTGGGGAGAGAGAAAGGCAGATTTAGAAGTCCAGCTCCCCACTGACACTACCAGGATGGGGGTGATTTGGGGTGGGCCTACCATGAAAATCCCTGGTCTCAAGTGGACCTTATCTGACATCACTGTGGAAAGGTAGGTCCTTGCCTTCCACCTTGGCAAGGGTGGAGTCTAGGCACTCACTTTGATTTTACTGGTGGGAGTAGGATGTGGGGGAGTCACAGAGCTTTTTTTCTGTGGTATTTAGCCAGAGTAGGATGGTTATTTTCTGAAAATTCTCTTTCTTGCTGGGGTTTCCCCTGTGGATAATGGGAGCAAGCTTTACTTTGGGATATTTTTCCTGGTTCTCAGTGGTGCTTCTGGGTTGCTAGCTTCCGCAGAAAGCAGTCTGGAATATATGAGGCAAAGAAAATCCAAAAACAAAATTCAGACTTAGAGAACTCACTATCATGTCTTTCCATCAGTCCTGAGGTCCCTAGCCAGTTTTCTTTCTTCTCTTCACCCATATCTTCATCTTCTTATTTTATATATTGAATATAAATTTTGCCTTCCTTTTTCCACTAGTTAGCAGAAGGAATGGGGAAAAAAGTATGCCTACCCCATTTACTCAGAAGTAGAAAGTTTTGGACTTCTTTAAAGGTAGACTAGTGAATAAACCCTGAGTATTCATTGGAAGGACTGATGCTGAAGCTGAAGTTATAATACTTTGGCAACCTGATGTGAAGACCTGACTAATTGGAAAAGACCTTTATGCTGGGAAAGCTTGAGGGCAGGAGGAGATGGGGACAACAGAGGATGAGATGGTTGGATGGCATCATTGACTCAATGGACATTAGTTTGAATAAGGTTAGCAGATAGTGACGGATAGGGAAGCCAGGCGTATTGCAGTCCATGGAGTTTCAAGGAGTTGGACATGACTGACTGAAAACAACAAGCCTTCCAGGCTGTGCTCAACACTGACCTGTCCAGCCAACATCTGAATTATAGAAAGACTCAGTGAGCTCTCACCAGACACTCACTGTTTGGTTACCCACTTTAGCCTTAATACTCAGCCACCCAGAGGACTGTCTGGCTGCAAAACAGAGGTGTCTTTTCCAGCCCAGGCTGCTACCACATGTATTCCCCACTCTGCTTTTATATTGTCATATGTGTATCTATTCATGTACAGAAAGTCTCCTATATACACTGAGTTCCATTCCAACAGCATGTTCATAAGCCCAATTTGTTCACAAGTGCACCAGAGTTAGCCTAGGTACCCAACTGACACAATCAGCTATAGAATACTGTACTATACTGTGATAGGTTTATAATATGTTTCACACAAATAATACATAAAAGCAAGACACAAAAAATAAAATGTTTTTAACCTTACAGTACAGTACTTTGGAAAGTACAGTAGTACAGTACAGCACCTGGCATATGGGGGCAGCAAGTGAACAGGCAAGAAGAATTATTAACTGGAGGGGGAGGTGGGAGATGGCAGAGCTGAAAATCATCAGCAATAGCAGACAGATGGCAAGCTGTGATTTCACTCAGGCCTGACATCAATGGAAAATGCATGCTTGCATTTTTGAAAGTTTGCAGCATGAAGGTTCACATGTAGGTGACTTACTGTGCTTCGCTCTAGGTCCTTCTCAGTGCCTAGTCTGTATCTGGTGAAAAATTGAATAAAAATTCTTGATAGCCTGGAGAATGAGTCCCAAAGGGATACAAATAATCTCATTCAAGCTATCATTTGACAAGCTCTAATATTTGTTCAAATAAAGTATGAACTTAAGAGTTTAGTGATTTAATTTTTAAATGAATTTGCTTGAATTTTACAAAACAGATATTTTCTCAAAATGAAAATTTTTGATTCTCTTTGTAAGAAGATCATTGTGTGTGTCCTATATTGCTGAAGAGTAAAGACTCGATAATGTTGAGAATAATTGAATAAATGATAAAAAATTTAGCTTACAAATGGTCTTGTTAAAAAAAAAAAAACTACTGGTATAAATATTTTAAATTCCAAATGCCTCAATATAATCACCATTACTATTTTTTTTTCCCTGGCATTAAGATTTTAAAAAAGCCAGACAGGAAGAATGTGAAAGAGAATGGTTACTAATGCAGAAAGTGTGTTTAACCCCAGAACCCTAATATCAATTAAACTAATATTATGGCTTCATGATTTTCTTTCAAAAATAATTTCCCCTCTCTAAACTGTCTCTGACAACCTACTTCTTTCTCCCAGCCATGTCTCAAGGGATGTGTATTGACGGGAAATTTTGAGCATCTATAAAAGTGTTTATTGAATTTTTGAATAATTGGATTAAGAAATAATAAGCAATCGTTATTTTCATGTTTGTTGAGCAACTGCTCTTAGTTGAATCACAAACTTGGGCTGCAAAATTTTAAGGAAAAGGCAGCATGCAAGAAGTTGTTTGCATGGATAACATATTCGTGGTCACTAAAAACAAATAAACCAACCAATCAACCAACAAACATTAACTAGAAACAAACTGAACATGAAAATAATATTAGAGCAGTCCAATATACCTGGAGAAAAAAATTTATAAACGTATGTGTTAAACATAATTCTTTTCTGAAGAGTTTATCTTCGAATTTTCTTTTATGCAAATTTCCTCCATTATATGCAGAATGGCTTAAGGGGAAGTGGATAATGCATCAGTTTTTTCATTTTCCTTCACTTATGAGGCTTCCCTGAGAGCTCAGTTGGTAAAGAATCTGCCTGCAATGCAGGAGACCCATGGACTGTTTAGTCCATGAGGTCACAGAGAGTCAGACATGAGTAAGCAACTTTTACTTACAAAAGAAACCTAAGAGTATGGAAAGATCTTCAGTGTTCCGTCTCTCCAACTACGAGTCCAGCGAGGAAATCCCTTTCAAGATTACATCTGTTTGAATCATAGCAGGGACAGAATTGCCATCACTTTGACACAGGCTGTTTTTGGTTTTGCCATTTTTTTGTTGTTTTTGTTAGCTGCAATTGTTGGAAAATCTTCCCTCATACTGAACTGAATTGTTCCTCCATGTTCTAGTTTGATCCTAGGGAGCACTTCTAGGCTCTCTTCCATAAGATGGTCTTCAGATATTTTTTCTTCTGAATGCTAAATATTCCCAGGTGATTCAACAGACCATTTTGGCTAACTCGTCTAGACTGTTTATTATTGTAATAACCCCTTTCCTTTAATGTTCCCTATGTTGCTTAAATAAGATGGGAAAGTCGTTTTAAGAAAACTTCAATTCAGGGAATAGCTATCAAGCACTTAGGATGTGCCAGACGCTCTTTTGGGCCCTGGGGCTGTCAGTGAACACGACCATCTGTCCTTCTGAAGATCATGGTTAGCAAAAGGCAGATATTCAGTGAGTGATTAAGCCCTGATGAGTGTTCTGGAGAAGGCTGTAAAGTTGTTTAAAGCAAGGGGAATTTAATTAATCCTGAAGAATCATGG
The DNA here is from genome assembly GCA_917880005.1 of Nanger dama. Lineage (NCBI taxonomy): Eukaryota > Metazoa > Chordata > Mammalia > Artiodactyla > Bovidae > Nanger > Nanger dama. Next base: position 10,717,650 of record CAKJTW010000020.1, read on the forward strand.
AAGCTGTCTCTGATGATGACATGTTTAAGGGAAGGCTTGAAGTCTAAGTGTATGGAAATGATACAGGAGGAAATGATATATGGGGTTGAGAGATGTCCCAAACTCCAAGGGAAGACAGTGTTTAAGAAGAGGATTGCAAGTTCTCATATCAGTGGAGGAGGGCCTGAGAGGTCACCATCATGACGAACTCAGTGTTCAGAAAGGAGAAAACCTTTGGCTCTGCTCTTTTGGTGTCAGGCTACCTAGCTTCCACACTGCTTCCTCTACTTATTTACACATGATTTTAACAATTGTCCTGGTTACGTGAGCATATTATCCAAAACAAAATGCTATAAAGGTTTATTTTTTTAAAGTGCTCAAGGCAGACAATCCTGCTTCTTCATACGTAGCTATATTTTTGTGTCACATGGTTAATTAGGTAAAGACTGAAACGTGTCCAGTGGATTTAGAAATTAGGAATCCATTGTGACATTTCTGGTCCTTAGTGGCTTAGTGGGGGAGGAAATCAGGTTGAAGTGAGTTGGGGAGTAAAGAGGAGATGAACTAGTGAAGACAAAGAATGCAGACACTCAAGAATCTTAGCTGTAGAGGAAAGAAAAGAGATAGGGTAAGGATCTAGAGGTAAAGAGAAATAGAGAAATGTCAAATTTTTGGAGAGGATACTGGAAAGATTAACTGTTTCTGGATGCACACTTACTATTTAGAGAAAGTAAGAAATATGGAAAAGTTTTCCCCAAAGAATGCTTTGTCTATGACCTTCAATTGCTTCCATCTTGGAAGGGAAGACAAATTCAGCATGTAAGTAATGGCTAAGATAGGACATCTCATGATAGTGAACATAGTTGTATGATAAAAGAAAAAAAGAAAATTAGGTAGTATATATTGAGATGATCATACATTCAAAGAGCAAGCCTGGAGATCAGCTTGGGCTGGAGGGTTAGAAGTAGAAATGATTTGGAAGTTTGTTTCCTTTCCTTTCATTCCATTTGACTTTGGCAAATTATATATAGCCTTTCTAAGCTTCATATCTGGAGAAGGCAATGGCACCCCATCCCAGTACTCTTGCCTGGGAAAACCCCATGGACAGAGGAGCCTGGTGGGCTGCAGTCCATGGGGTCGCGACTGAGTGACTTCACTTTCACTTTTCACTTTCATGCATTGGAGAAGGAAATGGCAACCCCTCCCAGTGTGCTTGCCTGGAGAATCCCAGGGACGGGGGAGCCTGGTGGGCTGCCGTCTATGGAGTCGCACAGAGTTGGACACGACTGAAGTGACTTAGCAACAGCAGCAGCAAGCTTCATATTTCTGTTTGTAAAAGGACATCGTGATGCTGAATTCAAATTTTTTTGTGTGTTTGTGAAGAAGAGATAGTTTTTGTAAAGCTTCTATTATGGTTAATGTACAATAAATGAGAGTTCATATAAAAATTTAATATGACTTGAAGAACAGAGAGACTATTACTTTATCATGCTTTGCACATAATAGGTGTTCACCAAAACAAAAACAAAACAAAACAGGGAGAAGGAAGAAAGAAGTGAAATGCACATTATGAACAAGTAGGAGAAGGCAATGACACCCCATTCCAGCACTCTTGCCTGGAAAACCCCATGGACGGAGGAGCCTGATGGGCTGCAGTCCATGGGATCGCCAAGAGTCAGACACGACTGAGTGACTTCCCTTTCACTTTTCACTTTCATGCATTGAAGAAGGAAATGGCAACCCACTCCAGTGTTCTTGCATGGAAAATCCCAGGGACGGGGGCAGCCTGGTGGGCCGCCGTCTATGGGGTCACACAGAGTCGGGCAGGACTGAAGCGACTTAGCAGCAGCAGCAGCAGATGAAGCTAAATGAACATACGTGAGGGCAGATGATAACACATTAGGTGGGTCCACAAGTCACACAGCAGTGTCTCACTGTGTTCATGAAATTAAGAAAATCTGGGAGATTAGGTATTTGGAAGCTAATTCATAAACTGTCATTTATGATGTCAGTGTTAATCATATTATCTGCTATACAGATACAAATCTTAGTCCCAAATATACCAGATGTGTAAGAAACATAACTTTATTCTTCTATATATAAACTAAATTCTTTGAATTTTCCATCCTCCGGGACATCAAACACTAAATATTTTTCTTTTCCCTGACTTGTGTCTAAGTTCCTGGGAGGTTTGTGTAATTTCAAGATGCCGTAGGATGTATCTTGTCCTTGGCTCACCTGTTCACGTAGATACTTGCTGATCAACTCAAGGCCTTTTCTCACTGATCCATGCAGGAAACTGTCAAGACAGCTCTCACCCTTGTGTACCCAGTGCTTCAAAGTCCAGGGGACTCTCTGCTGCTTTCACATCAGGCTTGAGAACAGGGGCATCATTTTACTGCTTCCATGCTGTTTCCTTGGGACACATCTACAGCTTCATTTGCCTTCATGCTTAATAAAGCAAATATCCACATCTACTCTCTGTCTCCTGAACTATATCAGGGTCTTGCTCTCACTGAAATTCCAATATGGAAAATGGAGTCAGTAATTATCTTTCTTTAAACCACTGTTCTTTGGCTATCTTTGCTCCCCTCCAGCCTAGTAGATTGTTTTTCCAGTCTTCAGGGGAAATCTCTCCCTCTGTAAATCCTGATGGCTTCCCTCAAAGTCATTTTTGCTCCTAAAATGATTTTTTAATGGGTTTAGGATTTTGGAAAATGTAAACAAAAGACTTATAGGAAGTTTCTGTTTTCCACCCCACCTTGTCACACCCACATCCTCAGGAAATAACTAGAATAGACTATTTGCCTGAATTAGGTGAGCAGGTTGGAAAGGGAAAAGTGGGAACTTTAGGGAAAATCCATTTATATTTTGACATCCTGTGATAATGACAGTACATTGCATTACCTCAAAACTTGCTACATAGATTATAAATAGCAACTTGATAAAAACTACATTGGTTATTTCATTGGATCAGTTGTCTGCAACCATACACTTCAGCCCATTTTTATTCATCTGCATTCTTCATCCACATTGTTTGGGGAAAAAAAATTCTGAACAAGTTCCTTTAACTCAACTGATGAAAATTTAGATTAGTTGGCATAAATGTAAGTGCCTGGCAGTCATAATTCTGAGATTATAGTGGCAACATTTTAAGATGGCTTAGATGGGTCTCATGACCCTTTTCACAAAAGGAAAATGACCACCAGTCTTTCTTCTCTTGGAAGAGTCTTGAAAAGTCAACATTGATTTTTGCCCAAAGTTTCTTGGTCACCTCTCAAAGGCATAAAATTAGTTTTGGCAGTTTTTTTGTTTTTTTTTTTTTATTAAGAAGTGTAGCATATACTGTTTTCAATTACTTAAAATTTTATTCAATATAAAAATCAATTAACAGTTTGGTAGGTTTCCGCTTTTAGTCAGTGCCTTCATGGAAATAAATTCTCGATTTCTGTTATGGAGAATTGACAAAGTATCAGGATGAGTTTCATTTGAAAACAGGTTTTTCTAATCTGAGGAGCATTATAGGGTTTGTAATTGCTTCTATTTTCTAGGCAGTTTCTCTCATGGATACCCTCTCCACACTGAGCTCAAAACAGTGTAGCATCCCCCAGAAATACTTTTAGGATTTGATGTTCTAGTAGCAATATTTTCAAAGACAGCACAATATATTTGAAGATTGGCAAGGTGATGGTTCATGGCATGAGCATTTGATATTGTTTTCTAAGTGTCCAAATAAATATTTTGTTGTAGACTTGGGACATAAACTTCTATTGTTACCTAGAGGAATTCATAGTTAAAGAGTAATACAGCCCCAGAGGACTTCCCTGCTGGTCCAGTGGTTAAGACTCAGTTCTCCCAATGCAAGGGATCCAGGTACGATTCCTGGTGAGGGAGCTAGATCCCACATACTGCAGTGAAGATCAAAGAAACTGAGTGATGCGACTAAGACCTCGAGCAGACAAATAAAGAAATAAATAATCAAAAAAGAGTAATACAGACCTTCGGGAGTTTCTAAACAAGCTCGTGATCTATACTATTTGTACAAAAGCAAGAGCAAGTGTGGCGAAAGGATACTCGTCATCCGTGATGGCAGCAGAGCTATTGTTAGACCATACTGTTTAGCTGTTGTCAAGCCATCCAAAGTGTGAATGAGGCTATTCTTGAGCAATTAATGTCTCTGGGCCATCTGGCATTTCATGGCTGGACACTGCTTGGCGAGGTGCCAGGGGCAGGAAATTGTGACTTATTTAATCGTGCTTTGCTAATGGCTTCCCTGGCGGCTCAGTCAGTAAGGAATATGCTTGCAATGCAAGAGCCCACCTGCTATGCAGGAGACTCAAGTTCTATCCCTGGGTCGGGAACCCTTGGAGAAAGAAATGGCAACCCACTTCAGTATTCTTGCCTGGGAAATCCAATGGACAGATGAGCCTGGCCAGCTACAGTCCATGGGATTGTACAGAGTCGGATATGACTTAGTTACTAAACCAGCCTTGCAAAGACTCAGAAGTCAGTATCTGCTGGCTTTCTGCAAGTTTCCTTTGGTTGGAGAGTCCACACTTAGACAATGAAATAATGAAGAGGTTGTGCAATGAATGTGCATGTGGTGTGTGTGTGTGTATATTTGTGCAACACAGAGTCACGCCAGGGATATGTGAAGTTCTGGCTTTCTTTCTGGAGCAGATCAATTATAGAGTGGGGTGACTGCCAGCACACCAGACGTGGGACTGAGTGAAGTAATTCAAGCAAACGTTTTAATAGGCTAGGATTTCATTTTCTGTTTCTTTCCTGACTCAGACGCATGAAGTCTAAAGGTGGCCTCTTGTCTTCTGCCTCTGAGTGAGTATGAAGTTAGTCCTACAGTTAGGACACATTTACCTGGGACAACGCAGTCTAAGATGTCAGGGTTTTCATTAGAACCATTAGACAATTCTAGGGGACGCAGACTTTCAAACTGCTTTACTTGGTACATCGATAAGCAGATGCTGCAGCAGCGTCTGACGATCAAAACCGTCACCATATTTGGGCCAGAATCTCAGAGTGGCTACCACACAATTGTACTTAAAGTCGGGATGATAGAGTTGAAACAGAAAACCAACCACCACAGTGTTTTTACTGTTGAACTAACAAGATATTAAACTTCATAAAAATCATGGTATAAATCAAACCTTGTCTTTAGAACTTTAATTTTCCAGAGCTTGATAATTCCTCTTTGGAGAGTCTGCCATGTCCTCTTAGATTCAGAATTTAAGTTTTCTTCAAAATTCTAAGTTCCTCTCAAAGTTGCAGTCTGGCATCCTCCTTTAGAATACTCCCCAAATTTGTCTTTTTAGCTGACATAAAAATATTCAGAATTGGGGAAAAAGATAGTTGGAGAGTTTGAAATGGACGTGTACACACTGCTATATTTTAAATGGGTAACCAACAAAGTCCTATTGTATAGCACAGGGAACTCAGCTCAATGTTATGTGGCAGCCTGGATGGAGGGGCAGTTTGAAGGAGAATGGGTACATGTAAATGTATGAGTCCCTTTGCTGTCCACCTGAAACTATCATAACATTGTAAATAAGCTATACTCCAGCATAAAATAAAAAGCCAAAAAATTAAAATGTTATCCAGCCCTGAGTTCAGTTCAGTTTAGCTGCTCAGTCATGTCCAACTCTTTGCGATCCCCTGGACTGCAGTACGCCAGGCTTCCCTGTCCATCACCAAATCCTGGAGCATACTCAAACTCATGTCCATCAAATTGGTGATGCCATCCAACCATCTCATCCTCTGTTGTCCCCTTCTCCTCCTGGCTTCAGTCTTTCTCAGCACCAGGGTCTTTTCAAATGAGTCAGTTCTTCCCATCAGGAGGCCAGAGTATTGGAGTTTCAGCTTCAGCATCAGTCCTTCCAATATTCAGGACTGATTTCTGTTAAGATTGACTGGCTTGATCTTCTTGCAGTCCAAGGGACTCTCAAGAGTCTTCTCCAACTCCACAGTTCAAAAGCACCAATTCACTGGCACTCAGCTTTCTTTACAGTCCAACTCTCACATCCATACATGACTACTGGAAAAACCATAACTGACGAGACAGACTTTGTTGGTAAAGTAATGTTTCTGCTTTTTAATATGCTGTCTAGGTTGGTCATAGCTTTTCTTCCAAGGAGCAAGCGTTTTTTAATTTCATGGTTGCAGTCACCATCTGCAATGATTTTGGAGGCCCTCACCACACCCCCAAAATAAAGTCTCTCACTGTTTCCATTGCTTACCCAGCAATTTGCCATGAAGTGATGGGACCAGATGCCATGATTTTCATTTTTTGAATGTTGACTTTTAAGCCAACTTTTTCACTCTCCTCTTTCACTTTCATCAAGAGGCTCTTCAGTTCCTCTTCACTTTCTGCCATAAGAGTGGTGTCATCTGCATATCTGAGGTTATTGATATTTCTCCCAGCAATCTTGATTCCAGCTGTGCTTCATACAGGTCAGCATTTCTCATGATGTACTCTGCATATAATTTAAATAAGCAAGGTGACAATAGACAGCCTTGATGATGTACTTCTTTCCCAATTTGGTACCAGTCTATGTTCAGTTCTAACTATTGCTTCTTGACCTGCATACAGATTTCTCAAGAGGCAGGTCAGGTGGTCTGATATTCCCATCTCTTAAAGAATTCTTCACAGTTTGTTGTGATCCACACAGTCAAAGGCTTTGGCATAGTCAATAAAGCAAAAGTAAGTTTTTTTTCTGGAACTCTCTTGCTTTTTCGATGATCCAATGGGTGTTGGCAATTTGATCTCTGGTTCCTCTGCCTTGTCTAAATCCAGCATGAGCATCTGTAAGTTCATGGTTTGCGTGCTGTTGAAGCCTAGCTTGGAGAACTTTGAACATTACTTTGCTAGTGTGTGAGATGATTGATATTGTGCAGTAGTTTGAACATACTTTGGCATTACCTTTCTTTGGGATTGGAATGAAAACTGACCTTTTCCAGTCCCGTGGCCACTGCTGAGTTTTCCAAATTTGCTGGCATATTGAGTTCAGCACTTTCACAGCATCATCTTTTAGGATTTGAAAAACTCAACTAAAATTCCATCACCTCCACTGCCTTTGTTCGTAGTGATGCTTCCTAAGGTCCACTTGACTTCACATTCCAGGATGTCTGCCTCTAGGTGAGTGATCACACCGTCGTTGTTGTGTGGGTCATGAAGATCTTTCTTGTACAGTTCTTCTGTGTATTCTTGCTACCTCTTCTTAATATCTTCTGCTTCTGTTAGGTCTATATGATTTCTGTCCTTTATTGTGCCCATCTTTGCATGAAAAGTTCCCTTGGTAGCTCTAATTTTTTTGAAGGGATCTCTAGTCTTTCTCATTCTGTTGTTTTCCTCTATTTCTCTGCATTGATCACTGAGGAAGGCTTTCTTATCTCTCCTTGCTATTCTTTGGGACTCTGCATTCAGATGGGTATATGTTTCCTTTTCTCCTTTGCCTTTAGCTTCCCTTCTTTTATCAGCTAATTGTAAGGCCTCCTCAGACAACCATTCTGCCTTTTGCATTTCTTTTTCTTGGGGATGGTTTTGATCACCACCCCCTGTACAATGTCACAAACCTCTATCATAGTTCTTCAGGCACTCTGTCTATCAGATTGAATCCCTTAAATCTATTTGTCACTTCCACTGTATAATCATAAGGGATTTGATTTAGGTCATACCTGAATAGTTTTCCCTACTTTCTTCAATTTAAGTCTGAATTTGGCAATAAGGAGTTCATGATCTGAGCCACAGTCAGCTTCCAGTCTTGTTTTTGCTGACTGTATAGAGCTTCTCCATTTTTGACTGCAAAGAATATAATCAATCTGATTTTGGTATTGAGCATCTGGTGATGTCCAAATGTAGAGTCTTCCTCTTGTGTTGTTGGAAGAGGGTGTTTGCTATGACTCTTAACAAGGCTCTGTTAGCCTTTGCCCTGCTTCATTCTTTGCTCTAAGGGCAAATGTGCCTGTTACTGCAGGTATCTCTTGACTTCCTGCTTTTGCATTCCAGTCCCCTAAAATGAAAAGGATATCTTTTCTGGGTGTTAGTTCTAGAAGGTCTTGTAGGTCTTCAGAGAACCATTCAACTTCTTAAAACTCAGCATTAATGTTTGGGGCATAGACTTGGATTACTGTGATACTGAATGGTTTGCCTTGGAAATGAATAGAGATCATTCTGTCATTTTTGAGGTTGCATCCAAGTACCTCATTTCAGACTCTTCTGTTGACAATGATGGCTACTCCATTTCTTCTAAGGGATTCTTGCCCATAATAGTAGATACAATGGTCACCTGAGTTCCGTTCACCCATTCCAGTCCATTTTAGTTCACTGATTCCTAAAGTGTCGATGTTCAGTCTTGCCATCTCCTGTTTGACCACTTCCAATTTGCCTTGATTCATGGACCTAACATTCCAGGTTCCTATGCAGTATTGGTCTTTACAGCATCAGACTTTACTTCCAACACTGGTCACATCCACAACCAGGTGTTGTTTTGCTTTGCCTCATCTCTTCATTCTTTTTGGAGCTATTTCTCCACTGATCTCCAGCAGCCTATTGGGCACTTACTGACCTGGAGAGTTCATCATTTAGTGTCCTATATTTTTGCCTTTTCATACTGTTCTTGGGATTCTCAGGGCAAGAATATTGAAGTGTTTTGCCATTTTCTTCTTCGGTGGACCATGTTTTGTCAGAACTCTCCACCATCCATCTTGGGTGGCATGGCGCATAGTTTCATTGAGTTAGACAAGGCTGTGGTCCATGTGATCAGTTTGGTTAGTTTTCTGTTTGTGGTTTTCATTCTGTCTGCCCTCTGGTGGATAAGAGGCTTATGGAAGCTTCCTGATGGGAGAGAATGACTGAGGGGGAAACTGGGTCTTGTTCTGGAAGTCCAGGTCATGCTTAGTAAATCTTAAATTCAATTTTCTGTTGATGGGTGTGGCTGTGTTCTCTCCCTGTTGTTTGACCCGAGGCCAAACTATGGTGGAGGTAATGAAAATGTTGACCTCCATCAAAAGGTCCGGTGCACGCACTGCGGCACTCAGGGCCCTGGACTGTGCAGCGGGTCACCGCTGACCCACGCTTCTGCTGGAGACTCCTGGACACGCCCAGGCAAGTCTGGGTCAGTCTCTCGTGGGGTCACTGCTCCTTTCTCCTGGGTCCTGTTGTGCACAAGGTTCTGTTTGTGCCCTTCAAGAGTCTGTTTCCCCAGTCCTGTGTAAGTTCTGGTGGCTCTGTGTTCGGGCTAATGGTGACCTCTTCCAGAGGGCTTATGCCATACCCAGGTCTGCTGCACTCAGAGCCCCTGCCCCTGAGGCAGGCCACTGCTGACCCGTCCCTCCACAGGAGACACTCACACACAGTTCTGGCTCAGTCTCTGTGGGTCGCTGGGTCTTGGTGCACGCAAGGTTTGTTTGAGCCCTCCGAGCATCTCTGGTGGGTATGAGGTTTGATTCTAAACTCTATTTTGCTCCTCCTACCATCTTGCTGGGGCTTCTCCTTTACCCCTGGAGGTGGGGTATCTTTTTCTGGTGGGATCCAACATTCTTCTGTCAATGGTTGTTCAGCAGCAAGTTGTAATTTTGGAGTTCTCATAGGAGAAGATTAGTGCACGTCCTTCTATCCAGCCCTGCTGCTGCTACTAAGTCATTTCACAGTACCAGTCAGTCACATTACCAGTCATGTCCGAGGAAAAAGAAATATTATTTTAATTTTCTTAAATTTATCAACATTTTTTTAAATTGAAGATTAAAAAAACACATTTATTTAGTTAGCCAGATCTTAGTTGCTGCAAACGAGATCTTTAATTGTGCATGCGAATTCTTAGTTACAACATGTGAGATCTAGTACCTAACCAGGAATCAAACCCAGGCCCCCATATTGGGAGCATGGAATCTTAGCCACTGGACCACCAGCAAAGTCTCTATCAACATTTTTGAGGACTATCATATATAAAATAACATTTTTGTTCACATTCCATATGTCCTTGATAGATATTTCAAACTTGCTTGTGTTCAGAATTTCTGCTGCAATGATCATTTCTATTCAATTCCCATAAAACAACTCTCATACCAAGAAAGCCGCCTTGGATTTTTATATATTTTAAAGTAGGTTCATAAAAAATATGTCCCTTCCCTTTTTGCAGAGAGAAAGAGCAATAAATATATTTAATATCATACACAGAAGTGCGAACACAAAGTGAGCTTCAGACATACTGATTTGTTCTCACGCTTATGGTCACATCACATATAACTGAATTTAATCTGGGGTTACCTTTAAAAATGAATCCATGCCAACCTGCTTGCTTGCTCCAACTCTGTCTCCTGCACTCAGGCTCTCTGGGTTTCCTGCTCTCCCTGTTAAACTCAAGTCCCCCATGGACTCTTGCTTCAAGCCAGGGGCCTGTGGTCCTAAGGTTTGGAATCATTCATCCTCACAACACAGTGAGTCTTTCAGATTAGATGAAATAACTGTCACTTCAACCAAATCCTGCCTTAAATGAGAATTTGTGTTAACCCATATTCTTTTATTTGAGCTTTGAATAGCTTTCACTCCATTACCAGTCACATATTTAAATTAGGGAAAGAAAGATTGCTAAAAATTAAATTAAACCTAGATAATGAACTACACTCATATAAATAGCTTTTAAAAAGTCCTTTACTTCAACGTTGGCCCTAAACATAGCCAGAATAGGTAACTCTAATGTATGTGGTGTTACTTAGAGTGCTGCCTCATGACTGCCTTTTGCTTTCTTTCCATGGTCTGGCCTGTTAATAATAATTAATGCTTCTATGGTACTTATCTGTCTCTGTTCTCCACCACTCCTCTACCAAAACAACTTTAATATCTTGGAATAAGCTCAGTTCTCATAAAAGTGCCACCTACATCACTCACACCCACTCTCCAGTTGGAAGTGTTTTCATTATCTTTTCTAGTGGACTCTTGTCCCTTGTAGGGTGTCCACTGTTAAAAATCCCACAAGAAGACAGAATCTCTATTCTTCTAGAGAATGCGTGCATGCAGGCTAAGTTGCTTCAGTTGTGTCCAACTCTTTGCACCCCTGCGGAGTGCAGCCCACCAGGCTCCTCTGTCCATGGGATTCTCCAGGCAAGAATACTGGAGTGGGTTGCCATTTCCATTCCCAGGGGATCTTCCTGATCCAGGGATCAAACTGGTGTCTCTTATCTCTCCTGCATTGGTAGGCAGATTCTTTACCACTAGCACCACCTAGAATAAATCTTCCTAAATTTCACTAATGAATGTTTCTTTCCCCTTATGCCTTAGTACTGTTAACTCCTTAATTAATGAATTTTTCATTTCATTTATTGGAAATCATATCCCTGTCCAGTTTCTAGTACTTGACCACTAAACTTCCCTTGTAATAAAATTCCATTTCTTGCAAGGCAGGCATCTAACTGCTATAGTTGAACTTTAGGGCTACGTTACAAATGGATCATTCTTACTAAAATTAGCTAAGACTCAATTTGTATAGAAGAATAAATTAATTCCATGAAATCAGATGTTATTTTAAAATGTTTTTCAGAATATTTTTATGTAATTAGAAGATGATTAAACTTAGATCCAGAAGCTTAAAGGAAAGTTTTTTTTTTAATAGAATACTTTTTAAGTAACACTCAAAAGAAGACATTGAAATCAACAATCAGAAAATGCAAATATAAGTAACAGCATAGACTGGAATTTCTTCCAGAGATTTTTAGACATAATAATTTTCTGAAATATATAATAGAAGTAATTGAGCTTCCCAGGTGGCAGAGTGGTAAAGAATCCACCTGCCAACCAGGAGATGCAGGTCTGATCCCTGGGATAGAAAGATTTTCTGGAGAAGGAAATGGCAACCCACTCCCATTATTCTTGCCTAGGAAATCCCATGGACAGAGAAGACTGGAGGGTTATAGTCCGTGGGTTTGCAGAATCTGATACTAAGTGACTGAGACTGAGCACACCTGCATAGAAGCAATTAATTAGTTACAGGTTTCTAAAGTTATAAAAATAATGCTTTAAATCTCTGTCTTTTGTGTATTTTAAGGTATCAATAGGTGACAGGTGCCCGGTCACCTGTTTAGCCCTTCTTTCAGCTCACATAAGTTTGTATCTCAGTTATCCAAGGTTAACTTCTCCCAAGTTTCCTATTTTGTATTTCACATGTTATTTTGAAAATTAAATCAATTTGGAGGATTTCCTTCACTCCCCCACCCCTTTGATAAAGGGAGCTCTTTAGGTGGACTGCTTGATTTGAATGAAGAATAGAAACAAGTACTTTCATTTACTGGAAAGGCTTAATATTTTTGGCATTTGAAATGGCTTCAGGCTTGCACCTGCTATAACGTTTGTGATTTTTCCTTTGGATTTTACAGCAATATTTGTATAGGTTTAGTTTAGTTCTCTCATTGGGTGCCTGGAATAGAGATGAACTGAAGTCTGCAAACATCCCCGACACAGTCAGGTTCCTGTTGACTAATTCTGTGATCATCGAGAACAGCCTCTGAGTTGTTGTGGCCAAAGGCCAATGCAGGCTCCACTGGGAGTTGACAGTGTGGTTTCTGACGAGAGACTCGGTCTCAGTGGATGGGGAGAGGCCCCAGCAGGCCTCTGGTCACACACTCACAGACTCTGGTGATGGTGGGAGATGAGAATGTGAACTGAGGGTCTGTGGGCGTTCTGAATGCCTGAATGACTCACAGAGGAGAGCGGCATTCACAGGACCTTGAGACACATGCCACTTGCTATCATTTTCACATGATATGTTCGGAAAGCACCTCTGCATGGAAGAAAGAGGGGTGGATGGTCTCTCTTTCAAAAGTACTCTGATAGAGAAAGGCATTTTCATTTTGAAAACCTTTGAGAATCCCTAAAGAATATCTCAATAGTCAGTGACCCGGAGACCTTGCCCTCACCTCAAATCGTGTTGCTTATTCTCCCCCTTGCAGACCTTCCCTGGTGGCTCAGACAGTAAAGAGTCTGCCTGCAGTGCAGCAGACCGAGGTTCGATCCTTGGGTTGGGAAGATCCCCTGGAGGAGGGCATGGCAACCCATTCCAGTGTTTTGCCTGGAGAATTCCCTGGACAGAGGAGCCTGGCGGGCTACAGTCCGTGGGGTGGAAAAGAGTCGACATGACTTGAGTGACTGACACTTTCACTTTGGAGAACTGCACAGCCCACTGCTTCAGTCTGGATCTCAGAGAGGCCTAAACTCAGTCAACTGTGTGTGTTTAGAAATTTCTTTTAAAATGATACAAATGACCCTGCAAAACAGACACAGACTCACAGACCCAGAGAACAAACCTACGGTTGCCAGGGGCAAGGATGAGGGAAAAGGATAGTTTGGGAGTTTGGGGTAGACATGTGCACACTGCTATATTTCAAATAGATGACCAACAACGACCTACTGTGTACCACAGGGAACTCTGCTCAATGTTGTGTGGCAACTTGGAGGGGAGAGGTTTTAAGAGAGAATGGGTATATGTGTCCTTGTGGCTAAGATCTTTCACTGTTCACCTGAAGCTATTACAACATAGTTAATCGGCTATACCCCAATACAAAGCAAAAAGTTAAAAAAGGATATATATATATATATATATTTTTTTTTTTTTTTCTTTAAAAAGTTTTTGGTCGTACTGCATAGCATGTAAGATCCTAGTTCCCAGACCAGGGATTGAATCCACATTGAACTCCTTGCATTGGAAGGTGGGTTCCTAATTGCGCTCACCTGTTTAACCCTGTCCTCAGCTCACATAAGTTTGTGTCTCAGCTACCCAAGGTTAACTTCTCCACCCGGGTTTTCTATTTTATATTTTAAATATCTTGAAAATTAAATGAGTTTGAAGGACTTCCTTCACTCCCCTACCTTGTTAATAAAATAACTTCTCACCAAAGGAGAATATGAAAAGTAAAAGAAAAGAAAATTACTGTTCTGATCAAGCAAAGTAAATCATGTTAATTGTTATTTTTTTAAAAATCCAAATTCCCTCACCCCATAACTCTTGCCCTATATACACTCATTCCATCCCTTTGGATTTTGTCAGATATTTATGACTCTCTTAAGAGTTGGCCATGTTTGCTTTAGATAATTTGGTAAATGAGGAGATGTCTATAGAAGCAGAAAAACAACCATCATCCATGTTAACATTTTGGTATATTTCTTTACCAATTGTGGTTCATTGTCAACATATAAGAAAGTTTCCTTTATAACTAAAGGCTTTTACTTTTGAAAGCTGAATAAGAGAACATTTTAAGGATCTATCAAAACTTTCAAAAAACAATGCCTCCAAAGTATTTCCAACATATAATTTGTTAAAGAATCGAAGCATATGGACCATCTTTGAGAAGCCTGCATTGTGGAAGGACCTCTTCCACATTGTCCTGCTCCCTCTCCCTTCCTTTCTCAGGCTTTGATCATTGATAAACATTTGGCACTCAAACTTCATCTCCCGAGTCTTCCTCCAGACATCTCTTTCTCTGACACTGAGAACTGAAAAATTTTGGCTCATCTTGATTTTCTCCAAACTCCTTCAAATATCTCTTCTCTGAAAACGTTCAGATTTACAGCAAAGAATGACAGCTTGTATTGTTTAAGTCCTTATAGGCACTTCTTGCTAGTTTTACTTTTGTTTTTATAGATAGCTTATGAAGAATATTTCAAAACACAGACAATGGTTATTTTTCACAGAGTATTGAGTACCTATTGAAGGCAAGGCATGTATCAGATATATTTTCCATTGTTAAGAAGCACAATCGAATGAATGGCTTGTCTTTATGTTATATTGACAAACAGATGAAAAGCTTGAGGCCATGTTCTGGAATACAAGAGCCCAGTTGTTGTTGTTTAGTCACCAAGCTTTGTCCGACTCTTTGCGACCCCAAGAACTGTAGCCCACTAGGGTCCTCTGCCCATGGGATTTCCCAGGCAAGAATACTGGAGTGGGTTACTGTTTCCTTCTCCAGGGGATCTTCCTGGCCCAGGAATTGAACCCGTGTCTTCTGCACCGGCAGGCAGATTCTTTACCACTGAGCCCTCAGGGAAGCATTACAAGAACCCAGAAAACCACATAAATGAATCAGGGAGCATGCTGGAAAACGATCAGGAAACCTGAGATTCCAACTTCTGTGTTTGGGAAGGATCGCTATGATATGATGAACTTCAAAATAGAATCCTTTCATTAGAAACCTTTTATTTAATTTCCCGAGTAACCCTGCACTTTCCCTAGCTTTATTAACAAAAATTTACAGAAAGAATAATTTCAGTAGTTCTCCACTGGCCATGATCAGTGCAGACAAAATTCATGTAGTATTTTGATTACGTAGGAAAAGTCCCACGAGATGGCTCATACATCTAAGTTTCCATGTGATGAATAAAACATTCTGTTTGCTAATAACATGCGATTAGAGGTGTGAGTTTTATCTTCGTTTTCTTCCCTCCTTCCTTCCCTCTCTCCCTGCCTCCTTCCTTCCCTTTCTTTCCCCATCCTTGATTTCATTTTATAGAATTTTAAAGAAGACTTTCAAAGTATAAAGTAATATGAGAATTTTTGTTACATTGTTAAGATATTTCATGTTGAATTACCACTCATCATAGTTATCCCAAATTTGAAGGAATACATTTGTTTTAAATAACTGTGTCCCTGTCTGATTATCGAATGGGCCTCCCTGGTGGCTAAAGAGACTGACTGCCAATGCAGGAGACAAGAGTTTGGTTCCTGGGTTAGGACGATCCCTTGCAGAAGGAAATGGCAAGTCACTCCAGTATTCTTGCCTGGGAAATCCCATGGACAGAGGAGCCTGGTGGGCTATGGTCCATGGGGTCGCAAAGAGTAGGACACGACTCAGCATGAGCACGAGTGACATCCTCTGTTTCCTGATAGGGCAGGAAACATTCCGTTTCTCACCAGAGAGTAAAGATCAAGACATAAATGGTGTGACAGCACCCTGGACTCTGGTTAACATTCAGTGAGAGAAAGCGAGCGAGATCTAATGCTTTTCGTTACAGGGTAACCATTTTTGGTGTAAAATGGAAAAGATTTATTTGACAGACAGCAGCTGAAGGGTTTGATCTCACAGTCACCAGCTCTTGCTCAAGGAACACTTAGTAGATGGTCCCATTGTCGTCTGCCTTGTGAAAACACCAGTGTTTCCCAGGCAGCTTCAAGGAGGTCCAACCAGTCCTTTCTGAAGGAGATCAGCCCTGGGATTTCTTTGGAAGGAATGATGCTAAAGCTGAAACTCCAGTACTTTGGCCACCTCATACGAAGAGTTGACTCATTGGAAAAGACTCTGATGCTAGGATGGATTGGGGGCAGGAGGAGAAGGGGATGACCGAGGATGAGATGGCTGGATGGCATCACTGACTCGATGGACGTGAGTCTGAGTGAACTTTGGGAGTTGGTGATGGACACGGAGGCCTGGCGTGCTGCGATTCATGGGGTCACAAAGAGTCGGACACGACTGAGAGACTGAAGTGAACTGAACTAAGTCTTTGTAGGAATGAGAAGATGGCAGGACATCAATATAAAGATTTACGTTAGGCTGAAAATAGTGCCTCAAGGGAAATTTGGTCTCTTTTGTAGCAATTAGGGGGCATTTTCTTGTTTCAGGGTCTGACATTAGCAGTGATGACTTGTCCCCTGCCTGCACAGGTTTCCCTGGAGTGGGCTGGGGGTCTGATGAAAGGTGTTGTGAATGAGCCAGTGAATGTAAGCCGTGACCATTATGGTCAGAGACGTTCTGACAAAGTAAGTACTTTTAAACTATTCATGGCCAACCTATTGCTTCCATTAATATGTATTGATGTGCCTACATAGGAAATTCTTATCTAATGCTATTGATTGCATGCAGTTTTGAAATTGTCTCTTTGAAAACATGAAGCAAATGGCTAGCAGAAGGCTCGGAAGCTCTAATATTCAAACTTCTTCTCGAGTGTTAGTTATGACTGAAGAAAAGTAGTGGCTTCCCAGGTGGTGCTGTGATAAAGAACTCACCTGCCAGTGCAGAAGACCAAAGAAACGAGGGTTCAGTCCCTGGGTTGGGAAGATCCCCTAGAGGAGGGCATGGCAACCCACTCTAGTATTCTTGCCTGGAGAATCCCATGACAGGGGAGCCAGGAGGGCTACAGTCCATGGGGTCGCTAAGAGTTGGACACCCCTGAAGTGACTTAGCACGGACAGACAGAGAAATCTGATAGGATCCAAAGGTATTCTTGTGTACAGATGCCAGAGAAGTCTTTAATGCAACACTAGGGAGTTTTGATTTTATTTTTTGGTTAAGGGGCAACAATAAGAATAAAACTAAGAAGGGAAGAGACATTGTATCTTTAAAAGAGGATGTTTAATCAGTCAAAGGTCTGCAGGATGCAATGGGGAGAGGAACTCAGGGAAGGGGCAGTAATTTGTTAGGGCTTTAGCCAAAGTCCAAATTCTAGAAAACTTAGCAGCCTTGGAGAAGGCAGAGAGAAATCATGAGACTCTTTACCGAGACTTGGAAGACACACCATTAAATTGTATCCCGGTCCAAGCGGAGGATACTAGGAGCTGTCATGTGCAAATGAGCAACTCTGTTGGCCTGGATGCAAGCACAGCCAAGGCAAACCAGTTCTGACTGCAGGTCTACTCTAGGTACCTAGGCAGAGAAATGCTGAGGGTTCCCCCAAAGGACCACAGCCAACCTCTCCTAGAGCACTGAGACCTAAAAGCTGGGAACCCTAGTGGTAACTCAAACACAAGTTCTTCAAATGGCTCTGATGCCATCTGGTATAGTGTGGGCCCAGGTCTAGTCACATTTCATCTTCCCACTGATGTGGCTTTGATTTCATTTCCTAATCATCTCTGCCCACCTGATCTTGTCATGGGTGTTCACGTGTGGTCAAGCTCCAGCTGCCCTCCTAGTGGCATTAGTGGTAAAGAACCCACTGGTCAATACAGGAGACATAAGAGACATGAGTTTGATTCCTGGGTTGGGAAGATTCCTTGGAGGAGGGTATGGCAACTCACTCCAGTGTTCTCACCTGGAGAATCTCATGGACAGAGAAGCTTGACAGGCTGCAGTCCATGGGGTCACAAAGACTTGGACATGACTGAAGTGACTTAGCATGCCCTCCTACCATGGACAGATTGCTCCCTAGAAGGATGTCCTGCTCTCATTGTTGAAGCAGTCCAAGAGTTATGAGTACAATCTGTTAGTGGCAATGAGGAAGGAGAAATATGTTTGCCTTAGAGAGATATGGAATTTTGGATGGGCAGAATCTGGTAATAAATTGTATTTGGCCATTATAGAAGACAGAAGAGGCACAGTTGAGCCTAGTTTATAGTGTTTAAACTCTTTTGAGTTCTACAGCTAAGGATATTGTTCCTAGAAAGACCCACAGACGCATTATTATCCACAATCTCAGAAGATTCATTCATACACGTGGTAGCTAAAAAGTTGAAAATCTATTCTGTAGAGGAAGATTTTGGAGGTAGAACTGGCTGATCTGAAAGATTCCTCTGCTTCCTTAACATCGGAGTATTAATAGTTATAAAACTTAAGCACCCATGTATTGCTGGAGATGTTGAGAGCAAGTCAGGATAGTGAGCTGGTGCATAGGTGAGGTGCTAGGGAGTGTAGGGGGAAATTATATTTTGTTTAGACTGGTCAATCTGAAGTGCTGGTAAGGCATCTATAAGGAGATGTTAAACAGATAATTATAGGCACATTTTGATAAAGTGCTTATTGCACTGTCTAACATGGTAGCCACTGGCTACGTGTGGCCACTGAGGACTATAAAGAAATGTGGCTAATCCTGAGATGTGTTCTAAGTGGGAAGCACACTTTCATTTCAAAGACAATCCAGAAAGCAACCCACCGTCCAATAAAGATAAATATTTCACTTTTAAATCATAGATTACATGTCAAAATAATATTTTGGATATACTGGGTTAAGTAAAATATGTTATTAAAGTTAACTTCATTTGCTTCTTTTTAAATGTGGCTACTAGGATTTTGAACATTACATCCGTGGCTTGTATTTGTGGCTTGCATCATATTTCTCCTGGACAACACTGCTCTAGATAATGCTTGTGAAGAGCTATTGGTAACAGCTTGAGGAGAGCTGAGATCTCGGTGGAGAGGACAGAGAAAAGGAAGTGCATAGGACTGAGGACATACTTGTGGAGATACCTGCGTCCACAGATGAAAGGGGAGGCTGAGAAGGACCTGGAGGGTGAACAGAAGGTGAAAAAGAAGGAACTCTATCTTAGGAACCGGAGGAAGAAGGCATTTTAGGGAGGAGGGTCTAGTAAAGAAGTTCACACAAAATAATTCAAACAATTTGAACTTTATCTTATTGCAGAGGTTCTGCTCCCAGAAAGCAAAATGATCACATTTAAACTTTGAGATGATTTTGGCAACAAGGATTGGGTTGAGGGAGAAGCTGAAGTCCAGGTGGCCAGTTAGAAATTCAGGGAATAAGAACAGCCCCAAAGCCCTTAAGCATCTACCAAGCCAAACAGAAAAGAATGGTTTTCACTTGGAGAAAGAACTTTCTATTTTATTTTTTGCGGTGAAAAATGAGGTGAGTGAGATTTTGATAATTTAAAGCATGTGTCTTCTGCTTCTAGAATCCAGGAAAATGGGTTACAATGAAAATTCATGTCATAAATGATTAAAGATGTTTTGTGTGGGAACATAGAAAGATGTAAAGAAACCAAGGACACAAAAATTTTAGGATTTCTAAGAAACAATGGTTGTCTTTTTGTATAAATGTCTCACATAGGAAAAAGAGAAGAGAACATTATTCTGCATCCTTGAGAGCATGACAGCAGGAAGAATGGTTTCTAAAAAGAGTTTTCCTTGAGGCTCTGGCTCCATAACTCAAGATCATTTCAGGTACTTCTGAGTGTTTACAAATTGAACGAGCTGTGTCTCGGGATGTCCTTTAAAGAGAAAACTGGGTACATAAAATGATTTATTTGGAGCTCCATTTAAAGTAAAAAACAGATGGAAGTCTACAAAAGTAAAAAATTCAGGGTGCCAAGTAAAGGTGAGCTGAATGTTTTGGAGATATTTGGATACTGTTTAAATTTATGTTTTAAATTCACTGCTAGTTTAAAAGAAAAGAGGGAACAAATGATGATAAAAGAAAAATCAATGAGGGACTCTCGTGGTGGTCCAGTGGTTAAGATTCTGTTCTTCCAGTGCAGAAGGCATGAGTTTAGTCCCTGGTTGGGGAACTAAGATTCCAGGGAGTGGTAAAAAAAAAAAAAATCAATGAAAGTAGTTCTATTGAGGGAATTAAACAAGAGGGAAATGACTGATTCATTAAAGACACTTGGAAGATAGTCCTAGATGGGGCACCATATACAGAATTCAGATAAAACCCATACCTGTTGCAAAATAATAATAATCACCAAGTAGCAGCAGCTGACACATATTAAGCACAAATTATGTACTAGATAGGGCTTCTCAGGTGGCGCTAGCTCAAAGAACCCGCCTCCGAGTGCAGGAGATTCAGGTTCTATCCCTGGGTCGGGAAGATCCCTTAGAGGAGTGCATGGCAACCCACTCCAGTATTCTTGCCTGGAGAATCCTCATGCACAGAGGAGCCTGGTGGGCTACAGTCCATGGAGTTGCAAAGAATCAGACATGACTGAAGTGACTTAGCATACATGCAGGTATCGGTAGTGTTTATTTGCTTCAAAGTTTTCACTCATCTATTTATCACAATAATCTCACAAAATAGGTATTATCTTACGTTATAAATGAGGCAGTGAGATTGGGTAATTCGCCCAAGGTCACAGAGCTAGCTCCCTGTATCATAGGAAGACACAAGTTGTATCAGGCAGCTTTAGCTGGGTTATGCTGTGGCAATAAGTGGCCCCCAAAATCTTGAAAGTGAAAGTGAAGTCACTCAGTCATGTCCGACTCTTTGCAGCCCCATGGACTGTAGCCTACTAGGCTCCTCCATCCATGGGCTTTTCCAGGCAAGAATACTGGAGTGGGTTGCCATTTCCTTTTCCAGGAGATCTTCCCACTGCAGGGATTGAACCCAGGTCTCCCACATTGCAGACAGACGCTATACCGCCTGAGCCACCAGGAAAGTCCAATATCTTAGTGGGCTCTAATAAAAAGAGCTTGAAATTTTTGTTTGTTTGTTTGTAAACTCCATCACAGGACTCTTGCTCTGCTTCATTCCTGGATTGACTGTAGAAGCAGCCCCTATCTTGGACACTGGCGATCTTTTGTCAGAGAAAATAGAAAGCAATGGACGAACCATGTGACGGCTCTAATAACTTTTACTGGAAGTAGAACATAACACTTTATCTTCTGTTTCTTTGACCAAAGTATGTGTTGTGATAACCCTACCAATGGCGTGAGAAGTGTAGTCTCTGCAGAGATGGAGTAAGAGGACCCATGGGAAGGATTTTTGTTTCCTTTGTTTTGTTTCGGTCATATGACTCTTTAGTTTTTCAAGGATGAGAATCAAAGATTGTTTGATATGACTTTGTTTCACACCAAGGAGTCAATGTTATGATTGTGGTATTGAATCATTGTGACAGAGGGTCATGCAAACGGACGACTCTGAAATGGAGAGCAGCGACGACCACTGACAGCTGCTGGGCCACTGCCAAAATCCTCGCTGAGCAAGGTACGTGGGAGGAAGACTGAATTTCAGCAATAAATCAGGCCACAGGTGAAACAAGGCAGGGCTTCCCCGGTGGCTCAGATGGTGAAGCAGCTGCCTGCCATAACAGGAGACCTGGGTTCGATCCCTACGTCAGGAAGATCTTCTAGAGAAGGGAATGGCAACCCACTCAAGTATTCTTGCCTGGAGAATTCCATGGTTGGAGGAACCTGGTGGGCTATAGTCCGTGGGGCCGCAAAACAGAAGGTGAGGACTGACCCAGACTGAGAGATAGTACGGAGGGTGAATCAGACACAGACAGAGATTTCTCAGGGTTTAGTGAAGGCTGAAGGTTTAGCTCAGTTATCTAGGGGAAAAACCAGTTTCTGAGGGGGTGCATGCCCTGATTTCCTTTGTCTGAAAACCCCTCCCCTCCATGAATTCCTGAGGAGTGTGTTATGAACTAATGGACATTAATGAGTGAAAACAAGAACAATTATAGACAGTCTGACTTATTAAGACACAGATGAAAATGGACACAATATATCTCTACAAACCAAGCAACTAGAAAGTGGACTCACATGGGCATGTAGGTAGAACGGACACAGGAGAAAACGGAAAGAAAACTTCAGCTCTTGAACTGATGTTAAATTTAACCTGAATTTATTGGACAAATTGCTCATTTTCATGAAAGTGAATCTGGTTTATAGACTCACTAAAGAACTTTCCACAGAGATGTAAATTGAGCTTGATGAATACAATAAAAGGACATAATGATCAATTTGTGGAACCTGGAATGAATTCACATCAAATGAGGGTAAAGCATTTAGAAACAAGACAGTTTCTTTTCCTTTCCAGTACTGAAGAACTGTAAGAACTGTGACAACAAATTGGAACATTTGGGAAAGGGAGACAAAAATAAGATTTAACCTCATCCCCCATATATATGGAAATTCTTCTCAATTCTGTGCATTCCTCATAGTTCTTCCTCACAAATATATATAAGCTGCACTGCAGATTCAAAAATGCTATTGTGATAGAGCATTTTCCCTAAACAATTTTCCAAGTTGAAATGCAGTCCTTATGATTATAATAGTAAGAAAATAGTCTGCTGCACAGTGTTGCTCTTTAGTAGCTAAGTTGTGTCCGACTCTTTGCGACCCCATGGATTGTAGCCTGCTAGACTCCTCTGTCCATGGGATTTCCCAGATAAGAATACTGGAACCGGTTGCCATTTCCTTTTCCAGGGGAATCTTCCTGACCTAGGGATTGAACCTGAGTCTCCTGTACTGATAGGTGGATTCTTTACTGCTGGACATCAGGGAAACACTTGCATAGAATTAACATAGTTTAATTCATTAATTTTGTTCTTATTAGACGTTTAGCTTCAGCTCTTCATCTTCATTAGCAATGCTGATTATATGGTCATGTAAAATATATATATTTAAAATTTAAATATATATATTTAAATTGTTTTTGTTGTGGCACTATTCTAAAACTGAGTCAAAGGTTATAAACTCTTTTTGACTACATATAGGTTGATTTTCAAAATAACTGCATCAGCTTATCTAAAATTTGTATGCAATTCACTACACATAGTTTAGGAATTATACATATTTAAAGATCATAAAAATCGGCTAATGAACACAAATATATCTTACTTTGTGTTAATTTGTTTGTTTGAATACTTTTAAGGCTGGGTAGTGTTCCATGTGTTTATCTACCAACAGCACAGGTCATAATTTAATTTACTCCTTCATTCAATCACTGGACGAATTTATTTTTTTGAAGTGGGTCCTACAATGTGCCAGGTACTGTTTTTGTTTCTGAGAACACAGCTGTGAAGAAAACAAAATTCCCTTCCCTTATGGATTTTGTCTTATAGGATAAAGAGGACAATAAGTAAAATAATAAGTATTAAACTTATATAATATGTTGAATGTTATAATTTCTATGGAAATAATAAATGATAATAAGAATAAGCAGCTTGTTGGTAGACAGTCAAACTTATAAATAGGAGGGTCTATGATAAATATATATATCATCCTGCTTATTTAACTTATATGAAGAGAGAAATGCTGGGATAGAGGAAGCATAAGCTGGAATCAAGATTGCCAGGAGAAATATCAATAAACTCAGATATGCAGATAACACCACCCTTATGGCAGAAAGTGAAGAGGAGCTAAAAAGCCTCTTGATGAAAGTGAAAGAGAAGAGTGAAAAAGTTGGCTTAAAGCTCAACATTCAGAAAACTAAGGTCATGGCATCCGGTCCCATCACTTCATGGCAAATAGATGGGGAAAAAGTGGAAACAGTGGCTGACTTTATTTTTTTGGGCTCCCAAATCACTGCAGATGGTGACTGCAGCCATGAAATTAAAAGACGCTTACTCCTTGGAAGGAAATTTATGACCAACCTAGACAGCATATTAAAAAGCAGAGACGTTACTTTGTCAACAAAGGTCCATCTAGTCAAGGCTATGGTTTTTCCAGTAGTCGGACATGACTGGGTGACTGAACTGAACTGAACTAATGATAAATATATGTTTGAATCAAGCCTGAAGGAGGTGGGGCAGGTTGCAAGTGTGTACCTGAGGACAAAGTGCTCCAGCCAGAAATACTACACGGTCCAAGGCCCCAAGTGAGGCCATGTCTGATGTGCTGGAGAAGCTGAGAGGCTAGTTTGGC
The DNA here is from genome assembly GCA_917880005.1 of Nanger dama. Taxonomy (NCBI): domain Eukaryota; kingdom Metazoa; phylum Chordata; class Mammalia; order Artiodactyla; family Bovidae; genus Nanger; species Nanger dama. The sequence continues at coordinate 10,741,929 of CAKJTW010000020.1, forward strand.
TGGAGTGGAGTGAAATCTTTTTCCTTTTTAAGAAAATATATTTATTTATTTTGTTTGGCTGGGATGGGTCTTAGTTGTGGCATGTGGGATCTAGTTCCCTCTTCAGGGATTGAAGCCTAGCCTCCTGTGTTGGCAGTGTGGAGTCTTAGCCACTGGGCCACTGGGAAAGTCCCTGGCGTGAGATCTTTTGATGATGTTCATTTGTAGAAGGAGAACATAGAGAGAAGGTCTAGCTAATTCCAACAGAGGAAGAAGTTTCAAGAGAAAGGTTGTCACCACCACTGAAATTAACCAAGATTTATGGGCAGAAGACAATGGAAAGAAAGCAATCACAGGCAATAAAGATGAAGGTGGCCAGATTCCACAGGCCGAGCGCAGCCACGTGGCGATAAGTAGTAAAGAGAGGTGCTAAATGGAGTTAGTGAGCAGGCAGAGAAGAGAACGTGTGCATGTATGCTAAGTCGAGTCAGACTCTCATGGATTGTAGCCCGCCACGCTCCTCTGTCCATGGAGTTTTCTAGGCAAGAATACTGAAGTGGGTTGTCATTTCCTACGCCAAGAAGAAAATACCGGTTTTATAAGAAAAGCTTGCAAACTCTGTCATAGCTGATCTAAAATCAACTGTGCATTATAAGCAGGAGTCTTCCTGTGTGGTGTAGTGGTAAAGAACCCCCTTGCCAGAGTAAAGGATATTAGAAATGCAGGTTTGATCCCTGGGTTGGGAAGATCTCTTGGAGGAGGACATACAGCAACCCACTCCTGTATTCTCGCCTGGAGAATTCTATGGATAGAGGAGCCTGGTGAGCTAAGGTCTATCGGGTCCCAAAGAGTTGGACCCGACTGAGGTGACTTAGCAAACACACACATTATCAACTGGGGTAATTGCAAAAGTATCTGAGGCCCTTCCCTCAAATGCAGGATCAAAATATTAAGGGATAGACCCCAGGAAGGTGTTTTCTGGTGGCCCTGTTTGGCATCCAGGTTTGGAAACCACTGAGTGAATGTGTCTTTGGGAAATAAAGTACATCAAAATGTGTCTTAAGAAACAGAAACAAAAAGTTCCCAAACCTTGGATAATTAAAAGTAGGTAGGGCTTCCTACAGAGAAGGCAATGGCACCCCACTCCAGTACTCTTGCCTGGAAAATCCCATGGACGGAGGAGCCTGGAGGGCTGCAGTCCATGGGGTCTCTGAGGGTCGGACACGACTGAGCAACTTCACTTTCACTCTTCACTTTCATGCGTTGAAGAAGGAAACGGCAACCCACTCCAGTGTTCTTGCCTGGAGAATCCCAGGGACGGGGGAGCCTGGTGGGCTGCCGTCTGTGGGGTCGCACAGAATCGGACGCGACTGAAGCGACTTAGCAGCAGGGCTTTCTAAGTGTCATAGTGGTAAGAATCTGCATGCCAATGCAGGAGACGTGGACTTTGATTCTTCAGTTTAGAAGATCCCGTTGAGGAGGAAATGGCAACCCATTTCAGTATTCTTGCCTGGGAAATCCCATTTACAGAGGAGCCTGGCAGGCTACAGTCGGTAGGGGAACTAGACAGAGCGACGGAGCAAGCACACACTGGTTATAATACAACGTAGCCACTAGGTGGCAGAAGAACTCCATTCTTGTAAGCTTTTGATGGCTTCCTTATTTCACCTTCCCTATTCATTTAATTTTCTCTTTCTTTTCCTGGTTTGCTGGGTTAAAATATATAAGATTAACTTCTTCAAAGAGATTGATGCTAACATTTCTAAAGAGATTGCATTATTAAGAAGTTCTTTCCTTATCAAAAAGAAAAATACCTAGAGTATTATGTTAGTGAATTGTTCAGAATTAATGTTATTAAAATTTTGTTTACTTGTTTTTGGTAGAAGTAAAACGTGTTAACTGAATAAGACTAAATATTAGGAGGTCAAATAACCATGTAAAACTGTTTCCAGTGTTTAATAAGTTTCAAGGCACAGATGTTATAGACACTATTAACATACTTTGAATATGACAAATTTAAGGAAAACTTAAATTTTTTTGTTTTCATAAAATTAAAAGTTCTATTGGTAATTTTATACAGTGAATTCTCATGAGAACTGTGTCCTGGACTTTTAAGAGTCAAGGATATTTTTTCAAATTGATTTCGCATAAATCTGGGTTCCACTGTTTTGAAAACTGAGCTTGAGCAAATTTTTTGGTGCCTCTCAGCTTCTGCTGTAAAAATGGGGTAAACAATGCTTATTCTATAAGGTTGCTGTGAACAATCAACGATGACACCAGCAAATGCTTTATATACATTAAAAAATTAGGTAAACAAACAAAAATGCCTTCCTCTATTCCAATTTTTTTTCTAATGGCAATTGCTACTTGGGTTTTAATGCCAAAGTATTGCTTGGCAGGATCATAATCTAGTTTGGATGTTAAAAATCATCACACTGTTAAAAAGACTCAGAGTTGAAAATCTCAGTTCACTGTTCTGAATTTCTGCACTTCCTGCTAGGAAACATGATATTCTTTGAAGTGTGTTTTTGGATTCATTTGCTGTAATTATTCATTTGTCATATAAAGTATATAATGACTTATGTCCTATAGTGTGATTCAACATTGCAGAGAAGGGAGAATAGAGAATGTGTTTTATCAGCAGGTGAGGCTCGTCCTCTTTATCCTTTATCTTCTTTACTCGTGCATGTAATTTACTAAAGAGCTGACAAAGTCACAGTGCACGCTGCCTCTCACCGTATTCCTCTGCAGACAGTGATGAGACAGACTCTACGCCTCTGCTTTCTAATGGGGCCTATGTAAGAAATCTGATGCGGTTATATTGATTCTTCATTTCTATACCATGAAAAAATGAGGTTGCCTTTAAGAAGAAGGCAGGAAGGCATGTGCTGGGGACAAAGCCCCTGGCAAATATGCTGCAAGGGTGCTTAGCAACCCAATAATGAACACTGAAAAAGCCTCCGCATCCTCTTTCATTTGGCCCCAACGAAGAAAGACATGAAAACATGAAAGAAAAGGTCTGAGAAAGCGAGGCACTGAGGAAAAATAAAGGAAGTTTGTGTTGCTGATGAAAGGGCCATCCATATGAAGTGGATGAGATATATTTACATTTTGATATATAGATTTAATTTTAAGTGATTTTGTAATAAATAGCTTTAGTTCTAAGGATTGAAAACAGCAGGAAGAATTCACATTTATGTTTAATTTTGTTCCAACAGCCTGATGGATTTGGAAATTCTGTTTCTTAAGTTTGTTTGATAACCTTGAAGTGTGAGGAAAATACTTTCAGAAGAACTTAAATGGGAGGCAAGGAGACCCTGGATTTCACTGGGTACCTCTTTCTTCATAAATGTCAAATATCTCCTATAGCCACTGGCGTCTACTTCTTGGCTAGTTAGCGATTACAGAAATGGAGATGATATTGCTTACACATGGAATCTAAAGAAAGTGTACAAATGAACTTATCTACAAAATAGAAATCGAGTTACAGCTGTAGAAAACAAGTTTATGTTTGCCAGGAAGTGAAACTTGGAGGGACAAACTGGGAGACTGGGATTGGCATATACATACTACTATATATAAAATAGATGAGTAATAAGAACCTGCAGTATAACACAGGGACTCTACTCAGTACTCTGTAATGGCCCATATGGGAAAACAATCTAAAAAGAGTGGCTATATATAGCAATATATTACACATATATTTATATATATATATAAATTTTATATTTATAATTGATTCACTTTGCAGTACACCTGAAACTAACACAGCATTGTAAATCAACTATATTGCAATAAAAAATTAAAGACAAACACACAAATCATGGCAATTACCTTAGCAGCTTATTCAGAGTATGTTCTAAATGTGATTGAACAAAGATTCCAATATTCCCAAGGCAGAAGAGCCAATGTTTTGTTTCTGCACTTGAAAAGTCTGGAATAATCTCTCCAACCTTCACTGTGGAAATTCTTCTTGTCTTCAAGATCTCTGTCATGAGATACCTCCATGATGTTTTTCCCGACTCTCTGAATTAAAGTGCTCTTTCTCTTCACACTCACACAGCCGTAATTTTGTCAAGTGGTAATGGTTTCTCCAAGCACAACAGATGCCCCCATATGCCCCTCCATATGGCCAACTTCTGACATTGGCATGTGGCTATTTTGTCAATTTCCATCAGCAAAGAAAATCGAAAGCAGTTTGTTTTTCTCTTTTTTTTTTAAACTGTGACGAAATATACATAATGAAAAATATACCTGGCTTCCCAGGTGGCTTGATGGCAAGAATCCCCCTGCCAATGCAGGAGATGGAGGTTCGATCCTTGGGTTGGGAAGATCCCTGGAGAAGGAAATAGCTACCTGCTCCAGTATTCTTGCCTGGAGAATCCCATGGACAGAGGAGGCTAGTGGCTACAGTCCAGGGAGTTTGCAAAGAGTGGAACATGACTGAGCACGCACACGTGTGCTCTTTGGTTAGTGGCTAGAGAACAAGGGTCTGAAACCTGAAGGGTATAAGTAGGACTGGCTCTTTTAAACATCATTCCCAGAGACCCCCTTGGGGAGCAGAGCTATCCTCACAGTCTTAGGCTCTTCCTGAGTAGGAAGTGTGGTTCTTCTGTGTATAACACATCTGTCAGGGATGCAGTAAGGGTTCTGCTGAACGAAGCTATGCTACCCCCGGTCATGTGGGACCCTCATGTCGGAGGACCAGTAGGACAAGACGGACATTCTATACTGGTGGGGAACCTGAGTCTGATTGTCATGAGGAGGGGGACTACTGCTACCTGGTGGGGCTGAGGAGGGGTGGCTCTGAGGTCTGGGAGTACACTGAGGTGTCTTTCAGTGAGTCTGTGTTCACCGCCAGCTGTCAATAGGCAATTGAGCAAACTTTGGCCCAAGGACAAGAAAAATACAAGCTCAGGTTTCTAAATGATGAAAGTCTAGGTCATTTAACCAGAAAAGCAATGCAGAGCTGCCAAAATGCTGCTCAAGGGTGAGAGAAAGAGAAAACCAGTGATGCAGGTTGACTGTGGGTATCAGTTGTGACTTCAGCCTGGCTGCGACAGAGACACAGCTCCATCAGTCTGTTAGGTTAGATCCCTGAAGACACTGGGGCTGGTCAGAGCTCGAAGGAGACACTAATGCTTTGGACTGAAAGGAAGGCATGCCATGGACTGTAATGCTAGAGGAGGACTGTGTTGGCCATAATACTACTTTCTTTTACTCCATCAACTTCTGTGACAACCAGTTCTATACAGGACTTGAGTAGCTCCAGACAGCAGACAGAACTTCCTCCTTGTGTCTTCACTATGTTCTTCTCACTTCCTGCCAAGGGCTTCCCTGCTACCCTGGCATTCACGTCATCCTGGGGCACCTACTCAGCTCACGCGTGTCTGCAACCTGGGTGCGGGGAAGATCCTGCCCGAGCACACTCTTGCCCAGTGGAGGACTGCAGCCAGTGCGTAAATGCTCTCTGCTTTCATCTGTCTGTCCCAGGCAGGCAGTTCTAAGTCATTTCAGGAGTCCTCAGAAAGTCCTGAGAGATCACACACCAACTTGACAAAGCATCCGTTATTTAATTTCCCTCCTTCCTTGTTTTACTTTCTTCATCCTTCATTCCTGTCCTGGGAGAACTGCTTCCCAAATTAAGTGTTGCAATCCAGACTTCATCTTATGATCTCTTTTCAGAGGAACAGGCGAAGGCATAGCTGAAGCATTTGATGTGCTAATTTGGATGAGGGGGTGGTTGCTATTGGAGATGGGATGACAGAGGTAATACTCATCATGGCGGGCTTAATCTCATTAAGTAAAATATTGAAAATGGAAGGCTGTTTTGGGTCATAGGTGATTTGACTTTCATTTTCCACAGCAAATTCCCATCGCACATTAATATCCCTCATTTGGGGATTTCATCATTAGCAGTTGGCCCAGGGACTGATTGACTGAATGGAATGGTGTATGATAATTACTCTGCAGTTTAGAGGTTTGGTATATATTTCAAAGTATTGGGGTTTGAAGGATGAGTGGCTACGGCTCTGAATCTGGAACTTCTCCCTGTAGGGTGCTTGATGAGGGGAATGACAAACTCAAGGATTAATAGTCAAAAGAGAAGTAGGGCTGTGCGTGGTTGCTCAGTTATGCCCAACTCTTTGCGACCCCTTGGACTGTAGCCTGCCAGGCTCCTCTGTCCATGGGGATTCCCCAGGCAAGAATAGGCAGTGGGTAGCCTATAGCTTCTCCAAGGGAACTTCCAACAGAGGAACTGAACCAGGTTCTCCTGCATTGCAGGCAGATTCTTTATCAGCTGAACTACCAGGGAGAAGTAGAATGCATCTCATGATAGCAAAGTGTGAATTTACTGTTATTGTTTAGTTGCTCAGTCGTGTCTGACTCTTTGCGACCCCATGAACAGTAGCTTGCCAGGTTCCTCTGTTCATGGGATGTCCCAGGCAAGAATACTGGAGTGGCTTGGCAATTCCTTCTCCAGGGGATCTTCCTGACACAGGGACTGAGCCTGCATCTCCTGTGTCTTCTGCTTTGGCAGGTGGATTCTTTACCAGTGAGCCACCAGGGAACTATTCTCTCCCAATACAGGTTCGTTAGTTAAACCAAAGAAAGGACTCTTTATTTTTCCATGAATTTAATATTATTCAATTGCATGCTTAGTAGAGAAGAAAGGAAAGAAGAGAGATAGAGGGAGGTATTCTAGAGAGTCAGGCCTCTTCTGGTTCTGCTTGTTATGAAAATTCAGAAAGGAGGAGGAAAAAGCAGAGAGCTTTCATGGTGTCTCTTTAAGGACATTTTAGTATTTGAGGCACCTGGTACAATGTGCCCCTAATTATCTCCATTTCTGATGATCAGCTAAGCTAAGCTAAGCTAAGTCACTTCAGTCGTGTCTGACTTTGTGTGACCCCATAGATGGCAGCCCACCAGGCTCCCCCATTCCTGGGATTCTCTAGGCAAGAACACTGGAGTGGGTTGCCATTTCCTTCTCCAATGCAGGAAAGTGAAAAGTGAAAGTAAAGTCGCTTAGTCGTGCCCGACTCATAGCGACGCCATGGACTGCAGCCCACCAGGCTCCTCTGTCCATGAAATTTTCCAGGCAAGAGTACTGGAGTGGGGTGCCATTGCTGTCTCCAAAGGACCTTGCTAAACCACAATAAAACAAGGCAAACCAGGTCCTCTGAGATTGACCTGAGAATGCAATACACATAATCCTTCACCTGGACACCTGGACCTGCTTTAGTCATAGAAGTGGAGCTCACATGAAGTAGTACAAGGTAAAAAGATCAATCTACTGTAGCCCCCCTTTTTTTGGGGGTTGGGGAGGCCTGAATTTCCCACCTGGTGCTAGTGGTAAAGAACCCACCTGCCAGTGCAGGAGACTTAAGAGACGCAGGTTCAAACCCCGGTTAGGGAAGATCCCCTGGAGAAGGGCATGGCAGCCCACTCCAGTATTCTTGCCAGGAGAATCTCATGGACAGAGAAGCCTGGCCGGCTGTAGTCCATAGCGTCGCACAGAGTCAGACACGACTGAAGTGACTTCACACGCACGCATGCACACAGGAGAGGATTATGCTGTGGGCATTTTGTCTGCAGAATCCTTTGAACTGGAGATTATCCCAAGTTTACTTAGAAAAAACGCTATTGTGTACCAGGTAAAATTGCAATAGTGTGCAGCAACTCCAGATCAAGGAGTTACTGCAACCCAGCCAAGTTCACAACCTGCAAGTCCAAAGGTCATTCAACCGACTAGGACTGAAGACTGTGCCTGGAGCCCGCGATCCCACTGCGCTGTCTGCCTTGGCAGCCAAACTGAAGCGAGGCGGCAGTGGTGGCCATCTGCAAAGTGACTCTCCTGTGGTTAGTGACGGGCATTAAGTGAATAAGTTTACACCCACGGAGGGCCTCTGAGCGGGGCACAACAAGGAGAGTTTGTTTGAATCGGATTATGCAGGTTGATTCTAGAAATCTGCATTTGCCTTACATGTCTCACTTTCTCCCCTTTTAAGGACTCTTGCTAAGCCCAGAGTCATGTCTGAAGAGGGAGAGATATTGTCACTTTGGAAGGCATCTGGGACTTGGAATTAGAAAGATGATATGGTCTGAATATTTGTGTCATCCCAGAGTTCATATGTTGAAATCCTAAGGCCAAATAACATGGACTGAAGAGGTGGGGCATCTGGGAAGTGCTTAGATCAAGAGGATTCAGTCCTCAGGAATGACACCCATGTCCTTATAAAAGAGTCTCAAAGAACTAACTCCTCTTTTCACTGTGTGTGGATCACAGCGAGAAGGTACTATGAACCAGGAAGGGGATCCTCATCACAAAGCAACCATGCTGATGCCTTGATGTTAAACTTCCCAGCCTTCTGAGTTGTGAGAAATACAATTTCTCTTATTTATAAGCTGCCCAGCCTATGTTATTCTGTTATAGCAGCCTGAATGGACTAAGGCAAGGAAAGTGGCGTCCATGTCTCCTAGGCAGCTTGCCAATTGTGACTTCTGGTCTTTTATATAATCCTACTGGGCTTCTATTTCCTCTTATCTATTTTTATTTCAAAATTTTAATTGTAATTTTTAATGTATTTATGTAAAGGTATTTATATAAGTTAAATATATGTCTTATGTATGCCCTCTGTCATAACACCTACATTTGTAGATTTCTTTCATTGAATAAATTTCAGGCGGGCCTAATAATATGTTTTTTTTTTTTTTTTTTTTAGTTTTAAAAATTTTACTGGAGTATAATTGATTTATAATGTTGTATAGTTTCATGTGTATAGCAAAGTGATTTACTGATATATATATATATATATATATATATATATATATATATACATACATATTTCTGGTCCTCCCTGGTGGCTCAGCTAGTGAAGAATCCGCCTGCAATGTGGGAGACCTGGGTTCCATCCCTGGATTGGAAAGATCCCCTGGAGATGGGAACGGCTTACCCACTCCAGTATACTGGCCTGAAGAATTCCATGGAGTTAGTATAGTCCACGGAGTTGCAAAGAGTTGCAAAGAGTTGGACACAACTGAGTGACTTTGACCTCACTTCACTTCATAACATATATTTCGGCTCCCCAGATTGTGCTAGTGGTAAAGAACCCAGTGCAGGAGACATACGATGTTCAGGCTCTCAGCCTCGATCCCTGGGTTGGGAGGATCCCCTGGAGGAGGGCATGGCAACCCACTCCAGTATTCTTGCCTGGAGAATCCCATGGACAGAGGAGCCTGGCAGATTACAGTCCATGGGGTCACAAAGAGTCAGACACGACTGAGCAGCAGAGCACACACACGTGCCACAGTATAGAAAATCAAGTGATAAGAGTGAAATTATTTATAAATAGGAAACTTCTGTCTACCTCCAAGTCACACTGTTGCTTCTTTTCCTGAGGAAAGCTTGGGGATTTCCACAACATGACATGGATGTCACAGATTAGAAAATTTACCTTTCCTCTGCTTGTCCTTTTGTCTACATTATTCTTTGTCCGATTTGGAGGGCACGATGCCATCCAACTGTGCATGGTTCTACACGTCAGTAATAACTCGGCAGAAATTGACCTTAATGTATGCTGCAACACGTGTCTGAGAATAAATGGGCTGTGAGCAGGGAAATGCCAGCACTGCCTCGCTCCCAGTGAAATCAAGATGAGACAGCTGTGCCTATAAATGAAGCCATTTGAAGAGTTAACATGGAAGAAAGCCCCACGTAATTGTGGACCTTTGCGGAACTACTCACAGACCATGCTCTGGAAATTAATAAAAGTCTTGAAGGTGGGAATGGTATACAAAATGAGAACCAGATGAATGAATTAGTTTTCCCATCTGGCTCCACAGCCCTGGATCCAAAGACCGCTAGGCTCTGCTGGTCTATGGTTTAAATGATATTTTGAATGATTTACACCAAAGCTGTGCAGGAAATCAAAGCAAAGCAGGGTACAAATAAAGACTGATAACATTTGTGCTCCTACTGGGTAAAAACACATTGGAAAAAAAGAAATTAATTGGTCATTAAACATAAAGAATTCCTTATGTTTGTTGCTAACTTGAGGCTAACACATTATGTCTGTCAACATTTTGAGCTTTCATTTAATTTCACAAGTGTCTCATCCACCCAAATACTTGTTTGTTTATTCACCTATTCATATCCCCAGATTGCAGTTTCTTTTAGGTACTGAAAACCAGGCTTAGAACTTGCATGGTCTCCTCATTTAATTCTCACAATAATCATTCTCCACAGGTATTATTACCTCCAGTGCTTTCGGCAAAGGAAATTGAAATGCTGAGTTGTTAGCAACTGTCAATATGATCAGTTTAACCAGAAATAGAGTTAAGATTTGAATTCATTTTTTATCTTTAGTATCCAATATCATTTCCATTACAAAACCTTTTAGGTGTTCAATTGATTGGTTAAAATGAGCTGAAATTTCTTCAATTAAAAAATGTGACCTTTTTTTTTTCCAGTTTTTTAATGGCTTCTGAAAATTGGAGGTAACATAATTGGGCTCTTATACTTACTTAGAGCACAACCAGAGGGAGAGGACGGTTAAGATTCTGTTTGGGCCACTAAGCTCTGTCTTGTTGCCTTACATGCATCATGGCTCATTCTGCCAGTTACAATTTCTTTAACCTTTTATTTCATAATTCCACCTAGACCATGGTTTCTTATCAGGAAACTGCAGCAGAATCAACATGCAGATTTCTGGGTTTCATCCATGCTCTATAGAATCAGGCTTTCTGGGGCTGGGTCAGGAAACCTGCACTTAAAAAAATAATGTATTTCTCTATTTATTTTGGCTGTGCTAGGCCTTCATTGGTTTGCAGATTCTTCCCTAGCTGTGCTGAGCATGGGCTGCTCTCTGGTTGTGGTGCAAGGGCTTCAAATTGCAGTGGCTTCTTGTTGCAGAGCATGGAATCTAGGGTGTGCAGGCATCAGTACTTGTGGTGTGTGGGCTCAGTAGTTGTGGCTCCCCGGCTCTAGAGCGAAGGCTCAGTAGTTGTGGCACACGTGCTTAGCTGCTTCGCATCATGTGAGATCTTCCCAGATCAGGGGTAGAGCCCATGCCTTTGGCATTGGCAGGCAGATTCTTTACCAGTGAGCCACCAGAGAAGCCCAGGAACCTGTGCTTTTGATGAACGCCACATGCTAAGTCACTTCAGTCTTGTCTGACACTTTGCAACCCCATGGACTGTAGCCCACCAGGCTCCTCTATCCATGGGGTTCTCCAGAAAAGAATACTGGAGTGAGTTGCCATGCCCTCCTCCAAGGGATCTTCCCAACCCAGGGATGAAACCTGCATCTCTTATGTCTCCTGCATTACCAGGCAGGTTTTTTTTTTTTTTTTTTAACTACTTCAGTTCAGTTCAGTCGCTCAGTTGTGTCCGACTCTTTGCGACCCCATGAATCACAGCATGCCAGGCCTCCCTGTCCATCACCAACTCCCAGAATTCACTCAGACTCATGTCCCTCGAGTCAGTGATGCCATCCAGCCATCTCATTCTCTGTCATCCCCTTTTCCTCCTGCCCCCGATCCCTCCCAGCGTCAGAGTCTTTCCAATGAGTCAACTCTTCTCATGAGGTGGCCAAAGTACTGGAGTTAAAAAATTAATAAGCAGACTTATTTATTCTGACACATCTTCAAGGACCACTGTCATAGCTGATCCTCTAGACAGAGCCCACCCAGATAGTGGTTCCTGGCAGTGTAGCTGATCCTCTCAGAGTCTGGTTCAGCTCATAACTTCTGATCCACTACTTCTGGGCCCACCACCAAGTCAGGTCCTTCTACCTAGATTAGACCACATGAAACTGCATCATATCAATGCCCATCTATCAAGCTAAGGAAAGTGAAAGTGAAAGTTGCTAGGTCATGTCAGACTCTTTGCGACCCCATGGACTTCCATATAGTCCATGGAATTCTCCAGGCCAGGATACTGGAGTGGGTAGCTGTTCCTTTCCCCAGGGCATCTTGCCAATCTAGGGATTGAACCCAAGTCTCTTGCATTGCAGGCAGATTCTTTATCAGCTGAGCCACCAGGAAAGCCCAATGACATCTCATCAAAGCCCACATTCCATGAAAGCACCTCGTTCACCTAAGTCCCCACTCTGAGGTCAGGGTCAGCCTCTACAGTCCCTGAAAGCTCTGGCACATTTTCTGTCAAAACTCTAGTCAGGGTGCGGTCTTGGCTTCTTGCTTCCAATACCCAGTCCTGTGCTATTATCCTCATATGATACCTGGATTCTTTTTGGCTAGCAAAGGCCTTTAGTTCTACAGAAGAAATCTCTCATTGCCAACTAAATAAAATAATTTTTTGCTGCTTGACTTGGGTGCTGAAATTAAATATGTAAACATACTTATTTATTCCATTAATGATGAATTAGCATACTGTAGGAATCATGATTAATCATGCTTCAGCTGGAAATCAGTGCCAAAATAACTCTTGACAGAATCCGTCAATTGCTAAAGTCAGAAACTGCTCTGGAGAGCACTTTATTTTTATGTTCCTTAATTTTACATTCTAGTTGTATATTGATAGTGCCTAGTAAAAATAGGATTTCTCTGTGAAACTCACCTTTGGGTGAGTCTTGAAGAGGTAATTTGCATTAGTTAAACATTGATTCATGAAACTATTTCCATTTATTCTGGCAAGGCCAAAAATTTCTTATTCCATGAGATTGAAACAATCAGTTAAAATTAGCATTTCAGCAGTTCTAATTCTGAGCATATATGTGGAAAAGAAGAAAACTCTAATTCAAAAAAAGACATACACCCCAGCATTCATAGCAACACTGTTTACAATAGCTAAGACATGGAAATAACTTAAATGTCCATCAAGAGCAATGGATAAAGAAGATGTGGTATATATATATATAAAGGAATATTACTCAGCCACGAAAAAGAAGGAAGTATTGCCATTTGCAGCAATGTGTGTGTTTGGGCCTAGTGATGATCATACTAAAAGAAGTAAGTCAGAGGCAAATGCTATCATTATGCTAATATATGGACTCTAAAAAGATACAAATGAAATTATTTACAAAACAGAAATAGATTCACAGACAGAAAACAAATTTACAGTTACCAAAGGGGAATAGTGGTGGGGATAAATTAGGGGTTTGGACTTAACAGATAAACACAGTACCAAAAATAAAATAAACAAGGACCTACTGTTTAACACAGGAGTGAAAAGTGAAGTCGCTCAGTCGTGTCCAGCTCTTTGTGACCCGTGGACTGTAGCCCACCAAGCTCCTCTGTCCATGGGATTCTCCAGGCAAGAATACTAGAGTGGGTTAAACTATATTTAATATCTTATAATAACCTATAATGGAAAAATAATCTGAAAAAGAATATATATATATATATACACACACACAATATATATATATATATATATATATATATATGTATAGTTGTCTTTTAGTTTCTAAGTTGTGTATGGCTCTTTGTGACCCCATGGACTATAGCCCACCAGGCTTCTCTGTCCAGGGGATTTCCCATGCAAGAATACTAGAGTGGGCTTCTGTTTCCTTCTCCAGGGTATCTTCCTGACCCAAAGTTTGAACCCACGTCTCCTGTGTCTTCTGCATTGCAGGCAGATTCTTTACTGCTGAACCATCTTGGAAGTCCTATATATGCATATATATCAGTCACTTTATTGTATACCTGAAACTATCACAACATTGTAAATTAACTACACTTCATTAAAAAATTATAAAAAATAAATCTGCCATTTCAGAACAACAAAAGTAGTAATTGTGAAAAGCATAAGGACTATAACATCCTATTAAAACAGTGCTCAGTTATTAATCATAGTATTTCTTTGTTGCCTCCCATACATGGGTAGGTCAACATTTAGTGTGAACAATGGAGTAGCTGAGGTTAAGTGTAGCCTTCCAGAAGTTTTCATGATCAGTGATTTTCTAGCTCAGAATGAACTTTTGCTTCCAACTCAACTAGCCATCAGGGAAGCTTCAGCATCTGGAAAAGGCCTTCACAGCTCTGTTTGGGTTACTGTTGTCAGCTGTTTGCTTGCATTGGATTTTGTACCTAATGGGAACATCAGAGCAAGGGGAGCATGACTTGGAGAACACATGTTAGCTCTAGACACACCAGGGAAAGGTGCAGAGACAATTTTACGTCCATCTACTGCCAATTGGGCTTTCCTGGTGGCTCAGAGGTAAAGAACCTGCCTGCCAATGCAGGAGATGTGAGTTTGATCCCTGGGTCAGGAAGACCCCCATGGAGAAGGAAATGGCAACTCACTCCAGTATTCTTGCCCAGGAAATCCCATGGTCAGAGGAGCCTGGTGGGCTACAGTTCATGGAGTCACAAAGAGTTAGACATGATTTAGCGACTGAGTATACATACTCTTCCAATCTTAGTCCTGAGCTTTGATAGAAGTGCATTAGATGTGCTATTTGGAGTCAAGACTGAGTCTAAATCCTGACTTCACCTTTTACCAGGAATCTGGAATGAAGCTTTGGGTACTCCTCTCATTTTTACATAGAGTGTCTCAGCTTAAACTTCTCTGGCCACATTTTTTTTTTTTTTAACCTGGTTAACCCAGGTGAAATAGGTCTTCACACCTCATGAGTTAGCTCAGGTATAAATTCCTCTTGGAAACCTACTCTTAATTCTCAGGTCAGAGAGGTGACCCTTTTCTCTACCCTTCATGTCTTTTATCCGATTCTACTTCGCTGGTGTAAAACCTGCACCTATGAGAGCAAGTAACTTTGGGGTGCAGATATGTTAAACAGGAAAGTGTAAATGAATATTTGTGACAGGTTTGATCGATTAAATATGCCTAAAGTATATCTTTCAAAAGTGCTCATAAACACTGAATGATAGTGTTGATGTATGGCAGAAACCAACACAATATTGTAAAGCAATTGTCCTCCAATTAAAAATAAATAAATTAAAAAGACTGAGTGATAATAACATTTGTCAATTTCCTAATATATAGTAGGAATTTGGTAAATTCTAGCTTGCATTCTTTTTCTGTTCTTGATATGCTAGAAACACTATGGCCTGTCCTCCCCCACCCACCAACCCCACCCTTTCCCGACTTCCGTCAAGTTTTATAAGCCAGCCCAGTGTGGTCTTTTCCTAGTTTTTCCCCCCTCAAATTTAATTTTTATTTTATCTAGGAATACAGTTGATTTACAGTATTGTGCTAGTTTCAGGTGTACAGCAAAGTGATTCATTTATGTATATATAACTGAATATATATATATATATATATATATATATACACATATATTCTGTTTCAGATTCTTTTCCCATGTAGGCCATTACAGAGTATTGAAAAGAGTTCTCTGTTCTATACAGTAGGTCCTTGCTGATCATGTATTTTATATATACTAGTGTGTATATGATATCTCAAACTTCTAATTCATAACTCCCAACCTTTCCGCTTTGGCAACCATAAATTTGTTTTCAAGCTTTATGAGCCTGTTTCTATTTTTTTTTCTTAACTTTATGAGATTTTCATAAATCCCATCTCTCGCATCTTCATCTGTTGCAGGGTAGGTTCTCCAGGAGCTGAGATGGAATTTGTAGTACAAAAGATTTATTGGGAGAAACGTCTGTGGGAAAAAAGAGGGGGAAACAGAATTGAGCAGATGTTGTAAATCTCTGCTGACCTGGCAGGGAATCCTCAAACAAAGCTTACCTCTTAAAGGAGTCCTGCCCTGGGTCAAAATGATGCTGTCTTTTGAAGCCCTGCCTTGCTGGGTCATTGGCTGGAAATGTCGTAAGAGAAACATGACCTTGGTTACCGTCACCTTGATGCGGGCTTCAGAGGTGGCGCCAGTGGTAAAGAACCAGCTACCAGTGCAAGAGAAATAAGAAATGCAGATTCAGTCCCTGGATGGGAAAGATCCCCTGGAAGAGGAGATGGTAATCCACTCTAGTATTCTTGCCTGGAGAATCCCATGGACGACAGAAAAATCTCTCAAGGTAAGGTCCATAAGGTAGCAAAGAGTTGGACACGAGTGAAGTGACTTAGCATGCACGCACACACAGCCACCATACACTGAAAGATTAAAAATGCAGTTTTTATATTAGAAGATATGTACCTAGAAATCTCTATATATACAATGACAAGACATATGATAGAAAGTGGAAATACTGGAGTCAGACATAAGATAGGGGTTATGTCCTGGGCTGGGATCAGTGTAGACAGAGCAACAAATAGGGCATTTGGGACTGCTGGGGCAGAACTGGCTGGGGGGCTTACCCCAGCTCTTACTAGTATGCCACTATTCAGATGTCATAAATGTGTATGGTGCTTTGCAAAAAATACAATATTTTACTGAAATTGTTTTGTTAGGAGAGATTTCTACATGGTTTAAAACAACTCAAAGGTTAAGAATACAGCAAAATACTTATGACACATGAGTTGTATGGATGAAATGGGCTTTTGCTCAAGATTTGAAGACTGATTAAGAATTTTGCAGTGTTCCATAACTGTGTAGTCCAGGCAGACAGGGATTATTATGAAGAGATTTGTGGAACAGACTACAGGAGTTGGGGACTCATGGTTCAGTCTAGACTCAGAGTCTAGGGTTAACTATGGAATGGAACGTAGCCTTTGAGAGGGGAGACCTAACAGATTCCTTGGTACAGCAATGTAAGATTAAGGTACGAGTGGTTTTTAAGTGAGCAGTGACTTAACCAGGGCAACTGTGGTCCTCTTGTCACTTGTGGTATACCAGGTCTGGAAATGAAACACCTGCTGGCACTCTAGTCTGAAACTCTTATTTGAGGAGTGCAGTGACCTCCTCTCATGGTACCTGCTGACTGTGGCAATGTGTTATATCATATCCCCAGGTTAAACTTGGATTGTCCCTGGGAGTTAGAGATGGACAAGCTTTCTCTTACCAATTTACATATTCACTTTTGACTTGTAGAGGTTGCATCGTGGGATTCCATATATTCCAGCCTCAGCTCTTTTAAGAGCTAGAAAAGAATATTAGAAATAGCCATACTAAGAAAACGCTTTTTATATTTATCAGATTAGTCATTGTGTTCCTGTGAAAAATGCAGACTAAGAGAATTATAAAGATACATCCTTTATGTATTTTAAAATATTTATTGATTTATATATTTCTAAAGATAAAACAGATTTATCTTTTATTTGTATAGTTTACAAACACCTTTTTTCCTTTTGATTTATAATACTCAAGAATGGTTCTTTTCTTTTTAAAAATTATTTTGGCAGCGCTGGGCCTTTGTTGCTGCTCTAGTTGTGGTGAGTGGGGGCTACTCTCTAGTTAGTTGTGGTGCCCAGGCTTCTCATTCCAGTGGCTTTTCTTGTTGCAGAGCACAATCTCTAGAGTTTGGGCTTTGGTAGTTGTGGCACATGAACTCAGTAGTTGTGATCCCAGGCTCTGGAACACAGACTCAATAGTTGTGGTGCATGGGTTTAGTTGTCCCGTGGCATGTGGGATCCTTCCAGACCAGAGATTGAACCTATGTCTCCTGCAATGGCAGGCTAACTATACCACAGAGCCATGCTGCTGCTGCTGCTGCTGCTAAGTCACTTCAGTCGTGTCCGACTCTGTGAGACCCCATAGACGGCAGCCCACCAGGCACCCCCATCCCTGGGATTCTCCAGGCAAGAACTCTGGAGTGGGTTGCCATTTCCTTCTCCAATGCATGAAACTGAAAAGTGAAAGTGAAGTCGCTTAGTCATGTCTGACTCTTTGCGACTCCATGGACTGCAGCCCACCAGGCTCTTCCATCTGTGGGATTTTCTAGGCAAGAGTACTGGAGTGGGTTGCCCTTGCCTTCTTCTTCGACTGAGCCATGAGGGAAACCCAATAAATGGTTCTTAAAAGTATAAGATGAAGTGTGAGGGTGCTGGAGAAGAAGATTGCTGAGAGATAATTGTCAGTTTTTGAAGAATATAAATCTTAATTTCGTAAAATGCCAAGTATTTTCAATTTATTTTAGTAATAAAAGAAACGTCTGAATCTTCAGTTTGTCCAGTTGCTGAGTCATGTCCAACTCTTTGTGACCCCATGGACACAGCACGCCAGGCCTCCTTGTCCATCACCAACCCTTGGAGTTTGCTCAAACTCATGTCCATTGAGTCAGTGATGTCATCCAACCATCTCTTCCTCTTGTTGTCTCCTTCTCCTCTGGCCTTCAATATTTCCCAGCATCAGGGTGTTTTCTAGTGAGTCAGTTTTTTGCATCATGTGGGCAAAGTACTGGAGCTTCAGCTTCAGCATCAGTCCTTCCAATGAATATTCAGAACAGATCAGATTTTCTTTAGGATTGACTCGTTGATCTTGCAGTCCAAGGGACTCAAGAGTCTACTCCAACATTACAGTTCAAAAGCATCAATTCTTCAACACTCAGCTTTCTTTATGGTCCAGCTCTCACATCCACACATGACTACCAGAAAAACCATAGCTATGACTAGATGGACCTTTGTTGGCAAAGTAATGTTTCTGCTTTTTAATATTCTATCTAGGTGGGTCATGGGCTTCCCTCATAGCTCAGTCAGTAAAGAGTCTGCCAGCAATGCAGGAGACCTGGGTTTGATTCCTGAGTTGGGAAGATCTCCCTGGAGAAGGGAATGGCAACCCACTCCAGTATTCTTTCCTGGAGAATCCCATGGGCAGAAGAGCCTGGCGGGCTCCAGTCCATGGGTCACAGGTGTTGGACATGACTTAGTGACTAAACCACCATCACCATATTGGTCATGGCTTTTCTTCCAAGGAGCAAAAATCTTTTAATTTCATGGCTGCAGTCATCATCTGTTGAATCTTCAGTGTTCTTAACCCTCCTTCCTAATTCGTTCTTCCCTTTATCCCAAAACCACTTTTATCAGAGATTAAATATATGTTCTTGTAGTTTATCTTCACTGTTTTGCACAAATACAGAATTCTTGAGAGAAAGAAAATATTATTTTGGTATGATTTAAATTTTAAATAAAATAAGCTATTTTATTATTTTAATAAATTTGGCTTTATTAAATACCTATTAAATACATTTTAATAAATTAAAATAATTTTAATATTTTATTTAATTAAATAAAATAATATTAAAAAATGGTTCTTTTAAAAAAAAATTATTTTGGCTGTGCTGGGTCTTCATTGCCGCTCTAGTTGTGGCAAGTTGGAGCTACTCACTAGTAGTGGTGACTCATTTTTATAATAATAGTTTATAATAATAATTATTTGTTTATTGTAAATATTTTAACAATAAGTTATTTTATTATTTTAACAAATTCTGAAATAAAATTTCTTCACTTATTATATTTTTGGGCTGCATCCATGATGATATAGATGTTTTATGTTTTATTTTTTAAGAAATCTATCATACAGTATGCCACATTTTATTTATCCATGTCCTGACTAATAGGACATTTTTAAGAAGTATGTAATTTTTAATTATATTCATCAATCTAATATCTATTTAAAAATAATTTTCTTAACTAGTACTATGTACAGGGTGTTCCAATAAAATGTTTTGGAGAATGAAGAGCTTCTGCTTACACTATATGTAAAGAGCTAGTCACTCAGTTGCCTTCGGCTCTTTGTGACCCAAAATTTGTCCACCAAACTCCTCAGTCCATGGAATTCTCTAGGCAAGAAAACTGAAGTGGGTAGCTTTTACCTTCTCCAGGGGATTTTCTGACCCAGGGATAGAACCCGAGCCTCCCACATTGCAGGCAGATTCAATAGTATCTGAGCCACTGGGGAAGCCTGCACTATGGGTGGGAAGTTCCTATTATATACAATAAATGGAGAAGGAAATGGCACCCCCACTCCAGTATTCTTGCCTGGAGAATCCCATGGACGGAGGAGCTTGGTAGGCTACAGTCCACGGGTTGCAAAGAGTCAGACACGACTGAGCGACTTCACTTTCACTATATACAATAAGAGACAAAACCTGAAATGCTTTCTGGATATATTTATATTCTATTATGTTTCAAATAGTTCTTTAAGATATAGTCTTTTTTTTTTCTTTTTGGTGGCACTGTGCAACATGCAAGAGCTTAATTCCCACACCAGAGATCAAACCCACAGCCTTTACAGTGGAGACTGAACAGAAGCAGATGATATTAAGAAGAGATGGAAACAATACAGAGAACTGTGCAAAAAGGATCTTCATGAACCAGATAACCACAATGGTGTGATCATTCACCTAGAGCCAGACATCCTGGAATGAGAAGTCAAGTGGGCCTTAGGAAGCATCACTATGAACAAAGCTAGTGGAGGTGATGGAATTCCAGTGGAGCTATTTCAAATTCTGAAAGATGATACTGTGAAAGTGCTGCACTCAATATGCCAGCAAATTTGGAAAACTCAGCAGTGGCCACAGGACTGGAAAAGGTCAGTTTTCATTCCAATCCCAAAGAAAGGCAATGCCAAAGATTGTTCAAACTACCACACAATTGCACTGATCTCACATGCTAGCAAAGTAATGCTCAAAATTCTCAAAGCCGGGCTTCAGCATTACTTGAACCATGAACTTCCAAATGTTTAAGCTAGATTTAGAAAAGGCAGAGGAACCAGAGATCAAATTGTCAACATCTGCTGGATCATGGAAAAAGCAAGAGAGTTCCAGAAAATACATTTACTTCTGCTTTATTGGCTATACCAAAGCCTTTGACTATGTGGATCACATCAAACTGGAAAATACTTCAAAAGATGGGAATACCAGAGCATTTGACCTGCCTTCTAAGAAATCTGTATGCAGGTCAAGAAGCAACAGTTAGAACTTGATATAGAGCAGCAGACTTGTTCCAAATTGGTAAAGAAGTACATCAAGGCAGTATATAGTCACCCTGCTTATTTAACTTTTATGCAGGGTTCATCATGCGAAACACTGGGCTGGATGAAGAACAAGCTGGAATCAAGATTGCTGGGAGAAATATCAATAACCTCAGATATTCAGATGACACCACTCTTATGGCAGAAAGTGAAGAACTAAAGGGCCTCTTGATGAAAGTGAAAGAGGAGAGTGGAAAACTTGGCTTAAAATTCAACATTCAGAAAACTAAGATCATGGCATCTGGTTCCATCACTTCATGGCAAATAGATGGGGAAACAGTGGAAACAGTGTCAGACTTTATTTTTTTGGGCTCCAAAACCACTGCAGATGGTGACTGCAGCAATGAAATTAAAAGACATTTGCTCCTTGGAAGAAAAGCTGTAACCAACCTAGATAGCATATTAAAAAGCAGAAACATTACTTTGCCAACAAAGGTCTGTATAGTCAAAGTTATGGCTTTTCCAGTAGTCATGTATGGATGTGAGAGTTGGACCAGAAAGAAAGCTGAGCGCCAAAGAATTGATGGTTTTGAACTGTGGTGTTGGAGAAGACTGTTGAGAGTCCCTTGGACTGCAAGGAGATCCAACGAGTCCATCCTAAAGGAAATCAGTCCTGAATATTCATTGGAAGGACTGAGGCTGAAGCTGAACCTTCAATACTTTGGCCACCTGATGTGAAGAACTGACTCCTTGGAAAAGATCCTGATGCTGGGAAAGATTGAAGGCAGGAGGAGAAGGGGACGACAGGGGATGAGATGGTTGGATGGATCACCAACTGGATGGACATGAGTTTAAGTAAGCTCCGAGAGTTGGTGATGGACAGGGAAGCCTGGTGTGCTGCGGTCCATGTGGTTGCAAAAAGTCAGACATGACTGAATGACTGAGCTTACAGTGGAAGCTTGGAGTCTTAACCACTGGACTGCCAGTGAAGTCCCAAATATTGCCATGTTTTATGTCCCCATTTTGTTGTACTCGAGATGAATGTTGTTGGGTTTGGGAATTGCTGCTTCTAGAATTGAGTACCACTTCCACTTTTCAATAATTCTAGCCTACAAGAGCCATAGATACCAGAATGATATGGTGAGGAACTGTATTATTATTTTTTTCTTATCAAAATACAAAATGTTTTGTAAACATGTTGGCTTGGTCCTGAGGCTAAACAAAGCCTTCCCTGACTCTGACACCACATGACTGAAATAATTAGAATCTGGAGACATTGCCTTTCTTTTTTGGCTCCTTTGAATTTTCACTCATGGAACTATTACAGGCTGGGTTGGAAGAGCCAAGGTTTATAAAAATTGCTTCACATGACACATCCTGTAGTGCAGAATTGTATTAACAAACTACAGGATAAAATCAAATGCATGATTATTTTGAATTGAAATATTGTAGGTATAAGTATTTTGTGGGATGGACTAGATATTTTATCCAGTGTTATATTGTATCATCATGCCCTATTGATCTTTGAATCATAGATACACATAAATGTAGACACTATCTTGATATATATTTAAAGTGAATCAGAATGCCTGATTTCTTAAGAAAGCAAATAATAGTAGATAATAATACTTCCTCAAATCTATACTTTTATAAAATTTGCTGCAATTATGAGTACAGAGTCATGTTGAGTAACTGTTTTAGTGTTTTAGGAATGTTCCCATTAGGAACTTACATAAAATGTTCATATTATTTTGGAACATAAGTCTGGAAGCTCTTTCCATTATCTTTATACACAGGAGGCCCGGGTAATGACTTTATGTATATAATTTTACCTCAACAGAAATAATAGAGCCAGAAACTGATGACAAGCAAGGCTCAAAGAGGAATTTTCATCCATTAGCATGAAAAATTGCTGCATATCTTAAACTACTTGTGTCGGTTCTAATTTGTATGATTCTAATGATACTACTTTTAACAATTTCTGAGTAAAAGTTTTTGAATTTTTTGAGATAGTTCTCATTTTGCTTAAGGTAATAAACAGAAACTGTGTGATAGAGATTAGAAGCCAAGCAATCTTCAGATAGATGTTAGGTGGCTGGCTTCAAGCTTTTTGCTTTTCTTTTAAACCTGCTTTCTGGTCTCATTTTATCAAATCACAAGAATAAAATACAAACTAGTTGAGTGGGAGATCCCTTGTGGATGCAATTATTTGTCTCTGATCACTGCTGAAGAGACAGAGACCTACTACTCGTGTGCCTAAAACTCTAAAAGCCCCTCCAGTTACAATTGAAAGTAGATTTGGTTTCTATACAAATATTCTAACTGATAGTTTCATGGAAAGTCCCTAGTGTTTGCTGTCTTTCTCTTTCTTTTTTTGACTTTTAATTTTGAAATAATTATAAATTCACAGGAACTTGCAAAGATAGTATGGAGAGAGCGCATGTCCCCTTTAGCCAGTTTTCTCGACAGTTACATTTATGTAACTGCAGAACAATGTCAAACCCAGGAATTTGACATCAGTGCAGTATGTATATATGGTGCCATTTTATTTTATGTGTAAAATCAATCACAATTAAAATAAAGGACTAGTCCATTACAACAAAAATTTCCTTTATGCTATCCCTTTATAGTCCTCATAACTGCTCTCCTTTCTAACCCTGAGAATTATTAATTTGTTTTCCATCTCTATCATTTTGTCATTTCGAGAATGTCATATAAATGGAATCATATACTGTGTGACCACCATTATCTGACGGTTTCATGGAAAGTCCCTAGTTCCTGCTCCTCCTTTTAAAACTCCCTCTGGTTATCTTCTGCATGTCACCCATGTACAGTTATTTTTAGCTTTGACATTTTCTAATATTAGTCAAAGGATCAAGTACCAAAATGTAATGACTTAGTCACTCTGCTAATTGCTATGAAAATTTGGAGTTCTTATTTTTGGACAAAGGATTCATTTTGAATGTACATATTAGTGCAGAATTTCATTCATATAGAGTGGCAGAATCTATCTCCTTTTTAAGAACCTTACTCTTAACCGTATCTTCAGAGACTTGCTTAGTACCTGACATGTTATCAGGTCTTTAATACATTTTGTGAGGAAGATGAGTGAAGACTTTATTTCAAAGAGGGTCAAGGTTGATGGCTTGTGAAGTTCTATATCAGTGGTAAAGAATAAATTATGCTAAGTGGCCATCATGGACATTTAGCACAAGGAACATCAGATGACGGAAATGTTATTGATGACTGTCATCTGTTAGCGTGGTGATTGCTGCTTACCTATAGTGCAGGTGAGAGGAAGTGTTTCCCAGCCCAGGAGGCACTTTGTGCGGTTTCCCAGCCCAGGAGGCACTTTGTGCTGTTTGTGCTTAGGGGTTCTTGTCTGGTGGAACATGGGTCCCTTCTCCTGCTTTTGGTCTGCAAGTGAGAGCTCAGGACGCCCTAAGTGCATCACCCCAGGGAGCTGCCCTCCTAAGTGCATCACCCCAGGGAGCTGCCCTCCTAAGTGCATCATCCCAGGGAGCTGCCCTCCTAAGTGCATCATCCCAGGGAGCTGCCCTCCTAAGTGCATCACCCCAGGGAGCTGCCCTCCTAAGTGCATCACCCCAGGGAGCTGCCTGCCTCTGAGCCTATGGACTCAGGAAGTCCTAATGCTCACTTTTTCTCTTCTCACTGGTCTTTTAGTTTAGGTTCCTTGGTTGCCGAATTATGACTTCAGTTGCCTTAGCTTAATAAGCTTTGGGTTTCCCAGATTGTGCTAGTGGTAAAGAACCTGTCTGCCAATGCAGGAGACATAAGAGACCTAGGTTTGATCCCTAGGTTGGGAAGACTCCCTGGAGGAGGGCATGGCAATCCACTCCATATTCTCACCTGGAGAATCCCATGGACTGAGGAGCCTGGCATGCTACAGTCCGTGAGGTCTCAGAGTCAGACATGACTGAAGCAGCTTAGCACACACACATGCAATAAGCTTTACAGGAGTATTTGTAGGTTAAATGTTAAAAGTATATCATGGTGATAGGAATAAAAATAAATACTCACAGAGCATTGTTTTGTTTTTCACTCTCTGGTAATCTTTCACCATATCCTCCGGCCATCTTTTCAGGTCCTACTCACTGGAAGTGTAGCCAGAAAAAGATGAAGAAAAGCCATTAAAATGGGGAAATACTGATTAATATAATAAATTAAATATTTATTAAGACAATCTCAAGTTCCTCCCCACTCAGCACTAATGATTGATTTTCTGCACCCATTGCATCAACAACTTTGTCAGCCTCAAAATACACATGAATGGGGTATGGTAGGAACACGGGTTATTAGACTGAAGGATTTCATTAGTGCGTTTGTTATATCACAGAACATCATTGAAAGCTATGCACTGATGAATGATATGACCAGAGAAGTGCTCTCGGGAAAGTTAATGAATTGAGGGTAATATCTCAGCGGACAGGTACACGCTAGTAAGAACTCAAATAGCTGGTGCCTGAAAATGCAGGCTGTTCACAACACAAGTGACGTTTCCTATTTGTGTAATGCCTTTACTTCACAACTGATTTTTATATTTATATATCAAATATTCTTAACGGTTCATTGAGTCTGGGAAGATTTCAAAGTTGGGAAAACAAGGGATAAGAAGGCACTTGGCTTGCTCAAGGCCACGCATTTAGGAAGAAGGTAGGGCCAGAGCCGCAGTAAAAGTGGTGCTAACCATCATTGATTCCTTTTAATTCTGTTCTTAAAGCTTGGCCAGTGAGCTAACCAGGCTTCCCAGTTGGCTGGGTGGTAGAGAATCCGCCTGCAAATGTAGGAGACTCAGGTGTGGTCCCTGGGTGGGGAAATGGAGACGCGCTCATTGCCTGGGAAATAACATGGACAGAGGAGCCTGCTGGGCTATAGTCCATGGAGTCACAGAAAGAAGTGCCAGACATGACTTAGCAGCTAAACAACAACAACAACAGGCGAGCTGATCAGTGAGGGGCACACTGTGTTGATCAGTGTAGGAGCAGGGCCTGCTCGGTTGCTTTGAGCAGGAGCTGAATCATACTGAGTTAGAATATTCCTGAAAGGCAAAATAGAGGCCTTTTATTTTTACCCAGGAGATATAGAGAACATTTCAGACACTCAGGTAAAATAGACTTGTTCCTATGTCTTATACATTGAACCAGATAAACAGGCACACTCCTTATTACTGTGTAAATCGGTAAATGGTTTTCTGGATACACAAATAAGTTACATTTTGAGAGCTCAGCTGCCTCCTACAAAGATTTGTCAATTGAAAATCTACTCAGAGCATGTAAAGCATAAAAACCCCATTTCAATTTGTGCCCTATCTCTGTTAATAACAGTATCTACTGAGACCCTCTTATAAAAGGCTATGATGCTAATTTAATGCAATGATTTCAATTGACCCTATGAGACATTTTTCTATTATGTGAGTGCTGGCACCATAATAGATGTCTTAATTTAATGAGCATATTATATTAATTGAAATAAAGACCTAGAGGTGTAGAAATAGCAGAGTAATACTTGCTAGTCATCACCAAAATATTAAATTCCTGACACAGAAGATCACCATAACTATTATAAAATTAAAGGCAAAATATTCATTTAAAAAGAAAAAACAATGTAGGAAAGACTAATGGCAAACAAATGGATTTAATAAAAATATTTTTATAATAATGTAGAAATGGAACATGTAAGAAAACAAACATCATTTAAATAAAAATAAACACACAACATTAAATAAAGCTGGATAAGAGGAACTCTCAGTACAGTGGTTAGGAGTTGGCACTTTCACCACAGTGGCCCAGAATTCGTGCCTGGTTAGGGAACTAAGATTCTGCAAGCTATGAGGTACAAACAAAAAAGGAAAAAAAAACCCAGAATGGATAAGAAAATTAATTAAAAATACTGTTGACATGAAAGCCTAAAACATTCAATAAGTACAGTAATAATGTTAAATAAAAACCTGTATCTTGGAATCGCCCATATGGGGGAAGGAGCATCCTTGGACGTCATCTGATCTGATCTTGTCTTGGTAAATATTCATTTAAAAAGAATTTCTTGAGCACCTACTCTGTCCCAGGAACTCTGCTGAAAACTGGGGCTATAAAAATAAGAAAACAGGATTGTCCTTGTTGTCATGGAGCCAAGAATTTAGCAAACCTTATTTATATCACCATCAATAATAAATATATTAATAAAATATAAACATTTAAAATGAAAAGAAAAGCATGTGATGAATGGAGCTGATTTGGTTTAGGTCAGAGAAGGACTCCCAGGAAGAATGCTGTTTAGACAGAGATCTGAAAGCTGAAGAGGGTCAACTAGATAGAGTGGGGGAGAATACGGAGAGCATTTCAGGTAGGGAGAAACGTGTCTGTGGTAAGGAGTCTGTGTCCTTAGGGACCTAAAAGAAGCCCACTGCACTAGAGCTTAGGGACTGTGGAAGCATTCTGTACACTTGAACTTGAGCCACGGATGGTCAGCTGCCCAGTCCTGTCTGACTCTTTGTGACCCCATGCACTACAGCACGCCAGACCTCCTTGTCTCTCAGCATCTCCTGGAGTTTGCCTAAGTTCATGTTCATTGTATCGGTGATGCTGTCCAGCCACCTCATCTTCTGACACCCTCTTCTCCTTCTGTCCTCAGTCTTTCCGATCTTCAGGCTCTTTTCCAGAGAGTTGTCTGTTCACATCAGATGACCAAAATAAGGGACCTTCAGCCTTCAGCATCAGTCCTTCAGGTGAATATTCACGGCCAATTTCCTTAAAATGAACTGATTTGATCTCCTTGCTGTTCAAGGGACTTTCAGGGGTCTTCTCCAGCAGCGCAGTTCGAAGGCATCAGTTTTTTTGGTGTTCTGCCTTCTTTATGGTCCAGCTCTCACAACTGTGCATGACCACTGGGAGGACCATAGCCTTGACAATGCGGACCTTTGTCAGCAGAGTAACGTCTCTTTGCAACACACTGTCTACGTTTGTCATTGATTTCCTGCCAAGAAGCAGTTGTCTTCTGATTTCATGGCTGCAGTCACCATCCGCAGTGATTTTGGAGCCTAAGAAGAGGAAATCAGTTACTACTTTCACCTTTTCTCTTTCTATCTGCCGTGTAGTAATGGGGGTGGATGACATGACCTTAGTTTTTCTTACTATTTAGTCTTAAGCTGGCTCTTTCACTCTCCTTCACCAAGAGGCTGTTTAGTTCCTCTTGCTTTCTGCCATTAGAGGGGTATCATCCACATAGCTGAGATTGTTGATGCTTCTCCCACCTATCTTAATCCCACTTGTAACTCATTCAGCCTGGCATTTTTCATAATGTACTCAGCATATGGGTTAAACAAACGGGGTAACAGCAGACAGCCCTGTCGTACTCCTTTCGCAATCTTGAACCAATTAGTTGTTGCATATAGGGCTCTAACTGTTGCTTCTGGACACACATATAGGGGTCAAGAGCCGTGAGAGGGGATCAGAAAATATGGAACCTTGCAGAAGACCCGGACTGGGACAATAATGGCAAGGCAGCAATAGGTACACCAAAGAGTTTTAGACTTGAATGTGACAGTGTCATATTTATTTTGAAAGGATTATGCTCTCAGAGGGAGAAAAGATGGGAAACGGCAAGAATGGATGTCATCAGAGCAGTTAGAAGACGTTATGGAGTCTCAGTATCATGTTGGTCTCTGGGACTAGAAAGATACTGAAAGAAATACAAAGAGGTGGACAGATCTGGAAAAATCACTAGAACTTGATAACTAGATTTTACAGGATATGGGAAAGGGAAATGCAAGTTTGATGTTTAGGGTTCTGGCTTGTACATAATTGGATGGGCAATGGTAAAGAATACTGAAATAGTGAACACAAGAATAGGGATAGTTTTCAGGGAAGTTGGGGGTTTGGGAAGAGAGTGGAGATCTTGAGTTCAGTTTTGAATGTGTTGAATTTGAAGTACTTTTGCCAAGACCACTGTGTTAGTATTTCCAGAAGGTGCCATTCACGTACATTTCAATGCAAACATTGCCCCCGAAATTGTCACTGCTGTCCTGGTGTCTCAAGCATGCACACGGAAACAATAACTGGATATATGGGTCTGATGTTTCAAGGAATGACTTTATTTCATTGAATCTGACACACCAATTGCACCATTATTTTATATGCCACTGAGAAAAACACAGCCACCACTATGGTATACCATGAACTGCAAGATCCAGTTTCATTTCAAAGATGTTAAAATGTGGAAAATAAGCATCTTGAGTAAATGTAGCATAAATCTGATTGACATAGGCCCACATTGAGTGATTTTAATTATATGCATGGATGAAATGCCTACAGACAGACTTTTGAGGGAGAAGGAAAGACACCGTAATAAGCCGTCTAAGGAAATACATTAATGGCCAGGACAGAGAAGGATAATTCAAGAAAGTCAAACAAGACAGGTCCTGGGGGAGGCACAGAAACCCAAACAGAGAAAAAGATATTTGAGAATGAAATAAATAAGTTGTGCTAAATGTTACCTCCAAATACCCATGGCATTTATCAAAATGGAACTATTGGTGACCTTGGAGAGTGACATTTTGTTGGAGTGGTGGGGATGGGAGTCATATTAGAGGGGGCAGAGTGAGGCAGATGAGAAAATGAAATCAGTAGGTGAAGACACGTTTTTCAAGAAGTTGATCTGTGAAGGGTAGGAGAGAGACACAGGAATAAGTGGAGGAAAATTTGAGTGAGAGTTTCTTTGTAAGACGAAAGAAACATGGGCATGTTTAAAAGCCAGTGGGAGAGGTTGAATATACAAGAGAAGACAGGAAAAGACAGAGCTCAAAGCACAAAGGGGAAGGATAGGCTTTTGATACCCTCTTATATTGAACACAGGCAAAATGAAAGAAAACAGATGAGACCAACCAGCATGGGGTTTTTCTGAGTTCAAGAAAAGGCAAAGAGGGAAAGGATTTTATGACGTAGGGAAGAATGCTATCAAAATGGTGGCTCCCGGATGCTAAGGTGAAGATTGAAGTGATGAAAGGGAAGTTCTAATGGACTAAGAGATGTTAGACGTATTGACACACAAGATTCTCAGTCCATCAACTGTTATCTTTCTTCTCTTGTACATCAGCCTGCTTCAAACAAGTGGATCTTTCTCACTAACACTGAGAAAAACACACACCTGTCCTATCTTGAAATGATTTTATTTATGTACTAATGAGTCCAGAATGACACAGCTTTGTGGTAAAAAAGCAGGAGCCTTGATTTACTAATTTTTTAGGCAGAGTAGCTATGGGTTAACAGAGTATGATCATAGCTGTAGGTGAGCTAATTGGAAGAAAGAAAAAGTCTTTGGAGGAAGGAAAATGTCTTCAGAGACAAAGAGATTAAACTCAAAGTGCTAATGCCATAGGATGTAAGCTGGTATGCATGGGACAGCTGTGAACAGAAGTTGGTGGTGGACATCAGCAAGGAGAGGGACAGTGGGCAGTGGGCATAGCTAAGTAGCGGGAGTTGCAAAGGGGTGAGTTTATTTATTTTTATTTTATTTTCAAAGAAAGTCCTTTCAGTTTCAGAGTTAACCAACTTAGATAATATGGTATGTGTGAAATAAATGACATAAGGAGGGAAAGATGGGAAGAAAGACATAAAAAATAGATGCATTTGGGAATCTAAGCTTGATACCTGCTACACAGAAAGGGATATTATTTCTTCTCTTGACTCACTTTTAGCAGCAGAGCTTCACTGTAACCAAAGAATGGAACCAGTTCCTATACAGATTTGCCTTGTTTCTTGAACTCAGAGTCAGGTTAAGAGTGCTTGACCATTACCTTTGCACAAAGAGGCCTCTTTGGAGTCAGTGCTTCAGCACTGAAGCCCTAGCTGAGCAGCCCAGCCTCTTGTGTGAGCGCTGAGGATCACTTTGCCCAACTCTGTCAAGGCTTCTCTTGAATTTATAAGAGGAGCGTTATTCTTGAACTTTCCCAGGTCCTGCTCAGCCTTCCAGCTACACTAAGAGGAAAAAGAAACAAGCAAAGGAAGTGAATTCTGACTCTTATTTGGTCTTCATAACTTTCTGTAAAGAGCCACTGAGGCCACTTTATGACTGTATTTTACCTTGCTTAGTTGCTTTGGTTGTGTCTGACTCTTTGCTACCCTATGGACTTTAGCCCGCCAAGCTCCTCTGTTCATGAGATTCTTCAGACAAGAATACTGGGGTGGTTTGCCATGTCCTCTTCCAGGGGATCTTCCTGACCCAGGGATCGAACCTGCATCTCCTGTGTTTCCTGCATTGCAGGCAGCTTCTTTATTGACTGAGCCACCTGGGAAGCTTGTATTTTACCTTAGATACTGGTTTTCTATTTTGTATTGTGTAATGATGCAGTGATGAAGACATTAATGGGTGTGCATAACCTTGTACTCCCCTGGAGGTATTGTTGGCCTACAAAAGGATGTTTCAGCAAGTCATACTTATGCTTATTATTTTGAGAAACTGAGATTTTACGAGTCATTACAATTTATTCCTTAGGATAAGATACAAAATTATTCAACTTAGACTTATTTTAGATGAATTATTTAGTTGGTTTATGGTATTTAGTCAATTCTAGCTTCAGTGGCATGCCACTGGGGACACAGCTAGCCCATTTTCCTCTCTGCCATGCAGTATAATGTTCACCCACATATCGTAAATGAGAACACTAAGATTGACAGGCCAATTTTAATATGAAAGTCACATTATCTTCTTCAGATAACATATGTAGTTTATTTTGGTTTTATTTCCTGTTAGGTTGAGAAGACAGGAATATGTTACAATTGAAAGAATAAAATAAAGCCCTCAGAGGAAAAAATCCTAAAGAAATGGAGATAAATAATTTACCCAAGAGATGCAACAGTTGTTAAGTTGCTCACTGACTTCCGGAAAAGAAAGGAGGAACCCTGATGAGAATGTCAACAAAGAATTAAAACATACAGGGGCTTCCCTGGCAGCCCAGCGGTCAAGACTTTGTGCTTCCAATTTGGGGGCATGAGTTTGATCCCTGGTTGGGGGAACAAAGAGCCCACACGCTGTGCAGCAAGGCCCCAAATTTAAAAACAAAATAAAGCAAACAAAAGTATTAGAAAGCATAAAAAAACCGCCCAATCAGAATTGAGGAACATAAGAACTGAAATGAAAAATGCACTAGAGGGAATCAACAGCAGATTAGTGATATAGAAAAACACTTAAGTGACTTGGAAGACAAAATAGTAGATATTGCCCAAGCAGAACACCAAAAGAGAAAAAGAAAAATATTAAGGTAGCTTCAGGGACCTCTGTGACAACAGTAAACGTACTAACATTTCCATTATAAGGTTCCCAGCAAGAGAAGAGACAGAGACGGGCAGAAAATGTGTTTGATGAAGTAATGGATAGAAACAATTTAATTTTTTATACTGTTACAGTACAGACTAAGGTGTGAGTGTCATTTTATAATATAAGCAGGTGATTTCATGTATTGTGGTTTAATATTTTATCTTCTTTCAAACAGTTTATTTTTTTCTTTTCAGTGTTGGGTATTTTGGGTTTGCATGTACTAGTATGAAGAGGAGGGACTGAGTATAGACTATGAGCACCCCCACACCCATACTTAAAAAAATTATTGTGGTAAAAGCCACATAATGTAAAATATACTATTTAAAAAATGTTTAACTGTACAGTTCAGTGGCACTAAGTACATTCACACTGTGGTGCGACTCTCACCATCATTCAGCTTCTGAATTTTTCACCTTCCTAAACTGAAACTTTGTCCCTATTAAACACCAACTCCATATTCCCTCCCCACCCCCAATCAGCCCCTGGCATCTACCAGTATACATTCTGACTGTATGAATTTGACAGTTCTAGGTATCTCATACAGGTGGAATCAAATAGTATTTTCCTGCATCTAATGTATATTTGAGAGTCCCTTGGACTCTCAAACCAATCACTCCTAAAGGAAATCAACCCTGAATATTCATTGGAAAGACTGATGCTGAAGCTGAACGTCCAATGCTTTGACCACCTGATGGTAAGAGCCAGCTCATTGGAAAGGACCCTGATGCAAAAAAGACTGAGGACAGGAAGTGCAGGGGGTGACAGGGGATGAGATGGTTGGATGACATCACTGACTCAGTGGACATGAGTCTGAGCAAACTCTGGGAGATGGTGAAGGACAGGGAAGCCTGCTGTGCTGCAGTTCCTGGGGTCCCAGATTTGCACATGACTTAGCAACTGAACAATAATGTGCATTTTCCCACTCAGTTGTACAGAACTCCAGTGATGTGAGTGCTTCATGAAATGCATCCTAATGTTTTCTGTGCATGGACCAGATAAATCCAATCTTGCTTTACCAACGGAAGAGCATGGGCTCTGAAGTGAGATACCCTGCTGCTGCAGCTTACCAGCTTTCTACACTGACATGATGACTTAATTTCTCTGAACCTCATCTTCCTTCTCCATAAACTGAAACAATTCCACCTTTGGCCTGCTTTTTGGAAGATATCACATGAGATATGTACCTTTTTGACCTTTGTACAGCTCCCGACACGTATTAGATACACAAAAGATCTTTCTTTTTCTCACGTTGGCATAATACATTTAGAAAGATTTAACAGATTACTTTGCACTTGTATGAGACTCTGGAAAAAGGAAATATCTATGTGTTTTGATCAATATTATAATAGGAGGATGAATTGCATGTGTGCCAAGTTCCTTGTCACGTCCAACTCTGTGTGACCCTATGGACTGTAGCCTGCCAGGCTCCTCTGTCCATGGAATTCTCCAGGCAAGAATACTTGAGTGGATTGCCCAGTTTTGCCCTCCTCCAGGGATCTTCCCTGACCTAGAGATTGAGCCTGTGTCTCCTGCATTGGCAGGCAGGTTCTTTATTGCTAGCGCCACGTGGAAAGCCCAGTTGGAAGAGGAATTGCTTAGTATCAATCTGATCACTCTGTCCACTTTTGTTCTTAAAGTTTGATATGATTTATTTCAGCAGGAATTCTTTTTAGAACCTTTATTATAATTTATCAATGGCGGATATAAAGTGCTGCTAACAGTTATTCAGGGAATAAAGCCGAATGTTTCTTTAGTAACACCAGAAAGAAAGCATTTTGTGAAGGAGTCATATTTTTTTAAATGTTATATTTTTTAACAAGAAAAAAGAGTGTGCATATGGGCTTGTATGTGTATAGACTCCATAACATTTAAACAGACCTTAGGGATGAATATGTTACTGAAAGTTCTTTTGAAAATGGCATGCATATTTAGTTATTTTAGAAAGAGATTTTCTTGGCTAGTTTTCCTTCCTGTAACAAAAACTAAAATAATCTAGTTGGGAGTTTATTAAAATATCATATGAAAAGCTTTTGTCATTAAGAAATTTGAGATTGCTGAGTGATGAAGACACTCAGTTGACTGAAAATGCTTAGATTTTAACTATTCATACATATAATCCTGAATAACTTTTTTGAAGGTAAGAAAAAAATCAAAGGTTTTAATTGTTTCAAGGCTCATGAAGGACACATATTTATTCCATTCTCCCTTCTCTAGGCTTATAAACACCTTTAAAGTAAAATTGCCCTGTTAGTTGTCAAGTTCTTTTCTCTCATCTTTTCAGTAAACATCAAGAATTTCTTTGACAAATTTGGCTATATTTTTTAGCAAGCACACTAAATTCAGAGTGAGTAACACTTAATTTGAGAATGCATATAGAATAGATGTATTCTTATATGCATATAAAATGCATATAAGATTACTTTGAATTTCTTTGTTTTCAACTATTTCATGAAGTATTTGAAAAGTCCTTCATTCTTCATCACAATGTCTAATCTCAATTTATGCTAAAATATGTTGGAGTGCTTCTGGGCCCTCTAGTAACTGAGAAGTTACCAGCTAGCTTGGGTTTAATGATAAGCAGTGACAAATTCTCTAAACACACTGGCAGGTGAAGATTGCTAGGGCAATTAACATGAAGTATTATTGATCCTATAATCTTGTATAATCCGTTCAGCACCACTGTCACGATCAGGATTGTTATCATCACTGCACTGATAAATACAAGAAAGCAAGCACTAGATGACCAAGAGGCTGTAAACCCTTCTATAGTTATAGCTTTGCTTTCTCTACTGCTGATGAACTTATCTATAGTCTTAAAGAACTCTAGACAGTATATGAAACCTTGCTTCTTGTCAGAACATTGTGTAAAACATGGCCAAAGGTCTAGAAGTGGTGGAATGGAGCTATGCTTTAAGAAAAGTTTTGATTAAGGTATCATTATTGGTTATTTATTTTTCTGTTCTTGCCTTTTTTTTTTTTTTTTTTAGGTTTATGTAAACAGACCCAAGAGCTTCCCTGGTGGCTCAGATGGTAAAGCATCTGCCTGCAGTGTGGGAGACCCGGATTCGATCCCCAGATTGGGGAGATTCTCTGGGGAAGGAAATGGCAAACCACTCCAGTATTCTTGCCTGGAAAATTCCATGAATGGAGGAGCTGTACAAAAAAGGTCTTCACGAACCAGATAATCATGATGGTGTGATCAGTCAACTAGAGCCAGACATCCTGGAATGTGAAGTCAAATGGACCTTAGAAAGTATCACTACAAACAAAGCTAGTGGAGGTGATGGAATTCCAGTGGAGCTCTTTCAAATCCTGAAAGATGATGCTGTGAAAGTGCTGCACTCAATGTGCCAGCAAATTTGGAAAACTCAGCAGTGGCAACAGGACTGGAAAAGGTCAGTTTTCATTCCAATCCCAAAGAAAGGCAACGCCAAAGAATGCTCAAACTACCACACAATTGCACTCATCTCACACGCTAGTAAAGTAATGCTCAAAATTCTCCAAGCCAGGCTTCAGCAATACGTGAACTGTGAACTCCTGATGTTCAAGCTGGTTTTAGGAAAGGCAGAAGAACCAGAGATCAAATTGCCAACATCTACTTGATCATGGAAAAAGCAAGAGAGTTCCAGAAAAACATCTATTTCTGCTTTATGGACTATGCCAAAGCCTTTGACTGTGTGGATCACAATAAACTGGAAGTTTCTGAAAGAGATGGGAATACCAGACCACCTAACCTGCCTCTTGAGAAATCTGTATGCAGGTCAGGAAGCAACAGTTAGAACTGGACATGGAGCAACAGACTGGTTCCAAATAGGAAAAGGAGTAACGTCAAGGCTGTATATTGTCACCCTGCTTATTTAACTTATATGCAGAGTACATCATGAGAAACACTGGACTGGAAGAAACACAAGCTGGAATCAAGACTGCCGGGAGAAATATCAATAACCTCAGATATGCAGATGACACCACCCTTATGGCAGAAAGTGAAGAGGAACTAAAAGCCTCTTGATGAAAGTAAAAGTGGAGAGTGAAAAAAGTTGGCTTAAAGCTCAGCATTCAGAAAAGGAAGATCATGGCATCTGGTCCCATCACTTCATGGGAAATAGATGGGGAAACAGTGTAAACAGTGTCAGGCTTTTTTTTGGCTCCAAAATCACTGCAGATGGTGACTGCAGCCATAAAATTAAAAGATGCTTACTCCTTGGAAGGAAAGTTATGACCAACCTAGACAGCATATCGAAAAGCAGAGATATTACTTTGCCAACAAAGGTCCATCTAGTCAAGGCTATGGTTTTTCCGGTGGTCTTGTATGGATATGAGAGTTGGACTGTGAAGAAGGGTGAGGGCTGAAGAATTGATGCTTTAGAACTGTGTTGTTGGAGAAGACTCTTGAGAGTCCCTTGGACTGCAGAGAGATCCAACCAGTACATCCTAAAGGATATCAGTCCTGGGTGTTCATTGGAAGGACTGATTCTGAGGCTGAAACTCCAATACTTTGGCCACCTCATGCGAAGAATTGACTCATTTGAAAAGACCCTGATGCTGGGAGGGACTGGGCAGGAGGAGAAGGGGACAACAGAGGATGAGCTGGGTGGATGGCTGAGTTTGGGTGAACTCTGGGAGTTGGTGATGGACAGAGAAGCCTGGCGTGCTGCGATTTATGGGGTTGCAAAGAGTCGGACACGACTGAGTCACTGAACTGAAACAGATCCAAGACTAAGGATTTGTTCACTATAGAACTGCCCATTATATTTGTTATCTTTAATTAATATTTAAAGCAGTTATGTTCTAAATTCTTGCAACTTAGCTTGAGTTCTATGAACCAACAGCATGGGCAGCACCTGGGAACTTGGTAGGTTTGCAGAATCCTGGTCCTCACCCCAGAAATAGGCAATCAGAAGCTGCATTTTAGTTTCATTAGTTAATTAAAATGCACTGTCCTTCAGGCGAGTGTGAATACATTCAGGATGGAGCAAAAATAACCCATTGTGGTGTACTTTAACCTTTACTTATTTTTATCTAACATATGTAGGTGACAACCTTATGAATATTCTCTGTGAACTGCCTCTGGCGCCCCCTAGTGGTCCTATACCGCGAGAAACCGAGATACTCCAAGTCTCAGACAGAGCTCCCCGCAGAATTGCTTCCACTAGTTCATCTGCTCTCTGTGCACTGCAGCAAAGTGTAATTTCTCTGTGCTTCCTTAAGTGGAAATATCTAGTTTTAACTTAATTAATCCTCCTCAAATGGACAATCGTTAAAAGACTCTTCCAAACAAACTGTAGATGAAAAGTCGTGATAAAATGCCAGTAAAATGAAAAATAACATTTTCAGGGTTATTAGCTTGGCTTAGTCCGGGTGCAGGTGCTTTGTAAGCCCAAGTGTGACATTAAGGAAGCAAAATAAAACAAAACACTACAATGAGCTGATCAGATCTTACAATAAATCAATAAAAATTCAGAATCATCATGATTATTAAAATACGGATCCATTACTATTATCAATTAACTATACATACCTAAGTACATATTGCATATTGTATCTTCATGAAATATCTTATTCCATTTTGATATACATTAAAACCACTATAAATACCTTTAAATAGTTGGATGAACTTAGAATATCTTTTTTTTTTTTGAACTTAGAATATCTTTAAATAGTTGGATCTTGAAGTGTTAAAGCTGGCAAAACTAATAACATTGCTCAAAAATATTACTGAATAAAAATAAATTTTTTCCTATATAATAAATTATTAAAATATTTCAATTTTTAGTAAGCACAAAATACTTTTATGCCTTTAACATATAAATTTATTTAGAGTACATTTTTAAGTTGACAACTAAAATTTATAGGGTTTCAGTTTCATAATTATATCATATGTTAATTCAATGACAAAAATATGTAATTGTAAATTACACACACACACACAAAGGTCTAAGATTAGGAAAGTTTTAACTGATATTGTAAAAAAATAACTTTACCACCTGGAATAAAATATGTTATTTTTTCAAAGGACCTACAAAGTAGTAAAATAAATATGAAAAATAGCAAGATATTTTGTTTTTCATTAGTAATCTGGGAAAGACTGTAAATGGAAACATTCATTATGAAGCAAATCATTATAAAAATATTTTGTTAAATTTTAAAAATAACTTAAATATTGAATTAATAGTCTGTATAATTCCACTTTCTCTTGGAATTTTACAAACTAAGTACAAGAAAAAATTAGTATTCTAAAATTCTTTATGTGAATATACATACCTCTATAACAATTCAAAGTACTTTCTCCATTTTATCTCTTTTTAAAGTGTGTTTATTCTAACAGTAACTGTTAGAAAGAAATCTGGGAAGTGTCTTTTAAAGAAGAGAAATTGATGTATGAGAAGGTTATGGTTAATCTCTTATTTTAAAAAATGAAATAAATTTATTTTATTTTTAATTGGAGAATAATTGCTTTAAAATATTGTATTAGTTTCCACCATACATCAACAGGTATACATATCTCACATTTTCAGTAAAGGGACTTGTATATAGGTCTTAAAAAATTCATCTACTCTCCTCCACTTTCTCTTTAAGTCTCAGAATTATTTTAATTCCCATTGATGCCATATTTGGGTAATGGTACCTCGATGTCACAAAATTAGCATCCTGAAATTTGTTACCACTTATGTTCTCAAACCATGACTTATTTTCATGAGCCAGCAAAATGATTGAACTTATATTTTTGTTATTTTGTATCATAAACACTCTAGCTTCTTGTTTTGTGTTAAAATATCTTTAAAACAATTAAATGTGTTACAACGTTAGTATCAGCAGAAATTTTATGTGTAAAACATTTATTGCACACACTTATTTCTGTGATTGTTTTTGTACACCAGAATCCCTTCTCCCCTTCTTCGTGGCACTTGACAAGACTATAGATTTTAATCTCCCTTGCAGCAAAATCGATCAAAGGACTGCTCTTGGAGTTCTTTATAATGCGATGAGAATGGAAAGACTGTGCTTCCAGGCTGGGGTCTGTTTTTTTTTTTTTTTTAATTAATTTTTATTGGAGTATATTTGCTTTACAACACCCCACTCCAGTACTCTTGCCTGGAAAATCCCATGGACAGAGGAGCCTGGTAGGCTGCAGTTCGTGGGGTTGCTAAGAGTGGGACACGACTAAGCGACTTCACTTTCACTTTTCACTTTCATGTATTGGAGAAGGAAATGGCAACCTACTCCAGTGTTCATGCCTGGAGAATCCCAGGGACGGGGGGAGCCTGGTGGGCTGCCATCTATGGGGTCACACAGAGTCGGACACGACTGAAGTGACTTAGCAGCAGCAGCAGCAGCAGTTTCCACTCTACAGAAAAATAAGTCAGTCATATATATGAGGATATATATATATATCTCCTCTCCCTTTTGGACTCCCTCTTTTTCAGGTCACACAGTGCATAAAGTTCCCTGTGCTACACAGTATGTTCTCATTTTTCTTTTTAAATCTATTTTGTTGCTGTTGTTCAGTTGCTAAGTTGTGTCCAACTCTGCAACCCTGTGGACTGCAGCATTTCCAGACTTCCCTGCCCTTCACTGTCTCCTAGAGTTTGCTCAAACTCGTGCCATCGGAGCTGGTGATACCATCCAACCATCTCATCCTCTGTCTTTCCCTTCTCCACAAGCCTTCAATCTTTCCCAGCATCAGGGTCTTTTCCATTGAATCATCTCTTCATGTTAGGTGGCCAAAGTACTGGAACTTCAATTTAGCATCAGTCCTTCCAGTGAATATTCAAGGTTGACTATCTATTTAATACTATCTCTTTTATATATCATAAG
The DNA here is from genome assembly GCA_917880005.1 of Nanger dama. Classification (NCBI taxonomy): domain Eukaryota; kingdom Metazoa; phylum Chordata; class Mammalia; order Artiodactyla; family Bovidae; genus Nanger; species Nanger dama. The sequence goes on from CAKJTW010000020.1 coordinate 10,781,785, forward strand.
GGTTTTGATTTAGGTCATATATGAATGGTCTAGTGGTTTTCCCTACTTTCTTCAATATGTCTGAATTTGGCAATAAGGAATTCAGGAACTGAGCCACAGTCAGCTCCCGGTCTTGTTTTTGCTGACTGAATAGAGCTTCTCCATCTTTGGCTGCAAAGAATATAATCAATCTGATTTCAGTGTTGACCATCTCGTGATGTCCATGCGTAGAGTCTTCTCTTGTGTTGTTGGAAGAGCGTGTTTGCTATGACAGGTGCATTTTCTTGGCAGAACTCTATTAGCCTTTGCCCTGCTTCATTCTGTACTCCAAGGCCAAATTTGCCTGTTACTCCAGGTGTTTCTTGACTTCCTACTTTTGCATTTCAGTCCCCGATAATGAAAAGGACATCTTTTGGGGTGTTAGTTTTAAAAGGTCTTGTAGGTCTTCATAGAACTGTTCAACTTCAGCTGCTTAAGCATTACTGGTTGGAGCATAGACTTGGATTACTGTGATATTGAATGGTTTGCCTTGGAGACGAACAGAGATCATTCTGTTGTTTTTGAGATTGCATCCAAGTACTGCATTTCAAACTCTTTTGTTGACCATGATGGCTACTCCATTTCTTCTAAGGGATTCCTGCCTGCAGTAGTAGATGTAATGGTCATCTGAGTTAAATTCACCCATTCCAGTCCATTATACTTTACTGATTCCTAGAATGTCGACTTTCACTCTTGCCATCTCTTGTTTGACCACTTCTAATTTGCCTTGATTCATGGACCTGACATTCCAGGTTCCTATGCAATATTGCTCTTTATAGCATCAGACCTTGCTTTATCACTGGTCACATCCACAACTGGGTAGTGTTTTTCCTTTGGCTCCATCCCTTCATTTTTTCTGGAGTTATTTCTCCACTGATCTCCAGTAGCATATTGGGCACCTACTGACCTAGGGGTTTATCTTTCAGTGTCCTATCTTTTGTCTTTTCATACTGTTCATGGGGTTCTCAAGGCAAGAATACTGAAGTGGTTTGCCATTCCCTTCTCCAGTGGACCACATTCTTCAATTCTTAAATAAAAGAAAGTAGGGAAAATCACTAGACCATTCAGGTATGACCTAAATCAAATCCCTTATACAGTGGAAGTGAGAAATAGATTTAGGGACTAGATCTGATAGATAGAGTGTCTGATGAACTATGGACGGAGGTTCGTGACACTGTATAGGAGACAGGGATCAAGACCATCCCCATGGAAAAGAAATGCAAAAAAAGCAAAATGGCTGTCTGGGGAGGCCTCACAAATAGCTGTGAAAAGAAGTGAAAAAGCAAAGCAGAAAAGCAAAGCCTCTGAATGCAGAGTACCAAAGAATAGCAAGAAGAGATAAGGAAGCCTTCCTTACTGATCAGTGCAAAGAAAGAGAGGAAAACTACAGAATCGGAAAGACTAGAGATCTCTTCAAGAAAATTTGAGATACCAAGGGAACATTTCATGCAGAGATGGGCTCAATAAAGGACAGAAATGGTATGGACCTAACAGAAGCAGAAGATATTAAGAAGAGGTGGCAAGAATACACAGAAGAACTGTGCGAAAAAGATCTTCATGACCCAGATAATCACAGTGGTGTGATCACTCACCTAGAGCCAGACATCCTGGAATATGAAGTCAAGTGGGCCTTAAGAAACATCACTATGAATAAAGCTACTGGAGGTGATGGAATTCCAGTGCAGCTATTTCAAATCCTGGAAAGATGATGCCATGAAAGTGCTGCACTCAATATTTCAGGAGATTTGGAAAACTCGGCAGTGGCCACAGGACTGGAAAAGGTCAGTTTTCATTCCAATCCCAAAGAAAGGCAATGCCAAAGAATGCTCAAACTACTGCACAATTGCACTCATCTCACATGCTAGTAAAGTAATGCTCAAAATTCTCCAAGCCAGGCTTCAACAATATGTGAACCGTGAACTTCCTGATGTTCAAACTGGTTTTAGAAAAGGCAGAGGAGCCAGAGATCAAATTGCCAACATCTGCTGGATCATAGAAAAAGCAAGAGAGTTCCAGAAAAACATTTACTTCTGCTTTATTGACTATGACAAAGCCTTTGACTGTGTGGATCACAATAAACTGTGGAAAATTCTGAAAGAGATGGGAATACCAGACCACCAGACCTGTCTCTTGAGAAACCTATATGCAGGTCAGGAAGCAGCAGTTCGAACTGGACATGTAACAACAGACTGGTTCCAAATAGGAAAAGGAATATGTTAAGGCTGTATATTGTCACCCTGCTATTTAACATATATGCAGAGTACATCATGAGAAACGCTGGGCTGGAAGATGCACAAGTTGGAATCAAGATTGCCAGGAGAAATATCAATAATCTCAGATATGCAGATGACACCACCCTTATGGAAGAAAGTGAAGAGGAACTAATAAGCCTCTTGATGAAAGTGAAAGAGGAGAGTGAAAAAGTTGGCTTCAAGCTCAACATTCAGAAAATTAATATCTTGGCATCTGGTCCCATCACTTCATGGGAAATAGACGGGGAAACAGTGGAAACTGTCAGACTTCATTTCTTTGGGGTTCCAAAATCACTGCAGATGGTGACTGCAGCCATGAAATTAAAAGACGCTTACTCCTTGGAAGGAAAGTTATGACCAACCTAGATAGTATTTTGAAAAGCAGAGACATTACTTTGCCAACAAAGGTCCATCTAGTCAAGGCTATGGTGGACTGTGAAGAAAGCTGAGCGCTGAAGAATTGATGCTTTTGAACTGTGGTGTTGGAGAAGACTCTTGAGAGTCCCTTGGACTGCGAGGAGATCCAACGAGTCAGTTCTGATGGAGATCAAGCCTGTGATTTCTTTGGAAGGAATGATGCTAAAGTTGAAACTCCAGTACTTTGGCCACCTCATGGGAAGAATTTACTCATTGGAAAAGACTCTGATGCTGGCACGGGCAGGAGGAGAAGGGGACGACCAAGGAAGAGATGGCTGGATGGCATCACTGACTCGATGGACGTGAGTTTGAGTGAAATCTGGGAGTTGGTGATGGACAGGGAGGCCTGGCGTGCTGTGATTCATGGGGTCGCAGGGAGTCGGACACGACTGAGCGACTGAACTGAACTGAACTTTTATATATAGTATTAATAGTGTGTATGTGTTAATCCCAGTCTCCTAGTGCTGGGGTCTTTATCTGAATAGATGTACCTCCTTCATCCTCTTTCCCATTTTCTGCCACATAACCTAAAGCAGCCTACAGAATGTGGACCATGGATGCAAAGAGTCTAGAACTCATCCTCCTTGCAGAGCGGAGAGCTGTATGTCAGCCAAGAACATTTGTCTGGACTATTGCGAGAGCAAGAAATATGGACTCTATGTGGGTTTATTTGTTGCAGCAGTTTATCCTATACCAACAATGTGCTTTGGTATAATATGTTTAAGAAAGCATGCTTAATGAAGGATGTTTTGATTTGAATGATTTTAAGTGAGTTCTTTCAAAGTTCACAAGCCAATGTTTGTCTGTGTTGATCATGCTTGGTGATATTTTTTCCTGTTTCAGGGCTGTAATTTGTGGGTCATATCCTGGTGGGCACACTGATATTTAAATCTTATTTCCCATCACATTTGATAGGAATGCAGCTTTTTATCTGCCTGCTATGGTTTTCTGCTAGGCTTGCTTAATGTACTGATTTGCACAGTGGGATAAGCTAGAAAACGTATTTTAAATCTGAAAGCTTATATTCTGCTGAACATAGCACACATTGTGAAAAAGCACTAAAATGTACAAAATCTGTCAATTCTTCACACCCCTGCATTGTAAAGGCTCTTGTTAAAAACTCAAAAATGGCAGAATGCAAATGGCATAAATACCATTTGCAAAAGTTGTCTTCTTATATACCACATGAAATACGTATGATGCTTCTGCCTGAAGAAATTTTATGCTGAACATTAGCCACTTTAGGAAATAGTCCTATACACATGACCATATTAATAACTGCTTTATGGTCTGCTTCGTGAACCCATGGATATTATGGAGCATTAAGAGCAACCATCATGATTTGGAAACTACAAGCTGTCGGTGCATTCTGGAACATCTATGCTACTCTTACTGCTTCAGCTCTATGAGATATAATTCTAAGTCTGTTTCCAAGGTTCAGAGACCTTTTCCTCTTGAATCATAGAATTATTAGGCTGGGAAAGTCCTCAACAGACCATCTGATATGAATTCCTGCATTTACATAGACCACAGTCTAGGGAGAAAGTAAATTCTTCAAAATCCCCTGGTGAATCATTGCCACACTTAAAAAAATCATCTTTCCATGTATCATTGAGGATGTAGGTAGCCAGATTAACAGAAAAATAATGAGAGAGAAAAATAAAGAGAGAGAAAAAAAATGTGAGAGAGGAAAAATTAGTTCTAAATCAAATGCTTCAAACACAAGGAAGTTGGGGATAGAAATCACTTTCTTGGAATAGGAATCTTGTTACATTTTGTTGCATTTGACTCTCAAAACAAAGCCTGTATACTAGAATAATTTGAAGCCTAGAGAAATTTTGCAGCTTACTTTGAGAAAACAAAATAGAGGTACCTGGGGATAAAATGCAGGTTTTCTTTATTCTGCCCCAGTACATCTCCTCCTGTGGCACGTGGCCTGTATCATTCCTTCAGCACAATATGGTCTCCTTTTCTATTTCTCCATCAGTCAGAAAGCCAGAACATAGCAGAAACAATTTATGTCAGGGGACTTTTCTAGTTGGGGATTTTAGAGATTTTACAAGACCAACTGTCTTGGAAACAATTATTAGATGGGTGGGAAGTCGCCATTCTCAATAGGTAGGATGGATAAATACAGAACCTGGTACAATCACTTTCTTTGCATTTAAGAGCTAAGTTTTGGGTATACTATCCCAGAGACACGGTTTAGTGAAAGTAATCTGAAAACAATTCTTAAAATGATTTTCTTGATTCTGAAGAATATGGATCTGGATATAGTACAAACTGAAAGTACCATTATACTTAAAATTCAAGCAAACACATGCCTTAATTTTGCAGACTAAATTAAAAAAAATATATAGAGAAAACTACATAAAGCACTCTAGTTAGCTTCCTCCTTTAACACACAAATTGATATTTGTAGTTTTACCCTTGGTTTTTTAAGACTGATTTTAGTTATGCTTTGTTGTTGATGTTTAGTTGCTAAGTCATGCTGGACTCTTTGTGACCCCATGGACTGCAGCTTACCAGCCTCCTCTTTGCATAGGATTTACCAGGAGCAGATTTACTGGTGCAGGTTGCCTTTTCCTTTTCCAGGGCATCTTCCTAACCCAGGGATTGAACCTGCATTTGCAAGCAGATTCTTTACTGCTGAGCCACCTGGGAAGTCTTTTAGTTGTGTTTAATCTCTACTTAATTTTATTGTTTTGAGCTTCCCTGGTGGATCAGCAGTAAAGAACCCACCTGTCAATGCTGGGACGCTGGAGAACCAGGTTTGATCCTTGGGTTGGGAAGATCCCCTGGAGAAGGAAATGGCAACCCGCTCCAGTATTCTTGCCTGGGAAATCCCATGGTCAGAGAACCCTGGTGGGCTACAGTCCATCGGGCCTCAAAAGAGTCAGAGATGACTAAGCAACAACGATTTATTATTTAAAGGTATTCTCACTCTAAAAAAGTGGATTATGTTCCAGAATTTGTCATCCATGAAGAGAATGTTCTGATGGAAGTGCTGAAAGAAGTAGTTTGCATAGTACGGGAACTGAAGTCAAGTTTTACTAGCAAAATGAGGACTGTAGCCTGGGAGATAGTGTTTCTGGTAGCTCTGAGAAAATTGCTCTGAGATCAGGGGAAACCAGGTTATAGAGGAGTTTTGCAACAAAGGGCAGGTTTTCAATTAAACTAAAAAAATAATTAAAGAAAACCAATGATCTCAAGTTAAGTAATTTAGTGGTTTTCTGTGTATGGTAAGATGCAATAATGTGGGTTCACTGAAACCACTCCTTTGATATGCACCTCAGCTTTCTGGGGTCGGTATCCTGTGTTTTCACATCCTGGGTTCCTTAGGGCTCACGGTGGGGAGTGGCTGCCATCTGATGGCTGCTCCATGCCAAGTATCCTTTTCCTTCCTGAGTTTCCCTCAGGGTTCACGGGCTCACTCTGGAGGACTGTAATTGCTGATGACTGTGACATCTTTGTTTACTGATATGGCAGGGAATATTTCATTTCTCATACGTATTGCTATGGAACTTGGGAAGTTGTAAAGTCTTGATGGTATTTTTAAGTTATACAGCTAGGAAATTATCATATATTTGAAAACTTGAAGCCTAAGCAAAATGTAAACCTTTGCTTATGGCACTCAGCTGACGAACGCACATTGCTTTATCCATGGAAGCACCAGCCTGACAGAAACAATGCTGGTTGGATCCAACATAATCAAGAGTTTCTTAACACTTTTAAAAGGCATCAACAGAGTTTGTATCAATTACAATGCCTCCAGGAAGTGTTACAAGAAAACTCATTTCAAAGTGGCTCAAAGGTTGAGAAAGTGTATTGGTTTGTATAACTGGAAGCGTACGAGTAGAGCAAGCAGTCCAGGAGCTCTGGCCTCCTTTCCTTACCTTTTCCTTGGCTGTGCTTACCTACTGGTGTCATCCCCATCATTTTGGGGATATTACAGGACAGCGTTCAGAGAAAGGTATCAAGCGCTGTTTCAGCCTTCCAAGCGAGTGTCCTTCAGCCTATTCTGAATGTGATAATTTGGGAAAATTAACTGTGGCCCAGGGAGTGGAGTAAACTCTTTAGCTTAAACTGAAAAGGATTTGTTGTGGGAACAGGGTTGGGGTGGAGGTGGTCAGCTTCTTCTGAACCACAGGTACCATGTGAGAATAAATGGATGAATGTTGAGTGGTTGAGTTGAGAGACGCTTTTGACTGTGGGAGATTTATTGAGGATTACTACACCAACACTGTGTAACTAAACATATTTGGTGTATTAGACTATATATTTAATTACAGTCTAAAGTAAAATTTACAAAGAACTGCAGGGATAACTGTAGTATGTTGTTGGGTAAATCTATAATCTTTGTTTCTTGAAGAATTTACTTCTGAAAAATTTACCTACAAATTTCTAGAAAAGCATTTTTCTTTTATCTTCAATGACCATACCTTTCCCATATCCTAATATATTGTCTAATTTTTGTTGCTACCTTTACAATGATTTAGATAGTCTGTTTTTACTTTGTTACCAAAAACTAGATAAAAAACTTTCAACCTAATTAATCATAGACTGAAGCATCTGCTGGTTACTGTGATAGAATAAATATTCTTTCCTTTCTACCTTTTTATTTTTTTCCCCTCTTTTCTTTTCCTTTCTTTTTTCATTTGCTTCTCCCTGTGTCTCTATACTCTTTTATGTTGAATTGCACTATTTAGAGAATCATATATTGCTGCTTTTATGTGATGGCATTAAGAATTACTCAGGCAATAATTCAAATAATTACAGATTATATTGCTCACCAAAAAAACTATTTATTTGGATTTACTTCTGTTTTCTCTTACATCTCATTTGATAAAAATGATCTATGTGAGGGCCATTTTCTAAGTTCTTGGATATCAGAATGTCTCTGTTGCTGCCAAACATGAATGATAACTTGACTGGATACAGATTTCTTGAGTCCAAATCGATAGTCATCTTAACTTTATGGATCTTGAGCAGTTTCCTTTTGAAATATAGAATTGTGGAAGAGAATTATGACCTTGCAATGGTTTTCTTTTTTTGGATATTGCCTGATTTTCTGCTGGAGTGGCTTTAGTTTTTTCCTTTGTTCTTGTTATTACCAAGACCTGTTTTTGTCTTTTATTTCACATTAATTTTGAGTATCCAGGTACCATTTTTGATTTATGGTCTCAGCTCCCTTCAGCTCAGCGAACTTATCTTCATTTTTCTTTTCTTTGCTGCTTCTCCCTCCATCTTCTGCAGATACCCTTTCTCCATCAAATTGCTACTTTTGGAATTGTTATTATGAACATAGGGGAAGTCCTGGATCAATTTTTCATTTCCATTATCATATCGATCCCTTGGGTATTTTCTTCTATGTTCTGTAACTATTTCTTGGGGGTAGGCTAGGACATATTTTACTTTCTGTAGCAACCAGTCTACTGCTCATTGCTTTCATTGATCAATACTCAGAAATGTAATTTCCATCTAGAATCAGATTTTCCTTATCTCAGACTCTTCTATGTGCTGCCCTTTCAAATTTCATGAGCAGTAAGAATAAGAGGTTTTTGAAGTTTTCAGTTTCTAACCAGAAGGCTGTTTCATAGCCTTCTGAAATGAGCTCTAATCTTTCAGATAGGTTGGCACATAAGCATGTGTCCTGAGTTGCTTCAGTTGTGTGTAACTCTTTGGGACCTTATGGATTGTAGCCTGCCAGGCTCCTCTGCCCATGGGATTCTCCAGGCAAAGATACTGGAGTGGGTTGCCGTTTCTTCCTCCTAGGGAATTTTCCAATTCAGGAATCAAACCATTGGCAGGCAGGTTCTTTATCACTAGACCACCTGGGGAGTCCTAGGTTTGCATGCTAATAAACAACTTTAAACCTGTTTTGTGTTCAACATGTGTTAAAAGAAGTTTTATTTTTTTGTCTGTTCATCTTTACAGAAGATATGGGTTTATCTACTATTTAGAAGTGAAATAGTTCTTACTGAGATTATATGGAATCCTGTTTAAAACTTTTGGATTCAGAGAAAAACTATGTATGTTTATTTGTTTTTCCATACTGGGATTGAAGTTGTCTGTAAGGAGAGGAAGAATGCAACCAGTAGAGGCATTTATAAGGCACAGAATTTGATTCCTGGGGGGTTTTCAAGTGGTGGCACTGGTTGTCCAAAATTAACTCTAAGAATGCCAAACTCTCACGGCCATGTGGTAGCCTTCCCATGCTTGGGTGGCAGGCCATTTCTCTGCATAAGTACAAGCTTGGAAGGACTGCTGTAGCATACTGCCTTGTGTAAGAACATTTATTGCATTTTCCCAAAGTCTCTGTTGAGGCTGTGATTTGCTGCTCAAGGCCTGACCTGTCACTCTGAATTAGGGTTCTGCTTCTGCTCCTACACACTTCCTCCCCAGGGTGACTTTGTCTTCACATTGTTAACCACCAGCTTGGCCCTTGTCTTCATGCGGTCTTGTCAAAAGTCAGTACAATGGAGGAACTTGCCTTGTGGTCCAGTGGATAAGTCTCCATGCTCCCAGTGCAGGCGGGTTGGGTCTGATCTTTGGTCAGGAAACCAGATCGCGCATGCTGCAACAAAGACCCAGTGAGTTAAACAAATAAATAAATATTTCTAAGAGTCAATATACTGGAGATTGCTGAAGCTTCTGGCCTGTGTATGCCACCGTTCCGATTTTTAAAGACTCCTTGGGATGACAGACATTTCCCTTTTTTTTTTTCCACTGAGACTTTGAGAGGTTGGAGACTGATGAATCAGGGGAACTTACTTTGTAATTTCTGTCTTTGTCCTAAGCGTCTTCTTTGGTTATGAATCTTTCTGGTTTTTTTTTTTTTCCCCACAATTTTCACTTCTGAGTCCCATCCTGGATGTGTCATTCCATGAAACCAAAACTAGTTACAATTCTCAGGTTTTTGTCTGTTGTTCAAAGTGAGAGTGAAAGTGTTAGTTGCTCATTCATGTCTGACTCTTTGTGACCCATAGACTGTATCCCGCTAGTCTCCGCTGTCCATGGAGTTCTCCAGGCAAGAATACTGGAGTGGGTAGCCATTCCCTACTCCAGGGGAGCTTCCCTATCCAAGGATTGAACCTAGGTCTCTTGCGTTGCAAGCAGATTCTTTACCACCTGAGCCACCAGGGAAGCCTCCATCATTGTTTAAAGCCATCATTAAATGAATTCTTTCTCTTTAACTCTTCAGAATCAAGACTCATATATCCAGAGCTTGCAAGTTTTCTGTTTTCTCATCTATTTCTATTGCAAAAATTTATGCAGAGCAAAATCTATGCGATTTCTCTATGTCATTCTCTTTTAATTCCTTGGAATACCTTCTGCCTTTGGTGATGGCTGGACTGTATAACTCTTGATGCTTTCAGAAAAGAAAAATCAACTTCTTGATGAGTACTGTCCAAATACTCTCAGGTGTTTTTCTCTTCTGCTTACTTACCTACTTTGTAATTTATAACACAAAGCTCTGCTTCAAAGAAGCTTCTGCTATTGGTGGTGAGATTAGCCCAGCAGGCAGAATCACAGTGTTGCTATTTTTAATCGTTTAAGTCTATTACATAGAGGAGGATAAAATTATTAGGGGAAAAAAGCCTCCAAGACTTTTAAAAGTAAAATAATTCAATAATATTGCTTACAAAACAAACTTTCTCCATAGGAGGTTCTCAAAGAAGCATTTCCAAAAAGAGTATTTTCATTTACTTTAACATGTTTACTTAATTCTTTTACTTACCTTTTGAAGAGCATTAACTAAAATCTACTTCAGGGGACCAAACATTTCATACCCTTAAATCACTCTTCTGAAATAGTGTTCCCTTTTGAGTAGCATGAAGCTGGAAATGATGATAAGAAATGAAAATATTAATATTCATAATCATTTTTGTCTCATTACAGGTCAAGTCATAGCATTGATTAGTTTGTACTGTTGGTTTTAACTCTACTCAATGAATCAAAGCAATTTAAGTTAGAATTTTGTTTCTTAAGTATTCATCCTTTTATTCACATAGAAGCTTTAGTGATTGGAGTCAGAACACTCCATGAAAATGGGGGGTGGAACAGCTTTTCAATCTCTTGCTCTTTCAGAGCCATGAACTCATCCACAATCAATCATTAATATGTATTCTGAAGCAGAGTAAGTGATAGGGATGATGACGGCAGTGATGAACATGATGTCATACTAGAGCCACATGCTCTCCCAGGTGTCCAGGTTACTCTTTGAGAAGCAACTCAAATTCGCAGAAATATCTTAGGAAACAGGATGGCCTAAGCTCTGCATTTATTGTGAAGATGCATGAAATTTTTTTTTTAATGCAAAGGTTTTTATTTATTTATTTATTTATTTTTATTTTTTAAAATTACAATACTGTATTTGTTTTGCCATACATTGACATGAATCAGCCACAGGTGAACACAATCTCCCAATGCCGAAGACCCCTCCCACCTCCCACCCCACATCATCTACCTGAATCATCCTGTGCACCAGCCCTATGCATCCTGCATCCTGCATTGAACATAGACTGGTGCTTCATTTCTTACAAGATAGTATACATGTTTCATTGCCATTCTCCCAAACCATCCCACCCTTTCCCTCTCCCTCAGAGTCCAAAAGTCCATTCTATACCTCTGTGTCTCTTTTGTTGTCTCACATATAGGGTCATCATTACAATCTTCTAAATTCCATATATATGTGTCAGTATACTGTATTGGTGTTTTTCTTTCTGGCTTACTTCACTCTGTATAATCGGTTCCAATTTCATCCATCTCATTAGAACTGAGTCAAATTTATTCTTTTTAAAGGCTGAGTAATACTCCATTGTGTATATGTACCACAGCTTACACAAAAATAAACTCAAAATGGATTAAAGATCTAAATGTAAGACCAGAAACTATAAAACTCCTAGAGGAGAACATAGGCAAAACACTCTCCGACATAAATCACAGCAGGATCCTCTATGATTCAACTCCCAGTATACTGGAAATAAAAGCAAAAATAAACAAATGGGATCTAATTAAAATTAAAAGCTTCTGCACAACAAAGGAAACTATAAGCAAGGTGAAAAGACAGCCTTCTGAATGGGAGAAAACAATAGCAAATGAAACAACTGACAAACAACTAATCTCAAAGATATACAAGCAACTTATGCAGCTCAACTCCAGAAAAATAAGCGATCCAATAAAAAAATGGGCCAAAGAACTAAATAGGCATTTCTCCAAAGAAGACATATGGATGGCTAACAAACACATGAAAAGATGTTCAACATCACTCATTATCAGAGAAATGCAAATCAAGACCACAATGAGGTACCATTTCACACCAGTCAGAATGGCTGCGATCCAAAAGTCTACAAGCAATAAATGCTGGAGAGGATGTGGAGAAAAGGGAACCCTCTTAACACTGCTGGTGGGAATGCAAACTAGTACAGCCACTATGGAAAACAGTGTGGAGATTCCTTAAAAATTGCAAATAGAACTGCCTTATGACCCAGCAATCCCTCCGCTGGGCATACACACCAAGGAAACCAGAACTGAAAGAGACACATGTACCCCAATTTTTTTTTAATACCCTTTTGTCTTCCTTTCCTCCAACTTCCAGTTTGTTCTAGCTCTTCTTGACATGGGCTTCATGAATCAGGTAGTTTCAGTTGAAATACCCAAATGCTTTCAGTGCATTAATAATACAATTTTGGTTGGGAAATTTTATAAAACACCAGGGATTCTACACTTTCTTCAGGAAGGTGGCTGTAGATATTACCTGCAGCAGCACACTTAGTTTGATGGTTTTCTAAAAGAAGTTTGGAAATCAGAGAGTGGCAGCTAGCAGAGATTTCTCACTTATCTATATTTTCATTGTAATTCAGGTGTCTGGAAAGTATCAATGTATTTTGTATTTTTCTTTTTTAAGGCAATTAAATTTCAAATTAAAATACTTAGTAGTTTGAGATTTTACTCTTTTTAAATGATGATCTACAGACTGTGAGTAACTCTGCTTCTTTACCTTCTAATGCTCTATAGTAGTCTACCACTCCTGTCAATCTTAACTATGGGTATTTCCTAAAATGAGACCTTTGACTTTTTCCTCATTTCTGTCTCATTTCATGCTCAGAAAACTCATCTATTTTTATAGGCTGACTGTTCACCATAATAGTTTTTGTGCTTCTGTTTTACTGTCTGTACTCACTAAAGATTATCACAATGATAAATAAAACAGCAAGGTGTGGTCACTACTTATAAAGCTAGTTTCATAATGTGTGTGCTCAGTTGCTCAGTCGTGCCCAACTGTTTGTGGTCCCATAGACTATAGCTGGCAAGGCTCCTCTGTCCATGGAATTTTCCAGGCAAGAATACTGGGGTAGGATGCCACTTCCTATTCAGGGAATCTTCCTGACCCAGGGATTGAATGCACGTCTCTTGTGTCTCCTGCTTCTTTACCACTAGCTCCAAAATTTCTTCTTCCAAATCAATAATCCTTTCCAGATTCTTTATTGTATCAATGGCTAATATTTTATCCTTTCCAAAGAAGGGATTTTTTTTTCTCAGGTCAAAATCCTATTCTCACGTTATTTTCATTTCCTCTAGATCCTTGCTACTCCAGGTGTGGTCCATAGACCAACAGCATTGATGACATCTGGGAGCTTGTTAGAAATGAAGAGTCTTGGGCCCTGTTCTGGACTTTCTGATTCAGAATCTGCATTTTAATGTAATATCCCAGGTAAAAGTATCATGTCTGAAATTTTAATGTGAATTCAAGTCACCACATATTTTGTTTTGACAGTTGTAACAAGAATTTAGCACAAATTTAGTTGAGGCTGATGTAACTGAAACTTGGATCACATTTTGAGTAGCAAGACTGGAGAGCAGCCCTATCTGATAGAATTGTCTGTGATGAACCCAGGGCTTCCCTGGTGGTTCAGATTGGAAGGAATCTGCCTGCAGTGAAGGAGACACAAGTTTGATCCCTGGTTTGGGAAGATCCCCTGGAGAAGGGCCTGGCTATCCACTCCAGTTCTTGCCTGGAGAATCCCATGGACAGAGGGGCCTGGTGGGCTATAGCCCATGGGGTTGCAAAGAGTCCTCTATAGTTGCTGTTTAATAAAGAAGCCACAAGCCACATGTGGCTAATGGGCAACTTAATTCATTTAAATTCAAGTTTAAATGGTCATATATGGCTAGTAGCTATCCTATTTGACAGTAGAGTGAAATACAGGGCACTTAGTGGGAATGTCACAAATACTAGGAAAGTTAAATTGAAAGACAATGCTATTAAAACACAAATTTATTTTGTTCTGCTGCATATATGTAGAAAAAGTAAGTTGGATATGTGTAGAGTTTCTAATAGCCACACTAGTTTTCTGCCAACAAGTTGTCTTCAGCTGTTACCAGTGGTATGTGCTGTATTCAAACCACTTGTTCAGTTCAATTCAGTCACTCAGTCGTGTCTGACTCTTTCTGACCCCATGGACTGCAGCATGCCAGGCCTTCTTGTCCATCACCAACTCCTGGAGCTTACTCAAACTCACGTCCATCGAATTGGTGATGCCATCCAACCATCTTATCCTCTGACATCCACTTCTCCTGCCCTCGATCTTTCCCAGCATCAGGGCCTTTCCCAAGGAATCAGTTCTTTGCATCAGGTGGCCAAAGTATTGGAGTTTCAGCTTCAGCATCAGTCGTTCCAATGAATACTCAGGATTGATCTCTTTTAGGATTGACTGGTTGGATATCCTTGCAATCCAAGGGTCTCTCAAGAGTCTTCTCCAACACCACAGTTCAAAAGCATCATTTCTTAAACACTCAACTTTCTTTATAGTCCAACTCTCACATCCACACATGACTACTGGAAAACCATAGCTTTGACTAGATGGACTTTTGTTGGCAAATAAATGTCTCTGATTTTTAATATGCTATCTAGGTTGGTCATAGCTTTTCTTCCAAGGAGCAAGCATCTTTTAATTTCATGGCTGCAGTCACCATCTGCAGTGATTTTGGAGCCCCCAAAATTAAAGTCTCTCACTGTTTCCATTATTTTCCCATCTATTTGCCATGAAGTGATGGAACCGAATGCCATGATCTTAGTTTTCTGAATGTTGAGTTTCAAGCCAACTTTTTCACTCTCCTCTTTCACTTTCATTAAGAAGCTCTTTAGTTCCTCCTCACTTTCTTCCATAAGAGTGGTGTCGTCTGCATATCTGAAGTTATTGATATTTCTCCTGGAAATTTTGATTCCAGCTTGTGCCTCATCCAGCCAGCGTTTCTCATGATGTATTCTGCATATAAGTTAAATAAGCAGGGTGACAATATACGGCCTTGATGTACTCTTTTTCCAATTTGGAACCAGTCTGTTGTTCCATATCCAGTTCTAACTGTTGCTTCTTGACCTGCATACAGATTTCTCAGGAGGAAGGTCAGGTGGTCTGGTATTCTCTTGAAGAATTTTCCACAGTTTGTGATCCACACAGTCAAAGACTTTGGCTGCCGGGAGCCAGCGTGAGGAACTCCACCCATGGCAAAGGTCATGAGGAAGGAGGCTCAGCACTACACAAAGGCGTGATCGAGCCTTAGGAGACCCCCTGTTCCCGAGCATCTACCCCCAAAACCAGAGTCTGCCTACTGTACTGTTTTATGCTCTCACCTACACCTCTGACTTTACAGGGGGCAGTTCCCCATCACCTCTCTCGGAGATGGTGTTAACTTACAGCTCCAGTCAATAAAAATTCCTGGGCGTGACAGGAGTGTTTCAACTTACAAACTCCTCTGAAGGTTCTCTAGCCTGCCTGAACAGGTTCGTCCGGCCACATGTGATTGTTTACAGCCTCCCAACTGTAAGAGGCATGAGATGCTATAAACTTTCTAAATACAGAGAAAGTGTAGAAGTTAGAAGTGTAAAAGTTTCTAACTTTTGAGAAGTTAGAAAATTATTAGTATAGTATAGTGGGTTGATTAGAAATTATATTGGTGAAGCGTTTTTCATTTGTTGAGCCAATATTTACTGCTAAATCTCCATATTCCCTGCCCTTATAATGAATATAACTAGCATATGGGAGAAATAAGTATTAACCTTTGATATTAATCATGTTAAACCTTAGGCTAAGTAAATTCCTTTTCTTGATTATAACCCTCTGCACCCTCACCCTATAGGAATGCAACTTTATCTGGTGCCTTCAGAGGGTGGCACCTGGTTTAAGAAAATTCACCCCTGGAAAAAATAAGTTTTCTGGTTGATTGACCATTATTAGAAAGGGCCATAAAATGTTAGCAGACCTCATGGCCAGAAAATGATGTAAAATCCCTAAGACTTTTGTATACATTTATATTAAGCACCTGATTTTGAAGAGGGTCAGGTCTGCTGACGCCGCATGACTGTATTCATCCCTATGTATAACAAAAGTATATAAGCAAACCTGACAATAAAGAAAATAGATCAGTTTCTGGAAAGACTGATTCCCCTGTGTTGCTTTTTCTTTCCCCTTCTGGCTGAATTCCCATCTGGAGTGTGGATACTCGCCAAGCCTGCTAATTTTGCCTGGGCTTCTAAGATCTGACCAGGGAGGCCTCAGTGTCTCCTCTCCTTCGTGAGAACGGAAAGACGCCTGTGGCCTATGTAGGTGGTACAAACTCCTTGTCTTGGAGTTTTATTGGTATTCTGCATAAACCAAGTTATTTAGCATCTTTTTCTCCACTAATTTTCCTACTACACTACGCTATTCTTTTCTAATCTCTCTCTATACTTCTAATTAAATAGCTTTTTCCTAGGACACCGATTCCGTCTCCCCTTTGAATTACCCTGGATCCACCGGGGCTGGATCGCGGCATTTGGCATAGTCAACAAAGCAGAAGTAGATGTTTTTCTGGAACTCTCGTGGTTTTTTGATGATCCAACGGATTTTGGTTATTTGATCTTTTATTTCTCTGCCTTTTCTAAATCGAGCTTGACATCTGGAAGTTCATGGTTCACGTACTGTTGAAGCCTGGCTTGGAGAATTTTGAGCATTACTTTGCTAGAGTATGAGATGAATGCAATTGTATGGTAGTTTGAGCATTCTTTGGTATTCCCTTTCTTTGGATTTGGAGTGAAAACTGACCTTTTCCAGCCTTGTGGCCACTGCTGAGCTTTACAGATTAGCTGGCATATTGAGTGTAGCACTTTCACAGCATCATCTTTTAGGATTTGAAATAGCTGAACTGGAATTCCATCACCTCCACTAGCTTTGTTCATAGTGATGTATCTTAAGGCCCATTTTACTTCTCATTCCAGGATGTCTGGCTCTAGGTGAGTGATCACACCATTGTGGTTATCTGGGTCATGAAGATCTTTGGAAAACCACTTCAGTATTATTGCCTTGAGAACCCCATGAATAAATCACTTGTACTATTTGTCAAAGTGGACTGTTCCTTTGTATCAAGAAGCTGACATGATTTTTTAAATCCCACCAGACTTGGGTATTATTGGAAAGAGCACAGTGCTATTGTGCCTTCTATTTCAGCACTGTTTCCAAAGCTTTCTGTTTTTTATGTTTTTTTCTTACTTCAAAGTCCCTATTTACCTGTTTTCTTTTAGATTTATTTGTTACCACCCAAAATTTCATGTTATAAAGGAACTGGTATAGCTTGTTTCTCTGATTCATTTCTAAGTTTGTTATAGGCATAGAACAATAAAAAATTTTGAACAGCACATTTCATTCATTTATTTACTTTTAGTTTTCTAAGCCAACTAATCTGTCTGCAAGGCAGGAGACCCCCTTTGATTCTTGGGTTGGTAAGATCTACTGGAAAAGGGACAGGATGCCTACTCCAGTATTCTTGAGCTTTCTTTGTGGCTCAGTTGGTCAGGAATCTGCCTGCAATGTGGGAGATCTGGGTTCGATTCCTGAGTTGGAAGATCCCCTGGAAAAGGGAAAGGCTACCCACTCCAGTATTCTGGCCTGGAGAATTCCATGGACTGTATAGTCCATGGGGTTGCAAAGAGTCGAACATGACTGAGAGATTTTCACTTTCACTTTTAGGCCATCTAAGGCAGGTAGGCTCTTAAGTTACCCAACCAGGGCTTTAACCCTTGCCCCCTGCATTGGGAGCATGGAGTTTTAAGCACTGGGCCACTGGAAAAGTCTCGAAGAACACATTTTAGAGTATTATGATGTTTTGATTTTCAGTTGAATTCAGTCACTCAGTCGTGTCTGACTCTTTGCGACCCCATGAATTGCAGCATGCCAGGCCTCCATGTCCATCACCAACTCCCTGAGTCCACCCAAACCCATGTCCATTGAGTCAGTGATGCCATCCAACCATCTCATCCTCTGTCGTCCCCTTCTCCTGCCCTCAATCTTCCCCAGCATCAGGGTCCTTTCTAATGAGTCAGCTCTTCGCATCAGGTGGCTAAAGTATTGGAGTTTCAGCTTCAACATCAGTCCTACCAGTGAACACCCAGAACTGATCTCTTTTAGGATGGACTGGTTGGATCTCCTTGCAGTCCAAGGGACTCCCAAGAATCTTCTCCAACACCACAGTTAAAAAGCATCAATTCTTCAGCGCTCAGCTTTCTTTAATGTGACTCAATTATTTTAAGTATGACTATTCAGACGATTTTAAAATAAAATTTTATTTTAAAAATAAGATGTTTATTTGTTTAAATGTTTATTAAATTTACTTAAAAAGCACACTTATATTTGTAAAACTGTTATGTACCATTCATTTTGCATGCATGCTCAGTTGCTTAGCTGTGAAGGACTCTTTGCTGACCCCCATGGACGGTAGCCTACCAGGCTCCTCTGTCCATGGGATTTCCTAGGCAAAAATGCTGGAGTGCATTGCCCTTTCCACTTCCATGAGATCTTCCTGACCCAGGGATTGAACCCATGCCTCCTGTCGCGTCTCTTCAGTTCAGTCGCCCAGTCGTGTCTTACTCTTTGTGACCCCAAAGACTCTTTTGTGTCTCTTATGTATCCTTTAATGTAAATAATATAATCATTTTTGCCAATGAAGGTGTTATCCACTGTAGAAATATTTTCATTCTACAGATATTAATTGGACTGTTTTTAGTGAGAATAAGTAGCGGGCATTGATGTGAGAGGTAAACAGGGGCTACAAGAGTGCTCAGTCTGAAGGCGCCCTGCTCTGGCTGTTGTTCGCCAAGAGCCAGTGGAACGGTTGCCTCTATTTCCTCCTCACCCCCAACTCCTGGTGTCTGTACCTGGAATAGAACATTTATTGTTTATTTTCTTATTTCTCTTTCCTGATATCCATCTCTGATTTACTGTGGGGGCCCAGGACCACTTTTTAAAAACCATTGCCAATGTCACATCTCTTATCTTCTTCTTTTGATTAGTAACTCTTTAATTTATAGTTTTAGGGACAGCTCTGTCTCCATAAGCTTATTTCCTCTTATCAAAAGAAACACTGGGTATAAGAGTACCAGACTTTAAGCAGATTAAAGCACAGTTATTAAGTCCATCTGCCCAATGAGATCTGTGAGTATTAAGGATACCCTGGAGCTGAAGGGGGAGCTTACTTTAGAAGTATCATTGTTTTTGTACTTTGAGGGTTTGTTGTGAGTCTTTTTTTTCCCAACTTTCTGTTTAGAAAGTTGGTCGCTAAGGATTGTCATTTGTTGAAAACTCAATCCTAAGTGCTATAAGTGCCTTGAAAGGAAATGAAGTAGATTTTTTAAAAGTTAGAGAATGCAAGTATCTTAGATAGTGTTTTGAAAAGACTGAAAAGAGTTTACATTTAGTATATTTTAGGAGAAGGAAATGGCAACCCACTCCAGTATTCTTGCCTGGAGAATCCCAGGGACAGAGGAGCCTCGTGGGCTGCTGTCTATGGGGTCGCACAGAGTCGGACATGACTGAAGCGACTTAGCAGCAGCAGCAGCAGCAGAAGAAGAAGAAACATGTGTGCTGTATGTGAGCTCAGTTGCTCAGTCATGTCCAACTCTTTGTGGCCCCATGGACTGTAGCCTACCAGGTTCCTCTAGCCTTGGCATTTTCCAGGCAAGGTTAGTGGAGTGGGTTGCAATTTACTCCTTCAGGGGATCTTCTTGACTCAGGGACTGAACTTGTGTCTCTTGCATCTCCTGTATTGGCAAGCGGATTCTTTACCACTTGTGCCACCAGAAGAAACGTGAAATAAGCTTATCTGTTGCAGCAAGGCATGCCCACGACTGCCCTTGCTCAGACGAAGTACTCTCATCAAATTCCTTTTTTAATAAATGAAATATCTCTCCCTGAAGTGCTGCTGTTGATTTATTCTTCCAGGTAAGATACATTTTAGAATTGCTCAAACCTGATATTAATATCATGACATTCTTTTAATTTCTAATAGTCTTATTTACACTTAATATGAATACCAAGTTAAATAAAAGTATGACAAGGGTGATGTTTCATTTTTTTCGTCTTTTCTATAGAATCCTGATGTAACTGTAAAATAATGGTTGTATTTTTAGCTTATGAATGTTAAATTACTATCTTTATCTGTGCCTTTATAGAATATTAAATTAGTACTACCTGTTGGCTAGTACTCCTGCTAGTATCCTGTACTAGTTTGAGATTATTAACTTTCCATGAAGATAGCTTTTAACTAGGTTATTAACTAGTTTGTACCTAGTTAAAAGCTATCTGCATGGAAAGGTCATATCTATTTAATAAACTGCCAAATCCTTTTGTTTAGAATTATTTTTAGTACTTAGTAGACTTTCTATTTATTTACTTTGTTGAATAAGTGAATGCATAAAAAATGAGTAAATTTTATGACTGAGTGAAGATCAGCTAGTCATTCTAAAGAAAGAATTTTTACAAACATGGTTTATTCTACCAGATTCTGGTAGAAGTGAGAAGTTATTTTTAATTCTCCATAACTACAACATCCATTATAAATGAAATAAAAACAAAATGATTTATTGGAAAGTTTGTGTCTCCATATCTTTGAGCGTTTAGATGGATAATATAATTTAAAACTTCTCCCAATATTACTTACACCAGCTATACTTTATCCTCTGAAAAATCTCTTCTGATGCTCAGTGTTTGATGTAAGATTCCAATGACCTTGCTCCCTGGTTTCACTGAATTCATTGCCAAAGGAAACTTTGATTTTATAAACAAATATTATTCCCTTAAGGCAAATAGGAAGAATGACCAGGCTTCAATTTGAGGTCTTTGTGAAAAAATGTACTTGGCTCAAATCTACTAAATAATTTTAAACTGTATAACTTGTACCATTTTCAGTCACAGACTAAATAATCTGATTTGATGAGCATTATTAAAATTCTCTTTATTATGGCCAATTCCAAGGAAAATTGTTATGCTTTCATTTCATTGGGTTATGATTTGCTATAATCATGTTCAAATATTTAAAATTTAATGACCAAAATTCATGTAGAATGAAGAATGAGACAAGTATGTCAATACTGATTGTTTCCACTGCTCAAAAATCACTAGACTCCTGCTCAAACCTTTGCTGCAGTTTCCTGCTTGTAAACATACAATTCATAATATTGGTGGCAATTCGATGAGAAAGAATTGCTAGAGCCTTAGAGAAGAGTAGACACATATAATCTATGTTTGTACAAAACCTAACCTTTGGTTAGATGTCTTTCTATTTATATCTTACAATGAAGGAACCAGAAATTACATCTAAGTAGTATTGGGAAAAATAGGATATATTTATAAAATGGGCAGGGTTGACTCAGATCTGATGCTTTATCTTACAAATTTCAATATAGAGAAGAAACAATAATTTAATGCTTTATTGCAAGCAATGCCTTTTGGTTCAATAAATTCAACGATTCTTCTTGTCTTTTTTGTGAATGCCTTCCAGTTTTTCAGTTAACTGATGCCTCTTTTCTGTTTATATACTTTATCAGGGATTACTTATGAAACAAAAGCTAATTTTACATTGGATGGCCCCTTAATCATCTCACAGTTTTCATAAGGAATTATACTTTTTCTTAACCTACTTAGAGTGCCTCTCTTAAGGTCTCTGATGTATTTGCAATACATCATTCTGTATTTTTCGTGTGAAAAGGATGAAGCAGAAAGTCAAGCATTTTACTTGAATATATTCAAACTGAGCTGTCTCATTGTCACAAATTCACCTCTTGGCCTGGCCACAGTTTGGGCACTGGCCAAAAGAGCAACAGACAGGGTGATTCAGTGTGAATGATACTCTAAATGCAATATTTAAATATATTGGTAAGCCAGTTATCATCCCAAACAGGATGATCATTATGAGGATTTGCATATACAAAGTACTGTGTACACTGAGTCATTTTTACATATATTATGGTGGTTTAGTTGCTAAGTCATGTCTTACTCTTGCAACCCAAGGGACTATAGCCCATTAGTCTCTGTCCATGGGATTCTCCAGGCAAGAATACTGGAATGGGTTGCCGTTTCCTTCTTCAGGGAATCTTCCCAACCCAGGAATCTAACCCGGGTCTCCTGCATTGCAGGCAGATTCTTTACTGACTGAGCTAGAATTAAATTACAAATCTGTATTCCCTTCTGCATATCTGTCAGGGTCCTGGCAAGAAAGAGATGGCACATTCATTCTGGGCAATTTGAAGATACTTTATAAAGGTACTATTTATACACCTGTATGGATGTGAGAGTTGGACTGTGAAGAAGGCTGAGCGCTGAAGAACTGATGCTTTTGAACTGTGGTGCTGGAGAAGACTGTTGAGAGTCCCTTGGACTGCAAGGAGATCCAACCATTCCATTTTGAAGGAGATCAGCCCTGGGATTTCTTTGGAAGGAATGATGCTGAAGCTGAAACTCCAGTACTTTGGCCACCTCATGTGAAGAGTTGACTCATTGGAAAAGACTCTGATGCTGGGAGGGATTGGGGGTAGGAGGAGAAGGGGACGACAGAGGATGAGATGGCTGGATGGCATCACGGACTCGATGGACGTGAGTCTGAGTGAACTCTGGGAGTTGGTGATGGACAGGGAGGCCTGGCATGCTGTGATTCATGGGATCACGAACAGTCAGACACGACTGAGTGACTGAACTGAACTGAACTGAAGGTAAGGCTTCCCAGGTGGTGCTAGTGGTAAAGAACCTACCTGCTAATGCAGGAGACATAAGAGACATGGGTTCGATACCTGGGTCGGGAAGATCCCCTGGAGGAGGGCACGCAATCCACTTCGATACTGTTGCTTGGGAAATCCCATGGACAGAAGAACCTTGCAGGCTACAGTCCATTGGGCCACAAAGAGCTGGACATGGCTGAGCATACAGCACAAGGTATGGTAAGGGTCAATACTGGAGTGGATTGCCATTTCCTCCTCCAGGGGGTCTTTCTGTCCTAGGGATCAAACCTCCTCTACTGTGGCTCCTGCACTGGCAGTCTGATTTATTACCTCTGCACCACCTGGGAATCCCTTATACACTTGTAGGCAAGGTTTAAGGAAATAATTGGCACCATACTACATAGAACAAAACCTGGGAATGACAAACGAGGGGGAACATTCCCACCTCAAGGCCTGAAGGTACAAGCAGAGAGTGCAGTTTACAGGATTCTCAAGAATGTAGTTGGATGGAGGACAACTAAAGGGAGCTGTGGCATTAATAGAAGAGTGCACTAGGGATTTAACAGGAAAACAGTAGGGGGAATCCACACCCCTACCCCACTCTCCTCCACTCTTC
Source organism: Nanger dama (assembly GCA_917880005.1). Taxonomy (NCBI): domain Eukaryota; kingdom Metazoa; phylum Chordata; class Mammalia; order Artiodactyla; family Bovidae; genus Nanger; species Nanger dama. Next base: position 10,805,114 of record CAKJTW010000020.1, read on the forward strand.
AGAACTCCAGCTAGTAGCCTACACTGGCTGAACCCAGCTGGAAAGGATCCTTCTGTTGGAGTGGAAGTGAGCTTCCTGGGCACAAGATGGGATGCAGAAGGGTGGAGGGAACTCAGAGAAGTAAATGGAAGGCATCCTGTATAGTCTCCAAGTGCAGTTTACATCCATACCTAGCACTTGGATCACCTCACTTACTATCTGTTTCATCATTTCCTTTGCTCCGGCCTTTGTATTTTTCTTCTAAGACTCAAGCTCCCAGAAGCCTTAGAGCCTTTGCACCTGCTGAACCACGTGCTTAGAATGCCCTCTTGGGAAGTCTGGACTTGGCGGGCTTCCTCCACCCATTTATGCAGTCTCAATTGTCGCTTCTTTCTAGAGTGCATCTCTGATCATGTCATATGTCTTCTTGATTAGTCACTTTTTAAAAGCATCATTCCCTTTATTTTATTCATAATACATGTCATGAAAAATCTCTTGTTTCTGTATTATGTGTGTTAGTCACTCAGTTGTGTCCAACTCTTTGCGACCCCATGAACTGTAGCCTGCCAGGCTTCTCTGTCCATGACATTCTCCAGGCAAGAATACTGGAGTGGACTGTCATTTCCTTCTCCAGAGGATCTTGCTGACCCAGGGATCAAACCTTGGTCTCCTGCATCACAGGCAGATTAGTTACCGTTTGAGCTACAGGGAAGTTCCTCATTATACTTTATGTTTACAGGACAAAGACAAGTTATATCTTTCTGATCATAGTATTTTCCAGGAAATGGACCAATATGTAGAAGCAATATGCTAATTTTTAAACTAAGCATATACAATTAGGTCCTTAAAGCAATGTTCTAAATTTTACAAAGGAAGACAAGGGATAGATGTGTCTAGGTGGGGGTAGTTTAGTCACTAAGTTGTGTCAGACTCTTAGCAACCTGATGGGTGGTAGCCTGCAGGCTCCTCTGTCCATGGGTTTCTCCAGGCAAGAATACTGGAGTGGCCATTTCCTTCTCCAGGGGAATCTCCCAGACCCAGAGGTTGAACTCGCGTCACCTGCATTGCAGGCAGATGACACGCTGAGCCACTAGGGACTCTCACGTATAGGACCACACAGCTAGTAAATGATAGGACTAAAGTAAGAACATAGATAGACTTCATGTCAATGTTAAGATGTATAAACTACTAAGTTACACTGTCTTTTAAGAGACTGAGGGGAAAAGCACTACGTTTGTTCATGACCTGGCAGAGTTAGTGAAACATTGCATGATGACTAACTGCTAAAAGGAAATAAGCTAGCAATGGAGAAGAGTCTGAGTTAATGTTAGCAGTGGAGATCAGTTCAGTTCAGTCACTCAGTCATGTCCAACTGTATGTGACCCCATGGACTACAACATGCCAGGCTTCCCTTTCCATCACCACTCCTGGAGCTTACTCAAACTCATGTGGATTGAGTCGCTGATGCCATCCAACCATCTCATTCTCTGTCATCCCCTTTGCCTCCTGCCTTCAACCTTTCGCAGCATCAGGGCCTTTTCAAATGAGTCAGCTCTTCACATCAGGTGGCCAAAGTATTGGAGTTTCAGCTTCAGGATCAGTCCTTCCAATGAATATTCAAGACTGATTTCCTTGAGGATTGACTAGTGGGATCACCTTGCAGTCCAAGGGACTCTCAAGAGTCTTCTCCAACACAGTTCAAAAGCATCAATTCTTCAACTCTCAGCTTTCTTTATAGTCCAACTCTCACATCCACACACGAGTACTGGAAAAATCATAGCTTTGACTAGGCAGACCTTTGTCAGCAAAGTAATGTTTCTGCTTCTGTGCTTCTCTTCTAGATTGGTCATAACTTTTCTTCCAAGGAGCAAGAATCTTTTAATTTCATAGCTGTATTCACCATCTGCAGTGATTTGAGAGTCCCCCAAAATAAAGTCTCTCGTGTTTCCATTGTTTCCCCATCTATTTGCCATGAAGTGATGGGACGGGATGCCATGAAGTTAGTTTTCTGAATGTTGAGTTTTAAGCCAACTTTTTCATTCTCCTCTTAACTTTCATCAAGAGACTCTCTAGTTCTTGTTCACTTTGTGCCATAGTGAAAGTGAAGTTGCTCAGTAGTGTCCGACTCTTTGTGACCCCATGGATGGTAGCCTACCAGGTTCCTCCATCCATGGGATTTTCCAAGCAAGAATACTGGAGTGGGTTGTCATTTCCTTCTGGAGATTTTCCTGTCCCAGGGGTTGAACCCAGGTCTTCTGCTGTGTTGGGGGACACTTTGCTGTATGAGCCACCAGGGAAGTCTTTCTGCCATAAGGGTGGTGTCATCTGCATATCTGAATTTATTGATATTTCTCCCAGAAACCTTGATTCTAGTTTGTGCTTCATCCAGCCCAGAATTTTGCATGACGTACTCTGCATGTAAGTTAAATGAGAAGCGTGACAGTATACAGCCTTGATGTACTCCTTTCCCTATTTGAAGCCAGTCTGTTCTTCCATGTCTGGTTCTAACTGCTGCTTCCTGACTTGCATACAGATTTCTCAGGAGGCAGGTCAGGTGGTCTGGTATTCCCGTCTACTTTTCACAGTTTGTTGTGGTCCACACAGTCAAAGGCTTTGGCATAGTCAATAAAGCAGAAGTAGACGTTTTTCTGGAACTCTCTTGCTTTTTGATGATCCAATAGATGTTGGCAATTTGATCTCTGGTTCCTCTGCCTTTTCTAAATCCAGCTTGAACATTTGTATGTTCACAGTTCACGTAATGCTAAAGCCTGGCTTGGAGAATTTTGAGCATTACTTTGCTAGCGTATGAGATGAGTGCAATTTTGTGGTAGTTTGAACAATCTTTTGCACTGCCTTTCTTTGGGACTGGAATGAACACTGACCTTTTCCAGGCCTGTGGCCACTGCTGAGTTTTCCAGGTTTGCTGGCATATTGAGTGCAGCACTTTCACAGCGTCATCTTTCAGGATTTGAAATAGCTCCACTGGAATTCCATCACCTCCACTAGCTTTGTTCATAGTGATGCTTCCTAAGTCCCACTTGACTTCTCATTCCAGGATGTCTGGCTCTAAGTGAGTGATCACACCATTGTGGTTATCTGGGTCATGAAGATCTTTTTTTGTACAATTCTTCTGTGTATTCTTGCCACCTCTTCTTAATAGCTTCTGCTTCTGTTAGGTCCATACCATTTCTGTCCTTTATCAAGCCCATCTCTGCATGAAATGTTCCCTTGGTATCTTGAATTTTCTTGAAGAGATCTCTATCTTTCCCATTTTATTGTTTTCCTCTATTTCTTTGCATTGATCACTGAGGAAGGCTCTCTTATCTCCCCTTGCTATTCTTTGGAACTCTGCATTCAGATGGGTACATCTTTCCTTTTCTCATTTACACTTAGCTTCTTTTCTTTTCTCAGCTATTTGTAAGGCCTCCTCAAACAACCATTTTAACTTTTTGCATTTCTTTTTCTTGGGGATGATCTTGAACCCTTCCTCCTGTACAATGTCACAAACTTCCATCTATAGTTCTTCAGGCACTCTCTCTATGAGATCTAATCCCTTTAATCTATTTGTCACTTCCACTGTATAATTGTAAGGGAGTCGATTTAGGTCATACCTGAATGGTTTAGAGGTTTTCCTTGCTTTCTCCAATTTAAGTCTGAATTTTACAATAAGGAGTTCATGATCTGAGCCACAGCCAGCTCCTGGTCTTGTTTTTGCTGACTGAATAGAGAGTGTCTCCATCTTTGGCTGCAAAGAATATAATCAATATCATGTTGGTATTGACTATCTGGTGATGTCCATGTGTAGAGTCTTCTCTTGTGTTTTTGGAAGAGGATGTTTGCTATGACCAGTGTGTTCTCTTGACAAAACTCTGTTAGCCTTTGCCCTGCTTCATTTTGCATTTCAAGGCCAAATTGACCTGTTACTCCAGATATCTCTTGACTTCCTACTTTTGCATTCCAGTCCCCTATAATGAAAAGGACATCTTTTTGGGGTGTTAGTTCTAAAAGGTCTTGCAAGTCTTCATAGAACCATTCAACTTCAGCTTCTTCAGCATCACTGTTGGGGCATAGACTTGGATAACTGTGATATTGAATGGTTTGCCTTGGAAACGAACAGAGATTATTCTGTCATTTTGGAGACTGCATCCAAGAACCTCATTTCAGACTCTCGTTGACTATGATGGCTACTCCATTCTCTTCTAAGGGATTCTTGCCCACGATAGTACATGCAATGGTCATCTGAGTTAAATTCACCCATTCCAGTCCATTTTAGTTCACTGATTCCTTAAATGTCGACGTTCACTCTTGCTTTCTCTTGTTTGACCACTTCCACTTTGCCTTGATTCATGAACCTAACATTCCAGGTTCCTATGCAATATTGTTCTTTACAGCATTGGACTTTACTTCCATCACCAGTCACATCCACAACTTTTTTTTTTTTTTTTTTTTTGCTTTGGCTCCATCTCTCCATTCTTTCTGGAGTTATTTCTCCATTGATCTCCAGTAGAATATTGGGCACCTACCGATCTGGGGTTTATCTTTCAGTGTCCTATCTTTTTATCTTTTCATACTGTTCATGGGGTTCTCAAGGCAAGAATACTGAAATGGTTTGCCATTCCCTTCTCCAGTGGACCTTGTTTTGTCAGAACTCTTCACTATGACTCGTCTGTCTTGGGTGGTGTTCCACGGCATGGCTCATAGTTTCATTGAGTTAGACCAGGCTATGGCCCGTGGGGCCAGTTTGATTGTGATTGTGGTTTCCATTCTGTTTGCCCTCTGATGGATAGGAGGCTTATGGAAGCTTCCTGCTGGGAGAGACTGACTGAAGGGGAAACTGGGTCTTGTTCTCATGTGCAGGGCCATGCTCAGTAAATCTTTAATCTAATTTTCTGTTGATGGGTGGGGCAGAGTTTCCTCCCTATTGTCTGATCTGAGGCCAAACAATGGTGGAGGTAATGAAGAAAATGGAGACCTCCTCCAAATGGTCCCATGCACGCACTGCTGAACTCAGTGCCCTGGACTGTGCAGCAGGCCACCGCTGATACACATCTCTGCTGTAGACTCCTGGACACTCCCAGGCAAGTCTGGATCAGTCTCTTGTGGGGGGTCACTGATCTTTTCTCCTGGGTCCTGGTGCACACAAGGTTTTGTTCATGCCTCCAAGAATCTCTTTCCCAGTCCTGTGTAAGTCCTGGTGGCTCTCTGGTGGGGTTAATGTTGACCTCCTCCAAGAGGGCTTATGCCATATCCAGCTCTGCTGCACCCAGAGTCCATGCCCCTGCAGCAGGCCACTCCCGACATGTACCTCTGAAGGAGACACTCAAACACATGTCTGGCTAGTCTATGTGGGGACTCCTGATGTGCACAAGGTTTTGTTTGAGTCCTCTGAGCATCTCTGGTGGGTATGGAGTTTGATTATAAATACAATTTCACTCCTCCCAGCATCTTGGTGGGGCTTCTCCTTTGCCCTTGAATGTGGGTTTTTTTTTTTTTTTTTGGTGGGATCCAACATTCTCCTGGAAGTGGTTTTTAGCAGCAAGTTGTAATTTTGGAGTTCTCACAGAAGATGAATGCACGTCCTTCTACTCTGCCATGTTGAGGGTAAATAGCAGCAGAGTAGAGAAGGGAATTTAGAATTCATAACTCCAGGTTAAGTAAATCTTCATAATGGTGGTTTCAGAATATGCCTTTGGGCTGGAAACATCTTTCAATCTACCATATTTCATACAGAAAGCAATTTCTTCTCCATATTGCTTTTCATGATGACTGAGAAAAGAACAGAAAGAGCTTGTTTGCCAAAATTTTTACCCTTTTGATTTAAAAAAAAGTGTGTGTATGTGTGTGTGTGTATATATATGTATATATATACATATATATATATATAATGGAAATCAATTCTTACTGAAAAGAAAAGGTATAATTTATATGCTCTCCTCATTTTATATTTCAATTAAGCTAATTTATACTCTTTCTCCTTTGCCTTTTGAATCAAATTCAGTTGGAATGTGGAGAGTAATGTCACCTTTGGTCAAAAATAGACATCCTTGTATTGACATAGTCATTTCCACTATCCTTCCCTGACTTGTTACACAAAATGAAAACAAAAGCTGATAAAGATGTTACCGGAAGAGGTGGAAGTGGGAAGAAGGAGGAATGGGGAGAAGAGAATGGAAGGGAAAAATACATTTTAAGCATTCACAATGGTATTGTTTCCACTACTTCTTTGCATGTCTGATTCCACTGAGAACAACCCTCCTGCTGGATGCCCTTTCTTCTGATATAGTACACGTTTCTCACTTACATCCATTGCTCCTTGTTGTGTGAATAGCTCTGTGCAGAGGGAGAGTTAAACATTACCTTAACTGTTCAAATTTCTTGCCTTGACATTGACTCTCACAATTTATTCAATTTGTTTTTGGTTGGCAGTGGGCCCTATATTATTCCATTTTATTCATTTTTCTTCCACACCTATTCCACTTTTTGGGTTATGTTTTTGTGCAAACTGCTTTCAGGTTAGGCTCCTGGTCAACAGATGTTTGATCATTTAGTGACCAACATAAAGGTGTCCCATCCATTGATTATGTTGGAGGGCCCTCAACTTGTGCTTAGAGAATACCATTCTTCACCTAGTAGCTGACAGTTTTTGTAGTGAACATGATTTTTGTCCAAGTTTTCAGGAACTCTCTGTTTCTTAGTGTTGTTAAACATAGAATATTTGACATACCATATTTATTGTTTTCAAACATCACAGTGATGTTGAAGGAATATTGGACCAAAATATAGGACAGCTTTAAATAAGCACTTTGGGTTTTTAGATGCAAATGAATAAAACCTAGTTTCTAAAAGAAATGTGTTGGGAGGATGTTCTTTGTTCCACTAGAGCATCACTAATTAGCATACCTATAATTTTAAAGGTCACATGACCTCCTCTTTTTTTTTTTCTACTCATGCAGTAATTATAACTGTTTGTGCTCCTGTATAATTGAAGTAAAATCTGGTGTGAAGCCAATTGCTGCTAACCTTACCTTGAAGGAAAAGGTAATGTTAGCTACTTTGAATTGAAATGACAAGTGGTTAATTTCTTTGTTTGGTTGTTAATATATTTTAAAATTCCAAGTTGGGTGAAGAATTAAATAAGAAGTTTAAGGACAGCTGCGTTGCTCAAACATCATCTCAAGGAAAGACAATCAAATGAGACTTGGGAAAATGAGCTATTATGAAAAGCTGTACAAATTTAAGCCATTGTTATTACTAAGCTGACTATCACCCATTCCTGGATCATGTGACAAGAATCATTCTAGAGGATTTTTAAGGATAGCGTTTTTGATGTAAGATGGCTTGCTTTTGGTCTAACTGGTTAGATGCACTTGTATTATGAGGCTATATTTATCACTTATCCTTTGTTGTTGCTGTTTTCTGAAATAGTTCATGTGACTGCTGCTGCTGCTGCTGCTGCTAAGTCGCTTCAGTCGTGTCCAACTCTGTGCGACCCATAGACAGCAGCCCACTAGGCTCCTCTGTCCCTGGGATTCTCCAGGCAAGAATACTGGAGTGGGTTACCATTTCTTTCTCCAATGCATAAAATTGAAAAGTGAAAGTGAAGTCGCTCAGTCGTGCCCGACTCTTAGCGACCCCATGCACTGCAGCCTACCAGCCTCCTCTGTCCATGGGATTTTCCAGGCAAGAGTACTGGAGTGGAGTGCCATTGCCTTCTCCAGTCAATGCGACTAATAAGATAGAATATTCTCTGCTTCCTTCATTATTCACTGGGGCCCAGATTTCACTTGAAAACAAAGTTATGGATGTCCTAGCAAGTACTGTTCTCAAATCTGAATAAAGTCCTCTTGTTCAAAGGGGAAATGCATGACTGGAATCAAGTAGTGCCCCAGCCTCCTGGTAGATTTCAGAATTTAGCTACACAAAGTCTTTGAAGCTGTGAAGTTAGAGACTGCTGGCTTGCTTGGGAAATTGAGGCCTTCTGATTGCAGTGACAAGCCTTCTGAGCTACAAGTCCAGAGCCTGGCATAGGACATACTGTCAGTATAGCTTTCACTGAATTTACTTTGTGAATATATGCTAATTCTTTTAAGCAAATCCCATGGATGGAGGAGCCTGGTAGGCTACAGTCTATGGGGTCGCAAAGAGTTGGACACGACTGAGAGACTTCACTTTCAAGATATTGTGAAAGCAGCAGGAACAGGCAAGTTCAACAGAAGTAATGTCAGCCCACTTCTGAATGCTTCCAAGGTGGCAAGAGTCATAAAGAACCTGCTTGCCAACACAGGAGACATGGGTTCGATCCCTGGCTTGGGAAGATCCTCTGAAGGAGGGCATGACAACCCATGTCAGTATTCTTGCCCGGAGAATCCCATGGACAGAGGAGCCTGGTGGGCTACAATCCATGGGGCTGTAAAGAGTCAGGCACAACTGAAGTGATGAAGCACACAGCACAGCACTTCTAAACACAGAAGAGAGGACTTGGGTGTTGAGGGGATAGGTTATATTTTCTTCTCCCTATTCTACTCTACTTCTCTTTTCCATCGTTTATCCTCTAAAAGCCCTTCCAAAATTGAATGAGACTTCACAAGGTGAATGACTAGCAAATATGACAGGGAGGTCTCTAAGGAGATGGTCTTTGTGTCTGTTTATTTCACTCAGAAGTGTTTATTTCACACTAAGTGGAAGTTCTTAGTGAACTAAGTAGAAATGATATCAATAGGAAGCTCATAACCTTGTCAGGCAGGGAAATACCTGCCTCCACAGTCTCAGGGAACTTGGGTTTTAGACCCTTGACTCTACCTTTCCCCTGTCACATGCAACAGGCTTCTTTTTAATTCCTCAAGCAACAGAAGAGTATTAGCGGCACATTTTGTATTGTGAACTCTTTCTCCCCCAACTATTCTTTTCTCATTTGTTTTTACTTTCCACTCTTTTCAACATTTTTTTGTTGTTACTTATCTATCATTGTTCTTTTCTCTACTCAGAGTAGTCTTTTGAATATAAGACCTTATTAATCCATGACCACTTTATTTCTCTGGCTATAATTTATGCAAAGCACAATTCTTTATTCTAAACTCTTCTATCTACCCTGATGGATGGAATTGAATAAGAGGGAAGGCCCTTGAAGTAAATGTCTAGTTGGCTATGTTTTGACCTCAGAGTGGGAACCTTAGAAATGTAACTGACCACTTTTATCCTTTTATTTTTAAGTTAAAAAAATTTTGGCCACCCTGCATGTGGGCTCTTAGTTTCACATTTAGGAACTGAACCTGTGTTGTCTTGCATTGGAAGCATGCAGTCTTAGCCACTGGAGTGCCAGGTAAGTCTCTGTGACTGATAATTTTAAATGGAAATAATCTTGGGTCATGTAATCCATGGCATACTTATTTTTGTTTTCTGCTTCTATCTCCATTATTCTCATATCTGTTTTTCTTAGTCAACATCTTGACACACTAATTTTCTCCTGTTTTCTAACAGTCATATTGCTGTTCATACTTTGGAATTTGACTTTTGTAATAATGATTATGATAATTAATAATGATAATAATAATGGCTAACACTTATTACGGAGAAGGCAATGGCACCCCACTCCAGTACTCTTGCCTGGAAAATCCCATGGAAGGAGGAGTCTGGTGGGCTGCAGTCCATGGGGTGGCTAGGAGTCAGACATGACTGAGAGACTTCACTTTCACTCTTCACTTTTATGCACTGGAGAAGGAAATTGCAACCCACTCCAGTGTTCTTCCCTGGAAAATCCCAGGGATGGGGGAGCCTGGTGGGCTGCCATCTATGGGGTCACACAGAGTCGGACACGACTGAAGTGACTTAGAAGCAGCATCAGCAGCATCAGCAGCATCAGCAGCGACACTTATTAAACATATGCTGTATGCCAAACATGTTTTTAGCATTTTATTTATATTTTCACCAGAGTGCAAGAAAAGTGAACTCACTTGCCAAAAATCTCATAATAAATGGTAGATTTCCAAGGTTTGTCTGAATTCAGAGCCTGCTGCTGCTGCTGCTGCTGCTGCTGCTGCTAAGTCGCTTTAGTTGTGTCCGACTCTGTGCTACCCCAGAGATGGCAGCCCACCAGGCTCCCCCATCCCTGGGATTCTCCAGGCAAGAACACTGGAGTGGGCTGCCATTTCCTTCTCCAAGGCATGAAAGTGAAAAGTGAAAGAAGTCGCTCAGTCGTGTCCGACTCTTAGCGACCCCATGGACTACAGCCCACCAGGCTCCTCCGCCCATGGGGTTCTCTAGGCAAGGGTACTGGAGTGGGGTGCCATTGCCTATATACATTAAAAAAATTATTTATCTATTTATTTATTTTCAATTATACAATTCAGTGTTATCATCAGCTATAGTTTCTAAGCTATCCATTAGATCTTCAGATCTTTTTCATTCTATAAATGAAAGATTGTACATGTTTATCTATTTCAGTCAATTTCCTCCACCCCGCCAGACCCTGGTGACCACTTTTCTACCTTCAGATATTCTTTATGATGATATTGTATTGTCGATTCCACTAATGAAATATCTATAGCTATATATTGGCTTCCATCTCAAGGTTAGGGGGAAGTAATTCAAAAGTACTAACATTTCTTTTTTTGTTTTGTTTTATTATATTTTTGTGTGCTTAGTGAAAAAATCTGTCTGGCAGAGATGAGCTCAAGAAATGAGAGGTGAGAATCCTCACTAAGATGGGACTGGGAAGAGACTGGGCAGAGACCAGAAGACAAGGAAAACCTGGGCAATCATGCTCATGGGAGTGACTCAGATTCACCACTGGAACTGATAGTCTGGCTGTGGCTTTTCAGAAAAACACACAGATAAGTGCACAGGTCAAAATTCCCAGAAGTCACTTTCCAACAGTTATCATATGGTTACATAATGAAAAGGATAAGCTATTCAGTGATCAGGATATCACTGTGGAAAATTCTTCAAGAGGTGGGAATACCAGACCATGTTACCTGCATCCTGAGAATTCTGTATGCAGGTCAGGAAGCAACAGTTAGAACCGGACATGGAATAACAGACTGGTTCCAAACAGGGAAAGCATATGTCAAAGCTGTATGCTGTCACCCTGTTTATTTAACTTATCTGCAGAGTACATCATGTGAAATGCTGGGCTGGATGAAGCACAAGCTGGAATCAAGATTGCTGGGAGAAATATCAACAACTTCAAGTACACAGATGACGTCACACTTATGGCAGAAAGCAAACAAGGACCAAAGAGCCTCTTGATGAAAGTAATAGAGGAGAGTGAAAAAGTTGGCTTAAAATTCAGCATTCAGAAAATGAAGATCATGGCATCCAGTCCCATCACTTCATGGCAAACTGATGGGGAAACAACAGAAACAGTAACAGACTTTATTTTGGGGGCTCCAAAGTCACTGCAGCTATGAAATTAAAAGATGCTTGCTCCTTGGAAGAAAAGCTATGACCAACTTAGACAGCATATTAAAAAGCAGAGACTTGACTTTGCTGAAAAAGTCTGTCTAGTCAAAGCTATGGTTTTTTCCAGTAGTCATGTGTGGATGTGAAAGTTGGACTATAATTGATGCTTTTGAACTGTGGTGTTGGAAAAAACTCTTGAGAGTCCCTTGGACTGCAAGAAGATCCAACCAGTCAATCCCAGAGGAAATCAGTCCTGAATATTCATTGAAAGGACTGATGCTGAAGCTGAAACTTCAATACTTTGGCCACCTGCTGCAAAGAACCGACTCTTTGGGAAAGACCTTGATGTTGGGAAACACTGAAGATGGGAGAAGGGAATGACAGAGGATGAGATGGTTGGATGTCATCACTGACTCGATGGACATGAGTTTGAGCAAGCTCTGGGAGTTGGTGATGGACAGGGAAGCTTGGTGTGCTGTAGTCCATGGGGTCACATAGAGTTGGACAGGACTGAGCGACTGAGTTGGACTGAGCTTATCAGGATATTATGAGATCATGTTTTAGCAAAGTTAGATAGTTCATTGACTTTGGTACATGGTTTAACCATATTTCTACAAGTTTTGTTTCAACCCTACATTAATTATAACATTATGTTTTTAGGGGAGTGGGGAGATAGGTCAATTGTGATTATTTTCAGTTCTTTCATTTCTGTGTTGACAGTCCTCAGTGTTGTTATATTCTTGAAACAACTTTAATGAAGCTATGTGTTTTGTTTCCTGTTTAACATGATAAACACCATTGGGATGCCCTACTTTCAGAAATGTTTGATAAAGTATCCTTCTTACTGAGCTGAGAGAAAAGATGATTTTTTTTTCCATTTTATGAGCTCTAGTATGCGAAGTCCCAAAATATATTACACTATTCTTTATGTGACTTTCTCACAGCATCCTGTTTTCTCACATCTAGTTCTTTTGAATAATTCTCACAGTTCTTGGTGAGCCGATAATCAGTTTAGCCTGTGAGATCTAGGATGGATCAAAGTCCATTACTGGTGCAGGGAGATGAGCTTTTTCAAAATAGTAGAGCATGGCTATTTGATACCTTTTTCATTTGATCAGAACTGAGATTTAATAATCAGCAAACTGTAGCTCTTTGCTTTCTTAAATTAATATATTGTATTAATATGAATTAACATAAGTTAATGTGTAGTATACACTGAAATTAAATATGCATGTTTTTCAGTTTACAAGAGCAGGAGTTTCTTTTAGGCTTTTTATTAATGTATATGAATCACTGTGAGAAATAGGTCAGTCTTAACTTAGCAAACACCTGTCTCAGTACTGGCAATCCCTTGCAGGATTTTATACATAACAAATGATAAGAAAATGACAGCCAAAGCATGCTCTCTTCACTCATGTGGTTTCTGTAATTACCTATAGCATCTTGAGGATACGCGCGTGTCTATCTACATTTCATTATTAGCTTTTATTATGTTGATCGTGGTCTAGTTGCTATGGGTTTAGAAGGTAGTACAAATCATATAGTAAATCATTTTGAAATTATATATAGTTAAAACAAACACCCAAGGGAGATTTTATACAGACTTCAAATTCTGCCAGTATAAGTGAAGCTGAGCCATTATTTTTAGCACCACCATGTCCCTGATGGCTAATACCTGACATGTCGAATGGTGGATTATAACGAGTATTTCTGAAATAATTTTAAGGAAAATTTCTTAGACTTTTACATAGCAGAGGGAACTCTCATATGTTTTACTTTCCTAAAAATACTTGGTTCCTACACCTTGATTGCTTTCATTTTTGGCTTTGAAAGTTCCAAAATTGTTATTATATGGAGGGATGGTGTGAAAGTTCCAAAATTGTTATTATATGGAGGGATGATGTTGGAGCGGAGGTGGGAGGGGGGTTCGGGATTGGAAACATGCGTACACCCGAGGCGGATTCACGTTGATGTGTGGCAAAACCAATACAATACTGTAAAGTTAAAAAAAACCTAAATAAATAAAAAATCTATACCTATATTTATAAAAGTATTCATTATTATTTAAAGATATTCCACTCAGTGGCTCAATTGTGTTCGACTATTTGCGACCCCATAGACTGCAACACACCAGGCTTCCCTGTCCATCACCAACAACTTGAACTTTCTCACATTTAGGTCCATCGAGTTGGTGATGCCAGCCAACCATCTCATAACTGTTGTCCCTTCTCCTCCCACCTTCAATCTTTCCAGCTTCAAGGTCTTTTCAAATGAGTCAGTTCTTTGTAGCAGGTGGCCAAAGTGTTGGAATTTCAGCTTCAGTATCAGTTCTTGCAACGAATACCCAGGACTCATTTCCTTTAGGATTGACTGGTTTGATCTTGCAGTCCAAGGGACACTCAAGAGTTTTCTCCAACACCCCCCGTTCAAAAGCATCAATAATTCTGCACTAGGCTTTCTTTATAGTCCAATTCTCAAATCCATACACGACTACTGGAAAAACTATAGCTTTGAATATAGACCTTTGTTGGCAAAGTAGTGTCTCTGCTTTTTAATATGCTGTCTAGGTTGGTCATAGCTTTACATTCAAGGAGCAAGCATCTTTTAATTTCGTGGCTGCAGTTACCATCTGCAGTGATTTTGGAGCCCCCAAAATAAAGTCTGACATTGTTTCCATTGTTTCCCTATCAGTTTGCCGTGAAGTGCTGGGACTGGATGCTATGATCTTAGTTTTCTGAAAGTTAAGTTTTAAGCCAACATAGTCACTCTCCTCTTTCACTTCAAGAGGCTTTTTAGTTCTTGTTCACTTTCTGCCATAAGGATGGTGTCATCTGCGTGTCTGAGGTTATTGATATTTCTCCAGGCAATCTTTTTTTTTTAATTTCTATTTTTTAAAATACTTTATTCTACATTACAATACTGTATATGTTTTGCCATACATTGACACGAATCAGCCACAGGTGTACACGATCTCCCAATGTCAAAGCCCCCTCCCACCTCCCACCCAACATCATCTCCCTGGATCATCCCGTGCACCAGCCCCAAGCATCCTGCATCCTGCATTGAACATAGACTGGCACTTCGTTTCTTATATGATAGTATACCTATTTCAATGCCATTCTCTCAAATCATCCCACTCTCTCCCTCTCCCTCAGAGTCCAAAAGTCCATTCTATACCTCTGTGTCTCTTTTGTTGTCTCACATACAGTGTTATCATTGCTATCTTTCTAAATTCCATATATATGTGTCAGTATACTGTATTGGTGTTTTTCTTTCTGGCTTATTTCACTCTGTATAATCAGCTCCAGTTTCATCCCTCTCATTAGAACTGAGTAATACTCCATTGTGTAAATGTACCATAGTTTTCTTATCCATTCATCTGCTGATGGACATCTAGGTTGCTTCCATGTCCTGGCAATTATAAACAATGCTGCAATGAACACTGGGGTACATGTGTCTCTTTCAATTCTGGTTTCCTTGGTGTGTATGCCCAGCAGTGGGATTGCTGGGTCATAAGGCAGTTCTATTTCCAATTTTTAAAGGAATCTCCACAGTGTTTTCCATAGTGGCTGTACTAGTTTGCATTCCCACCAGCAGTGTAAGAGGGTTCCCTTTTCTCCACATCCTCTCCAGCATTTATTGCTTGTAGACTTTTGGATCGCAGCCATTCTGACTGGTGTGAAATGGTACCTCATTGTGGTCTTGATTTGCATTTCTCTGATAATGAGTGATGTTGAACATCTTTTCACGTGTTTGTTAGCCATCCGTATGTCTTCTTTGGAGAAATGCCTATTTAGTTCCTTGGCCCATTTTTTGATTGGATCGCTTATTTTTCTGGAGTTGAGCTGCATAAGTTACTTGTATATCTTTGAGATTAGCTGTTTGTCAGTTGCTTCATTTGCTATTGTTTTCTCCCATTCAGAAGGCCATCTTTTCACCTTGCTTATAGTTTCCTTTGTTGTGCAGAAGCTTTTAATTTTAATTAGATCCCATTTGTTTATTTTTGCTTTTATTTCCATTATACTGGGCGGTGGATCATAGAGGATCCTGCTGTGATTTATGCAGGAGAGTGTTTTGCCTATGTTCTCCTCTAGGAGTTTTATAGTTTCTGGTCTTACATTTAGCTCTTTAATCCATTTTGAATTTATTTTTGTGTGTGGTGTTAGAAAGAGATCTAGTTTCATTTTATTTTACAAGTGGTTGACCAGTTTTCCCAGCACCACCTGTTAAAGAGACTGTCTTTATTCCATTGTATATTCTTGCCTCCTTTGTCAAAGATAAGGTGTCCACAGCTGTGTGGATTTATCTCAGGGCTTTCTATTTTGTTCCATTGATCTATATTTCTGTCTTTGTGCCAGTACCATACTGTCTTAATGACTGTGGCTTTGTAGTAGAGCCTGAAGTCAGGCAAGTTGATTCCTCCAGTTCCATTCTTCTTTCTCAAGATTGCTTTGGCTATTCGAGGTTTTTTGTATTTCCATACAGATCTTGAGATTATTTGATCTAGTTCTGTGAAAAATAATGCTGGTAGCTTGATAAGAATTGCATTGAATCTGTAGATTGCTTTGGGTAGTATACTCATTTTTACTATATTGATTCTTCCAATCCATGAACATGGTATATTTCTCCATCTATTAGTGTCCTCTTTGATTTCTTTCATCAGTGTTTTATAGTTTTTGATATATAGGTCTTTAGTTTCTTTAGGTAGGAATATTCCTAAGTATTTTATTCTTTTCATTGCAATGGTGAATGGAATTGTTTCCTTAACTTCTTTTTCTACTTTCTCATTATTAGTGTATAGGAATGCAAGGGATTTCTGAGTGTTGATTTTATATCCTGCAACTTTACTATATTCACTGATTAGCTCTAGTAGTTTTCTAGTGGAGTCTTTAGGATTTTCTATGTAGAGGATCATGTCATCTGCAAACAGTGAGAGTTTTACTTCTTCTTTTCCAATTTGGATTCCTTTTATTTCTTTTTCTGCTCTGATTGCTGTGGCCAAAACTTCCAGAACTATATTGAATAGTAGTGGTGAAAGTGGACACCTTTGTCTTGTTCCTGACCTTAGGGGAAATGCTTTCAATTTTTCACCATTGAGGATAATGTTAGCTGTGGGTTTGTCATATATAGCTTTTATTATGTTGAGGTATGTTCCTTCTATTCCTGCTTTCTGGAGAGTTTTTTTTTTTTATCATAAATGGATGTTGAATTTTGTCAAAGGCCTTCTCTGCATCTATTGAGATAATCATATGATTTTTATTTTTCAATTTGTTAATGTGGTGAATTACATTGATTGATTTGCGGATACTGAAGAATACTTGCATCCCTGGGATAAAGCCCACTTGGTCATGGTGTATGATCTTTTTAATGTGTTGCTGGATTCTGATTGCTAGGATTTTGTTAAAGATTTTTGCATCTATATTCATCAGTGATATTGGCCTGTAGTTTTCTTTTTTTGGGCATCTTTGTCAGGTTTTGGTATTAGGTATTTGGCCTCATAAAATGAGTTTGGAAGTTTACCTTCCTCTGCAATTTTCTGGAATAGTTTCAGTAAGATAGGTGTTAGCTCTTCTCGAAATTTTTGGTAGAATTCAGCTGTGAAGCCGTCTGGACCTGGGCTTTTGTTTGCTGGAAGATTTCTGATTACAGTTTCAAGTTCCATGCTTGTGATGGGTTTGTTAAGATTTTCTATTTCTTCCTGGTTCAGTTTTGGAAAGTTGTACTTTTCTAAGAAATTGTCCATTTCTTCCAAGTTGTCCATTTTATGGGCATATAATTGCTGATAGTAGTCTCTTATGATTCTTTGTATTTTTGTGTTGTCTGTTGTGATCTCTCCATTTTCATTTCTAATTTTATTGATTTGATTTTTTTCTCTTTGTTTCTTGATGAGTCTGGCTAATGGTTTGTCAATTTTATTTATCCTTTCAAAGAACCAGCTTTTTGCTTTGTTGATCTTTGCTATGGTCTTTTTTGTTTCTTTTGCATTTATTTCTGCCCTAATTTTTAGGATTTCTTTCCTTCTACTAACTCTGGGGTTCTCTATTTCTTCCTTTTCTAGTTGCTTTTGGTGTGGAGTTAGGTTATTTATTTGACTTTTTTTCTTGTTTCTTGAGGTATGCCTGTATTGCTATGAACTTTCCTCTTAGCACTGCTTTTATAAGTGTCCCACAGGTTTGGTGTAGTTATGTTTTCATTTTCATTCGTTTCTGTGAATGTTTTGATTTCTTTTTGATTTCTTCTGTGATTTGTTGATTATACAGAGGGTGTTGTTCAGCCTCCAAATGTTGGAATTTTTAATAGTTTTTCTCCTGTAATTGAGATCTAATCTTAGTGCATTATGGTCAGAGAAGATGCTTGGAATAATTTTGATTTTTTGAATTTATCAAGGTTAGATTTATGACCCAGGATTTGATCTATCCTGGAAAAGGTTCCGTGTGCACTTGAGAAAAATGTGAAATTCATTGTTTTGGGGTGAAATGTCCTATAGATATCAATTAGGTCTAACTGGTCTGTTGTATCGTTTAAAGTTTGCGTTTCTTTGTTAATTTTCTGTTTAGTTGATCTGTCCATAGGTGTGAGTGGGGTATTAAAGTCTCCCACTATCATTGTGTTATTATTAATTTCCCCTTTCATACTTGTTAGTATTTGTCTTACATATTGCGGTGCATATATATTTATAATTGTTATATCTTCTTCTTGGATTGATCTTTTAATCATTATGTAGTGGCCTTCTTTGTCCCTTTTCACAGCCTTTGTTTTAAAGTCTATTTTATCAGATGTGAGTATTGCTACTTCTGCTTTCTTTTAGTCTTTATTTGCATGGAATATCTTTTTCCAGCCCTTCACTTTCAGTCTGTATGTGTCCGTTGTTTTGAGGTGGGTCTCTTGTAAGCAGCATATATAGGGATCTTGTTTTTGTATCCATTCAGCCAGTCTTTGCCTTTTGGTTTGGAGCATTCAACCCATTTACATTTAAGGTAATTATTGATAAGTATGCTCCTGTTGCCATTTACTTTATTGTTTTGGGTTCGGGTTTATATGCCCTTTTTGTGTTTCCTGTCTAAAGTCTATCCTTTAGCATTTGTTGGAGAGCTGGTTTGGTGGTGCTGAATTCTCTCAGCTTTTGCTTGTCTGTAAAGCTTTTGATTTCTCCTTCATATTTGAATGAGATCCTTGCTGGGTACAGTAGTCTTGGCTGAAGGTTATTATCTTTCATCACTTTAAGTATGTCTTGCCATTCCCTCCTGGCCTGAAGAGTTTCTATTGAAAGATCTGCAGTTATTCTTATGGGGATCCCCTTGTGTGTTATTTGTTGTTCTTCCCTTGCTGCTTTTAATATTTGTTCTTTGTGTTTGGTCTTTGTTAGTTTGATTAATGTATGTCTTGGGGTGTTTCACCTTGGGTTTATCCTGTTTGGCACTCTCTGGGTTTCTTGGACTTGGGTAACTATTTCCTTCCCCATTTTAGGGAAATTTTCAACTATTATCTCCTCAAGTATTTTCTCATGGTCTTTCTTTTTGTCTTCTTCTTCTGGGACTCCTATAATTCGAATGTTGGAACGTTTCATATTGTCTTGGAGGTCTCTGAGGTTGTCCTCATTTCTTTTAATTCGTCTTTCTTTTTCCCTCGCTGATTCATTTATTTCTACCATTCACTATCTTCTGCTTCCGATATTCTACTATTTGTAGCCTCCAGAGTGTTTCTGATCTCATTTATTGCATTATTCATTAAATGTTGACTCTTTTTATTTCTTCTAGGTCCTTGTTAAACCTTTCTTGCATCTTCTCAATCCTTGACTCCAGGCTATTTATCTGTGATTCCATTTTGATTTCAAGATTTTGGATCATTTTCACTATCAATATTCGTAATTCTTTCTCAGGTAGACTCCCTATCTCTTCCTCTTTTGTTTGGTTTGGTGGGCATGTCTCCTGTTCCTTTACCTGCTGGGTATTCCTCTGTCTCTTCATCTTGGTTATATTGCTGCGTTTGGGGTGACTTTTCTATATTCTGGGAATTTGTGGAATTCTCTTTATTACTAAGCTTCCTCACTGTGTGTGGGGTCGTATCAGTGGCTTGTCAAGGTTTCTTGATTAGGGAGGCTTGTGTTGGCGTTCTGGTGGGTGGAGCTGGATTTCTTCTCTCTGGAGTGCTGTGAAGTGTCTAGTAATGGGTTATGAGACATCAATGGTTTTGGAGTATTTTGAGCTGCCAGTATATTGAAGCTCAGGGGCTTGTTCTTGTGTTGCTCGAAAATTTGTGTGGTGTGTCTTGTTCTGGAACTTGTTGGCCCTCGGGTGGTGCTCAGTTTCAGTGTAGGTATGAAGGCATTTGATGAGCTCCTATTGGATAATGTTCCCTGTATTCAGGAATTCTCTGATGAGTTCAAGATTCGGACTTAAGCCTCCTGTTTCTTGTTTTCAGATTTTTTTTTACAATAGCCTCTTGATTTCTCCATCTATACAGCACTAATGTTAAAACATCTAGGTTAAAGATGATAGGTTTCTCCACCTTGAGGGGCGCCCCTAGGGGATCACTGAGTTACTTGGAGGAGAGAAGAGGGGGGGGGTAGTTAGAGGTGAGTGGTATGGGGTGAGGTGTGATCAAAGAGGAGAGAGCAAGCTAGCCCGTAACCACTTTCTTGTGTGTGCTCCGAAGTCTGGACCTCTCAGAGGTGGTCACAGCGTTATACCTGGAAGAGGAGAGGGAGGAAGTAGACAGAGGTGGCCAGGAGGATAAAAGAGGGAGATGAAAAGGAGGGATACAGGTCCGGCCAGTAACCAGTTCCCTGAGAGTTCTCCACCTTCTGGAACACACAGAGATTCATAGAGTTGGGTAGAGATGAGGGAGGGGAGGGAAGAGACAGAGGCCACCTGGTGGAGAAAAAAGAGAGTCCAAAGGAGGAGAGAGTGGTCAAGCCAGTAATCTCGCACTCATGTAAAATTGGGTACTGAAGATTAGGTTTTTAAATGTACAAAATTGGCAACAAATACCAAAATGCAAAGATTAAAAATCTGGAGATTGGATTTAAAAAAATAAATTATTAAAGAAAAGAAGAAGGAGAAAAAAAAAAAAATAAAAGACTCCAGAATTATTAAAGGACAACAACTTCCACCACCAAAAAGACTATATACGGCATTTGCTTTAAAAATAGGGTTTTTTTTTTGAAAAGTAATAATAGGTTATAAAAATAATAAATAGAGATATAGAGGACTTAACAATTTAAGAAAGTTTAGGAAAAAAGACGAAAAAGAAAAGAAGAAAAAAGAATTTTTCAAAAAAATTCTTAAAAAAAAATTACGCTTCCACATCAACCACCCCCCCACCACAAAAAAAAAATTTGATCATAAAAGTAGTAAAGGTATATTTGGTGCTTTCTCTGGCGTTGTGGGCTGTGTGGGGTCGCTACCAAGGCAGTTCCCTCTGTTTGACTTTCTCTGTTTGCTGGTCTCTTTGGCGTCTGATTTCCGTCTTGACACAGGGAGGGTGGTGTTGGACTCTGCGCTGGGCTTGCCCCTTCTCGCGAATAACCATCTGAGGCCTGCCCTAGGCTTCATGCACCTCCCTGGTCTAAGCCACTCTGGCTCGGCGCTCAGGAAGCCCTCCGAGGCGCAGATTTGGTTGAGCCTGTGCTTTGTTCCCTTCCCAAGTCCGAGTAGCTTGGGAGTTTGGGGAGCGCAATTGCTGTGATTTCTGGCCTTTCCGTGCTGCCCAATTTTCTGGGAGTGCTGCTGGGGCTCTTTCTCAGGCAGATGATGACTGTCCAGAGTCCCCCAGAAGTCTTAATTAGCAAAGAAACCTGCTTACAATTTGGTAAGTAACGTCTCTCTTGAGCTGCAATTGCCCCCTTCCAGCACTTAAGGCTCTGGCTGCCTGTCGCCGGAGGGGAATGGTCTGCAGCCTGCCTTTTCTGATACGTCCTTTGTTCTGTGCGTGGGCCTGTCGGTGTCTTATGTTCGAGCGTTTCGCGTGTTAGCTATCTCACAGTCTGGTTTGCTAGCCCAAGATAGTTCGTCTGGCCACGTGCGGACCCGATTCTGGCCACGTTACGACCCGATTCTCGAGAAAAGCCCTGTAGCCTATGTCTCCCACGGCCCAATTCTTAGAAAGCACTGTCGCTAGCACCTCGCGCTCCTCTCTGCCCAACCCCCATTTGCTGCTGTCGGATGCAGGCGTTTGCGCTGCTTATCCACTGGGGGTTTTACTGTTGAACTCGTAATCTGTTGGTTTTAATTATTTATTTATTTTTCCTTCCTGTTATGTTGCCCTCTGTGCTTCCAGGGCTCACCACAGACTCTGCTGCGAGAATGTTTCCTGATGTTTGGAATCCTCTCTTTTAAGAGTCTTCCCGGGACGGGGTTCCCTTCCCGGGACGGGGCTCCCTCCCTACCTCCTTTGTCCCTTTTTTCATCTTTTATCTTTATTCCTACCTGTTTTTGAAGCCAATGATCTGCTTTGCTGGATGCCTGATGTCCTCTGCCAGCAAACGGAAGTTGTTTTGTGGAATTTACTCAGCGTTGAAATGTTCTTTTGATGAAGTAGGGAGGAGAAAGTGTTCTCCCCCATCTTATTCCTCCTCCATCTTTTTCGTATCCCTCTCCAGGCAATCTTGACTCAAGTTTGTACTTCATCCAGTGCAGCACTTGGCATGATGTACTCTGCACATAAGTCAAATAAGCAGGGTAACAGTATACAGCTTTGATGTACTGCTTTCCCTATTTGGAACCAGTCTGTTGTTCCATGTCTGGTTCTACCTGTTGCTTCTTGACCTGCATACAGATTTCTCAGAATGCAGGTCAAGTGGCTTAGTATTCCCATCTTTTTAAGAATTTTCCACAGTTTATTGTTATCCACACAGTAAAGGCTTTGGCATAGTTAATAAAGTGGAAATAGATATTTTTTAGACGATGTTGGCAATTTGATCTCTGGTTCCTCTGCCTTTTCTAAATCCAACTTGACATCTGTAAATTCACAGTTCATGTATTGTTGAAGCCTGACTTAGAGAATTTGAGCATTATTTTGGTAGTGTGTGAGATTACTGTTATTGTGCAGTAGTTTGAACATTTGGTTTTTGCCTTTCTTTGGAATTAGAATAAACACTGACCTTTTCCAGTCCTGTGGCCACCGCTGAGTTTTCTAGATTAGCTGGCATATTGAGTGCAGCACTTTCACAGCATTGTCTTTTAGGATTTGAAATAGCTCAAATGGAATTCCATCACCTCCACTAGCTTTGTTTGTAGTGATGCTTTCAAAGGCCCAATTGACTTCATATTCCAGGATGTCTGGCTCTAGGTGTGTGATCACACCATCGTGGTATTCTGGGTCATGATGATCTTTTTGCATAGTTTTCTGTGTATTGTTGCCACTTCTTCTTAATATCTTCTGCTTCTGTTAGGTCCATACCACTTCTGTCCTTTATTGTGCCCATCTTTGCATGAAATGTTCTTTGGTATTTCTGATTTTCTTGAGGAGATCTCTAGTCTTTCCCATTTTATTTTATTTTGTTTTCTCTTTCTTTGTATTGATTGCTGAGAAAGGCTTTATTTTCTCTCTTTGCTATTCTTTGGAACTCTGCATTCAAATGGGTACATGTTTCCTTTTCTCATTTGCCTTTAGCTTTTCTTCTCTTCTCAGCTATTTGTAAGGCCTCCTCAGACAACCATTTTGCCTTTTTGCAGTTCTTTTTCGTGGGGATGGTCTTGATCCCTGCCCCCTGTACAATGTTACAAACCTCCCTCCACAGTTCTTCAGGCACTCTGTCTATCAGATGCAATCCCTTAAATATATTTCTCACTTCCACTGTGTGTGTATATATATATATATATATATATATATATATATATATAAAAAATATATATATAAAGGAATTGATTTAGGTCATACCTGAATAGACGAGCTACCCTATTCCCGAGGTCAGGGCAGAGGCTGAGAGGAGCTACCCCACATCCAAGGAGCGGCGTCTGAGTGGGCAAAGAAGGGCTGAGAGGAGCTACTCCACGCCCAATGTCAGAAGGGGTGGCCATGAGGAGATAGCCATTGTCCAAGGTAAGGAGCAGCGGCTGTGCTTTGCTGGAGCAGCTGTGAAGAGATACCCCACTTCCAAGGTAAGAGAAACACAAGTAAGATCAGTAGGTGTTGCAAGAAGGCATCAGAAGGTAGACACACTGAAACCATAATCACAGAAAACTAATCTGATCACATGGACCACAGCCTTGTCTAACTCCATGAAACAAAGCCATACCATGTGGGGCCACCCAAGATGGACAGGTCATGGTGGAGAGGTCTGACAGAGTGTGGTCCACTGGAGAAGGGAATGGCAAACCACTTCAATATTCTTGCCTTGAGAATCCCATGAACAGTATGAATAGGGAAAATGATAGGATATTGAAAGAGGAACTCGCCAGGTCTGTAGATGCCCAGTATGCTACTGGAGATCAGTGGAGAAATAACTCCTGAAAGAATGAAGGGATGGGGCCAAAGCAAAAAAAATACCCAGTTGTGGATGTGACTGGTGATAGAAGCAAGGTCCAATGCTATAAACAGCAATATTGTATAAGAATCTGGAATGTTAAGTTCATGAATCCAGGCAAATTGGAAATGGTCAAACAGGAGATGGCAAGAGTGAACATTGAATCCTAGGAATCAGAGAGCTAAAATGGACTTGAACGGGTGATTTTAACTCAGATGACCATTATATCTACTACTGTGGGCAGGAATCCCTCAGAAGAAATGGAGTAGCCATCATGGTCAACAGAAGAGTCCAAAATGCAGTACTTGGGTGCAATCTCAAAAATGACAGAATGATCTCTGTTCGTTTCCAAGGCAAACCATTCAATATCATGGTAATCCAAGCCTATGCCCCAACCAGTAATGCTGAAGAAGCTGAAGTTGAACGGTTCTATGAAAACCTGCAAGATCTTTTAGAACTAACACTCAAAAAAGATGTCCTTTTCATTATAGGGGGCTGGAGTGCAAAAGTAGGAAGTCAAGAAACACATGGAGTAACAGGCAAATTTGGCCTTGGAATACAGAATGAAGCAGGGCAAAGGCTAATAGAGTTCTGTCAAGAGAATGCGCTGGTCATAGCAAACACCCTCTTCCAACAACACAAGAGAAGACTCTACACATGGACATCACCAGATGGTCAATACCAAAATCAGATTGATTATATTCTTTGCAGCCAAAGATGGAGAAGCTCTATATAGTCAGCAAAAACAAGACCAGGAGCTGACTGTGGCTCAGTTCATGAACTCCTTATTGCCAAATTCAGACTTAAATTGAAGAAAGTAGGGAAAATCACTAGACCATTCAGGCATGCCCTAAATCAAATCCCTTATGGTTATACAGTGGAAGTGTGAAATAGATTTAAGGGACTAGGTCTGATAGATAGAGTGTCTGATGAACTATAGATGGAGATTAATGACACTGTAGAGGAGACAGGGATCAAGACCATCCCGGTGGAAAAGAAATAAAAAAAAAAAAGCAAAATGGCTGTCGAGGAGGTCAGGGCAAATAGCTGTGAAAAGAAGAGAAGTGAAAAGCAAAGGAGAAAAGGAAAGATAAAAGCATCTGAATGCAGACTTCCAAAGAATAGCAAGGAGAGAAAAGAGAGCCTTCCTCAGCGATCAAGGCAAAGAAATAGAGGAAAACAACAGAATGGGAGAGACTAGAGATCTCTTCAAGGAAATTAGAGATACTAAAGGAACATTTCATGCAAAGATGGGCTCGATAAAGGACAGAAATGGTCTGAACCTAACAGAAGCAGAAGATATTAAGAAGAGGTGGCAAGAATACACAGAAGAACTGTACAAAAAATATCTTCATGACCCAGATAATCATAATGGTGTGATCACTCACCTAGAGTCAGACATCCTGGAATGTGAGGTCAAGTGGGTGATAGAAAGCATAACCACGAACAAAGCTAGTGGAGGTGATGGAATTCCTGTTGAGCTCTTTCAAATTCTGAAAGATGATGCTGTGAAAGTGCTGCACTCAATGTGCCAGCAAATTTGGAAAACTTGGCAGTGGCCACAGGACTGGAAAAGGTCAGTTTTCATTCCAATCCCAAAGAAAGGCAACACCAAAGAATGCTCAAACTACCACACAATTGCACTCATCTCACGAGCTGGTAAAGTAATGCTCAAAATTCTCCAAGCCAGGCTTCAGTAATTCATGAACTGTGAACTCCCTGATATTCAAGCTGGTTTTAAAAAGGCAGAGGAACCATACATCAAATTGCCAACATCCGCTGGATCATTGAAAAAGCAAGAGAATTCCAGAAAAACATCTATTTCTGCTTTATTGAATATGCTAAAGCCTTTGTGTGAATCATAATAAACTGTGGAAAATTCTGAAAGAGATATGAACACCAGCCACCTGTCCTGCCTCTTGAGGAACCGATATGCAGGTCAGAAAGCAACAGTTAGAACTGGACATGGAAAAACAGACTGGTTCCAAATAGGAAAAGGAATACGTCAAGGCTGCATATTGTCACCCTGCTTATTTAACTTATATGCAGAGTACATCATGAGAAATGCTGGGCTGGAAGAAGCACAAGCTGGAATCAAGATTGTGGGGAGAAATATCAATAATCTCAGATACGCAGATAACACTACCCTTATGGGAGAAAGTAAAGAGGAACTAAAAAGCCTCTTGATGAAAGTGAAAGAAAGGAGCGAAAAAGTTGGCTTAAAGCTCATCATTCAGAAAATGAAGATCATGACATCTGGTCCCATCATTTCATGGCAACTAGATGGGGAAATAGTGGAAACAGCATCAGACTTTATTTTTTGGGCTCCAAAATCATTGCAGATGGTGATTGTAGCCATAAAATTAAAAGATGCTTACTCCTTGGAAGGAACTTTATGACCAACCTAGGTAGCATATTCAAAAGCAGAGACATTACATTACCAAGAAAAGTCTGTCTAGTCAAGGCTATATTTTTTCCAGTGGTCATGTATGGGTGTGAAATTTGGATTGTGAAGAGAGCTGAGAGCCAAAGAATTGATGCTTTTGAACTGTGGTGTTGCAGAAGACTCTTGGAGTCCCTTGGACTGCAAAGGGTTCAAACCAGTTAATCCTCAAGGAAATCAGTCCTGAATATTCATTGGAAGGACTGATGCTGAAGCTGAATCTCCAATACTGTGGCCACCTGATACGAAGTGCTGACTCACTGGAGAATACCGTGATGCTGGGCACTATTTTTGGTGATAGGAGAAGAGGATGAGAAAGGATGAGATGGTTGGATGGCATCACTGACATGAGGGAGTTGACTTTGAGTAGTCTCCGGAGGCTGGTGATAGACAGGGAAGCCTGGCGTGCTGCAGTCCATGGGTGTGAAAATAGTCAGACATGACTCATTGACTCAACTGACTGATAGAGTTTCTTTACCTTTGGTTTCAATGAATGTAATCAGTCTGATTTCGGTGTTGACCGTCTGGTGATATCCATGTGCAGAGTCTTCTCTTGTGCTGTTGGAAAAGTGTATTTGTTATGACCTGTGAGTTCTCTTGACAAAACTCTGTTAGCCTTTGCTGTTCTTCATTGTGCACTCCAAGGCCAAAGTTGCCTGTTACTCCAGGGATCTCTTGACTTCCTACTTTTGCATTCCAGTCCCCTATCATGAAAAGGACATCTTTTTATGGCTGTTAGTTCTAGAAGTTCTTGTAGGTCTTCATAGAAGCATTCAACTTGAGCTTCTTCAGCATTACTGGTTGGGGCATAGCCTTGGATTACTATGATATTGAATGGTTTGCCTTGGAAACAAACAGAGATCTTACTGTTGCTTTTGAGATTGTGCTCAAAAACTGTTTGGACTCTTTTGACTATGATGGCTATTCCATTCTCTTTTAAGAGATTCTTTCCCATGTTAGTAGATAAAATGGTCATCTGAGTAAATTGCCCCATTCCAGTCCATTTTATATCACTGATTCTTAAAATGCCAATGTTCACTCTTGCCATCTCTTGTTTATCACTTCCAATTTATCTTGATTCATGGACCTAACATACCAGGTTCCTATGCGATATTGTTCTTTACAGCATTGGACTTCACTGACATTAAGTCACATCCACAACTGGACAGAGCTTAGTGGAGGAGCGAGTCCTTGGCTGGTGACTCTAACCATACTTCAGGCCATCAGCTGCTATTATTTGAGTTTCAGCCCTCTGAGAAATATTTGATGTATAAGTACACCATTAACACACAAGATGGTGGGGTAGAAGGATGTGCGCTCATCTCCTGTGAGAACTCAAAAATGTAATGATATAGCTATGTTTTTTTAATCCTGTGTGATGATGCTTAATAATTGGGCATCAACCTGTTGAATAAATTATAAAATGTTTTAACTTTATTGTGTGGATGAAGGCTCTATGAACTTCCAAGCTCTCTCATCATCCCAAAATCTTGAAAAGAAGTTCTCCACTTTTGGCTTATATGGGCATCATCTGGGGATATTGATAAAATGTAGATTTCAGGTACCCAGTCCCAGACATTCAGATTTGGAAGAACCGGAACACATTACATGACTATGTTTTAACAAGTCTATCAGGTAATTCTGATGCCAGTAGTCCATATTCCCACTGTGAGGAACCCTGCCTATATCATGATCATTAGAAAGAATGGGGAACATAGTTTACAAGCAGCTAAGATCCTGATGCTGAGAAAGATTGAAGGCGGGAGGAGAAGGGGGCAACCGAGGCTGAGATGGTTGGATGGCATCACTGAGTCAATGGACATGAGTTTGAGTACACTCTGGTAGTTGGTAATGGACAAGGAGGCCTGGCGTTGGACACAACTGAGTGATTGAACCTAACTGAACTGACAGCAGTTGACAAATTATAGTGGAGCATCATTATTATTATTATAGCCTTGGTAAACATTCTTCTGGTATAAACACTCATGTTTCATGAAATGAACAATTAATGAAATTTTGTTAAACAAGTTCATTTAAAATGAGAAACAAGTATATGTAACATTCATCTTCTTCATTTGCTTTGAAAGCAATCTTGAGAGCCTTTATTGACAAAAACATATGCAAGTATGTTCTTTTTCACTCCTGAAGTAAACTATTTTTCTTTGGTGAATTCATTATAATAAGAAACTGCTAGAAAAGAAAAAGAATCTCAAAACTTATCTCACTATAGATTTTCCTGGTTAGTATCATAGCAGTCCTACTCTAAATTTTTTTCAGTTTGGAAAAACCGTGAAAACAATCAAAGGCTCTTGGGTAACATATTTAAAATTGGCCTGTACTTGATTGAAAGGTCAACCCAAAGGAAAGAAACACTTCATGCTGCAGTTCCACTAGAAGGCAGGTGGTCTCCACTCGTGTCATCTCTGTAGGCTCGCTTGCTAGCCAGAAAACATTTTTCATTTATTTAGTGCCCAGAAAAGCAAACAACTTAAATGACATTTTAAAGCAGGCAGTATCAAAAGAAAAAAGAAAAGAAAAGAAAAGAAATCCTCTAACCTCTCTGGAGAGAACTCTCTTGTGACCAAAATCAATATTCTTTGTCAACCTGGGGAAAGAAATAAGAAATATATGGGTGCAATGGAGGGGAAACGGTGCAACTTTCAAAAAGAAACAAATTGAAAACTCTACTCGGGCATATGTATTTCCAGGCAAAAACTGTTGAACCGTAGGGGGGTTCAGCTTTGGTGGAAAAATTTGAACTTCTCAGATCTGATCTCGGTAGCCTTGCAGGATAATCCTCCACTGACTTCAATGGTTTTAAAAGTCTCCTTGTGATCACCACGAGTTAGATTCATCTGTACTTTCCAAATAAAATTTATTTACTGAAATGTCAAGCAAACTTGGCTTATGTTTTTGATAATTATACAGTGATAGCTATAATACTTTGATCTTGCTTAACTCCAGGATAAATGTTGTATCATCATCTCCATTTTCAGAAGATAAAGTGAAGAATCCTAGAAGATGAAACAATACACACAAGGCCATGCAACTAGGAAGAGGCAGACCTGGATTTTACCAAATTTATCTGATTCAAGAGCCCATTCAAGAACCATATCGTTGAATTTTTTTTTAAATTGGAGAATAGTAGATTTACAATGTTGTGTTAGTTTCTGGTGTATAGAAAGTGATTTAGTTAAACACACAAGCACACATATCCTTTCTGATATTCTTTTTCATTATGGTTTATCACAAGATGATGAATATAGCTCCTTGTGCTATACAGTAGGACCTTGTTTTTTATCTATTATATATATATAGTAGTTTGTATCTGCTAATTCCAAACTCCAAATTTATCCCTCCTCCACTCCCTTTCACTTTTGGTAACTGTAAATTTTTTTTCCATGCCTTTGAGTTTACTTCTGTTTTGTACATAAGTTCATCTGTATCATATTTTATATTACTCGTGTGATATCATATGATATTTATCTTTTGTGTGTGATTTACTTCACTTAGTATGATAATCTCCATGTCCATCCATATTGCTGCAAATGGCACTATTTTATTCTTTTTATGGCTTAGCAATTTTCATTTTCACTATTCCATTGTATACATATATGTGTATATATATATGTCAGTTCAGTTCAGTTGCTCAGTCGTGTCCAGCTCTTTACAACCCCATGAATCACAGCATGCCAGGCCTCCCTGTCCATCACCAACTCCCAGAGTTCACTCAGACTCACATCCATCAAGTCAATGATGCCATCCAGCCATCTCATCCTCTGTCGTCCTCTTCTCCTCCTGCCTCCAATCCCTCCCAGCATCAGAGTCTTTTCCAATGAGTCAACTCTTTGCATGAGGTGGCCAGAGTACTGGAGTTTCAGCTTTAGCATCATTCCTTCCAAAGAAATCCCAGGGCTGATCTCCTTCAGAATGGACTGGTTGGATCTCCTTGCAGTCCAAGGGACTCGCAACAGTCTTCTCCAACACCACAGTTCAAAAGCATCAATTCTTCGGCACTCAGCTTTCTTCACAGTCCAACTCTCACATCCATACATGACTACTGGAAAAACCATAGCCTTGACTAGACAGACCTTAGTCGGCAAAGTAATATCTCTGCTTTTGAATATGCTATCTAGGTTGGTTGTATATATACACATATATAAATAATCACATCCTCTGTATCCATTCATCTGTTGATGGACAGATTTAGATTGTTTAGGTTGTTTCCATGTCTTGGCTATTGTAAATAGTGCTGCTATGAACATTGAGTGCATGTATCTTTTTGAACCAGAATTTTCTCCAGATAAATAGAGCCCACATCTTAACTGCTATGGGGGATTATCTATATTTGATTCATTATAGTAATCATTTCAGAATCTTGATTATGCTCGAATGCTTTTGAAGTACTTGAATGGAAAAATGCATTCCCCTGATCTATTTAGAAATAAAAATTGCAAATTAATATAATTATTGTTAAGACTTGATTCTGATATCATCCACAATGTTAAAAATGTAAATTTAGCCATGGATATTCTTGTCAATGGGCTTGGTCATGTTATTCATATCTTCTATGTCTTTGATGATTTATTGTCTGGTTGATCAAATAGACTTATTATGTCCCTCCAGTAAAATTTTATTTTAGATATTGTATATTTTGAGTTATAGGATTTCTTTTAACATTTTTAAAATTATTTTTTATTATTTATTTTTTCCTACGACTGCAATTTCCTATGCTTCATTCATTGACAGCACATTTTACTCTACTTCTTTGAGAGAATTATAATAGCTTCTTAAAAATCTTTGCCTGCTAGTTCCAATATTTGAGTAATTTTGAGATTGATCATATTTGATATTTTTTTCTTTTGAGAATGTGTCCTAATTCATTCCTCCCCTTCCCATTCCTCCTTTGGTAACCATAATTTTGTTTTCTATGTTTGTGAGTCTTTTTCTGCTTTGGAGATAAGTCCATTTGTGTCTTTTCCCTGCCTTAGGTTCTACATATAAATAATACCGTATAATAGTTGTTTTTGGCTTAAATGTCTATCAACAGATGAATGGATAAAGAAGATGTGGTATGTATGGGTGTGTATGTGTATATATATATATATATATATATATATATATAACAGAATATTCAGTTCAGTTCAGTTCAGTCACTCAGTTGTGTTCGACTCTGCGATCCCATGAACTGCAGCATGCCAGGCCTCCCTGTCCATCACCAACACCCGGAGTTCACTCAGACTCACTATTACTCAGCCATAGAAAAGGATGAGGCAAAGCCATTTACAGGAAACTAGAGATTGCCAGGTGGCTTAGTGGTCAAGAATCCACGTACCAGTGCTGGACATGCAGGTTTGATCCCTGCGTTGGGAAGATCCCCTGGAAAAGGGAATGGCAACCTGCTCCAGTATTCTTGCTTGGGAATTCCCTTGGACAGAGGAGCCCGGCAGGCTACACTCCATAGGGTGGCAAAAGAGTCAGACACCTCTTAGCAACTAAAACAACAGACATTATCATACTAAGTGAAGTAAGCCAGACAGGGTAAATTTATCTATTTATTTTTTTATTTTTGACACATGCAATGACTATGACCACACTCAGTGCCACTGCTTGGATTCATGCTAAAGCACCAACAGGTTTACCCGCCATTGCTTTTGCACAGGAGTGCAAATATCAATAGCATAAAAATGGCAAATGACAAGGGACATTTTGGCATTGTTGTGAAAGTAGGTTTAACTTCATTGACACTCTGAAAGGAACACAAGGACCCCTAGGGGTCTCTTGAGTACACAGCTTGAAAACTGCTATTCTAAGCCATAGAAGGAGCTACCAACATTGTTTCTTTTTTGTTTGTTTGTTTTTTGTTTTGTTTTTAAGTTAAGGATAAACTAGATGCTTGAAGAGATTCCCAGACCTATGTGTCCACACAATAATAAGAAAAAGAATCAGGATTTCTTTGATGATTAGTATCCCAAGGATCATTAACACTTGGAAAATTATGTAAACATATCAAATAATTATAATACAATATCCTCCCTATTAACTTTAATTTTTGTAAAATTCCATTAATAAGACTTGAGTTTTGGGTGTGCTCTGACACAAAATATTGGACTAAAAATATAAATGAATGATAACTGATTTTAAAAGATATGTCAGTTATGAAAAGCATTTCCTTAAAATGTGAATAATTTTTCTCTTATCTACAAATATATCCTGAAATGTATGATGAGAATTTTCTGATAATCAGAGAATCATGGAACCTCAAGGTTGGAAATAGCTTTCAAGGTTATCATGTAAAAACAACTCTAAATTTCCAGAGTCAGGATATGCTTTTTCATCCACATGAAGTTTCCTGTTAGTGTTTGGACAGGTTTTCTGATGATAACCTCATCAGCTTAAGGTATTTGGTTAAATCTCTGGTATCTATATCCCAGTTGTAGATATTCTTGTTTCATTGTTTATTTACGTAGTAAATACATTCCTAACACTTCCTTCATTCTGCTCATCTTAATCATGGAAAAATCTTGGACCATGATCTCCTGGATTCGAGTCAAGGGGTCTCTCAATCTGATTTTAAAAAGTCAATTCTAAGAAGCTTTTTACCTTCTAAATACTGGTTGGGAGTCTAAAATCAGGTATTCTGAGTATATGATTAGCCCAGAAAAATTGATTTTGATTTAAAATGCTTTAATAATAACAATCTTACACAAAAGAGTGCATGTTTTATCATCCTTCCATTTAAGTCAAAGGAAATTTCACAGCCAGCATCAATGGTATTTTCTGAAGCAAGCTACAAATTCATGACATTTTCGAAAGTGGAACAATATGATATCCACTATTCTAGGAAAACATACTAAGATTGATGTCACCAAGGCATCAATATTCCCTTACGTCAGAACCCTTTTGAACACTGTGTGTGAGACTGTAGCTGTCATTTTCATCATTCAGTTAAAAGGTTACAAGTTTTCAAGGTTTAAAAAATAATCGAAAGACCTCATAAAATATTTTCAGGTAATGTACAGCAATAGCAGTCTGACTTCTGCTAAAAATGAATTATTCTCACAGCAAACAATATTAACACAAAGAATCTTTCCATATCTTATGAGTCCAATAAAGCCCAACATGCCAAGAGGTTAAAATAAACACAAGAAGAATTCAGAAATATTATAGTGGATTAAATATAGGCCTTTTCCAAATAGCCTGAAACAGAAATACCACTTTGTCTAAAATAATGTTCTGAACTGTTTGTTGTCAGGAAACACAATTTAAAATTAGAGCAAAACTCAACATTCAAAAAACTAAGATGATGACATCTGGTCCCATCAGTTCAGTTCAGTTCAGTCACTCAGTCGTGTCTGACTACTTGTGACCCCATGAATCACAGCATGCCAGGCCTCCCTGTCCATTATCAACACCTGGAGTTCACTCAGACTCACGTCCATGGAGTCAGTGATGCCATCCAGCTATCTTATCCTCTGTCATCCTCTTCTCCCCCTGCCCCCAATCCCTCCCAGCTTCAGAGTCTTTTCCATTGAGTAAACTCTTCACATGAGGTGGCCAAAGTACTGGAGTTTCAGCTTTAGCATCATTCCTTCCAAAGAAATCCCAGGGCTGATCTCCCTCAGAATGGACTGGTTGGATCTCCTTCAGTCCAAGGGACTCTCAAGAGTCTTCTCCAACACCACAGTTCAAAAGCATCAATCTTTGGCACTCAGCCTTCTTCACAGTCCAACTCTCACATCCATACATGACCACAGGAAAAATCATAGCCTTGACTAGATGGACCTTAGTCAGCAAAGTAATGTCTCTGCTTTTGAATATGCTATCTAGGTTGGTCATAACTTTTCTTCCAAGGAGTAAGCGACTTTTAATTTCATGGCTGTAGTCACCATCTGCAGTACCATCACTTCACGGCAAATAGATGGGGAAACAAAGGAAACAGTGAGAGTCTTTATTTTTAAGCTCTGAAATCACTGCAGATGGTGACTGCAGCCATGAAATGAAAAGATGCTTACTCCTTAGAAGAAAAGTTATGACCAACCTAGATAGCATTTTGAAAACCAGAGACATTACTTTGTCAACAAAAGTCCATCTAGTCAAGGCTATGGTTTTTCCAGTAGTCATGTATGGATAGGAGATTTGGACTGTGAAGAAAGCTGGGCACCGAAGAATTGATGCTTTTGAACTGTGGTGTTGGAGAAGACTCTTGAGAGTCCCTTGGACTGCAGGGAGATCCAACCAGTCCATCCTAAAGGAGATCAGTCATGAATATTTATTGAATGGACTGATGCTGAAGCTGAAATTCGAATACTTTGGTCACTTGAAGTGAAGAACAAATTCATTTGAAAAGACCCTGATGCAGGGAAAGATTGAAGGCAGGAGAAGAAGGGATGACAGAGGATAAGATGGTTGGATGGCATCACCAACTCAATGGACATGAGTTTTAGTCAACTCCAGGAGTTGGTGATAAATAGGGAGGCCTGGCATGCTTCAGTTCATGGGGTCACAAGTAGTCAGACATGTCTGAGATACTGACGTGAACTGATACAATAAAAACTACTTTGATATATTAAATTGGCATTATATGCAACTTATTGGCTTCTAGGTTTAATTAATGACAACTACGCTTCTTATCTGTTTTCTATAATGTCTTTCTTATATTCTCACATCCATCTTGCATGAAAGTATTAGATGTTGAGCCTGAGATTCAGCAGGCCTTGCTGAGGGAAGAAATGAGACAGTGAAATAAATAATGATGCTATCTATCTTGCCTTCACTATCCTGTGGGGTCATCTGGTTTTAGGTTATCCCAACGATTTCCTGTCCCAGACAGGATGGGCTATGGATGTAAATGCACATCATGAGAAAATCTGGGCTACATGAGTTACAAGCTGCAATCAAGATAGGCAAGAGAAACATCAACAACCTCAGATATGTGGATGATACCACTCTAATGGTAGAAAGCGAAGAGGAACTAAAGAGCTCTTGATGAGGGTGAAGGAAGAGAGTGAAAGGTCCAGCTTAAGACCAAATATTTAAAACACACACACACACACACACACACACACACACACACACACACACACACACAAACTAAGATCATGGCATCCAGCTCCATTACTGCATGGCAAATAGAAGGGGAAATGGTGGAAGTAGTGACAGATTTTCTTTTCTTGGGCTACAAAATTACTGTAGATGGTGACTGCAGCATGAAATCAGAAGACAATTGTTTCTTGGCAAGAAAGAGATGACAAACTTAGACACTGTGTTGAAAAGCAGAGACATTTATCTGTCGACAAAGGTCCCTATAGTCAAGGCTATGTTCTTCCCAGTGGTCACATACCATTGTGAGAGCTGGACCGTAAAGAAGGCAGAATGCCAAAAATTGATGCCTTTGAACTGTGATGCTGAAGAAGATCCCTGAAAGTCCCTTGGACAGCAAGGAGATCAAACCAGTCAATCTTAAGGGAGATCGCCTCTGAATATTCCTTGGAAGGACTGATGCTGAAGCTTCAGCTTCAGTATTTTGGTCATCTGATGCAAATACACAACTCATTGGAAAAGTCCCTGATGCTGGGAAATATTGAGGGCAGAAGGAGAGTAGGGCATCAGAGGATGAGATGGCTGGATGGCATCACCAATACAATGAACATGAACTTGGGCAAAATTCAGGAGATGGTGAGGGATAGGGAAACCTGGCGTGCTGCAGTCCATGGGGTTGTGAAGAATCAAACATAGCTGGTCAACTGAAAAACAACAAAGTGGATGTGAAAATGTCCACGAATGTGGTCTAGAGGAGACTTTAACATTTTTAATTTATTTTATTAGAAAATTAACTATTGAATTATTATTAATTATGGCTAATGCTTATTTTAAGAAATGCATGGGGCTGCTGCTGCTGCTGCTGTCACTTCAGTCGTGTCCAACTCTGTGCGACCCCATAAACAGCAGCCCACCAGGCCCCCCGTCCCTGGGTTTCTCCAGGCAAGAACACTGGAGTGGGCTGCCATTTCTTTCTCCAATGCAGGAAAGTGAAAAGTGAAAGTGAAGTCGCTCAGTTGTGTCCGACCTTCAGGAACCCTGGGGACTGCAGCCTTCTAGGCTACTCCGTCCATGGGATTTTCCAGGCAAGAGTACTGGAGTGGGATGCCATTGCCTTATCTATGCATAGGGCTATGGTTCTGGATTCATCATTCTTTCTCAGTACAGAATTATGTCTCTATGAGACCACAGAAGGAATTCAGATTCTCTGGAATATTTTGAGCTAAGGTTTTCTAGATAAAATACAGATAAATGTAAACTTCAGTATAAAACACAGTTAAACTAGTATTTCAGATGAATATATTTTCAGTATGAAAGTTAAATTAGCATTTCAGATAGAGAGATTTTTCTTTTGGTAGAAGTAAGTCCCAAATATTACATAGGATATACATATACTGAAAGTGAATGTGTTGGTCGCTCAGTTGTGGCCAACTCTTTGCAGACTGTAGTCTGCCAAGCTCCTCTGTCCTTGGAATTCTCCAGGTAAGAATATTGGAGTGGATTGTCTTTCTCTTCTCCAGGGGATCTTCCCAACTGAGGGATCAAACCCGAGTCTCCTGCGTTGCAGGCAGATTCTTTATCATCTGAGCCACCAGGGAAGCCCATACAGACACTAAGTAAACATCGTTTGCTGTTTATCTGGAATTCAAATTTTACTGGGTGTCCTCTTTTTTCCTCTTAAATCTAGCTAACCCATTTTGGGCTGAGGATGTCTCCATGCTGAACCGGATCTTGGTTGAGTCCCTGGGGAGAGTGGTAAGATCTAGCAAGTGATGGAAAGCATACTACATGGACACACTGAAGGATGACTATTGCCTACTGGTGTTAAGCTTGATATTTACTGAAAATTAAATTTGAGGTTTTTATAGCATGCCACCTGGCACTTCACTCAAATTTATTATTAAAAATAGGATGACCAATTAACAATGCCAAATATTTATTTGAAATAGAACAACTCTGGCTGAAGAATTTGAGATTTTTGTGGTCATGTTGAGCCCTAGTGGGGAGAATATGATGTGTATATAGTCAGAATAAGATTTTGAAATATGGCAGTCAAGCTTCTTATCATTTTCTGAGTCTTGACCTCTAGGTCTATAAATAAGGATAATTTAAGTCTCATTGATAAAAGAATGGTGAGTTGAAAATGAGATAACACAGATGGAAAA
Organism: Nanger dama; assembly: GCA_917880005.1. Lineage (NCBI taxonomy): Eukaryota > Metazoa > Chordata > Mammalia > Artiodactyla > Bovidae > Nanger > Nanger dama. Next base: position 10,842,606 of record CAKJTW010000020.1, read on the forward strand.
TTTGTAATGGGAACTCTGATGTTAAGTGTCAAACCCTATTATTGAACTAAGTCAGTTTCTCAGCTAGATGGAAAATTGGACCTATAAGTTTTCTCTTCTCAGAGCTTTTCCTGCAACACCTCAACTTGACTGATTTCAAGATATCTTTTATCTTCAAAATCACAGTAATATTATTAAAGTCTCACTGCATAGTGGAGGGGGCTGCTTGGGGTTACTGAGGATCAGAAATTGTGTGATAGTTGGTGGTTTGGGGAAACTACTCTGATACCCAGGGGTGTCAATGACCTGATGCGATGATGTGAAAAGTGGCCTCATTTTAATTTAATGAGGGAGCCTTAGTCCACTTGTGCAAAAAATGTTTTGTGCTTCACTGACCCCCATCCTGGGCTTCCCTGGGGGCTCAGAGGTTAAAGCATCTGCCTGACCCACATACTTAGCTTGTATCAGTTTTATCTTCTCATTGAAACAGAATGGAAAGAGACGATGAGCAATTGTTGTAGAGTAGACTTTTAACAGGTTTTATCATTATTTTGGTATAGAAAGACCAATAAATACATTAGTAGACAACTGCTATTGAAAAGGTAGTTTGTTATACCCACAGATCCCAAGAGAAGGGACCATGCCATGGGGGCTAGGTCAGGAAGCACTATGTTTGGTTAGGAGACACAGGGAGAGGAGGAACTGTAGGAAAGAGCCTTTATTGTGGTTTCCATGAGAAAGAATGGATGGAGTAGGGTCAGCAGGTTTAGGATTGGCCAGTTTAAATAATTTCAGTGGACTCTGGGGCATATGAGCTGTCCCTAGCTGTCTAGTGCAAGGCCCTGGGGTGATGGGCAGTTGGATAGTGGCCCAGAGTATATTTGCCCCATAAAGGAGGTGGTTGGGAATATGGGCTCTGGATTGGCTGATTTGCATTTGGAAAGTACACACAGGGACACCTTGTTTACCATCTCTAGGAATTCACTGATCTTAGGAGGGCCAGTCCCTCCAGGGTCAGCAAGGCCTCAGATGTTAAATCATTGTTGTTATTCAGTCACTAATTCATGTCCAACTTTGCAACCCCATGGACTCTATACAGCCCACCAGGCTCCTCTGTCCATGGAATTTCCCAGGCAATAATACTGAAGTGGGTTGCCATTTCCTTATCCAGTGGATCTTCTGGACCCAGAGATTGAAACTGCATCTCCTGAGACTACTTAATTGCAGGCAGATTCTTTACCACTGAGCCATAGGGAAGCCCCGTGGGCTGTAATCCTCCATTAAAGCATTAGAATACAGAAAATATATTTTCAGGGGACTTTCCTGGTTGTCTAGTGGTTAAGACTCACTCTCAGGGTAGGGAGATGGGTTAGACCCCTGGTCAGGAAATTAAGATCCCGTGTGCCTTGCCATGCAGTGTGGCTTAAAAATGAATTGGAATACAGAAAATATGACATGATTAATATACGGAGAGAGCTTGGAGGTTGACACCATTGTTACAAATCTTGGTTCTGCTTGATTTTAAAATATTTTTTTAAAAGAGAGCTTATCTTTTGAGGTAAATCCAATTTATAGAGGTCTATAATTTGTTTTGAAATCATCTAGAGTGGAGTGGGAAATAGGTGTAGGAAATGTATTTAGACTCCATTTTTTTCTAAAAATAATCTAAGATGATTCTCTGCCAGTAAATGGTTGTATAATGTTTCAGTAAGTTACATTAGCTTTATGAGTCTCATTTTCATCACCTCTAGGATAGGAATAGTAATACTTCTCTCATAGATAATGTACTGGAGAAATCTAAAATAAGGAAAAATTAATATTATTAATAATGTGGTATCTGGCAATGTATTGTATATTAATGTTTGATATGCCTGGCTATGAACTAAGATGAACATAAATAGTCTGTTTCAACAAGTATCTATTTCAGAAACAGAATTGTGGTTTGGTCCCTGATAATTATAGTATGTGTTTTCATTTTCATAAGGGTCTTGTTTCCAAAGTGGCGATATCTAAACTTTTTAACTAACAAGTTCACCTTGTTTAGTTATAGTATCAGGTTTTCATTTCAAACTCTTTGCTCTCTATCTTTTAAAACATGTAAATATGCATTCTTGATTAATCATGTATTTTTCTATGAGAAACCACAGATCCTAAAATGTATACTGCTGATATGGAGTCTTATATAGGAAAGATTTCCTGGGGGTTGAAGAAGAAATAGCCTAATAGAAAAATTATCCAGCTAGAAAGAAATAAAATGGACTCTTTTCAATGTGAAACATTTTTTTGAGGATCAGCAGGGGGCACTAAGCTTCCACAGGAGAAATATATCCCTCTAGCATTCATAAATTATTTTTCTTTTGCTTTAACTCCAAACTGATAACACCATAAACTCTGTCCTTTTTATCTTTACTATAGCTGATAATGTATCTTTTCTTTTTAACCCTCAAGGTATAGGTGCATGTAAAAATTTAACTGCCAATTAAAAAAAAAACACACACTCTGATTAACTCATCTGCATGCTGGTTTACTCCTTATTCAACATTCAAATGTGTGCTATTTTCCTCTCTTTGACAAACATGGAGTAATTAGGATTTTTCACAGACAAGTGATTACCTAATAAATGACCTTCTGCAGGCAGCTCCATTAAAATGGAGCAAAAAGGATATTTACTACAAGTGGTGGCCAAGAAGGATGGTACAGGGACAAGACAAGCTCTGCATAACCAACAGCTTCTTCAGTTCCAAGAATAATGAAGGCACTTACTGGACTAGCAGATTTGCACCAAAAATAATTATAAACCTGACAAGACACTAAATGTAAACACAAATTATGATTGGCTATTGCAACAGTTCATTAATTCTGTGACAGTCCAAGGGTAAGGTAATAATGCGTATGTTACGTGAGACATCGGCAAGTAAGAAAAAAATCAGTGTATAAACTTGGGAAGAAAGAAAAGAAAACTGATCAATTTTCATATACCTTCTCTGATTCTGGTATGTTAAAAGGATGAGAAAAAGTTTGAACTCTAAGTGGAATATCTTTGAAGTATGTTTTTGCAAAGATGTAATTTCTTTTTATAAGACAAATTGCTTCAGGGTTCTTGGAATGGAATATTGGCCACGCATTTCTGCCTATCTTTAATTTATGCTTATTAACTACTTAAAAATATAGACTTAGCTTTGGGTTATATTGGCCATAACTTTAGACAACTTATAGGTTTCTAGTAAATGATCTTAGATCATAGAACTTTTCAGCTGAGAGAAGCTTTGTGGATTATCTCAGTCAGTCCTTTAATTTTATAAATGAGAAATCTATAGCACAGAAAGATCACTCAGAAAGCATTATGCTGAAGCAAACTATCCACTCTGGTCACTGGACTGGCAGTAAAGTTTCTGACTCTAATCCGGTCTCCGCTGTGCTGTCCTTCCATCTGAAGTGCAACCTATTTGCCCACAGTTTTCATGTAAGCTATGTTTATATACATGTGCTGTGTGCTCAGTTGCTCAGTCTTGTCCAACTCCTTGAGACCCCATGGATGGTCCTGCCAGGCTCCTCTGTCCATGGAGTTTTCCAGGCAAGAATATTGGAATGGGTTGCCATTTCCTCCTCCAGGGGATCTCCCTGACCCAGGGATCAAACTCACGTCTCCTGCATCTCTTGCATTGGCAGTGGATTCTTTACCACTGAGCCACCTGGGAAGTCCTGTCTATATGCAAATTTATGTTATCTATAACGTATCAAAACAGTTATATATCCAGCAGATTGTATAACAGTTAGTACGCAAGTTACTATGTGTGTGAGTGCTTAGTTGCTCAGTCATGTCAACTCTTTCTGACCCCATGGACTGTGGGCTGCCAGGTTCCTCTGTCTATGGGGATTCTCCAGACAAGAATACTACTGGAGTGGGTTGCCATGCCCTCCTCCAGGGAATCTTCCCAACCCAGGGATCGAACCTGGGTCTCTCACACTGCAGGCAGATTCTTTACCATCTGAGCCACCAGGGAAGCCCAAGAATAGTGGAGTTGGTAGCCTATCTCTTCTCCAGGGAAGCTTCCTGACTCAGGAATCAGTTGGGGTCTCCTGAATTGCAGGTAGATTCTTTACCAGCTGAGCTGCCAGGGAAATCCTATGTAACAATTAGATAATTGCCATTATGTATTAAGGGCTTCCCTCGTGCCTCAGACAGTAAGGCATCTGCCTGCAATGAGGGAGACCCAGGTTCAAACACTGGGTTGGGAAGATTCTCTGGGGAAGGAAATGGCAGCCCACTCCAGTATTCTTGCCTGGAAAATTCCATGGATGGAGGAGCCTGGCAGGCTACAGTCCATGGGGTTGCAAAGTCAGACACGATTGAGTGAGTTTACTTTCGCTTCACTAATGAGTATATATATTTTAACATACTTGTATATTACATTAAATATATGCATAATATCATGTATTATATATGCACACAATATGTAATATGGATGTGTGTGTGTGCTATTTTGTTCTTAACAATTTGATAGGAATGTGATCTTAAGGTAAAACAGGTTGATTCCATGTGCATTTGGTAAATGTCCCTGGACCTCTTAAGGAGAAAATACTTTAGATTATAAGAACGAATGTCCTGGACCATTAAGGAGAGGTCCAAAGGAATGAGCATGCCATTTATGCTTTTCCAGTCGATCCAGTTAATGGTCTGTTCCAGAGATTTCACAGGAGAAAGAACAGATAAGACTCCTAGAAAGGGAGAGACGCTTTTCAGTAAGACTATCATTCCTGCCAGACAAGACACCTGAGGATGGCGAAGTCAAAAAGGAGCACCTTAGCGCTGCACTTGAAGCGCATCCCTTCTCCATAATGTGCAGCTGGGAGCTGGGTGCCTTGCTTGCTTTGCTTGGTTCAGTCCATCCCCTCCCTCTTCTCAACATAATCAAATCATTTTTTATTATGCTCAGTCTGCGACGACTCAGCGTGGCTGTGTTAGCTGCCGGTCGAAATGGCTTCTGCACATCTCATGCTGGTTCTATTTTTATTAACAAAAATGAAAAATTCAGGCTTCATTACAAGATTATACTCCTGATAGAATTAAAGACTGTTGATCCTTCCTAGGCTGTTTTCTTCCTGGGGACCACCACCCTGAAAACTAGAGCTTCCAGCCTTAATTTCTTCAGGAATGTATTTTTTCTCTGCCCACAGGGGAAAAGCATCACAGTATATCACCGAACTTGGCAAAGAAGTAGTGTACAAATAAGTGAATTATCTATATTTGTAATAAATGAAAGAATATTACACAATAGATTATCTCAAAATACCCATGAACTGTACATTAACTGTGACTCTAAGCATATGGATAATTGAGATTTCTATGAAATAGTAAACAATGCCTTCCAACTTGATAAAACAACGATTTGCTTATTTCTTTTGGGTATTGAAGATGTAAGAAAACTTTCTTTTAAGTGGCCTTAAGATTGACTTCCTTCTCTCTTGTAGCAAAAAAATCTTACAGAAACATTAAATCATTGCTTGCTTGTTTGTTTGTTTTTGCTTCATCAGTGTCAGTACATTTTTGTCATGCTTATCAAGGAATTGAGGGGTTTGTGGCTAACAGATTTATAGACCCTAATGAAAGCAAAGTTACAAGATATTCATTTAACTAACACATTTGACTGAAGTAACACATCTCTTTGGACATCTTCTTTTTCATAATAGATTAAAGGAGAGAGTTAAATCTGAGAAAAGGCAAGAGTTCATGCATGAAAATATGCTTGGAGAAATTTTATTATTTTATGCAGCTTGTTGAGCTGATAATCTCAATGAAGAATGTTAACTAAATATTTTTGTTTTTATTGATTTTTTTCCCTCAAATAGCTTAAAAGTGGACCTAAGAATCTCTATTAGATGGGAGAATTCTGACTGAATCTCTGTAGGTCCTTTCCTGTCCTCCTCTTATTTCTGTTACAGGGGGAACAAATACATTAGGAAAGGGAAATTTGACCATTTCCCAATATATGTATTCAGTGTATCACATGTGAAGTTAGAGTGGCCAAGCAGTTTGGCTCAAATCACCAGGTAGTGAGCTGAAGAAGCAAAATTTGAATTCAGGTCTACCTGATGTCAAAAAAATCTGTGTATATTTCCCCATTTAACTTATACCTCCTTTCATGTCCAATTCAAAGAGCAATGAATCCTTAAAAAGTGGGAGAGTTTTACCAAATAAAAGTTGCCTCCATTAAAATATATCTATATACTATGTTTTGAAAAATTTCCCAAGATCCAAGATCACACTTCAAACAATCAACAGTATGGTATGAATTTACTTCAAAGATAATAGCGTGGAGAGGACTTTATTTTGCTTTTTCTTTTTAAATATAGGTGCATATTTAATAGACTGATGGTATGCCAACCTGTCTCCTGGCTTTTGGCTTTGTTCCTTGATTTGGTTTCTGGGCTCAGTTTCTCTGTTGTAAGTTAGTCAACAAAGTCCATTTGGTTTTTTAAGAATGTGGACATAGAAAAAAAGGTTGTAGAGTAAACTTTAAAATAATGATAGAGAGATGTGATTGTGTGTGTGTGTGTATGTGTGTGTGTTAGTTGCTCAGCTGTGTCGGACTGTTTGTGACCTCATGGACTGTAGCTTGCCAGGCTCCTCTGTCCTTGGGATTTCCCAGGCAAGAATACTGGAGTGGGTTGCCATTCCTTTCTCCAGGGCATCTTCCTAACCCAGGGATCGAACCCGGGTCTTCTGCACCTCAGGCAGATTCTTTAGCATCTAAGCCACGAGGAAAGCCATGTTTAAAATAATAATAGGGAGATGTGATTCATTTCAGTTAGTCGCGGCCAACTCTTTGCGACCCCATAAATCACAGCACGCCAGGCCTCCCTGTCCATCACCAACTCCCCGGAGTTCACTCAGACTCATGTCCATCGAGTCAGTGATGCCATCCAGCCATCTCATCCTCTGTCGTCCCCTTCTCCTCCTGCCCCTAATCCCTTCCAGCATCAGAGTCTTTTCCAATGAGTCAACTCTTCGCATGAGGTAGCCAAAGTACTGCAGTTTCAGCTTTAGCATCATTCCTTCCAAAGATGTGATTAGATGATTGCAAAGGGTTTCTAATTCTTCACCTCTGACATAGTGTGCTTTGCTGTGTGTGACATTGAAGCTTCTCCCATCAAGAGGCAAAATCAAGTTCCTTATTCTTGGATCTAGGATAGCCTTGTGACTTGCTTTGGCCAAAAGAATGTGACAGAATTGAACTGCATCAGTTCTAGGGTTCTAGGCTTAAGCTTCAGGAGATCTTGAAAGCTTGTGCTTGATCCCTGCCCCACTGCTGTGCGGAAAGTTCAGACTGGATGGTGAGAGACAGATGGTCCAGTATCCTTGTTGTCCCAACCAGCAACCGACAGTGCACCAGATATAAGAATGAACACATCTTTGAGGATCCAGGCCACAGCTGAGGTGCTCATATCTAAATAAACCCACAGAGTAGCAAAGAAGCATGGCCCAGGTTAGCACAACCACTCAGTCACTTGCAGATTTATTTACTATAGTAAGTGGTCATTAAATTAAACCATTTAATTTCTGAGATTGTTTTTACATAGCAGTGTTGTCGTTTCAGTCTCCAAGTCCTGTCCAATTCTTTGCAACCCCATGGACTGCAAAGTGTCAGGCTTCCCTGTGGGGGCGCTCCGCAGAAAGAGTAGAGGCAGTGGAACTTCCCTCAGCAAAGCCGAGGGGTCCCGAGGAGAGGTGAGCCTGCTGTCTGCCAACCCAGCCCCTCTTCGAGCGAGAGACAATCAGATGCGACAGGGGTTCCGTCGAAGCAGTTCCGGTTTATTGTTGCAAACTCCCAGCTTATATAGACAAACAGGAGGGTTTTAGGAGGGACTTTCCATAGTTGCACCAATCACATTAAAGGTCAAATCATCATGTACCTTCATTATAACAGGAGTCTATAGAGATCACACACTGTCTACATGCATGGAAATCAAGAGAGCCAATTAAAGACTTTGACAGACAACATAGACCCTGCCCCCATCTCTTCCGCCAGGCGCCATCTCAGGTTTTCGACCCCAAAGCTAGCCCCTTTGTTTTTAAGGTTTCCCATTTAGGGCCCCACACTTCCCTGTCCTTCACTATCTCTCAGAGTTTGTTCAAACTCATGTACACTGAGTCAGTGATGCCATCCAACCACCTTATCCTCTCTGGCCCCCTTCTCCTCCTGCCCTCATTCTTTCCCAGAATCAAGGTCTGTTCCAATGAGTTGACTCTTTGTATCAGGTGACCAAAGCCATAGCCAGCTGATAAAGAAGGCTAAGGAGCTGGGTAACTGCGCATTACATAAGGAAGTAGGAGGGAGTGGAATATATTTTGGGAAGCATAATGGAGAAGCAGGGAAAAGAGACAGAATTAAGGACTGGAAACTGAGGACCAGGTGAACTGAAAATACAGCTCAGTTAGTGTGTGTGCGTTGCTAAATCTAAAGACTAAGATAGTTACAAATAAGTATGCGTGCTTAAAATGACAAAAAAGTAATACCTAAGATTTAATAAAACTTGTTGGGAAGATCCCTTGGAGAAGGAAATGGCAACCCACTCCAGTATTCTTGCCTGGAAAATTCCAAGGACAGAGGAGACTGGCAGGCTACAGCCCATGGGTTGCAAAGAGTTAGACATGACTGAGAGTGCATACACACACCACACACACACACACACACACACACACACAAAATAAAATGTGTCAATAGATATCAGCACTAGACAAAAATATCTGGCTTTCTTTTCCCGATGGAAGGAAAAAAATTCACTCCTTACGTGTTATTGGAATTTAAGTGGTCTGGTCTTAAGTTTCCTGCTATTTTCTGCCATCAATTGTTTGAAATGGCTGAATAAAGTAAATCATTTTGTTTTGGTGTATGAGCTTTATGTTATTATTCTCTTTGTAGCTGAAATGAGCAGTGGAAAATAGCCTTTCTGCAGAGTTGCTCTTTTAAAATATGCACCACCCTTCCAGACAGCAGGCTAATTTTCGAGTTCATCAGATGTGTATTTATATGGTGAATGTATCTGTCACATAAACATTTTGTCAATCATGCCTTCCTTCTGTTCTGACACAGTGTGTAGAGCAACATCAAAATGTGATGAATGTTGTGCTTGTTCCAAGTGAGGATTAATTATGGCAATGACAAGTGTGTTTCCAAAGCCACCCATTTTCTTTGACAATGCTTCATTAACAGAAGCAATTGTTGATGTTTCAAATAAAAATTAAGTCCACAGTTTATTTAGCAAATCCTTTAGTTTGGCCCTTAAATAACTTTATCTTTTGAATGAAAATTTTGCCTAAATCAACTCAACATAAATACTTTTCATGAGTCTAAGTTCGGAAACTGATCAGCATGAGGAAAATAATCATAAGTTCAGGGAGAAAACCATTTATTTTATGTCTCTTCTGTGTCCTTTGAGACTGATTAAAAAAATTATAATGGCATAAAGATCATTTAAGAATATAGGGGTCACTGAAAAGGATTTGAAGAAAATTTTGCTAGTAGATTTGATCCATGCAAATTTGAATAGAAATAATGATAAATTAGAATATTTGATATGTTTGCTGTATGATATTTTAGAATGCCTAAGATATATAGATCGTTTCCTTTGAATTTATTTCCTTATTAGGATTTCCCTGATAGCTCAGTTAGTAAAGAATCTGTCTGCAATTCAGGAGATTCCAGTTCGATTCCTGAGTCAGGAAGATTCACTGGAGAAGGGATAGGCTATCCACTCTAATATTCTTGGGCTTCCCTTGGGGTTCAGCGGGTAAAGAGTCTGCCTGCAATGTGGGAGACCTGGGTTTGATCCCTGGGCTGGGAAGATGCCCTGGAGAAGGGAACAGCTACCCACTTCAGTATCCTTGCCTGGAAAATTCCATGGATTCTATAGTCCATGGGGTCACAAAGAGTCGAACATGACTGAGTCACTTTCACTTTTAAGTACTTATTAATACATGGTCCTGAGGGATATATTATTGTAAAGAGGATAACAATAGTTTGTCAGCATGACTGGATATAAATGTAATTGAACAAGTTCCCTGAAGATGATAAATACTCAAACCTGGCAGTTTAAAAACAGCTGACTAGCGAAAGTTAAATCATATCCTCAAAGATCTCAGTGTAAAATGGCTGTACAGGACTTCCCTGGTGGTCCAGTGGTTAAGACTACACTTTCCAAGCAGGGGATGTAGGTTCAGTACCTGGTTGGGAAACAAAAATCTCACATGACTTATGGCCAAAAAATCCAAATCAAAACAAAACATTAAACAGAAACAAAGTTGTAACAAGTTCAATAAAGACTTTAAAAAAGGTCTACATCTAAAAATAGTCTTAAAAAATGAATATTAAAATAAAAATGGTCCACATCTAAAACTTGGATGACCATTATATCTACTACTGCAGGCAGGAATCCCTCAAAAGAAATGGAGTAGCCATCATGGTCAACAAAAGAGTCTGAAATGCAGTACTTGGATGCAACCTCAAAAACGACAGAATGATCTCTGTTCATCTCCAAGGCAAACCATTCAGTATCACAGTTATCCAAGTCTATGCCCCAACCAGTAATGCTGAAGAAGCTGAAGTTGAATGGTTTTATGAAGACCTACAAGAACTTTTAGAACTAACACCCAAAAAAGATGTCCTTTTCATTATAGGGTACTGGAATGCTAAAGTAGGAAGTCAAGAAACACCTGGAGTAACAGGCAAATTTGGCCTTGGAATGCAGAATGAAGCAGGGCAAAGACTAATAGAGTTTTGCCAAGAAAATGCACTGGTCATAGCAAACACCCTCTTCCAACAACACAAGAGAAGACTCTACACATGGACATCACCAGATGGTCAACACCGAAATCAGATTGATTATATTCTTTGCAGCCAAAGATGGAGAAGCTCTATACAGTCAATAGAAACAAGACCAGGAGCTGACTGTGGCTCAGATCAGGAACTCCTTATTACCAAATTCAGACTCAAATTGAAGAAAGTAGGGAAAACCGCTAGACCATTCAGGTATGACTTAAATCAAATCCCGTATACAGTGGAAGTGAGAAATAGATTTAAGGGACTAGATCTGATAGATAGAGTGCCTGATGAACTATGGATGGAAGTTTGTGACATTGTACGGGAGACAGGGATCAAGACCATCCCCATGGAAAAGAAATGCAAAAAAGCAAAGTGGCTGTCTGAAAGGCCTTACAAATAGCTGTGAAAAGAAGAGAGGTGAAAAGCAAAGGAGAAAAGGAAAATATAAGCATCTGAATGCAGACTTCTAGAGAATAACAAGAGATAAGAAAGCCTTCTTCAGCAATCAATGCAAAGAAATAGAGGAAAACAACAGAATGGGAAAGACTAGAGATCTCTTCAAGAAAATTAGAGAAACCAAGGGAACATTTCATGCAAAGATGGGCTCGATAAAGGACAGAAATGGTCTGGACCTAACAGAAACAGAAGATATTAAGAGGTGGCAAGAATACACGGGAGAACTGTACAAAAAGATCTTCACGACCCAGATAATCATGATGATGTGATCACTCATCTAGAGCCAGACATCTTGGAATGTGAAGTCAAGTGGGCCTTAGAAAGCATCACTATGAACAAAGCTAGTGGAGGTGATGGAATTCCAGTGGACAGGGAGGCCTGGCATGCTGTGGTTCATGGGGTCATGAAGAGTCGGACACGACTCAGCGATGGAACTGAACTGAAAAATAGTCTTTAAAAATATTAAAATAGCTGTTCAAGCAATGTACACACATACTTGAGAAGACATGAAATATTACATCAGACTCTTTTTATAGATAGCACTGAATTGGTTTAATTAGTAATAACGATAGCTATGATAAAAACAATAAAAGCAACACATAGAGAAACCCTTATTTGTCAAGCAATTGGCCTACATTTGTCTTACAAAATATTTCAATTTTTTCCAAATATACATAAGAAATTATTGATGAGCTATCTTAACTCACCAATATTTACAATATTCTAGCAAAAATGGCAATTTCACATAGTTTAATCTAATAGAAGTACAGGCAAGCAAATGTTAGAGTGAATAGAATCCTCTACTTTTCAAAGACAAAACATATTGTAAAGTAATTAGCCTCCAATTAATATAAATAAATTTAAATTAAAAAATAAAAATAAAAAATAATCAAAGACAAAACAGTCCTTGGATGTATGAAAAATTAAAAGTAATTGGATGTCTACTAAATTAAAAGGAAGAGAAGCAAATTTAATAAAAAATAAGATGAATATAGCTTTATGGCCCCTGGAATAAAGAGTAGCTAGCTGGAATCAAGATTGCCAGGAGAAATATCAATAACCTCAGATATGCAGATGACACTACCCTTATGGCAGAAAGTGAAGAGGAACTAAACAGTCTCTTGATGAAAGTGAAAGTGGAGAGTGAAAAAGTTGGCTTAAAGCTTAACATTCAGAAAATGAAGATCATGGCATCTGGCCCCATCGCTTCATGGGAAATAGATGGGGAAACAGTGGAAACAGTGTCAGACTTTATTTTTTTGGGCTCCCAAATCACTGCAGATGGTGACTGCCACCGTGAAATTAGAAGATGCTTACTCCGTGGAAGAAAAGTTTTGACCGACCTAGATAGCATATTCAAAAGCAGAGACATTTCTTTGCCAACAAATGTCCATCTAGCCAAGGCTATGGTTTTTCCAGTAGTCATGTATGGATGTGAGAGTTGGACTGTGAAGAAGGCTGAGCTCCGAGAATTGATGCTTTTGAACTGTGGTGTTGGAGAGGACTCTTGAGAGTCCCTTGGACTGCAAGGAGATCCAACGGGTCCATTCTGAAGGAGATCAGCCCTGGGATTTCTTTGGAAGGAATGATGCTAAAGAGGAAACTCCAGTACTTTGGCCACTTCATGTGAAGAGTTGACTCACTGGAAAAGACTCTGATGCTGGGAGGGATTGGGGGCAGGAGGAGAAGGGGACGACAGAGGATGAGATGGCTGGATGGCATCACTGACTCAATGGACGTGAGTCTGAGTGAACTCCGGGAGTTGGTGATGGACAGGGAGGCCTGGTGTGCTGTGATTCATGGCGTTGCAAAGAGTCGGACTTTACTGAGTGACTGAACTGCCTGAACTGACAGATTTAATGACCAAATAGATGACTAATTCCCTGGTGACTCAGAGGTTAAAGCCTTTGTCTCCAGTGCTGGAGACCGGGGTTCGATCCCTGGGTCGGGAAGATCCCCTGGAGAAGGAAGTGGCAACCCACTCCAGTATTCTTGCCTGGAGAATTCCATGGACGAAAGAGCCTGGTAGGCTACAGTCCACAGGGGTTGCAAAGAGTCAGACACGACATACAGATACAAGATATCAAATACACTCAAGTGTAAATTGATAATCCACAAATAAGGCAGTGTGAAACATATTATGGAGGCAGAGAAACACAGTATAATGCACTCTAAAAAGCATTTACAAATATGTTATAAATCTGTCTCACTGCTCTATACCACATGCTTGTCACCAAAGCTTTTTGGGGGCAGAGAAAAACATATTTTATTATCAACTCTTTGAACAAGAAGAAAAGTCTGAAAAGCTGTCAATTTAGCCATTGGAAATTAGGCTCCACTTAAAAAAATCAAGTGATATAGTCATACATCGCCAATACTTTTTGTAAAAGAAAAATGAAAAGAAATAAAATGAATGCAATAAGGTATTCCTCAAACTTCTACTGTCTGAATAAAATTAGGAAAAATCAGTGCATTGTGGAAAACCCTGAGAAGTCTCCTATGTATGCTTGGAGATTTCCTGAAACCACTATTTCCTGGGAAATAAATGGGATGATAACGACTGCTTATTTTTCTTAAACAAGAGGCACCAAGGCCTTTGTCTGCTCTCTGAAAACAGGCTGAATTACTACAACAGCAGAGGAGAATGTATACCGGCTGCTGACTGGTGATAAAAAGATCTCTGTTTAGAAATTGTGTCTGTTTGCTTTCTATTTTTATATAGAATAGGATAAAACCTGGTCTCTAAAGCTCCTTACACTCCCAGGGTAGGTGTATCATCATGACCCATAACTCTTGCTTGTAATAAAGTGCAAAGAGGATTAAGACTAGCGTTTCCCTTCACTGGGAACTGCAGATAAATCCTCTGTTGCTTGCTCACCATCATCCATAAAATGGGCAAAGGCATCTTTGCAGGTTGAATATCATCTCTGACTATTTCTTCCTTCAGATGACCTCTAGGCATTGTCCAGGCACTATGTCTAGTAAAATATGTAAAAATCAAAATGTGTATTTGCCTTTTTGAGTCTTGAATTTCCAGTGGTCATGTATGGATGTGAGAGTTGGACTGTGAAGAAAGCTGAGCACCAAAGAATTGATGCTTTTGAACTGTGATGTTGGAGAAGACTGCAAGGAGATCCAACCAGTCCATTTTAAAGGAGATCAACCCTGGGATTTCTTTGGAAGTAATGATGCTAATGCTGAAACTCCAGTACTTTGGCCACCTCATGTGAAGAGTTGACTCACTGGAAAAGACTCTGATGCTGGGAGAGATTGGGGGCAGGAGGAGAAGGGGACGACAGAGGATGATGGCTGGATGGCATCACCGACTCGATGGACGTGAGTCTGAGTGAACTCCAGGAGTTGGTGATGTACAGGGAGGCCTGGAGTGCTGCAATTCCTGGGGCCGCAAAGAGTCGGACACGACTGAACTGAACTGAACTGAAAAAGAATAAGAAGTATAATCTGGTCTGGATGGGTAAGATAGCTCAAGTTTGACAGATCTGTATTACACTAACTAATTTTAGAATTCCTGTCAGACACTTTAAAAATTGTGCAAAATTTTGTGTATGTGTACTGTATTTTAATTTTTTTTCCGGTGTAAAGGCCTAAATGTTAGTATATTTTAAGTGTATGTGAGATAGAAATAAATAAATACAAAATAAAGTAAGAACCACTGGTATAATGAAAAAGGTAGGCCAGCTGCAGAAGGAACCTGACACCATTAGCAAAAAGAAATAAAGCAGTATGGCAGGAATGTACTTGATTGAAACCTATCTGTAAAAAACAAACTAAACCAAACACCACCCCCATACCAAAATATAATCCATGGCGTATTCCCTATCTGAACAAAAACTGGGAAACTAGTTTGAAAAGTGAAATGCAATCATAACTTTTCAGTGTATATCTAACATTTTGCCTAGAAAGAAGATTGACCTAAAAACTCAAAAATCTATCTATAGAATGTTACATATGGCCATTACTTGATGATACCAACATAAAGATCATTCTCTCTTTGTGTCCATACTCACCAGGCAATATTGTAGCAATATGTCTTTCAGTGTGGATGCATACATCCATAGGTGCATACTGCTCAGTGGATGGGGTATTTACTTTTGTTGGCAGCTGAACTTCTCAATGTAAATTCATAAATGGCATCTAATTTATATATCCTTCCATGAATTTGGTTAGTGACAGTCCATTCCAAGGGTGATATTTTCCTGTCTTGGCATACTCCATCTGAAACACAAGGAGTATGTTCAAGATCTAAAAATTCATGTTAATGAGGTTTCCCTGAAAACCTTTTCTGCTTTCCAAAGAATGATGCTGTCGTGGACAATAATTGTTCACCAAGAAAAGTCTTGTGAATTGCTTCCTGAAAGTTTAAAAAAATCTATAAAACTTATAATTATGTCAGCTTCTCAGATTTTGAAGGGGCCTCAGACATTGAAAAGGTTTTAGGAGATTAACTCACTGGATTAAAATTTGGAAACTATTCTTTCTGTATACTGATTTATCTTTCAATCAATAGAAAATATTTAAGGTGATTTGTTAAGGTTTTCTAAGGCTCTATGAATCCCTGAATATGTAGAAAATACTAGTTGAGTCAAATGCTCTGATGGTCCAGGAAATGCTCTATATCTGAAAAAAAGTTTCCTAGGTTATGGATGTTAATGACTAATGTGGGTCTATCTAGGAAATTATGTGACTTACAAGGAAAGACTAGGTACAGGGAAAAGTAGGCCTGGCATGGGAGTGGGCAGCCAGACATTGTGGCGTTTGCAATTCAACAGGAGAACTCGGGGCCGTATTATCCAGGCATTGTTATCTGATTTATGTTGGCACTGGTCAATATACCATTTAAAAATACTTGGGCTTCCTTGGTGGCTCAGAGGTAAAGAATCCGCTTGCCAATGTGGGAGACTCATGTTTGATCCCTGGTCCAGGTTTGATCGATCCCAAGATTCCGCATGCTGCAGAACAACTAAATCCACGTGCCACAATACTGAGCCTGAGCACTAGGGCCCAGGAGCCGCAACTACTGAGCCCACATGCCTTAGAGTCTGTGCTCTGCAACCAGAGAAGCTTCCACAGTCAGAGGCACCACAGCTAGACAGTGGCTCCCATTGTCTGCAAGAAGAGAAAAACACACGCAGCAACAAAGACCCAGAACAGCCAACATATATGTATAATTTGATACTACTACTCTTGAGATGACCCATAAAACTATTGCAATACTTTTTTAAGTAAAAATATTTATTGCAAATTTTAAATAGCTCTTCCAATATTTTAAACTGGTACTTAAGTCTCACAATGCATTTTTCATAATCTATTTGAGAACTGGCTACTTGAGGTGATCCTTTTGTCTCTCCACATAGATAATCCATCTAACATAAGAAAAAAAAAATCTCTAACATCTTTGTTTACGAACACACTTATGTAAAGTTTCTGGACATAAATGATCTGTCAGTTTCTGAGGGCCATCAGGAGAGAGGAATGTTTTGTACTGAATGCATGCAAATGGGGTGGGGGTGTAACTATATTGAAGTGGGAAAATTAGTGTTATGTGTGCCCATGACTGGGAATTTCCTGATTACCTGTTTCATTCTGAAATCCTGTTCCATCTCATGCCTTACAGATGGTGACACCAAGGACCTGGTGGGTGGCTGAGGAATGATTACCTCCTGAAATGAACAAAATAAGTGTTGGGGAAATCATGGGCCAAAGAATTAGTGTCTCCTGAAGTAAAGTAAAGAACAACAGATGACTTATATACAATTAGAAAGAAGAGATGGTGGCTTATTCATTTACTTATTTATTCAGATCTTGCATGAATATTGACTTTATATCTGGACTTTTGCTCTATGCACTACTGTAGAACACTCAATCAATTACTTCAGAAATATGCATTGAGTTTTTACTATACAATGTGGTCATTTATCTTGGATTATAAACTTCTAGAAGACAGAGTCTAAGGAAATCCTTATAATGCAATGCTTATAACATCAGCACATCTAACTTTTCTAAAACTTCTAATTGAAGTATAGTTGATTTACAATGTTGTGTTAATCTGCTGTACAGCAAAGTGACTAAGTTACCACATGCATGCATTATTTTTTATATTCTTTACCATTATGTTTTATCACATGTAATTTTATGTTTTGAGATGATTCTAATAATAGAAAATATTAAAAAATACTCGAAATGCAGTGCTGAGAAATGATATAAGAATGGAAGTGAAAAACAAAGCAGCACACTTAGTTTTACGTTATCTTGTAGGAAAGGGAATGATTACCACTGTGGCAAGATCATGGAGAATAAAACTGCTTTCATTATCTTTAAAAGCTTAAGGACTTCCCTGGTGGCTCAGATGGTAAAGTGTCTGTCTACAATGTGGAAGACCTGGGTTTGAGCCCTGGGTTGGGGAGATCCCCTGGAGAAGGAAATGGCAATCCACTCCAGTACTATTGCCTGGAAAATCCCACGGACAGAGGAGCCTAGTAGGCTACAGTCTATGGGGTTCACAGAGTCAGACACGACTGAGCGACTTCACTATGATTTAAAATGTTGCATAACAATCCATTATATGGCTGTACCACAATTCACTTCATTTCTTTAGTGGTCATCATACATCAACATTTATCTTGGTGTATCAATATTTATCAGTTTAAGCTTTAACTCAGTGTTAAAGCTTAACTTTAACACATTCTCAGAAGCAGAGTTTTGAGTCAAAGTCCATGGTTAATTTTATGGCTCTTTGGGCATACCATCAAACTGATTTCTAGAAATATGCACCCTTGATACTCAAACCAGCAGTGTATGGTGAGGGTGAACACAGATGTGAATGACTAAGAAGAGAAAAGAAAAGTTGCGCCTCGAATATACCTACGGTTCCAGGCACACTGCTTTCACACATACTGCATTATTTAAAGATCACAGCTACCCTGTGGAAAGTTTTGTGGTTGAAGTTAAGACTTGAGAAAAAGCCTGACTGATGCATAGATTTGGAAAAGGTGAAAAGAATGAGGAAGTGCCTTCCAGATGGCAGAAACTCCTGGAACAAGAAACTGTAAATAAATAGAGTTCTGTGGTCTTTGAGGTGAGCCTGAAATAACACCCCTGCTCCTCAGTATATTCTGAACTGATTAAAAATATGACAGTAGCAAAGCAAGGGGAACAAAAATGCGCCTTCTGTGGGCAAGGGTTTTCTAACGCGAAAATCCCCAAACTAGTCAGCAAAAATCAGCTTTCCTCTTCCACACCACTTCACTTCACTACAGCTTCAATTTGGAGCAGGGCCCTTTAAAGTCTAAGGCATGGATTAAGGAGGAATATGTGTGTTTACTCTAAACAGGCTTGTTCATGAGGCAGGAGACAAGAACCTGAAAGCAGGTCTAATGTCTCTTTCCAGTCTCAGCAATGGTATTAATAAATTCTTCCTCACTGGGGAAAATGAGTGAGTAAAGGGTGAGGAAAGGCTGGGATCCCTACAGCTACAAGTGTTTCCTCCCCAAGGAAGACAGAATCAGGAGAGGGGTTGAGATGTTTACCTCTGACCAGAGGATGCCTTGAGGAACAGCGTGGAAACTGGCCCGGTTAAGGTTGATGTTAGCAATGACTACAAGGCTGAATTGTGGGTCATCTGAAGCGTCCTCTTGAGGTATCAGTTTTTGCCCTTGGGGAACTTCTGGTGATTTCTAAGCTGCCAACACGAAGTACAACCTTTCTTTTTCTTTCATGCTGTAACGGTTCCTTTTGACTGCCTAGGTTGCTGAATTCCACGTCAATGGAGAAGATGAAAGGCCTTAAGTAACCACTCTAGTTTATCTTGATCCTTCTTCCAGGTGGTCTTCTGTCTGCCATGATATTCTTTTGTGGGCTGAAAAGCAGCAACACAAAAATTGGCCGTAAAATAATCCCATTATGGAAATCTTTCTGAAAATATGGCTCAAAGTTATGGATTGTCAGTGGTCAGATATAGGTAATAAAATTATTAATTTAATCTTTAGTGTGAAGTGGCAGGGTGACTCTGGTGCCACATCATTGCTATTTCGCTTACCACCCAGCCTCTCTCTGAGAAGAGAGAATTCTATGGACAATTCAGTGTGTCTTTCACATACAGTTCATTGATTAGGAGCATGGCTGATGGCTTCAGGATGGAACATTCGAGTAGGAGAAGGATGATGGTTACAGAAATGAAGGGAAAGTGATGCCCACTCTGAGTTTTTGGTTGAAGGAGAGAGCTACTCTCAGCAGCAGCCAATGGCTTCACACATGTGTTCCTTACGGAGTCAGAGGTAGGTTCTGTTTCAGTTTATGACCTTAATGGCTGTAAACTGTCAAGACAAAATCTTTATTGCCATGGATGACTACCTGTGCTTTGAGGGTCTGTTATGACCTAAAAGTCACTGCAGGCCTTGGTCTTTCCACATTCCCATAAATGATCAATACAATGCATTTTTAGGGACAGGACAGCTCAAATCAGGGAACAGAGTATTTGCCCCCACACATAGATTTAGAAATATTTTTGTAGAGTGTATTTGAACAAAGTATTCTTTTCCAAGAGAGTAAAATGTTCTTTTTTATTGCAGTATAGATTTACAACTTTGTGTTAGTCTCTAGTGCATAGCAAAGTGATTCAGTTTATATATATATATATATATATATATATATTCCTTTTCATATTCTATTCCATTATTGTTTATTACAGCATATTCAAAATAGTTCCTTGTTATTTTGTCTATTTTACATATAGTAGTTTGTATCTGCTAATCTCAAACTCTTAATTTATCCCTCTCTCATCTCTTTTTCTCTTAGGCAACCATTAGTTTGTTGTCTGTGTCTGAGTCTGTTTCTGTTTAGTAATAAGTTCATTTGTGTTATAATTTCAATTCCACATATAAATAATGTCATATGATATCTGTCTTTCTCTGTCCAACTTCACTTAGTACGATAATCTCTTGGTCTATCCATGTTGCTGCAAACGGCATTGTTTCTAAGTTGTTCCTGTCTTTAATACTTGGAGGTTTCTTAAAGTGGGCAGTGAAAGCCACTCCACCATTGTGTGAAGTTGTTCATGGTGCCTCTTCCTCTGTGTGGCAGATGTGGGCAGCTCTGTGGAGCCCTGGGTCAGGAAGATCCTTTGGAGGAAGGCATGGCAACACACTCCAGTGTTCTTGCCTGGAGAATCCCATGGACAGAGGAGGAGCCTGGCGGGGTACAGTCCACGGTGTCATAAAGAGTTGGACAGGACTGAGCGACTAACACCAACACACTGTGGAACCCTGGCTGGAGTTTCACTGAGCAAGGCCAGGGCTGTGGGTGTGGCTTGCCCCTTGCTGTGCTCCAATGATGATTCCCATCCCTCCCCCACTTCCCTGCGAATGTTCTGCAGTAGATGACAGGCTGCCTACATTTGGCACTTCCATAGCGTCACATGCACTCTCTCCACAGTAGTAGCTCATTCTACTGTTTCCCCAGCACTTTTCAGAGTATACTCTTGGGCTTCAGCCCATGTTTCCAGAGGTCCCTGAGCAATGACTACTGTCAGGGAACAGAGAAGGGTTTGTGGTTTGCGAATACCATGTTCATAATTGGCCATAGACTGTATTTTCCTCCTTTCCCCCTCCTCCTTATCCTGAAAGAAACAACTGAACCACATTCCTTTTATGCCCAAAACATGGTTAGAGATAATTTTTGCAGATAAACTATGACAGTGGCAGAGTTTGGGTGCACTATTTTAAAACGAGAAAAGGAAGATAGTATATGAATTTTTAATCAGCTACTGCTCTTGAAATATTTCTCTCTATATTTGTAAAAGGAGATGCACTTAGTTACAAATGCCATCACTACATGATAAAGAAACCCAGTATATACCTTTAACTTGGTTTTGGAACAGCTAAACATCTGAAGTGTTAGTGTTTTTAGTTTTGTTTC
This sequence comes from Nanger dama, assembly GCA_917880005.1. Lineage (NCBI taxonomy): Eukaryota > Metazoa > Chordata > Mammalia > Artiodactyla > Bovidae > Nanger > Nanger dama. The sequence continues at coordinate 10,863,797 of CAKJTW010000020.1, forward strand.
ACATAATAACATGGAGATAGTACTGACATCCGATCTTCACACCCCATCACACAAGAGAATTTGAAGTCCATTGAGCACTGAATTTTCCATTGTACTGCAATTACAGGAACACCTGTGCTACCTAACTGTGCACTGAGGCCGTGAAATGCAGTGTTCCAGAGCTGTCAAAATGTCTCATATCTTGCCTTTAATTCAGGGCTCTAATTGTGGTCGATCTGGTTATTATGGTGTACTATGCTTCACTGATAGGCACACAGCAGAAAGGCTAATAATTTTAGATTAAATCCAGAGGGCTCTTGTAAGTATTCACCCAGGTCTGTGTACCTTTCTTTAAATAGAACTTGTGTTTGCAAAAGGAAAATTGGACTTTCTGTAATATTAAAATAATCCTTCAATCATGAAGATGCTTGAGGAGAACACGTTAATCTGGATTCAAATGCATGTTCTTGGATATCTCTTAGCTCTGAGGTCTGAGTTATGTAGTTTAAGCTCTGTCCAAATACTCACACTGGGGAAGCTGACTTTACTCACTGGCTGATATCATGAAGTTGTAATATCTGAACCAATTCACATTGATTTTTAAAAAAAAATCTCAGATCAAGTGATCTGGAAAGGATATCATCTAATGGATGAAATTATTTGTATGACCAATTTATAAACTTTAGATTATATATTTAAATAGGTTAGCTTTACTGAGATGAATACAACTCTTAAGGGTCAACACTCTATTGGACACTCCTTTAGAAGCACCATGTGTCATCTTCAAATTTAATAGCTTTCAAGAATGGTTAAGAAGAAAACAATACCAATTGGCAAATATGACAACAAAGTTGGATCCCCCAAATATAAGTGTTCTAGGATACAGGTGTGTACCAAGTCAAAGACTGAGCTCTTGTTACTAAATTTTTCTAACACATGTTTCCTTCTACATATTCTTCTGTTTAATATAAAGTTCTGCTGGTCTATGAGCTCTTTGAGGCTGAGGCTGTGCTTGGTCTCTGTTATCAGCAAATCATATGAACCCAGGAAGTCCTCAAATATGGATAACATTTGTTGAACTGAAATGGCTCACATTTGACCATTGAGTCTTTTTCATGAATCTTTGTATCTATGAATTCCTCTGACACCTGATATTTAATATTTCCTGGGTATCCAACTGAACTGTTAGATTTGCATTTGGTGAAAATTGAAACAGCGGTTCCTAAAATGCCCTTGCAATGTGCTTCATGCTATTAACACTTTATGCTTATCTCTGACTGTGAGACCGTTTCATTCTACAACTGTGTTCATGTGTCTGTCTCTGCAGTTATCTGAAGGGCAGATGCTGTGTCTTTTTCTTTTTGTATCTCTGCCTGGCATTAAATAGTGGGCCTGTGAACTTAATTACTTAATGCTTAACAGTTTGGTAATGATAGATAGTTGTTATAGTTGTTGTGATGTTGTTATTCAGTTGCTAAGTAATATCCAACTCTTTTCATCCCCATAGACTGTACCACATCAGGCTCCATGGGGTTCTCCAGGCAAGAATACTGGAGTGTATTGCCATTTCCTTCTCCAGGGGATCTTTCCAAGCCAGGGATGTAACCTGCATTCCCTGCCTGGCAGGGATTCTTTACCACTGAGCCACTAGGGAAGTCCAGTGATAGGTAATCACTTATTATTCTGTTCACTGATATAAGAGAATTTTTATGGTTAGAAGATTAATCACACTGTATTTTTTAAGGTTTTTACTATATTTCAGTCTTTTTTGGTGTATGGTCTGTCAATATTCTAGAAATGCTTTAGGATTCTTAGAAATGTTGTTCTATAAGTTTAATAAGTTATTTTGCAATATCATGTTATCAAAAAAATTTGCTGCTTAGCCTTTTCAAATCTTGTATTATTTTATTTCTATTCTCAGGTCTAGTTCCCACTCTACTTTTGAATGTATTAAAACAAAATCATCAGAGTCCTGTACTTTACACAGTGAGCCTTTCCTGTTTCTCTACCATCAGGGAGAGTTGATGCTTCATTAGAAATAGAAGTTAAATTAAGAAATCAATTTTCTTCAGCTTTTTTTTTTTTTTTTTTGGTTCCCTTCTGAAGATATGGTGAAGTTTTGATGCTAGATCAGAATTTTTTGTAATTCATATGAAGAATCAGTTTCTCCATATGATTCATATGGAGATGGACTCTGTGATAGTAACTTTATTTACACCATTTATTGACCAACAAATTCCACTTTCTAAATGAATACACTGAAAAGTTGAGTAAAGGAAAATCATTTTGAGCACATCACAAATTTACCTTAGATTTCCTAATACTGTGGCATATTTTAGCTGCATGCTTGGTACAGAGATCAATTTTGAAAGTAGCACCTATTACAAACCATATTAATATGCTAATGTGGTATGAAAGGCTTTTATTCTGTAATGAAAGAGGTACCTCAGATATCCTCTAATTAAAGGATGTTATTTGATCAGAAATAAAATTAAGTCCATAGAATGGAGAGATGACAACAATATTTATATAAACATTCTATATAACTAAGTATAATATTTATAAAATATGTCTAAGTCTTGAAAAACTGACGCTTTTGAACTGTGGTGTTGGAGAAGACTCTTGAGAGTCCCTTGGACTGCAAGGAGATCCAACCAGTCCATTCTGAAGGAGATCAACCCTGGGATTTCTTTGGAAGGAATGATGCTAAAACTGAAACTCCCATACTTTGGCCACTTCATGTGAAGAGTTGACTCACTGGAAAAGACTTTGATGCTGGGAGGGATTGGGAGCAGGAGGAGAAGGGGATGACAGAGGATGAGATGGCTGGATGGCATCACTGACTCGATGGATGTGAGTCTGAATGAACTCTGGGAGATGGTGATGGACAGGGAGGCCTGGCGTGCTACGATTCATGAGGTTGCAGAGAGTCGGACATGACTGAGTGACTGAACTGAACTGAACTGAAAGATAAGACTTACTATGTCTCTAGAGTTAGATCAGCCTTCCTGTTAAGCTTGCCGTTGTCCTTCTCATAAGTCAAATGTTGTCATCCATGCCACTTTTGATTTTCAAGCATACAGTAAGAAGCAAGGTGATTCTTGAAGCCACATGTGGTATGAAAACAAATGCTATGAGGTCTGTGAAGTGGCTACTTGAATTCAGGGCAAATGAGACTAAGTCTTCTCTGCCTTTTGGATGAGCTTCAAGCATCCTAGAGAACTCTCTCCTACCCCTAACCTGCCCATCTCTTTGGTCTTCTATCTACCAACCCCCTTTCAGTTAAACTTTAGCTGGACTGATTTATTTGCTAATTACTCAACCGCCCACAGTCTCCTTTAGGTCTAGGCACTGGCCTGTTTTGCCTTGCCTGGAGTGCTTCTATCATAGTTTGATGAAGTCCTCATCTAATCTAGAAGATAGTTCTTCTAAGAGTCTCTGCTCATTTTCAAAATCATAGTTAGTGTTCCTACCATGGCCTCTCCCAGATGCTCAAGTGCACTGCACTCAATGGGAAACTGATTGCTTCTTTTCTCCTCTGATTTTCTTGCTTGCTTTCACACTTCCTGAGAGCAGGAACCCTATCCTCCTTAACGCTATTGTATCCCTAGTAGAAAGCACATTCAGTGCCTGGCAATTTGAAGGTTCTCAGGAAGTATTCTTGAATGAATGAATGATTGAATACATGTGAGCTGTTATAGGTGGGGTTCTCTGGTACCTCAGTCAGTAAAGAATCTTCCTGCCATGGCAGGAGACGTGGGTTCAATCCCTGGGGAAGGAAGACCCCCTGAAAAGGGAATGGCAACCCATTCTAATATTCTTGCCTGGGAAATCCCATGAACAATGGAGCCTGCCGGGCTACAGTCCATCAGGTTGGCAAGAGTTGGACACGACTTAGTGACCAAATCACCACACAACCCATTTCAGGTATCTGTATTTTCTACTGAGAAAGGTTCCATTACAGTTACAAGTGTAACTAGTTTAGCCTGGTAAGATATTTAATAATTGCTATTATTGTGCTTATTTTTGAAGGATTAAGACCAAGCTTCAGTTCAGTTCAGTTGCTCAGTCGTGTCCGACTATTTGCAACCCCATGAATTGCAGCACGCCAGGCCTCCCTGTCCATCACCAACTCCTGGAGTTCACTCAAACTCACGTCCATTGAATCAGTGATGCCATCCAGCCATCTCATCCTCTGTCATCCCCTTCTCCTCCTGCCCCCAATCCCCCCAGCATCAGGGTCTTTTCCAATGAGTCAACTCTTCACATGAGGTGGCCAATGTATTGGAGTTTCAGCTTTAGCATCAGTCCTTCCAAAGAACACCCAGGACTGATCTCCTTTAGAATGGACTGGTTGGATCTCCTTGCAGTCCAAGGGACTCTCAAGAGTCTTCTCCAACACCACAGTTCAAAAGCATCAATTCTTCGGCACTCAGCTTTCTTCACAGTCCAGCTCTCACATCCATACAAGACCGCTGGAAAAACCATAGCCTTTAAAGTAATGTCTCTGCTTTTTAATATGCTGTCTAGGTTGGTCAGAACTTTCACTTACATATTATGCATGTAGACTTTTAATGGCTTACTAATGCTGATTTTTGAAGTTAGAAAGAAAAAAAGAAAAAGTCAGTCCAACTCTGTCATTTGCCTAAGATCAATACTCCACATTAAATGAATAAAATGTGGACACAGCTCACCACAATTTGGTTGCTTTTGTAGTTTGACATTAAGCATGTAGCTATCTGAATAAATCAATATATAAAGGATCTCATTACCCAAAGCAGTCCTTCACATAAATGACCCTCTAGCTTTGTCTCCCCAAGCACTGAGATGGAACAAAGACCTACTACAGTTAATTTTGGAGCTATAATAAATGAACAAATTACATTTTTAAAACACGACTTTTGTTACAATTTTCATTGTATGACTTTCTTTTGAAATAAAGGGTACTGATATTTTCATGTAGATTTTTAAAAGGGAGTGAGCTGAGAAATCTACCATCATTCCGTGGCACAGTAGGAAAGGGTGTTAAAGACCATTTTGGTACTCATAACATCATTTTGCACTCAGTGGAGTTCTTTTGAAATGACATTTTTATATTAATTTCTTACTTCTAACAAAAATATTAATTTCTCAAATACTTTGATTTTGCAGAAAAGAACCTTAGACTGAAAATTTCTAATTCTCACTTGCCCTTACCTTTTGGGCAAAATAGAAACAAAACATGCAAGTATAATTTTTCCAGTGAAAAAATAAATTATTTGAATGTCTTTATCTTCTCTGATGGAATCTGCCTTTTGGAATCAACATTAACTTAGCACCCTAAGGTCTCTGTCCATTTGTTTCTGTTATTATACGGCATTAATGTCCTCAGCGTATACTGGGATGGCCTCTCCTCTTCCAGGATCTCTATCTATTATTATCTCCTTCATATATAGTATAATAGTCTCAGCTTACATTGGAATTACCTTGCCTCCTAAACCTACTTTGTCTGGATGGAACAAGCAACACATAGCCAGGGCAATTTGGTTCCACATGAGAAGATCAGCCTGAATTATTGCTTTCTTTTCAGATTAACTTTAAAACCTATCATCTTTATCTTGCATGATTGTGAAAGCAGTTATTGGGAACAAGTAATGTAAGTTAAGTTAGCTTTTTTATACCTATTGTTTTTCACAATATATAACAAAACTGTTATACAACTACTATAGCTATGATATTTTAAATTCATTGTACTTAATTTTATACTCTCCTATTAAATCTTAGGCTCATTGTCCTTATTAGAAAGTTATTCTGTTTTGAATGTGAGAGTGAAAGTCCCCAGTCATGTTGGACTCTTTGCGACTTGGAACTCTCCAGGCCAGAACACTGGAATGGGTAGCCTTTCCCTTCTCTAGGGGATCTTCACAACCCAGGGATCAAACCCAGGTCTCTTGCATTGCAGGCGGATTCTTTACCTGCTGAGGCACAAGGGAAGCCCAAGTTAAGAAACATAGATATTGCTAAGAAACAAGTAACTGTAAGTCATTACTAAATGAAGGCAAGGACTACCCAATAAGGACTGGAATATTCTTGGCCTAAATAACACTTCTTATTGGCAAGCATGATGTGTTTAAAATTACTTGTACTGAGGGTTTAGTAAATTAAGTTAGTAGTATTAGATAAGTGGCCTTCTGATATAATATATATGTTTTCTAAAGGACCCAGGATACCAGTTTTTTACACTGATGCTTTAAATAAATGGGCATATCTTGAGCTATGCTTCACAGAACACTAGTGTCCTGAGAACTGTTAATAGGTGTTTTGGGAAAAAGAATTTCTTGGCTAAATTAGATTGTTAAATGTTGCAAGCTAAATTACCATCCTAACTATTCACAATATGTAGTGGCATTTTTAAAGTTTCTGAGAGGTTCAAAGTAAAGAAACCTGTTTAACCATGTTTAGTCCAGTATATCTTAAGCTTTAAAGAATTTTTAACCGTAGTGGTCATTATTATATATATTCAGATCACACAAATGTACAGCTTAAAGTTAATGGCATCCCACTTCCGTATTCTTGCCAGGAGACTCCTGCGAACAGAGGAGCTTGGCAGGCTACCGTCCATGGGGTCACAAAGAGTTGGATATGCCTGAGTGTCTTAGCACACAATGATAACAAGATGTACACCCTTGTAACCACCATCCAAGATAGGAGACAGAACAGTCCCAGCCATCTTATACACTTTTAATATGATCCTGCCTCCCTCCAATCAAACTTTACCTCTAACACCCCATCAATAGAACTACCATCCTGGCTTCTTTGGTAATCGATTACACTTCTTTTCCACACAAATGCCATTGTAATTTAGCTTAGTTTGAATTTATTTTTTTAAGATATGTCTTTGAGCATTTAAAAATCTCTCTTTCTCTTTTCTGATAAATTTATATGTAATATTTGTAAGTATAACTGTAAATCAAAAATGTATATCTAACATCTTAGATCAGCTGTCTAGTTCAGATGTCTTCTTCTTGTCTTGATCTGGTAGTGCTGGTCTTAGTTAGTGAAAGTCAGTTTGTCAGAGACAGGAGTTGCACTCGATTCTGGAGAGGAGACCTGATGTGACTCTTTCCAAGTCAGCAATAAAGAGTCCTTTGTTTGCTATATTTTCTGATATGCATAATCTCTTAGTTTTAGGTCATGTGACATCTGATCTTCATGCAAAGATAGATTACCGTGATAAGCTTTAGGAACAAACTTAGAATGTCCTTACAATAATTTAGTTAAGTTTTATGATAACATAATATCACAACAAGGAACCATCTGGGAAGTGAGTCTTAGACAGTAAAAACAAAAATTCTCAAAGACAACAATACAAAACCTTAACACCAACCAAAATCTATTTTTTTCTCATAAAATTACCCAGTTCAGTTCAGTTCAGTCCAGTCACTCAGTCATGTCCAGCTCTTTGCGACCCCATGGACTACAGCACGCCAGGCCTCCCTGTCCATCACCAACTCCCGGAGCTTGTTCAAACTCATGTCCATTGAACCAGTGATGCCATCCAACCATCTCATCTTCTGTCGTCCCCTTCTCCTCCTGCCTTCAGTCTCTCCTGAAGTCCCCCAAAATTACCCAAAGTTCTACCAAGTGTAGCCAAATTAAGACTAATTTGTTTGCAAAATAAATCTAGTTTCAGTAAACTTGGCCAGATTATTTACGTATGTGCAGTTGATTCTACAGACTGTTAAGTTGGCTATGCTGGAGCTTTTTATTAAGAATCTCCAACTGAACTTTTAAAAGGACTCTCAAGACCAGGGAGGTCATGCTAAGGACTTGGCATCAGATTCTACAAGTGATATCTATAGATTTAGGTGAATTCCTCTTTTCTTGAGATTCTTCAAATATCTTGAGATTCTGGCACCTGTTAGGTTTTGGTATTTCTTAATCATCTGATAAGCCTGCTGGGAACCTAGGAGTTTTCAGTTTCTGGAGCAATCCAGTAAGGGGAAAAGATAAACATTTTAATTCTGCTTAGAAAATATATGCTTTACCAAACTGCTTTAAGTCATAATTAGCATCAGGCTAAAGATCTCTTTACTTCTGGAAAATAAAGATTAAACAGCCCTTTGCAACTAATTCTTGTTGATCTTTTAGCAGTTAACAAAGCTATCGGGTTTTTTTCTTTAATTTCTTACTCAGTTTAGTAGTATGATCTGAAAGTTATTAGAAATATATACTTGTCCTTTCTATAAATTTTCCAGAAGATAAAGCATTTTTGGTAAAAGCATCAGAGTACAAGCACCAGAGTACATTTTTGGCAAAAGCATCAGAGTAATTATAAATGACAAAAAAGAAAGTAAAAAAACACACTGTTAAAGACCTGATTACAATGTATTTGACAAATAAACTTGGTTACCACTGTGACATATAACATTTTAAGATAACTAGAATTATGACTTAAAATATACCAGGACATATTTAAATTTTAGAAAATTTATGTAATTTCTAGTCATTTTATATTAATGGCATTTATCCATATAGTACAACCAAAGAAGGTTTATCGCCATTCATTTGACAATGCTTCCCATGTAATTTAACATACTAAATAAACTTAATTAATTTAATATATCATTCTGGCTCTCAGAAACATCCCCAAACCAGGTAGGGGTCAAAAGAACTCAGAATGTGATGCTTGGGAAGTTTATCAAATATATCAAAAAGTTTTAAAATACTTGGTCAAATAGGATCATAGGACATTGTGAAATAATTCTTATTCATTTAACTAAAGTGATGATAAAAGATTTCAAGGAAAAATACAGAAAGCTACAACAAATTACTTAGAAGGTAAAGAACTTTACAACCTGTTATCAAAAGCACATCAATATTCTAAGAAAATTTTGTGTTCTTAACAGAGGAAGAAACCAAATTCAGGATTTACCCCATCTTATCTTGGCTTTATGACAAAATTAATTTCTTTCTTCCAACACAATGCATTCCCATTTCTTGTATCTTCTTTTCCCTTGTATTGAAAGATGTTTTCCTCATTAATTTTCAGAAGCTTTAGGTACACATTTTAATTAGAATTCTAAACTGTTAAAAAACTTTGTTTCTTAAAAAAATTAAGAATGCAATTATGAAATGTCTTTAGCTAGTATTTTGTAGATTGGCAAATTTATAAATACTATTATGGTTTCTATAAAACATGCGTTCTTTTCTAGGGTTTTTTTCCCAGTGTGACACTGAACAAATTAATAATCCTAAATCTCTTTAGTTACTCTGTAAAAGGAAACCTATGTTCAATAATAATGTTTCCGTATCTTATGTTATTTGGGATTGACCTAGATATTTAATGGGCTTCCCTGGTAGCTCAGCTGGTAAAGAATCCACCTGCAATGCCGGTTTGACTGCTGAGTCAGAAGGGTCCCCTGGAGAAAGGATAGGCTACCCACTCCAGTGTTCTTGGCGTAGCTCAGATGGTAAAGAATTCGCCTGCAATGGGGGAAATCTAGGTTCGATCTCTGGGTTGGAAAGATCCCCAGGAAGAGGGAATGGCTACACACTCCAGTATTCTGGCCTGAAGAATTCCATGGACTGTATGTGGAACAATACTTATTCATTTAACTAAGTGACAATAAACAATTTCAAGGACAAATTCAGAAAGTTACAACAAATTATTAAAAGATAAAGAATTTTACAATCTGTTATCAAAAGCACATCTATAGTCTAAGAAAAATTTGTCTTTCCTAGCTGTATTCCATGGGGTTGCAAAGAGTTGGACATGACTGAGTGACTTCCACTAGATATTTAATAAACTTTCATCATTTAACTTAATTTAGCAAGACTCTAAAGTTTAAAGCTAGCAAAATTCTGGAAACTATTTTTAGGCAGACATACCGTAAGCATGTGATGGTTATGGTGGAGGTGATGGAATTCCAGCTGAGCTATTTAAAAATCCTAAAAGATGATGCTGTTAAAGTGCTGCAATTAATATGCCAACAAATTTGGAAAACTCAACAGTGGCCACAGGACTGGAAAAGGTCAGTTTTAATTCCAATCACAAAGAAAGGAGATGCCAAACAACGTTCAAACTACCGCACAATTGCACTCATCCCACATGCTAGCAAAATAATGCTCAAAATTCTTCAAGTTAGGCTTCAACAGTAAACTGAGAACTTCCAGATGCTCAAGCTGGATTTAGAAAAGGCAGAGGAACCAGAGATCAAATTGCCAATGATCCGTTGGATCATAGAAAAAACAATAGAATTCCAGAAAAACATCTGCTTCTGCTTCACTGACTATGATAAAGCCTTTGACTGTGTGGATTACAACAAACTGTGGAAAATTCTTAAAGAGATGGATATACCAGACCATCTTACCTCCCTCCTGAGCAACCAGTCAGGTTCTCTTGACTTGTTGCAGGTCAAGAAGCAACCTTTAGAAGCAGACCAAGTAGAACATTCACATCTTAAAGGCATAAAAGGAGAGATTTAAGTTCCTCCTGGGGAAGTTTTATTACCTTAAGGCCATCTTTTTTTTTTTTTTTTTTTCCCCACAAACTTCTTAAGATGTGGCTCAACTGGTTAAGAATCTGCTGGAAATGCAGGAGACCTCTGTTGAATCCCTGGGTTGGGAAGATTCCCTGGAGAAGGGAAAGGCTATCCACTTCTGTATTCTGGTCTGGAGAATTCTATTAACTGTACAGTCCATGGGGTTGCAAAGAGTCGGACAGGATTGAGCAACTTTCATTTTACTTCACTAAGATAAATAGTTTGTTTTGGAGTGGTAGGAGTAGTTAATTGGAATTTAAATTGTTTCTGAACCACATTAGTAGTCCTGTAAAGACCAGATATGTTAAGAAACAAACAAAAAAGGACACCAAAAACTTCCCCAGGAGGAACTTAAATCTCTTCTTTTATGCCTTTGAGATGTGAATGTTCTACTTGGTGTCTTTTTTTTTGTTTTTAATGTCTCAAATAATTGGGTGGCCTCCTAAATTATATCAATGGACTGCCATACCTATACACCTATCAGTACAGTTCAGTCTCTCAGTCTTGTCTGCCAGTTTTCTCACTCTTCTCTTTCACTTTTGCCAAGAGGCTCTTCGGTTCCTCCTCGCATTCTAACATAGAGTGGTGTCATCTGTGTATCTGGGGTTATTTATATTTCTCTCAGCAATGTTGATTCCAGCTTGTGCTTCACCCGGCCCGGCATTTCGCATGATGTACTCTGCATATAAGTTAAATAAGCAGGGTGACAATATACAGCCTTGACATACTCCCTTTTCAATTTTGAACCAGTTTTTGTTCAAATGTCCAGTTCTAACTGTTGCTTCTCAACCTGCATAAAGATTTCTCAGGAGGCAGGTAAGGTGATCTCGTATTCCCATTTCTTTAAGGATTTTCCACAGTTTGTTGTGATCCACACAGTCAAAGGCTTTGGCATAGTCCACCTATAGTAGAATGTTTTTCTTTCACTCATTTCGCTTATTAGAGAAGACCAAAAAAAAAAAAAAAATTCTCTCAGGCTGTGAATATCAACTACGATCATAAGTTTAGTCATGTTGGTGTCCTCTCATCCTGATAATCTTTTTACAAAAACTTTTGGGAGTTCCCTTAAGGTTTAAGAAGTTCTTTAACTATGGCCTTCTATTCAGCCTTGATTGGAAGAGGATCTCTTCACTTGACTCCATTTCTAAAGGTAACTTTTAATAGCCTTTTCAGACAGAGGATTACTAGAATGAGTACTCAAAGGATAGAGGGCAGTAGTAGTTATGTCAGGTTATAGATTTTTATTTTGGATGACTCTTATTTCATTAATTTTCCATTCAGTTCAATTCAGTTCACTCAGTCATGTCCGACTCTTTGCGACCCCATGAACCACAGCACGCCAGGCCTCCCTGTCCCTCACCAACTCCCAGAGTCCACCCAAACCCACGTCCACTGTGTCAGTGATGCCATCCAACCATCTCATCCTCTGTTGTCTCCTTCTTCTCCTGCCTTCAACCTTTCCCAGCATCAGGATCTTTTCATATGAGTCAGCTCTTTGCATTAGGTGGCCAAAGTATTGGAGTTTCAGCTTCAGCATCAGTCCTTCCAATAATTATTCAGGACTGGTTTCCTTTGGGTTGGACTGGTTGGATCTCCCACAGTCCAAAGGACTCTCAAGAGTCTTTTCCAACACTATAGTTCAAAAGCATCAATTCTTTGGCACTCACCTTTCTTTATCGTCCAACTCTCACATCCATACATGACCACCGGAAAAACCATAGCCTTGATTAGACGGACCTTTATTGGTAAAGTAATGTCTCTGCTTTTTAATAAGCTGTATAGGTTGGTCAAAGCTTTTCTTCCAAGGAGCAAGTGTCTTTTAATTTCATGGCTGCTGTCACCATCTGCAGTGATTTTGGAGCCCATCTTGCATTGCCCTTCTACAAAAAAATCCTTCAATTAGGTGAATGTAAAACTTCAAAACCTTTTGGGGTTTCTGCACATTAATTCTGGAGAGGGCAATGGCAACCCACTCTAGTACTCTTGCCTGGGAAAATGCCATGGACGGAAGAGCCTGGTGGGCTGCAGTCCATGGGGTTGCTGGGAGTTGGGCACGACTGAGTGACTTCACTTTGGCTTTTCACTTGCACACATTGGAGAAGGAAATGGCAACCCACTCCAATGTTCTTGCCTGGAGAATCCCAGGGACGGGGGGAGCCTGGTGGGCCGCTGTCTCTGGGGTCGTACAGAGTCAGACACGACTGAAGTGACTTAGCAACAGCAGCAGCACATTAAGTTCACCTATGGCTGATTCGTGTCAATGTATGGCAAAACAAATACAGTATTGTAATTAAAAAAATAAATAAATTTAATTAAAAAAAAAGAATTTACTTAAATTATAAACAATAGTTAACTGTCTCCACATATTTATCCTTCCCAAGTGGCTCAGATGGTAAAGAATCTGCCTGCCAATGCAGAAGAGGTAAGGTCTATCCCTGGGTTGGGAAGATTAGCTGGAGAAGGGAATGGTTACTCACTGCAGTATTCTTGCCTGAAGAATTCCATGGACAGAGGAGCCTGATGGGCTATAGTTCATGAGTTGCTAAGAGTCAGAAATGACTGAGCAACTATATACCCATTACACAACTATAATAGTTTAAAATGAGAGTTCTCTAAAATTTTAAGAATTTTAAAATCTTTCCATTTCAAAGGCTCCAAAGAGCTAACTGTACTTTTTTTTTTTCTTCTTCTTCTGCTAATCTAATTTTAGAAAACAGAAAAGTTCTTACCACTATTTGTTATAGTCTTTACAGATGGGGACCTGGGACAAGAGTCGACAAAAAGAAGTCTCGAGTGAAACAAGGGTACTTTATTCATGGCAGCATGTGGTTATATATTATACAAGGAAGCTTTAGGCAAGAAAATAAAGTTGAGCAAAACAACAGTAATGAGGGGAATAACAATCATCACAGGGCCAGAAGACAATCCATGTATTGGAAATAGGAATATGACTACGTACTTTTACAGAAAAGTAAAAGGTTACTGAAAGGAATCCATGTATGCGCTCCATCTCATGACCTCAGTCCTGAGAACTGTGTGCAGCTCTGCTCGTTCCTGTTTTCCAGGAACAGAGGGCCCTTGAGAAACAGAAAAAAACATGTAAGACTCCTTAAAATTAAATGTTCCCTGACAATTATTGTTTCCATTATACCCTGCAGGCAAGGATCCAGAAGACTGGTAAGAATGGTAATAATTCATAGCATTTGTTGATTTTCTCTAATTGCACATGGAAAAATCAGTTTTGGAATGCCAGAAGAACCCTATTGTGTCAGTTTCAGCGTAGGGTTTTTTAAAAGTCCTAATTAATTAGGTGTGAAGTGAAAGTGAAAGTGAAGTTGCTCAGTTGTGTCCAACTCTTTGTACCACGGACTGTAGCCTGCCAGGCTCCTCCATCCATGGGATTCTCAAGGCAAGAATACTGGAGTGGGTTGCCATTTCCTTCTCCAGAGGATCTTCCTGATTCAGGGATCAAACTCAGGTCTCCCACATTGCAGGCAGATGCTTTAACCTCTGAGCCATCGGCGAAGCCCAGTTGTGGTGTTGGAGAAGACTCTTGAGAGTCCCTTGGACTGCAAGGAGATCCAACCAGTCCATCCTAAAGGAGATCAGTCCTGGGTGTTCACTGGAGGGATTGATGTTGAAGCTGAAACTACAATACTTTGGCCACCTGACTGCTGACTAATTGGAAAAGACCCTGATGCTGGGAAAGACTGAGGGCAGGAGGAGAAGGGGATGATGGAGGATGAGATGGTTGGATGGCATCACTGACTTGACGGACATGGGTTTGGGTAGACTCCACAAGTTGCTGATGGACAAGGAGGCCTGGCGTGCTGAAGTTTATGGGGTCGCAAAGAGTCAGACATGACTGAACGACTGAACTGAAACTGAACTGAATTAATTACTTTACAAGTATTAGTTCTGTAAGTATTATACATAAAATCAGCTTGTACCCTAATAGATAGTTATCCATCAGAGAGCTGTTTGGTCTTTGAGATACAATTTCCCATTATTAATTTGGTAACCTAATTTAGATAGGAGATATGATCTGAACAACCTTCTGAGGACAGTGTGGTGGATTGGATATGTCCTGCTTCTAGGCTAGATTCCAAGGAGTTATCTGTCAACTAAAAGGATGCACAGCTTTAGAGTTGTGAGTTGTGTTTTATTTGGGGTAAAATGAGGACTATAGATTGGGAGACAGCATCTCAGATACTTCTGAGAGACTGCTCCAAAGAGGCAGTGGGTGAAGGTCAATATATATAAGATTTAAGTGAAGGAGGAGTTCGATGCAATCAAGTGCTTACTTTACAAAAGGTTTTCTGCTAGTCACAAGGAGCTGATGTCACCATGAAGGGATTTAGTGAATTTCTAGATATGAGGAGATGCAAGGATTAGGATCATGAAATGAGTTCCTGAAAATATCTAAGTATCTAAAGACTTGTTCCACCAGATTCCCTGAAACATAGAGTGCCTTATTACATCCTGAACTCCCACAGAAGGTGTTGAAGGTCAGTAGTTACAGATAGCAAATGCCCTTGGCAACTGCCAATTTGACATATCCTTGGTTGTTGACATATCCTTGTGTTGACTTGATTCTTTTAGAAGAGTTGGTACCTCCTTCCAACAGCCTAAAACTGCTGTGGGTTCTTGGAGTGGGAGGTGATTAGTCTATCTTGTGTGTCATCAGAAGAGCATTATTTTCTTAATGACTGTGGTGGGGGTCCCTGTGTGACCGCTGCACACCACAAGGACTGATCCTCAGACACTACCACTGGGTTTTCAGTCACTGAGGAACACCTTGCTGTCAGTAGCAGTTAATGTCTCTTGTCTTTTGGAGCTGAGTGATTCAATCCTTCATCTCCTTAGGGAACGGTTTGTTCAGACCACATATCAACTTGCTATTTTTGCTGTTACTATTATTGTTGTTTCCAGTTGAAGCCAAATTTAGCAAAAACCTAGCCGCCTCTCTTTCCCCAGCCTTACCCTTAGGTCTCTGACTGGGAAATACACCAGTGCTTCTGAAGACTACAAGTCTTAAGTAAAATCAGCTTAAATAAAATTTGTCAGATTACTCTTTAAAAATGGTGAGATCCAAATATCAGGAGAACTCACCAGAACACCTGAGAAATACAAAAGAGATGATGGGAGTCAAAGGGCCTGTGCTATTACCAAGCTCTGGTTTCTGTTTTTTTGTAGACTCCTAATGTCCTCTGGAGGACACTGCTGATGTCCTGTTGACTATGCCATGCAATGTGGATGAAAAAAATTTAATAATGAATCTCAGAAAGAAATGGAAAATGTTATTCAGGCCAACCTGAGAATTATTACTTGGGAGACAGTCTTTCAGAAAGCTCTGAGAACTTTTCCATCTGTTAACTTTCAGACAAAGCACTGCTGCTGCTGCTAAGTCGCTTCAGTCATGTCTGACTCTGTGTGACTCATAGATGGCAGCCCACCAGGCTCCCCGTCCCTGGGATTCTCCAGGCAAGAACACTGGAGTGGGTTGTCATTTCCTTCTCCAATGTGTGCAAGTGAAAAGCCAAAGTGAAGTCACTCAGTCGTGCCCAACTCCCAGCAACCCCATGGACTGCAGCCCACCAGGCTCCTCCGTCCATGGCATTTTCCAGGCAAGACCAGTTATACACATTTTTGAGATAAAGAGTTTTACATCAGATGGTGTATTGACAGTTGACACAATCCAGGTCTGTATGTACAAAGCAAGTAGTGTGTCATCATGACTCTTTACCCCATATAAGATTAAGAATGACTATTATCTCCTACGGAGGTTTGGTTAGGGATTTCTCTGGTGCTCTAGTGGTTAGCATTTTCACTGCTGGGGCCTGGTTTCAATCCCTGGTCAAGGAGCTAAGATTATGCAGGCACAGCAAAAAAAAAAAAAAAAAAAAAAGAAAAAGAAAAAGTATAAAGGTATATAAAAAAAAAACTAAGGAGGTCTTATTAATGTAGATGCAGAATATATACTAAAGGGAAAGGAGGAGGACTGAATCGGTGGAGAAAAAATTTTGTTTAATTTTTTCTTATCTTGCTGTAAAATATAAAGTTTATTTTAATCACCTAGTTCCTGTCTCTTCCAAGTTATTTTGTAAGCTGAACAGAATTAAAGAAATGGAATAAAGTGCTTATAATGATTATTGTCTTTCTTGTATTTTGCTGAAATTATTAGTTGTTGAATGACAAGATATGTGTGTGTTCAGTCGCTTAGTTGTGTCTGACTTTTGCAACCCAATAGACTGTAGCCCATCAGACTGCTCTATCCATGGGATTTTCCAGGAAAGAATACAGAAGTGGGCTGCCATTTCCTTCTCCAAGGAATCTTCCCAACCCAGGGATTGAACCTGCATCTCTTACATATCCTGCGTTGGCAGCCAGATTCTTTACACTTGAGCCACCGGGGAAGCCTTCTAGGTACTAAGTACCATCCTGTAATAAAAGACAGTTAAAAGGAAAAATCCAGCAGAAGGTTAATAACATATATATCTCCTGTATGCAGGTGAAGTACCTAAGAAAACTAACTCCAAAATAATTGGCCTTCCCAGGTGGTGCTAATGGTAAAGAACCTACCTGCCAATGCAGGAGACATAAGAGATGTGGGTTTGATCCCTGGGTTGAGAAGATCCCCTAGAGGAGGGCGTGGCAACCTACTCCAGTATTCTTGACTGGATAATTCCACAGAGGAACCTGACAGGCTACAGTCCATACGGTTGCAAAGAGCTGGACATGACTGAAGTGACTTAGCATGCATGCATGCACATTACCTTAATTAATGTCTTCAGAAAGCAATTGGAGGAGAGGTGGGGAAGACCTATTACTTGTAGGTTACCAGGAAAAGCATAGTGACAAGTAACAAGAGTAAGGCTGCTATGCAATTCTAGATCATTGCCCCTTCCATTGATAAGAGTTTCCAAAGATTTTATTAATTTTATTAATGGAGATTTCCCTTATAAATGTAAATGTCACATATGTTGATGGAAAACAAAAGACTGCCAGATATTTCTTCAGCTAAGCTTGATTTGTTTGGGGTCAACAGAGAGTTGCAATTCAGGATCTGCAATGCTAGAGAACCATGTGCAAGTATCAGCATGGCAGAGGATAGGAAGACTCTTTTACAGAGGGGACAAGGATTAGAGAGGCCTCTAATAGACAAAGAGGTCATGACCTTTCATTGGCTGAGTTCTTGCCAGAAAAGAAGAGGAATTTTCTTTCTGTTGAGCTGTGCTATCATGGCAGGGCAGGACAGCTCTCCCTCCTGCTTTCCCAACTCTATTTAACTGAGGTTTCTGTTTAATCTTTTTACACTTACAAAATGGTAATTTCCACTCCTTTCAGGTTTGCCTTTGTCTGTAGCCTCTCAAAAATAATCAGCTCAGAATAATAAATTTGCCAAACAAACATATTTTGCATGGCTTATTTTGCTCCCCTACGATAGTGACTAAGACAGTTGTTGCTCCCCTGAGCTTCACTAGACCTTAGATTTTTTTCTTCAGTCTACTGACCTCCATTTTTTTTTCAAACATTGACTTTAGAAAACATAAATTTCTTCTTTGATCTTTTGAAATGTAAACCTTTAAAAACCCTCTTGTTAGCTTTGTAGTCTAGGATTGTCTTTCAAAGGGATCTGTGCCCCTGAAATGTATTAATTTAGGGAGATACTGCTGTTTCTCAGTACCTGTGGGAAGCTAGGAGCTTAATTTCAGCAGGTGCTTCACTTCCAGTGAAATTTAGCAGGACCCTGTGGGGCTCTAGAGCAAAAGTCCTTTTGTGACCCACTTCTTATTTATTGGAAATAGGTTTCATTCAGCCTCCAAGATCTTTTCTGAATTTCAAAGGGAAGATTCAAACAATGCTAATCAAGGAAGGGAGGGAATGCAGAAACAAGGGAGGGGCAGCCAAGAAATATTTGTTCAGCCCCTCAGTTGTGTCTGACTCCTTGAGACCCCATGTGCTACCATCTTCCAGTTTGATCAAACTCACGTCCGTTGAGTCAGTAATGTCATCCAACCATCTCATCCTCTGTCACCCCCTTTTCATTCTGCCTCCAGTCTTTCCCAGCATCAGGGTCTTTTCCAGTGAATAGGCTCTTTGCATCAGGTGGCCAAAGTATTGAATCCTCAGCATCAGTCCTTCCAATGAGTATTCAGGGTTGATTTCCTTTAGGATTGACTGGTTTGATCTCCTTTCAGTCCAGGGGATTCTTGAGAGTCTTGTCTAACACCACATTTCGAAAACATCATTCTATAGCACTCAGCCTTCTTTATGGTCCAATTCTCACTTCCATACATGACTACTGGAAAAGCCATAGCTTTGACTATGTGGATCTTTGTTGGCAAGAAACAATGGAGCAACTATCAAAGCAGGGTCCTGGCTCCTCCTCAAGGAATATACATAACATTATCTTTAAGTTTCCCCCTCTCCCCAGTGGAGGGTACCTGAGCATAAGATTCTTGAAGAACTGCCCTGTTGCTTCACCACAAATCAATCAAGAAAATCCCACACCTTAAAGCTCTCATGGCAAATTCTGCATATCAAAAACTTTCCCCCACAAACCATCAGTGAGTTTGGAGTTTCTGAGCTTGAGTCATCTGTTCATCTTGTTTGGCCCTGCGATTAACCTTTCTCTGCTCCAAACTCTGACGTTTCAGTTTGTTTTGGCTCACTGTACTTTGGGCACATGGACTATGTTAAGTAACACAAATTGTGAAATTATCTCTTAACAAGAAGATATGAAAAAGCTTACTTTTCCTTTGAGTAGAGAATATTAGCAAATATAGATGGTCTTTGATTCTCCCCTACTGTTCCCAGTCCTTAAAAGACTTCCCATTCTTTGTTTCAGCAAGACTGAGTGCAAGAACCGGATCTGTGGGCTGTCTTCCCTGTTGCTGATTTTGCTCTGCTTGTCCAGTGTGATTTTTCTTTAATACTGAGATTTAGAACTGGGCATGGAACAATGGACTGGTTAAAAATTGGGAAAGGAGTACATCAAGGCTGTGTATTGTTACCCTGCTTATTAAATTCTATGAAGAGAACACAATGCAAAATCCTGGGCTGGATGAAACATAAGCTGGGATCAATATTGCTAGGAGAAATATCAATAACCTCAGATATGCAGATGACACCACCTAAGGACTTCCTCGGTAGCTCATTTGGTAAAAAAATCTGCTTGTAGTGCAGGAGACTAGGTTCGATCCCTGGGTCAAGAAGATCCTCCAGAAAAGGGAATGGCAAACCACTCCAGTACTGTTGCCTAGAAAATCCCATGGTGTCTAGTAGGCTCCAGTGCATTGGATCGTAAGAGTTGGCACAACTTAGTGACTAAACCACCACCACCAATGGCAGAAAGTGAATAGGAACTGAAGAGCCTGTTGATGCGGGTGAAAGAGGAGAGTGAAAAAGCTAGCATAATACTCAACATTCAAAAATATAAGATCATGGTATCCAGTCCCATCAATTCATGGCAAATAGATGGGCAAACAATGGAAAGAGTGAGAGATTTTATTTTCTTGGGCTCCATAATCACTGTGGATGTGACTGTAGCCATGAAATCAAAAGATACTTGCTCTTTGGAAGAAAAGCTATGACCAACCTAGACAGCATTTTAAAAAGCACAGACATCACTTTGCTGACAAAGTTCCATCTAGTTAAAGTTATGGTTTTTCTGGCAGTCATGTATGGATGTGAGAGCTGGACTATAAAAAAGGCTGAGTGCTGAAGAATTGGTGCTTTTGAACTGTGATGCTGGAGAATATAACTGAGAGTCTCTTGGACAGCAAGGAAATCAAACCAGTCAATCTTAAAGGAAATCAACCCTGAATACTTACTGAAAGAACTGATGCTGAAGCTCCAGTACTTTGGCCACCTGATTTGAAGAGCCAACTCACTGGAAAAGACTGTGATACCAGGAAAGATTGAAGGCAGGAGGAGAAGGGGTCAACAGAGGATGAGAAGGGGTCAACAGAGGATGAGATGGTTGGATGACATCATCAACTCAATGGAAACGAGTTTGAGCAAACTCCAGGAGATGGTGAAGGAGAGGGAAGCCTGGCAGCCTGGAGTCTATGGGGCCTCAAAGAGTCAGACATGGCTCACTGACTGAACAACAGCAAATAATATTTCATAATTATGGAGAACGATGCTAATGCAGTTGATAGTGTTAAAAATCAATCCCGGTTGTACATGTGTCTAAAATTTGAATTTTAGAGTCTACATATTTGCTTTTAGTAAATATGCTGGGATTCTCTTCATTTACTGGGATTTGGATATGGAAGATAAGCCTTTAATAAAATGATACATTTACCCGCGTGTGTGTGTGTGTGTGTGTGTGTGTGTGTGTTAGCTGCTCGGTTGTGTCCGACTCCTTGTGACTCCATGGAGTCTAGCCCACAGTTCCTCTGCCCATGGAATTCTCCAAGCAAGAAAACTGGAGTGCATTGCCATTCCCTTCTCCAGGACATCTTCCTAACCCAGGGATGGAAACTGGGTCTCCCGCATTGGCAGATTCTTTACCCTCTGAGCCACCAGGGAAGCTGCATATTAGCCCATAAGTAAAAGTAAAAATATACATACGATGTTAGGATTCAAAAAAATGAAAAGGTGGAAATTCAAAACTCATGGTCAAAGAATACTGGTTTCAAAAGCAGTAACAACAAGGAAACGACTTTGTTACTACTTATAAGAAAGCATTTGCCTGTATTCTTCAGATGGCTCTAGTAACTGTATTGTTTTCACATAACAATTTCACCTGGGAATTTCATAGGTGTCTGAACTAGCAAGGGTTATGGTTGACATCTGGCAGGTGAGGAAAATGAATGCTTAAATAAATCTTCCAAGGTCACAAAATTAATTAGTGGTAGTCTTGTGCTATTTTATATCATTTGTAAACTTATTCAATGACAAAGCTCATCTTGTACACAGTATTTCAATATGATGGCTTGGGGGAAATTAAACAATTAAGGAAATAACATTTTAGTCAAAAAAGGAAAAGTTATAAAGGAAATCAGTGTAGAAAAAATCATGATAAAGACTTCAAATAGATGTATATAAAAAAACAAAAACAAAACCCAAATGCTTGTCTGTGAGTATTAAAAGTCAATTTTCTAGCTTATTATTCCTTCTTATTTTGAAATTGCTTTTCTTGATTGTTGTTTTCTTTCTTTTCCCTTGTAGCACCTCTCTCTGATATGCTGATTACTTAATGAATGTTTATCTTTGTGTATACAACTCAAGAATGTTTGTATTGTGGAATGTTGCCTTTGTAGTCTTGCTTTTAATTGAGCTACAGATGTTACACTTATGAAAGTAATAATAATCTCATTAGACATGAATGTGTTTGCAATACAAAAATCTAAGACTTGAGGATGTAAATTTTTTAATAGAAAATGTGATATTATCTGTAAAAACAAACAGCTATTCATGTATTTTGCAATAATTATAAAAGTCTTCCAACAGTCAGTGTTGCTCACAAGTTAAATTAGAAGTTTCTTTACAACTTTGATTTCAAATTCTATCATAGGAAGATTCATTATTACTGACCAAGGTCTGTTTCATTTCTGAATGTGAGTCCTTTTATGGTCACACTTATTTTGCATTATTAGAAAAGAATTTAAAAATCCTAAAAATGTGGAGGCATTGCCTACACTGCCTTTATTCCTCATGTTTTTAAAAGTATTGTTTATTTTTAAGAAGATCAATAGCTTTGTAATATATTTTATTACTTTTTCAACTTGTGATAGTTAACTATTAGTTATGGTATAGGTAACTTAGATTTGTTTTTTTCCAAATTAGTTCCACAGGGTGATCTTTGAAAAAAGGAGTCCAATATTTTATCAGAAGCCTATGTGCAGAGTTGCAAGTCCTCCTGACCACTTCTTTCCCAGAAGCTGCTGCAGCCACCAGTTCTGAGCATTCCCTGGATAACTTAGAATAGGTGTAATCTGACAGCCATTCTCCTCAAGCTCTGTCCACATACTTCTCACTGCACTTGGCCTTCCACATCCTCAGGTTCTACATCCACAGCTTCAATCAACCAATGATTTAAAATATTTGACAAAAATATCCCAGAAAATTCCCCAAAGCAAAATTTGAATTTGCAACTATTTATGTAGCATTCGGGATTCCCTGGTGGTTTAGTGGTAAAGAATCCACCTGCCACACAGGAGACGTGGGTTCGATTCCTAAATTGGGAAGATCCCCTGGAGAAAGGAAATGGCACTGCAGTATTCTTGCCTGGGAAATCCCATGGATGGAGGAATCTGGAGGGCTACAGTCTATGAGGTTGCAAAGAGTCGGATATAGCTTAGTGACTAAACAACAACAACAATGTAGCAATTACATTATATTTATAACTATTAATATAGTATTTTCCTGGAGGAAGGTATGGCAACCCACTCCACTGTTCTTGCCTAGAGAATCCATGTGGATAGAGGAGCCTGGCAGGCTACAGTCCATTGGGTTGCAAAGTGTTGGACACAACTGAAAAGACTTAGCACACACGCAGATAGCATTTACATTGCATTAGGTTTCGTGTAGACATACATAGTGTAGTATGCACTACACTATTTCATAGAAGGTATCCGAGCTTTTGCGGATTTTGGTATCTACAGGATAGGGGAGGTAGGGGCCTAGAACCAATCCCCTGTGGATACTGAGTGTGAACTGTATATCCTCTGTGCTTCTCTGATAGTATGGGGTGGACTATTTGAGGAAACTCACACATGCAGATTTTGGGAATACTGGCGAAGTTGATACCTGTGAGGTTACCTAGAGTCAGCAATTAAGTCTGGAAGATAAGGGCTTGCCCCTTAAATCCCTTAGGCGTAGAGTTTTAAAACTCATTTCATAAGCCATCTCAAATGCCAGAGAAAGCTACCACTAGTTATCCACAATGACAAATTTGTAATGAGATCTTTTATTAGTGTTTTCTAGTCATTCATACTGGCCTCCTGAGATTAAAGCTCAGCTTTGGAGAATGAGGGTAAAATATACCTGTAGATATTTTTGGCAGATGCTGTCCTATATTTCTGAATTAATTCATAAAATGCGGTTATCACATTGTAAACTCTGAATAATCCTATACTAAATAAACATGTTTAGCTTTGTGAATTTCTGAAGGTTAGCACTTCATAAATGCCCACTTTCACCACATAACAGCTAGTTCTATTGTAACTCCTTGAGAAATGTTGACCTAAAGATGAGCAGTGGAATGCTATGAGAAAAGCATGGATATCACTGGGCAAGTGCTAACTCTGCTCATATTTCAGTTTAAGATCAATTACACTGAAACATGAGAAATGCTCACCCTGATGCTTACTCTGTTGTGTGAAACAACCTTCCCATATAGCCTAGACCTAATCTTGAAGGTTATTATCTGAAGGGATGATGATTCTGATTTTAACTCTTATTATATGATCCTAATAACTCAATAAAGATGGAAATTTTAGAGTAATTGATAAAATAACACTGAAATAATTATGCTGCGTCATCCATTATGGAGAATTCTTTATAAAATGAGACTATTTCTGCCCTCAAGAAGCTTAAAAAATACATATGTGAAAGTAAAAGTTGTAATAGCCTTTTTTGTTTGTTTCCTATTTATAAACATCATTTTCTTTGACTTCCAACCATGTGGAAGATGATACTTCTGTACCTTTTATGGTTAGTTGGGTCCCTTCCTTTGATCAATAAAGGTGAGAGGAAGTGACATGTGACCCTCATGTGGGAAAGCATCTGATTTCAGATGCTCAAGTCACGAGGCAGTTATTGCTCAGAAATTGTGGCAGCAGCAGCTTATGTGCAGAAAACATTTGATGGAAACTGCCAGAATGCAGAGCCAACAGGTGGAGAACAGTTGTCCTGGAGATTCACTTGGAACAGGTGCAGACTTGGCCTGAATGAAACACTGTGATAAAATACCTTTTTGTTACTGCAGCTTGACTTAGCCTATGCTATGAAGAGGATAACATAGAAGCAATTAGGTTGTATCTGTCAAGAACTGTGAAGGCTTGAGATTTTTATCTTTTATAGAAGCTAACAAGTTAGCCAACTACAGTCTCATTGATTCAGGCAGAGGGTACCATATTCCTAGGTCAGAAACAATGGCAGTAACCAGAGTATAAACATGTGCTCCAATTCCCCAAGCATCAGTTCCCACCAGGAAGCACAAAGGCCAGAAGACAATACCCATACATACAGTGGGATGTATTATAGGACCAGAGCTCTGAGTTTAGAGCCTGAATCTTTTCTAGTGGTGAGTGGGCTGCTTGAGCTTGGCCCTGGAGAGAGACATGATTATATTAGCCATGAGTATGTTCAATGTTTCACCAAAGGGAATCACTATCCCCATATTCCAAGTCTGGTAGCAAACTTGCCCTTGGCTCCAGAAGGAGATGTTGTGTCTACCTTTCCAAGACTGTTCTTAGCTTAACTTGCTTGAAGAGATAATCCAGCATAAAGACAATCAGTGTCTCTGATTATTAGATGTCTGGGAGCATGGGAGATCCACAGAGAATTGTCTCCCAACAGTACTTGAGGTAATTTCCTCAAGTTATTTATTACTTCATATATACATATTTATTGGGTATTTAGTATGGACCAAGTGCTCTTCCAGGCTCTGGAAGTTGATTTCAAAAAGGTTCCTGCTCTCAGGGAGCTTGCATTGAAGTGTGGAGACCAAAAATATAAACACAAAACAATTATGAATAATGATAATCATTAAAAAAAAAACAAACAATGATAAATGGAGAGTCATTTGAAAGCAAGAATGGCAACTTTAAATGGGTAAAGAAGGTCTCTCTGAAGAAAAGGCAACGCTGGACTAAGAAATGAATGACACAAAAGATCTAAGTAGGTGAAGATCAGGAGTAAGGTCACTCCAAACAGCGATGGAATGAGCTTGGCTTTCATCAGGAGAGGAATTCTGCTGTTATCTATCACTAGTACTACAAACTGCTACAACTACTATGATGGCAGCAAGGTGGTGGATCTATGTTGACATGAGAAGTCCAAGGCTCAAAGAAGAAGAAAGGTGGGGATGCTTAAGGAAACTGAAGAAGGAGAAAGAGATGTGAAATAAGAACAAAATCATGGTAATGGCCAGAGGTGAGAGGACAGGTTTGACGCTGTGGTGATGTCAAACGCTTTGCAGGACAGGTAGATTTCTGAGCAAGGTTTAACTAGGCAGAGAGGAGATAAGAATATAATGGATGTGGAAATCTTATAAACAGAAACGGTGGGCAAAGGGAAAACCCCAGGCAGTGCCAGGAATGACAAAGGGTAAATTAAATATGTATTTGTACTCCTTTCAAGGCTCTAATGGAATTTAGAAGGAAGCTTAGGTACCACTCAGAAGGCTGCTCTGATTTCTGACACTTTTCTGGAAAGGTAAGCATTCTGTGGAATGGCTTGAGTAAGCTTTGCTCTTAGAAGTAGCCGAAGACAAATTTTGGAATGCTAAAAATTGATAAATCATAAATTTTGGCCAAAGTTTGAGCTGGTGATAATTCAGGCAGAAATGTGTATCGCTGCTGAACAATTTGTCAGTGAAGTATTGGCTTAATCTCTTTCTATGGATTTTCTTGAAAACAAAGTACATTTCTCATGTGCTCCACGTCCATGGTCATTGAAAGACTTCATTAAAGAAAAGTTTATATTCAGAGAAGACTGGAAGCAAAGATGAACTTTAGTTTGAAGTTTCTCAGTCTTATTGCTCTTATCCTAAAATGAAAGGAAAAGGAAAGACAGTGCTTTTTTTTTTTTTTCTTCCCCATTTTGGAATGTGTGTTTGTGTGTGTGCTCAGTTGTGTCTGCCTCTTTGTGACCCATGGACTGTAGCCCACCAGGCTCATCTGTCCATGAGATTTCCCAGGAAACAATCCTGGGATGGCTTTCCATTTCCTTCTCCAATTCATTTTGGTAAGAACACTTAACTTGAGGTCTACCCACTAACAAATATTTGTGTTCAACATATTACTGTTGACTATAGGTACAGTGTCAAAAGTAGATCTCTAGAACTTATTTCTCTTGCTTGATTGAAGATTTTGTAGTTAATAATTTTCTCTTTCCCTCTCCTCAGAACTCTTAGCAATCACTAATTTCACTCTTTGTTTTTATCAGTTTAACTATTTTCGATACTCCTGTACATGGAACAAGGTAGTATTTGCCTGTCTGTGACTATATTATTTCGCTTACCAGAATATCCTTAAGATTTATCCACATGGTTGCATATTGCAGAATTTCCTTCTTTTAAAAAGATGAATAATACTCCATTCTGTATATATACTACATTCTCTTTATCCATCCATTCATTCACTGATGCACGTTTAGATTATTTTCATATCTCAGTTACTGTAGGTAGAGCTGCAATGAACATAGGGAGCACTTATATCTCTTTGATAACCTGAATCAGTTCTTGTGGATAAATACTCACAGGTGGGATTCTGGATCATATGACAATTTTATTTATTTTTAATTTTTTGGCTGGGCCAAGTCTTCATTGTGGTGTGTGGACTTCTCTAGTTGCCGCATTCAGGCTTAGTTGCCCCTCAGCCTGTGGGATCTTGTTTCCATGATCAGGGATGGAACCTTCGTCCCCTGGATTTTTAATCACTAGATTGCCAGGGAAGCCCTGGTAGTTCTATTTTTAAGATTTTGTGAAACCTCCATACTGTTTCCCATGGCTACTGCACCATTTCGCATTCCTACCAATAGTGTGTGGGGGTTTCAATTTCTCCATATCCTTGTCAATATTTGTTGTCTTTTGTTTTTTGATAATAGCCATCCTGACAGGTGTAAGATACATTATTGTGGTTTTGACTTACATTTCACTGATATTGGTCACATCAGTATAGATTGGAGGAGACCCATTCTCATTGTGGAAGGCAATCTGCTTTATTCAGTCTACCTATTTTCAAAGGTTAATCTCATCCAGAAATACCCTCACTGATATACCCTAAATAAGTTTAACTAAATACTTGGATATCTCATGAACCTGTTATAATGACACATAAAATTAACATCATAGTTCCTAAGAAATCTCCCTGATTATTTTGCAGAGAAGTGCTGCCTCATTTCTGTGAACTTCCACACCATGTGGAGCTTATCTCCTTTTTATTTTTGTGCATAGTCAATGCATTCATCTCTTATGTATGTGACCTATCTTAGCTGGCTGTACTTAGTATATTGTTATCATTATCCTTTTGTTTGAATATCCATTTGAAATCCGAGATTCTCTCTAGTTTCTGCTCAGAATGCTGTGAAAGTTTGGCTGTTGTGAAAGTAGCTGTAAACTAGATGGACTTCTTTATTTTTATTTTATTTTATTATTTATTTTTTACTTTACAATATTGTATTGGTTTTGCCATACATCAACATGAATCTGCCACGGGTGTACACGTGTTCCCAATCCTGAACCCCCTCCACCTCCCTCCCCATGCGATCCCTCTGGGTCATCCCAGTGCACCAGCCCCAAGCACCCTGACTTCTTTATTTTTTGAATGTTAGCCTGAGTATATATGAATATGCACGTGCAATTCTACTCTTATGGTTCAGATACTGGATTTTCACTTTTGAGAGTAGAGATACTATGTGGTTTTTAGCCAATGGAAAGATTTCTTCTACTTTCACATCCATGCAAGTTTTTTTTTTTTTTCTTAAAAAATCTTTACCTCCGTTTAAATGTATGACATAGATATTGTTTAGTTGCTAAGTTGTGTCTGAGTCTTTCCCACCCCAATATCAGACTCCTCTGTCCACAGGATTTCCCAGGCAAGAATACTAGAGTGGGTTGCCATTTTCTTTTCCAGGAATCCAGGGATCAAGCCTGCATCTTCTCCCTTGGCAGGGGGATTCTTTACCACTCAGCCACCAGGGAATTAGATAGAAGAGAGTTAAATAAAATAAAGGAAAAACTTGTGTGATTATTTATCATTGAATTTTTGTAATGACAATTGTTTTTTATTCACTTGAAGCATTACTTTTGTGCAGGAGCACAGTTAAAAGAATTTCAAATAGCAAAGGATAAATCTTCTATAGAATAAACGAAAGACATAAAATTTTTTTAAATGTAGGCAACTGGAGACTTATAGACTTGTTATTATGCTCTTATAAGATAACTGAGGAAAAGAAAGTATTGAGATTTCAAAAACATATTTATAAAACTGTCCTTTATAGTGATTTTATAAAATAGGAGAAAATCATGCATAGCATCCTCTATATGTGAATATATATGTAAATACACAATTGCTGTCAGGGATTATTTTTTTAAAAAGATGTTTAAAAAGAAACTACTTAGAAGAAACTACTCGGACACTCTTCTCAAAAATTTGAATTGGATTCTTAGAGTTTAGATATCTAGTTAAACACATGCTTTGATGACTAATTTTTTTCGATCCCAACCAAGATTTGACTCACAATCTTAGATATTAATTGAAAAACCTTTTGAGAACAGAAATTTAAATATTTTAATGGGTACACAAATGATGTACAGAAAATATATTATTTGTAGATACATTATGTTTTTATTCTTTTTTTTTTTTTTTTTTTTGGTGGAAAGGAAAGTTTGCTTTATTTCAGATGCTGGCAACTGGGTTGGGGTAGGAGGGTGGACCTCTGTCCAAAGACCGACTCCCCACAGCAGGCACCTCACGGGGCAAGAGCATTAGGGAAAGGAGGAGGGGCCGCACACAGAAGCAGCACAGGCGACTCCCACGGTCCTCTTCCTGGCGGCCTCTGGTGCTCTGACCAGCATCATCTTGCTTGTTTTAGGTACAGTTAGTCTTCAGTTCCAGGGTCCGATTGTTTTCATTTCTTTGAGGCCACTTCTCAGAATTTTGGCAGCTGATGTCAGGAGTACAGTCCGGTCATCCTGTAGTTAACTTCTTTACTCTGATTTGAAATAGCTCAACTGAAATTCCATCACCTCCACTAGCTTTGTTCATAGTGATGCTTCCTAAGGCCCACTTGACTTTGCATTCCAGGATATCTGGCTCTAGGTGAGTGATCACATCATCATGATTATCTGGGTCATGAAGACCTTTTGTATAGTTCTTCTGTGTATTCTTGCCACCTCTTCTTAATATCTTCTGCTTCTATTAGGTCCATATGATTTCTATCCTTTATTGAGCCCATCTTCGCATGAAATGTTCCCTTGGGATCTCTAATTTTCTTGAAGAGACCTCTAGTCTTTCCCATTCAATTATTTTCCTCTGTTTCTTTGCATAGATCACTGAAGAAGGCTTTCTTATCTCTCCTTCTTATTCTTTGGAACTCTGCATTCAAATGGGTATATCTTTCCTTTTCTCTTTGCTTTTTCCTTCTCTTCTTTTCTCAGCTATTTATAAGGCCTCCTCAGACAGCCATTTTATGTTTTTATTCTTATTCAACATGAACCAAACATTCCCTCTTTTGTGTATGTGTATGTGTATATACTCTTAGGGGTATGCCTAGATTTTAAAGTCAATGTAATCACTGAACTTAAAATGATAAAAAGTGCAGCACGCAGCATATTCTGGACATATGAATGTTACAGTTCAATTCACTGTAACCCCAGGGATGCAGGCTCAGTTCCGTGTGATCTTTAAGTTTCCTACCTAGGAAGTTAGAAGGGATACTTAGCTGCTGCACTGTAGGTGGCATAAAAATTATACTTTCAGATCACACATCTGCTGGAGATGAGTGAGAAGTTTGATCTTGAAGATATAATTATTTGATACTTTCTTGTGCCCACTCATTATGGTGCATTCGCAGCAGGAAATAGCACAGCAGATAAAGAGTTGAACAGAATTTGCCCTAGGTTTCTTCCAACAGGATGTTTAAAAGTGGTGCATGATTCAGAAGCTTATCAAGTGGTCTATTCTGTTAGTCCATTGAGACAAACACTTGCAGACTTCCTTGAAAACTTTGAAAAAATAATCACCCCACTTGATTTCCTATTCTCTAGTTATTCAGCTAAATTATTTTCAATATTCAAATTAGAAAAGGTAAAATATTGCCTGTATTTTCATTTCTAGTTTGGATTGGAACCCATTATTACACCTAAATATATTTTTCTTTTTCTTCATCCAGCTCATAACCAAAATTATAACTGTGGCCATTTAAAGATCATTTACTCTGTGACAGGCACTGCTTCCTATTTCATATACATTTTCTCACTTAAACATCCCAGCTACTCTGTGTCTAAGATTCTATATTTTACAAAAGAGAAAACAGGCTCAGAAAAATGAAACATTTGACTGAGTTGTTCAAAAGTGGTAAAAGTGAAATTTGAGCCCAAGTTTATCATGTCAAACTCCTGCTTTAAAACCCTTCTGCCTCTAAAATAGAAATCTTTAAGGAGACCAAAGTGTTAGTCACTCAGTTGTGTCCAGCTCTCTGGGACCCCATTGACTGTAACCTGCCAGACTCCTCCATCCATGGAATTCTCCACACAAGAATACTGAAGTGGGTTGCCATCTCCTTCTCCAGGGAATCTTCCCTACCCAAGGATTGAGTCCTGGTCTCCTGCATTGCTGGCAGATTCTTTACTGTCTAAACCACCAGGGAAGCCTCAAGGTTTTCATTGGAATAAAAGCTATGACAAACCTAGACAGGGTATTTAAAAGCAGAGACATAAATTTGCTGACAAAAGTCTGTAGAGTCAAAGCTATGGGTTTTTCTAGTAGTCATGTATAAATGTGAGAGTTGGACCATAAAGAAGGCTGAGGGCTGAAGAATTGATGCTTTTGAATTGTGGTGTTGGAGGACTTTTGAGAGTCCCTTGGACTTCAAGAAGATCCAGCCAGTCAATCTGAAGGAAAGCAATCCTGAATATTCATTGGAAGGACTGATATTGAAACTGCAATACTTTGGCCACCTGATTTGAAGAGCTGATTCTTGGAACGACACTGATGTTGGGAAAGACTGAAGGCAGGAGGAGTAGGGGACGACAGAGGATGAAATGTTTGGATGGCATCACCGACTCAATGAACATGAGTTTGAGCAAGTTCCGGGAGATGGTGAAGGGATGCCTGGTGTGTTGTAGTCCATGGGGTCACAAAGAGTTGGACACGACTGTGTGACTGAACCACAAAAAGGATATGAAAGCTGTATATACAAAGGCAAAAGAAATCACATGTACCTAAAACTTGTATGCTCAAAGCAGGAACAATGGGAAAATATTTGTTTATAGAGTTTAGCTTCAGATACACCGTAAGAGGAAGACTGAGAATAGGGAGGATAAGAGTAGAACTTTATTGCTACTTTTGGTGCACTGGTGAATGTGTTCGACCTCTAGAGGTACTGACTGGTACTTTTCATAGTGAAGCAACATGAGCTCATATCTTACAGGGTCATTAGAGAACAATATAGAATTATAGTTTGCAAAAATGTGGAAATAAAAATATAATTTAAAACATCATGTCATGATACTTGTGGCCCAAGAAGTGGTTTAAAAATGTGAAAAACATCATGAATACCTTTTATTTTGTGTCTAAGCCTCGTTTTTAAAATCCTTACTAGGCTCATTTTATTTTTCTATCAGAATTTAGAAACAATTCCAATCTGAAGAGCATACATTGTATTTTCTTCTATCATCACTGTATCACAAATTAAAAGTTGAAGTTTTCATTATTGCAATGTCTTGCAAAAAAAAAAAATTAGTTGAATGAAGCACAGGCTGGAAAAGAAATGCCAAGATGTCACGGTGCTGGCAATAATAATACAGTGACAGGGATGAGTGACACTGAGGGTTCTGGTGGCAGGCGTAGTCATCTCAAATTGCCAGGTTAACAAACTGAATTACTACCTGGACTGAAAACATATTACTTAAGTCTTAGAAACCCCACAGTAGTTCTGTATTTATTGAGTATTAGAAAAAGGGAGCCACACAGTTTGTTATAATGCAGGAAATCTCTCTTTTTTCTTTCTTTTTTTCACTCACAGCTCACTTCATAATATAAATGTGTGTTCATATATTTTGTAAAACAATCAGAGGAGGGAACTTATGGTCAATGAAAGATCCTAAATTTTGCTTAAGGGCAAAACCATATATCCCTGGTTGTTGTTGTTCAGTCACTAAGCTGTGTATGACTCTTTGTAACCCTGCAGACTGAAGCACGCCAGGCTTTCCTGTCCTTCACCATCTCCTGAGGTATGCTCAAACTCATGTCCATTGAGTTGGTGATGCCATCCAACTATCTTATCTTCTGTCACCCACTTTTCCTCCTGCCCTCAATCTTTCCCAGCATCAGAATCTTTTCCAGTGAGTCAGTTCTTTGCATCAGGTAGCCAAAGTGTTGGAACTTCAGTTTCACTATCAGTCCTTCCAATGAATATTCAGGACTGAGCTCCTTTAGGATGGACTGGTTGGATCTCCTTGCAGTCCAAGGGATCCTCAAGAGTCTTCTCCAACACCACAGTTCAAAATCATCTATTCTTTGGTGCTCAGCCTTTTTATGGTATAACTCTCACATTCATACATGACTACTGGAAAAACCATAGCTTGTGACTTTACAGACTTTTGCTGGCAAAGTGACATCTCTGCTTTTTAACAGGCTATCTAAGTTTGTCATAGCTTTTCTTATAAAAAAGATCAAGCGTCTTTTCATTTGGTGGCTGCAATCACCATCAGAGTGATTTTGGAGCCTGATAAAATAAAATTTGTCACTGTTTCCACTGTTTACCCATCTATTTGCCATGAAGTGATAGGACCGGATGCCATGATCTTAGTTCTTTGGATTTTGAGTTTCATGTCCATCAAGAGGCTCTTTAGTTTGTCTTCACTTTCTTCTGTTAGAGTGGTATCATCTACATATCTGAGGTTGTTGATATTTCCTCCAGTAATCTTGATTCCAGCTTGTGTTTCATCCAGCCCAGCATTTTGCATGATGCACTCTGCATATAAGTTAAAAAGCATTATGACAATATATAGCCTGATGCACTCCTTTCCCAATTTTGAACTGGTCTGTTGTTCGATTCCGGTTCTAACTGTTGCTTCTTGGCCTGCATACAGGTTTGTCATGAGACAGGTTGTGATCTACACAAAGGCTTTAGAATATTCAATGAAGCAGAAATAGTTTTTTTTTTTTTTAATTCTCTTTATTTTTCTGTGATCCAACCAATTTTGGTAATTTGACCTCTGCTTCCTCTTCTTTTTCTAAGTCCACCATGTACATCTACAAGTTCTCAGTTCATATAATTTTCCAGCCTAGCTTTCCCTGGTACCTGTCTCTTTTAGGTCAAAATTATATAAGAATTAGTGTTTTCCTGGGAATGGAGGCAGGGAAGAGGAAGTTGGAAAAGATTAAAAAAGGACAAGAGGAAATTTTGGAGGATAATGGATATGTTCATTGTCTTGACAGTGCCAATGTTTTCATGGGTGCAAATGTGCAACATTTTAAAAAATTTACATTTCAAGTATCTGGAATTTATTGTATATTAGCTATTGTTCAACAAAGCTGTTCAAAAACCCACATTAAAAATATGGTAGATAAACTATATTTCTCAATCATATCTAATCCGCCTTTGTATATGAAAGACATTGTTCCTATGTATATAGCCACTGCTGTGTTCCCTAAAGACAGAATCGTTTGTTCTTTAAGCGCATACCTCCCCAGCTGGATGGTGGGCATTTTGAAGTCTTAAAATTCTAGTACATGCCTATAGGATATACATCAGGAATTACTCTTTCATATATAGACTAATAACAATGACACCTTATATTTACACAGTATTTAAAAATTTCTTACATGCTGTTTCATTCACTACTAACCCATTTGGAACCTTCACAATATCGCTTTCAGGAAGTTTATTATATCCATTTTCCATGTAAAGCAAGAGGAATGTAGTGGTTTAAGGAGACTTTCCAAAGTTGTTATGCTAGGTAAACACTTCATTTGCCCACTATTATGTCCATGCGGTTTCTTCTCTCTCATATCCTCCATTTAACACTGAGCTATTCAATAGATTTGTTTATTAGTACAATATTATGGTCCCTATCTGTGTCCTTAAATAATTAGTTTTCATAATCTTTTATCATAGCTGAGTGATGACAGTCAATTAACAAAAGGTGTAAGTTTTGTTATCCCACTTGAATGGTTTCATTGTGATAGGGGACTGTGATAGGGGACTTCTTGCTGCCTTTGTTAAGCAGAAAGTGAATTCTTTGGCTTGTGAAATTGGGTGCAACTGATTCGAATAATTTCAGCAGACTTGATGTGCCTCTGTCCTTCTTTTTCCTTGATCTGCTTCCTTTTATAGCCACAAGATGGATATCTGCACTTGAAGATTGTAGTCTGTCTCTACTGATTCCAACAAGAAAATGGAAAGTTCTCTCTGTCTCGATATATCATTATTATCTCAGAATACCTGCACAGACACTTCTGCTCTGTCTTTTACTAATTTTAAGCATGTGCTCTTTCAGTGATGCTCTGGGATTAGGAAAAGTCTGCACCTTAACTTTTTAAAATTTTCCATTTTGAAATAATTTTAGACTTACACAAGTCCTGAAAAGATAGGACAGACTTCCCAGATACCCTTTACTCAGATTCCTGTAATGTTAATATCACACATAATAGCACAGTTAAGAAATTAACATCAGTACAACAGCAACTATAGATGTTCAGAGTTTATAAGCCTTTCCCCCTCATTCTGTTTCAGAATCCAGTGTTAGATCTCACATTGTGTTTAACCATCATGTTTTTTCAGTCTCTCTTCCATCTGTGAGTTTCTTCTTATTTCTTGTCATTCATGACCTTGATATTTTGAAGACTGTTTATGGATTCAGAGGAAGAATAGCAGAGAGGTGATGTGTGCTTCTCTTCATATCATCTCAGAGTGTTCATATCAGCCTGAATTATCACTGGTGATGCCAACCTTGACCACTTGGGTAAGGTGGTAACTGCTAGGATTTATCCCTTGTATAGTTACTCTTTCCCTCTTTCTACACTCTATTCCAGGGGCCTGGAAGAAAAGCCAGTTAGTAAATGTTTTAGGCTTTGTGGGCCATATGGCGTCTGTCACAATGCCTCAACTGTGCTATGTAACTATGAAGCAGACACAGACAATACGTAACGTTCCAGTCTGTTCCGATGAAACTAGCTGACCCCTGTTGTTTTCATTAGAAAGGAGTCATCAAGTCAAGCCACACTGAAGGGGAGAGGAATTAACAATCTCTCTTGGAGGGAGGAATATCAAAGAATCTGTGAACATAAGTTAGAATCATTCAATAATTAATAAATATTTGAGGGAAGACACTTGGAGGCTATACAAATACTGTTTTTTCTTAAATTTTTTTCCACTAAACAGCATATGGCAGCAGATCTTGCCTGACTCAATTGCTGTTTTTCTTTTCTTTTTTTCCTGTTGAAGTATAGTTGCTGTGCAATATTACATAAGTTACAGGTATATTAATACAATATAATGATTCACAACATTTAAAGGTTATACTCTATCTATAGTTATTGTGAAATACAATATATTCTTGTAGCTTATTTTATACCTAATAGGTGAACTTCTTACTCCTCTACCCTTATATTCTGTTTTATTTCTTAAACACTTTATTGAGGTAAAATTGACAGAATAAACAGCACATGTTTAAAGTATACAATTTGATAAGCTTTGACCTGTGCACGTCTGTATATGTCTGTGAAACCATTACCACAGTCAAGGTAACAAACACAACTATCACCCTTTTAAATCTTTGTAATCTTTAAAATTTTTTATTTTAAACTTATTTATTTTTAATTGGAGGATAATTGCTTTATAACATTGTGCTGATTTCTGCCACATATCAGCATGAATTAGCCATAAGTATGCATGTGTCCCCTCCCTCTTGAACTTCCCTTCCACCTCCCATCCCAGGCCATGCCTTTAGGTTGTCACAGAGCACCTCACCTATTGTGTTTTAATGGTGATTTTCTGTTTCCCGTATTAATTCCAGTTCTTTTGTAAGGAAGAATTGTCTCTTCTCTATTTACTCATTATTCCAGTGGATTCTTTGTATCAGTATGGCATTTTGGGTATAAAATCACTATATTTTTCTTTGTTTTATTTCTTATTGATTATTTTGCAGTCGAGAGCTCTTCTAGGCTGGCTCCTGTGTTCCTCTGACATGAACTCATCCCTTTGTGTTTAGAGCATCTCCTTAGTTTCAGACGCTACAAAATTCTCCAGGTGCATCTTATGTTTTTCCAGCCCCAGTGCTAGACTCAGCCATTTCTCCAAGGAACACTGGTTCCTTTTGTTGGAGAATTATATTTAAAAATCAATACCTGGAGATAGGTGTGCTCATGGCTACAGATGTCGCTACTCTGGGTCCTTTCAGCAAATAAAGCCAGGGAGTATTATATGTTTGCTGACCTATCTGATCCCTTCTCCAGTGGATCTTCCTGACCCAAGAATTGAACTGGACTCTCCTACATTGCAGGAGGATTCTTTACCAACTGAACTATCAAAGAATCCTTGCTGACCTATATATAAGCTTATATCTATGTTTATTCCTTTATCTATATATTTATTAACATAAACTTGAACTCATATTGATATATACAACTTCAGTATGGCAGCATGATTTTCCTCTAACATTCTCATTTTTCTTGTACCTTCTTTTTCCTACAGTGGTAAAAAATAGCTCTCAGAAGTTGACAATATGAAGTTGTTTCAGAATTTTGAATGTGTACTCCTATGAGAAATGTTACCAACAAGAGTACAGTGTTTGTATAAAGTTCTTTTTGTCTTCAGATTTACGGTATAAAAATCAAAACATTATTTTTTTCCAAAATAACTTAGGAAATGTTATTCTCTACACCTTCAGTGAGGCTATGTCATGCATACAGTTATATGCATCTGTCACGGTCTGCATTCTTTCTAGTGTTCTCCTGAGATCTTGGTTGATAGCTATTTTAAAAATATTGTTTACAATAAAAATCACTGTTTGCGACATACAGTTCTATGTGCTTCATGACAGCATAAAGTCATGTATGCACCATTCCAGCACCATATAGAGCTGTTCCATCACCTTAAGAAAGCTCTGAACGGCCCCCTTTCCACAGTCTCCAACCCCTGACACCCAAAAATCTATTTTCTGTTCATATCTTTTCAAATTTTCTAAAATGCCACATTGATGCAGTCAGACCATATGTAAACATTTTTTGCCTGGCATCTTTTACTTAGCTAATCACATTAAAAATCCATTTGTATTTTAGTGTGAATTTAGCTCATTCCTCTTTGTTACATTGCAGGAACATATCACAATTTATTTCTCTGTTCACCTGTTGAAGGACATCTAGGTTGCTTTCAGTTTTGGGTGATCATGAACGATGCTGCTATAAACATTTGTGTAAAGTTTTATGTGAACATAAATTTTCAATTCACTTGGGTGAGTATCTAAGAGTGGAATTGCTGGGTTGCATGAGAATGTATAAAACTACTAGCCAGGTTGGGGAATAGGAAAAGATATAATAAAGATAAATGGAAAAACCGCTGTAGGCTTCCAGCCTGAAGCAGGTCTGAAACTGATGAGGAGAGAAAAACCAAATCAAGATCAGATTTTCAATTGCTATTTTAAGCTGGACACGACTGAACTGAGAATGTTTTTGTGACTGCTTTGGTTGAATGAGCAGAAAAGTCAAGGGACATGCTAAACTTTTCCCTAGAGGTGAATACATTTTAAAGGGGCATAGGAAAGCACAAAATGCTCACTTAATGTCATTATAAATATTGTATTTCAGCATGCCCAAGTCATCCAACAAACCAAATTACATGTGATGATTAATTTACTGTTTTGTTATTAGATATGATAAAATTAAGTCAATTTCTCATGATTTTGCTATCATGAAACAAGAGCGATGATTTCAGGTGTTGCTGCTGCTAAGCTGCTTCCCTTAAAAACTAAAAGTAGAGCTTCCATATGATCCAGCAGTCCCACTCTGGGCATGCTGCGGCTGCTGCTGCTGCTGCTGCGAAGTCGCTTCAGTTGTGTCCGACTCTGTGTGACCCCATAGACGGCAGCCCACCAGGCTCCCCTGGGATTCTCCAGGCAAGAACACTGGAGTGGATTGCCATTTCCTCGATGATAAAACACAGTGCTAGTTCTGAAACAAAGGTTATATTAGACTTTATTTTGAAATCAGTGAAATAGGGACTAAATTTTTGGTTCTTGCTGGTAAGTAACTTAAGGGAGAACAATGATATTTTTTTACCCCTTGTAATATAGCACACTAGTTTATGTAAATGGCTCTGAAATAAATACTTATTGAATGAATGAATAAATTGAAAACTTATAAAACTGAGGCTCAGTAAATACTAAGTAAATACTAACATTTTTATATACATATATCCTCCTGAGGGTATCCTATGTGGTTCTAGTGTAAAGAACCTGCCTGACAATGCAGGAGACTTAAGAGACATGGGTTTGATCCCTGAGTTAGGAAGACTCCCTGGAGGAGGAAATGGCAGCCTGCTCCAGTGTTCTTGGCTGGAGAATTCCATGGACAGAGAAATCTGGTGGACTACAGTTCATGGGGTCAGAAAGAATAAGACATGACTGAGCAACTAACACATCTACACACTTCTACACTATACTTGGTTCACATGAATATCATTCTAGACTACGTTATTTCCTTACATGTTTCTGAAGCAAAAAAAAATGGGACGCCCTCATTAAAAAAAAAAGGGTGGATACAGAACCTCACAATTTATTCTATTAAAAAAATAAGTGTTAGTGATCAATAATGTGGCAATTTGTGTGTGGATTTTATTTTTTAAAATTAATCTTTATTGAATTTAGTTGGTTTACAGTGTTGCGTTAGTTTCTACTGTCCAGCAAAGTGAATCAGCTGAATGTATACTTATATCCCCTCCCTTTTGGGCTGGCTTTTCTCATTCAGATAACTAATGAGAGTGTACTGTATAGAACATGAGTGCGGATTTTAGAGAGACTGGAGTTTGGATCTCCGGATTCATTGTTTACAGTGAGCCATATGTTATGTTTTATGTTTCCGTTTTGATGTTCAGTCACTCAGTCATGTCCGAAGGGGGTACATAAGTTCTCTGAGCTTTTCTTTCCTTGTCTATAGTAATAATGCTGAACTCAGAGGCTGGGCTTCCCAGGTGGTGCTGGTGGTAAAGATCTACCTGCCAATGCAGGACACAAGGTACCTAGGTTCAGTCCTTGGGTCATGAAGATCCCTTGAGGTAAGAAATGGCACCCCACTCCAGTATTCTTCCCTGGAAAATTCCATGGGCGGAGGAGCTTGGTGGTCTACAGTCCATGGGGCCACAAAGAGTTGGACATGACTGAGTGAGCACACAGTCAGAGGTTATTGAGATAATTAAAGGAGAAGTAGATATAAAGACCTGGGCTGTGGTAAATCCTCCACAAATGCTCATTCTTAGAGCTCTTATTACACTGTTAATTCAAACCATAATTTTCCTATCTGCTTTGGTAGACTATACATGTGAGCAAAAATAATTACTTATCCATAGAATTCTCATTTTGGCCACACAGATCCCAGGACTCTTGTTTGCAATCAACCTATTTGCTGTTTGAATGAGGTCTTTTGCAGCTCACTGATCCTACAGAGATACACGATCGAACATACTGATTAACTGGTAATTACAAGTTTTGACTAGAATGGTCTATTCGATATGGCAGAAAAGATCATTTGGAGGCAAATGTTTTATTGAAATGTTTCCTTAGACTGATCTGATTCTTTTGTAAGGAAAAATTGGGCAAATGTAAATACTAAAAGAGGCACATTTGTAAATAGAGAAACTCTCTAAAAGACTTCTGCTAAATCAAGAAAAATGAGGATTACTTGGACAGCATAAGACATTTTTTGATACATTTGCTCTTACAGTAAAAATGCATATGTATATTATTTAAAATTTAAAAATAATAGAAGAACATGGATTGCATATAATTTGTATTCATGTGGGAAACAAAGGTTTCAAACATAGACAAAAGTAGAGCAATTAATACAAGAATCCTCCTATCTACACCCCTACCCTGCACCATGAATTCAATACTTGACCTTAAAATGATCTACTCATGGTTAGTCTTGTTTCATCTATTACCTTCTCAACTCTCTCCCCTACTTCTAGATTATTCTGAAGTGAATTTCAGAGAATTTGTCCTATCTGGTTCCATTTTTTTTTTAATCTCAGGAAAATATGATTCTATAATTTTTATAGATAACCTTGTGTCATTCACTCCATCATTGTCAACAGAGAGTACTTCAGAAGCTATGTTTACATTTTAGAGGAATGAAATATTTTATTAGTATAATTCTTAAGTATTGCAAATTATTTTTTTTAACCAAAATATCATGGCTGAAAGCTTTGGAAAAAAGTGTACAGATAAAATAGTTTTACCAATCAGCATATCATCTTTTAAAATGACTCTCTAGTGGCAAAAAAGGTCATATATTGTTATTGCTTAGTGTATCAGTTGTGTCTGACTCCTTGTGACCCCATGGATGGTAGCCCTCAGGTTCCTCTGTCCATGGGATTTCCCAGGCAAGAATACTGGAGTGTGTTGCTATTTGCTGCCTCAGGGAATCTTCCAACCCAAAGACCAAACCCACATCTCCTGCACTGGCAGGTGGATTCCTTAGCACTGAGTCAGCAGGGAAGCCTATGTCATAAATAGTTTCACATAAAAATTATGTATAAGTGTATTGGAGACATCATGTTTTTAAAAACCTAAGTATTAATTTCTGTTAGAAATATAAAGAAACAAATCCAAAAATGATTATCTATTTGCCCTTAAATGGAATACATTCTTTTTCTCAAAAGTCTACAGCTGTTTAGAAGATCAAGTGGTTTGACCTTTCAGTTCTTTGTGATTATATTCTCCTGGTTGTAATCATCTTTTGCAGTAATTAGATTTCCAATTGGATTTTATGAAATGAATATTGGTAATATAGTTATACTAAGAGATTTCAGAGTTCAGGAATACATAGAACTTAGGGTAAATATTTGACCAGGATAAACATGGCATTTGAATTTTAGAGCATCATGTATTAATATAGAAAGAAAATTAATGTTATCCAAATAGCAATATTCCATATAGTTGGGATTTAATAGAGCAAAGAATTATTCTGAAGGGCATAGAACTTTACTTTGCTTTGATATGATAAATAGTGAACACATACAATATGAACTAATTTATTTAAAGCACATATTTTGAGAAATATTAAATCATCTTTCCTAAATACCCAGCATTTAATGAGATTTTACAAAGCAAAAGCTTTCCATTTGAATTAGCATTTATATTTATCTTCCTTATAACCAACCTCTCATTTTGGGGAAAATACAGATTTCCATACATATTTGGAATTCCAAGTTTCCTGTGAGATGGAAAAGACCTTTTTTTTTTTTAAGATCCCAAGTAGTGCCTTCAGTTCAGTCCAGTTCAATTGCTCAGTCGTGTCTGACTCCCTGTGAGCCCATGAACCGCAGCACACCAGGCCTCCCTGTCCATCACCAATTCCCAGAATCCACCCAAACCCATGTCCATCGAGTCGGTGATGCCATCCAACCACCTCATCTTCTGTTGTCCCCTTCTCTTCCTGCCCTCAATCTTTCCCAGAATCAGGGTCTTTTCAAATGAGTCAGCTCTTCGCATGAGGTGGCCAAAGGATTGGAGTTTCAGCTTCAGCATCAGTCCTTCCAATGAACACCCAGGACTGATCGATCTCCTTTAGGATGGACTGGTTGGATCTACTTGCAGTCCAAGGGACTCTCAAGAGTCTTCTCCAACACTACAGTTCAAAAGCATCAATTCTTCAGTTCTCAGCTTTCTTTATAGTCCAACTCTCACATCCATACATGACCACTGGAAAAAACACTTCACTCTAAACACTTGATAGTTTTTGAGTGTGTAACTTGATGATAAAGTATTCAGTAAGTGGAGGATATGTTTTGATTTGGATAATAAATAGAAAAACAAAAATGATGAATTTGAAACTGGAGCAAGAGAATACAAATATTTGCCAATTTAGCCACATTATTTTTGAATCATCCCTAAAGAGTTTGCCTTTGTTGAAAACAGAAAAGAGTGGAAGCTTAGAATTCTCTTTGGGTTACCTTTTTAAGTCAATATTGGGACCATTACATTGAACAATTACCAAATTCCTATTTATTGTTAAAATAAAACTTTTATAAATTATATCAGCTAGATAAGACCACTTGAGTTAATGAAATGAACAGCTGCAACATCTGCAAATGAGAAATTTCCCAATTAAATGTTGTTGATTTTGATCATTGGAGTTGAGAGAATTAGAGATTCATTTTGTGATTCCATGTGTTTATTTGGATGGGTTAAGACAGGAAATGGAAGGTTAAATTTTCAACGTCATTTTTGTAAATTTGCCTTATAATTAAAATAAATATTCCTCCATTGTGTTGTATTATGTCTAAATGATTGCAGTGACTAACATGGGGGTCTCAAGATAAAGAACACAGGGTACTATCATCAGAAATTATGATATTTCAACTTACTCCTTACTTTCTAGGAAGCTGAATTACAGTGGAAATAAAATGTCTTAAGATCAACCATCTTTGGGAAGATCCTTTCAAGTGTGTGTGCTCAGTCACTCTGTCAGCTGACTCTGTGACCTCATGGACTGTAGTTTGCTAGACTTCTCTATCCATGGAATTCTCCAGGCAAAAATACTGGAATGGGTTGTCATTTCCTTCTCCAGGGGGTCTTCCTGGCCCAGAGATTGAACCCACGTCTCCTGCTTTGGCAGGTGGATTCTTTAGCACTATTCCCCAAGATCTTTCACAGACTGATTACTTACCAGATTTTCCTCACCTAATAAATGAGCAATCTGCTTGCTGGCTTTAGGTTTTCTGGACATGTTTATCTGGTTACTATGTATTATGTCATATATGGGGGATTTCTGCGGTACATTGCCTCTGTCACAGGATGCACCTTCATTCAGGCTGATTTAGGAGGTGGGCCACGGGAAAGTAAATGGGGTCAGTGGGATGGTTATTTTAAAGGACCAGAGCAGGAAAGTGACAGAGGAGGACAGGCACATTACTGGGAACATCATAAAGCAAATAGTGCAGGTCTGTCCCAGTGTCTCAGGCTTGAGCTCAGAGTAAGAAAGGTCAGATGAATACAATAGCTTCAGGACTGCCTGGACACTGAGACAGAGTAAGATGGCAGAGAACCCCGAGGAAAGCAAAGTCCAAAATAGTGCTTGATGGTTGTAGAAGACTCTAGGCTCATTTCACCCTATTTCTTTTCTTCACCACCCTCTCTCTTTCCCACTTGTTCCTGACTCATTCTCATCTCCCAGAGCCCAAT
Source organism: Nanger dama (assembly GCA_917880005.1). Classification (NCBI taxonomy): domain Eukaryota; kingdom Metazoa; phylum Chordata; class Mammalia; order Artiodactyla; family Bovidae; genus Nanger; species Nanger dama. The sequence continues at coordinate 10,907,603 of CAKJTW010000020.1, forward strand.
TCCAAGTCCCAACTTTATAACCCACTTCTGAGCCCTCTTACTTCGGGATACACCAAGGCTTCCCTGGTGGCTCAGACAGTAAAACGTCTGCCTGCAACGCGGGAGACCCGGGTTTGATTCTTGGGTCGGGAAGATGTCCTGGAGAAGGAAATGGCAATCCACTCCAGCACTCTTGCTGGAAAATCCCATGGACGGAGGAGCCTGATAGGCTACAGTCCATGGGGTTGCAAAGAGTCGGATACAACTGAACGACTTCACTTTCGCTTTCAAGCCTTCTCTCCATCTCCAGAGCTACATGTGTTATCCTGTTCCTAGCTTTGCTGTCTGGGTTTTGCCCTTTCTAGTTGCTGTGAAGACTGCTAGCTTCAGTTGTCAGTCTTACAGAATTCTGCCTCTGCTAACCAGTCCTCTCACCATCATCTTCATCCATGGAGAAGCAGTGGAGCTTGGGTGGAGATATGAGCGTGGCAAAAGAATAATGTGGAGAAACAGACTGAGTTTGAGCGTTTCCTTATGAGATGGTGTTAATTTTAAGACATTTAGATTTTAGGATAGCTTTGGTTGATATGATAGATGCTGATTGTGTGCGTGTATGTGTGTATTGTCAATACTAATTAAACCAAACTTCAAACCTTTAAGATATGTGCTTTTTATCTCAATTTTTTTAAAGTGTAGGTTTGCAAAAGCATGAATACTATTAACCTCTTCATGTATAGTGATTATATACAAATATCCATTTGCAAAGAAGAAAGGAAGTTATCACTGTTCCCACAATTCAGAGGTAACCACTATTACTCGTTTTGTTAAATATTCTTTCAGGGATGACCATTTCTTGTATGTGTGTGTGTATACAGATCAATGATTCTCAACCAGGTCATTTGCCCAGCCCCTCCCAGCCCAGGAGATATTTGCCAATGTCTGAAGTAATTTTGGTTGTCCCAGCTAGGAAGTGCTACTGACATCTGCTAGATAAGGGCCATGGATACTTATAAACATCATACAAAACCTAGGACAAATTTCCCTGGATCCTCAGCAAAAGCTTACATAGTCCATAATGTCAGGAGTGCCAAAGTTGAGAATTTCTGAAGTAAACAGACAGATGTATGTATATTATAATATACATATTATATGTTTGTATTATAGCTATAGATATTTGTATATTATGCACAGATGAATTCATAGCATAAATGCTTTTGCAGATTTACTTTTACTTATTTATTTTTTATTGTGATAAAATGCATAAACAATGAAAAATTACCCATCTTAAATGTTTGTCTCTTTAACTTTGACTTCTGGATACATCCATGTAACCACATCAAAAATAACATATAGAAAACATTTTAATCACTTGAAAAATCTATTATGTATTCTCCTAGTTAATTTCCTCTACCCACAGAGGTAAAATTTCTGACTTTTATCATCGTCCTCTTGGAAGTCTTATAAATGTGACTGTGCAATGTGGACCTGTGTGTGTGTGTTCCTTCAGTAAATGTCTTTTAGAGCATCTCATTAAATGTGAAATTTATCCATGTTCTTAATAGAGTCAAACACGACTGAAGTGACTTAGCAGTAGCAGTATGTTAATTGATAATTACTTTCTGTCATCAAGTGATATTTTGTTGTACGGATATAACAAAATTTTATTCATTTTTTGATTCATTAAGGATATTAAGGTTGTGTTGCACAATGCCTTAGAACAAATAAAAAGTGCAAAGGAAAATGTTAATGAGACTTACCTTGCAGTTCAGTGGTTAAGATTCCACCTCCTAATGCAGGGGCACAGATTTGATCCCTCACAGGGGAACTAAGGTCTGTCTAGTCAAGGCTATGGTTTTTCCAGTAGTCATGTATGAATGTGAGAGTTGGGCTATAAAGAAAGGTGAGCGCTGAAGAACTGATGCTTTTGAATTGTGGTGTTGGAGAGGTTGGCCTAAGGAGAGTCCCTTAGGCTGCAAGGAGATCCAACCAGTCCATTCTAAAGGAGATCAGTCCTGAATGTTCATTGGAAGGACTGATGCTGAAGCTGAAACTCCAATATTTTGGCCACCTGATGCCAAGAGAGGACTCATTTGAAAAGACCCTGATGCTGGGAAAGACTGAAGGCAGGAGGAGAAGGGGATGATGGGCAATGAGATGGTTGGATGGCATTGCCGATTCAATGGATGTGAGTTTGAGTAGATTCCAGGAGTTGGTGGTGGACAGGGAGGACTGGAGCACTACAGTCCATGGGGTGGCAAAGAGTGGGACATGACTAAGCAACTGAACTGTACTGAGGGGAACTAACTTCCCACATGCAGCTAGGTGTGGCCAAAAATTTTAAAAAAGCAAAATGATGTTTAAAAAATACTAACAAATATTTGAGCTAAACTACCTTAACATAAAATAATATTATAGCTTTGATTACATTATTAGTTGATCATATGATAGTATCAATGTGAAACAAATCAAATTGTGCAAATACTCTAAACATTATAAAGATAAAACAACTTGTTTGAAATAAAAACTTGCTTCAATAAAGAAATTTTGAAGGAAGGAATGGATGGTAGTAACAAACAGGAAAATTAGGGATTAGTGAGATAGTCTATTCATGTGTATATTACAAACATTTATTTTTCGGAGTTTGAACATCATTCTTTCTAGTGGCCCATTAAAAGACAAGTAATGTTGAGATGCATACAAGTTTAAATGCCATTAAATCAGCCAGCAAGTTCTGGAAGAGAATTCTTTCTTTACTACTCATTGGACATGCATCAGCTGAGCAGTCTCTTACAGAGGAATTGTTTCAGCTATCTGAGCAAGAGCTACAAGCTCAGACTATTTGCTTTGAAAAACATTTATTTAGAACCAGCCAAGCTTAAAAGTGGCCTGGGCTTTCAAATGTCACTTATGGAGCAAATATTTGATCTAATACAGAGCAAAATGCATTAACATACATGCAAAGCACTAGAGTGCTACAGCTGGGGCACTAGGCTGAGATGGTTTCAAGTGCGAAATCTCCAGCTTGGCCATCCAGGTTTGAATCCAACTTCACTGTCTATTAGCTCTGGGATGCTGGGCATTTACCTCTCAGTGATTTAGTTTCCTCAAGAGTGAAGTGGAAATTTGTCATAAGTCCTACGAGTTTAAAATGAGAAAGTGCTTGTAAAGTAAACAATGCCGAGTACCTAGAATAAATGGGACACAATAGGTGTTTGATAGAAAAAAAAAAAAAATCTGTTTTTTAAACGAACATGTATGTGTGTTAAATTGGGATTAAAATTTAGATTAGCATTAGTATGTGCTTGCTGCTGCTGCTGCTAAGTCGCTTCAGTCATGTCCGACTCTGTGCGACCCCATAGCTTACTGAATGACAATTAACTTCCTCAAACCCACAAGGTTGTAAATTGTCAGACATGAGAGTCAAACCAAGGTAACAAGGAGCATGAAAATGGTTTCTCAGGCCCTTGTGCCCCCTACACATTCTCCTCACCTCTGCCTCCAGCCTGACCAAAACCTGAGAAGGAAACTTCCTAGTCAATCAGCATTGGAATACAGATGTAAATGCACCTCCCCAAAATATGTAGCTCAGTTGGTAAAGAATCTGCCTGCAATGCAGGAGACTGGGGTTCAGTTCCTGGGGTTGGGAAGATCCCTGGAGAAGGAAATGGCAATCCACTCCAACAGTTCTTGCCAGGAGAATCCCATGGACAGAGAGGCCTGGCAGGCTACAGTCCATGGGATTGGATTGCAAGAGTTGGACATGAATTAGCAACTAAACAACTACTAAGTTATATTTTATAATAGCAACATCATAGAGACTTGACTTCTTTCCTCCTCCTCTTTTCCAGCTTTGCCTTATTTTTATTATATTTCTTTTGTGGTAAAGGTGGCTCGGAAGGTAAAGAATCTGCCTGCAATGCAGGAGAACTGGGTGCAATCCTTGGGTCATGAAGATCCCCTGAGAAGGGAATGGCAACCCACTCCAGTATTCTTGCCTGGAGAATTTCATGGACAGAGGAGCCTGGCGGGCTACAGTCCATAAGGCCACAAAGAGTCGGACACAACTGAGTGACTAACACACTCAGCCTGAAACACAAGTGTTATTAACAAGCTACAACAGCTGACTGCCAAACCAATCAATATCTCTTCCCGCCCTCTTCCTTACTAAAAGAATCAGACATGGTTGAGCAACTAACACACATTATATTATTTTCTTTCATGTCCTCCTTTCTAGACTATGAACTCTTTAAAGATAAGGATCTGAATCTTGCTCATATCTGAATTCAGGGTTTATGGAGTAATAAACTGAAGAGAATTTTGAATCAAAATATATGCATGAGATTGATGTGAAGTTTGAAGTGTGGACTAGTTTGAATACTGCCTTGGAACAAGGATCAGATTTGCCTATCTGTCTATTGATCTGTCATCAATCATCTGTCATCTGTCCTCATCCACTCATCTGTCTATCCCTCCATTATCTTTCTTTCCATCTAAGCATTTTCTGTTTTTTCTTTTTCTTTTTCTTTTTTTCATTTATTGGTCTTACTGACAAGACTGCAGGTCTTATTACCAGGTGGTGCTAGTGGTAAATAATCTGCCTCCCAATGCAGGAGACTCAAGAGCTTTGGGTTCAATCAATCCCTGGATCTGGAAGATTGCCTGGAGAAGAGTATGGCAATCCACTCTAGTATTCTTGCCGGAAGAATCTCATGGACAGAGGAGCCTGGCAGGCTAAAGCCCATAGGGTCGTAAAAGAGTTGGACTGGACTGAAGTGAGTTTATTTTCTAGGGCTCCAAAATCACTGCAGATGGTGACTACAACTATGAAATTAAAAGACTCCTGTTCCTTGGAAGAAAGGCTATGACAAACCTAGACAGCATTAAAAAGCAGAGACATTACGGACAAAGGTCCATCTGGTCAAAGCTATAGCTTTTCCAGAGGTCATGTATGGATGTGAGAGTTGGACTATAAAGAAAGCTGAGCACTAAAGATCTATGGGTGTTGGAGAAGACTCTTGAGAGTCCCCTGGGCTGCAAGGAGATCCAACCAGTCCATCCTAAAGGAAATCAGTCCTGAATATTCATTGGAAGGACTGATGCTGAAGCTGAAACTCCAATCCTTTGGCCATCTGATGAAAAGAAATGACTCCTTGGAAAAGACCCTGATGCTGGGAAAGATTGAAGGCACGAGGAGAAAGGGACAACAGAGGATGAGATGGTTAGATGGCATCACCAGCTCAATGGACATGAGTTTGATCAAGCTCTAGGAGTTGATGGACAGGTGGGCCTGGCATGCTGCAGTTCGTGGGGTCACAAAGAGCCAGACATGACTGAGCGACTGGACTGAACTGAACTGAAGTCACCAAGCACAGCATGCACTGATGCGTCAGGTGATGACCTTGACTTGCTGTATATCTGAGACACTCTAATAAGCATAGAACCTCTGAAGCAAGATAATAGGGATTTCAGTCCAGACTCTTACTCTTGTTACCTGTGCGAGAGAAGTTTGTTTTTTTCAACTCATCAATAAAATAAGAGAATAATGGTACCTATACTATAGGTACTGGAGAAGGGAATGGCAAGCCACTTCAGTATTCTTGCCTTGAGAATCCCATGAACAGTATGAAAAGGCAAAATGATAGGATACCAAAAGAGGAACTCCCCAGGTCATTAGGTGCCCAATATGCTACTGGAGATCAGTGGAGAAATAACTGCAGAAAGAATGAAGGGATGGAGCCAAAGGAAAAACACTACCCAGTTGTGGATGTGACTGGTGATAGAAGCAAGATCCAATGCTGTAAAGAGCAATATTGCATAGGAACCTGGAATGTCAGGTCCACGAATCAAGGCAAATTGGAAGTGGTCAAACAAGAGATGACAAGGGTGAACATTGACATTCTAGGAATCAGTGAACTAAAATGGACTGGAATGGGTGGATATAACTCAGATGACTACGATATCTACTATTGCGGACAGGAATCCCTCAGAGAAATGGAGTAGCCATCATGGTCAACAAAAGAGTCCAAAATGCAGTAATTGGATGCAATCTCAAAAACTACAGAATGATCTCTGTTCGTCTTCAAGGCAAACCATTCAATATCACAGTTATCCAAGTCTATGCCCCAACCAGTAACACTGAAGAAGCTGAAGTTGAACGGTTTTATGACGGCCTACAAAACCTTTTAGAACTAACACCCAGGAAAGATGTCCTTTTCATTATAGGGGATTGGAATGCTAAAGTAAAGAAACACCTGGAGTAACAGGCAAATTTGGCCTTGGAATACGGAATGAAGCATGGCAAAGACTAATAGAGTTTTGCCAAGAAAATGCACTGGTCATAGCAAACACCCTCTTCCAACAACAGAAGAGAAGACTCTACACATGGACATCACCAGATGGTCAACACCGAAATCAGACTGATTATATTCTATGCAGCCAAAGATGGAGAAGCTCTATAGAGTCAGCAAAAGAAGACCAGGAGCTGACTGTGACTCAGATCATGAACTCCTTATTGCCAAATTCAGACTTAAATTGAAGAAAGTAGGGAAAACCACTAGAACATTCAGGTATGATCTAAATCAAATCCCTTATGATTATACAGTGGAGGTGATTTAAGGGCCTAGATCTGATAGATAAAGTGCCTGATGAACTATGGAATGAGGTTTGTGACATTGTACAGGAGAAAGGGATCAAGACCATCCCTATGGAAAAGAAATGCCAAAAGCAAAATGGCTGTCTGGGGAGGTCTTACAAACAGCTGTGAAGAGAGGAGCGGCAAGAAGCAAAAAGAAAAGGTAAGATATAGGCATCTGAATGCAGAGTTACAAAGAAGAGCAAGAAGACATAAGAAAGCCTTCTTCAGCGATCAATGCAAAGAAATAGAGGAAAAGAACAGAATGGAAAAGACTAGAGATCTCTTCAAGAAAATTAGAGATATCAAGGGAACATTTCATGTAAAGATGGGCTCGATAAAGGACAGAAATGGTCTGGACCTAACAGAAACAGAAGATATTAAGAAGAGGTGGCAAGAATATATGGAAGAACTGTACAAAAAGATCTTCACGACCCAGATAATCAAGATGATGTGCTCACTCATCTAGAGCCAGACATCTTGGAATGTGAAGTGTAGTGGGCCTTAGAAAACACCACTACGAACAAAGCTAGTGGAGGTGATGGGATTCCAGTTGAGCTGTTTCAAATCCTGAAAGATGATGCTGTGAAAGTGCTGCACTCAATGTGCCAGCAAATTTGGACAACTCAGCAGTGGCCACAGGACTGGAAAAGGTCAGTTTTCATCCCAATCCCAAAGAAAGGCAATGCCAAAGAATGCTCAAACTACTGCACAATTGCAGTCATCTCACATGCTAGTAAAGTAATGCTCAAAATTCACCAAGCCAGGCTTCAGCAATACATGAACTGTGAACTTCCAGATGTTAAGCCTGTTTTAGAAAAGGCAGACGAACCAGAGAGCAAGTTGCCAACACCAGCTGGATCATGGAAAAAGCAATAGAGTTCCAGAAAAACATCTATTTCTGCTTTATTGACTATGCCAAAGCCTTTGACTATTGGATCACAACAAACTGTGGAAAATTCTGAGAGAGATGGGAATACCAGGCCACCTGACCTGCCTCTTGAGAAATCTGTATGCAGGTCAGGAAGCAACAGTTCGAACTGGACATGGAACAACAGACTGGTTCCCAACAGGAAAAGGAGTATGTCAAGGCTGTATATTGTCACTCTGCTTATTTAACTTATATGCAGAGTACATCATGAGAAACGCTGGTCTGTAAGAAACACAAGCAGGAATCAAGATTGCTGGGAGAAATATCAATAGCCTCAGATATGCAGATGACACCACCCTTATGGCAGAAAGTGAAGAGGAGCTAAATAGCCTCTTGATGAAAGTGAAAGAGGAAAGGAAAAAATTTGGCTTAAAGCTCAACATTCAGAAAACGAAGATCATGGCATCCGGTCCCATCACTCCATGGGAAATAGATGGGGGAAACAGTGGAAACAGTGTCAGACTTTATTTTTGGGGGCTCCAAAATCACTGCAGATGGTGACTGCAGCCATGAAATTAAAAGACGCTTACTCCTTGGAAGAAAAGTTATGACCAACCTAGATAGTATATTCAGAAGCAGAGACATTGCTTTGCCAACTAAGGTCCGTCTAGTCAAGGCTATGGTTTTTCCAGTGGTCTTGTATGGATATGAGAGTTGGACTGTGAAGAAGGGTGAGGGCTGAAGAAGTGATGCTTTAGAACTGTGGTGTTGGAGAAGACTCTTGAGAATCCCTTGGACTGCAAGGAGATCCAACCAGTCCAGTCTGAAGGAGATCAGCCCTGGGATTTCTTTGGAAGGAATGATGCTAAAGCTGAAATTCCAGTACTTTGGCCACCTCATGGGACTAGTTGACTCATTGGAAAAGACTCTGATGCTGGGAATGAATGGGGGCCGGAAGAGAAGGGGATGACAGAGGATGAGATGGCCGGATGGCATCACGACTTGATGAATGTGAGTTTGAGTGATTTCCTGGAGATGGTGATGGACAGGGAGGCCTGGTGTGCTGCGATTCATGGTGTCTCAAATAGTGGGACACAACTAAGCAACTGAACTGAACTGATACTATAGGTTTATTGTGAAGACTAAATGAGTTAATGCATTCTTACCTTTAGGAAGAGTCGGAGGCATAAATTAAATGTGCTCAATAAATGTTAATTATCAACAAATACCTCTTGTTCTTGAAGTCAATATTTAGCTGACCAGATGGTTCTATAGTAGTGAATTCATATTTCTGGTTATATTTAATCAGTTTTTTCATTAAAGAGTCCTGTATGTAACATAATAAAGTTTTTCAGAAATGTGACATAGAAAATCTACTATCTCAGACTTCGTTACTCTATCCTGTCTAGTTTTGTTTCTGTATTAAAAAAACATACACAACACAATTATAAAAGACTTCCCTGGTAACTCAGATGGTAAAGAATCTGCCTCCAGTTCAGGAGACCTGAATTTGATTCCTGGGTTGGGAAGATGCCCTGAAGTAAAGAAGGGCAACCCACTGCAGTATTCTTGCCTGCAGAATTCCAGGGACAGAGAAGCCTTGGGGGCTACAGTCCATGGGGTCACAAAGAATCATTCACTCCTGAGGAACTAACACACTAATTTAGAACTAAAACCTGGAAGTTTATGAATTTAGGTATTAAAAACCTAAGTTGAACAAATAAAACACGTATGCAAGGTATTTTTTTGACTGACCAGAAGGAAACATTCAGTATTTTTTCCTAACATGCTTTAAAAAATATTTGGAGAGGGCAGTGCATCACAGGTACAGAGTAAACACCAAAGAATCCTGAGAGGGAAAGAAGCAGCCCAGTGGGCCTCAGCGTGTGGCTCACCTCCACTCTGCGCTTTGCTGCAGAAGAATGTTGGCATCATGACACACATGTGCCACGCGTGACACCCCATGCAGGGGCCTATGAGGAGTGAAAGGGAAGCGTATTTTATTGTAAACCTGCCCCCTAGCTACATGGAACAAAGGACTGAAAGTCAAAATTGTTTTGAGATCAGACACATTTTTCTAGGAATGGATATTTCAGGGTTGTCTGTGGAAGTAAGCAGAGAAATCTGTGGAATGCTCCAGCCTTTCTTGGGTGGACAAAAATGTGAAATTCTTTACACCCATTTGAGCATGGTATATTACATGATGAATTCACTAGAGGGACACAGCCAGGGATGGCACAATATCTGACCACATCAATGAGTTAAAATTCTTATAAAAGAGACAGAAAGAAATAAAGGAACTGAAGCTGTTGCACACAGCTGGGTCCTGGTGACTTATTGTTGGTTGCATTTGTTAAGACTCTGTAGTCTACTGATGTGACATTTATATCTTTCTGAGTTTTGCTTTTTCACAGCCCAGAAGCAGCTCATTCTTTCTTACCTTTTAAAATGTGAAGCAAATAATTATTCCTTTCATAAGAAACAAAGATTACTTTTACTTAGATAATTCAATTGTTAAAATCTAAAATGAAATGAAGAGGTCCAATGATGCAATTGGAAGAAAAATTGCTTCCACCTTGCAAATTAGCAAATAAACTTCTCCATGAAAAATATCAAATGTGGAAAATGGCTGGTGGAAGCTCATTTTACCTACAAGTTATAATAATATTTGTTTCAAGCTACACATGCATTCCACCCCCACCTGCATCCCCATACCCGCACTCATCAAGTGAAAGATTTTCTTTTTTCAGTAAGAAGACTACATTAAAATTGTTTTCCTTCAGGAAATTTACATAAACTACTCAGACATTTCAAATTGCAAACAATTATGTTTTTGTCTGTAGACTCTCTTTGGTTATAGCCCTTGCTGTGGAGGTAAGATTTCAGTGTTAAAGCTAGAACATTGTTATGAATGAGATCAGTGAGATCTCATCTTCCACTGTCACACAGCGGCTGAACAAGAGAGGAACGAGTCCATGGGTCTGCTCTTGTCAAAAGAAGTTAAGATTGTGAAACAATTGAGAAAATTCTCGTAAAAGAAAAGATTTGTGGGTGATTAGTAAGGATGGGGGACAGAGATAAGCAAATGGTATAGACGGGCCATTGAGACTGTATGGCTGTCTGTCTGTTCTTGAATTCTTTAGACACACATTATCCCATCTGGACAATGAACACGATTCCATGTAGGTCACTACTGTGTTTTATTCCTTTTCCAGTGTCATAAACCCATAAGATTTCTCTGGACGCCTTGTCAGTTCAAGGAGATCATTCCACTGCTTCCTTGCCCCACACTGGGCTTCCATCCTCTGTGTGGCATCATCTAAAGTCTGTACTTGTGTCATGCTGCTCCAGGTGCAGGGGAACTGTTTCACTTTTGCAGGTCCTACTGAGGCTTGAGGAATTCTAAGAGGTTGTCTCACCCTCTTGACCTTGATAAACCATCCCTCCCCCACCTCACCCAGGCATTTCTGCTCTGGGATTTTATTGCTTCCCAAGATTCTATTCCTGGTGACTCAGAGGGCAGAGAATCCACCTGCAATGCAGAAGACCCAGGTTTGATCCCTGCATCAGGAAGATCCCCTGGGGCAGGGAATGGTAAGCCACTCCAGTATTCTTGCCTGGAAAATCCCATGGGCACGGAAGCCTGGTGGGCTACAGTCCATGGGGTTGCAAAGATTCAGACACAACTGAGTGATTTTCACTTTTCAAGGTTCTACTAAAGAAAGGGGGCAAATAGAGGATGGCAATTTGTACTTTCAAACACCCATAATCCTTACTGCTTAGCTCTCTTCCATGCTAGGATTAGAAGATAAGGTGGGCAAGTGACCTTTCTCAGGGACTCATACCATCTACTCATCTTTCACTTCTCTTCTATCATTCCTCCATTCCAGTCCAGGGAACACTTATTGCATCTGTGGAGCCCAGAATCTTGCCCTTACTTAGTTTGTTTTCATAGTTTGCTTTCATAGTTTCTTTCTTCCAAGTATTAGTCATACATAATAGTGTTTTGACATCTTCCTGAAAACTGAATTTATAAATTGAAAGCAAGGAAAATAGTTGCTTCTTCCATTTGCTATGTCATCATTTTCTAGAAACAAAAACATCCTAAACAGGGAGGGACAGACAGGGATAAATGGAATTTTAAACAAAAAAATCACTACCACACACAGCATATTGGTCAATATTTTTGAAATTTTATAGTAGCCCAAAACACATGATGTGTTTGAACTTGCCTGGCTTCTCTGAAAGTGGACTAGTATGGGAGGAAAAGTGATGTCAGTGAACTGGGACTTAGTGTGAAATGCAAGGATAAACTGTGTTTTCTTGCGTAGGTTACAACTCCTGAAATGGACTTCCCAGGTGACTCAGTGGTAAAGAATCCTCTTGCCAATACAGGCAATACAGGTTGGATACCTGGGTCTGCAGAAGATCCCCTGCAGAAGAAAATGGCAACTCACTCCAGTGTTTTTTGCTGGGAAATCCCACGGACAGAGGAGCCTAACAGGCTACAGTCCATGAGGTCAAAAAAGAGTTGAACACAACTTAACGACTGAACAACAAACATATTCCTGAAATACTTAGAGTATTGATATTCACTTTCTTTCTCTAAATTCTGACACCTCTGTTTAGTCATTGGACTAGAACTGCTTAGAATATTAAAATGAGGCATTACTAATTCTTGAGCTTTTTGGCCAGATGTCAATTTCAAAAGAAAGAGTAAATTTTTAAATACATATATAGCTATCCTATGGCAGAAAGTGAAGAGGAACTAAAAAGCCTCTTGATGAAAGTGAAAGAGGAGAGTGAAAAAGTTGGCTTAAAGCTCAACATTCAGAAAACGAAGATCATGGCATCTGGTCCCATCACTTCATGGGAAATAGATAGGGAAACAGTGTCAGACTTTATTTTTTTGGGGGTGCTCCAAAATCACTGCAGATGTTAACTGCAGCCATGAAATTAAAAGACGGTTACTCCTTGGAAGAAAAGTTATGACCAACCTAGATACCATATTCAAAAGCAGAGACTTTGACAACAAAGGTCCATCTAGTCAAGGCTATGGTTTTTCCAGACTGTTGAGAGTCCCTTGGACTACAAAGAAATCCAACCAGTCCATCCTAAAGGAGATCAGTCCTGGGTGTTCATTGGAAGGACTGATGCTGAAGCTGAAACTCCAATACTTTGGCCACCTCATGCAAAGAGCTGACTTATTGGAAAAGACTCTGATGCTGGGAGGGATTGGGGGCAGGAGGAAAAGGGGATGACAGAGGTTGAGATGGCTGGATGGCATCACTGACTCGATGGACGCGAGTCTGAGTGAACTTCGGGAGATGGTGATGGACAGGGAGGCCTGGCATGCTGTGATTCATGGGGTTGCAAAGAGTCAGACACAACTCAGGGACTGAACTGAACTGATATTTAATGAAAATGATTCTTTTGCTCAAAAATAATTTTTAGAATTCATTTATTTATTTATTTATTGCTACTCTGAGTCTTAATTGCTGCACATCGCATTCTCTGGCTGTGGCAAGCAGGACCTACTCTCTAGCTGCAGTGTGCAGGCTTCTCACTGTGGTGGCTTCTCTTGTTGTGGAGCACAGATTTAGGATGTGCAAGCTCAGTAGTTGTGGCATGTGGGCTTATTTGCTCTGAGGCAAGTGGGATCTTCCTGAACTGGGGTCAAATCTGTGTCCTCTGCATTGCAGGGAGATTCTTTACCACTGAGCCAATGGGAAGTCCTGCTCAAAAGTATTTGTCAGTCATTAACAATATGCATAGGAAGTGTAAAACTTCATTGGATGTTTGAAACTGACTAGGAGCTGCCTTGATAAAGTATGTTGCTTGTTGTTGTTGTTGTTTTAAATATAAATTTATTTATTTTAATTGGAGGCTAATTACTTTACAATATTGTATTGGTTTTGCCATACATCAACATGAATCCTCCACAGGTGTACATGTGTTCCCCAACCTGAACCCCCTGCCGCCTCCCTCCCTGTACCATCCCTCTGGGTCATCCCAGTGCATCAGCCCCAAGCATCCTGTATCATGCATTGAACCTGGACCGGCAATTCATTTCATATATGATATTATATATGTTTCAGGGCCATTCTCCCAAATCATCCCACCCTCTCCCTCTCCCACAGAGTCCAAAAGACTATTCTATACATCTGTGTCTCTTTTGCTGTCTCACATACAAGGATATTGTTACCATCTTTCAAAATTCCATATATATGCGTTAGTATACTGTGTTGGTATTCTTCTTTCTGGCTTACTTCACTCTGTATAATAGGCTTCAGTTTCATCCATCTCATTAGAACTGATTCAAATGTATTCTTTTAATGGCTGAATAATACTCCATTGTGTATATGTACCACAGCTTTCTTATGCATTCATCTGCTAATGGACATCTAGGTTGCTTCCATGTCCTGGCTATTATAAACAGTGCTGTGATGAACATTGAGGTACACATGTCTCTTTCAACTCTGGTTTCCTCTGTGTGTATGCCCAGGAGTGGGATTGCTGGGTCATAAGGCAGTTCTATTTCCAGTTTTCTTTTTTTTTCAAGGAATCTCCACTCTGTTCTCCATAGTGAATGTACTAGTTTGCATTCCCACCAGCAGTGTAAGAGGGTTCCCTTCTCCACACCCTCTCCAGCATTTATTGCTTGTAGAATTTTGGATAGCACTGTTTTATATTTTTTATATAATTTATTTATTTTAATTGGAGGTTAATTACTTTACAGTATTGTATTGGTTCTGAGTGCTGTTTTTTTAATCTGTTGTGGACTTGAGGAATTTGTGATTCATAAATTTTGAAGAACAAACTTTGTTAATTTTTATAGACCTGTGATTTCACTGTGACTTTGTTGAAACAGGTTGGATCTCTGGGTCCTATAAATTGGATCTAAATATTCTTTCTTATTGCTTAGCTCAGAATCACATGCATTTTTAGAATCTAGATAATAAGTACTCTGTTCTGCCTCCTGCAAATAATAATTCACAATAGGTATTCACTGGTGTTGAGTTCTCTATGATGGTGACTGCTGCACGAATCTCAGGTGCACTAAATGCTGAGCAAACGGTACCATTATTTTGACAAATATCCTCAGGTCTTTGGCACTGGTTTTGACAAATGGTCACGAGGAAGCTGATTCAGATGAATGGCAGGCAGTTGTAGTGCAGTTCCACCAGCTAATTTTTCATCATGGAATGATTCAAAAAAGCTAAGGAAAGTGTTCATCTGACTTGATAGTGGAGGGTCCATCTGCAGCGTGGACAGTGGGTGATAGTTAACGGGCTGGAAATACTCGGTAGAGACTGTCTTCACCAGAGCAAATCAAATAATTATCTTTGTCATCTCCCTACATAGTAAAACCTTGGACTATTTGATTGTGCTTAAAAGTGTGTTTAAATAAAAATAAACTTTATATGGAATTGTTTGTCATATAAAATGAATTAACCAAGTTATTAGGGTTCATCTAGATAGGGTGTATGTGCGTGCGCCTGAGTTCATAACATAGAAAAGGGTTAGTATATTTTGAGTGATGTTTTAAATAGTGAAACCAAATAAAAAGAAAAGAAAATACACAGAAACATCCTCATGTAAGTAAACCTTATGTATTATCTAAGTTTTCAAAAATGTATATTTGTAAAATTTCTCTCCATTTTTTTTAAACTGCTAAATTGTCTATACCATGAAAGAAGGAAGAATGAACTCAGTTACAAAATCTGCATTGGAGTCCTGCCCTTTATAGCTTTACCCAGTTCATTTAATACAATGTTTTTCAACCTTTTCTCATTATTACTCTTCCAAAGTGGTTTATTAAACATTTTATCTTAATTAGGTCATCTCCAATGAAATATTTATTTCACAGATAAAAGCTGGTTTAAAACTCAGCATTCAAATATCTAATATCATTGCATCTGCTCCCATCACCTTATGGCAAAGAGAAGGGGAAACAATGAAAACAGTGACAGATTTTATTTTTTGGGGCTCCAAAATCACTGTGTACAGCGACTGTAGGCATGAAATTAAAAGATACTTGCCCCTTGGAAGGAAAGCCATGACAAACCTAGACTGTGTATTAAAAAGCAGACACATTCCTTTGCTAACAAAGGTCCATATAGTCAAAACTATGGTTTTTCCAGTAGTCCTGTATGCATGTGAGAACTGGATAATATAAAAGGCTGAGCCCTAAAGAACTGACGCTTTCAAACTGTGGTGATGGAGGAGACTCTGAGAGTCCCTTGGACAGCAAGGAGATCAAACCAGTCCATTCTAAATGAAACCAACCCTGAATATTCACTGGAAGAACCGATGCTGAAGCTGGAGCTCCAACACTTTGGCCACTTGATGTGAAGAGCCCACTCACTGGAAAAGACCCTGATGCTGGGAAATATTGAAGACGAAAGGAGAAGGGAGTGACAGAGGATGTGTTGGTTAGCTAGCAGCACTGACTCAATGGACATGAGTTGGAGCAAACACAAAGGAGAAAGAGAGAAGAGAGGGCAAAATCTAAGGAGACAGTAGGGGACAGAGGATCCTGGCATGCTACAGTCCATGGAGTCACAAAGAAAAGGATAGGACTTAGTGAGTGAGTAACAACAGCAACACACCTGCAGTGGGAGGTGTATCTAGCCCTGCCACAGAGCGAGAATAGAAAGAGACAGGGCACATTGCTTTGGGGATAACCTGGTCAAGGGAACATCTGCATTTCCTATGCCAACACTGAGAGAGCCTTGAAGAGCATCTGGAGGAGTAAGCCACTCCTCCAGCCAGAAGCAGAAGAGCGAGAAGCCAGTAGAGGGCGCACTACTGCTTTAAGAGAATTGCTATCGGAGAACTTCTGGAAAAAACGCTCCCAGTTTGAGAAGAACAGTTTCAGCTAAATAGGCATTTCTCCAAAGAAGACATACAGATGGCTAACAAACACATGAAAAGATGTTCAGCATCACTCATTATCAGAGAAATGCAAATCAAGACCACAATGAGGTACCATTTCACACCAGTCAGAATGGCTGCGATCCAAAAGTCTACAAGCAATAAATGCTGGAGAGAATGTGGAGAAAAGGGAACCCTCTTACACTGCTGGTGGGAATGCAAACTAGTACAGCCATTATGGAAAACAGTGTGGAGAGTCCTTAAAAATTGCAAGTAGAACTGCCTTATGACCCAGCAATCCCACTGCTGGGCATACACACCGAGGAAACCAGAATTGAAAGAGACACATGTACCCCAATGTTCATTGCAGCGCTGTTTATAATAGCCAGGACATGGAAGCAACCTAGATGTCCATCAGCAGATGAATGGATAAGAAAGCTGTGGTACATATACACAATGGAGTAATACTCAGCCCTTACAAAGAATAAATTTGACTCAGTTCTAATGAGATGGATGAAATTGGAGCCGATTATACAGAGTGAAGTAAGCCAGAAAGAAAAACACCAATACAGTATATTGACACATATATATGGAATTTAGAAGATAGTAATGATGACCCTATATGTGAGTGAGACAACAAAAGAGACACAGAGGTATAGAATGGACTTTTGGACTCTGAGAGAGAGGGAAAGGGTGGGATGGTTTGGGAGAATGGCATTGAAACATGTATACTATCTTGTAAGAAACGAAGCGCCAGTCTATGTTCAATGCAGGATGCAGGATGCATGGGGCTGGTGCACAGGATGATTCAGGTAGATGATGTGGGGTGGGAGGTGGGAGGGGGCTTCGGCATTGGGAGATTGTGTTCACCTGTGGCTGATTCATGTCAATGTATGGCAAAACAAATACAGTATTGTAATTAAAAAATAAATAAATAAATAAAAATTAAAAAAAAAAAAAGAAAAGTTTCAGCTTGGATGTCTGCCAAATCCAGAGGACACTATAGAACCCGACCCAGCCCCAGTCCTTTAAAATCATATGCATTCTCCTCTAATCCTTTCACATCCTGCCTGTGACCCTATATATATGAGTCACAGAAGACAAGTAAACTGGGGCAACAAAAGCTGCTCACGTATCTCTCCTCCAAGAGAATCTCTGAAACCAGGATTTCAAAACTAAGGAAGAGAGGGGCATCCAAGTTAAATTAAGACGCGCATTGCTTATTTCTTGAAGAATAAGAGAGTGGAAGGTCTTTTAAGGGTACATCACAGGCGTAAAGAATATGCCTGTGAAGCAGGCGATGCATGTTCAATCCCAGGGTTGGGACGATGGCCTGGATTGCCCGGAATGGCACCCACTCCAGGATTCTTGCCTGGAGAATTCCATGGACAGAGAAGCCTGGCAGGCTACAGTCCATGGGGTGGCAAAGAGTCCCACACAACTCAGCAACTAATACTTTCACTTTCACTCTCATAGGCCTGATGGTTACTGAGTGACGGTTATGGGATCATCCAGGGGTGCAGAGAAGAGACAAGGAAATAAAAGAAGAACGGAGATTTTGTCAAGATTTCAGCTCCAGGGTCATATTAGACTGACTTGCATTTGCCCCTCAGACCCACGCTTTCCTCCTGCACATTCCTGAAGACATTATTAAATCTTTTGGATACTAAGTTTCTTTGTGGATGAGATGGGAATCGAAATAGACTCATCTTCTAAAACTGGGCTGAGGATGAAATAGAACTGTGAAGTGTCAAGCACAAAAGAAGGCTCAATAAATGCTTCTTGTTGCTGCTGAAGCTACTGTGAAGTAACCAAAATGTTTGAAACTGGGTGCAATTCATACACTCCACAGACAGAGGAGCCTGGCAGAGCACAGTCCACGGGGTGGCGAAGAGTCAGATGTGACTGAGCAACTAAGCACAGCATAGGGATTATCCCCAAACAGCAGTCAATACCCAGTGTAGGCGTTTTGCTTCAAATCTTAGTGAACCAACATTTCTGAATTCACTCTTTCTGCACTACCTTTCCCTTTGTCTAAAACATTACAACTTAAAAAAAAAAAAAAAAAGTACACGTTTGCTTTCCTGAAAAATATACCATTGAAATAGAAAAATCTTACCCAGAAAAACTTTATGCTGCACCTTTCACAGATCAATTGCACATAGAATAACAACTTCTATAAAATAAAAATAAACTAGTTCTTACAGTCAAATAGCACTAGCACACAAAAACCACACACACGACAGGATTTGAGTGTCTATTAAAATGATAGATGTATACATACATCTGTCAATAAATCATAAAATATCTAAGCAGATGGGAAATATATACTCATCAGTATAATTTTTGATCAAAAGAGTTATAATTGCAATAAAGTCAACTAAAAATAATTTTAAAAACTCTTGTTTCCAGAATCTAAATAAAAATATATTAAAAAAATTTTTTTAAAGATCCCCCATGTCCCTTGTCATAGTCCTACAAACTTTCAATTATATTTTTAGCTAATATTGAATAGAAAATATATTTAACTTTTTTATTTCAATAGTGTCTTTATGATCAGCATTTAGAAATTATGAAAACATTAAAACCATTTAAAGACAGTGTGAAATAGGAATAAATGGAAAAAAAATCTCTTAATTCACCATCCTAGAACAATCTTTATAGACATTTGATGTTTTCATTTTTATCAAATCCAATTTTGTCTTCCATGTACATGTGTATTTTGAAAACTATTTTTATTGTCACTAGAGCAGACAATATACAGTAAGTTCCCTACAGTCGAATGAGTTCCTTTCTGAAAGCAAGTTTGTAAGTCCAGCTTTTTGGTAAGTCCTTCAAAGTTAGCCTAGGTATCCAGCTACCATAATTGTCTATATAGCATTGTACTGTAATAGGTTTATAATACTCTTCACAGAAATAATACATAAAAAGCAAACATAAAAATTAAAGAAAATATTTTAAATCTTACCTTGAACAATACAGTAGTTCCAGCTATATCATCGCTGCTTTTCCATTTGCTTCTGGACATCCCAGGCTTGAAATAAAGACACTGTACTGTTGCACTCTGCACCATACTGTACAGTAAAACACACAAACGCACAGCCACTTGTAGAGGACGCCTGCATGAAACAATGGATGCAAGACATATGAGCTAACTTACGTGACTGGGCGTGAGAACTCACCTTAGCATCTTGGAAAGTTCAAAACGTAAAGGTTCATATGTAGGGGACTTACTGTAGTTTGCTACCTTTTCCACTTGATTGGCTGCAACTGGAGTGAACTAATTTCCAAGAGGTGTAGTGGCTTTTCTCTTCATTGGCATTTGACTTTCTGGCCCAGAGTTTTGACTATTCCTAATAATGTTAGCAAAATATGACATCATAATTACTCTCATTTGCATTTATATAACTGTTGGTGATACTAAATATACCCCACAAGTTCTGTCTTAATCTATATTTCTTAATTTGTACTAATGTTTCTTGCTAATTTACATATGGGCATCATAGATATTTGTTTCTTTTAAATTTTTATGTGAAAACATGTTAGCCAATTGGCAACATTTTAAATGTAAGTATTGCTTCTGTAGTTAATTTATTTTCAAAATAATTTCATAAAATATAAGAGTAAGAGTTTTGAACTTACATGTACAATATCATTATATTTTAAAATTGATTGATTTTTAAAAATCATCTTCTTGTACCCCCATCTGCCCCAAATGAAGATTGCTTAAATTAGTACCTACAAAAGAGTATCAAAGATTTTCTGAAACTATGCTTAATTTAATTGTTAACTTTTATTTTTAAAAGTGTGGTATTTTAAATCACAGACACATAATGATCATTTATGAGCTATCTCCAGATGAATCTTTCATAGGACATAGTGGAACCATTGGTACTAGGCTAGACAGTTTCTACCTAGGTTTGAAATTCTTGTGACATTTTAAGTTCATTTTTAACTTAAAGAGAATGAGAAATTGCAAGGACTTCAAATTCACAGTGTGCCTGAGGCAGAGATGGAATGGAATTCAGCTGATACTATTATTCATGGTAGACAAAGCTAAAAACTGAAGTTATATTCCTTAAATAGTATATTGAATATGTCTCAGGAAAAGGTGCATTTAACGAGGGAAGAAGTTTTCCAACGTTAGACTTTTTCAAATGACTAAAATCATTATAAAATGCAAATAATCTGAATTGAAATGATTTTATTTTGTTTTTAGGTTTGAGGGAAAACTTTACATGTGTGCTTTATTTTTAAGAAAAGCTATAGGTATAGATAGTAAAATCTGGTCAGCAAATTTCCATCGTCTTGATTTAAAAAGAATACATCAATGTTTTAAAACTTCTTAAAAAAGTGAGTTTCTTAAATCTACATTTAAATTAATTAATATAAGCAATTAAGTGGAATCTTTTATTATAAACCTTAGAACATTTGAGTTATCAAGAAAATGACATCTTACAAGTTATGATGATTAATTTATGTGTCAACTTGACTAGACTAAGGGATGCCCAAATAGCTGGTACAACATTTCTTGGTGTGTCTGTGAGGGTGTTTCCAGCAGACACTAGCATTAACATTTGTAGACAAAGTAAAGATTATCCTCCCCAATGTGGGTGGGCATCATACAATCCATAGAGGGCCTGAATAGAACCCAAGAAAGCAGAGGAAGGGAAAATTTGCTCTTTGCTTGAGCTGAGACATCTATCTGCTGACCTCCAACATCTGTGTTCCTAGTTCTCTGACTTTCAGACTCTGATTAGGATGTATGCCATTGTCTCCCCTGGTTTTTAGGGCTTTCAGTTCGGACTGGAACTATGCTACCAGCTTTCCTCGTTCTCCAGCTTGCAGATTGCAAACCATAGACTTCTCAAATCATGTGAGTCAATTCCTATGACAAATCCTACCTTATATATGTTTATATATGTCTTACTGGTTCTGTTTCTTTCTAGAATCTCATATATAAGTTAAAGGTTAATTCAGTGTATGTTGTTGTTCAGTCATTTAGTCATGTCTGACTCTTTGCAACACCATGGACTGGGGTTCTCTGTCTTTCACTATCTCCCTGAGTTTGCTCAAACTTATGTCCATTGAATTGGTGACACTATCCAACCATCTCATCCTCTGTCACCCCTTTCTCCTCCTGCCCTCAATCTTTCCCAGCATCATGGTCTTTTCCAATGAGTTGGCTCTTCGCATCAGGTGGTTCAAGGTATTGGAGCTTCAGCTTTAGCATCAGTCCTCCAACGAATAGTCAGGGTTGATTTCCTTTAGGATGGACTGGTTTGCTCTCCTTGCTGTCCAAGGGACTCTCAAGAGTCTTCTCCAGCACCACAGTTAAAAAGCATTAATTTTTCAGTGCTCAGCCTTCTTTTTTTTAAGGCCCACTCTCACATCTCTACATGACTACTGGAGAACCATAACTTTGACTATATGGACATTTGTCATCAAATTGATGAACTGGCTTTTTAATACCCAAGTTTGTTATACATTAAATGTATAAAGAACTATCTGTAGGAGATTGGAACATGTCAATAAACGTATTCATTTGTAGTCTCAGTTTCTTCATCATTCACTATAAAAGCAGGAACATAATGTACTTTAAAAGTGATTTGTTTATGCTTTCCCTATGATGATGAATTCCTGTTAGTCTCAGAGACTGGAGTTGTAGAGTCTTGCTTTACACCATTTCTTGGCACATCTGTTCTTACACAGAACCCTCTTTATAGCTGAACTTTGCAGTGCTCAGCCTATAAATATACAGTTCAGCTTTCAAGTCCATTCTTAATCCTTATCTCTTTGGTTTAAGGCCAGTGCACTATTTATCAATGAATTCTCGAGGTGCTGTGACTCTGAAACCTCCCCATAGGCATCTTACTGATATCTATCACTTCCTCTTCTCAAGAAGCCCAGTTTGATAAAACACAGCTGGCTCAAAAGTATGAGACCTTGAATCCTATCAGTAATACTTCTTTATTGTGTAACCTACATGCAATATGATTAAAGTCACTTCCTAAGTCTATTTGTCTATTTAAGTATATTACCCTCCAGAGGTTTAATTTTCCTCTAAGAAGAAAATTGCCATTTTGCTCTTCAATTACACGGGTATATATGATGGAATATTACATCCTGTTTGGAGAGATGGCTTCTACCATTGACCCAGTATATACCTGAAGCTGTGAAATCTTATGGTATTACTCATGAAAATAAATATGACACAGGAGTTCAAAACCACAAAGTTATGGCTGGTAGTTGAATTTTTAAAAAGCAAGGGATATTTTCATTGTCATATTGAAATATTATTTGTTAGTTTCCACATTTGTTAAACTTTATAGAGTTTATATCAAGTGATGTGTAAGAATACAAAAATATTGAATATCTGTTTTAAAGAAACTCAAAATTTATTGTAATAAAGGCTAGCTTTTCAACATTTATTTTATTTATTAAAAAAACAGATGTTAAATTAGTCATGATGCAATGAACAATTATTATGGTGTGACATATTTCACTAACAATGGCTTTCTACTAGACTCATTTCATTCATTTATTCATGTATTTATCTAACATATGTGCATATATATGTATGTATGTATATATATATGTATGTGTATATTATATGTGTATATATATATATATATATAGCTTTCCTGGTGGCTCAGTGGTAAAAAAATTCTTCCTGTCAATTCAGGAGATGTGGATTTGGTCCCTGAGTCTAGAAGCTCCCCCAGAGAAGGAAATAGCAGCCCACTTCAATATTCTTACTTGGGAAATTCCATAGACAGAGGAACCTGATAGGCTGCAGTCCATGGACTTGCAAAGGAGTCAAATACAACTTACAGACTGAAGCAACAACTCTCTCTATATGTGTGTGTATTATAGTTGAGTACTATATGTATGTGTGTGTGTGTGTGTGTGTGTGTGTGTATATAGTCGAATAAAAAAGAAGTACAAGACTTGTCCCACCAGATTCCTTGGTGGCTCAGATGGTAAAGAGTCTGCCTGCAATGTGGGAGACCAGAGTTCAATCCCTGGGTTGGGAAGATCCCCTGGAGAAGGAAATAGCAACCCACTCCAATATTCTTGCCTGGAAAATCCCATGGATGGAGGAGCCTGGCTGGCTCCAGTCCATAGAGTCGCAAAGAACTGGACACGACTGAATGACTTCACTTTCACTTGAGAATTGTGAGTTAAATTTTATTTGGGGCAAAATGAGGACTGTAGCCTGGGAGGTAGCATCTCAGATAGCTCTGAGAGACTCCAAAGCGGCAGTGGAGGGAAGTCAATATATAAGATTTTGGTGAAGGGGGAGTTCAGTACCATGAAATACTCATTTTACAAAAGGATTTTTGTTAGTCGTGAGTATCTGATGTCACTGTGAGGGAATTTAGTGCTTCTCTAGATATGAGGAGATGCAAGGGCTGCGATCATAAAATCTGTTCCTTCTCCAGAGGATCTTTCCAACCCAGGGATTGAATCTAGTTCTCCCGCATTGTTGGCTGACTCTTTACCATCTGAGCCACCAGAGAAGTATAAAATCTGTTCTAAAAAAAAAAAAAAACAAACAGTTATCTGAAGAACTTCCAGATGTTCAAACTGGTTTTAGAAAAGGCAGAGGACCAGAGGAAAGGCGGAGGAACCAGAGATCAAATTGCCAACATCCACTGGATCACCAAAAAGCAAGAGAGTTCAGAGAAACATCTATTTCTGCTTTACTGACTATGCTAAAGCCTTTGCCTATGTGGATCTCCATAAACTGTGGAAAATTCTAAAAGAGATGGGAATACCAGACCACCTGACCTGCCTCTTGAGAAACTATATGCAGGTCAGGAAGCAACAGTTAGAACTGGACATGGAACAACAGACTGGTTCCAAATAGGAAAATGAGTATGTCAAGGCTGTATATTGTCACCCTGCTTATTTAACTTATATGCAGAGCACATCATGAGAAACGCTGGACTGGAAGAAGCACAAGCTGGAATCAAGATTGCTGGGAGAAATCTCAATAACCTCAGATATGCAGATGACACCACCCTTATGGCAGAAAGTGAAGAGGAACTAAAAAGCCTCTTGATGAAAGTGAAAGAAGAGAGTGAAAAAGTTGACTTAAAGCTCAACATTCAGAAAACTAAGATCATGGCATCTAATCTCATCACTTCAAGGGTAATAGATGGGGAGACAGTGGAAACAGTGTCAAACTTTATTTTTGGGGGCTCCAAAATCACTGTAGATGGTGACTGCAGCCATGAAATTAAAAGACTCTCCCTCCTTGGAAGAAAAGTGATTCCCAACCTAGATAGCATGTTCAAAAGCAGAGACATTACTTTGCTGACTAAGGTCCATCTAGTCAAGGCTACGGTTTTTCCAGCGGTCATGTATGGATGTGAGAGTTGTACTGTGAAGAAAGCTGAGCGCCAAAGAATTAATGATTTTGAACTGTGGTGTTGGAGAAGACTCTTGAGAGTCTCTTGGCCTGCAAGGAGATCATCCTAAAGGAGTCCATCCTAAAGGAGACCAGTCCTGGGTGTTCAATGGAAGGACTGATGTTGAAGCTGAAGCTCCAATACTTTGGCCACCTCATGTGAAGAGTCGACTCATTGGAAAAGACTCTGATGCTGAGAGGGATTGGGCATGAGGAGAAGGGGACCACAGAGGATGAAATGGATGGATGGCATCACCGACTCGACGGACATGAGACTGGGTAAACTGCAGGAGTTGGTGATGGACAGGGAGGCCTGGCATGCTGCGATTCATGGGGTCACAAAAAGTTGGACACGACTGAGCAACTGAACTGAACTGATCTGAAGACCCGTCCCACCAGACTCCCTAGAGCACAGAGTGCCTCACTCCACCCTGAACTCCCTCAGAGATTGTTGAAGATCAGCAGCTATAACAACCTGGGGTTCAGTCTCCACAAAGGCAGATGACAAATGCCTTTGTTGTTCAGTTGGCAGTTCTCTTGGTAAGTGCCAATCTGTAGTTGACTATATGTATATATTTGAGTACCTAATTAGGTCCTAGTGAGAAAGACAGATGAAAATGTAATAAATACAGCATGCCCACTCAGAAGACGTGGCGGCCCTGGATGATGTGTGTCACTAGGATATCCCTTCAAGAGAAAATCTGCTGCAGAAAGTGCAGTCAGCGTAGAGCTTCCAGAAACAGTGCCCTTGGAATCCACCCTGTAGCCATGAGTGGACAGTTCAAATCAATGACTAGGCAATTGAAGCAGTAGTGCACACACACTTGTGTCCACTCAGTGCTCCTTTAAGAAGATATCTTTTCTCTGCAGCTCTCTGTTGGGCTGGTTAAGAATTTTTAGAGTTGTGCTTTATCTGAGGCTCTTGCTAAGTCCTCTCTTCCTCCCTCTTCTCCTACACCTGTCACGATCTCCACTGCAGCTCACCTGCTTTTGCTTCTTTTCTCCTTTATCTTCCACAGAAATACCCCAATAAATTCTTTGTGCTTCTAATCTTTTCTCTGTGCCTGCTTCTAGAAAGATGTGAACTGACCCAGATGATGATAAATGTAATGCAAAAGAGAAAAAGAAGCAGCATAAGGAGATGGTGATTGGGCTTTTCATAGGAAATGGAGTTTAGCTATTTTAAAGCATGGTAAGAATGGAGAACAGTATTGAGATTCCTTAAAAAACTGGAAATAGAACTGCCTTATGACCCAGCAATCCGCTGCTGGGCATACACACCAAGGAAACCAGAATTGAAAGAGACACATGTACCCAAATGTTCATTGCAGCACAGTCTATAATAGCCAGGACATGGAAGCAACCTAGATATCCATCAGCAGATGAATGGATAAAAAGCGGTGGTACATATACACAATGAAGTATTACTCAGCCATTAAAAAGAATACATTTGAATCAGTTCTAGTGAGATGGATGAAACTGGAGCCTGTTATACAGAGTGAAGCAAGCCAGAAAGAAAAACACCAATACAGTTTACTAACACATATATATGGAATTTAGAAAGATGGTAATGATAACCCTGTATCAGTTCAGTTCAGTTCAATTCAGTTCAGTCGCTCAGTCATATCCGACTCTTTGCGACCCCATGAATTGCAGCACGCCAGGCCTCCCTGTCCATTGCCATCTCCTGGAGTTCACTCAGACTCATGTCCATCGAGTCTGTGATGCCATCCGCCATCTCATCCTCTGTCATCCCCTTCTCCTCCTACCCACAATCCTTCCCAGCTTCAGAGTCTTTTCCAATGAGTCAACCCTTCACATGAGGGGGCCAAAGTACTGGAGTTTCAGCTTTAGCATCATTTCTTCCAAAGAAATCCCAGGGCTGATCTCCTTCAGAATGGACTGGTTGGATCTCCTTGCAGTCTAAGGGACTCTTAAGAGTCTTCTCCAACACCACAGTTCAAAAGCATCAATTCTTTGGCGCTCAGCCTTCTTCACAGTCCAACTCTCACACCCATACATGCCCACTGGAAAAACCATAGCCTTGACTAGATGGACCTTAGTTGGCAAAGTAATGTCTCTGCTTTTGAATATGCTATCTAGTTTGGTCATAACTTATCTTCCAAGGAGTAAGCGTCTTTCAATTTCATGGGTGCAGTCACCATCTGCAGTGATTTTGGAGCCCCCCAAAATAAAGTGTGACACTGTTTCCACTGTCTCCTCATCTATTTCCCATGAAGTGATGAGACCAGATGTCATGATCTTAGTTTTCTGAATGTTGAGCTTTAAGCCAACTTTTTCACTCTCCTCTTTCACTATCATCAAGAAGTTTTTAATTCCTCTTCACTTTCGGCCATAAGGGTGGTATCATCTGCATAACTGAGGTTATTAATATTTCTCCTGGCAATTCTGATTCTAGGTTTTGTTTCTTCGAGCCCAGCATTTCTCATGATGTGCTCTGCATATAAGTTAAATAAGCAGGATGACAATATACAGTGTTGATGTACTCCTTTCTTATTTGGAACCAGTCTGTTGTTCCATGTCCAGTTCTAACTGTTTCTTCCTGACCTGCATACAGATTTCTCAAGAGGCAGGTTAGGTGGTCTGGTATTCCCATCTCTTTCAGAATTTTCCACAGTTTATTGTGATCCACACAGTCAAAGGCTTTGGCATAGTCAATAAACCAGAAATAGATGTTTTTCTGGAACTCTTCTGCTTTTTCCATGATCCAGCAGATGGTGGCAATTTGATCTCTGGTTTCTCTGCCTTTTGTAAAACCAGCTTGAACATCAGGGAGTTCATGGTTCACGTATTGCTGAAGCCTGGCTTGGAGAATTTTGAGCATTACTTTACTAGCATGTGAGATGAGTGCAATTGTGTGGTAGTTGGAGTATTCTTTGGCATTGCCTTTCTTTGGAATTGGAATGAACACTGACCTTTTCCAGTCCTGTGGCCACTGCTGAGTTTTCCAAATTTGCTGCCATATTGAGTGCAACACTTTCACAGCATCATATTTCAGGATTTGAAACAGCTCCACTGGAATTCCATCTCCTCAACTAGCTTTGTTTGTAGTGATGCTTTCTAAGGCCCACTAGACTTCACATTCCAAGATGTTTGGCTCTAGATTAGTGATCACATCATCATGATTATCTGGGTCATGAAGATCTTTTTGTACAGTGTTTTTTGTGTATTCTTGCCACCTCTTCTTAATATCTTCTGCTTCTGTTAGATCCACTCCATTTCTGTCCTTTATCGAGCCCATCTTTGTATGAAATGTTCCCTTGGTATCTCTAATTTTCTTGAAGAGATTTCTAGTCCTTCTCATTCTGTTGTTTTCCTCTATTTCTTTGCATTGATAACTGAGGAAGGCTTTCTTATCTCTTCTTGCTATTCTTTGGAACTCTGCATTCAGATGCCTATATCTTACCTTTTCTCCTTTGCTTTTACCTCTCTTCTTTTCACAGCTATTTGTAAGGCCTCCCTAGACAGCCATTTCTCTTTTATGCATTTCTTTACCGTTGGGATGGTCTTAATCCCTGTCTCCCATACAATGTCATGAACGTCAGTCCACAGTTCATCAGGCACTCTGTCTATCAGATCTAGGCCCTTAAATCTATTTCTCACTTCCACTGTATAATCATAAGGGATTTGATTTAGGTCATACTTGAATGGTCTAGTGCTTTCCCCTACTTTCTCCAATTTAAGTTTGAATTTAGTAATAAGGAGTTCATGATCTGAGCCACAGTCAGCTCCTGGTCTTGTTTTTGTTGACTGTATAGAGCTTCTCCATCTTTGGTTGCAAAGAATTTAATCAATCTGATTTCAGTGTTGACCATCTGGTGATGTCCATGTGTAGAGTCTTCTTTTGTGTTGTTGGAAGAGAGTGTTTGCTATGATCAGTGCATTTTCTTGGCAAAACTCTATTAATCTTTGCCCTGCTTCATTCCGCATTCCAAGGCCAAATTTACCTGTTACTCCATGTGTTTCTTGACTTCTTACTTTAGCATTCCAGTCCCCTATAGTGAAAAGGACAGCTTTTTTGGGTGTTAGTTCTAAAATGTCTTGTAGGTCTTCATAAAACTGTTCAGCTTCTTCAGCGTTACTGGTTGGGGCCTAGACTTGGATAACTGTCATACTGAATGGTTTGCCTTGGAAACAAACAGAGATCATTTTGTTTTTGAGATTGCCTCCAAGTCCTTCATTTCGGACTCTTTTGTTGGCCATGATGGCTACTCCTTTTCTTCTGAGGGATTCCTTCCCACAGTAGTAGATATAATGGTCTTCTGAGTTAAATTCACCCATTCCAGTCCTTTTTAGTTCACTGATTCCTAGAATGTCGATGTTCACCCTTGCCATCTCTTGTTTGACCACTTCCAATTTGCTTTGATTCATGGAGCTGACATTCCAGGTTCTTATGCAATATTGTTCTTTACAGCATCAGATCTTGCTTCTATCACCAGTCACATCCACAGCTGGGTATTGTTTTTGCTTTGGCTCCATCCCTTCATTTTTTCTGGATTTATTTCTCCACTGATCTCCAGTAACATATTGGGCACCTAATGACCTGGGGAGTTCCTCTTTTGGTATCCTATCATTTTGCCTTTTCATACTATTTATGTGGTTCTCAAGGCAAGAATACTGAAGTGGCTTGCCATTCCCTTCTCCAGTGGACCACATTCTGTCAGACCTCTCCACCATGACCCGCCCGTCTTGGGTTGCCCTGCAGGCATAACTTGGTTTCATTGAGTCAGACAAGGCTGTGGTCCTAGTGTGATTAGATTGACTAGTTTTCTGTGAGTATGGTTTCAGTGTGTCTGCCATCTGATGCCCTCTTGCAACACCTACCATCTACTTGGGTTTCTCTTACCTTGGGCGTGGGGTATCTCTTCACGGCTGCTCCACAAAGCACAGCCACTGCTCCTTACCTTGGACGAGGGGTGTCTCCTTACCGCCGCTGTTCCTGACTGAGACAGAAAAAGAGACATAGATGTATAGAACAATCTTTTGGACTCTGTGGGAGAGGGAGAGGGTGAGATGATTTGGGAGAATGGCATTGAAACATGTATAACATCATATAAGAAATGAATCACCAGTATAGGTTTGATGCAGGATATAGGATGCTTGGGGCTGGTGCACTGGGATGACCCAGAGGGATGGTATGGGGAGGGAGGTGGGAGGGGAGTTCCGGATTGGGAATATGTGTACACCCATGGCAGATTCATGTTGATGTATGGCAAAACCAATACAACACTGTAAAGTAATTAGCCTCCAATTAAAAAAAAAAAAGCATGGTAAGAGAGGTATACCTGAGAACTTAAATTTTGAGTAAATTCCTAAAAGAAAAATTCTCCAAGCTAGGCATTAACATTATGTAACCTGAGAACTTCTAGTTGTTTAAGCTGGATTTAGACAAGACAGAGGAGTCAGAAATCAAATTGCCAATATCTGTTGGATCATCAAAAAAGCAAGAAAATTCCAGAGTAACATCTACTTCTGCTTCATTGACTATGATAAAACCTTTGACTGCATGGATCACAACAAACTGTGGAAAATTCTTAAAGAGATGGGAATACCATACTATCTCACCTGCTATCCTGAGAAACCTATATGCAGGTCAAGAAGCAACCGTTAGAGCTGGACATGGAGAAATGGACTGGTTCCAAATTGGGAATGGAGTACGTCAAGGCTATATATTGTCATCTTACTTATTTAAGTTCTATGCAGAGTGTATCATGTGAAATTCTGGGTTGGATGAAGCACAGGCTGGAATCAAGAATGCTGGGAAAAATATCAATAACCTCAAATATGCAGATGACACCACCCTTATGGCAGAAAGTGAAGCGGAATTAAAGAGCCTTTTGATGAAGGTGAAGGAGGAGAGTGAAAAAGCTGGCTTAAAACTCCACATTAAAACAATAAAGATCATGACATCCAATCCCATCACTTCATGGCAAATAGATGGGGAAACAATGGAAATAGTGAGAGACTTTAGTTGTTTTTGGGCTCCAAAGTCACTGCAGATGGTGACTGCAGTCATGAAATTAAAAGACACTTGCTCCTTGGAAGAAAAGCTGTGCGAAACGTAGACAGTGTATTAAAAACAAAACAAAACAAAACAAAACACAGAGACATTTATTGCTAGCAAAGTTCCATTTATTCAAAGCTATGGTTTTCCAGTGGTCATGTATGTATGTGAGAGCTGGACTGTGAAGAACGCTGAGCACTGAAGAATTGATGCTTTTGAACGTGGTGCTGGAGAAGACTCTTGAGGGTCCCTTGGACAGTAAGGGGATCCAAGCAGTCCATCTTAAAAGAGATCAACCCTGAAAATTCATTGGAAGGACTGATGCTTAAGCAGAAGCTCCAATAATTTGGCCACCTGATTCTAAGAGCCGCCTTATTAGAAAAGACCCTAATGCCGGGAAAGACTAAAGGAAGGAGGCGAAGGGGGCAATAGAGGACGAGATGGTTGGATGCATCACCTTCTCAATGAAGATGAGTTTGAGCAAAGCTCTGGGAAATGGTGAAGGACAGAGAAGCCTGGCATGCTGCAGTCCATGGTGTCACAAAACGTTGGACATGGCTGAGTGACTAATTGTGTCCTACTCTTTGCAACCTCAAAGACTGTAGGCCACAAGGCTTCTTTGTGCAAGAGATTCTCCAGAGAAGAATAGTGGAGTGGGTTGCTATTCCCGTCTCCAGGGGATCTTCCTTATCCAGGGATCAAACCTGGGTCTCTTGCATTGCAGGCAGATTCTTTATCATGTGAGCTACCAGGGAAGCGCAGAATTCCTTCAAGGCTCATATGCAAGTTCACCATGAGGGAGGGAGTCAGCGTGCTCTTCACTCATCACTGAAAAAATTTTGTTGGAAGGAGGATGACTTTCTCAGTACCTGCACGAGGTAGAAGCCACAGTCCTCAAGCTGTGAAGTCAGGGGTGATACCCCACAGTGTAGTGCTTTAACGAAGGCATGCTTGTAGAAAAGGAGTAAGCCAGTGAAATGGTTTTGCATATATTTTTATGAGGTGAACCACTGTCCTAGAAGGAGTCCAAGTGCAATTCTCCAGTGGTTTTCAAGCACTTCTGAGACTGAAAGCTAAAAATATGATGTAATTTTTATAAAAATTAGATTAAAATGCATTTAAAAATAATGTACATATATCTTGTATATTTAATCTGAACTTTTGTTCATCACTGTCATTGTACACTTTTTTAGAAATAATATTTTGAAGTTTTTCCATCTCATCCCATTATGCAAACAATAAAAATACAAAACCAAACCATTAGATTACTTTGGGTCTTAGGATGAATATACTATTCTGCTGTAAATTATTCTCAAATCTCTGGAAAATCAGCTAAAGTGCCCTCTTGAGAAACAGCTAAGAAATAAAAGTGTCATGTGTTCCTCTGGTTTGAAATAGGAAACCAAATGATATGGAGTAAATACACAGGGAGGAAATGGGAAGTATGACAAGATAAATGATGTCAAATAATTCCTGAAGGTTAAGTTTGCCCTCTGTCTATATAGTAGTGGGAAAAGACTGGATTGGGAGTGATAAGTCACCAAACGAAAAGTGCTAATATCATGAAGGAGGTGACTGACATATATACAAGAGTGGCTGGCAAGCCTATTTGAAATGAGGTGGGTGTGTAGTGAAGAATTAGCTAATTTATTATAAGCCCTGCAAATGCTAAAATGGAATCCAAGATGAAGGCTGAAGGACAAAGTCCAATAAATCTTAAATCTCATAGTACTTAAAGATGAACTGGAGTGTACATTTTCTCAGTAAACTTTTCAATTCTGACACTTTCTTCTTAAAGGAGGAGCCTGTCAAAACAGGTTCCAGTGGTCAAATGATGCATATCTTCCCCAGCACAGAGCAGTAGTGCTCTCTGGTTTGATGAGAAAATGTTAATCTTACCCTCTGCACCTCCAGTCCCGGTCAGAGTATGGTTTCCTGGGAACTGTAGCAATAAAACATGGCAAGAGAAATGGATTTGTGGCAGATGGAGGCATTGCCAACCCCTGAAAAAGCTTTGCCTGCTTCTGTGATGACAGAGGAAGGCAGAGAGACAAACACCAGAAGCAAATAGGTCTCGGCAGGAAAAATAAACACCGAAGGAAAACTGTTTTGCCAGAATAGATAATTAAGAAATTAAAATTATCTGATAATACAGGCTAGATCCAGATGGCATGTATTTATGATCTCCCAAAGAAAGGAAAAATTATGGATGGAAAAAGTACAGATCCCAGAGATAACTAAATTCCTATGAAATCTTGGAATATACAGAAGACAAGAAAATGAAATGTTTTTTATTTATAAAGGAAAATGGGCACAATAGTTACTATAATGCTATCTGACTAAATATTGAAAATAATATCGCATATTTGTTGTTGCTGTTTAGTCTTTAAGTTGTGTCTGACTCCTTTGTCACCACATGAAATGTACCCCACCAGGTTCTTTTGTCCATGCAGTTTTCCAGGTAAAGAATACTGGAGTGGGTTGCCATTTCCTTCTCTAGGGGATCTTCCCAATCAAGGAAACAAACCTGAGTCTCTTATATCTCCTGCATTGGCAGGAGGATACTTTACTGCTGAGTGACCAGGAAGTACATGGTATATATTTACAATTATTATTGCTCTCAGAAAAGGGTAATGATGAAAATTTCAATCATTAGTCTTTATAACGTCTAGAAAAAAAGCAGTTAATATTTTTTTTATTAGTGCTTTTTACCAAAAACTTCTCCTCCTTGCATTTCTTAAAGTTAGTCAATCATTAAAATGGGTGGAAGTAATGGGTGTCACTTGCAAGTGGGAGATTTAATGTCTAGGGCATGATTCATCATCCCCCCCCGCCCCCGCCTTTTTTTCCCCCAGTCTTGGCAATTATGGAAGTAACTGAGATGTCTACATTAACATGTAGACAAGATCCTCTTTGCAGAGAAAAACAATCTGCCAATCTGTGCATCACATGCTAAGACTCAAAAAGCAATTATACTAAGATGGGTGAGGTTGGAATACCTAAGTAGAGGCTGAATTTAGATTTTTAAATCCAGTATTTGGCCTATATATAAGAAATAAGGATTTGAGTCCAGAAAATTGATCCAAAGACAAGTGAGAAATCAAGGCGTGCAGGGTGGGACAAGGAGTTATCTATTACATTTTCCAGTATAAATGAAATACAAGCAACCACAGATCCAATATGTCAGATAGCCACAAGCAATACAGATATCAAAACAAAATAAAGAATAGTAGTGAAAACAACCTCATACCCTTTGACGCATCATAGTCAATCTGCTAAAAATAAAGATAAAAAGAAAATTTAAAAGGACCCTATGAGTGAAGGGAAGGCTATATAGAGAGGAGTTAAGGAGAGAAATGTATCAGGTAGCTCATCAAAGATTTTGCAAGACAGAAGATAGCTGAACGGGAATACATAAATGCTGGGGAAAAAAAAAAGACAATGCCAACTGGATTTCTATGTTTAGTGAAAATATCTTCCAAAAATGGAGGCATAATATTTTTTCAAATATCAAGAGAATTTATTGTCAGAGACCTATAATTCAAGATACATGAAAGAAATTTCTCAGACAGAAGAATATGAAGTATGATGGAAATTTAACATTAAACTCTTTAAAAGATATGGCAAAACCAATACAGTATTGTAAAGTAAAATAAAGTAAAACAAAAAAAAGAAAAGAAAAAAGGAAAAAAAAGACAAATTAGTAACAAAATAACTGAGAGTTTATTATGTATGTAGAAATAAAAAGTATGAAAAATAGTTCAAAGGGTGGGTAAGAGGTAATGGAAGTATACATGAGTGGTGTAAAAATACTTGATGGTACTAACTTAAAAATGCTTATTGTTTATCTTAAGAAATTCACTAAAATTTTGAAATAACTGGCATAATTATTAAACCAGTGGTAGAGATAAAAATACCAATAAATAATACAGGAGAAGGTGGGAAATAGAAATCAATAACAGAGGTAGCAAATAAAAAACAGAAAGCAAGATGATAGGCTGAAATACAACTACATCAGTAATTGCATTGCATCTAAAAGGCAGGTCTATCAATTTAGATAAAACATGATACACTATCTATAAGAAACTACAGTCAGTAATTCCTGTGAACATAGATAAAAGTTACCAAGAAACTTAAACAAAATAATTTCTATAATATAGAAAAGGAAAATATATGTCATGACCAAATGGGATTTCTCCCAGGAATGGAAGACAGTTTCAACAATCAAAAATCAATTAGCACTGAAACATGTACATTACCATATGTAAAATACATGACCAGTGCAAGTTCGATGCATGAAGCAGGGCACCCAAGCTGGTGCTCTGAGACAACCCAGAGGGATAGGAGGGAGGGAGGCGGGACAGGGGTTCAGGTTGGAGGGCGACACATATATACCTGTACCTATTTGTGTTGATGTATGGCAAGAACCATCACCATACTGTAAAGTAATTATCCTCCAATGAAAATAATCAAAAAAGAAAAAAAATCAATGGCTAGCTGTAAAGAACAGATGGAAATTCCTTAAAATACTAAAAATAGAGTTAACATATGATCCAGCAATCTTACTCCTAGGAATTTATCCAGAAAAGAGAAAACTCTAATTTGAAAAGATACATACACCCCAATGTTCACAGCAGTACTGTTTACAATAGCCAAGATATGAAAGCAGCCTAAATGTCTGTTAACAGATGAATAACAGATGGATAAGAAGAGTGAATGGCAGTCCACCAGGCTCCCCCGCCCCTAGGATTCTCCAGCAAGAACACTGGAGTGGGTTGCCATTTCCTTCTTCAATGCATGAAAGTGAAAATTGAAAGTGAAGTCGCGCAGTCGTGTCCGACTCTTCACGACTCAGTGGACTGTAGCCCACCAAGCCCCTCCATCCATGGGATTTTCCAGGCAAGAGTACTGGAGTGGGGTGCCATTGCCTTCTCCAGGCACATTATACAGTGGAATATTACTTAGCTATCAAAAATGAGACAATGCCATTTGCAGCAATGCAGATAGACCTAGAGATTTTTGTACTAAGTGAAGTAAGTCAGAAAAAGATAAATACCATATGACATCACTTATATGTGGAATCTAAAAATGATACAAAAGAACTTATTTATAAAACAAAAAGAGATTCACAGAAAGAGAAAACAGAATCATGGCTACCAAAGGGGAAAAGCAGGAAAGGATAAACAAAGAGCTTGGAATTAGCAGATACACACTACTGTATACAAAACAGATAAACAACTAGGTCCTGCTGTACAGCACAAAGGACTATATTCAATACCCTGTAAGAACCTATTGTGGAAAAGAATCTGAGAAAGAATATATGTATGTATATATACACATTAGTTGCTTCCTCAGCCCATATATACATATATATGCTGCACACCTGAAACCATCACAATGTTGTAATCAATTGTACTTAATAAAAAAGTTACAAAAGCACAAATGGTTATAATTCAGCACATAAGCAGAATAAAAAGAAAAACAACACAAGCATTCATATTTTATTCAGAAAAAGTATTTTATAAAACTTAATATCCATTCATGGCTAAAAAACAAACAGACAAACAAACTCCCAGTAAATCTGGAGTAAAAGAAACCTTCCTCATCTTGACAAAGGCCTCACATATCGTATAGGTCCTATAGAATCCTATACGATCTGGACTGTTACCTTTCCTGCTCCATCACTTTATACTCTCTTTTGCTCATTCCATGTTAGATGCACTGCATTTCTTGCTGTTGCTCAAGATGCCACCATGTTCCCACCTCTTGGACTTTGCATTAACTGCTTCCTCTGTCCAGAATGTATTTCCTTTTTCTTTTCCTTACTTTTTTTTTTTAAAAAACCACATCACACAGCTTGAGGAAACTTAGTTCCAGGGTCAAGGATTGAACCTTGACCCCCAGCAGTGGAAGCATGGAGTCCAAACCCCTGGGCCATCAGGGAATTCCCCAGAATGTTTTTGGATCTGTCAGCTGTATGGCTCATTCCCTCTTTTCCTTCATTTTCTTGGCCAAATGTCACATTCTTATTACCAAATGTCACATGTCTGTATTACCATAGCCGTTCATTTGAAAACATCCAATCACTTCCTCTGATTTGCCTTTGTATGTATTATTATTTCTTTTAAGTAACACTTTATTTATTTGTTTTCAAAGCAGTTCAAGAGTCACAGCAAATTAACAGAGAAGGTGGAGATATCTCACACACTCTCTGCCCTCACACATGCATAGGCTCTCATTATCAGCGTCCTTCACCAGAGTAAATATGTTAGTTACAATTGAACCTTCATTAACATATCTTTATCGCCCAAAGTTTGTAGTTTACATTAGAACATTACAGTTCACTCTTGGCATTGTACATTCTATGGATTTAGACAAAAGCATAATAACACGTGGGGCTTCATAGGTGGCACTAGTCTATAGAACCCTCGTGCTAATGCAGGAGACATAAAAGATGTAAGTTTGATCCCTGGGTCAGGAAGATCCCCTGGAGGAGCTCCACTATTCTTACCTGGAGAATCCCATGGACAGAAGAGCCTGGTGGGCTACAGTTCATAGGGACATGAAGAGTAAGACACAACTGAAGCGACAGCAGGCATGCCTAATAACATGCACCCATGCACCTATCATTATGGTATCACATAGGTCATTTTCACTGCTCTATAAATCTTCTCTCTGCTATATATATTCATCAAACTCTTCCTCTCCATCAACCTCTGAAATTTTTTACTGTTTCCATGGTTTTCCTTTTTCCAAAATATCATATGGTTGGCATCATACAATATGTAACCCTTTCACCTTCACTTCCTTCATTTAGTAGTACGCATTTGAGTTATCTCCATGTCTGCTCATTGTTTGATAGCTCATTTCTTTTTGTTTAATAATATTCCATTGTCTGCATGTACCACAATTTCTTTATCTGTTCACCTACTAAAGGACATCTTGATTGTTTCCACAAGCTGCTGCAAATATCTAAATGTACATTTTGTGTGGACATGTTTCAAGTCCTTTGGGTAAATACCAAGCAGTGTGATTGTTGAATCATACAGTAAGAAAATGCCTACTTTTTGTCAGAAACTGAAAAATTGTATTCCAAGGTATCTGAAATATTTTGCTTTCCCACCAGCAGTGGATGAGAGTTCTGCTGTTCTGTATCCTCTCCAGCGGTGTTTTCAATGTTCTGGGCCATCCTAATAGGTGTTTAGTGATATTTCATTGTTGTTTTAATTTGCATTTTCCTCATGACATATGATGTAGAGTACCTTTCTGTATGCTTATTTGCCATCTGTATGTCTTCTTTAGTGAGTTTTCTGTTAGGGACTTTGGCCCCTTTTTTAAAAATCATGTTGTTGTTTTGAAAGTGAAAATGTTAGTTGCTCAGTTGTGTCCAAGTCTTTGCTACCCTATGGACTGTAGCCCACAATTCCTCTGTCCAGAGAATTCTCCAGGCAAGAATACTGGAGTGGGTTGCCATGCTCTCCTACAGGGCATCTCCCCAACCCAGGGGTTGAACTGGGGTTTCCTGCTTTACTGGAAGATTCTTTACTGTCTGAGCCACCGAGGGAAGCCCGTTTGTTTTCTTACTGTTGAGTTTTAGAAGTTCTTTGTCTATTTTGATAATAGTTCTTTGTCAGATGTGGTTTCTGCAAATATTTTTTTCCCAGTCTGTGGTTTGTCTCATTTTCTTGATAATGTCTTTAAAAGAGCAGAATTTTTTTAATTCTGATGAAGTCCATCTTGTCAGTTTCTTTCATGGGTTGCACCTTTGGCATTGCATCTAAAAGCTATTGCCATTGCTTTGGCAGCACATGTACTGAAGCTGGAATGATATGAAGAAGATAGCATGGCCCCTGCTCCAGGAAGACATGCAAATCAAATCTGAAGCATTCCATGTTTGAGAAAATTAAAAAGTCATTACCATTCCAAAGTTCATGTAGGGAGGTTTTCTTTTTTTTTATTTTTATTTTTTATTTTTTTATTTTTAAATTAAATTTATTTATTTTTTAATTACAATACTGTATTTGTTTTGCCATTATTTTACCGCGAATCAGCCATAGGTGAACACAATCGCCCAATGCCGAAGCCCCCCCCCCCCCCCCCACCCCACCCCCTACCTGAATCATCCGGGCCCCATCAGCCCCATGCATCCTGCATCCTACAACAAACATAGATACGCTTTTTTTTTTATCAGGAAAATACACACTGCTTCCCACTCTCCCAAACCATCCCACCCTTTCCCCCTCCCCCTCAGAGTCCAAAAGTCCACTCTATACCTCTGTGTCTCTTGTTGTCTCACATATAGGGGCCTCATTACTCTTCTTTAAATTCTATACACATGTGTCAGTATACTGTATTGGTGTTTTTCTTTCTGGCTTACTTCACTCTGTATAATCGGTTCCAATTTCATCCATCTCATTAGAACTGAGTCAAATTTATTCTTTTTAAGGGCTGAGTAGTATTCCATAGTGTATATGAACCACAGCTTTCTTATCCATTCATCTGCTGATGGACATCTAGGTTGCTTCCATGTCCTGGCTATTATAAACAGCGCTGCAATGAACATTGGGGTACACGTGTCTCTTTCAACGTTCCTGGTCCCCGGGGGGGGGGCCCGGGGGGGGTTGGGGTGGGGGGGTATTTAATATTTAGATAACTGTTATCCATAATGCAGTTAATTTACCCCTTGTGATACACCATTGACTGGTGTAAATGGAATTGGTCTTGATTTGCATTTCTCTGATAATGAGATGTTGAGCATCTTTCATGTGTTTGTTAGCCATCCGATGTCTTCTTTGGAGAAGAAAAAATTAACCCCCTCTAACACCAACACAAAAATAAACTCAAAATGGATTAAAGATCTAAATGTAAGACCAGAAACTAAAAAACTCCAGAAGAGAACATAGGCAAAACACTCTCCGACATAAATCACAGCAGGATCCTCTATATCCATCTCCCAGATACTAGAAATAAAAGCAAAGATAAACAAATGGGATCTAATTAAAATTAAAAGCTTCTCACAACAAAGGAAACTATAACAAGGTGAAAAGACAGCCTTCTGAATGGGAAAACAATAGCAAGAAAAACATGACAAACAACTAATCTCAAAGACATAAGCAATACTATCAGCTCAACTCCAGAAAAATAAATGATCCAATAAAAAACCAAAGAACATGTAGGTTTTTCTTACGTAATCTTCTAGGAGTTTTAAAGTTTTGGGTTTTATATTTAGATCTGTTATCCATTTTGAGTTAATTCTTGTGGAGGGTGTAATATTTGTATCTAGGTTCATTTTCTTTTATTTTTTTGCATGTGGATGTCCAGTTATTGCAGCAACATTTGGTGAAAAGACTATTTTTACTTCATTGTATTGCCTTTTTGTTTCTTTGACAAAGATCAGTTGACTATATTTATGTAGATCTACTTCTTGGCTCTCTGGTTTGTTCTTGTTTTTAAAAAATAGTGCTTGCTTCTAACAGCTACACAATTAACTTATTTTTATGTTATTTTAAAATATACCATGTAAAATAGATAAGAGCAAGCTTCCCTGGTGGTTCAAATGGTAAAGAATCTGCCTGCAGTGCATGAGACCCAGGTTCAATCACCAAGACCAGGGTCAGGAATAACCCCTGGAGCAGGGAGTAGCAACCCACTCCAGTATCCTTGCCTGCAGAATTCCACGGGCAGAGGAGCCTGATGGGCTACAGTCCATGGGGTCTCAAAGAGTCAGACACAGTTGAATGACCAACACTTTCACTTCACGAAGTAAAATCCATAAGAGCAAGAATTTTTAAAAACTATTGTATCCCCAGTAAAGAATAGCTTTCAGAATGTATATTGGCCTTCTGTAAAAATCTGTTGAATAAATAAATAACTAAATTAGAAAGTTTTGAAATACAATGCAATATAGGGTACAATAATGCTGACTTCTTGAACTTAAAATCTTCTGTTCTTTCATGATTAGAGATATAAAAGAGGAACTTCCTTCAACTTGAAGAATATATAAAGTTTTAAATACTATACACTTTTAATTTGCAGATTCTATGCCCCGAGCTGATAAAATTTCAATTCTTGTTTTTAAGAATAAATGTAGAAGATAAAAAGATTCTGACACACAGAGAGATTTGAGTGCCACAGTGAGCCAAAAAAACCTTAGTCCACTTCTTTTTTCTCCTATATCTTTGAAACTAACAAGAGAAGGGGACAGTTCTTTTCTCAAAAGAGCAGCTATTTTTCTCCTCTTTTCTTGAAAATCCCTGTAGATGATACAGAGCTTACAGAATCAGTTACCAAAGAAAGCTGTATTCTGCACTGTAAGAATTGTTTCCTTATGCCTTTGTCTCTTTGGAGACATTGACACATCAAGGTAAGCACTTGCATCTGCATGCATGCTTAGTCTTGTCTCACTCTTCGTGACCCTTTGGACTGTATGTAGCCTCTGTTCCCAGGCTCCTCTGTCCATGGCAAGATTACTGGATTGGGTTGCTGTTTCTTCCTCCAGGGGATCTTCCTGTCCCAGGGATTGAATCCAAATCTGTGTCTGTCTCCTGCATGCAGGTGGGTTCTTTAGCTGCAGAACCACTGAGGAAACCCTCATACATTTCTGCAATAACTTGGAGCACTCGGTGTATTTCATCTATAGGCCTTTGTTTATCACACAAAGCTTCTTAATTTAAGTTGTGCTTTGGTGGACATCCCCCTGTGCCTGCAAGTAAGAGGTGTGGTTTTCATAATGATAGGGGCTCCTGCAGGAAAAGCAGCCTCTGTGATAATTTAGATATAGCGAGGTTAATTTCCTTTTCTTCTCATTATCCATAAATTGCATTCATGTTTCCTTTTGTTCTTGGAGAGAATGTCAAATTGTAGAAATAATGAATAAGCAATCTCTTTTGAAAGAAAAGTATTGCAAGGTGATAAATGTTATTAAAATATATTTCTCAAAGGAAATCCTTCTACATACATAATTTTGCTGAATATAAATGGTATTCTCAGGAGGCACAGTGGTAAAGACTCTGCCAGTCAATGCAGGAGATGCAAGAGACAAACATTTGATCCTCTGGAGAAGGAAATAGAAACCCACTCCAATATGCTTGCCTTGAATATTCCATAGACAGAAGAGCCTGGCAGGCTACAGCCCACAGGGTCACAAAGAGCTGGACATGAGTAAGTGACTGAATAGATTTTTCAAATTAGTATTTAAGGTCATGAGGTTATGTAGATGTACAGACTATGATTGTTAATATATTTTTAGTAATGGTAGCTGAAGAGATGAATCTGTAATGGTAAACTCAATATAATCAAAATATTCTGTTCTTTCTTGACTGAGATTGCATTTTTACAAAATATCATTTCTGAAATGAAATTAGACCCAGATGAAATGCATTGTTTTATATTTTGGATGAATTAAGCTTAAATAAGCAAGAGTTAGAGGCCCATAGTGGTTCTTTTCCCCCCACTAAAGAGGAGGGAAGACCTGTGAAATGGTAGCACTACTGAAACAAGTAAAGCTATTATAATTATTGGAATTCTGCACAATTCCAGGGGAAAGAAACTGAGAGCCTCATTTTATCTTTGACTGATCAATAGATTATGTTCATTCAAGCAACATTTATTAATCATCTCCTATGGGCTGGGCACAGTGCTAGGAAATAAAGATGAATACAGTGAAAATCTTGGTTTTATGGAGTTCATATCTCAAAAATACAGGTATGCTTTTGGTTGGTACATTTCTTATGCAGTTTGGTTTGCACTACAAACCAATATTTTTATCATATATTTTCCTGATTATAGATATAGTATATGAAAATTCCCATATCTCTACTGCCTAAGCAATGATAGACATTGTTTTATATTTATAATCTTATAACTACATTAAAATATTGCTTTTCATGTAGTATCTATTTGTACATTTAAATATAGTGACTCTGTTATAAGATTACATAGAAATGAATAATCTATTATTTATAATTTAGGTTGCTTTCAATTTCCTGCTGTTAGGAA
This sequence comes from Nanger dama, assembly GCA_917880005.1. Lineage (NCBI taxonomy): Eukaryota > Metazoa > Chordata > Mammalia > Artiodactyla > Bovidae > Nanger > Nanger dama. The sequence goes on from CAKJTW010000020.1 coordinate 10,950,399, forward strand.
GATCTTTGTAAAATGTCCTAAATAATTTTTAGGATAAATTCTTATAAGTGATGTTACTCAGTATAATCATAGGGAAATTTAAAAATCTTTTGGCAATATTTCCAATTTGATTATATACTTGGCAAGAATAATCTATTTTAAATTCTGCTCAGTTAGGGTCTTACATTAGCAAGAATTTTCATTTTCACTTTCATTCTGATATGTGAATTGTGTTTCATATCCTTTAGTAATCTGTGCAAAACTCAACATTTACTTAAACATTATTCATTATCTTGTTCCTTTAATTTAGAGGATTATGGTGATGGATAAATAAAACTGTAGAGTGCAGATAATCTCGTGGAATCATAAAGTCTCTGATTATATTCAAGTTTGACAACTTTGTTTTTCAGTTACTGTATTTTCAGAGTTTCTATTGGGGAAGATTTCAATCGTGTTCATGAAAAGCAATGATGCCTTGTTCAACATAACTCACTAAGGTCAATCTATACATCACCCACTACCCTTGTTTTATTGCTCTGAATATACATTTTTAGCACTGAGAATCACCAGATAGGAAAAAAAAAAAAAAAGAATCCTGAGTTACTTCAGTTCAATTCAACAAATGTTTATTTAGTGTCTATGATATATTTGACTCCATCTATTCACCTAGGTACAGATTGGAATCAGGATTGCCAGGAGAAATATCAATAACCTCAGATATGAAGATGAGTCCACACTATGTCAGAAAGCAAAGAAGATGAAATTGAAAGAGGAAAGTGAAAAAGCTGGCTTAAAACTCAACATTCAGAAAACAGTTCATGGCATCTGGTCCCATCACTTCATAACAAATAGATAGGGAAACAGTGGAAACAGTGACAGACTATTATTTTGGGCTCCAAAATCACTGCAGATGGTGACTGTAGCCATGCAGTTACAAGACTCCTGCTCCTTGGAAGAAAAGCTATGACCAACTTAGCATATTAAAAAGCAGAGACATTACTTTGCTAACAAAGGTCCATCTAGTCAAAGCTATGGTTTTTCCAACTGTCACGTATGGACGTGAGAGTTGGACTATAAAGAAAGCTGAGGGCTGAAGAATTGATGCTTTTGAACTGGTGTTGGAGAGGAGTCTTGAGAGTCCCTTAGACTGCAAGGAGATCCAACCAGTCCAACCCAAAGGAGATCAGTCCTGAATGTTCATTAGAAGGACTGATGTTGAAGCTGAAAGTCCAACACTTTGGCCTCCTGATGCAAAGAACTGACTAATTTGGAAAGACCCTGATGCTGGGAAAGACTGAAGGCAGAAAGAGGAAAGGATGGCAGAGTATGAAATGGTTAAATGGCATCACCAAGTCGATTGACATAAGTTTGAGCAAGCTTCTGGAGTTGGTGATGGACAGGGAAGCCTGGTGTGCTGCAGTCCATGGTGTCGCAGAGAGTCGGACAAGACTGAGTGACTAAATTGAACTGAACTGAGATACAGACACTGTAACCATGTGAGATGAGGTCTAGTAACGTTGGGTATTGCATTTAGCTACGGAATTTACTCATGGTTAGCAGAGAATTCCCAATACTTGGAATTATTTCCCATATGGTACTCTGCACTATTTCCGAATAATAATTATGGATGTATATTTTTTCCCAAGAGTGAACCTGTAGTATTGAACTCAGAAAAGTAAAGCAAGGAAAATATTTCATATTTTCTAGATCTACATTGGAGAAGACAATGGCAACCCACTCTGGTACTCTTGCCTGGAAAATCCCATGGACCGAGGAGCCTGGTAGGTTGCAGTCCATGGGGTCGCTAAGAGTCGGACACGACTGAGCGACTTCACTTTCACTTTTCACTTTCATGCATTGGAGAAGGAAATGGCAACCCACTCCAGTGTTCTTGCCTGGAGAATCCCAGGGACAGGGGAGCCTGGTGGGTTGCAGTCTGTGGGGTCCAAAAGAGTTGGACACGGCTGAAGTGACTTAGCAGCAGTAGGAGTAGCAGATCTACATCATCTAGAAATTGACTAATTCCCTGAATTTGTCTTTCAGTTCAGTTCAGGTCAGTTGCTTAGTCGTGTGCTACTCTTTGCGACCCCATGAATGGCAGCACACTAGGCCTCCCTGTTCATCACCATCTCCAGAGTTCACTCAAACTCACGTCCATTGAGTCGGTGATGGCATCCAGCCTTCTCATCCTCTGTCTTCCCCTTTTCCTCCTGCCCCCAATCCCTCCCAGCACCAGTCTTTTCTATTTAGTCAACTCTTTGCATGAGATGGCCAAAGCATTGGAGCTTCAGCTTTAGCATCATTCCTTTCAAAGAACACCCAGGGCTGATCTCCTTCAGAATGGACTGGTTGGATCTCCTTGCAGTCCAAAGGACTCTCAAGAGTCGTCTCCAGCATCACAGTTCAAAAGCATCAATTCTTTGGCGCTCAGCTTTCTTCACAGTCCAGCTCTCACATCCATACACGACCACTGGAAAAACCATAGCCTTGACTAGATGGGACCTTTGTTGGCAAAGTAATGTCTCTGCTTTTCAATATGCTATCTAGGTTGATCATAACTTTTCTTCCAAGGAATAAGTGTCTTTTAATTTCATGGCTGTAGTCACCATCTGCAGTGATTTTGGAGTCCCCAAAATAAAGTCTGACACTATTTCCACTGTTTCCCCATCTATTTCCCATGAAGTGATGGGACCAGATGCCATGATCTTCATTTTCTGAATGTTGAGCTTTAAGCTAACTTTACTACTCTCCTTTCACTTTCATCAAGAGGCTTCTTAGTTCCTCTTTATTTTCTGACTTAAGGGTAGTGTCGTCGGCATATCTGAGGTAACTGATATTTCTCCCGGCAATTTTGATTGCAGTTTGTGCTTCTTCTAGCCCAGCGTTTCTCATGATGTACTCTGCATAGAAATTAAATAAGCAGGGTGACAATATACAGCCTTGATGTACTCCTTTTCCTATTTGGAACCAGTCTGTTGTTCCATGTCCAGTTCTAACTGTTGCTTCCTGACCTGCATATTGGTTTCTCAAGAAGCAGGTAAGGTGGTCTGGTATTCCCATCTTTTCAGAACTTTCAACAGTTTATTGTGATCCACACAATCAAAGGCTTTGGCATAGTCAATAAAGCAGAAATAGATGATTTTCTGGAACTCTTTTGCTTTTTTGTTGATCCAGCAGATGTTGGCAATTTGCTCTCTGGTTCCTCTGCCTTTTCTAAAACCAGCTTGAACATCAGGGAGTTCACGGTACACATATTGCTGAAGCCTGGCTTGGAGAATTTTGAGCATTACTTTACTAGCATGTGAGATGAGTGCAATTGTGCGGTAGTTTAAGCATTTCTTGGCATTGCCTTTCTTCTTGGGATTGAAATGAAAACTAACCTTTTCCAGTCCTGTGGCCACTACTTAGTTTTCCAAATTTGCTGGCATATTGAGTGCAGCACTTTCACAGCATCATATTTGGATTTGAAATAGCTCCACTGGAATTCCATCACCTCCACTAGCTTTGTTCATAGTGATGCTTTCTAAGGTCGACTTGACTTCACATTCTAGGATGTCTGGCTCTAGGTGAGTGATCATACCATCGTGATTATCTTGGTCATGAAGATTTTTTTGTACAGTTCTTCTGTGTATTCTTGCCACATCTTCTTAATATCTTCTGCTTCTGTTAGGTCCATACCATTTATGTCCTTTATCGAGCCCATCTTTGCATGAAATATTCCCTTGATAGCTCTAATTTTCTTGAAGAGTTATCTAGTCTTTCCCATTCTGTTTTTTTCCTCTATTTCTTTGCATTGATCACTGAGGATGACTTTCTTATCTCTCCTTGCTATTCTTTGGAACTCTGCATTCAGATGCTTATATCTTTCCTTTTTTCCTTTGCTTTTTGCTTCTTTTCTTTTCACAGCTATTTGTAAGGCCTCCCCAGACAGCCACTTTGCTTTTTGCATTTCTTTTCCATGGGGATGATCTTGATCCCTGTCTCTTGGACAATGTCTCAAGCCTCATTCCATAGTTCATCAGGCACTCTATCAGATTTAGTCCCTTAAATCTATTTCTTATTTCCACAGTATAACCATAAGGAATTTGATTTAGGTCATATCTGAATGATCTAGTGCTTTCCCCTACTTTCTTCAATTTAAGCCTGAATTTGGCAATAAGGAGCTCATGATCTGAGCCACAGTCAGCTCCTGGTATTGTTTTGCTTACTGTATAGAGCTTCTCCATCTTTGGCTGCAAAGAATATAATCAATCTGATTTCAGTGTTGACCATCTGGTGATGTCCATGTGCAGAGTCTTCACTTGTGTTGTTGGAAGATGGTGCTGCTGTGACCAGTGCGTTCTCTTGGCAAAACTCTATTAGCCTTTGCCCTGCTTCATTCTGCATTCCAAGGCCAAATTTGCCTGTTACTCCAGGTTTTCTTGACTTCCTACTTTTGCATTCCAGCCCCCTATAATGAAAAGGATATCTTTTGGGGGTGTTAGTTTTAAAAGGTCTTGTAGGTCTTCATAGAACCATACAACTTCAGCTTCTTCAGCATTACTGGTTGGGCCATAGACTTGGATTACTGTGATATTGAATGGTTTGCTTTGGAAACAAACAGGAGATCATTCTGTCATTTCTGAGACTGCATCCAAGTACTGCATCTCAGACTCTTTTGTTGACCATGATGGCTACTCCATTTCTTCTAAGGGATTCCTGCCCACAGTAGTAGATATAATAGTCATATGAGTTAAATTCATCCATTCCAGTCCATTTTAGTTTGCTGATTCCTAGAATGTTGACGTTCACTCTTGCCATCTCCTGTTTGAACACTCCCAATTTGCCTGGATTCATGGACCTAACATTCCAGGTTCCTATGCAATATCGCTGTTTACAGCATTGGACCTTGCTTCTGTCACCAGTCACATCCACATCTGTGTAGTGTTCTTTCTTTGGCCCCATCCCTTCATTCTTTCTGGAGTTATTTTATACTGATCTCCAGTAGCATATTGGGCACCTACTGACCTGGGGAGTTGCTCTTTCAGTATCCTATCATTTTGCCTTTTCATACTGTTCATGGGGTTCTCAAGGCAAGAATACTGAAGTGGTTTGCCATTCCCTTCTCCAGTGGACCACATTCTGTCAGACTTCTCCACCATGACCCGCCCGTCTTGGGTGGCCCCACACGGCATTGCTTAGTTTCATTGAGTTAGACAAGGCTGTGGACATTGTAGACAATCCTAGTGTGATTAGACTGACTAGTTTTCTGTGATTATGATTTCAATGTGTCTGCCCTCTGATGCCCTCTTGCAACACCTACCATCTTATTTGGGTTTCTCTTACCTTGAAGTGGGGTATCTCCTCACCGCTACCCCTCCTGGCCTTGAAAGTGGAGTAGCTCCTCTAGACCCTCCTGTGCCTGCACAGCCACTGCTCTTTGGATGTGGAGTTAAAGATATATTTAAAGAATATGTCTTTAAAGTTGGTTAAATCGAGTCAGTACTGGGAGGGTACTGGGAGATTTTTGCTACAGTCACTTTGAATCACCATGAAACTGTGGATGTCGTTCCAGGAGAATATGATGAAAGCTCAGTGTGGGTAAACTTAAGAAAGAAATTCAAAACTGATTTAAGAGATAGAAAGGAAATGTTTCTATTAACAAACAGAAATCAAGTTTTTTTTTTTTTTAACCTTGAATTGACTGTTTTAAGTGAATCTGATGTTCTGCAGCTTATTCAGTAGAAATTGAGGGTATAAAAAGATATATCCTGAGATATATTTGTACTCTTATAAGATATTAAGGTGCTGATGTCTCATTTAGTGTAGTGATATTGACTATAGTGAATATTATATATATATTCTTTATTTTTACTTCCTTCATTTTCGTATTGCATGCTAGTAAGGAAGCCTCATCACATCAGAATTCTGCTCAGAAAACTCCTGGTGAGGGACACATGCCAAACACAGACTGAGTGTGTATGCCAGATTGAAATCTCCTCGTAATTTTTGTCATGCTGCATAATAATCTGGCAGCTAAAAGGGGGCTCAAGCATATTGCCTTTCCTCCCTTCTATTTGCAGTTATTCCTTAGGAGATTGTTCTTTATCTTTGGATGGAGCTGAATTCCAAATATTTAGCTCCTTTTCCAAATAGCATTTTGAAAAATTCCATTCACTCTGTCAGATATACAACCTTCTGAATTATCAGCTCTGGCCTGAAATTACATTCTCCCACTTTTTAAAGATGCACAGAATAGCATGGCCATAAATGTACTGACTTAAAATTCTCCTTTAGATAGGAGAAAACTCATTCTTACCTCAAATGGTTTTCAGCACTGTCTTCTGTCTGAAAGAGTATTTGAATGCAAGAAGACCATTGCCAAATAACTAGATGCGTGTGTTTGTGTGTATGTATGTGTGTGCTAACAGTACCCAGATATTGCTAGAACTCTTAAGATTAATTCTGTCTTTTAACTAGAGGAGAAAAAAATAGCTACTAAAGAACATATCATTGTAAGTGCATTTTTTTGATAGAAAACATATATTTTTGTCTATTAAATTTAATATCATTGTTTGTTGGGAGCAGAAAGACAGGAAACTTTTGATTAAAAACTTTTGCATATCTGTACCATAACAGTGGTATAAGTTGAAGCTGTATCTTGAAAGTTGTGGTTTACTGGAAAAAAGTTCAGGGCTCCTAAAAGAACAATGGCTAAAGGAACCAATTATCTTTAAATTGTCTGGTGCAGTAGGAAGAATCCTTCCATCTTTTTTTTCACAGAAAGCATTTTTAGTCAAGCCTAATATCACCATTTCACACTAGTCATTGTTTTTCCTGCACCCTGAGTGACTTTGGGTCAACTCCTGGCATGCTGTAGTGTTCATGATCTGGGGCAAGTTACACAATTCCCTGAGAGTTGTTTTATTTGTTGTTGTTGTTCAGTTGCTTAGTCATGTCTGACTCTTTGTGACCCAATGGACTTCAGCATGCCAGGCTTCCCTGTCCTTCACTCTCCCCGGACTTTGCTCAAACTCATGTCCATTGAGTTAGGTATGCCATTCAACCACCTCATCCTCTTTCACCCCCTTCTCCTCCTGCCCTCAATCTTTCTCAGCATTAGGGTCTTTTCCAATGAACTGGATCTTCACATCAGGTGGCCGAAGTATTGGAGCTTCATTTCAGCATCAGTCCTTCCAGTGAATATTGAGGATTTATTAGAGGAAATAATGAATAGTGTGAGGTTTCACTGAGTATATGTGAAAAAAATGTTAAATTTGTTAGATTTAAGAAATCTAAGATTTAGTGGTTTACTTATTTTATCATTTGAACTAGAGAGCTACCAGTTGGACACTGGTCCCTTTTCACATATTTTACCCTCATTAAGAATTACTGAGCTTCCTCATCTAGGTAAAAGACATCTATGAAAACCCTATAGGCAACATTACACTTACTGGTGAAAGACAACTCTTTTTCTTAAGATCCAGAACAAGGCAAGGATGTCTACTCTCACCACTTCTATTCAGCATTGTACTGGGGATTCTAAATAGGACAGAGCAGTAAGATGGGAAAAAGAAAAGCAGACAGATTGGAAAAGAAGAATTAAAACTATCTTCATTTGTGGTTGATATGATCTTATTATAGATAATCCTAAAGCATCATTATGAACAAAGCTAGTGGAGGTGATGGAATTCCAGTGGAGCTATTTCAAATCCTGAAAAATGATGCTGTGAAAGTGCTGTACTCAATGTGACAGCAAATTTGGAAAGCTCAGCAGTGGCCACAGGACTGGAAAAGGTCAGTTTTCATTCCAATCCCAAAGAAAGGCAATGCCGAAGAATGCTCAAACTACTGCACAATTGCATTCATTTCACATGCTAGTAAAGTAATGCTCAAAATTCTCCAAGCCAGGCTTCAGCAATACATGAACCGTGAACGTCGAGATGTTCAAGCTGGTTTTAGAAAAGGCAGAGGAACCAGAGATCAAAGTGCCAACATCCACTGGATCATGGAAAAAGCAAGAGAGTTCCAGAAAAACATATTTCTGCTTTATTGACTATGCCAAAGCCTTTGACTGTGTGGATCACAATAAACTGTGGAAAGTTCTGAAAAAGATGGGAATACCAGACCACCTGACCTGCCTCTCCGAGAAACCTATATGCAGGTCAGGAAGTAACAGTTAGAACTAGGCATGGAACAACAGACTGGTTCCAAATAGGAAAAGGAGTACGTCAAGGCTGCATATTGTCACCCTAATCGTTTAACTTATATGCAGAGTACATCATGAGAAACACTGGGCTGGAAGAAGCACAAGCTGGAATTAAGACTGCCAGGAGAAATATCAATAACCTCAGATACACAGATGACACCAACTTTATGTCAGAAAGTTAAGAGGAACTAAAAAGCTTGATGAAAGTGAAAAAGGAGAGTTGAAAAATTGGCTTAAAGCTCAACATTCAGAAAACTAAGATCATGGCATCTGGTCCCATCACTTCATGGGAAATAGATGGGAAAACAGTAGAAACAGTGTCAGACTTTATTTTTGGGGAATCCCAAGTCATGGCAAATGGTGATTGCAGTCATGAAATTAAAAGATGCTTTCTCCTTGGAAGGAAAGTTATGACCAACCTAGAGAGCATATTCAAAAGCAGAGACATGACTTTGCCAACAAAGGTCTGTCTAGTCACGGCTATGGTTTTTCCTGTGGTCACGTATGGACGTGAGAGTTGGACTGTGAAGAAAGCTGAGTGCCAAAGAATTGATGCTTTTGAAATGTGGTGCTGGAGAACACTCTTGAGAGTCCCTTGGACTGCAAGGAGATACAACCAGTCCATCCTAAAGGAGATCAGTTCTGGGGGTTCTTTGGAAGGAATGATGCTAAAGCTGAAGCTCCAATACTTTAGCCAACTCATGCGAAGAGTTGACTCATTGGAAAAGACTCTGATGCTGAGAGGGATTGGGGGCCGGAAGAGAAGGGGATGACAGAGGGTGAGATGGCTGAATGGCATCACTTGCTCAATGGACAAGAGTTTGGGTGAACTCTGGGAGCTGGTGATGGACAGGGAGGCCTGGAGTGCTGCAATTCATGGGTTGCAAAGAGTCAGACATGACTGAGTGACTGAGTGAATTGAACTTATGTAGTTTAAATAAAAATGGATCAAAGACCTAAGTGTAAGAACTAAAACTAGCAAATTCTTAGGGAGAAAACATGGGCATAAATCTTGCAATTTTGAATTAGCAGTTTCTTAACTGTTACATAAGAAGTGTGAAAAATAGAAGGAAAGAGAAGCAACTGGATTTAAAAAAAATTGTGTTTCAAAGTATACTGTGAAGAAATTAAAAAGACAAATCACAAAATGGGAGAAAATATTTGCAAATCATATATCTGATAAAAAACTAAAATATGTAAAGAACTAGATGCATGTAAATATATATCTAGAATGTGTTAAGAATTCTTACAAAGAAACAACAAAAAAGCAAATAACTCAATTAAAAATGAAAATGGATATGGATATTCCTTCGGATGCACATGGCCAATAAACACATGAAAAATGCTCAATGTCTTTAGTCATCAGTTCAGTTCAGTCGGTCAGTCATGTCCAAATCTTTGTGACCCCATGAACTTCAGCACGCCAGGCCTCCCTGTCCATCACCAACTGCTGGAGTATATCTAAACCCCTGTCCATTGAGTCGGTGATGCCATTGAGCCGTCTCACCCTCTGTCGTCCCCTTCTCCTCCTGCCTTCAATCTTTCCTAGCATCAGGGTGTTTTCAAATGAATCAGCTCTTCACATCAGATGGCCAAAGTATTGGAGTTTCAGCTTTAACTTCAGTCCTTTCAATGAATACCCAGGACTGATCTCCTTTAGGATGGACTGGTTAGATCTCCTTGAAGTCCAAGGGACTTGCAAGAGTCTTCTCCAACACCACAGTTCAAAAGCATCAAATTTTCGGTACTCAGCCTTCTTCACAGTCCAGCTCTCACATCCGTACATGACTACTGGAAAATCCATAGCCTTGACTAGACGGACCTTAGTCGGCAAAGTAATATCTCTGCTTTTGAATATGCTATTTAGGTTGGTCATTACTTTCCTTCCAAGGAGTAAGCCTCTTTCAATTTCAAGGCTGCAAACACCATCTGCAGTGATTTTGGAGGCCCCTCCCCCAAAAAAGGTCACCCACTGTTCCACTGTTTTCCCGTCTATTTACCATAAAGTGATGGGACTGTATGCCATGATCTTCGTTTTCTGAATGTTGAGCTTTAAGCCAACTCTTTCACTCTCCTCTTTCAATTTCATCAAGAGGCTCTTTGGTTCTTCTTCACTTTCTGCCATAAAGGTGGTGTCATCTGCATATCTGAGATTATTGATATTTCTCCTGACAATCTTGATACCAGCTTATGCTTCCTCCAGTCCAGCATTTCTCACGATGTACTCTGCATATAAGTTAAATACATCATCAGAGAAGTACAAAAAGAAAGAGCACAATAAGATATTACTTCACACCTAGTAGGATGCTGCAACAAAAATGACAGATTACAGCTGTTGGTGAGAATGTGGGGAAAGCACAGCTTGCATACACTGCCAGTAGGAATGTAAAATGGCACAGTCTCTTTGGAAAACAGTTTAGAAAATCATCAGAATGTTAAATATGAAGTTGCAATATGAAACAGCAATTCCACTCATAGGTATGTGCCAAAGGAAATGAAACATAATCACGTGCAAAAAGTTGTACCTGAATGCTCACAGCAGTTCAGTTCAGTTCAGTTCAATTGCACAATCATGTCCGACTCTTCTGCGATTATTCCTAAAAGCCAAAAATTGAAACAACCCACATGTCTTTGGTCACTTTCTTAAGAAAATGTGGTGTGGTTTATCTATATGATGGAATATTATTTAGCAATGAAAAGAAAGTGAATAGTGATACATGCTAATGGACCTTGAAAACATTAGGCTAAGTGGAAAGAAACTTATTACAGAAGACCATATATTGTCTGATTTTATTTATATGAAATAAGCAGAATAGGCAAATTTATAGAGACACAAATTAGATTACTGGTTGCTTAGGGCCAAAAGGGATTGAAGGAAATGGAGAATAAATTGATTATAATTGGGGTGATGGTTGTACAATTATGTTAATACACTAAAAATGTAAATGGATGAATTGCTTGTCATGTGAATTATATCTCAATAAAACTCTTAAAAATAGAATTGAGTGTAAGTGGCCTTTAGCTTGTGTGGCATGAAAACATTCTAAATCAGAACATACATCCTACAAAAGGCAAGTATATTTAGACAGAACATATCTAGTTGGAATAAATGGCACCAAAAGCAGTTGAATTTGGAGCATTTTCTGTTTGGCTAGAGTAGCTATTTGAGCTAAAGCAAACAAAAATGGACAAGAAAGTCAAATTAACCTGTAATCAGTTTACTACAAATTTTATATATTACTAAGAATAGAGGAGAAAATAAATTTTATACAGACACACAGACACACATATATATGTGTGTGTGTGTATATACATTTTATATATATATATATATATATAGTGCCTTTATATGTTTAATTATTATTTTTAAATTTGGATAACTTTAGTATTTTGAGTTGAATATTTCAGTTATTTAAAAAGTCTTTAATTTATATACTGTAGTGATCATGAAGAGAAAATGGAATTCAGTATGTGAGTTGTATGTATGTGTCTGTGTTTATATACATACATACGTGTATATATATATATGTGTGTGTGTGTTTTATATATATATATATATAAGTTTACTTCACATGATGAATGAGTTAATGATCAGCTTCTTACATTTTCAATAGTGTCATTTTATTTTATATTTTATAGTTCTGAACAGTAACACAAATCTAATAAACTACTTTTTGCTTAAGACAGCTTCAGTCAAAGTGTCTATCATTTGCACTGAAATGAACCCAATTTTACATTTTGTGGGAAATCCTCATTACATTGAATAATTGGTTTTTATCAAAAAGTATAGTTTTTAGAAGGAGTTATATCTGGATGTTATAGACACTGGTTAATTCTTTAAAATATCCCTTTTGAATTACAATTTAAGAAATCTCATTTTATTTTAATCATTCTTTTCTTAGAAATGTTCTTTTCCTCCAGTACAGAAAACGGTTGGCATACTTTAATTAAGGCTTTACAAATGGTGAGAAAGTAGATGGAAGTAGTACTCAATGCCTTTGGAAACAAAGATCTTACTGCATTTTACATTTCTGTCTTTGATTTATTGCTTGAAAACAAGTAGGACCCAGAAGTGTCACAATCTTTGTATGTGAGTTTATTCACTCAGTCGTGTCTGATTCTTTTGAAACGCCATAAACTATAATTCTCCAGACTCCTCTGTCCACTGGATTTTCCAGGCCACTGGAAAACTGGAGTGGGTTGCCATTTCCTTCTCCAGGAGATCTCCCCAACTTAGGGATCGAAACCACGTGTCTCCTGCATCAGCAAGCAGATTTCTTACCACTGTGGCACCTGGGAAGCCCCCAGTCACAATCTTTAGGCATCCACAAAGCTTCAGAAAGAGAATAAGAGACACAAATGAAATTTTAGTTGTATCTTGACTTACAGGTGATGTAAGTCTTGTAGTCTCAAAGAAAGGCAATGCCAAAGAGTGCACAATTGCACTCATTTCACGTGTTAGCAAGGTGATGCTCAAGATTCTTCAAGCTAACTGAGAAACTGCAGATGCACAAGGTAGGTTTAGAAAAGGCAAAGGAACCAGAGATCAAATAACTCTAACATCCATTGGATCATAGAAAAAGCAAGATCCCAGAAAAAACATCTGCTTCATTGACTATGCTAAAGCCTTTGACTGTTTTCATCACAACAAACTGTGGAAAATTCTTAAAGAGATGGGAATGCCAGACCACCTTTCCTGCCTCCTGAGAAATCTATATGAAGGTCAAGAAGAAATAGTTCGAACCAGACATAGAATAACAGAGTGGTCTCAAATTGGGAAAAGAGTAAGTCAAGGCTGTATATTGTCACCCTTCTATGCAGAGCTCATCAGGGGAAATACTAGGCTCGATGAATCACGAACTGGAATCAAGGTTTCTAGGAAAAATATAAACAACTTCAGGTATGCAATGACATTAATACCACTCTAGTGGAAAAGGCAATAAGAACCAGAGATCCTCTTGATGAGGGAGGAAGAGAAGAGTGAAAAAGCCAGCTTAAAACTCAACATTCAAAAAACCAAAGATCATGGCATCTGGTCCCATCACTTCATGACAAATAGAAGGGGGAAAAGTGGAAACAGTGAAAGATTTTGTTTTCTTGGAATCCAAAATTCCAAGTGGATAGTGACTGCAGCCATAAAATTAAAAGACACTTGTTCCTTGGAAGGAAAGCCATGACAAACCTAGACAGCATATTAAAAAGCAGAGATATTACTTTGCTGACAAGATCTATTATAGTCAAAGCTGGTGTTTCCAGCAGTCATGTATGGATGTGAAAGTTATACCATAAAGAAGGCTGAGAACTTAGGAATTGATGCTTTTGAAGTGTGGTGCTGGAGAAGACTTGAGCGTCCCTTGGATTGTAAGATCAAACCAGTTAATCTAAAGGAAATCAACCCTAAATATTCATTGGAAGGACTAATGGTGAAGCTGAAACTCCAATATTTTGGCCACCTAGTTGAAGAGCTGACTCATTGGAAAAGACCCTGATGCTGGTAAAAACTGAGGACAGGAGGAGAAAGAGCTAACAGAGGATGAGATGTTTAGATGGCATGACCAACTCAATCGACATGAATTTGAGCAAACTCCGGGACATAATGAAGGACAGGGAAGCCTGCTGTGCTGCAGTGCATGGGTAGCAAAGAGTTGGAGACGACTTAACAATTGAACAGCAATGAGTGTTCAGTTCAGTTCAGTTCAGTGGCTCAGCTGTGTCTGACTTATTGCAACCCCAAGGACTGCAGCATGCCAGGCCTCCATGTCTATCACTAACTCCTGGAGTTTACTCAAGCTCATATCTGACAAAACGTGGTCCATTGGAGAAGAGTATGGCAAACTACTTCAGTATTCTTGCCTTGAGAACCCCATGAACAGTATGAAAAGGCAAAAGAGGAAAGTATGAAAAGGCAAACAGGCAAAATAGTTGTCTGAGGAGGCCTCACAAATAGCTGAGGAAAGAAGAGACATGAAAGGCAAGGGAGAAAAGATATACTCATTTTAATGCAGCATTCCAAAGAACAGCAAGGAGAAATAAGAAAGCCTTCCTCAGTGATCAATGCAAAGAAATAGAGGAAAACAACAGAATGGGAAAGAATAGAGTTCGCTTCAAAAAAATGAGAGATATCAAGGGAATATTTCATGCAAAGATGGGTTCGATAAAGGACAGAAATGGTATGGACCTAATAGAAACAGAAGATATTAAGAAGAGGTGGCAAGAATACACAGAAGAACAACACGTGTTATTAAGCTCTTATTTCAGAGATCTTCTACATATTGGCTTATTCACTTCTGAAAAAGATAGTTGCAGTCAAAGAAGTAAAGTTCTCAGTGATCCCTGTTAAGCTTTGTCAACTTAGTTACAGGAATTTGTATACAGCCATAGACTGACTCAATGGTGAGGGGAATTTAGTATCAAACACTTAAACAGACTTCAATACTGATCATCCTGAATTAAGATTTGGCATTCTCTTGTATTTGATGAAATTGAAGCTCATTCTCAGCACTCCCTTCTGCAGTTTTCATTTTATATTAATATTTATCACTATTTATCATGTGCACTGGTTCTAATGTGGGATTGTTACCCAGGCTAACATTGACTGGACTTTTGAAAATCTCATCCCTTTGTTGAGCCTTCCCTCTCTCCAATTAGACTGTGTTATAGTGTAGTCAAGGCTATGGTTTTTTCCAGTGGTCATGTATGGATATGAGAGTTGGACTGTGAAGAAAGCTGAGTGCTGAAGAATTGATGCTTTTGAACTGTGGTGTTGGAGAAGACTCTTGAGAGTCTCTTGGACTGCAAGAGATCCAACCAGTCCATTCTAAAGGAGTTTAGTCCTGAGTGTTCATTGGAAGGACTGATGCTAAAGCTGAAACTCCAATACTTGACCACCTCAGGTGAAAAAGACTCTGTTGCTGGGAGGGATTGGGGGCATGAGGAGAAGGGGACGACCGAGGATGAGATGGCTGGATGGCATCACTGACTCAGTGGTGATGAGTTTGATTATATTCTTTGCAGCCAAAGATGGAGAAGCTCTATACAGTCAACAAAAACAATTATCCCCAAATTCAGATTTAAATTGAAGAAAGTAGGGAAAACCACTAGACCATTCAGGTATGATCTAAATCAAATTCCTTATGATTATACAGTAGAAGTCAGAAATAGACTTAAGGGCCTAGATATGATAGATAGAGTGCCTGATGAACTGTGAACGGAGGTTCATGACATTGTACAGGAGACAGGGATCAAGACCATCCCCACGGAAAAGGAATGCAAAAGAGCAAAATGGTTGTCTGAGGAGGCCTTACAAATAGCTGTGAAAAGAAGAGAAGTGAAAAGCAAAGGAAAAAGGAAAGATAAAATCATCTGAATGTAGACTTCCAAAGAATAGCAAGGAGAGATAAGAAAGTATCCTCAGCGATCAATGCAAGAAAATAGAGGAAAACAACAGAATGGGAAAGACTAGAGAACTCTTCCAGAAAATTAGAGATACCAAGGGAACATATCATGCAAAGATGGGCTTGATAAAGGACATAAATGGTATGGACCTAACAGAAGGAGAAGATATTAAGAAAAAGTGGAATGAATACACAGAAGAACTGTACGAAAAGATCTTCATGACCAAGATAATCACAATGGTGTGATCACTCACCAAGAGCCAGACATCCTGGAATGTGAAGTCAAGTGGGCCTTAGAAAGCATCACTACGAACAAAGCTAGTGGAGGTGATGGAATTCCAGTGAAGCTATTTCAAATCTGGAAAGATGATGCTGTGAAAGTGCCAGCAAATTTGGAAAACCCAGCAGTGGCCACAGGACTGGAAAAGGTCAGTTTTCATTCCAATCCCAAAGAAAGGTAATGCCAAAGAATGCTCAAACTACCGCACAATTGCACTCATCTCACATGCTAGTAAAGTAATTCTTAAAATTCTCCAAGCCAGGCTTCAGCAATACCTGAACCGTGAACTCCCTGATGTTCAAGTTGGTTTTACAAAAGTCAGAGAGAAACCAGAGATCAAATTGCCACCATCCGCTGGATCATGGAAAAAGCAAGAGATTTCCAGAAAAACATCTATTTCTGCTTTATTGACTATGCCAAAGCTTTTGACTGTGTCGGTTAAATTCTGAAAGAGATGGGAATACCAGACCACCTGACCTGCCTCTTGAGAAATCTGTATGCAGGCCAGGAAGCAACAGTTAGAACTGGACATGGAACAACAGACTAGTTCCAAATAGGAAACGGAGTACGTCAAGGCTGTATATTGTCATCCTGCTTATTTAACTTCTATGCAGAGTACATCACGAGAAACGCTGGACTGGAAGAAACACAAGCTGGAATCAAGATTGCCGCGAGCAATATCAATAACCTCAGATATGCAGATGACACCACTCTTTTGGCAGAACGTGAAGAGGAGCTAAAAAGCCTCTTGATGAAAGTGAAAGAGCGAAAACGAAGATCATGGCATCCAGTCCCATCACTTCATGGGAAATAGATGGGGAAACAGTGGAAACAGTGTCAGACTTTATTTTGGGGGCTCCAAAATCACTGCAGATGGTGACTGCAGCCATGAAATTAAAAGACACTTAGTCCTTGGTAGAAAAGTGATTCCCAATCTAGATAGCATATTCAAAAGCGGAGACATTACTTTGCTGACTGAGGTCCGTCTAGTCAAGGCTATGGTTTTCCTGTGGTCATGTATGGATGTGAGAGTTGGACTGTGAAGAACGCTGAGCGCCGAAGAATTGATACTTTTGATCTGTAGTGTTGGCGAAGACTTTTTAGAGTCCTTTGGACCGCAAGGAGATCCAATCAGTCCATTCTGAAGGAGATCAGCCCTGGGATTTCTTTGGAAGGAATGATGTTATAGCTGAAACTCCAGTACTTTGGCCACCTCCTGGGAAGAATTGACTCATTGGAAAAAACTCTGATGCTGGGAGGGATTGGGGGCAGGAGGAGAAGATGACAACGGAGGATGAGATGGCTGGAGGGCATCATGGACTCGATGGAAGTGATTCTGAGTGAACTCCGGGAGATGGTGATGAACAGGGAGGTCTGGCATGCTGAGATTCATGGTGTTGCAAAGAGTCAGACACGACTGAGCTACTGAACTGATGGTATTTTGTGCTTAGTTTAGTTAATTGTTGTTCCTTTTGAACTTCTAAATTTTATCACTACTTCCCTGGTGGCTCAGACGGTAAAACGTCTGCCTACAATGTGGGAGACCCGGGTTCAATCCTGGGTTGGGAAGATCTGGAGAAGGAAATGGCAACCCACACCAGTATTCTTGTCTGGAAAATTCCATGGACAGAAAAGCCTGTTAGGCTACAGTCCATGGCGTTGCAAAGAGTCGGACACGACTGAGCAACTTCACAACTTCATTAATGGCGAAAGAAGGAAATGGCAACCCACTCCAGTGTTCTTGCCTAGAGAATCCTGTGGACACGGGAGTCTGGTAGGCTGCTGTCCATAGAGTCACATAAAGTCAGACATGACTGAATTAACTTAGCATGCATGCATGTGTTGGAGAAGGAAATGGCAACCCACTTCCATAATCCTGCCTGGAGAATCCCAGGGGTGGAAGAGCCTGGTGGGCTGCCATCTATGGGTTTGCACAGAGTTGGGCATGACTGAAGTGAGTTAGCAGTAGCAGACATGGTGAGGAAATCAAGCCAATGGTAAACACAGGGAAATACTAACAGTTTCAGGAGCTGCGTTAGGTATTACTGACAAAATGGAGGCATGGCCCCAACCCCCTCTCCTCATCTCTCAGGCATGGCCCTGGGATGAAGGAGTTAGGCCTTGTGATTCTGACTTGTTCTTTCCTTTCTTCAGTTGAGTTGGCTGGAAAGAATGCTAAGGTACTTGAGGAAGCATGAGAAAGCACAAAGCCTTCTACAGCTGTGCCAAGAAAATAATCTATAAAATAACCACTGACATTTGTTCAAGGATCTTTACAAATAATGCTCCAGGATGAGCACATAGGCCACAGCTTGAGGCCATGGGAAGGATTTTTATCTGAGACCTGTTTGTGAGGGAAATACTTATGGCAAAAGAATTGTTTAGTGTTTAGG
This sequence comes from Nanger dama, assembly GCA_917880005.1. Taxonomy (NCBI): domain Eukaryota; kingdom Metazoa; phylum Chordata; class Mammalia; order Artiodactyla; family Bovidae; genus Nanger; species Nanger dama. The sequence continues at coordinate 10,968,633 of CAKJTW010000020.1, forward strand.
AATAATTAAGAATAGCTAGAAGCCTTTTTAGGAGATAGTGATCTTAAGATGCTAGGGGCAAACAGGGTTTAGAAAGAGAAGAAATAAACTGAGGAATGTAGCATGAGTTACAATGTAATCACAAGTTAAGTACAGTGAATCTGGGTGAGGGAAACTAAAAATGTCAAACCTCTGACCTAATGCTTTTGTCAAAGTATAAAAGAGAACCTGAAGCTTGAAATAAAGATGTAGTCCTGTACTTCGAGTCAGAGGCTACATCAAGATGTAGTCCCATACTATGAGTCAGAGGCTACATCATCATCGCCGACACTGTTCATCTCTTCAGGTTGAATCCCTGGCTGCTGGAGCTGGACACTGGCATATGACCCAACATATATGAACAACTCCAATAATTTAGCACAATGTGAAATGCAATTGTTATTTTTCAAGCTTTGTGTGTTGATTTGAATTTCCAGAAAATAACACTTTCCTTAGTCTGCTTTGAAAACAGGATATTTTCTCCCACTGACTTTCCAGAAACTTGTCAAAATTTGTTTCTGTTTTCTACTTGTCCTCTCTTTCTTCAGTTAAATGGTGATATTGACAAGACAGTCAAAAATTCAAAGTGACATATAGAGTCTTTCTACATTGTTTTCTATTTGAGAGAGTTATGATGCAAGAATGAGGGAAAGAGAACAGTGACAAAAAGTTGGTATCAACATGTTCACACTTCTCTGTTTTAAAATGGACAGCCATCAGTATTCTACTTTATAGCACAGGGACTCTGCTCGGTATTATGTGGCAACCTTGATGAGGTGGGTGTTTGGAGGAGAATGGATACTTGCATATGTGTGGCTGAGTCCCTTTGCTCCCCATCTGAAGCTATCACAACATTGTTAACTGCTGTTCTCTATGTGAAATGATTAGTCCCTCAGGTGTGTCCGATTCTTTGTGACCCCATGGACTGTAGTCCACCAGGCTCCGCTGTTCATGGGATTTCCCAGGCAAGAATACTGGAGTAGGTTGTCATTCCTTTCTCCAGGGGATCTTCCTGACCCAGGGATCGAACCTGGGTCTCCTTCATTGAAGGCAGATTCTTTACTGTCTGAATCACCAGCAAAGCCCCTATATTCTACTATAAAATAATAAAAAAAATTAAAAATAAAATAAAATTAAAAATACACTTAGTCACTGCAGTAAGAAGGACAGAAGGAAATATGATGTGAAGGAAGAATAAAAGCAAACAAATAAAATAATTGAGAATATGCACTAGGGCTTTCAGTGAATTTATGCAAATGGAGTCTCTGACTGGGACAATATGATTACTGATGATGGAATGGAAAGAGAACCATGTCTGCCGCTGTCTGCCATCCCTTATTTTTCTTTTAAATTTGCATTGAGAAAAAACATTTTCTGCTTTCTCTTATGTCTACGCTACATATAGTGTTTTATTATACTTTCAAACTGGTTAAACTCACTTAAAAAATTAACCTCAAAGTCTAAGTAATTAAGCATAGCATTTATGCAGACAATGTTAAAGTTGTGGACCTATGGGTAAGTTAGAAATATAATTTCAGTTTGATCCCCTAATAAAAGGTGAGCCTGCATCAAGATCTATAAACCAGAAGAAAAATAGATTTAGATAAAAGTGAATCCTTCTTCAGTAAGTTTTGTTTGGCTGATTTCATCTTTTGAAAAATTGGAAAATGATTCTTGTCTTTCGACACAGCCAGAATTAATGAGGATGTATGGGAACTATTGCAAGATAAGAAAGTGTTATCCATTCTTTGTGAGAGGAAAACTATACTCATTTTATTGTTTGGTATCTTATAGTCACTTTTCTTTTGAAGAATTAATTGAAGACATTAAATATTTTAATTTGAAATCACAAAGTGTTTCTTTATTCACCCTTGAGTAGGAACATCCTGAGTGCCATGAGTAGAAATGGTGCTCCATATGAAGTGGTGAACTGGCTTTTCCCTGCATACAGATTGTTTAAGCAATTGGAAGAAATTTCACTGCTTTATTTTGTATATTAAGGCATAGGTTAGGCAGAAGTTCACTAATGCTGTTGACTCATCTGCATATAAAATGTCAAGTGCTATCCAGGAGAGAGTGCTAAATGTTCCACAGCCTTGCAAATTTGCCTAACAGAGGAGAGAGTGCATTAATTTACCATTAACTTGTTAAACCTCATTGCAATATTTTCCACTTTTTGCACACTTTAGAAGTCAATGAAATAAAAATTGCAGAAGTTTTATTTGGTCAAAGGAAAACCATAACTAGATTTTGCCTTTTCAATAATATCATAAAATGCCAGAATGTTATAGCTTATAAGTAGTGGAGGTTATTCATGTAAGACAGATATGAAGTTCCAGATGGCAAGGAAAACATTTCTAATCAATTTTTATTTATGACTACTGTAAAGATGCTGCCTTAGTGAGTGAAGAGTACAATACGTTATTCGATGGCATATAACATTTTGTATGATGCCTGTAAAAACTGAAACTTCTGAAAAGAAATAGAATAAGGTTGACAGATTGGAAAGAAGCAAGTTGTTACCTGCTTGCCATCTCAGAATTTTAATAAAGCTCTGGTTGAAAATATTAAGAAAAGATTCTTGTGATAAACATAGAAATGACTTACTGAAGAGGACTAAGGGTAGGTGGTATCACTTAACATCACTCCCCTTTCTGTGCATGTGTAGTCAGGGAGGTTTCCTGACTTTGAGAATGAGAAATATGTTTTTTATCTTCTGTCTGGGCTTCCTACATGGCCCAGTGGTAAAGACTCCACGTGCCAGTGCAGGAGATGCAGATTCAATCCCTGGGTGGGGAAGACTCCCTGGAGAAGGAAATGCAACCCGCCACAGTATTTTTGCCTGGGAAATCCCGTGGACAGAGGATTGTGGCAGGCTACAGTCCATGGGGTCACAAAAGAGTCAGACACAACTGAGAAACTAGACAACAAAGAAACTAATATGACAGACTAATTCTCATTATAAAATAATTTTCATTAAATCCATGGCTGTGTGTGGGTGTAGGTCTGAGTTTCTTACATTCTGTACATTGCATTAAGCATTGCTTTTTCAAAAACCCATTTTCCCCCATAAAATATATTAAAACAAATAGCTAGCCATTAGAAATATCTCTAATGTTTTGTATTAAAGAATAAATGCAAATATTTTATGCTGAAATTGTATATAAATTATGAAGCCACATCTTTCTATAGTCAGTGAAGAGTTATAGGTAGAAAAAAATATAGTTTGACTTTATTTACTCCTATAAGTTTTCTCTATTTCATATCTTATCAAATGAATTATGATTTTGCAGGGAATATTTGCAACCATTATATCAAGAAAATGTAAATGTTTCAAGATGTGTCATCAAAGGAAAGTATTTTTATTTTTATGTATTTGCAGCTAATCAACGTGAAGAAACATTTTCTAATCCAGTAGGTAGAATTTTTATTTTTATATATTTTTAAGATACATATATATATATTTTAGTTTACAAGATAATTTTATTTCTTTTTCTTTTCTTTCTTTCTTTTTTTTTTACTTTGCAATACTGTATGGGTTTTGCCATACATCAACATGAATTCACCACGGGTGTACATAAGTTCCCACTCCTGAACCCCCCTCCCACTTCCCTCTCCATACCATCCCTCTGGTTATCTAGTGCACCAGCCCCAAGCATCTTGTATCCTGCATTGAACCTAGACTGGCGATTTGTTTCTTATATGATATTATACATGTTTCAATGCCATTCTCCCAAATCATCCCGCCCTCTCCCTCTCCCACAGAGTCAAAAAGTCTGTTCTGTACATCTGCGTCTCTTTTGCTGTCTCGCATACAGGGTTATCATTACCATCTTTCTAAATTCCATACATATGCATTAGTATACTGTATTGGTGTTTTTCTTTCTGGCTTACTTTACTCTGTATAATAGGCTCCAGTTTCATCCACCTCATTAGAACTGATTCAAATATATATATTTTTGATGGCTGAGCAATATTCCATTGTGTATATAAGAGATTCTTCCAAATAACTGTGTGTCTGTCCTCCATGGGCTGTAGCCCACCAGGCTTCTCTGTTCATGCAATTTTCCAGGCACAGATACTGGAGTGGGTTACCATTTCCTCCTCCAAAGGATCTTCTGGACCTAGGTATTAAGCCCAGGTGTCTGTGTCTCCTGTATTGGCAGGTGGATTCTTTCCCACTGTGCCACTTGGGAAGCCTTCCAAATAGCATTATCCGGATGTAGATACAAAGTTTAATTGAAACTGTAATGGGATGGGGCAAGAATGAGCTATAGGAGCCCTGCTCAGCGATTGGTTGGCAGGCACTGCTATGATCCCACCCTTCTCCCCCTCCTCTGTATAAAAGGAGCCTGAATTTGATCTAGAATGAGATGATATTTTTGAGATGCTAGTCTGCCATCTTCTTAGTCTGCTAGCTTTCTGATTAAACTCATTATTCCTTGCCCTGATCATTTGTCTCCCTATTTATTGGCCTGTCATGCAGGGAACAGAGTAGACTTGGGCTCAGTAAAAAAAAACTACCTTAAAAATTTTTTTAAACTTTTTTGCAGTACAAATCTACTTTTTAAAGCTTTGCACACGTGTGTGATTTTAGGTGGCTGTGTTTCTTTTCTGTCTTTTCTGATAGTGTCCCATCCCCACTCACCACATTTAGAGCAGCTCCATCTGTCTCCTAGAGTTTGATTCTACACACAGATTAGTCTTGACTGTGCAGTTGACTAAATTATTCAAATATATTTATATATATATATATATATATATATAATGTATATCTTTGCTCCATCTGATGCCTTAAGTCATCTATACTTGGCATCTTATCTAGAGACCAAATAACCTGAAACTCACTAAAGATTGCTACCTTTACCCCAACAATAACAAATTCTAGTCTAGAAATAGACTTAAGAATTACAGAACTTGTTTTATTTAAAATTGCTTGGAAAGAAAAATATCACTTTGCACAGAAAATTCATTTATTCTTAATACCTCTAGGAGCACATGTTGCTTCTCTGAGCAAATTAGAAGTCTCCTCTCCCCACACAAATATACATACCCCACTTTGACTAGATGTAGTTTTCCGGTTGCACAAAATTTTAAGCAGAGCACACACTAGATTTCAGAGTGCTTGGCACACTTACACTCTTGAGCTGGGCACCGTTCTGCAGTGATCCAGCATGTTCAGTTGTATATAAACTGTAATCTCCAGCTTAAAAGATATAGGGAGCAATTCTAAAAAGAAGTAGGGGATGAATAAATTGGAAACTAGAATAAATCCGTATGTACACAATATAAAATATTTAACTTTTGCATTAGACTGACAGGTTTAATTTTGACCATATTAACAATACAAGCTTGTTTTAGTAAAGTCTGAACATAAAACTGAAAAGAGAAATACTGATTTTTCCAAAGTTAGCTGCTGTTAATATGAAGCTTGCTTTTTATTGTTTTTATTTGTTTTTTCCTAATAAAAGTTCTCACTTATTTATTACTGAGCCAAAGCACTAGTGCAGAAACACTAACACAGATATAAAAATCATTTCCCCACTAAAACACATCAGTTCAGTTCAGTTCAGTCGCTCAGTTGTGTCCGACTCTTCGCGACCCCATGAATCGCAGCACACCAGGCCTCCCTGTCCATCACCATCTCCTGGAGTTCACTCAGACTCACATTCACTGAGTCCGTGATGTCATCCAGCCATCTCATCCTCAGTCGTCCCCTTCTCCTCCTGCCCCCAATCCCTCCAAACATCAGAGTCTTTTCCAATGAGTCAACTCTTCGCATGAGGTGGCTAAAGTACTGGAGTTTCAGCTAAAGCAACATTCCTTCCAAAGAAATCCCAGGGCTGATCTCCTTCAGAATGGACTGGTTGGATCTCCTTGCAGTCCAAGAGACTCTCAAGAGTCTTCTCCAACACCACAGTGCAAAAGCATCAATTCTTCAGCGCTCAGCGTTCTTCACAGTCCAGCTCACATCCATACATGACCACAGGAAAAACCATAGCCTTGACTAGACGGACCTTATTCGCTGTTGGGATAATAGTGATTTTTTTCAGAGTAAGATGCAAGTGACCCTGACAAAGAACAAATATACACACTGCCACTCAGGTGGGACATCATATAGACCCAGACTGGTTCGTCTCCCATAACTTCTCCTGCAGTTGTGCCTGATTTTATTACTAGATTTTATTCAAATCCATTGGGAATGGAGCAATTCAAGCTTCATTTTTTGGCTAGGAATTGCTTGATCCTGAAAGTCGGATGACAAGACTTGGTGAGGAGCTAATTCAACCACAGAGAGGATGGAAAAGAAGAGACGAGAGCTGTATTTAATTAAAAAGAAAGTATAAGCTGTACTCAAGTCATTTAATATTTGTGTGTATTCTAACAATTATTTCTACCTTTATAATGTTTCAAAATGAATATACTAAAAGTTACTAGTCCTTCGGTTCAGTTCAGTCGCTCAGTCATGTCCAACTCTTTGCAAACCATGAATCGCAGCACTCCAGGCCTCCCTGTCCATCACCAACTCTCGGAGTTCACCCAAGCTCATGTCCGTCAAGTCGATGATGCCATCCAGCCATCTCATTCTCTATCGTCCCCCTCTCCTCCTGTGTCCAGTCCCTCCCAGCATCATGGTCTTTTCCAATGAGTCAACATGGCCAAAATATCGGAGTTTCAGCCTCAGCCTCAGTCCTTCCAATGAACACCCAGTACTGGTCTCATTTAGGATGGACTGGTTGGATCTCCTTGCAGTCCAAGGGACTCTCAAGAGTCTTCTCCAACACCACAGTTCAAAAGCATCAATTCTTGGGTGCTCAGCTTTCTTCACAGTCCAATTTTCAAATCCATACATGACCCATGGAAAAACCATAGCCGCGACTAGATGGACCTTTGTGGACCTTTGTGGGAAAGTAATGTCTCTGCTTTTGAATATGCTATCTAGTTTGGTCAAACTTTCCTTCCTGGGAGTAAGCGTCTTTTAATTTCATGGCTGCAATCACATTCTGCAATGATTTTGGAACCCTATCCCCCACCTCCCCCAAAAAAGTCTGACAATGTTTCCACTGTTTCCCCATCTATTTCCCATGAAGTGATGAGACCAGATACCATGATCTTCATTTTCTGAATGTTGAGCTTTAAGATAACTTTTCCACTCTGCTCTTCCACTTTTATCAAGAGGCTTTTTAGTTCCTCTTCACTTTCTCCCATAAGAGTGGTGTCATCTACATATCTGAGGTTATTACTATTTCTCTCAGCAATCTTGATTCCAGCTTGTGCTTCTTCCAGCCCAGCATTTTTCATGATGTACTCTGCATATAAGTTAGATAAGCAGGGTGACAATATACAGCTTTGACATACTCCTTTTCCTATTTGGAACCAGTCTGTTGTTCCATGTCCAGGTCTAACTGTTGCATCCTGAATTGCATAGAGGTTTCTCATGAGGCAGGTCAGATGGTCTGGTATTCCCATCTCTTTCAAAATTTCCCACAATTTATTGTGATCCATATAGTCAGAGGCTTTGGCATAGTTAATAAAGCAGAAATAGATGCTTTTCTGGAACTCTCTTGCTTTTTGATGATCCAGCGGATGTTGGCTATTTGATCTCTGGTTTCTCTGCCTTTTCGAAAACCAACTTGAACATCTGGAAGTAAACGGTTCATGTATTGCTGAAGCCTGGCTTGGAGAATTTTGAGCATTACTTTACTAGTGTGTGAAATGAGTGCAATTGTGCAGTAGTTTGAGCATTCTGCGGCATTGCCTTTCTTTGGAATTGGAGTGAAAACTAACATTTTCCAGTCCTGTGGCCACTGCTGAGTTTCCCAGACTAGCTGGCATATTGAGTGCAGCACTTTCACAGCATCATCTTTCAAGATTTGAAATAGCTGCACTGGAATTCCATCACCTCCACTAGCTTTGTTTGTATTGATGCTTTCTAAGGCCCATTTGATTTCACATTCCAGGATGTCTGGCTCTAGCTGAATGATCATACCATCATGATTATCTGGATTGTGAAGATATTTTTCCCACAGTTCTTCTGTGTATTCTTGCAACCTCTTCTTAATATCTTCTGCTTCTGTTAGGTCCATACCATTTCTGTCTTTTATCAAGCCCATCTTTGCATGAAATGTTCCCTTGGTATCTCTAATTTTCTTGAAGAGTTCTCTAGTCTTTCCCATTCTGTTGTTTTCCTCTATTTTCTTGCATTGATCACTGAGGGTGGCTTTCTTATCTCTCCTTGCTATTCTTTGGAACTCTGAATTCAGATGCTTACATCTTTCCTTTTCTCCTTTCCTTTTCACTTCTCTTCTTTTTACAGCTATTTGTAAAGCCTCCTCAGGCAGCCATTTTGCGTTTTTGCATTTCTATTCCATGGGGATGGTCTTGTTCCCTGTCTCCTGTACAATGTCATGAACCTCCATCCATAGTTCATCAGGTACTGTGTCTATTAGATCTATTCCCTTAAATCTATTTCTCACTTCCACTGTATAAGCATAAGGGATTTGATTTAAGTCATACCTGAATGGTCTTATGCTTTCCTCTACTTTTTCAATTTAAATATGAATTTGGGGATAAGGAGTTCATGATCTGAGCCACAGTCAGCTCCGAGTCTTGTTTTTGGTGACTGTATAGAACTTCTCCATTTTGGCTGCAAAGAATATAATCAATCTGATTTTGGTTTTGACCATCTGGTGATGTCCATGTGTAGAGTCTTGTGTTGTTGGAAGAGGGTGTTTGCTATGACCAGTGCGTTCTCTTGGTAAAATGATTAGCCTTTGCCCTGCTTCACTCTGTACTTCATGGCCAAATTTGCCTGTTACCCCGGGCGTTTCTTGACTTCTTACTTTTGCATTCCAGTCCCTTATAATGAAAAGGACATCTTTTTGGAGTGTTAATTCTAAAAGGTTTTGTAGGTTTTCATAAAACAGTTCAAATTCAGCTTTTTCAGAGTTACTGGTTGGGGCATAGGCTTGGGCCACTGTGATACTGAATGGTTTGCCTTGGAAACAAACAGAGATCATTTTGTTGTTTTTGAGATTGCATCCAAGTACTGCATTTCGGACTCTTTTGTTTACCGTGATGGTTACTCCATTTCTTCTTAGAGATTCCTGCCCACAGTAGTAGATATAATGGTCATCTGAGTTTAATTCACCCATTCTAGTCCTTTTATTCCACTGGTTCCTAGAATGTCAGCGTTCACTCTTGCCATCTTCTGCCTGACCACTTCCAATTTACCTTGATTCATGGACCTAACATTTCAGGTTCTTATGCAATATTGCTCTTTACAGCTTCAGAACTTGCTTCTATCACCAGTCACATGCACAACTGGGTATTGTTTTTCCTTTGGCTTCATCCCTTCTTTTTTCTCTGGAGTTATTTCTCTATTAATTTCCAGTAGCATATTGGGCACCTACTGACCAGGGGAGTTCCTCTTTCAGTACTGTATCATTTTGCCTTTTCATACTGTTCATAGGGTTCTCAAGGCAAGAATACTAAAGTGGCTTGCCATTCCCTTCTCCAGTGGACCACATTCTGTCAGACCTCTCCACCATGACCCGTCTGTCTTGGGTAGTCCCACACAGCATGGCTTAGTTTCATTGAGTTAGACAAGCCTGTGATCTGTGTGATCAGATTGGCTAGTTTTCTGTGATTATGGTTTCAGTGTGTCTGCCCTCTGATGCCCTCTCGCAACACCTACCATCTTACTTGGGTTTTTCTTACCTTGGACGGAGGATATCTCTTCACAGCTGCTCCAGCAAAGTGCAGCCACTGCTCTTTACCTTGGATGAGATCACCCATCCTGACCTGGAACATGGAATAGCTCCTCTAGGGCCCCCTGCGCCCATGCAGCCACTGCTCCTTGGATATGAGTAGCTCCTGTCCACCACCCCTGACCTCTGGCGTGGGGTGGCTTCTCTCGGCCGCTGCTCCTGACCTCGGACCTGAGGTAGCTCTTCTCAACCATGCTTCTGCAGGTTCGGTCACAGCTGGCACACTTCTTTCGTTGTTGGGAAATGAATGATTTAAGTCAAATACCTTTTTACAAGTTGTATTTCTGATGTTATTGTTAGGTAGTTAGAATAGGGAAAACGAATCCAAATGGCAGTGACTAAAAGACAAGGAAGGGAAAAGCCCATGAAAATAGAACAAAGGAAGGTCAAAGAAATGTCCGAGGATAGGAGTGAGGACTTCAGGTAGAATAGCACTCCTGGCTGAGCCCAATTTGCATAGAGTAGGCCCAGGGGGAAGAAAACATATAAAAGGAGGAGCCAAGCACTCTCTCGCTGTCTCTCTCCCATGTGCATATGCTCTCTCTCTCCCCCCTCCACCCCCTACCCCCAACCCCAGATGCACTGGTGTGCTCCTCCACTCTCTTCTCTTCTTTGAGGACTGGATTCTCCTGCTATCTTCTAAATAAAATAGAGCTGTAACATTGATTTGTCTAAGAGCTATGACGTGGTTTGTTCAAGACCTGAGAGCTGTGATGCGCCGAGGGCTTTAATGTCTGTCACCCCAAATCATTGTTGTGACAAGACAAGAACCAAGAAACATACATTATTAATCTGAATAATGAATTATTTGCCTTTAATGACATAAAAATTTCCACCCAACCTCAAGCAGAGGCCACTGCTAGGAAACAATATTTTCCTGTTAGCACATGTTATTAATAGTATTGTAATTATAACTACATTGCTACTGGAGAAACCTATTTTATTATGAATTTCAGTGTCTGATCCCAAGCATTAGATTTTATCTTCCAAACTGTAGTTTTAATGGCACAATATATCAAGGGTTTATTTACTGTTTTAGATAGTGCCACAGATTTATTTTTTTCATAGGCGCTTAAGTAACCAGATTGCAGAGCTGAAAATAGTTTGCAAATTTGATTCATTTTCTGATCTAAACAGGGTTCAACTTTAAGATCATGAATATTGAAACACAAATCGTTATTTCCACTACAAATATTCTAACTTGGAAAAGTGTAAGAAAGTAATATTATTGCCAATGGTACTGTCCATTTTTCTATTTCTTTGTTTGAAAAGACTTCTTAACTGGAAAAATTACTGGTATCACTGTTTTAATGTTTGCACTTATTACATATGAAAACACAGAACCACTTGAAGAAAAAATTGTCTAGCTTATTTCCTGTGGACTGAGAAACACTGGAGTTGCAAGAGATATTTTTAAATTTATTTAGACATCAGTTCAGTTCAGTCGCTCAGTCGTGTCCAACTCTGCAACTCCATGAATCGCAGCACGCCAGGCCTCCCTGTCCATCACCAACTCCCAGAGTTCACTCATACTCACGTCCATTGAGTCAGTGATGCCATCCAGCCATCTCATCCTCTGTTGTCCCCTTTTCCTCCTGACCCCAATCCCTCCCAGCATCCAAGTCTTTTCCAATGAGTCAACTCTTCGCATGAGGTGGCCAAAGTACTGGAGTTTCAGTTTTAGCATCATTCCTTCCAAAGAAGTCCCAGGGCTGAAGGAGACTTCAGAATGGACTGGTTGGATCTCCTTGCAGTCCAAGAGACTCTCAAGAGTGTTCTCCAAGACCACAGTTCAAAAGCATCAATTCAGTGCTCAGTCTTCTTCACAGTCCAACTCTCACATCCATACATGACCACAGGAAAAGCCATAGCCTTGACTAGATGGACCTTAGTTGGCAAAGAAATGTCTCTGATTTTGAATATACTATCTAGGTTGGTCATAACTTTTCTTCCAAGGAGTAAGCATCTTTTAATCTCATGGCTGCAATCACCATCTGCAGTGATTTTGGAGCCCAGAAAAATAAATTCTCACACTGATTCCACTGTTTCCCCATCTATTTGCCATGATGCTTTTAAACCACTGGTTCTTTCTTTTAGCACCCATTTAGTGCTTCTCTCAACATCCGGGCTCAGTGGCTCTTTTCAGTGAAAATTCTGTTAACTGTAACTTATTGGTATCATTAATCAAGTAGTATCTCTCTAATAGTTAACCAGGATTTCTCAGAATAAGCTGGAATAATTTTCAAGGATATAAGGGTGTATAATGTGATTGGTGGGCTTCCCTGGTATCTTTGGGGTAAAGAATCTGCCTATAATGCAGGAGATGAGAGTTTAATCCTTGGGTTGAGAAGATCCTTCAAAGAAGGAAATTGCAACCCATGCTAAGATTATTGCCTGGGAAATCCCATGGACAGAGAATCTTAGATGACTACAGCCCATGAGGTCAAAAAGGAGTAGGACATGACTTAGCAGCTAAACAACAACATTCTTACCTAAAACACAATTTGCTTATGGTACTCTGGACCTAATGAACTCATGTGACTGACTGTGAATGGTTACTGCTAATACTGCAGATGCCCAGGCAGCCAAGTCAATTGGATTTGACCAGGAGGTGTCCAGTCTCCTTTAATGATCCAAACATCTGCCACTGATTCACCAGCTTCCACAACAGCACTCACTGAGACACATTAATTCTGCTTTAAAACAGCACTAGTCATAGGAGGTTCAGAAGCACCTCTTTCAAGCTTTATGGGACAGCTTTTTTTTTTTTTTTCTGCTCTGTGGAAATAGATACACATGTGATCACATGCACAATTGCTTTCTGAGAACTTTTTCATTTCAGATATTTCCATTACCCAGCTCCATGGAGATTGGAAAAGTCCTGCCCACACACCTGGCAACCTGTATCCTAACTTGATCAAACTCTCTTCTATTGCACAACAGAGGCAACATAATTGAAAAGAAATAACCTCAAGATGATACTTCCTCCATGTCTTAATTCACAGCCCACAAAGCTTGATAAATAGGCCACAAAACTGGACATTCTTTTTATGCCTCTTCTTCATGGTTCCCAAAATTATGTCCTAATATTTTACCAAAAAACATTTGTGAGAAAAGTATGCTTGCATTTCTACTAGATTTGCTATTGACCATGTCATTTATTACTTTGTTCCCAGGAATTGGTAGCACTCAGAAAACAAAAAGGGAAGGGTTTAAAATGCTGTTTTTCACACTAAATTGGTCTAGTTTCTATTACTATTATTAGATAATGATATTTTCCTCTTTCCCTTGATTGCTAACAGACTCATAAACTTTACACAATGTTGTTAGTCTTTTCTTCAGATACAGTATATGGCTCACAATGGACGGTCAATAAATATTTGTGACTTTTTATTGAATACTGACTCAACTAGCTCTTGCAGTGAGTGAGTTGTCTCCTATGCCTTTCTTCTTCTGTTTTCTGTTGATTAAATTAGATGCGGCAGCAGTTCATGGAGACTTTGGATGAGATGGAAATGTCCTATACCTTGATAATGGTGATTACCTGGCTGTATACATTTGTCAAAATTCATCAAGTGTGCCTCTTTAAGAATAGGTGTTGTTAAGGATCTGTTGTATAGCACATGGAACTCTGCTCAATGTTATGTGGCAGGCTGGAAGGGAGGGGGATTTAAGGGAGAATAGATCCATGTATATCTATGGCTGAGTCCTTTTACTCTCCACCTGAGACTGTCATAACATTGTTTGTTAATTGGCTATACCCCAATGCAAAATACAAAGTTAAAAAAAAAAGAATAAGAGTTGTCTGTGGGATCGAAATTATACCTCAGTAAAGATCACTTTAAAAACAGCATACACACTGCTATATTTAAAATGGATAACCAACAAGGACCTACTGTATGGTCTGGGGAACTGTTCAATGTTATGTGGCATCCTGGATGAAAGGCGTTTTGGGGAGAATGAATACATGGCTGAGTCCCTTTGCTATCTACCTGAAACACAACATTGTTAATCAGCTATACTCCGATTATAAAAGGGAATTATAAAAAAAAAAAAAGGGTGTGCTGAGCTGTGCTTAGTTGCACAGTCGTGTCCAACTCTGTGACACTGTGGACTACAGCCCACCAGGTTCCTATGTCCCGGGGGATTCTCCAGGCAAAAATACTGGAGTGAGTTGGCATGCCTTCTCCAGGGATAAAAGGAAGTACAGAGTAAGTATTCACGCATTGATTATAGTTCCTTTTGACATGCTAAAAATTTAAAATTGTCTTTACGTGAAAGAAGCATAGTATTTCAGAATGTACTGGAAAGCATCATTGACAAAACTTATAATATTTAAAGATAGTCACTGTATCTAGAAGCAAGAACAAAAATTGTGTCATGTGAAACAGAGGTAAGTCTCAGAAAATTAGCTCAGTGTAGAGCCTTGGGAAGGGCTTCCTCTTTTGTAAAATTTGACTCAATAATATCTCTATAACATTACAGTAAGATTTTGTCTTTCTACAAGAATTCTGTTATCAATACATAGTAAATATATATTTATATATGTATTTATCTACTGAATTAATAAAAGGCTAAATGGACAGTTTACATAATCTTTTACAAGTCAATATACATTAAAATTCAATATCAATGATTCCACAGAATATAGAATATTTTAGCAGGTATAACCTGGTATATCGGTTCTCCAGGTGTGTTTTCAAGAACCTGTAAGGGGCATTTTTGGTGACTTCTGTTAGAATTCTGGATATGAGGTCACTGAATTTGTTACTGTGTCCTTAAAATTTGCTAAGAATTTTGTTAAGAGTAGAGCTTAAGAGTTTTCCACCTCCCCTCACAATGTGATAGCTATGTTAATTAACTTGACTGGGAGAAATACTTCACTATATATTATAAAATAGTGTACATACTTAAAGTGTACACTTTTTTTTTTTTTTTGGCCAATAGTACCTCAATAAATCTGGGAAAATGGAATTCATGATGGGAGTGATAACAATTCTGGGTCATGTCTCCCAGCTGACCCTCAGACCAAGACAAGAAGAGCAAGGTGATTCAATAACCACATGTGGATGGCACAACAGCAGGGAGAGGCTGAAGACAGTGATAAATGCGGCAAACAGAATGCACCTCACAGTCAAATAAAACACTTTTAACGATTAGGAACAAAAGCTATAGCTAAATCAAGCTAGTTACAAATGATAACCTAAAATGATATTGGAGGTAGTGACAAAACAATAAATCATTTAAACAAGAAAATGAGCTGATTGAAGGCAATCTATTCACTCTAAGTCGGAATAAGCAAGGCAGAAAGATAGAGAAAAGTTCAGTGTCACAGAATACAAGTAGCATCAAAATGTTAAAGCAAAGATCACAGCATCAGATGTTATAGAGACCTAGGAAGAGGAAGAATAAGACTCATAGATGTGTGAATGCACACACCCCATACCTCTGTAGTCCTTTCCACCAGGAGTCATATACTTTGTGCTTTAAAGAAAGCATCCCAGTATTATTAAACAGAAGTCAGATGTAAAGGTGTTTGTAGGTGAAGTGGAAGAAGGGAGTATAAAGTACATTTTTGAGAAATGTGATAGTATAATATGAACTACAGATGGTAGACTTGAGGGAATATTTTTAGTGTGTGCAGAGATGAGCATTTTTGTGATCTGACTGAAACAACAGAGGAAAACTGAGAATGAAGGATGTGTGTAAAGGTGTCAGTGGGGAAAGTAAGAAAATAAAAGGATAGTTAAGAAAAACAGAGGATAAAGACTAATTTATTCAGTTATGTGGTAACTCCAGAGGACTTGTCAATAGGGAACTAATAGAGATTTGTTATTGACTCAGGAAAGCATGGATGGTGTTTGTTAAGGAGTGGAATAGTCACATAAAGAGTTGAATTTGGGAAGAGAAAGGATGGATGGAGGAATATACATTTATACATACATGTTTAAATATACTTGGAAGCTATGAATAATAGAGGCAGGCTGTTGGGGGATAGATGAGGACATGCTAAATAAGTGGCATTGGTAAGGAAAGTGAACCATGTACCTAAAGGATTATCAGTCTTTAACACATCCCAAGTTCCAGTGGGATTATTAGCATGATGCTATAAGACCAAGTCGAGTTGATTGGTGGTAGAGCAGGCAGCTCGCAGAAAGGCTGCTGGAAGCTCTGCGTTAATAACAGCCAATGCTTCCTGAGAATTACTAAGTGGCAGGCACTCTTCTAAGAAAACTGCAGAGCTTGACTTATTTATTAGTCAAACAAGATAGGAGCTGTTAATATCACTTTTTTTTTTTCTAGAGGCACAGAGAATTCAAATAACTTGGTCAAGATTTCACAGCTTGTAAATGGCAAAGCGAGGTATAGAACCCGGGTTCCTGACTCTTGAGATCATGCTGATGGTCACATCATCATTCTGCCTTCCATATTAGGAAATTCAATGGGCTGCTAAGTGAGAGTTCTACTTTTTATGGGTTTCTCTTCAAAGGAAGTTTCAGGCTTGCAGAAGAGTGGATGCCTCTCAAAGGTCTGGATAAACTTGCCCTTTTTACCATCCAGAGGAAGCCTTATGCTTTCTGTTGGATAGAGAAACTCACTTATGCTCCTTTTGGCTCCATTGTTTCCATGTTCACATTTTCTGCCTTATGGTAGCCTGACTGGGTATTGGGTATTGACTCAAGCAAGAGTGGACCATGTTTGTCAATGAGTAGAATAGAGTCACATAGAGATCTGAATTTGGGAAGAATAGGATCAGTTTTATTCTTTTTTTTTTTTTTCATAAACACTCAATTACTTCTCAGAATGGTGTAAGATTAGAAAGGCCACTGAAGACAATGAGGCTTGTTTGTGCTACCTATTGCTGTGTAAAAGACCACCTCAAAACTTAGTGTCATGAAAGGACAACCATTTGTTATTTCTTACACTTAATGCAGTCTTGGAAATGATTGGCTTTCCTTAAGTGACAGGTAATAATAGGTACTAGTGTTTATTATCACCATCAGCAACAATAGCATAATATAAACAATCCACAACCTGTTAATGGAGAACTTATATCTCTTCTCTTTCTGGTACCCCAGTACCTTAGCGTTAGGGATGTGAAATGTGAGGAAGCTAACAGAATGCTGTGGGTGACTTCACGACTGTTTCAAAACTCAGCATATTGTGTAAAAAGAACTTTGGATAAAACATAAGAAGACTTGGGGCTCAGACTTCGTTCCACCACTTAGTAGCTACATTAACTTGGGCAGATCATAGTCATTTAAATTCTGAGTAAATTTCTTAACCATGGTCAGTGAGATCAGTGGGGTTGATAGTCACCTCACTAGACTAGCAGTGTTAGTTGCTCAGTTGTGTCCAACTCTTTGTAACCCTAAGGACTGTAGCCCACAAGGCTCCTCTGTCCATAGGATTCTTCAGGTAAGAATACTAGAGTGGATTTCCATTCCTTACTCCAGAGGATCTTCCCAACCCAAGGATTGAACCTAGGTCTCTTGCATTGCAGACAGATTCTTTACTGTCTGAGCTACAGGGAAGTCCTTGTTATAGTGTGGCTATGACAATTAGATTAATACTGTGTGTAGGGTGCTTTGAAAAGACAATCAGTTCAGTTCAGTTCAGTTCAGTTGTTCAGTCATGTTCGACTCTTTGTGAACCCATGGACTGCAACAGGCCAGGATTCTCTGTCCATCACCAACTCCTGGAGTTTGCTCAAAATCATGTCCATTGAGTCGGTGATACCATCCCCTTCACCTTCTGCCTTCAATCTTTCCCACCAAAAGGGTCTTTTCAAAAGAGTCAGGTGGCCAAAGTACTGGAGTTTCAGCTTCAACATCAATTCTTCCAATGAATATTCAAGACTGATTTCCTTTAGGATGGACTGGGTGGATCTCATTGCTGTCCAAGCGACTCTAAAAAGTCTTATTCAACACCACAGTTCAAAAGTATCAATTCTTTGGCGCTCAGCTTTCTTTATAGTCTGACTCTAAAACCATACATGACTACTAGGAAAACCATAGCTTTGACTAGATGGACCTTTGCTGGCAAAGAAAAGAAAATGGACAGTGGAAAAGACAATGGACAATGCCTAATGTGTATTAGACTCTTTCTTACTGGGATCTTGTTTGAAATGCTTTACATGTATTAAATCATCTATGAAGTTGGTGGTATTATTAATCCTATCTTGCTGTTGGGGACCCTGAGGTACAGAGAAGGTCAGTAACTTGTCCAAAGCCAGGCACTTCATAAGTGTCAGAGTGAGCACCAATGAGAAGGTGCTCATTCCTGTCAGGAACCAATGAGAAAGGAGCTCACTTGTGAAAAAAAGAAACCTAGAGAGACCTGAAGTAGCTCCTCTAGAAGCACAGAATGAATGGATTCAGAGGAGGCAGGGGTAGGTATCGCACTGGGCTGAAAAGTAATAGCTGAATTACAGCCTTGCTTGATTATAGGTTCCTCTTTTCATGGAGGCATTAGATGTGGCAGAGGAAGGCTATTTTCCTTCAGGCATTCTATAGGAGGCCACTAACCAGTCCTTCTGATTAGACTGCGGCTCAGATAATGAACTCCTTATTGCCAAATTCAGACTTAAATTGAAGAAATTAGAGAAAACCACTAGACAATTCAGGTATGACATAAATCAAATCCCTTATGATTATACAGTGGAAGTGAGAAATAGATTTAAGGGACTAGATCTGACAGAGTGCCTGATGAGCTATGGACACAGGTTCATGACATTGTAGAAGAGACAGGGATCAAAACCATTCCCTTGGAAAAGAAATACAAAAAGCAAAATAGCTGTCTGAGGAGGTCTTACAAATAGCTGTAAAAAGAAGAGAAATGAAAAGCAAAGGAGAAAAGGAAAAATATAAGCATCTGAATGCAGAGTTCCAAAGAATATCAAGGAGAGATAAGAAAGCTATCCTCAGTGATCAGTGCAACGAAGTAGAGGAAAACAACAGAATGGGAAAGATTAAAGATCTTTATAAGACAATTAGAGATACCAAGGGAAAATGTCATGCAAAGATGGGCTCAATAAAGGACAGAAATAGTATGGACCTAACAGAAGCAGAAGATATTAAAGAGGTGGCAAGAATACACAGAAGAACTGTGCGAAAAATATCTTCATAATCCAGATAATCACGATGGTGTGATCACTCACCTAGAGCCAGACATCCTGGAATGTGAAGTCAAGTGGGCTTTTGAAAGCATCACTATGAACAAAGCTAGTGGAGATGACGGAATTCCAGTTGAGCTGTTTCAAATCCTGAAAGATGATGCTGTGAAAGTGCTGCACTCAATGTGCCAGCAAATTTGGACAGCTCAGCAGTGGCCACAGGACTGGAAAAGGTCAGTTTTCATTCCACCTCAAAGAAAGGCAATGCCAAAGAATGCTCAAACTACCACACAATTGCACTCATCTCACATGCTAGTAAAGTACTGCTCAAAATTCTCCAAGCCAGGCTTCAGCAATATGTGAACCGTGAACTTCCAGATGTTCAAGCTGGTTTTAGAAAAGGCAGAGGAACCAGAGATCAAATTGCCAACATCCCCTGGATCACGGAAAAGCAAGAGTTCCAGAAAAACATCTATTTCTGCTTGATTGACTATGCCAAAGCCTTTGACTGTGTGGATTACAATAAACTGTGGAAAATTCTGAAAGAGATGTGAATACCAGACCACCTGACCTGCCTCTTGAGAAACCTGTATGCAGCTCAGGGAGCTACAGTTAAAACTGGATATGGAACAACAGACTGGTTCCAAACAGGAAAAATAGTATGTCAAGGCTGTATATTGTCACCCTGCTTATTTAATTTATGTGCAGAGTATATCATGAGAAACGTTGGGCTGGAAGAAGCACAAGCTGGAATCAAGATTGCTGGGAGAAACATTAGTAACCTCAGATATGCAGATGACACCACCCTTATGGCGGAAAGTGAAGAGGAACTAAAAAGCCTCTTGATGAAAGTGAAAGAGGAGAGTGAAAAGTTGGCTTAAAGCTCAACATTCAGAAAACGAAGATCACAGCATCTGGCCCCATCACTTCATGAGAAATAGGTGGGGAAACAGTATCAGACTTTATTTTTTTGAGCTCCAAAATCACTGCAGATGTTGTTTGCAGCCATGAAATTAAAAGATACTTACGCCTTGGAAGGAAAGTTTGACCAACCTATATAGCATATTCAAAAGCAGAGACATTTCTTTGCCAACAAAGGTCCATCTAGTCAAGGCTATGGTTTTTCCATTGGTCATGTATGGATTTGAGGATTGGACTCTGAAGAAGGCTGAGCACTGAAGAATTGATGCTTTTGAACTGTGGTGTTGGAGAAGACTCTTGAGAGTCCCTTGGACTGCAAGGAGATCCAGTCAGTCCATTCTGAAGGAGATCAGCCCTGGGATTTCTTTGGAAGGAATGATGCTAAAGCTGAAACTCCAGTACTTTGGCCACCTCATGGGAAGAGATGACTCATTGGAAAAGACCCTGAAGCTGGGAGGGATTGGGAGCAGGAGAAGAAGGGGATGACAGAGGATGAGATGGCTGGATGGCATCACCAACTTGATGGACATGAGTTTGAGTAAACTCTAGGAGTTAGTGATGGATAGGGAGGCCTGGCGTGATGAGATTTATGGTTTCTCAGAGTCGGACATGATTGAGCGAATGGGCTGAACTGAATCAATCCTTCAGTGAACTGCACCCCGAAGCTGAAATCCAACTTCTTCCCCAGGAGTTTAAGGCTCTAGGTAAGGGCTTTGTAGTCATCTTATTTTAGAGAGATAAATGAGTTTGGTCCTCAGTGATTTTGTTTACTATTGTTAGTTGCTAAGCTGTGTCTGAATTTTTGCAACTTCATAGACTGTTGCCTGCCAGGCTAATCTGTTTATGGGATTGCTATACTAAAATTTATGTTTTATAATTTCTTTTAACCTTCTTATTCTTTTTAATTCTGTGAAACAGAAAATAAAGTAAAATATAATAGTGATAACCTCGGGGAAAGCATAGACCCCAGATGCTCATTCTCCAAGGCCAGAATTAGACAGCTTAGCTTAATTCAGGCAATTTCCTCTTCTCCCTACATAAAGAATGTGGGGTGAGAAGAATTTCCCATAGACAGCCAAAGTTTCCTTTTAAAATATTATCTTAATTCTGAAGCTAACCTTGCAAGATTATTTTGAGAAACAAATTGGAATATGTCTCAGATTAACACAATTAAGGTGCAAAATTGTTATCCAAATGTTTTTTATTTATATATTTAAATTTTATTTTTACTTTATTTTACTTTACAATACTGTATTGGTTTTGCCATACATTGACATGAATCTGCCACGGGTGTACATGAGTTCCCAATGCTGAAACCCCCTCCCACTTCCCACCCCATATCATCTCTCTGCATCATCCCCGTGCAACAGCCCCAAGCATCCTGAATCCTCTATGAAACACAGACTGGTGATTCTTTTCTTACATGATAGTATACATGTTTCAATGCCATTCTCCCACATCATCCCACCCTCTCCCTCTCCCTCAGAGTCCAAAAGTCCATTCTATACATCTGTGTCTCTTTTACTGTCTCGCATACAGGGTTATCATTGCCATCTTCCTAAATTCCATATATATGTGTCAGTATACTGTATTGGTGTTTTTCTTTCTGGCTTACTTCACTCTGTATAATCGGCTCCAGTTTCATCCATCTCATTAGAACTGATTCAAATGTATCCTTTTTAAGGGCTGAGTAATACTCTATTGTGTATATGTACCACAGTTTTCTTATCCATTCATCTGCTGATGGACATCTAGGTTGTTTCCATGTCCTGGCTATTATAAACAGTGCTGCAATGAACATTGAGGTACATGTGTCTCTTTCAGTTATGGTTTCCTCAGTGTGTATGCCCAGCAGTGGGATTGCTGGGTCATAAGGCAGTTCTATTTCCAATTTTTAAAGGAATCTCCACACTGTTCTCCATAGTGGCTGTACTAGTTTGCATTCCCACCAGCAGTGTAAGAGGGTTCCCTTTTCTCCACACCCTCTCCAGCATTTATTGCTTGTAGACTTTGGATCACAGTCATTCTGACTGGTGTGAAATAGTACCCTATTGTGGTCTTGATTTGCATTTCTCTGATAATGAGTGATGTTGAGCATTTTTTCATGTGTTTGTCAGCCATCCATATGTCTTCTTTGGAGAAATGTCTAGTTCTTTGGCCCATTTTTTGATTGGGTAGTTCATTTTTCTGGAGTCGAGCTGCATAAGTTGCTTGTATATTTTTAAGCTTAGTTGTTTGTCCACTGCTTCATTTGCTATTATTTTCTCCCATTTAGTAGGTTGTCTTTTCACCTTGCTTATAGTTTCGTTTGTTGTGCAGAAGCTTTTAATTTTAATTAGACCCAATTTGTTTATTTTTGCTTTTATTTCCAGTATTCTGGGAGGTGGATCATAGAGGATCCTGCTGTGATTTATGTCAGAGAGTGTTTTGCTTATGTTCTCCTCTAGGAGTTTTATAGTTTCTGGTCTTACATTTAGATCTTTAATCCATTTTGAGTTTATTTTTGTGTGTGGTGTTAGAAAGTGATGCAGTTTTATTCTTTTACAAATGGCTGACCAGTTTTCTCAGCACAACTTGTTAAAGAGATTGTCTTTACTCCATTGTATATTCTTGCCTCCTTTGTCGAAGATAAGGTGTCCATAGGAATATGGATTTATATCTGGGCTTTCTATTTTGTTCCATTGATCTATATTTCTGTCTGTGTGCCAGTACCATACTGTCTTGATGACTGTGGCTTTGTACTGGAGCCTGAAGTCAGGCAAGTTGATTCCTCCAGTTCCATTCTTCTTTTTCAAGATTGCTTTGTCTATTCGAGGTTTTTTGTATTTCCATATAAATGTTGAAATAGTTTGTCCTAGTTCTGTGAAAAATACTGCTGGTAGCTTGATAGGGATTGCATTGAGTCTGTAGATTGTTTTGGGTAGTATGCTCATTTTCACTATATTGATTCTTCTGATCCATGAACATGGTATATTTCACCATCTATTAGTGTCCTCTTTGATTTCTTTCACCAGTGTTTTATAGTTTTCTTTTTTATTATTAAATTTATTTATTTTTTAAATTACAATACTGTATTTGTTTTGCCATATGTATAGGTTTTTAATTTCTTTGGGTAGATATATTCACAAGTATTTTATTCTTTTTGTTACAATGGTGAATGGAATTGTTTCCTTAACTTCTTTTTCTACTTTCTCATTATTAGTGTATAGGAATGCAAGGGATTTCCATGTGTTGATTTTATATCCTGAAACTTTATTATATTCATTGATTAGCTCTAGTAATTTTCTGGTGGAGTCTTTAGGGTTTTCTATGTAGAGGATCATGTCATCTGCAACACTGAGAGTTTTACTTCTTTTCCAATTTAGATTCCTTTTATTTCTTTTCCTGCTCTGATTGCGGTGGCCAAAACTTCCAGAACTATGTTGAATAGTAGCAGTGAAAGTGGGCACCCTTGTCTTGTCCCTGACTTTAGGGGAAATGCTTTCAATTTTTCACCATTGAGGATAATGTTTGCTGTTGGTTTGTCATATATAGCTTTTTTAATGTTGAGGTATGTTCCTTCTATTCCTGCTTTCTGGAGAGTTTGTTTTTTTTTATCATAAATGGATGTTGAATTTTGTCAAAGGCCTTCTCTGCATCTATTGAGATAATCATACGGCTTTTATTTTTCAATTTGTTAACGTAGTGAATTCCGTGGATTGATTTGTGGATGTTAAAGAATCCTTGCATCCCTGGGATAAAGCCCAGTTGGTCATGGTGTATGATCTTTTTAATATCTTGTTGGATTCTGATTGCTAGAATTTTGTTGAGGATTTTTGCATCTATGTTTATCAGTGATATTGGCCTATAGTTTTCTTTTTTTTTGTGGCATCTTTGTCAGGTTTGGTATTAGGTTGATGGTTGCCTCACAGAATGAGTTTGGAAGTTTACCTTCCTCTGCAATTTTCTGGAAGAGTTTGAGTGGGATAAGTGTTAGCTCTTCTCGAAATTTTTGGTAGAATTCAGCTGTGAAGCCGTCTGGACCTGGGCTTTTCTTTGCTGGAAGATTTCTGATTACAGTTCAATTTCCATGCTTGTGATGGGTCTGTTAAGATTTTCTATTTCTTCCTGGTTCAGTTTTGGAAAGTTGTACTTTTCTAAGAAATTGTCCATTTCTTCCACGTTGTCCATTTTATTGGCATATAATTGCTGATAGTAGTCTCTTATGATTCTTTGTATTTCTGTGTTGTCCGTTGTGATCTCTCCATTTTCATTTCTAATTTTATTGATTTGATTTTTCAACCTTTATTTCTTGATGAGTCTGGCTAATTGTTTGTCAATTTTATTTATCCTTTCAAAGAACCAGCTTTTTGCTTTGTTGATTTTTGCTATGGTCTCTTTTGTTTCTTTTGCATTTATTTCTGCTCTAATTTTTAAGATTTCTTTCCTTCTACTAACCCTGGGGTTCTCCATTTCTTCCTTTTCTAGTTGCTTTAGGTGTAGAGTTAGGTTATTTGTCTTTTTCTTGTTTCTTGAGGTATGCCTGTATTGCTATGAACTTTCCTCTTAGCACTGCTTTTATAGTGTCCCACAGGTTTTGGGTTGTTGTGTTTTCATTTTCACTTGCTTCTATGCATATTTTGATTTCTTTTTGATTTCTTCTGTGATTTGTTGGTTATTCAGCAGTGTGTTGTTCAGCCTCCATATGAAAAATTTTTAATAGTTTTTCTCCTGTAATTGAGATCTAATCTTACTGCATTGTGGTCAGAAAAGATCCTTGGAATGATTTCTTTCTTTTTTTTTTCTTTCTTTCTTTTTTTTTTTTTTAATTTAATTTACCAAGGCTATATTTATGGCCCAGGATGTGATCTATCTTGGAGAAGGTTCCGCAAGCATTTGAGAAAAAGGTGAAATTCATTGTTTTGGGGTGAAATATCCTATAGATATCAATTAGGTCTAACTGGTCTATTGTATCATTTAAAGTTTGTTTCTTTGTAAATTTTCTGTTTAGTTGATCTGTCCATAGGTGTGAGTGGGGTCTTAAAATCTCCCACTATTATTGTGTTTTGTTAATTTCTCCCTTTATACTTGTTAGCAATTGTCTTACATATTGCGGTGCTCCTATGTTGGGTGCATATATATTTATAATTGTTATATCTTCTTCTTGGATTGGTCCTTTGATCATTATGTAGTGGCCTTCTTTGTCTCTTTTCACAGCCTTTGTTTTAAAGTCTATTTTATCGAATATGAGTATTGCTACTCCTGCTTTCTTTTGGTCTCTATTTGCGTGGACTATCTTTTTTCCAGCCCTTCACTTTCAGTCTGTACGTGTCCCTTGTTTTGAGGTGGGTGTCTTGTAGGAAGCATATATAGGGATCTTCTTTTTGTATCCATTCAGCCAGTCTTTGCCTTTTGATTAGGACATTCAGCCCATTTACGTTTAAGGTAATTATTGATAAGTATGATCCCATTCCCATTTACTTTATGGTTTTGGATTTGGGTTTATATGCCCTTTTGTGTTTCTTGTCTAGAGAATATCCTTTAGCATTTGTTGGAGAGCTGGTTTGGTGGTGCTGAATTCTCTCAACTTTTGCTTGTCTGGAAAGCTTTTGATTTCTCCTTCATATTTGAATGAGATCCTTGCTGGGTACAGTAGTCTTGGCTGAAGGTTGTTATCTTTCATCACTTTAAGTATGTCTTGCCATTCCGTCCTGGCCTGAAGAGTTTCTATTGAAAGATCTGCAGTTATTCTTATGGGGATCCCCTTGTGTGTTATTTGTTGTTTTTCCCTTGCTGCTTTTAATAATTGTTCTTTGTGTTTGATCTTTGTTAATTTGATTAATATGTATCTTGGGGTGTTTTGCCTTAGGTTTATCCTGTTTGAACTCTCTGAGTTTCTTGGACTTGGGTGATTATTTCCTTCCCCATTTTAGGGAAGTTTTCAACTATTATCTCCTCAAGTATTTTCTCATGGTCTTTCTTTTTGTCTTCTTCTTCTGGGACTCCTATAATTCGAATGTTGGAGCGTTCCATATTGTCCTGGATGGAGGTCTCTGAGGTTGTCCTCATTTCTTTTAATTCGTTTTTCTTTTTTTCCTCTCTGATTCATTTATTTTTACCATTCTATCTTCTATTTCGCTAATCCTATTTTTTGCTTCCGTTATTCTACTATTTGTTGCCTCCAGAGTGTTTCTGATCTCATTTATTGCATTATTCATTATATATTGACTCTTTTTATTTCTTCTAGGTCCTGGTTAAACCTTTCTTGCATCTTCTCAATTTTTGTCTCCAGGCTATTTATCTGTGATTCTATTTTGATTTCAAGATTTTGGATCATTTTCACTATCAGTATTCGGAATTCTTTCTCAGGTAGATTCCCGATCTCTTCCTCTTTTTGTTTGGTTTGGTGGGCATTTATCCTGTTCCTTTACCTGCTGGGTATTCCTCTGTCTCTTCATCTTGGTTATATTGCTGCGTTTGGGGTAGCCTTTCTATATTCTGGGAATTTGTGGAGTTCACTTTATTATGGAGTTTCCTCATGTGTGTGGGGTTGTATCAGTGGCTTGTCAAGGTTTCTTGGTTAGGGAGGCTTATGTTGAAGTTCTGGTGGGTGGAGCTGGATTTCTTCTCTCTGGAGTGCAATGAAGTGTCCAGTAATGAGTTATGAGATGTCAATGGGTTTGGAGTAACTTCGAGCTGCCTGTATATTGAAGCTCAGGGGTGTGTTCCTGTGTTGCTGGAGAATTTGTGTGGTATGTCTTGCTCTAGAACTTGTTGGCCCTTGTGTGGTGCTTGGTTTTAGTGTAGGTATGGAGGCGCTTGACGAGCTTCTATCAATTAATGTTCCCTGGATTCAGGAGTTCTTTGATGTTCTCAGGATTTGGACTTAAGCCTCCTGCTTCTGGTTTTCAGTTTTATTTTTTACAGTCACCTCAAGATTTCTCCATCTATATAGCACCGATGATAAAACATCTAGGTTAAAGATGAAAATTTTTCCACATTGAGGGACAGCCAGAGAGGTTCACTGAGTTACATGGAGAAGAGAAGAGGAAAGGGGTAGTTAGAGGTGACTGGAATGAGATGAGGTGGGATCAAAAGAGGAGAGAGCAAGCTAGCCAGTAATCACTTCCTTATGTGCAGACTGTGGTCCACAGTCTGGACCACACAGAGGTGTTCATGGAGTTATGCAGGGAAGAGGAGAGGGAGGAAGTAGACAGAAGTGGCCAGGAAGATAAAAGAGGAAAAAGAAAAGGAGAGACTCAGATCCAGCCAGTAACCAGTTCCCTAAGTGTTCTCCACTGTCTGGAACACACAGAGATTCACAGAGTTGGGTAGAGAAGAGAAGGGGGAGTGAAGAGACAGAGGCCATCTGGTGGCGAAAAAGGAGAGTCAAAGGAGGAGAGAGTGGTCAAGCCAGTAATCTCGCTCTCAGGTCAAACTGGGTACTGAAGATTGGGTTTTTAAATGTACAAAATTGACAACAAATACCAAAAAGCGAAGATTAAAAATCTAGAGTAGAGGTTGGATTTTCAAAAGTACAATATTAAAGAAAAGAAGAGGAAGAAGAAGAAGAAGAAGAAGAAGAAGAAGAAGAAGAAGAAGAAGAAGAAGAAGAAGGAGAAGAAGGAGAAGAAGAAGAAAACAAAAAGAAGAAGAAGAAGAAGAAGAAAACAAAGCCACAAGAATTATTAAATAACAACAACCACCACACAAAGACTATATATGGCATTTGCTTTAAAAATAGGGTCTTTTTTTGGAAAAGTAATAGTAGGTTATAAAAATAAAAATGAAAAGAGAAATAGAGGACTTAAAACATTTAAAAAGTTAAAATAAAAAGAAGAAAAAGAAAAGAAGAAAAACAATCACACAACGACATCAACAACAGCAAAAAAATGGAATGATTGTAAAAATAGTAAAGATATATCTGGCCCTTTCTCTGGTGTTGTGGGCAGTGTGGGATCACTTCCAAGGCGGTTCCCTCTGTTTAACTTCTTCTGTTTGCTGGTCTTTTTCAGTGTCTGATTTCCGCCCCGACACAGGGAGGGCGTGGTCATGCATGGATGTGAGAGTTGGCCTGTGAAGAAGGCTGAGCACCGAAGAATTGATGCTTTTGAACTGTGGTGTTGGAGAAGACTCTTGAGAGTCCCTTGGACTGCAAGGAGATCCAACCAGTCCATTCTGGAAGGAGATAAACCCTGAGATTTCTTTGGAAGGAATGATGATAAAGCTGAATCTCCAGTACTTTGGCCACCTCATGTGAAGAGCTGACTCATTGGAAAAGACTCTGATGTTGGGAGGGATTGAGGGAAGGAGGAAAATGGGACGACCGAGGATGAGATGGATGAATGGCATCACGGACTCGATGGACGTGAGCCTGAGTGAACTC
Organism: Nanger dama; assembly: GCA_917880005.1. Lineage (NCBI taxonomy): Eukaryota > Metazoa > Chordata > Mammalia > Artiodactyla > Bovidae > Nanger > Nanger dama. The sequence goes on from CAKJTW010000020.1 coordinate 10,996,822, forward strand.
CGGGGGATGGTGATGGACAGGGAGGCCTGGCGTGCTGAGATTCATGGGGTCGCCAAAAGTCGGACACGACTGTGTGACTGAAGTGAACTGAACTGAACAGGGAGGGTGGTGGTGGAAACTTTTTTTTTTAGGCTCACGTGTTCAGTCACGTTGTGGGGAGGGAGGGATGCTGCAAACAAATAACACTCGTGTGTGCTCACAGCTTCTCAGCCCTGCTGGACCTGCCCCTGCTCGGAGGCACACACTGCTCAGGCTCTATGTTGCTCCGCCAGGAACCATCTGAGGCCGGCCCTGGGCTGCATGCACCTCCCTGGTCTAAGCTGCTCAGGCTCGGCGCTCAGGTAGCCCTTAGAGGCGCAGATTTGGTTGGGCCACCCAGGTCCGAGTCACTCAGGTGTTTGGCGAGTGCAGTCCCTGTGACTTATTGCCTTTCCCATCTCTTCTGCTCAGTTTTCTGGGAGTACCGCAGGCATCCCTTCTCAGGCAGATGATGACTGTCCAGAACCCCCAGAAGTCTTAGTTAGCAAAGAAGCCTGCTTGCATTTTGGTAAGTAATGTCTCTCTTGGGCTGCGATTGCCCCCTTCCAGCCCTTATGGCTCTGGCTGCCTGTCACCAGAGGGGAATGAACTGCAGCCAGATATTTCTGTTCCATTCTTTGTTCTGTGCGCTTTCTTGGCAGTGTCTTATGTTTGAGCTTTTCACCTGGTAGCTATCCCGCAATCTGGTTTTCTAGCCCAAGTTAGTTTGCTCTGGTTACACACGGGGCATTCTGGCCCAATTCTTAAAAAAGAACTGCAATCTTTACGGAATCTCCACAGTTTTCCATAGTGGCTGTACTAGTTTGACCCAGCAATCCCACTGCTGGGCATACACACTGAGGAAACCAGAATTGAAAGAGACACATGTACCCCAATGTTCATTGCAGCACTTTTTATAATAGCCAGGACATGGAAACAACCTAGATGGCCATCAGCAGATGAATGGATAAGAAAGGTGTGGTACATATACACCATAGAGTATTACTCAGCCCTTAAAAGAATATATTTGAATCAGTTCTAATGAGATGGATGAAACTGGAGCCGATTATACAGAGTGAAGTAAGCCAGAAAGAAAAACACCAATACAGTATACTGACACATATATATGGAATTTAGAAAGATAGTAATGATGACCCTGTATGTGAGACAACAAAAGAGACACAGAGGTATAGAATGGACTTTTGGCCTCTGAGGGAGAGGGAGACGGTGGGATGATGTGGGAGAATGGCATTGAAACATGTATACTATCATGTAAGAAATGAAGCGCCAGTCTATATTCGATACAGGATACAGGATGCTTGGGGCTGGTGCATGGGGATGATCCAGGGAGATGATATGGGATGCGAGGTGGGAGGGGGCTTCGGCATTGGGAGCTCATGTCCACCTGTGGCTGATTCATGTCAGCGTATAGCAAAATCAATGCAGTATTGTAACGTAGAATAAAGTAAAAAAACAAAGCAAAACAAAACAAAACAAAAACAAAAAATCCCCACAAAACTGCAGCCAGTGCCTCCTGTGCCTTCCTGCCCAGCCCCCACTTGCTAGTGGCGGATGCAGTCATCTGCGCTGCTTCTCCACTGGGAAAGTTACTGTTGGGCTAATAATCTGTTGGTTTTAATTATTTATTTATTTTTCCTTCTTGCTATGTTGCCCTCTGTGCTTCCAAGGCTCACCACAGACTCAGCAGCGAGAGTGTTTCCTGGTGTTTGGAAATCTCTCTTCTTAAGATTCCCTGCCCAGGACGGAGCTCCCTCCCTACCTCCTTTGTTTCTTTCTTGTTTTTAAAAATATTTTTTCCTATCTGTTTTTGAAGACAATGATCAGCTTTTCTGGGTGCCTGATGTCCTCTGCTAGCATTCAGAAGTTGTTTTGTGGAATTTACTCAGCATTGAAATGTTCTTTTGATGAATTTGTGAGGGAGAAAGTGGTCTCCCCATCCTATTCCTCCGCCATCTTAGTACTACCCCCAAATGTTTTTTAAAAAGTGGAATTGAATTGTTTAGCAATGAATGTATTTTGTTTCTTACATTAGTTATCTTTTAACATTTTATTTTAAGTTCTAGATATCCCCCATTTTGTGGACACTTATTCATCTGATTTTTAGGAATGCAAATTGTCCCTATTAGAAGTGATGACCAGTGCAGTTTAGAGGTTATTTATGCAGATATTTATAAATGGCTGAGGTCTTAGTGACTAATAGAGAACAAAGATTTTATATATATATAAAATATTATATATATTATATATATATTTATATATATATAATATATATATATATAGCTAGACAGACATATTCTCTCTCTCCATATACATATACAAGACCTCAGACATTTATAAATATCTGCATAAAGAACCTCTAAACTGCACTGGCCAGTTTATATATATATGAAAGATTTAGCTTATGAGTTTGTAAGTGGTGATGAAGTTGAAGATGATTTTTTGTTCCAGTTGTACAGCTTGTAGTCAACTTTGGATATTGCTTTAGGAGAGAGACACTAAAAATTTGAGACTTCAGATAAAAACACACATCTTGCTGCCTGAAACAACAGGGGGAGAAGTCAGGTTGGCAGGAACAATTTTGCCTCATCTTATATCTTCCTTGATGTATAATTGCTCTTTAGTGGTTAAGAGTCACTGAAAGTTCTCATCTTTCTACAGGTAACACGTTTCTGTAGAAATTTTAAAAGAACAAAGTGCACACTGTTATTGCACTGTTCTCTCTCTTCTAAGCTTGGCTTTTTGTAAACATTTAGAACAAATTGCTTTTCAGAAAGTTGATTGATCGGCTGACCCCATTTGGAATAACTTGGGACAGTCTATTTCATAGAAAAAAGATAACTCTGTCTTCTATTTGAAAGCAACTCAACTCTGAAAACCTAGGCATCATTAGTGTTCAAATAATCAGAGTTAAATTCCTTTCAGAACTCTGACTTGATAAACCTTTCAATGTGTATTTTGATTAACTGTCTGAGTGATTGATTGATGGATCTTTCCACATTGGGCTGAACTGATTATAGAGGGGCCTGCAATAAAAGGACCATGCTGTGTAATAAATTAAGCTGTTAGTCTTTTATATGTAATTTATCACAGACTACAGATCAGTAGGCATTTGGACTTCAAAGCTGTTCTTCAGTTTCTTTATTCTTTCAATGATGTATTTCATACACTTAATATATAAAGTACAGAATATATCAAATTATGAAGTCTGTTTCTGAAGAAAATTAATATTTTAAAATACATATCATTATTTTATTGTAGCATCAATTTTTATTAATGAAGAGTTAATCTTCAATGGTTTAACTATTTCTGCAACTGTCTAATAATAATTCTGCAGTTCTGCCTTGTTCAAAAGCTTCCCTGTAGTAAGGAGAGAGCCATTTTCTATTTGTGACCCTTATATGTCTGTGAAAGTTCTTTTTAAATTTCCCAATTAAGCTTCCCCCAGATTCTAAACCAGAGTGCTAAATTACAATTCTGATTCCATGTTTTGTGTCTGCAGGACCTTGAGTGAGTTTAGAGAACTGCCCCATGCTACATTTGCTCTCTATAACTAAGATCATATTACCTCTTATGCTACTGGAGGCTTCCCTGGTGGCTCAGAGGTTAAAGCGTCTGCCTCCAATGAGAGAGACCTGGGTTCGATCCCTGGGTTGGGAAGATCCCCTGGAGAAGGAAATGGCAATCCACTCCAGTATTCTTGCCTGGAGAATCCCATGGACGGAGAAGCCTAGTAGGTTACAGTCCACAGGGTCGCAAAGAGTCGGACACAACTGAGCGACTTCACCTCACCTCACCTTATACTATTACAAAAATTGCATGAGTCATTAGATATCTGGCATATACTAAGCTATTATTATTGTTACTTTTTATTATTTTGATAACCATAATATAGAGAATTATAGTTCATATCTATGAATTTCCATGAGAAAGATTATGTGAACAACAATTCCAGAAGACCTGTTCTTTCTGAATCTTACTATGAGGGCCATTGTAATTACATCATAAATTTGAGATATTTCATCAATTTCCACTGTTTAGACAGTTACTGATTATCTAACCAATGTCACACTTTTTATTTAAGGATACAAAGATAAATAAAATAAAATCTTTAGCTTAATAAAATCAGATGGTTTCAGTTTGAACATTTGTGATCGAGCATTTGAACATCTGTGATCTATTTTGCAGCTGAAAGTGTATACAGAGGTTGGGATAACTAAATAAAAGTAAGGCACTATCCAGATAATTGGTGTACTATATGAAGATCGGCATGGTCACATTTTTGAAAGCCTCATGTTGTTCAGATGCTAAGTCGTGTCTGATTCTGTGACTTTAGAGACTGTAGAATGCCAGGCTCCTCTTTCTTCCACTGTCTCACAGAGTTTGCTCAAATTTATGTCCATTGAGCTGGTCATACTATCTAACCATCTCATCTTCAGTCACTGGCTCCTCATTTTGCCTTCAATTTTTCTCAATATCAGATAAAACTGAAAGTACTCTTTCTTGCCTTTTCCAGTGAGTCATCTCTTTGCATCAGGTAGCCAAAGTATTGGAACTTCAACTTCAGCATCAGTCCTTCCAATGAATAGTCAGGGTTGATTTCTTTAGTATTGACTGGTTGCATTTCCTTGCAGTCCAAGAGACTCTCAAGAGTCTTCTCCAACACCACAGTTTAAAAGCATCAATTCTTCGGTGCTCAGCTTTCTTTATGGTTCAACTCTCACATCCATACATGACTACAGGAAAAACCATAGCTTTGATAGGATGGAATTATATTGGCAAAGTAATGTCTGTACTTTTAATATGCTGTCTATGTTTGCCATAGCTTTTCTTCCAAGGAGCAAGCATCTTTTAATTTCATGGCTACAGTCAGCATCTGCAGTGATTTTAGAGCCCAAGGAAATAAAATCTGCCACTGTTTCCCTTGTTTCACCATCTATTTGCCATGAAGTTGTGTGACCAGATGCCGTGATCTTAGTTTTTTGAACATTGAATTTTAAGCCAGCTTTTTCAGTCTCCTCTTTCACTTTCACCAAGAGACTCTTTAGTTCCTCTTCAATTTCTGCCATAAGGGTGGTGTCATCTGCATATCTGAGGTTACTGATATTTCTCCTTGCAATCTTGATTCCAGTTTGTGCTTCATCCAGCCTGGCATTTTGCATGATGTACTTTGCATATAAGTTAAGTAAGTAAGGTAACAAAATACAGCCTTGACTATATACATTCTCCTCATTTTATAAATTTCACCTACACGAGGTATTTGAGTATTTGCGATGGCTGGAAGATAGCAGGAAAAGGACTTTGATGAAAGATTGGCAGTTATCTTAAAAGAGAGAGACAAATTAAACACTTGGAAATATACTCAAACAATGTTAAATTTATGCCTTATTATTTTCTGTTGTTTTTGTTGGTGAAATAAATTGAATCAGTAAAGGGGTTACTGTGCTATAGCAGAAAGAGGGTGTTTTTAAACCAGGCAGACATGGATGATGTCATAAAGTGTTGTTAATTCATACTTATAGGCAGACTGCATCATGAGAAATGCTGGGCTGGATGAAGCACAAGCTGGAGTCAAGACTGCCAGGTGAAATATCAATAACCTCAGATATGCAGATGACACCGCCCTTATGGTAGAAAGCAGAGAAGAACTAAAAAACCTCTTGATGAAAGAGAAAGGGGAGACTGAAAGTTGGTTAAAAACTCAACATTCAGAAAATTAAAATCATGGCACCTGGTCCCATCACTTCATGGCAAATAGATGGGGAAATAGTGGAAACAGTGACTTTACTTTCTTGGGCCCCCAAATCACTGCAGATGGTGATTGCAGCCACGAAAGTAAGATGAATGCTCCTTGGAAAAAGTTATGACCAACCTGGACAGCTATTAAAAAGAAGAGACATTACTTTGCCAACAAAAGTCCATCTAGTCAACGCTATGGTTTTCCAGTGGTCATGTATGGATGTGAGAGTTGGACTGTGAAGAAAGCTGAGCGCCAAAGAATTGATAATTTTGAACTGTGGTGTTGGAGAAGACTCTTGAAAGTCTTTTGGACAGCAAGTAGATCCGACCAGTTCATCCTAAAGGAAATCAGTCCTGAATATTCATTGGAAGGACTTACGCTGAAGCTGAAATTCCAGTTCTTTGGCCACCTGATAAGAAATACTGAATCATTGGAAAAGACACTGATGATGGGAAAGATTGAAGGTGGGAGGAGAAGGAGACAACAGAGGTTGAGATGGTTGGATGACATCACTGACTCGATGGACATGAGTTTGAATAAACTCGGAATTGGTGATGGACAGGGAGGCCTGGTGTGTTGCAGTCCATAGGGTTGCAAAGAGTTGGACACGACTGAGTGACTGAACTAAACTGAACTGAATCTATGATTCTATATATATAACCTTGGGTGAAATATTGAATATTTTTTCTTTTAGGACTTTGCATGCATAAATCAAAACCTGCTTTGTGGATTAGTATTAACGTATGTAGGACAACTGGCAGGATGACTGTGTGACTGACATTTCAATAGAGTCTCAATGAAGAGCAGTTAATTTGTTTATTTTAGCAACTGAGATGAGTGTATCTAACATTGGACCAGTTCCAAATCCTTTTTAGGTATTATTGCATGACCTTCCATTCTAAGTTAGGTAACCTTACTTTCTTGTAGATTTTCACTCCTGGAATACAAATTCTTCCAGGGCAGGAGTTGAAACTCTGTCTGTAGCTGCTCAACACCTAGTACAGAGTTTGCCTCTTAGAATTCAGTCAATCAATTTGGAATGCTGAGTTTTACTCTATGTACCAGTAGGTTCTTGTTGTTTAGTTGCTAAATTGTGTCCAACAACTCTCTTGCCACCATGGACTATAGCTCACCAAGCTCTTCTGTCCATGAAATTTTCCAGAGTGAGTTACTGGAGGGAGTTTCCATATCCTTCTCCAGGGGATCTTCTTGACCTTGGGATCGAACCCACATCTCCTGCACTGTAGGTGGATTCTTTGCCTCTGAGCCGCCAGCGAAGCCCACCAAAAGGTTCTGGGCAATATAAACTAAATTCTGAAGAGAACAGATATCTCCAATAGATATAATTCCTAACTTGTGATGGGCAAAAACAATAGATGGAATTTATCTTGATTTAAGCAACAGCTTTCTGTTTTGCTGAATAATAGTATACTTTGGATTTTCTGGAAAATCATTTACATGACAATGATTTAGCAAGAGATTATTTTTAACTAAGATAATGTTTATCTGATACAACCTTATAATTGATAGGTACTGAGTGAAATACATTGAGGAGAGGAGTATCTTCCAGGCAAACTATTTAGTACATTGATCATTAAATATTACAGTCCATCCTCTCTTTTTTATTGGAGTTGCTTGACAGCATTGTGTCAATTTTTACTGTACAACAGCATGAATCAGCCATATGTATATATATCTCCTCCCTCTTGGGCCTTCCTCCCACCCCCATCCCTATCCTACCCCTCTAGGTCATCACAGAGCACAGAGCGAAACTTTATATTGTATAACAGCTTCCCCTGAGCCTCCCACCATCTATTTTACATATGGTAGTGTATACATGTTGATGCTACTCTCTCAGTTCATCCCACCCTCTTCTTTCTCTTCTGTGTCCACAAGTACATTCTCTATGTTTTCATCTCTGTTCCTGCCCTACAAATAGGTTCTTCTGTGGCATCTTTTTCTAGGTTCCATATATATGCATTAATGTCTAGGTTAAACTTAGCATATTAAAAAACAGACATTACTTTGCCAATAAGGGTCCATATAAATCTTTCTGTCTTCACTCTGTATAACAGATTCTAGTTTCATCCACACCACGACACCAGTATCTTGGCTACAGTAAAGCAGCCATGAAAACCAGCTGTTTTTCTTCCTTTGTTGTTTGTTGTTCCAGTCACTCAGTCGTGTCTGACTCTTTGTGACCTCATGGATTGCAGTAAACCAGGCTTCCCTGTTCCTCACCATCTCTTGGAACTTGCTCAAACTCAGGTCCATTGAGTCAGTGATGCCATCCAGCCATCTCATCCTCTGTCGTCCCCTTCTCCTCCTGCCTTCAATCCTTCCCAGCATCAGGGTCTTCTCAAATGAGTCGGTTCTTCCCATCAGGTGGCCAAGTATTAGAGCTTCAGCTTCAGCTTCAGTCCTGCCATTATGATCCAGCTCTCACATCCATACATGACTACTGGGAAAGCCACAGCTTTGACAAGATGGACTTCTGTCAGCAAGGTAATGTCTCTGCTTTTTAATATGCTGTCTAGGTCGGTCATAGCGTTTCTTCCAAGGAGCAAAAATCTTTTAATTTCATGGCTACAGTAACTCTCTGCAGTGATTTTCGATCCCAAGAATGTAAAGTCTGTCACTGCTTCCAGTTTTTCCTAATCTATTTGTCATGGAGTCATGAGACCAGATGCCATGATCTTAGTTTTTGGAATATTGAGTTTCAAGTCAAGAGGCTCTTTAATTCCTCATTGCTTTCTGCCATATATGCAATTTTAGGTGTATTTAACTTTAAGTATATTTAATTTTACAATAAAGTTACTTTAAAAGTAGTCATCAAAACCAATTACCAACATGATAAGGTAAATTAAAACTCCTAATTTTACCCTTGACCTCTAGTGTAAATATTAATAAATCTGACTTGCATTGTCAAAAATATCCCAATTTGGACAATAAATTATATGATCCCACCCCACTCCAGTACTCTTGCCTGGAAAATCCCATGGACAGAGGAGCCTGGTGGTCTGCAGTCTATGGGGTCGCTAAGAGTTGGACACAACTGAGCGACTTCACTTTCACTTTTCATTTTCCTGCATTGGAGAAGGAAATGGCAACCCACTCCAGTGTTCTTGCCTGGAGAATCCCAGGGACCGGGAGCCTGGTAGGCTGCCGTCTACGGGGTCGCACAGAGTTGGATACGACTGAAGCGACTTAGCAGCAACACAGATAATTAGGGGCTTCCCAGGTGGCATTAGTGGTAAAGAACCTGCCTAGATAAAGCAAGAGATATAAGAGATGATGGTTCAATCCCTGAATTGGGAAGATCCCCTGGAGGATAACATGACAGCCTTTTTGCCATAAGGGTGGTGTCATATGCATATCTGAGGTTATTGATATTTCTCCCAGCAATCTTTACAGCTTGCACTTCATCCAGTCTGGCATTTCATATGATGTACTCTGCATATAGTAGCAAAGAGTCAGACATGACTGAGCAACTTCACTTTCTTTCACTCTGTACATTAGTTAAATAAGCAGGGCGACAATATACAGCTTTGACATACTCCTTTCCCAACTTGGAACCAGTCTGGTTCTAACTGTTGTCTCTTGCTGTGCATACAGGTCTCGTAGAAGGCCGGTAAGGTGGTCTGGTATTCCCATCTCTTTCAGAATTTTCCACTATTTTCTGTGATCCACACAGTCAAAGGCTTCGGCGTAGTCAGTAAAGCAGAGGTAGACGATTTTCTGGAATTTTCTTGCCTTTTCTATGATCCAACAGATGTTGACAATTTGATCTCTGGTTCCTCTGCCTTTTTTATATCCATCTTGAACAATCTGGAAGTTCTTGTCTCACATGCTGTTGAAGCCTAGCTTGGAGAATTTTGAGCATTATTTTGTAGCATGTGAAATGAGTGCAATTGTGTGGCAGTTTGAACATTCTTTGATGTTACCTTTCTTTGGGATTGGAATGAAAGCTGACCTTTTCTAGTCCTGTGGCCACTGCTGAGGTTTTTTAATTTGCTGGCATATTGAATGCAATACTTTAACAGCATCATATTTTAAAATATGAAATAGCTCATCTAATTTCATCACCTCCACTAACTGTGTTCATAATGATACTTCCTAAGGCCCACTTGACTTCACACTCCAGAATGTCTGCTCCTAGGTGAGTGATCACACCATCATTGTTATCTGGGTAATTAAGATCTTTTTGTACAGTTCTTCTGTGTATTCTTGCCACCTCTCCTTTAAATATTTATAAATGATAGAAACTATTTAATACTGTGAAAATGCCAATTTTCACAAGCCACTCAAAAGTCACAATTAGTCATTTAAATTATCTTGAAAATGGAATAAATTTTCAGACCCTAATAGGGCAAAAGCCCCACAAATCAATGCATTTCTCCATAAAAATAAATCAGAATTAACAATGAAGAAAAATAATCTTATTTTTAAAAACTCAGCTACAAAAGTACAGAGTTGCTAAATTTGTCTAATTCCATAAAATTATGGTCTCTTTTCAGTCCTTTGTTTCTGCTCTGCCATCTTCTGAACATTTAGAGATTTCTGCCTGATCTTTGTATAGATCTCTCCTTCAGATCATTTATGTCTCTGCTTTGATGTTATTTCCTCAGAGAGGATTTTCCTGACAGCCATTCTCTTTCCCACTCTGTGTACTCATCTTGCTTCCTACTTTACAGCACTTATTTCTACTTCAGATTAAGTTATTTATTGGTTTACTTGTTCAGTGGTCTGTCTTTTTATGCGATTGTTGGCTCCATATGGGCAAGGTCCTTACATTTTCCTCTATTATTTTCTCAGCTCCCATTAAAATTGTGTTCAGTTGATGCTCAATATTCTTCAGAAGGACTGATGCTAAAGCTGAAACTCCAATGCTTTGACCACCTCATGAGGAGTTGGTGACTCACTGGAAAAGATTCTGATGCTGGGAGGGATTGGGGGCAGGAGGAGAAGGGGACGACTGAGGATGAGATGGCTGGATGGCATCACCGACTCGATGGATGTGAGTCTGGGTGAACTCTGGGAGTTGGTGATGGACAGGGAGGCCTGGCATGCTGTGATTCATGGGGTCACAAAAGTCGGATACGACTGAGCAACTGAACTGAACTGAACTGATTCATGGGTAGCAAATAGTCGGACACGACTGAGCGACCGACTCTTTGTGACCCCATGAATCGCAGCATGCCAGGCCTCCCTGTCCATACCAACTCCCGGAGTTCACCCAGACTCACGTCCGAGTCAGTGATGCCATCCATCCATCTCATCCTCTGTCGTCCCCTTCTCCTCCTGCCCCCAATCCCTCCCAGCATCAGAGTCTTTTCCAATGAGTCAATAGATGACCATGTAATTAGAGCCATTGCTTTGCTTAAAAGCATGGACTTTATGGTAAAATGATCTAGGGTTTACATTTAAATTCTGTGATTTATTAGCTTAGTGAATTTGTTTGCATTATCTAAAGTTTGTAAGCTTCAGTTTTAAAATTTTCATTTATAACATATGATTAATAATAATAACATGAAGGTTGACTAAAAGATAAAGCAGAAGAAAAGTATAAAGAGCTCAGATCAGAAATAGATTATATGAATGTGAATTTTTTTCCTCTCAGTTTTTTAAATTAATATTTTAAAAATTTTGGTAAAAGTAATATACTGTAAAACATGCTGTTTTAACCATAATTAACTATACAGTTTAGTGACACTAAGTTCGTTCATATCATAGTGCAACTCTTATCATCATCCATTTCCCAAGTTTTTCACTTTCCTAAACTAAAACTCCTTCCCCATTAAACACTAAGTCTTTGTTCCCTCTTCCATAGCATCTACCAATTTTGTGACCCTATGAATTTGACTATACTAGGAACCTCATCTAATGAATATGAATTTATATCACCTTCATTGGACAATAAGCTTTGAAGGTAGAGATATATATTTCTTGCCTACTATATACCCCTAGTTTTTGGCATATTGGAAAGGTTAATTAATGTTGATTAATGAGCAAGTGAATGAATGAACAGAAAGTCAAACTCTCCAAAGTGTGGCAGTCCTTTTGACATGTAGTGGTCGTATTAAAGTAAATAAGTCACATTTTGTCAGATAAGCAGATGAGTTTGATTGTTTGTACTGCTGTATTCTAAACACAGGCTTCTTGATGGCCGACTATTATTCGACCTCAGAACACTATGTGAAATCTGACAACTGGGAACTTCAGTAGCTGGTGAGGAAGCTCTTATCAGTTCATCTTAGGAAACAAGAACGTTTGGTTCTATGGAAATTTAGGAGACTCACTGGAACTATTCATTAACCTATAAACAAATTAGAAAATATAGCATACCTAATACACATGATCTTCTTAGTGTCTTGGAAGAGACTTCCTTTTAATTTGTGAGGGAACTGCAAAACTCTTTCTACTAAGAACAAAGATTGGCAAAGTTGCAGTGTATGGAATTGACCCTCAAAGAGTGCTCATTTGGGTCAGGACTATAGGTTTTATAGCTCCTAGAATTGCATTCCAAGGGTGTTACACCCAAGAGTCCTCTTAGGGAGTTCTGACTCTCCATTTGTGAACTTAGACCAACATTTATTTTCTTAGATTACTGTGAACTTGCTGTTGACTGCCAGTAGTTTTCTGGTCCACAATCCATGCAATTGTGATGTGATGTGAAAAGATCAATAACCCTTCTGAAGTTTTCATTTCAGTCTAAATCATTTTCTAGCTCCTATAATTTTGCCAAAAAAGTTAAAAAGATGTTGCTGAGATATTAGAACATATAAAACATGTATTTGAGGCTAGTAAATGTGATTGTACATTAATCATTTAAAGTATATATTTAGGAGAATTTTGAGTCAGATGTATTTTTTTTTCTTGCACTTGATTTTCTGTAGATATATGAAACTGCACTGCATATGAAAACACCCCAGAAGGAAGAGGATGATTTTGAAATATGTTGTATTTAAAGAAAAACAACTACTACAACAATAACAGAAACAAAAGGACATTACAGATTATGTAGGAGCTGGATAGTTGGTATTTCAGTGTTGTCAAACACTTCTTTTGAGCTGTGCTAGCTGAAGTTCAATGTGATTTTCAGAATATTACAGTTCAATAATAGGGATTCTGTCAACAGATATGGTTTTGAGCTACACTTTAAGTTAGAAAGCAAATTTATCTGTACACTTGAGTTTGGAACCTTGCTCCAAACACTGAAAAAATTTTCTAATCAGAGTTTGAAGTGAAGCAATGCAATTCATAACCAGATATGATTTCCTTTAAGTCATGAGAAACAAATGCCATATATGTCTATTTTATGTGTGTATATATATGAATAGTATATATTTTCATTTATGTGTTTCTATGCACATTTATGGGCTTCCCTTGTGACTCAGTGGTAAAGAACACTCATACCAATGCAGGAGACAAAGGGTATGCAAGTTTGATCCCTAGGCTGGGAAGATCCCTGGGAGGGGAGAATGGCAACCCACTCCACTGTTCTTGCCTGGGAAATACCAGGAAAGAGGAGCCTGGTGGACTACAGTCCATGGGGTCACAAAAGAGTCGGACACAACTTAGCAACTAAACAACAGCAATGTACATTATATATTTATGCGTAAGTCTCCATAAGGACGTTTATTTCAAATAACAACAAAAAAAAATCTAATATAGCATAAGTGCGATTTATTATCTTATAGAACATGAGGTCCACAGAGAACAGTTGTAGGGCTGGTTAGATTAACTGCTTAGTAATACAACCAAAAGATCACCTGTTCTCAGAACTCTGGTTTTAACCACAAGATTCTTTCCTCATGAGTGTAATTTGGCTGCTGCAGCATCAGCCTGTACTGCTGCTCAGTCTTATTCAGGGACAGGAAAAAGAAATCATCAAATAATCTGTCCCTCTTTTTAAGTTAAAGGGCTCCTTAAAATGATTTCTTTCAACTGAAAAAAAAAATCACATGTCAACTTGAGGATAGACTGTTTTCATCATAATGGGATTTCTAATAGAGGCTTAATCCAGCTGAGGATAGAGTTATCTGCTTTAAGACATGGCCAGGCAAAGGGCAGAAGTGGTCACTTGATCCAAGGCAAGGAAAACATGGGGGAAAGACAGAGACAGCAATACAAATTTACAAATTTGTAATACAAGCTTAGCAACACAAGCTTACAATACAAACAGCACAAACTTACAGAAACTTGCAGATACAAATACCAAATTTATGGTCTGCACGAGTGCTGATATTTTTAATTCTTTTGCATTTGCTGTGAATTTTTAAATCAATACAGTAAAATCAAGCAAGGTAACAGACTATGCCAAAGGGGAATGCTGGGGGAGTGTGTGCTCAGTTGTTCAATCATGTCTGACACTTTGCGATCCCATGGATTGTAGCCCACCAGACTCCTCTGTGCACGGAATTTTTCAGGCAAGAATACTGGAGTGGGTTGCTGGTTCCCACTCTGGAGAATCTTCCTGAGTCATATATAGAACCTTGCTTCTGGTGTCTCCTGCATTGGCAGGTGGCTTCTTTACCACTGAGCCACCTGGGAAGCCCAATGCTGTGGTGGGGAGGAGGTTGAGTTGCTAAGTCGTGTCTGACTCTTGCAACTCCATGGACTGTAGCCTTCCAGGATCCTCTGTCTGTGGGATTCTCCCAGTAAGAATATTGGAGTGGGTTGCCATTTCCTTCTCCGAGGCATCTTCCTGACCCAGGAATCGAACCCGGGTCTCCTGTACTTCAGGCAGAGTCTTTACCAACTGAGCTACGAGGGATGCCCAGTGTTGCAGGGAGGAAGGGTAAATTAGGAATTTGGCATTAATAGATGCATATTACTGTATATAAAAGAGATAAAACAAAGACTTATTGTATAGCACAGGGAACTATATTCAATATCTTATAGTAACCAATAGTGGAAGAGAATCTGAAAAGAATACATATACATAAATAACTTAATAACTTTGCTATATACTTGAAACATTGTAGAGCAACTATAGTTCCATTAAAAGAAAACAAACAATAGGAATTCCCTGGTAGTTCAATGGTTAGGAGTCAGGGCTTCTTCTACTGTAGGGGGTTGGGATTCAATCTCTGGTCATAGAACTAGGCTATGGGTGTGGCCAAAACAAACAAACAAGGAATAGTCTATTGATGTAAAATTTTATCTTTCTTTTTTGATCCTTAAAGAATTTAAAATATAAGCATGTTGAAGCAAAAGAAATCAAAGCAGAGTCCAAATTGTTAAAAATATGGGTATTTTAAATGGGTTTACTCTGTTATTTTCTTAAAAGAGTGGATTATTTCCTTTCTTCAAGAGGAGATGAAAGAGTTAAACAGTGATATGGTAATGGTTTTAAAATTTTACCTTGATCAAACTATTAAACATTGTACATTCAAAATACTCAATGAAACCACAGTAAAATGCACTGTTACATAGTATACACACACACACACATACAGACACACACACACACACACACACAGACACACAGACACACACATGTATAGGTATGTATGTGGGCATTCCAGCTAACTCACTGGTAAAAGAATTCACCTTCCAATGCTGGAGACACAGGAAATGTGAGTGGGTCAATTCTTGGATTGGGAAGATCCCCTGGAATAGGAACTGGCAGCCCACTCTAGTATTCTTGCCTGGAAAATTCCATGGTAAGAGGGGCCCGGTGGGCTACAGTCCATGGGCTACAGTCCACTTGCAAAGAGTTGGACACAACTGAATACACACGCAAGCTCTCATTGATGATTTACAGGATAAGGAAATTTGTAAACAAAGCAAAAATGCTGTTTTTTTTTTTTTTTTGTTGTTGTTGTTGTTTTTCAATTTATTAAAGGGAAGTTATTCTCTGAGATGACCTACCATTCTTTGAGACTGAATAGAAATAACTACCTGCCTTCCTGGAAACATGATTGGTTCACTGACAAAGCAAGAGAGTTCCAGAAAACATATATTTCTGCTTTATTGGCTATGCCAAAGCCTTTGATTGTGTGGATCACAATAAACTGTGGAAAATTCTTCAAGAGATGGGAATATCAGACCACATGACCTGCCTTCTGAGAAATCTGTATGCAGGTCAAGAAGCTAGAACTGAACATGGAACAACAAATTGGTTCCAAATCAGGAAAGGAGTACATCAAGGCTATGTATTGTCACCCTGCTTATTCAACTTACAGGCAGAGTACATCATGTAAAATGTCATGTTGGATGAAGGACAAGCTGGAATCAAGATTGCTGGAAGAAATATCAATAACCGCAGATATTCAGATGACACTACCCTTATGGCAGAAGGTGAAGAAGAACTAAAGAGCCTTTTGATGAAAGTGAAAGAGGAGAGTGAAAAAGTTGGCTTAAAACAAAACACTCAGAAAACTAAGATCATGGCATCCGGTCCCATCACTTCATGGCAAGTAAATGGGGAAACAGTGGAAACAGTGACTGACTTTATTTTCTTGGGCTCCAAAATCACTGCAAATAGTGACTGCAGCCATGAAGTTAAAAGGTGCTTGCTCCTTGGAAGAAAAGCTATGACCAACATAGACAGCATATTAAAAAGCAGACATTATTTTGCTAACAAAGGTCAGTCTAGTCAAAGCTATGGTTTTTCCTGTGGTCATGTATGGATGTGAGAGTTGGACTATAAAGAAAGCTGAGTGCTGAAGAACCAATACTTTTGTACTGTGGTGTTGGAAAAGACTCTTGAGAATCCCTTGGACTGCAAGGGAGATCCAACCAGTCCATCTTAAAGGGAATCAGTCCTGAATATTCATTGGAAGTACTGATGTTGAAGCTTAAACTCCAATTTTTTGGCCACCTGATGCAAAGAACTGACTCACTGGAAAAGACCCTGATGCTGGGAAAGACTGAAGGCAGGAAGAAGGGAATGACAGAGAAAGAAATGGTTGGATGACCTCATCAACTCGATGGACATGAGTTTGAGTAGGCTCTGGGAGTTGGTGATGGACAGGGAGGCCTGGCATGCTGCAGTCCATGAGGTCTCAAAGAGTAGGACACGACAGAGTGACTGAACTGAACTTCTAGGAAACACACTCTATTGTTGGGCGTTGATGTATGAGAACATGATTTGGTATCAACAGTTTATTGTTAAATTTCTATGGTTCTCACATTCTCAATTTCATTCATATTCTTTGCCTGCTACAAGGAAGCATGAGACACTGAAAATGTCAAGAAGAAAGGGATATGAACCTAAAACTGAGTTGCCAAGTAGGATCACAAAGTAAAGGAGATATTTTAAAAAAGCTTAAAAGACTGAAAAGCAAAAATGTCATAGTTACACATTTCTGTATAAGGCAAATAAAAATGCTTATCTCTACCTAAGGATATTTTCTGAGCTTCCAACCACTTTCAATAGGCATTCAAGTCATTTGTTAACATTGACACTATCTTAAAGGAAAGAAAAAGAGAAGAAAAGTACACACCATTATGACAACTCAAAACCAGGTACATTGCAAAAGCTTTAATTTGTTAGTTTTCTTTAAAGTTTCTTTTTATTATTCAAAATCTCTCTAATCCAAGTAAAAAAATTGTATTTCAGGTTAATGTACTGATCAGAAATAAAATGAATTGATGCATCAAGTGAATGGTCTTTATAGCTCTTCAGTAAAGTAATACTAGCAAGAACAGGGAAGTCTATGAAGCTCATATTTCCGGGAAAACCTGGAAATGGTGAAAGAACTCTGGAGACAAATGCTTGCCTGGGTTTCACTTCTTCTGTCTAGTGTTAACATCTTTCTAATGAAACCTGAATGCCCCCAAATTCTCATGTCTTGGGGATCACCTTTCCTTTTTTTTTTTTTTAATACTTTATTCTACGTTACAATGCTGTATTTGTTTTGCCATACATTGACATGAATCAGCCACAGGTGTACATGATCTCCCAATGTCAAAGCCCTCTCCCACCTCCCACCCCACATCATCTCCCTCGTTCTCACTGTGTCTGACTCTTTGCAACATCGTGGAATGTAGCCAGCCAGGCTCCTCTGTCCATGGGAATTTTCCAGGCAAGAATATATTAGTGGGTTGTCATTTCATCTTCCAGGGATCTTCCTGACCCAGGGACTGAACCTGCATCTCCTGTGTCTCCTACATTGGCAGGTGATTCTTTACCACTTGAGCCACCAGGGAAGCAGCCAACACGTTACAGAGCCTTGATCACATTGCTGACAATGGTTCGGTTCAGTTGCTCAGTCATGTCTGATTCTTTGTGAACTCATGGACTGCAGCATGCCAAAGCCTCCATGTCCATCACCAACTCCCCGGAGCATACTCAAACTCATGTCCATTCAGTCGGTGATGCCATCCAACCATCTCATCCTCTGTTGTCCCCTTCTCCTCCTGCCTTCAATCTTTCCCAGCATCAGGGTGTTTTCCAATGAGTCAGCTCTTGGCATCAGGTGGCCAAAGTACTGGAGTTTCACTTCAGCATCAGTCCTTCCAATGAATATTCAGGACTGATTTTCTTTAGGAAGGACTGATTAGAGCTCCTTGCAGTCCATGGGACTCTCAAGAGTCTTCTTCAACACCATAGTTCAAAAGCATCAATTCTTTGGCACTTGGCTTTCATTATAGTCCAACTCTCACATCCATACATGACTACTGGAAAAACCATAGCCTTGATTAGATGGACTTTTGTTGGCAAAGTAATGTCTCTGCTTTTTAATATGCTGTCTAGGTTGGTCATAATTTCTCTTTCAAGGAGTAGCCATCTTTTAATTTCATGGCTGCAGTCACCATCTGCAGTGATTTTGGAGCCCCAAAATATAAAGTCTGTCAACTGTTTCCACTGTTTCCCCATCTATTTGCCATGAAGTGATGGGACCAGATGCCATGATCTTAGTTTTCTGAATGCTGAATTTTAAGTCAACATTTTCACTCTCCTCTTTCACCTTCATCAAGAAACTCTTCAGTTTCTCTTCACTTTCTGCCATAAGGGTGGTATCATCTGCATATCTGAGGTTATTGGTATTTCTCCCAGCAATCTTGATTCCAGCTTGTGCTTCATCCAGCCACCTTCCCCCTCATTTTGCACGATATTCTCTGCATATAAGTTAAATAAGCAGGGTGATAATATGTAGCCTTGACGTACTCCTTTCCCAATTTGGAACCAGTCCATTGTTCCATGTCTGATTCTGTTGCTTCTTGGTCTGGAGAAAGATTTCTCAAGGGGCAGGTCAGGTGGTCTGGTATTCACATCTCTTGAAGAATTTTCCAGCTTGTAGTGATCCAAACAGTCAATGGCTTTGGTAGTCATTAAAGCAGAGGTAGATGTTTTTCTGGAACTCTCTTGCTTTTTCAATGATCCAGCACATGTCGGCAATTTAATCTCTGGTTCCTCTGCTTTTTCTAACTCCAGCTTGAACATCTGGAAGTTCATGGTTCATGTACTGTTGAAGTCTTGCTTGGAGATTTTTGAGCATTACTTTACTAGCATGTGAGATGAGTGCAATTGTGCAGTAGTTTGAGCATTCTTTGGCATTGCTTTTCTTTGGGATTGGAATGAAAACTGACCTTTGTAAACACTTGCCTTTATGAAACCTTGTCCTTGGTAAGTTTGACTAGCCCAGAGATTCTTAAATGTTCAATATATCCATCTTAAGTGACTACTTTTCATCTCTTGCTTGATATTCCTGTTCTGAACACTCTGGTGATCAGAGTTTACCTTCTCATAATCTTCTCTCTGGGCTTCCCTCTGGCCCAGCTGGTAAAGAATCCTCTTGCAATGTGGGAGGCCTAGGTTCAGTCCCTGGGTTGGAAGATCCTGTGGAGAAGGGAAAGTGTATCCACTCTAGTATTCTGGCCTGGAGAATTCCATGGACTGTTCATGGATAGATATAGTCCACGGGGTCACAAAGAGTTAAACATGACTAAGGGACTTTCAATTTCACTTTCAATTTTCTCTTTAGAAAATGATCCCCTGTCACTGTCATGTCACATGCAGGGTCAGCACCTCCACCCTTCTTGGTAACATAATCAGAGAGAGTATTCCTTAAGGCAAAAAGCTAAGAAAGCGAACACTGCTTGTAGCATTCAAAAAGAAACCTGAATTACAGAAAGGGATTGCAATGTAAAATATTAAAAACGAAAGTGAGAAAAAATGTTAAAGTTATTCCTGCCCCTTTGAAGTACTCATTCTCTGTTATAGAATTCCTGATTTCTTTTGGATTCCCCTTTCCCTTCCTTTTCCTTTCCTCTTCTCATGGTAAGCATGCAATGGCCATGAGTATCAATTTCAGGAGCCCCTTTCCACCATTTTGTCATTTCTTAGAGTCCAGGCTCCAACCCCCAGACTCAGATAAATAAATGAAGTTTTTCTGTGCATACGTGCTTAGTTGCTTCAGTCCTGTCTGACTTCCTTTGAGACCCTATGGACTGTAGCCCACTAGGCTCCTCTGACCATGGGATTCTCCAGGCAAGAATATGGGAGAGGGTTGCCATGCCCCTCCTCTAGGGATCTTCCTGACTCACGGATTGAACCCATGTCTCCTGTACTGCAGGCAAATTTTTTACCACAAAGCCACCGGGGAAGCCCTGAAGACTTTTTATCCCCTCCAAAATTCCACTTTCTTTATTATGTCCCTGAATTATTACTTCTGAAAACATCAATTCCTTCAATGCTACCTGCATGAGACTATTAAGTTGCCCAGGGTCTGAACTAGCAATGTCAAGAGCCAACAATGATTTTTCCTGACATTGTTCCAAACATCCTGATAAAAAATGACAATATTATGAAGACCTGATTCATGCTTACCCAGATGGTTCCTTCTGGTATTAAGGGAAAGCCTGTCCCCAAAACAATCTCCAATTTCCATCCAAGAAGACAGACTTAGGTGAAATTATACCTCTTGCAACAAAAAATAAACTGCTAGAAACTAAAATAAGCATAGTTGCTCTATGCAGATTGCTTGGTAACTACTGATTTGTTTTGTTATGTAGCAACTCCTTCAGTGTATAGTGTTTTGTAGCATCATCCTTTATAATATAAAGTTGCATGAACATGTATGTCAGGAGATTTGTTATATCTACATTTTCATGTTCTATACTATTGTACTTTATTTTTTAGAGATATTCTGTTAGAAGAAGCACATGATTTTGTAATACAAATCTCTAAGGATGCATGAAATTTAGAGGAGGGGAGTAAATTTCAAAAATGTTTTCAGTCTAAAGATTTTTTAAAAATCTTGAAAATTTCCTTTGGTGACATCAACCAAATAATTAGCATGTGTTGCTGAAAACTCACCTTCTAGACCTAAAACTGGTCTAGAAGTTGTGAGATGATATTTAAATTTAAGAGCTTCTGGTATCAAACTGTTTTCATCATTCTTTCCGAAGATGTCATAATTCCTCATCAACCTAAATGTGCAGTTTAGAAAGTCCTAAATTTAATGAGTTTCAAAAATAATCTGATTCACATTTTTGAAAATTTGATACCTCAGTGATAGATAACCTGTAACAATTTTTTGGTAAACAATGGCATTTTGTTTGCTTTCTACAGTAAGCAAATAAAAATGGTTATATGGTTAATCAGTATTTTTACATATTTCTTGAACATAGAATCAATCTTATTTATTTAATTAAAATAGTCTTATGCTATCAACATTTTAGTTTTTTTAAAACTGTATTTTCATAGAATATAAAGTCCAAGTTTATATTCAGTTATTTATTTCTCATTTGAACAAATTTATCTTTCTTGTTTGCACTAACATTGAGTCATTGTAGAAATATGTCCTCCCACCCTCAATTTGCTATCATTACACACAATTCTCTTTTAGCATGTTTTGCCTCTAGGAATAACTGTTCTCTGTCTTCATGACAAAATCTATCAAAGGGGCTGTGCTTCATAGCTTTTCCAGTGACAGTGTTTCAAGAAAAATTGCTGATTGAAAATAATGTGCAAACCCACCAATGAGCATTGCTCAGGTAAACCTCTCTTTTTAATAGCTGAGGATCATTTTGTCTCAGAATAACTGTACACATGTCCACAGAACTGGAGTTTGAGTACAAGTTTCCTCAAATGTCCTTTGTCTCAAGATGTTTTGAGAATATTTTTCAGGAGATCATGAAAATGCAGTAGTAAATATGTACCTGATCATGTCCAAATGATGAATAACTCATTGAGTAGTCTATGGTGCTTCAGCAGGGCTCTTTGATGTATGGAAAAACCAATACAATATTGTAAAGTAAAAAAAATAATAAAATGAAATTTAAAAAAGTTATTTAAAATAATGCTCAGGTAAACTTTTAAAATTGTCATTGGATCTTGACAACACACAATTATATAGAAAAGAGTTCTTTGTTGAATAATATGTCAATGAGTAATTAAAATAGAATTGTTTTTGGCCTTCTATTGCTGGAAGTGTTATGCCTCTGAGAAAATATCTAATTTTTAATTTACTTGTAATTTTGTACTAATATATAAATTTAAATGCATTTATATAGTTCACATTTTGTGCTGGAATGTTTAGAAATTTTTAATGTTATACTACTTGAATATTCTGATTAGTCATAAAATACTTTTAATAGTTTTGACTTTATCTGAAAAATAAAGTTTTTTCCTAACCTAGAATATTTGGTACATAAACTATTTGATATTTTTTCATTTTATGGTTGAGATTTTCCTATGACCTTAGGTGTGTTTTTACAATAAGCACTAGCATATTTGAGATAATAAATTGAAACTACATTTATACTGATTCTTGGTATTTTGTGGAAGTATTCTACTTAGTTACATTTTGCTATACATATTTCTGAGTATGTATATTGTGTGTACATTTGTATTAGAGATATCATAAAAGGAGTGAAATAATATAGCACAGTGAGACTTTTGAGTTAATTTGAGTGTTTAATCCTATAAAACTAAGATAGAATTCTTTATAATTTGTAAAGCAAAAATATAGAAATATACTTTGTCAAGTGAAAAATTCTTATATTAATCTTTCACAAATGTGATATAAAAACATATTTCTTAAGAGATTAAACCATATGGAGTCTGTTTACACAGACACATGATTTGAGAATGCAAACACAGTTGGTGATGTCTGCATGTTTAGGGTAACAGTACTTTGAGAAAGTAACTTCAAAAGGATTTTAGGTTCCATGTTCCTCAAAGAGTAATTGGTATTCTGAATTGATGCAACAATCACACTTAATTAAACATTCCATATAGGGATAAACTTAAGAAATTCTAGATTTACATATCTTAATATCTAACTTCAATTGCATCATAGAATGTTACAGCTGGAAAGGAATGTAAAATTTTTCTAATTAGGTGCTGGTGGTAAAGAACCTGCCTGCCAATACAGGAGATGTAAAAGACCAGGATTCGATCCCTGGGTCAGGAAGATCCCCTGGGGGAGGGCATGCAACCCACTCCAGTATTCTTACCTGGAGAATTCAATGGACAGAGGAGCTTGACAGGCTACAGTCCATAGAGTGGCACAGTCGGACACGACTGAAGTGACTTAGCACACATGCACAATCATCATACATTGAAAGAGAAGCTGAAATAGGTGACATATCTTCCCAAGGGTGTTTGGGAGCCGAGGTTGTACTCTTACTGCTGTGACTGCCTTCTATCCATAGCTAAGACTTTCCTTATCATGACTCTCAATTAGTTTCTTAGCCAAGAACCCATAGGTTGCAGGGCTCAAGGGCTAAGCCATGACAGCCCTTACAGGCTCATTCTCCTCACCCAAGATAAAGGCACCCTGAACAATGCATAAACAGGCATGTACTCATTCACCAGGAAAACCACACACTTCTGAACCACAGCAGATGCTTACCTGTGCTTTGGAGGAAATCATCATTGAAATTTGTAATAATAAGTGAGGGCTTTTGAAAAGCACTCCACATGGAAATTTGTGTGTATCTCCAGTCAGTCGGGCCACTAAAGGGGTGTTTGTGTGTGTCTCTGTGTGTGCTTAGTTATTCATACATATTCAACTCTTTATGGTGCCATGGTCTGTAACACACCAGGTTCCTCTGTCCATGGAATTCTCCAGGCAAGAATACTGGAGTGGGTAGCCATTCCTTTTGCCAGAGGCTCTTCCTGACCCATGGGTCAAACCCTGGTCTCTTGCATTGCAGATAAATTCTTCAACATCTAAGACACGAGGGAAGCCAAAGGCCACTAAATACTGCCTTGCTAATGCCCTTTCCACCTCACTTCCCTCACCTCCCATCTCTCATATGGCTTCTCTTTCCATCAGTGAAATAAAAGATGCCATTCTTTAGTTTCTGGTTTCAGTAGATCCATTGCCTATCCTTGCATTGAAGGAGCACTTATTGGTTCACATATTTGTTCAGTGCCACTATGTAAACTCCATAAAACAAGGTGTCATGCCATTTTTGTATCTTAAACAAGAGATGACAAACAGGAGGCATTCAATAGATACTTGCTGAGTTAAGTGGTAATTTATAGAAAATCAAAATAAATACAGTTGCTAATCACTCAAATCTTAGATTTCAGATTCTGGAAACATGAACAAAATTCATACAGACAGAATTATCTGTGGAGTGACTTTTCATTCTGATACAAGGAAGCTCAAAATTCAAGATGACCAGGGGTAACACAGAACCAAAGGATAAAAGTGAAGCTGACTTCACTCAAAAGCACCCACACATTTCCCTGAACCATTGATGATTAATGACTTAATAAATTCCTAGTGGCAAAGGCATGAAAATTCCATAATAAAATACAATCAGCTTATCTATAATATGAGTAAAGCACCTAGTTAGTAAACACTTCTATATCACAACTTAAATAATTCTTAACCAGTATCAGTTGCTTTATGAAATCTGTATTAAAAATCTTTACTTTTTGAACTCTCTAGTTAGGCCAAGAAAAGATCACTAAACAAGATTTTGTTACAAAGGTTTGGGAAGAACAGGTTACTTTTTGTTTGCTAAACAAAAGGATTGGGAAAAATATATTAGACCTGTAATAAATGCACATTGCATCAATAATTAAATATTTTTGATGGAATCTTTGATTTTTACTTTGAATCAAATGGAAGAACATTAAGGAAAGATTCTGGAAAAAGGCAGTGATCAATGCAACCAGATAGAATTTATACCATTTTATTTTTAATCTATAAGACATCAGAAATAATGAAAATCTTCTCTCATAGGATTGAAGAAAGAACTCAGAATGTGTGGTTCTTGCTTAGGAGATTTGGGGATTTAGGCTTAGTTTGTGGTTGCAAATCAATTACTTTCCATAGCTATAAACTTATAAATGCTGTTAGTGACCTTTCTTTATCAGTCAATGCACAAACACTAAGGAAATTTTTGATAGGACAATAGGACAGAGTGCTTGACAGATCCAGTTAGTTGACAGTACAGGTAATACTGAAATAATTACCTGGCTTAAGCAGATTTGCAGATGTTGTCAATATGCTGCACTCAACATGCCAGCAAACTTTGAAAACTCAGCAGTGGCCACAGGACTGGAAAAGGCCAATTTTCATTTCAATCCCAAAGAAGAGCAATGGCAAAGAATGTTCAAACTACTACACAATTGCACTCATCTCACACGCTAGCAAAGCAATGCTCAAAATTCTCCAAGCCAGGCTTCAAAAATATGTAAACTGAATTTCCAGATGTTCAAACTGGGTCTAGAAAAGTCAGAGGAACTAGACATCAAATTGCCAACACCTGTTGGATCATAGAAAAAGACAAAAATTCCAGAAAAAAAAGTTGGCTTAAAATTTCAAAAAGTAACAAAAAAAGAAAGAAAGAAAGAAAGAAAGAAATCAAAAGTAAGATCATGGCAGGCAGTCCTATCACTTCATGGCAAATAGATGGCGAAACAGTGGAAAAAGTGAGATACATTATTTTTGGGGGCTCCAAAATCTCTGAAGATGGTGACTGCAGCCATGAAGTTAAAAGATGTTTGCTCCTTGGAAGAAAAGCTATGACCAACCTAGACAGCATATTAAAAAGCAGAGATATTACTTTGGCAACAGAGGTCTATCTAGTCAAAGCTATGGTTTTTCCAGTAGTCATGTATGGATGTGAGAACTGGACTATAAAGAAAGCTGAGCACCAAAGAATTGATGCCTTTGAGTTGTGTTGGAGAAGACTCTTGAGAGTCCCTTGGGCTACAGGAGAGCCAAACAGTCTATCATAAAGGAAATAAGTCCTGAATATTCTTTGGAAGGACTGATGCTGAAGCTGAAACTCCAATATTTTGGACACCTGATGTGAAGAACTTATCAATTGGAAAAGACCCTGATGCTGGGAAAGATTGAAGGCTGGAGTAGAAGGGGATGCAGAGGATGAGATGGCTGAATGGCATCAATGGTTGGATGGCATCACTGACTCGATGGACATGAGTTTGAGTAAGCTCCGGGAGTTGGTGATGGACAGGGAAGGCTGGCAAGGTGTAGTCTATGGGATCACGGAGTCAGACATCACAGAGCGACTGAACTGAACTGATAGATTCTGATTTGAAGACTTTGACATACCACATTTCTAAATTTTCCAACTCGTATTTTCTCTTGAGCTAAAAGTTTTGTTAGAAGGGGGTGTTAACACAACAGGGTCTTTGTATCTTGACAGTTTGTTAAAGATTGCTAAAAATGAAACTTAAAAATTTCATAACCCTTTCCCTAAGTCTAACATAATTTGATGTAGGATTGCATTTTAGAACAGATCATTCTTGCATCATAAAATTCCTATTGCTTGTCTTCTGATTTTTTTGGTATGTTGTCTGTCTGCTAACCTCATTGAAAATGCACTATTATTTAGATTTTCTAAGGCTTGATGCCTCACTGCATCTTTAGCAATTCATCTCCACATCCCTCTAAGTTTGCTTTATTTTTAAATCCATTCGTCTATTTGGAGTAACATTGCTGCAGTTTTCTGTAAGAATGTGATTTATGCTGGACCAAAGGGAAGTGCACCAGTACTTCAGTGCACACTAAAAATAGCACCCCAGTGACTGACTACTAAGATTAATTCCCATCTCTATCAACAAGGAGAAATTGCCCAAGCTTCACCTTTTGACCAGGCATCACTTGATGGTCCCAAATGCTACATTTTGTCTGCATTTTCTCTAACTTATCTATCCATAATAGATGTGCTTCAAAAGGGAGATATAAATAAAGCTCAGAAATTTAGTGCACAGCCATTTAAACTCTACAGTTACATTTATTAACCTATTTATCTAAACTAGAGTCTTTTTATTTTCTTGGGAAAAAAAACAGTCCCTTCCTGTATCAATATTTATATTCATATTTTTCCTTTTTGCAAAAAGAATAAAAAGTTGTCTAGAATAAAGATTTTAAGGCAAAAATAGAGACATAAATGGGGAATGGAGAAGCCAGTGTCAGATCCAATTTTAAGTTTTTATATGTATTACCCTATTTAATCATCACAAACATCCTTTCAAGCAGGTACTGTTTTAATCTCCACTTCATAGGTGTGAAAACTGAGATTAAGTTACCTTCCCAAGATCATACAACTGTTAGATGACAGAGTCAGAATTTAATCATAGCTAAGAAAGATCCTAATATCTGTGTTTATAACCACTGTACCCTCTTAAGTATTGCCCGTTTGAAGGGCACTCAAATAATGAATTTAACTATTACATTGAAATCCAGGCTACCTGGTAACCTGAGATAACATGAGAAAACATAACAAAAACAGTTTTTATGACTCATTAAGAGTAAACATGTGTGTCTCTTTTGCTGTCTCGCATACAGGGTTATCGTTATCCTCCTTCTAAATTCCACATATATGTGTTAGTATACTGTCTGGCTTACTTCACTCTGTATAATCGGGTTCGATGCAGGATATAGGATGCTTGGGGCTGGTGCACTGGGATGACCCAGAGAGATGGTATGGGGAGGAAGGTGGGAGGGGGCTCAGGATTGGGAACACGTGTACACCCATGGTGGATTCATGTGGATGTATGGCAAACCAATACAGTACTGTAAAGTAAAATAAAGTAAACAACAACAACAACACAAAAGAACAGGGCAAAAAAAAAAAGAGTAAACATGGTCTTTCTTCAAGAAACAGGTGATTTGTTTTTGCTATCAATTCTGTTAGGTATTACTTATGTAAATCTTTATCTATGGTGAAAAATAATATTCAAAAATTCTGACTTCCTGATGAAATTCTTCATATGGACTTTTGTTTTGAAAACAAGCATAATATAAAATATTATTTAGTAAAATAATGGTTAGCTAATGAGTATAGTCTGCCAATCATTAAACTTGAATTAAAATTGACCTCGAAAACCTGAGAGGATCGGATGAATAATACTCGATTATCTTCTGAAATATAATTTCCTGGGCAAAGTTAAGTTAAAGTTAAGTCGCTCAGTCATGTCTGACTCTTTGTAACCCCATGGACTGTAGCCCACCAGGCTCCTCTGTCCAGGGGATTCTCCAGGCAAGAATACTGGAGTGGATTGCCATTTCCTTCTCCAGGGGATCTTCCAGACCCAGGGATCAAACCCAGGTCTCCCTCATTAGAGGCTGACGCTTTAACCTCTGAGCCACTGGGCAAAGCTGATACAATTTAATTTTACATTTTTTGAGGAGGGATCACTTTTGATAAGTAGATGTTTTTTGAACCTTATAACCTGTAGGACATTCTGTTCATGGGCTTTAATGGATCTAGAATCACTCATTGGTGTTCTTACTCAAGGATTTCCCTGGTGGCTCAGGTGGTAAAGAATCTGCCTGCAATGCAGGGGACCTGGGTTTGATCCCTGAGTTGGAAAGAGCCCCTGGAGCTAGGAATGACAACCTACTCCAGTATTCTTGCCTGGAGAATTCCATGGACAGAGGAGTCTGGGTCTCATGGGGATGCAAAGAGTTGGACACGACTGACTGACCAATATACACACACCCACACACACACGTTCTTACTCAGATGGCCATCCACTCCACCATGGCACACATGTAACTGCAAGAAACTACGCAGCTTTACATATGTTCTTGAACTTGACAAAGACAGAATCATCTTGGTCCTGCTCTAGAGAACAAAATAGGGCTGATTATGACTTGATATGCTCACATTGAGTTAGTTCCATGGACACACTGTGACCACAGCAAAACCTCATATTGCTTTTTGAGAATGTTTGTGTTAATAAGAATCCCTAGGTTACATCCATCAGAGGTTACCCTAGTTGTAGAAGATTATGCTTAAAAATGAGAATTGTGACAACCTAAGGTTTAGATTGCCCTGATTTAACCTGATTTTCTTCACCTCAACCCACTCTTCCTTTTATGTTTCTCTGCAAACCTGACTCACCTCCTCTCTGTGCCTCATTTTCTTTGTGTTTCTTCTGTTTTCATCCAGGATGAACATCTTGACTCTTTCCTATGTTTCATTTCCAAACTCTCTGAGAGATACGTTGGGATAATTTAATCACTGATGTCCCTGTAGGACTGAGTATTTATTGAGGGTTATCTTTTTAGTCATTTTTCATAATGCATTTTGGAATTGGTTTCTGAGGGCTCCTGTTAACAAACTGCTACAAAATTGGAGGCTTAAAACAACAGAAATTTATTGTCTCACAGTTCTGAAAACTAAGAGTTCAAAATCAAGGGCCATTGATTGTCAAGTCCCTTCAAAGATTCTGGAAAAAATCCTGCCTTTTCTTTTCCACTTTCTGATGACTACAGGTAGTCATTGACTTTTGGCTGCATCATTTCAGTCTTCGCCTTTGTATTCACCTGCCTTCTCTTCTGGGCCTATGTCTTCTCTCTTGTCTCTTATTAGGACTCTTGTTATAGAATTTAAGCTCCACTTGGATAATCCTGGATCATCTCATCTTGAGATCTTTAATTATGTCTGTAAAGATCTTATTACAAAATAAGGTCATATTCAGAGGTTCAAGTTATGATGTAGACATGTCTTTTGAGAGGTGGACATTTTTGATCCCACTACAGCACTGTATGTCTTCAGGCCAGGTACTGTCCAGTGGCCCATTCACTTGTTGGATAGGACAGGTGTTAGGAAAGAAAATAAAGTGAAGTCGCTCAGTCATGTCTGACTCTTTGCGAGGACTGTCGTCTACCAGGCTTCTCTTTCCATGGGATTTTCCAGGCAAAGTACTGGAGTGGGTTGCCATTTCCTTCTCCAGGGGATCTTCTTGACCCAGGGACAGGTGCTAACACATGGCCAACTCAGGACTAATCCTTAGTTAGAAACTTTGGTCAAAGACCAGAATTTCCGAACTTGGCAGGTCCAATATTTGTCTCTCTTAACACATTAACATGGCTAATGGTGTCTTGAAGTGGGCCTGCCAAAATCAATTAGTTGCGAGTTTTATGAATAAATTTTTCCTTAAGTGGTATAGGATTAATTATATTGACCATTTGGATTTGGAAAACAATCTGCTCCAAAGAAAAACCTCTAGTTTTACCAAGACTAACAATTCAGTATTCAGTTAGACAAACTGATGCCCTGTTCAGATAGACAAATTAGAAAATCAAAGAAGTTATTTTTTTTAAATGAAACTTTTTTCTTTTTTTCAGACAACAAAGTCATGTAATTGACCTTAAGGAAGGGATATGCTCCTACCTGTCATGACCAGAGGCCAAGGTCTTCCCTCATTAAAATGTTGTTTCACTTTGTTTAGTCATAATTTAGAGTAGAATGGGAACTGAGATTAAAAAAATATGCTTTTATGCTGCTTAATTCTGAATTGTAGTCTGTCTGTTCTTTCCTTCCTTTCTCTGATTCTTTCAGAGAAAAACAGTCCACTAGAAAAGGCATCAATAGCCTAGAATGTTGAACTCATACAACTGGGCCCAGAGCCAGTTTCTGCCTACTGACATGAAAGCTGTGAATTGACTAAAAAGTGCTGAAAACGTCTAAACTAACTTCAAGTGAAGATGAAGCTGAATCCAATCTTTGTACCCTAACACCAAATTAATTCTCAGAGATGGAATTTTGGGTGATGTGAAAAAGAATTGTTTTGCCAGGTAAAGGGGCACCGTGGGCTAATGCCCTTAAAACTGTGTGTCCCATACTGAGAGAGCTGTGAGGAGTTTATAGCAATGGTTCAAAGAAAGCTTATCAGCTCGCGGATGTTCTCTTAATTGGTTGATGGTGACATAAATGGGAGTCAGCATCATCAGCCTTCTGGTTCCAACCAGTCTGGGGTCAATGAGTTTGTGGGCAGCACATTGTTAATTTCTCCTATCTGGTAGGAGGAGTTTCAGCATCCCCAAAACAGCTCAGACATATTGTTTTGTGTATCCCTTGGGGAATCAGTACCTACCCTAAGGCTGCCCCAATATTTCTTTTTACTGTTCCTCTCTTGTCTCTACATCCTCTCCCTTCTCTAAGTAGTAACAGTTTGAATCTGCTCCATGGAAACTCAGGGAAGGTCATAAAGATTGAATGAAGCCTATTTTCCATAATCAGGAAATGGAGGGCACAGGAAGGCCTTTGTGCCCAGGAGCAGGACCCTGGAGACATCTCCAAACTCAGTACAATGCTGCAGGACACAGCTCTTTTTGGATTCTGTATGTCCATAGAAAATTAATTTGTCAATCTAAGAAAGAGATGGAAAAATTTTAATTGAGCCAAATTTAGGAATTATAACTTAGGAAGAGCATCTCAGAAAGCTCAGAGAATTATTCCACACATTAGAAGTCAAAGCACAGTTACATAAGTTTCCTGAAATGGTGGGTTTACATGAAATTATCTATTATTGACAGTTGACACAATCCAGATCTAAGTACCATGGATCTTACAGGATCAAGAATGCTATCATTTAAGGAGTTGTCTTGTTGGCACTGGGAGGATGTTGCTGTTTTTGTTTGAGCAGATATTTCTGTCCACAGGGAAGGTTTAGTCAATGCATAATGCATGTATGCAATGCACAGTGTGGGGAGAAGAGGTCAAAGAGCAGAGGAAACTTTTTGTTTAAATTTTCTTGTCTTGCAATAAAACATGAATTTTGTTTCAGGACAGTAAAAGTTTTTCTAAATTTGTCAGGATATTTTGCTTAGCTGTTTTTTTTTTTTAAACTTTATTTATTTTAATTAGAGGCTAATTACTTTACAATATTTAGTGGTTTTTGCCATACACTGACATGAATCCGCCATAGGTGTACATGTGTCCCCCATCCTGAACCCCCTCCCATCTCCCTCCCCATCCCATCCCTCAGTGTCATCCCAGTGCACCAGCCTTGAGCGCCCTGTATCATGCATTGAACCTGGACTGGTGATCTATTTCACATATGGTAATATAAATGTTTCAATGCTATTCTCTCAAAGCATCCCACCTTCGTCTTCTCCCACAGAGTCCAAAAGTCTGTTCTTTGCATCTGCATCTCTTTTGCCATCTCGCTTATAGGGTCATTGTTACCATCTTTCTAAATTCCATGCTGCTACGAAGTCACTTTAGTCGTGTCCGACTCTGTGTGACCCCAGAGATGGCAGCTCACCAGGCTCTTCTGTCCCTGGGATTCTCCAGGCAAGAACAGTGGAGTGGGTTGCCATTTCCTTCTCCAATACATGAAAGTGAAAAGTGAAAGTGAAGTTGCTCAGTCGTGTCTGACTCTTCTCGACCCCATGGACTGCAGCCCACCAGGCTCCTCCATCCATGGGATTTTCCAAGCAAGAGTACTGGAGTGGGGTGCAATTGCCTTCTCTGCTGAATTCCATATATATACATTAATATACTTACTGGTGTTTTTCTTTCTGACTTACTTCACTCTGTATAATAGGCTCTGGTTTCATCCACCTCATTAGAACTGATTCAAAGGCAGTCTTTTTAATAGCTGAATAACACTCTAGTTTGTATATGTAGCACAGCTTTCTTATCCATTCGTCTGCTGATGGACATCTAGGTTGCTTCCATGTCCTGGCTATTATAAACAGTGCTGTGATGAACATTGGGCTACATGTGTCTCTTTCATTTCTGGTTTCCTTCATGTGTATGCCCAGCAGTGGAATTGCTGGGTTGTATGGCAGTTCTATTTGCAGTTTTTAAGGCATCTCCACACTGTTCTCCATAGTGGCTGTACTAGTTTGCATTCCCACCAACAGTGTAAGAGGGTTCCCCTTTCTCTACACCCTCTCCAACATTTATTTTTTGTAGACTTTTTGATAGCAGCCATTCTGACTGGCATGAGATGATATCTCGTGGTGGTCTTGATTTGCATTTCTCTGATAATGAGTTATGTTGAGCATCTTTTCATGTATTTTTTTATCCATCTGTATGCCTTCTTTGGAGAAATGTTTGTTTATTTCTTTGGCTCATTGTTTGATTGGGTGGTTTATTTTTTCTGGAATTGAGCTGCATGTGCTGTTTGTATATTTTGAGATTAATTCTTTGTCAGTTGCCTCATTTGCTATTATTTTCTCCCATTCTGAAAGCTGTCTTTTCACCTTGCTTATAGTTTCCTTCATTGTGCAAAAGCTTTTAAGTTGTTTTCTTTAATAAGATGTTTGTTCAGTCTTTACTGAATGAAGGCTTTCATTCATCTAAACATGGAACAAAAGAATTAATCTCATGATGTGTACTTTTGAGAAAAAGTCTTTAAAAAGTGAGCTGGAGGGAAAAATATTAAACTTTTGGATATTTTTATGGAACTCTTTTTCTGTTTCAGTTTGCTAAATCTTTGAGCTTACCATTTCAGACATAGGTGCTGCAGAAAAAGGGACCCCTTCCAGGGCCCGGAAACTGGGCTCTTGTCTAACATTCGGAAATGAATTGTCCTAGGAGACACAAGTGCTGACAAAGCAAGAGATTTTATCGGGAAATGGCGCCTGGGTAGAGAGCAGTAGGGTAGGGGAACCCAGGAGAACTGCTTTGCCATGTGGCTTGCAGTGGAGTTTTATGGTGATGGGATTAGTTTCTGGGTTGTCTTTAGCCATCTTTCTGACTCAGAGTCCTTCCTAGTGGTGCATGTCCTGTTCAGCCAAGATGGATGCAGGTGAGAAGGATTCTGGGAGCTGGTTGGACATGTGGTGTCTCCTTTTGACCTTTCCCAAAAGTCTGGTTGGTGGTGGCTTATTAGTCCCATATTTCTTATTAGGACCTCCTGTTGTAAAACAACTCATGCAAATGGTTACTATGGTGCCTGACCATGGTGGGTGGTTTCAGTCGGTGTGCTTCCCCTTACATAAGTATACGGAATAGCAGAACAGCTAAGCTGAAGACCAAAAAAGCAGGGTAGAGAGATAATCCAAGGACAGTTAATTTCATTGAAGTCAGATTTCAATTTGCCCTCAGAATTTTTTCATTGAAGTTTAATTTAGGTAACAATGACACAAAAGGTTAACTTTCAGACTGTTAGAAGCAAGGTGGGCCTGGCCACAAATAAGGCTGTGACCTTGCCTGTCAAGGATGCTGGGAGAGGAAGTTACTGAGTTTGTGAAAAAGTAACTCTAGAGTGAGTCCTTAATAGGGGTAGTCCCTTGTCTATTCCAGCCACCACAAGGCAATGATGAACTTGAACTTGTTTTTGCAGACACGTGTGCATGAGGAAAGGGCCTTCTCTCATGGCTCAGCAATAAAGAGTCTGCTTGCCAATGCAGGAGATGTGGATTCAGTCCCTAGGTTGGGGAGACCCCTGGAGAAGGGAATGGCAACACATTTCAGTATTCTTGCCTAGGAAATCCTATGGACAGAGGAGCCTGGAGGCCTGTAGTCCATGGGCTCACAAAAGAGTTGGGCACGACTTAGTGACTACACCAATTACATGAGGAAAGTCAGTCCTGTGGGTCTACACAGCATCAGGAAGTTGCAGAAAAGGGAATTTATTGCTGCAACTCCATGTGACCTGTGCGTTCAGTGTGAAAGCAGAACTGCTGGTTAACATGGAAAAAGTCATGTTTGAACTTCCCAGGGCAAGTGAATGAAAAATAGGCAGGGTGTCCTGGCCCAGCCAGTCAAATTGCAGTCCATGGTTAGAAGTCTGCTGTTAGGAGGGTACCACACAAGAGTACACTGGGATTTTTAGCATATGATATGTAGAAATGACAATGTGTGGACTTTATTAACACAATGGAGATTCAGGTTTACTGAACTTGAAGTTTCCCTTGGTGCCTAGAAATAAAAATGATCAGATCTACAATAGAAGAATTAAGATTTAATCACAGTCTTGTTTGTTTGAGCTAGGCGGTCTGACTATGAGAAGCATATCTGAGATGTGTGTTCCAGGATAACCAAACTGTGGCAGGACAAGGGAAAGCAAGAGAATGGTCATGTCTCAGGAAGTGGGAAAGTTCCTAGGAGGGGACCCCAAGACGGGGTCCTTGGCTTCACACAGGGAGTTCAAGAGACAGTTACAGTAAAGTGAAAGCAAGCTTATTTAAAGAAATACACATTCCATAGGTAGAAGTCAGTCCATCTTGGAAGACAAGCCAGCCATGAGGTGTGAGGTGGTTAGTTTTTATGGCTTGGATAATTTCATATGTTAACAAGTGGGAAAAATATTCCATTTGGGAGAAGGAGTAGGAATTTCTAGGAATTGGGCCACTGCCCATTTTTTGGCCATTTATGGTGCCTTGGAACTGTCAGGGTGCCTGTCATGGCAATGCAGGTGTGTCATTTAGCATGCTCAATGTAATGTCACATTATAATGAACATGTAATGAGGCTCAAGTCCTTCTGGAAGTCAAATCTTCTACCATCTTGGCCCTAGTTTGTTCTAGGTCATTATTGTTATATCCTCAACAGCTGTATCATTCTTTAAATGACTGTGCCTTGCCCTCTTCCTGTCTCAAAACTATTGCATGATGTCCTTCACAAGTGATCAGGAGTTGATTGAGCTGAAAGGGATGCTAACTATAAACATTAAGTTGAAAATAAAAGAATAGATTAAAAACTTTGAAATATACCCAAGGATTTTAATGACTATAACATCAGAAAGGAAATGAGAAGGTAGTGAAGACCCAAGTGAAGGGAATCTGAAGCCTTGATTGTCTCCTCCTAGAGAGGGGGATTCTGCTGCATCAGCTTCATCAGTTCTACTTGGTGCATACTTGGTTTACCTTATGCAATCAGATTACATTAATTTATTCATTAAATAAATAATTATTGTATCCTTTTTAAATTACTATCCTTTTGGAGTTGTTGTTTAGTCCCTAAGTCAAGTCATCTCTCTTGAGACCCTGCAGCTAGCCAGGCTCCTATGTCCATGTGATTTCCCAGGCAAGAATACTGGAGTGGGTTGCCATTTCCTTCTCCAGAGGATCTTCCCGACCCAGGGATCCAATCCAAGTCTCCTGAATTGGCAGGCGGGTTCTTTACCACTGAGCCACCAGGCACGCTCATTTGTACAGCAGTTTTGTAGTTATAGTCCTGGTGTGTTATGTGGAAAATAAAAGTGATGAGAAAGCTGGTCCTTATCTTCTTAATTGCTATTGACTTGGCTCAGCCTGGAATAAACCTTGTTTGATTCTATCTATGTGCCCAGATCCCTATTAGAAGCTAGTTCAGTTCAGTTCAATCACTCAGTCACGTCTGACTGTGACCCTGGGACTGCAGCATGCCAAGCTTCTCTGTCCATTACCAACTCCCAGAGCTTGCTCAAACTTATGTCCATTGAGTTGGTGATGCCATCCAACCATCTCATCCTCTGTCGTCCCCTTATCCTCCCACCTTCAACCTTTCCCAACATCAGGTTCTTTTCTAGTGAGTCAGTTCTTCACATCAGGTGGCCAAATTATTGGAGTTTCAGCTTCAACATCAGTCCTTCCAATGAATTTCCTTTAGGACTGATTTCCTTTAGGATTGAACTTGAAGTCCAAGGGATCCTCAAGAGTCTTCTTCAATACCACAGTTGAAAAGCATCAGTTCTTTGGATCTCAGCTTCTTTATAGTCCATTAGAAGCTAGATTGTATCCTAACATGATTAAATCATATCCAGTGCCAAAGTCATCAGAGATTAGTAAGGAAGGGGGAAAAAGCTCATGGAAAAATGATACAAAAATGATCAGTCACAAAAGTAGTTTTGAAAATTTATAACTAAGTTGGAACAGATAAATTATTTTAAGACCATTTTCTGGTCTCTATGGCAATGCAACATTTCAGCCACATAGAAAATATTGGAAAACTGAAATGCAACTTTCAAGACTGTATCAAGGAATTGGTTCACTTACAGAGTACATGCTTATTCAGCCATGTCTGACTCTGCAAGCCCATGGACCATAGCCTGCCAGGCTTCACTGCCCATGGGATTTCTTAGGCAAGAATACTGGAATGGGTTGCCATTTCCTTCTCCAGGGATCCTCCCAACTCAGGGATCGAACTCATGTCTCTTGTGTCTGCCTGCATTGGCAGGCAGGTTCTTTACCACTGGCACCACCTGGGAAGCCCCAGAGTAACACAGAAATAATGATGCAGATTTCTTTGGAGGCAAGGAAGTAACAACAACTTTGTCTATAAAGTAGAATTAAGCAAATGAGGAATTCCAAAGTAAACATACAAGCAGCGATTAACAAAGTGATTTTCTGTGTTGACATACTACTTCACACTTTTCTCCCTAGATTTCCTTTTCTCTTAAAATTCTAAATCTTAAGGAACATTTCTTATATGGTCTAGTGTGAATTTGATAGAAATATAAAATACACCAACTCCAATAATAAAAATGTCATTAGTTTTACATATCAATACCCATCTTACCCCCAGAACTTGTACCTCTGGGGTTATCACTGTAAAACCTGAGAAGAGACTGTAAATACCTCCCACTAGAATGAAACAGGAAAGTATGTCTACCGTTTGAAATGCTTTGTTTTTTTTTTTTTTCATGTCCATGATTTCTGTTAATTTTTGGCCCACAACATACTCAGTCATGTCCAACGAGAATGATCAGCCTTGGTTACTCTCTTTCTTAGAGAATCACTATCCAAGCAGTTCCTGCCAAGCTAAAATGTTTTTAGGATGGGCTAGTGCTTGCATGTGTGTGCACACACACCCTCTACTTTGGTCAGTAAAAATTGTTATTCTCCGCAAAATTCAGACTTTGGTTTGTATATGTGTGAACCTTTATCTTCATCTTATTTCCATCACAAGTGAGGTAATTCAGTACAGAGGAAAGTCACTTACATATTTTCAGATCTTCTCATGCTTATATGTAACCATATATACATTCAGCTATTTTTACATTTTCACATACATTTTACTGCTTTACTAAACATATGCACTATTTTATGCACAGATACTATTTATTATTGTACTCTACCCATGTTCTATGAAGTAAAATCTTATTTTTGTAAAATACATATACAAGTAAATTGTGACATTTCCAAGAACCAAACTAGCAAAGGAGCAGAACTGAAAAGCCACATGTCTGCCTTCTTTTTATAGCCTTATGTTCATTGCTAATTAGACAACTACAGTTCCAGAAATATATATTTACCTAAACTGAGATAGTTTTGTTTCAATGGATTTTTTTTTTTTTTTGGCAGTGAGGTGCAATTATTGTATTCAGTGTGTGAAAGTGAATTAAGAAACCTAGATGAAGTTGTGAATGTTTACAGCTTTCTTCATTGTAAGAAATAAGGAAAGGATTATACTTTAGTAATGGGTAGTGATAATCATTTATGGGCTTCTCTTGTAGCTTAGTTGGTAAAGATTCTGCCTGCAGTGCAGGAGACCCAGGTTCGATCCCTGGGGTGGGAAGATCCCCTAGAGAAGGAAATGGCAACCCACTCCAGTGTGCTTGCCTGGAAAAATCTCATGGACAGAGGAGCCTGGTGGGCTGCAATCCCTGGGGTTGCAGACAGGCACGACTGAGCAACTAACACTTACTATTTACTATTACAATTAATACTAATTTATATAGCCATTATTATTATTTAAATAACCATTTGTAACCATATATACACACTTTAATGCAAAGTTCCAAAAAATAGCAAGGAGAGATAAGAAAGCCTTCCTCAGTGATCAATGCAAAGAAATAGAGGAAAACAACAGAATGGGAAAGACTAGAGAACTCTTCAAGAAAATTAGAGATACCACGGAAATATTTCATGTAAAGGTGGGCTCAATAAAGGACAGAAATAATTTGGACCTAACAGAAGCAGAAGCTATTAAGAAGATGTAGCAACAACACACAGAAGAACTATACAAAAAAGATCTTCATGATCCAGAAAAATAACGATAGTATGATTACTCACCTAGAGCCAGACATCCTGAAATGTGAAGTTAAGTGGCCTTAGAAGCATCACTATGAACAAAGTTAGTGGAGGAGATGGCATTCCAGTGGAACTATTTCAAATCCTAAAAGACGATGCTGTGAAAGTGCTGCACTCAATATGCCAGCAAATTTGGAAAACTCAGCAATGGCCACAGGAATGGAAAAGGTCAGTTTTCATTCCAATCCCAAAGAACGGTAATGCCAAATAATTTTCAAACTACCACACAACTGCACTCATCTCACATGCTAGTAAAGTAATGTTCAAAATTCTCCAAGCCAGGCTTCAGCAGTACATGAGCCATGAACTTCAAGAAGTTCAAGCTGGCTTTAAAAAGGCAGAGGAACCAGAGATTAAACTGCCAACATCCATTGGATTATCAAAAAGCAAGTTACAGAAAAACATCTAATTCTGCTTTATTGACTATGCCAATGCCTTTGACTGTGTGCATCACAACAAACTGTGGAAAATTCTGAAAAAAGATGGAAATACCAGACCACCTGACCTGCTTCTTGAAAAATCTGTAAGCAGGTCAGGAAGCAACAGTTTGAACTGGACATGGATGGAACAGACTGGTTTCAAATAGGGAAAAGAGTACTTCAAGGCTGTATATTGTTTATTTAACTTATATGCAGAGTACATCATGAGAAACACTGGGCTGGATGAAGCACAAGCTGGAATCAAGATTGCCAGGAGAAATATCAATAACCTCAGATATGCAGATGATATCACCCTTATGGCAGAAAGTGAAAAAGAACTAAAGAGCCTCTTGATGAAATTGAAAGAAGAGAGCGGCATAAAGCTCAATATTCAGAAACTAAGATCATGGCCTCTGGTCCCATCCTTTCATGGCAAATAAATGGGGAAATAGTGGAAACAGTTACAGGCTTTATTTGGGGGAGGGGCTAAAAATCACTGTGGATGATGGTTGTAGCCATAAAATTAAAAGATGCATGCTCCTTGTAAGCAAAGCTATGACTAACTTAGACAGCATATTAAAAAGTAGAGACATTACTTTGTCAACAAAGGTCCATCTAGCCAAAACTATGGTTTTTCCAGTAGTCATGTATGGATGTGAGAGTTGGACTATCGAGAAAGCGGAGTGCTGAAGAATTGATGCTTTTGAACTGTGGTGTTGGAGAAGACTCTTGAGAATCTCTTGGCCTGCAAGGAGATCCAACCAGTCCATCCTAAATGAAATCAGTCCTGAATGCTCATTGGAAGAACTGATGCTGAAGCTGAAACTCCAATACTTTGACCACCTGATGCGTAGAACTGACTCGTTTGAAAAGACCCTGATGCTGGGAAAGACTGAAGGCAGGAGGAGAAGGGAATGACAGAGTATGAGATGGTTGGATGGCATCACTGACTCAATGAACATGAATTTGAGTAAAATCTGGGAGCTGGTGATGCATAGGGAGGTCTGGCATGCTGCAGTCCATGGTGCTGCAAAGAGTCGGACAGGACTGAGTGACTGAACTGAACTAAACTAGAATACTGGTTTGCCATGCCCTCCTCCAGGGGATCGTCACAACCTAGGGGTCAAACCTAGGTCTCTCACATTGCAGGCAAATTTTTTACTGTCTGAGGCACCAGAAGACATCTGAGAATCTGAAATTTGAGAAGCAGCTATACAGTTATTAATAGAGCTTCAATTTTGGTGCAGAAGACAGTCTTGTTAAATTAAGCATGCCTAGACTGTGTGTCACTTGCGGATCATTTTTTTTTGCTGTTCTTGCCACTCTCTACATTCTTCCATCTTTCCCTTATTGCTTTCATTCTAGAGAAATCTTAAATTAGGTGGAAAAAATGACTCTCCCACCAGATTGTATTCACACCTCAGGAAAAAAAACACGCATTGTTTCTGGATTTGATTTTTGGCTATGACTTGAGAAAAATAATTAACCTCATTAACCTGTGAGTTTTCTGGCTTCTACCTCCAAGGCTCCAGTTTATCTGCTTATGCTCAAACATCCTGGTTGACTGTACAGTGCCTTGTGTACTGTTGTTTTTAGTGGTTATCTGAAATCTGTATTTCAAACCCTTTTCAATTTGTGTCTCCTTTTCACTTGTTCTTATCCAAATAGAGAAAGAAAAGTGTCCAGAAAGCTTTCATGATAGATTATTTCTTTCAGCAATTCATCATCTGAGCACGTGATTTATAGGCACTGAAGCTGCATCAGTAAATCTGAATTTCCCATGGTTCTCAGAATCTCAGCTGAAGGAGACTTCCACTAGTGGTACCTTTATTAACTTGGGCTAAATTATTGCCTTCACTCTTTCACCATCACTTCTCTTTTCTCTCTTTCTATCTCAGTCCCATTGGTAATGGCAAGACCTCAAGCAAATCAAGTCATTTACTCAAAGAAATGCTGAAGGCTCATTCTACAGGCCTGAGAATACATATGAGTGACTGTGTTAGTCACTCAATCGTGTCCTACTCTTTGTGACTGCATGAACTGTAGCCCACCAGGCTCCTCTGTCCATGGAATTCTCTAGGCAAGAATGCTGGAGTGAACTGCCATTTTCTTCTCCAGAGGATACTCGCAACCCAAAGAGTGAACCTGGGCCTCCTGCACTGCAGGCAGACTCTACCGTTTGAGACACCAGGGAAACCTATATGTGTGTGTGTGTGTGTGTAATTTACACATATATATTATTTTTCAGATTCCTTCCCAATATAGATTGTTAAATTAAGTTGTTAAGATATTAAATATAGTTGCCTGTGCTATCCAGTTGGTCTTTGTTGTTTATCTATTTATATATAGTAGTTTGTATCCATTAATCCCAAACTCGTAGTTTATCCCTCCCCAACCCTTGTCCCATTCGGTAACCAAGAGTTTGTATTATATCTCTGTGAGCTTATTTCTGTTTTTAAAATAAGTTCATTTGTATCATTTTTTTACATTCCACATATAAATGATATCACATGGTATTTGTCTTTCTCTATCTGACTTACTTCACTTAGTATGATGATCTCTAGGTCCTTCCATGTTGCTGCAAATGGCATTTCACTTATGGTAGGTAAATCCAGACAGAGCCAACGAATTATAAGAAGTCTCAGATTCATTCAGTCTAAGTGAGTGAATCCATTCAAGGTACATTAAGAGCAGAATCACTTGAAAATAGAAGGTTATGAAGCTACCTCTATTAAAAAGAAAGTATAAAGTTTTAAAAATTGCTCTTTAGGCAGAAGTTATTAACACTGTTATGACACTAAAGAGTATTAAGAGCAAATTTGCAAAGCTCTGAAGAGCTTTATTAGGATAAGCAACATTTTATTGAGCCAAATCAGTTGCTATTTTAATGAAAATCTGGGTAAATAAATCTCGGTGGAAGCCACCACAGATAGTGTATCATGTATTCTATACACAAAGCAATTGAACTTGGCAGGGTGGTGAAGGAGGAAAACCTAAAGGGTGAAGGGAAAGGTTAGATTTTATTTCTTTAGTCTGTATTTCGGAATGATTTACATCCCCCTTCATCTAAACCCTTTAATGAAGCTGGGGAATAAGCTTTCCCAGCTTTCTGATACTAAGTTGGATTTTCTACCATTTATAAGTAAGAGTCAAATGACATTGCCAGTGTTTTATAGGTAAAGAAAAAATAAAGTGAGAAAAGAAGAAAAGAACGAAGAGAGAAAAGAAGACTGAAAGCAAGAGAGGAAATGGAGGGAGGAGAGATGGAGAGCAGATTTTTTATATGATATGTAAAAGGATTGACAAACTGGGCGAATCCTACGTTTTAGTCATTGTGTCTCCTATTTACAAAGACTGTGCTCTTAGAGTATCCACTTAACACTTGGGATCTCAGTTATCTCATCTTTAACACTAGAGTGAGATAAGTCTTCACTGTACGTTTCCATTCCACACATTGTAGGAAAATATGCACCTTGGCAACAGACTGATAATTACCAGTAGTTCTTCCAGGCACTGGGATACCCAAAAACTTTGATTTTTTTTTAAACTGTGCATTTATATTGGAGGATAGCTGATTTTTAACAATGTCTTGATAGTTTCAGGTGGACAGGAAAGGTACTCAGCCAGACATTTGATGGATATTCATGTATATGTAACACATGTATCCTTTCTTCCCAGACTCCCCTCTCATCTGGGTTGCCATATAACATTGGGCAGACTTCCCTGCACTATGTAGTAGGAACTTATGAGACAACTAAAAATCTACTGCATATTAAAAAATGCTCTTTGAGTGATATTTTGGAAACCACTGGATTCAAGCTGATTTCCAAGGTGTTTTTTTTTTTTTTCCAGTTTAAAACTACCACAATGGTAGTAGGCTATTTAGAAGTGTATACTAAGTTGTTTCAGTCATGTCCAACTCATTACAACTCTATGGACTGTAGCCAACCAGGATCCTCTGTCCATGGGTTTTTCCAGGGAAAAATCCAAGAGTGGATTGCCAAGCCCTTCTTCCAGGGGAGCTTCCTACTCAGTGATCAAACCCTCGTTTCTAATGTCTCCTGCATTGGTAAGCAGGTTCTTCACCACTAGTGCCACCTGGGAAACCCTTGATTATCTGTGTGGGACCACATAACTTATTGTCTTAATTGGGATATTTTTGACAGTGCAAGTCAGAGTTATTAATCATTACACTAGGGGACAAAGGCAAAGTCATTAATTATAATTTACCTGACATGTTGGTAATTGGTTTCGGCGACTATTTTTAAAGTAGTTTTATTGTAAAATTAAATGCACTTAAAATTAAACATACCTAAAATTTTATGTACCTGAAACTGTACAATTAAAAATTTTAATTTTAAATTAAAATTGTACACCAAAAATTGTACATATGGCAGAAAGCGAAGAGGAACTAAAGGGCTTCTTGATGAAAATGAAAGAAGAGAGTGAAAAAGCTGGCTTAAAAATTCAACATTCAACAACAAAATCATGGTATCTGGTCCCATCACTTAATGGCAAATAGATAGGGAAATAATGG
Organism: Nanger dama; assembly: GCA_917880005.1. Classification (NCBI taxonomy): domain Eukaryota; kingdom Metazoa; phylum Chordata; class Mammalia; order Artiodactyla; family Bovidae; genus Nanger; species Nanger dama. The sequence continues at coordinate 11,040,705 of CAKJTW010000020.1, forward strand.
AAACAGTGACTGACTCTATTTTTTGGGTCCAATATCACTGCAGATGTTGACTGTAGTCATACAATTAAAAGATGCTTGCTCCTTAGAAGAATAGCTATGACTAACCTAGAACATGAAGTTGCTCAGTCGTGTCTGACTTTTTGCGACCCTGTGGACTGTAGTCCACCAGGCTCCTCAGTCATGGGATTCTCCAGGCAAGAATACTGGAATGGGTTGCCATTTCATTCTCCAGGGGGTCTTCCCGACCCAGGGATCGAACCCAGGTCTCCCTCATTGGAGGCAGACACTTTAACCTCTGAGCCACCAGGGAAACCCGTGACTAAACTAGACACCATATTTAATAAAGCAGACACTACTTTACTGACAATGGCCCATCTAGCCCAAACTATGGTTTTTCCACTAGTCATTTATGTATGTGAGAGTTGGACTATAAATAAAGCTGAGCACCAAAGAATTGATGCTTTTGAACGGTGGTTTGGGAGAAGACTCTTGAGAGTCCCTTGGATTGCAAGGAGATCCAACCAGTCCATCCCAAAGGAAATCAGTCCTGAATATACATTGGAAGGACTGATGCTGAAGCTGAAACTCCAATATTTTGGCCACCTGATGCAAACTGACTCATTGGAAAAGACCCTGATGCTGGGAAAAATTGAAGTCAGGAGGAAAAGGCGACAACAGAGGACAAGATGGGTGGATGACATCACTGACTCGATGGATGTGAGTTTGAGCAAATGCTGGGAATTGATAATGGACTGGGAAGCCTGGCATGTTGCAGTCCATGGGGTTGCAAAGAGTTAGACATGACTGAGTGACTGAACTGATGACTAATGATGATGAAAATGGTATAATAGAAGCATGTGAAGTTCAAAGAAGTATATGATAACCATGTTACCACTACTCAGATCAAATATTAAAATATTGACATCACCCACACAAGCTCTCCTCATGATCATTCTCAAATATCACTCTGGTCTCTCATTTTCCCTAAAGTTGCCACTATCCTGGCAATAGTTTACACTATTGCTTTCAATTAATTTCTTTATTACAAAAGCATTATACAATCCTTGAAAAACAACTTATGTTTGAATTGTATAAAGTAAAAAATTAAAGTCTTTCCCAATCCTAAGTTTCATTTCTCTGTGGAAACTACAGTTAAAATTTCTTTAGGTATTTTTCCCATGTGTGCACGAATACACACAAACTTTTTTTTTCCAAAAGTTGAGATCATATGGTACATATTGTTTTGCAATTTACTAAATTTATTAGAAGTACATTTTTTCATCCCACATATACAAGCAATGGTACTTCCCAGGTGGCTCAGTGGATAAAGAGTCTGCCTGCAATACAGGAGATGCAGGCAGACATGAGTTCCATCCCCAGGTTGGGAATATCCCCTGAAAGAGGAAATGCAAACCAGGACAGTATTCTTGCCTGGAGAATCCCATGGACAGAGGAGCCTGGTGGGCTACAGTCTTTAGGGCCTCAAAGAGTAGGACATGACTGAAGTGACTGAGCATGCACATACACACACATGCAAGCAATGATGTATCTAGTCATTCATTTTTATTCAAATGTATTTGCTTTACAATGTTGTGTTAGTTTCCTCTGTGTGGCATTGTGAATCAGCTGTATGTGTACATATATGTCCTCCCTCTTGAGCTTCCTGTCCGCCACCCTCCCCAATCCACCCCTTTAGGTCACCACAGAGCACCAAGTTGAGCACCCTGTGCTACAGAACAGCTTCCCATTCGCTACCTAGGTTACACATGGTCGTGTATACATCTCAATGCTACTCTTAATAGTTGCAAAGTCACTGCTTTTTTCTCCCTCTCATGGCAGTGGATGTATATATAGACAAATGTTAGACTGGAAGACATAGAATGCATGTAGGTTGAAAGTGAAATGAGTTATGTGTTCTGAGGCTTCTTCCTCTTTGTGTGGATCTTCAACTTTTCTTAAATTTCTCATTTTTTTCCCTGAATTTGAGAGGGATCAAGGTGTAGTGCAAAGACAGAGATTTGGAATCAGCCTACATTCTAGCTCTGTCACTGACTCTTTCTGTGATGTTAGGTCTATTGTGTAACATGAATATTATAACACATGTCTGGAGAAAGAGGGTTTGAAGATAATTTAAAAACATATAATAAATCCATTAGTCTTACAGCTGTCCTAATTTGACCTTTAACACTAATTTTTTGTTTATTATAAACATCAATGAAGATGATATAGGGTGATATTTATTGAATTATCTTATGATTTCTTATAAATTGCTTAGATTTTACATAAATCTTGATAAATGTTATATAAAATATACTCAAGATATTCACAGTTGTTTATAAGAGGTTAATAAAACTAAAATTTTCTCTTTATGTTGTTTCTTCTAATCAGGGCCAATTTATTTGTAATCTTGCTTGAGGTGGTTAATGTGCTATGTTTTTATGGGTGTGTTTAGGATGAGCTAATTTTATGTTGCATTATTAACCAAAAACTGTTGATGTAAGAGAGAGTTGCTAAGTGTAAAGGAGCATTATTATTATTTCCAGAGGTATTTGTCATGGCAGTGATATGAGCCTCAAAGATGGAACATGGGTTTTGGTACTATTGAAATAAATTCAGAGTAATCAGATTATAGCTGATGTAATTTAGATGTTTGGAAGTGAGAGCTTTCTGATAGCTCCCCAAATGGAAAACCTCTCTATAGAAGATGACTTTTGTCAAAGGACAATTTTCATTGTGGTGATGCTGACAATAATTTTAAGTTATAAACTTATTTTTCTGGAAGTTTTGGGTTTAGAGGTTGCTTTGGATTTTGAATCTGGCCTGAAATAAGAGTGGGAGTTCAGAAAGGCTAATGACTTTCTTTTATCTGTTACTCTTTCATTCTGAATGTACCGTTGTTCCATTATTTAGCAATAGTTTCTGTCTTCCATTTGTTAGTCGTCTCATGCATGACAGTCAATGCCTTACATGCACTTTGTCATTTCCCACAAGTACAGAAACGGGAACTAAAGCCTAGAAAAGTAATTTATGCAAAGTTTCGTGGTCATGAGAAACTCAAGCAGTCATGAGACTATAGCTAAACCCTAGCTATGACTCAAGGGTTGACACTTTTAACAAATGTGCTACATAGTCAGTTTTGGGTCTCAGCTCCATACAAATGACTCTTCAGTGCTAGCTGGTGGGCTACTTTGCACCTTGTCATCTTAGTGTCCCTATAGTACCAAGACAGTGTCTAAATATTTGTTGAATCAAATTTGCCACAGCTCCAGTAGCAACAGAGTGAAGGCTGAACATTCAGCTCCTCAACTTTTCAAAAAGAAGCAACAACTTAACTTTTGATTTAGTGCAGAAGTCTTGAAATAATATTCCTTTAGGAGGTACTTCTTTCTTGGAAAATCCCATGGGTGGAGAGCATGGTAGGCTGCAGTCCATGGGGTCACTGAGAGTTGGACACAACTGAGAGACTTCACTTTCACTTTTCACTTTCATGCATTGGAGAAGGAAATGGCAACCCACTCCAGTGTTCTTACCTGGAGAATCCCAGGGATGGGGGAGCCTGGTGGGCTGCTGTCTTCAGGGTCGCAGAGTCGGACACGACTGAAGCGACTTAGCAGCAGCAGCAGGGTATAACTGGCTCAGTAGTGAAGAATCTTCCTGCTGAGCAGGAGGCAGAGTTTCGATCCCTGGGTGAGGAAGATCCCCTGGAGAGGGAAATGGCAACTCACTCCAGTGTTCTCAACTGGAGAATTCCATAGACAGAGGAGCCTGTCAGGTTACTGTCCATGGGGTCACAAAAGAGCACAGACATAACTCAGCAATTAAACAACCAACCACAACCAAGGGTCTGATTACTCTCGTGGTTCTCTCTTTCATTTATGCTTCAGAAAAGAGTGATAGACTGTGGTCCTAATACTATTAGAGTGGGAATATTTACTTAGGGGAAGGTGAATGCTACTAAATTTTATTGGTACTGGAAATTCTTTTGTAAATGGAATGCAGTTCATTAACTTTGCACAGAATCCATCAGACTTACTTAAAACTTGACATCTTTAAAAGTGGTTTGGGTGTTTATCTATTTATTTCCTTTTCTGAGACATCTTAAAAGCATTCTGCAGTGATAGTCACAAATAGTTCAAGAACCAAGCTTTTTAAATAAATGGCTATCTGACTAGATGTACTATGTGTAAATTTAAGATTCTAACTTCTTACTTTGAAAATAAGGATTTTGCTTTACCCTTATGTGTTAGTCACTCAGTTGTGTCCGACTCTTTTTGGCCCCATGGACTGTAGCCAACCAGGGCTCCTCTGTCCATGAAATTCTCTAGGCAACAATAGGTAGCAGATGGCACTCTTTTGTATTGTATATCATCCACTCAGTTCCTGTGGAATTAGTTTTTTCCTCAAAGTTCTCAGAAAGCTTTCTTTTATGTCAGTTAATGGAAATAAAATGTTTCTGGTTCACTTTTTCCCAACATTCAACATAGAAAAAATATTGTCATAATTGCTTAATATCATTGAAGGTCACTTCCTCCCATTTTCAAAATGCATGTCTTTGTGCGCCCTTTCCCATCATTCACAGAAGTTCATAGAAGCTGCTTCAAACATCCTTCCTTCTTATGCTTCAGCTCCTTTCCTTCCTGTCTCGTTCTTGGGGATCTGAGCATCTCTGATGTCACTGAGAAAGTGCTCATCCCTGGAAGCAAAGCCCTCAGCCTCCTGGCACCAAACTTGAGACTATTTTTTTCTTTTAGAATGAGATTGGAGGAAAAAAATCAAGGAAAATGCCAAGGTAATGTCATATACTGAGATGTTAAAACACTAAAAGTAAAAATGTCCAAGGCAGAGTGGAGGAGCTCAAGATTCTATCTACAATACGGTCAGGTTTTACCTTGGCTGCATCAGATGAATTCTCTCCCCAGTGCACTGGATTCCTCCACCTGCCACATTTCAAGTTAAAAAAAAATAATAATAACACTTCTCCTGGATACTGAAGTTCTCTATCAGTGACACCTTCCTTCATTTAATCATTAATACAAGTTTAAATCTTTTCATCTGAGGCATAAAACAAAGTAACCATCAGCAACACAAAAATCAAACTGAGGTAATAAATCTATCCTTAGACCTGGTGATCTCTGTATCTTCTGTCTGCATCATCATTCTTGAATTGCCAGAGACTGGTCCTGCATTCCCACAAAGACTACCCTTATACTCCTCCCTATAGCTCTCTGACTAGCAAATTTAGTTTCACATGCTACTTAGGAGTCACATAAAATAAATAAAATGAGGTGTTGTACTAAATTTAAGGATCCTCTTTCTCTATTTGTTATCCATTCCCTTAGAAATCTTTATTCTTCTACTTTTTATATGTAAATCAGTTAATGGAGTTTCCCCTTAATAGAATATTCTAGAAGTTCTGCATTTTCAGTTGTTACAACATTTGAACTTTTGGGCTACTAGGTTTATTAAGAGGGATGAGTCAGAGATGCGTGATACCTTTAAAAACCAGAGTAGATACTGTATAGCACAGGGAACTCTACTTAAGGCATGATGGTAACCTGAATGAGAATGAAATCCAAAAGGCAGGATATGTGTCTATGTATGGTTGACTCATTTTGCTGTACAGCTGAAACTAACACAGCATTGTAAAGCAACAATATTCCAGTAAACTTAATTTAAGAAGAAAAAAATAAAAATAAATACTAGTGCAAAGTAAAGAACTTTCCTGAGCTTCACATAGCTTTTTAAAGTCCTGCATGATATATGCATTGAGTGTTGGAGTGTTAGTCAGTCATATTCAACTCTTTATGACCCCATGGACTATAGACTGCCAAGCTCCCCTGCCCATGGGGTTTTCTAGGCAAGAATAGTAGAGTGCGTAGCCATTCCCTTCTCCAGAGGATCTTATCAACCCAGAGATTCAACCCGAGTCTCCTGCATTGCAGGCAGATTCTTTACCATCTGAGTCACCAGGGAAGCCCAAAACTAATTATAAATACTTGAATTCAACTGTTTTCATTGTAAGCAAAAAATATTTTTTCCCTTTCATTTGTTTTTGCATAGTTTTCATATACCCTGGCCTTTCTAGGAATGAAACTACTGTGGAACTTGAGGATGAGTATGCACTGCAGAGCTCAGAGTTTATCCAAGAGTTCCTCACCAGTTTGGAAAACAGTGTCCTCAAAGGCAGCTTCACTTGTAAGGTTTAAATCACTTACAGACCCAAACCGGCTAAAGTCTGGATTAGTAGTTGCTGTGATTACCTTATCTTGTTGTTGTTGCTCAGTTGATAAGTTATGTTTGACTTTTTGTGACCCCATTGACTGCAGCACACCAGACTCCTCTGTCCTCCACTGATCTCCCAGAGTTTGCTCAGATTCATGTCCACTGAGTGGGTGATACTATCTAACCATCTCTTCCTCTGAGATCTCCTCTTGCCTTTCCCAGATTTAGTGTCTTTTCCAATGAGTCACCTATTCGCATAAGGGAGCTTTGGCTTCAGCATCAGTTCTTCCAATGAATATTCAGGGTTTATTTCCTTTAGGATTGACAGGTTTGATCTCCTCAGTGTCCAAGGGACTCTCAAGAGTCTTCTCCAGCACCAAAATTTGAACTCCTTATCCTACCTGGAGGGTAAACATATGAGCCCTTCATTATAATTCTTATGCTATAAATCACTTTCTTTTAATTTCTTATTTAGAATGTAATTATAATACTGCATAAATTTTTTCAACTTATGTGAACAGGTAAATTTTATTATCCATGTGTTTCATTCATAGATGGTAAGTGAGCATAACAAAATATTAGTTTAAAATGTTTGTGTTAGATCTTATAGGATAAAAAATAAATCCTCGGAAATTTTGCATTTGTTAGGCTTTTGATGAGAGTCCATTCTCTTTGCTCATGGTTGCTCAAGCCTTGAAAGTGTCCTGCTGCTGCTGCTGCTAAGTTGTTTCCGTTGGTTCCGTTTCAATGTGTGTACACAAGTGTATATATTTAGCATCAGCTAAGAGATATTGCAAGGAGATCCAACCAGTGCATCCTAAAAGAGATAAGTCCTGGGTGTTCATTGGAAGGACTGATGCTAAAGCTGAAACTCCAATACTTTGGCCACCTGATGTGAAGAGTTGACTCACTGGAAAAGACCCTGATGCTGGGAGGGATTGGGGGCAGGAAGAGAAGGGGACGACAGAGGATGAGATGGCTGGATGGCATCACCGACTCGATGGACATGAGTTTGAGTGAACTCCGGGAGTTGGTGATGGACAGGGAGGCCTGACGTGCTGTGATTCATGGGGTCACAAAGAGTCAGACATGACTGAGCGACTGAACTGAACTGAAGAGACATTTACTCTCTTGCTGTTTTCACTAGATGATTTGTCAACAGCGGCTTGTGCAATTCCAGCTGACAGACACTTAGTAGATCAGTGGCCTTGTAACTAAGGACTCTGCCTCTACTAAGGATTCTGCTGTTCTTCCTCTTTATTAACTATGGATCCCTGAACAAGTTTTGTGACCTCCATTTCTCAGTTTTCCTGCCAGTAAAACATTAGTTGTAACATAGCCATCACTCATATTACAAAACTGATATGATGACTTAATACATGTAGAAGTTTTGTAATAGTGCCTGACATATCATAAATACTCAGTAAATACCAGCTATTGGATTAAGGAAGAATCTAATACTATGATCAAAGAAGAAGAGAAAAAGGATTTAGACCTTATCTGTACTCTGATAATGCTCTTAAAATGAGAAATGGGGACAATTTTCCAATCATAAAGGAAATTGCAGCTATGGATCGATAGTAACCCTGACAAGTGGCTTGAAACTCCATTTGAAACAAAGAGATTTACTGCTTTTGGGTGAAGCAGTAATTCAAAGAAATGGGTTGTTGGATACTATTTTGGTACTTCTTGTCATGTATCAGAATAACCTCTATCATGGGTTAAGTGGCCTGTTTTTACCTAAATAAGCATTGTCTCAGATTCTTAGTATTTCCAGCACACATTTAAAAATGACTTTCAAAACTGGACTCAGAAGGACTGATGTGGATTTAAGCATCTTTGATTCTGATTAATAGAGTTTATATGTAGATATACATGTATATAGAGAGTCTAAACATATAAATGTGCTTCCTTCATAGCTCAGTCGGTAAAGAATCTGCCTGCAATGCAAGCGACCCGGGTTCGATTCCTGGGTCGGGAAGATCCCTTGGAGGAGGAAATGGCAATCCACTCCAGTATACTTGCCTGGAAAATCCCATGGACAGAGGAGCCTGGTGGGCTACAGTCCATGGGGTCACAAGAGTCAGACACGACTTAGTGACTAAACCAAACCAAACGTATAAATACTTTTCCCTTATAGAATTTGATTTCAAAATATTTGTCAAATGAGTTTGTTTATCAAAAAATTGTGTATGTTGATAGGATATTTTAAGGATGAGGAAAGAGCATATTGTTTGGCTTCTAAGTTTTCTGCTTGAGTAGTAGGAAAACTTATAGCTCTTAAAGTGTAATATGTATTGATATTACAACACAAACTATTGGAAAATGACTCATTTTTACTTCTATACTGCATTATTCTCCTATGGCTATTGTAACAAATTACCACAAACTGGGTGTCTTAAAACAACAGAAATGTATTCTCTTACAGTTTTGGCATCCAGAAATCTGAAATGTGGCTTATAGGACACAAAACAAGCTGCTGTCAAGGCTGAGCATCCTCTGGAGGCTCCAGGAAAGACGCTGTCTTGCCTTTTCCAGCATGTAGACTTCTACTCCTTGGCTCATAGTACCTTCCCCCACCTTCAAAGTCAGGACCATAGATAGTATCTCTCCTCTTGGACTCTGCTTCCTTCTGCTTCTTTCTCATGACTTCTTCTCTTCTACTTCTAGTCCACTTTCCTCCTGGCTTCTTCTTACAAAAATACTTGTCATGTCATTTAGGACCTTCCAGAGGATAGGACCTTCCTCTCCATCTCAATATTTCTAACTTAATCACATCATAAAGACCCTTTTGGCATATAAGACTCACAGAATCTAGGATTAGGACCTAAATATTTTGTTTGGGAGTGGGGAGTGGCACTATTTAGCTTGCCACCAATATGAAAATATCACTAAGAAAAAGTTAATTTTTCAGACATCAAAATAAAATTGTTAATCTGATTGACATAAGGCTAGGATTTGGAATGAAAGCCTCCATATAGCTATCACTTTGCTATATAAATCAATAGCAAACAAACAAAAGCTCATGTTTTCAAGATATTATTAAAATAGGCAAAAATTGATATAATAAATTCTGCCCTCCTATATCTGTTTATTGCAAAACTTTATTTTTTACAATGGCTTCCATTTCAACATTTGCAAAGACAACTGTAGCAGTAAAAAATTTATCAAATTTGTGATCATATCCTAATATATACCTAAACTCTTAGGAACTGTCATTTTATATTTGCAAACATTCACTCTGTTTAAACCTACTTTTGGGTAATTGACATGTTCACACATGTAAAACAGAATCTAGGTAATCAAGAATTTTGCTTTCCAGGTGGCGCTAGTGGCAAAGGACTCTCCTGCTAATGCAGGAGACCTAAGAGACAGGGGTTTGATCCCTGGGTCAGGAAAATACCCAGGAGGAGGATATGGGAACCCACTCCAGTATTCTTGCCTGGAGAACTCTGTGGATAGAGGAGCCTGGTGGGCTATAGACCACAGGGTCACAAAGAGTCAGACATGACTGAAGTGACTTACCACGCATGCATGGAATCAAGAATTAGAGCATCAGGCAATCAGGAATAAAAGTTTGCAAATTAACCTTAAATAGGATGTTTGTAAGTGAATATTTTATTAGTTCTGGAATTCTGTTATAACAGAATACCATAGAGTGTGTGGCTTAGACAACAAACATTTATTTCTCACATTTCTAGAGGCTGGAAGTCTGAAATCAGCTCCATGATCACCACGCTCAGATGTCAGAGTGGTCCGACTCAGTGAGAGCCTTCTACCCACTTTCCAGATCAGCACCTTCTTGCTTATTTCGCACATGGAGAGAGAGACCTCTTGTCTCTTCATCTGATAAAAGTACTAACCCCATAATGGGTGTTCCACCCCAAAGTCCTGATCTAAATCTAAGTACCTCCAAAGCCCTTGCCTCCATATATCACTACATTAGGGATTAAGGTTTCACCTGTGGATTTATGAGGAACCCAAATATTTAGTCCATATTAAGTGGCAGGCAATCAATCTTTAAAAGCATTTGTTTTCAGAAAGTGTATTTTATCACACATCACTTAGGATATGTTGTTCAGTTCAGTTCAGTTCAGTCCCTCAGTCGTGTCCGACTCTTTGTGACCCCATGAATCGCAACCCACCAGGCCTCCCTGTCCATCACCATCCCCCAGAGTTCACTCAGACTCACGTCCATCAAGTCCGTGATGCCATCCAGCCATCTCATCCTTGGTCATCCCCTTCTCTTCCTGCCCCGAATCCCTCCCAGCAGCAGAGTTTTTTTCCAGTGAGTCAACTCTTCTCATGAGGTGGCCAAAGTACTGGAGTTTCAGCTTTAGCATCATTCCTTCCAAAGAAATCCCAGGGCTGATCTTCAGAATGGACTGGTTGGATCTCCTTGCAGTCCAAGGGACTCTCAAGAGTCTTCTCCAACACCACAGTTCAAAAGCATCAATTCTTTAGTACTCAGCCTTCTTCACAGTCCAACTCTCACATCCATACATGACCACAGGTAAAACCATAGCCTTGACTAGACGGACCCTGGTCGGCAAAGTAATGTCTCTGCTTTTGAATATACTATCTAAGTTGGTCATAACTTTTCTTCCGCGGAGTGATAACGTGAAGTCGCTCAGTTGTGTCTGACTCTTTGCAGTCCATGGACTGTAACCTACTAGGCTTCTCCATCCATGGGATTCTCCAGGCAAGAATACTGGAGTGAATTGCCATTTCCTTCTCCAGGGAACCTTCCCGACCCAGGGATCAAACCCGGGTCTCCCGCACCGGGAGGCAGACGCTTTCACCTCTGAGCCACCAGGGAAGCCCCTTTTCTTCCAAGGAGTAAGTGTCTTTTAATATCATGGTTGCAGTCACCATCTGCAGTGATTCTGGAGCCCAAAAATAAAAAGTCTGACACTGTTTCCACTGTTTCCCCATCTATTTCCCATGAAGTGATGGGACCGAATGTTGTTAGTATCTAAAATATTTGGGATCCATTATGTAGCCTTATGATGTTGCATCCAATTTGTATCATTTCTTAAATCTACAAGAGTAGATTGATTTTTTTCAATTTTTTAGAGTTATTGTTTTGTTGTTTTTGTTCAGTCACCCCGTGGTGTCTGAATATTTGTGACCCCATGGACTGCAACAGGTCAGGCCTCTCTGTCCCTCACCAGCTCCCAAAGTTTGGCCAAGTTCATGTCCATTGCATCAGTGATGTCATCCAGCCATCTCATCCTCTGATGCCCTCTTCTCCTTCTGCCCTCAATATTTCCCAGCATCAGGGACTTTTCCAATGTGTCAGCTGTTCGCATCAGATGACCAAAATACTGGAGTTTCAGCTTCAGCATCAGTCCTTCCAGCAAGTATTCAGGATTTATTTCCTTTATGATTGACTGCTCATGTACACCCATGGCTGATTTATGTCAATGTATGGCAAAACCAATACAGTATTGTAAAACAAAATAAAGTAAAAATTAAAAAAAAAAAAAGATTGACTGCTTTGATATCCTTGTTCCCCAAGGGACTCTCAGGAGTCTTCTCCAGTACTATAGTTCAAAGGCATCAACTCTTTGCACTCTGCCTTATTTATAGTCCAGCTCTCACAAAGGTAAGTGATCACTGGGAAGATCATAGCCTGATTATATGAACCTTTGTCAGCAGAGTACTGTCTGCTTTTTACACATGGTCTAAGTTTGTCATAGTTTTCCTGCTGAGAAGTAAATGTCTTCTGGTTTCCTGGCTGCAGTCACAATCCGTAGTGATTTTAGAGCCCAGGAAAGAGAAATCTGTCACTTTTACACCTTTTCCCCTTCTATTTGCCTTGAAGTAATGGAGCTGGATGCCATGATCTTGGCTTTTTAATATTTAGTTTTAAGTTGGCTCGTTCACTCTCCTGCTTCACCCTCATTAAGAAACTTTTTAGCTCTTCTTTGCTTTCTGCCATTAGAGTGGTATCACCCACATATCTGAGGTGGTTGATGCTTCTCCTGCCTATCCTGATTTCAGTTTGTAACTCATCCAATCCAGCATTTCTCATGACGTGCTCGGCATAGAGATGAAACAAACAGAGTGACTGCAGACAGGCCTGTTGCACTCCTTTCTCAAACTTGAACCAATCAGTTGTTCTATACAGAGTTCTAGCTGTTGCTTCTTGACCCTCATGCAGGTTTCTCAGGAAACAGGTAAGATGGTCTGGTATTTCCATCTCTTTAAGAGCTTTCCACAGTTTAGTATGAGCCACACAGTCAAAGGCTTTGGCATAGTCAATGAAATAGAGGTAGATGGGTTTCTGGAATCCTGTAGCTTTCCCTATGATCCAGTGAATGTTGGCAATTTGATTTCTGGTTCCTCTTTATTTTCTAAACCCAGCTTGGACATGTGGAAGTTCTTCTTTCACATAATGCTGAAGCCTAGCAGGCAAGATTTTAAGCATGACCTTACTAGCATGAGAGATGAGTGCAATCGTATGGATAAAGAGTATGGATAGCATACTCTTTAGTACTACCCTTCTTGGGAATTGAGGTGAAGATTGATCTTTTCCACTCTTGTATGAAAGGACACACACTCTATTAAGATGAAAATATGATTACATTACCTACCTGCTTATAATCCTTCAGTCTTGCAAATGCTCTGATTTAAGGTCCAAATTACTGCATATAGTTCATCAGGCCAGGTGCAACCTGGCCTCTCCTTTCCCTCCCTGTCTCATTTCCAATCATTTTGCTTCATGCTCTAACTAGGTTGATTTCTTTCATTTTCTTAATAAGATATTTTATTTCTTGCTTCTTCATTTGTAGCATATTCGTGCACTAAATATACTAACTTGATTTTATTCTGGGTTCATTCTTACTCATCTTTAGGTATCAGCCTAATCTGAAACTTTTTTTTCTTACCCTCTTAATTACTTAGAAATTACCCTGGCAACTTATTCTTCTCTATTTTAATGCTTCATTGCATTCATAATTATTTTCCTTTGCCATAGGACTATGTAGCTTTGTAAGGAAAATTTCTATGCATTTTTGAAATATATTTTTATTTTGTACAGTATTTATTTTTATTTATTTACTTATTTTAACCAATCCTTGAAGCACGTGGGATCTTCATTCCCTGACCAGAGACTGAGCCTGTGCTCTCTACATTGTAAGTACTGAGTCTTAACCACTGGACTCCCAGGAAATCCCTCTGTATTTTTAAAGATCAGTTTTTCTTCCAAAGTTAGCATAATATGCACTCAATACATGTTTGAACGATAAATGAATACATAATGAATGATAAGATATTTTTAAATATTTTAAACTTTGATACATATGTTATATACAACCAAAGTAAAAATTTAATCAAATAGTAGTTATGTAAAAAATGAACTACTTTGTTTTATCTTTCATTTAAGACATTCTAGTCATGACCAACTAATAGGTTGCAACCTGTAGTTTCAAAAACATTGTTATGACTGCTCTGTTGATGTGAAAATTTTTCCTAATTAATAATATTTTTAGCAATTGCATTAATTAGAAGTAAGTCATATTCATTTAACTTCTTTTTCCCAAATATTAAAATCTTAGTGAAGCTCTCTAATATTTAGTAGCCTAAAGATAGTTGGATTTTTTTCAGTTTTGCATTATAACAAAAATATCTTAAAAATACTTGTGCAAAAGGTGTATGGGTGTGAGAATCATACACAGTTCATGGCTGTGTCATATATATTAGAGCACTGGAATTTGGTTAGTCAGCAAGGTAGACGCACAGTTTTGAAACTGTGCATTGATAAGTATGTTATTCTCTAATGCTGTGTTACCCTCTTCCCAACATTCTACACAATTCTGCATATTGAAGGCAATCCTTGGAGAGGACCACTGTTAGGAAGTTTCCGCTTACGTCAAGTGTAATTCATCAATTCAGCTCTCTTTTTGAGGGAGGCATATATGGTGTTAATGTCACCGCACTTGACCCTGGGGATGCAGTGGTGATTGTGTGGTCATGGGTCTCTACCACAGCAAAACATTAAGAAGATACTCCCTCCTATCACCTCATCTTCTCTGTGTTCTCTACCTTCTCCTTCTTCTCCAAATGAGACTTGGTACTCCCTCCAGCCTTTAAATCAAGGATGCTTATTTTCATGTGACCTGTTCTTGATAGGATTAAGCAGTGGTATCAATATTTGTTTTCACCACCACTTCTTCCCATTATTTTCCCAACAAATATTTATCTCAGTCTCTCTTGCACCGAAATCTGCCATCTGACTATATTTTCATGCCCCGCTTCCTACTCATTTCATGTCCCCACCATCGAACTTCATTAATTTTTGTATATTAATTCAAGTCGTTGGCATTTGATTTCTCAAGCTCCCCTCCATGCTCTATCTGATTCTCGCCCTTCAGTACTTCAGGACCCAAAGGTTAACCCATCTGGAGCCTGGCTGTATCTGGGTCTTGATCTGCCTCAACCTTAATTTTATCTTCTTTTCATGTCAGTAGCCCAATGCCTTGAACACATATTTCTTGTGCAGTGCTAAGTCGCTACAGTCATGTCTGATTTTTTGTGATCCCACAGACTGTAGCCTGCCAGGCTCCTCTGTCTATGGGATTCTCTAGACAAGAAAACTGGAGTGGGTTGCCATGCCCTCCTCCAGGGAATCTTCCAGACCCAGGGATCAATTCTAAATCTCTCATGTCTCCTGCATTGGCAGGCAGGTTCTTTACCACTAGCACCACCTGGGAAGTCTGTAAATTTTGTAGGCCTCTTTAATGATCTGGAGATTAAAATTCAAATCCCATAGACTTTTTTTCCTTGAATTCTTATACTACAGCATTGCCTTTTAGTCTCAGTAAGAGTGCAGAGGAACCCTGCCCTTCTCCTCCTCTGTTTACACCTTCCTGGTTGGATTAGGAGTTCAGGAAGCCAAGTGTCATTGCCCACCTGGGACCCCTGCACTTCCTTCCCAGTCTGCTGCATCACAGGATACTAAAACTTTCTCCCCAGATGTCCTTAATCCTGCTTTCACCAGCATAGTCCCCTTCTCTGCAATAGTCCTCTGGAGAATGACAGTGTTTAGGAATGCAAGATTATACATCCACACTCAGGTCACATTATTTTGGTGTTGGATAAAGCCAGATGAGAAGAGAACCTGGCAGATCTGGGCTGTGGGCTGGTGCTTCCTGTGCTGGTCATTCTGGTGTGGACTCTGGCCCTTCTAGGTTGTAATAAATGTAGGTTGGTCAAGAAATGAGGAAGAGATATTTTGTTTAACACTTTGCCAGTTCAGTTTCATTCAGTTCAGTTTCTCAGTCGTGTCTGACTATTTGTAACCCCAATGGACTGCAGCACGCCAGGCCTCCCTGTCCATCACCAACTTCTGGAGTTTACTTAAACTTATGTCCACTGAGTCGGTGATGCCATCCAACCATCTCATCTTTTGTCATTCCCTTCTCCTCCTGCCTTCAATCTTTCCCAGCATCAAGGTCTTTTCAAATGAGTCAGCTCTTCATGTCAAAGTATTGGAGTTTCAACTTCAACATCAGTCCTTCCAATGTATATTCAGGACTGATTTCTTTTAGAATGGACTGGTTGCCAGATTTACATATAATTTTAAAATATTTAGGTATGTGGTGAGTGAAAGCCATAATTCAAAAAGACACACACATGTCAATGTTCATTGCAGTACTATTTATATCCATTAAGACACGGAAGCAACCTAGATATCTATTGACAGATGAATGGATAAAGAAGTTGTGGTACATATATACAATGGAATATTACTCAGTCATAAAATGGAATGTAGTTTAGTCAGTTAAACTATGGTGGGTGAACCTGGAACCTGTTATACAGAGTGAAGTGAGTCAGAAAGAGAAAAACAAATATTGTATATTACCTCATATATATGGGATCTGGAAAAATGGTACCAATGAACCTATTTGCCCAGCAGGAATAGAGATGCAGATGTAGAGAATGGGCTTGCGGACTCAGTGGGGAAAGGAGAGGGTGGGATGAATTGAGGGAGCAGCACTGAAGCATACACATTACCATGTGTGAAATAAATTGCTCGTGGGAAGTCGCTGTGTAACACAGGGGCTCAACCTCCTGCTCTGTGACAGCCTAGAGGGGTAAGATGGAGGGGGTGGGAGTGAGGCTCAAGGGGAACAAGATAGATTATTCTTATAGCTGATTCACGTTGCTCTACAGCAGAAATCAACACAACACTGTAGAGAAGTTAGATTTCAACTAACAGCAATTTAAAAAATGGTATCTTAAACAAAAAGAGAAAATAGCCATACAATAACAACCACTTTTTTCATATTTAATTCTTAGAAAAACTCAGTGAGATGTTATCACTATTGAGACGATTAACATTCTTCTTCCTAGAAAGTGTGACATCTTTGGAATTTTGATATAACTGAAAACTGGAGACAACACAGACTGTTTGATGGCAGTGTGTTGGTCACAAGGCATTGTCCCATTCCATGGAACCAAGTTGTGCTCAGTATATGCAGCTTTCATAAAAATATTGTAAGCGCTCAGTTTACATTAGGGTCTCAAATTTACTGTTCCCCTCCTTCTCCTAATACAATACCCTGGCTCACCATTTGACAAAATAAACAGTGAGGTGGAGAGACTTTATTAACATAAGAGGCAAATATCAGCTCATGAGTTTTGCTCGTTGCCCTGAAACCACTCTGGAGCTATCGTGCACCATGTTCTTATCCTCACACTCAAAACAGCCTCAGAGCAAACTTTGAAATAAAGCTTACATTTTCTAGATTTCTGCAAAGCATTTGAAAATATGATTTTTCATATCAAGAAACACAAACAACTCAATGGGTGGAGGACTTAAGTAGATATTTCTCCAAAGAAGATATGCCAATGGCCAAAAAACACATGAAAAGATGCTCAACATCACTAATTGTTAGAGAAGTGCAAATCAAAACTATAATGAGGTATCCCTCACACCAATCAGAATGGCCTTCATAAAAAAAAATCTATAAACAATAAATGCTGGAGAGGGTGTGGAGAAAAAAAGAACTCTCTTATAGTGCTTGTGGGAACTTAAATTGCTACACCCACTATGGAGAAGCGTATGGAGGCTCCTTAAAAAACTAAAAATATTGCTGCCATATGAAGAAATTATTTTAAAAATAAAGTCTTTCATTTATATGCATATTTCCTAGGGACCATAATTCCCTTAAGAAAACAGGCATCCTGTCCTTAAAACAGGTACTCCAACTCAATCTGACAGGAATAAATGTGACAAAGGAATGATAATGTATGCATGTTGGTGATTTTAAATCATCTAGCTTAAAACAAAACAAAACAAAACAAAACAGGAAGAATCTGCATGAATGACATCAAGTGAGAGCTTTCCTTGTTACAGTACATTTTATGCATTTATACGATTAAGAATTAAATATCTCAATAGTCAAATTCACATCTGCTGACTCAAAACCCTTAGTTCTTGGCCATTTAGTTTAGTTCAGTCACTCAATTGTGTCTGACTCTTTGTGACCCCATTGCAGCATACCAGGCTTTCCTGTCCATCACCAATTCCTGGAGCTTGCTCAAAATCATGTCCATCGAGTCAGTGATGCCATGCAACCATCTCATGCTCTGTTGTCCCCTTCTCCTCCTGCCTCTCATGCTCTGTTGTCCCCTTCTCCTCCTGCCTCTCATCCTCTGTTGTCCCCTTCTCCTCCTGCCTCTCATCCTCTGTTGTCCCCTTCTCCTCCTGCCTCTCATCCTCTGTTGTCCCCTTCTCCTCCTGCCTCTCATCCTCTGTTGTCCCTTCTCCTCCTACCTTCAGTCTTTCCTAGCACCAGGGTCTTTTCTAATGAGTCTTCCTTTTGGGCTTCCCTTGTGGCTCAGCTGGTAAAGAATCAGCCTGCAATGAGGGGGACCTGGCTTCAATCCCTGGGTTGAGAAGATCCCCTGGAGAAGGAAAAGGCTACCCACTCTAGTATTATGGCCTGGAGAATTCCATGAACTGTATAGTCCATGGGGTCACAAAGAGTTGGACACGACTAAGCGATTTTCACTTCTTATCCATTAAGGTCCTATAACATTTTAGTTAGTATTGAGTGTAGTTCATGTATGGAGGAGCCTGGTGGGCTGCAGTCCATGGGGTCGCAAAGAGTCGGACATGACTGAGCGATTTCACTTTCACTTTTCACTTTCATGCATTGGAGAAAGAAATGGCAACCCACTCCAGTGTTCTTGCCTGGAGAATCCCAGGGGCGGGGGAGCCTGGTGGGCTGCCATCTATGGGGTCGCACAGAGTCAGACACGACTGAAGCAACTTAGTGGCGGCATGTGAAAGATGTGGACATCATTCCTGAGTTCTATTTTTTGAAGATTAAGAACAGTTTCATAGATTTTCTTCCTTACTCATCTTATCTCTCTACCATAGTGATAAGATAACAGCTTGGGTTGCATAGGAAATATATATTTGAGAGTCTGGGATTACAGTTCAGTGTAAACCTGTGTCTTAGAATGTGTGTGAGTGTTTTGGACTGTAGCCTGCCAGGCTTCGCTGTGCATGGGATTCTCTAGGCAAGAGTACTGGAGTGTGTTGCCATGCTCTCCTCCAAGGGATCTTCCCAACCGAGGGACTAAACCTGTGTCTCTTATGTCTCCTGCATTGGCAGGCAGTTTCTTTACCACTAGCACCAACTGGGAAGTCTTAGAATGTGGAAAGTGTTAATTATTTTTCTATGCTCCATATTGTAAAGTATACTTTCAAGGTACTAACAAGAGGGAAACATTTAAAAAGGAGGACTGAAATAAATTTTTGCCAGCTGTTTGAAAAGAAAATATGATTATTTTTCAGATTTTGTAAAGGAGATATTAGCATATTGGTTCATTAAACTGAAATTAATGGGAAAATGACATGAGCAGAGTATAATTTGTAATGATATTGAGAAAAAAATGAGAGAATCATAGCTATAAAGCTTGAAAGGGAAAATAATACAAAATAGAGAAGGCAATGGCATCCCACTCCAGTACTCTTGCCTGGAAAATCCCATGGACAGAGGAGCCTGGTAGGCTTGCAGTCCATGGAGTAGCTGAGAGTTGAACACGACTCAATGACTTCACTTTCACCTTTCACTTTCACTCATTGAAGAAGGAAATGGCGACCCACTCCAATGTTCTTGCCTGGAGAATCCCAGGGATGGGGGAGCCTGGTGGGCAGCTGTCTATGGGGTCACTCAGAGTCAGACACGACGGAAACAACTTAGCAGCAGCAGCAGCAGCAGCAGAGTTGGAAAGGTGAAAGTTTCAGGACTTTGGCTATCTTTTGCTAACTGGAAAGATATTGACAGAGCTGAAAACTTTGCTGTCTAATCAGAGGAAAAAAAGTATGAATTCTGAAACAAAAGAGTGAATTGGTGAATTATGAGAACTATTTTTTTAAATTCCATATCCAGAGACCTGACTTCTAGACTTTTTAGCTGGTAACATGTCAAAGTCAGCATTTCATTTGACATATGACCTTGATCAGGTGCTATGGTCTGAATGTTTATATCTCTCCAAAATTAATTTGTTGAAATCCTGACCCTTTAGGTGATGAAGTGATTAGGTCATGAGAGTGGAGCTTCTGTGAGTGAGATTAATGCCCTTATAAAACCAAGAAGCAGGTTCTGGCCAGAGACCACATATGCCAGTGCCTTGGTCTTGGACTTCCCAGTCTCCAGAGCAGTGGGAAATGAATTTGTATTGCTTATCAGCCACTCAGCTTACAGTATTTTGTTGTAGCAGCCTGAACAAACTAAGAGGCCAGAAAATGGGAATAAGGGCAGAAAAGGAAATTATTTTAAAGAAAACACATCATATGATGGCAGAACAGGTGGAAAGATAATTTAAATGCTATGTGGAAATTTATTTACAGCAAAGAGGTTTTACAAAATAGTGTAAAAGATCATTTTAAGCAGGCTTAAGGTATAACCACCTGTCATATCTGAAGTATTCATACCTGAATATACTTGAATATATTCATCTCTTATAAACTTGATTAAATTATTGGAATTTTTGTTCTATAAATTATAAAAGATTGACATTCTTGTTTTAGGAAAAATTTTAAATAGTACTTGAAAAGACCAAAAGAACTAAAAAAACGTATAAATTGTAAAACAAAAGTAAATAAGCTTTAGAATGTCATCAATATAGAAAAAATGGAACACACATGTGCAGGTCCTCCATGAATGTGTCTGAATGATTGTTAAATAGATGAGAAGAAAAAGACATTAAGAAATTATTGAAATGAAACCTCAGGAGTGGACACGAGAGAGACTGGGAATGAGAACATGTGGATGAAAATGGAGTCAGGACTCAAAGGAGTGAGATAGAAAAAGAAGATGAAGTCACTGCTAGGTTTAAGCAACTCAGAAAAAGCATATGCAATGGTTCATTATTTTTTAACTAATAGAGAAAAAGAGAAGAACTCACTAAGTGTGCTATCAGAGTGTGCTTTGAGATGCCATGAGCTCCCAACTATTCCTAGCAGTTGACAGCAGGGTGAAGGGAAAAAGTGTAAATGAGGTGTGAATGAGGAAGGAATATATTCTTACAACCATTAGGTTTCTTTTTCAATGCATTTTGAGTTTCTCTGAGTCCTCACCAACATCTCTAGGCCTTTTAAATGCCAGAGGGTGATCCTGTCATTGCAGAAATGGCAGAAACCGGTCAAAGAGTTAGGAAGTGAACCTAGGGGTCATTCTGTGAAACAACTTTGGTTTTTAAGTACAGGGGACATTTTTCAGCACTCTATTTTTTTTTTTTCTTGAAACACACATGAAAGCTTTCACACATTTTCTAAATCTGGTTCAGGAATAACCTATGTCGCTCGTGTTCTTCTCAACGTTGTGACTCAGTCCAAAGTTACACATGTTGGCTTGAGAAGTTGACTTATACATTCTGTAACATATACTGATCACCTACTGGGTGCTGGCACCCTGATTTAGGAGCTGATGTACATGGCTGGCAAAACTATAGATGCCATCTCTCTTTTAAAAAAAAAAAAAAAAAACAACAAACCTTTGTACTTATTTATTTATGGCTGTGCTGGGTCTTTGCCGCTGTTGGTAGGCTCTCCCCATTGC
The DNA here is from genome assembly GCA_917880005.1 of Nanger dama. Classification (NCBI taxonomy): domain Eukaryota; kingdom Metazoa; phylum Chordata; class Mammalia; order Artiodactyla; family Bovidae; genus Nanger; species Nanger dama. The sequence goes on from CAKJTW010000020.1 coordinate 11,062,010, forward strand.
AGTGAGTGGGTGCTCCTAGTTGCAGCACGCAGGCTTCCTATTGCAGTGGCTCCTCTGGTTGCAGAGCGTTGGCTCTGGAGTGCTGGCTCAGTAGTTGTGGCACACCAGCTTTGTTTATCCATGGCAAGCGGAGTCTTCCTGAACTAAGGATGGAACCCATGGCCCTTGCACTGGCTGACAAATTCTTTAGCACTGGACCACCAGGGAAGTCCAACCACCCCCGATTTTAACAAATGTCAAGTCAAGTGGGAGTGGCGGATATTAATCATACCCCCACAGAAGAATGTATTAAGGTAAGATGAGCAAAAGGATCTGGGACAAGCAGAGTATAGCAAAGGGAAATCAATTTAACATGTATGTTTGGGGATAGTGCCAGAAGGCTTTCAAGGAAATGATCTATAAGCTGAGTTCTCAAAGAAAGTAGAAGCAGAGAATGTTCTATGACAGTTAGCCAGGTGGAAACAGGACACAATTTAACAAAATTTCAATGCTTAGAAAGTGTTTTTTGCCTTTTAAATTATGATTCAAATGCTATATTTAATTTCACTTTTTATACCTTATAAAGGAGAGTAGAAGAATGTAGGGAGACTGAACAGCACTCAGGAGGCCTGGGTGCATCATTTTGGGTTTTGTGGCTTCCTTACCAACCTCTCTGGGCTCTGGTTTCTAATCTAGACAGAGAGGGATTTGGGCAGAATAACCTCTGAAGTACTTTTCCAATTAAAATTGCTGACTCTTTGGTTCAGGTAAAGCAATACTGAATGGTTAGTATCTGTATGGATTCATGTGTTGAGAAAAATAGTTCCAATGAAGTAAAACTCATTACAAGTATTACATTGTTAGTCCATGAAGAAAAAGTCTGACTTTGATGAAGCTGGTGCTATAGTTCTCTGGGGCTCTCACAGTATGTCCATGGGAGACAGTGCTTTCAATGTCACGTAGACTGTCCCTGCAGAGAAGCCTAGGCATTCAATAAATGCTTATTAAGTGAGCTGCATTTGCAAAGCAACAGGATTGAATCATGAGAAGTCTTTACTTTGAGTCCTCAAAAGTGAGTTGAGAGACTTTTGAACAAAAAGGGGAATTTGTCTCCTGAACTATTTGCTCATAATAGCTTTAGTCAAGCAACAGATACATTCATTGTTTATAAGAAACTGAATGCTTGAATACTGGTCTGAGTTCATGACTTTGGGATCAAGGTCTTAACATGATAGCCAAAAGATAAGACACCTGCTAGATACTATAACACTGGGGATGTTGACTAGATTAAAAAACGTCCACTGACAAGTTTACTTTCATTGATACTTTTATTTTACACACACAAATAATGAATGTTAATGGTTGTATTTATTTCTGAAATAGCTCCTCAAGCACCTGCACTGATTGTGGTAGGGAAATTTAGTTGAAACTAAAGATAATTCTTCATCAAAATCAGTTTTTAAAGTTCTATTCAGTACTACTCTTTTTCAGTCTTACTGATGAAACAATCTTTTTATTTTCTGGGTTTCAAACGATTTGGGGGAATGGTGCCAGAAGAACAAAGCAAACATCATTTTTCATGAATATCTGGCTCATAAAACTGAGTTTTGAACAGCTTATAGAGAAGCACTTTTATGCTTAGAATTTGTCATCTTTGAGGATGCTAATCCTGTTGAGCTGGACCTCTTAAGAAGAAAATAAAGAAAGGGGGAGATGCTGTGTACCACGGAGGACAATTTTAGTGCCATCTACTGTCTCCAGAACATGTTTGTATTGCATGTTTGGTAGACATTATGGTTGCTCTTTTTTCTGTGCTTTGAAAGAAGGCAACCTCATGAGTGAGAACATGTGAAATAATATTTCAGAGATGGTGCAGATTACTTCTGTAAAATTCAGTGCTATCCAGATGGCATGGCAACAATTTAGTTTTGTATTTAAATAGAAGATTAAGGAAAATTAGATTGCGACCTCATGGACTATAGTCTTTCAGGCTCCTCTGTCCTTGGAATTTTCTAGGCAAGAATACTGGAGCGGGTAGCCGTTCTGTTCTCCAGGAGTTCTTCCCAACCCAGGGATCAGACTCAGGTATCCTGCATCTTGGGCAGACTCTTTACTGTCTGAGCCACCAGGGAAGCCCAGTTAAATAGAAGATTAAGGAAAATTAGGGTTTCAAGGAGTTGGACAGGACTGAAGCGACTGAACACATGCATCTGTTCTCATCTCTCTTTAAAAGCTATACGAAGAATAATTGACGTACATAATGAAGCATGGTACTGATGTAAGAGTAATCCATGCTTTCATGAAAAGTTAATTTGACCTTTTCTATATTGATCAGTGTATGGAAAGAGGAAAATGATGGTTTGGTTTTTCTCTTATTTGATTGCATCTCAACTGGGACATTTTATTCAGTGTGGTGCATCAGTCTTTAAGAAAGATATTGACAAATTGGGAGGTGTTTAGAACTGAAGGGACCAGAATTTTAAAGGAAACTGAAAGCATAAAGAAGCCTCTAGGAAGGAATTGTGGCATTGAATCTATAGAACACATGACTGCCAGGGATATGAATATGATGGCTACTCTTAAATAAACCAGGAGATTTCTGCACAAGGGGCATTTAACTTATTCTTTGTGGACTTGTGTTCTGAAGATAATTAATTTAGATTAATGTAGGGAAGATTTTCCTAATAACCAAATCACCTGAATATACTTCTGACAGTCTCTGGGGAGGTTGGATTTTGAGATGTAATAACTTCCAAATCAGCAGAAGTGTTATGGGATGCTAAAAGAGAGGATTTAACATCAGGTGATGGCAATGCTAGATGGCCTTAAAGTTCCCTTTCCACTTCAAGTGTGTCTTTAAGCAAAATTTTGATACTTTTGTCACAGAGCATGAAAGTGACCTTCATATTTAACAATATTTCTCCAATGCTCTGAAATCTTTGAGTAAGTTTTCATCCTCAGATCTTTAATAACAATTAAGCCTTTTCCTAATCTAATGATACACAAATAACTGGAATAATTAAAACATTTATATTCATAACCCTTTAACACATAAAGAAGTACCATAAAATATAATTTGGCTGTTTACCTTGAAGTGAATTAGTTTATTTTAAAAGTGACTAGTTAAGATAGAAGCATTTTATTTCTAGCAAGAGTATATTGAAATAATTCCAGTAAAAATATTTTTGTGACTATATTTCAGCTCAAACACAGAATTAAATAGTATATTTAGAACTGGGAGTGAAATTAAGAATCAACTCTGGAGGGCAGTCCTAAGATGGCAGAGGAATAGGATGGGGAGACCACTTTCTCCCCCATGAATTCATCAAAAGAACATTCAAACGCTGAGTAAATGCCACAAAACAACTTCTGAATGCTGGCAGAGGACGATGTCAGGCACCCAGAAAAGCAGGTCATTGTCTTCAAAAAGAGGTAGGAAAAAATATAAAAGGCAAAAAAGAGACAAAAGAGGTAGGGATGGAGCTCCGTCCTGGGAAGGGAGTCTTAAAAAGAGAGAAGTTTCCAAACACCAGGAAAGATTCTCACTGCCTAGTCTGTGGTGAGCCTTGGAAGCACAGAGGGCAACATAACAGGGAAGAAAAATAAATAAATAATTAAAACCCACAGATTACAAAGGTAACTCCCCCAGTGGAGAAGCAGCGCAGAGACCTGCATATGCCACTAGCAAGCAGGGGCTGGGCAGGGAGGCGTGGGCTGCATTGCTTAGAGTAAAGATCGGGCTGAATGCCCCAAGTGTAATCAGGGTGAACTAACTTGCGCTAGCAAGCCAGACTGTGGGATAGCTACCACACGAAAAGCTCTAATATAAGACATTGCCAAGACTGTGCACAGAACAGAGGTCGGAACAGAATTAACTGACTGCAGATCATCCCCCTCCGGTGACAGACAGCCAGAGCCGAAAGGGCTGGAAGGGGGCAATTGCAGCCCCAGAGAGACATTATCAAACTGCAAGCAGGCTTCTTTGCTAAGACTTCTTGGGGTTCTGGACAGTCATCATCCGCCTGAGAAGATGCGCCAGTTGTACACCCAGAAAACTGAGCAGCAGGGATGGGAGAGGCGATAAGTCACAGCGACCATGCTAGCCAAACACTTGAACTACTTGGACCTGAGAAGGGCACACAAACACAGGCCCAACTCTCTGGGCCTCTGAAAACTACCCGAGTGCCTGAACCTGAGTGGCTTAGACCTGGGAGGTGCATGCAGCCCAGGGCCAGCCTCGGACGGTTCCCAGTGGAGCAGCCTAGAGCCTGAGCAGTGTGGGCAGGGAGGGCGCAAGCGCCGTGAGCGGGGGCAGGCCCAGTGTGGCTGAGGCACTGCGAGCACACGCCAGTGTTATTTGCTTACAGCGTCCCTCCCTTCCCACAGCGTGACTGAACAAGTGAGCCTAAAAAAAAGTGTCCACCATCGCCCCCTGTGTCAGGGTGGAAATCAGACACTGAAGAGACCAGCAAACAGAAGAAGCTAAAACAGAGGGAAGCGTCTTGGAAGTGACAGGTGCAATAGATTAAAACCCTGTCATTAGGACTGACTACACAGAAGAGGCCTATAGATCTTGAGAAATATAAGCCGGGCCAAGGAACTATCTGAAAATGAACTGACCCCACACTGCCCACAAAAGCACCAGAGAAAGTCCTAGATATATCTTTACCATTTTTATGAACATTCTTTTTTTTCTTCTTCTTTAACTTTTTAAAATTCTTAAGTCCTTGATTACTCCTTTAATTGTTATTTTTATAACCTACTATTACTTTTCCAAAAAGACTCTATTTTTAAAGCAAATTTCACATATATATATATATATTTAAATAATTTTTGTGAATTTCTTTTCTTCTCTCTCTTTTTTAATACTGTATTTTTGAAAATCCAAGCCCTACTCTAGATTTTAAATTTTTGCTTTTTGGTATTTGTTATCAATTTTGTACCTTTAAAAACACAATGTTCAGTACCCATTTTTGCTTGGGAGTGAGATTACTGGCTTGACTGCTCTCTCCTCCTTTGGACTCTCCTTTTTCTCCACCAGGTTGCCTCTGTCTCCCCTTTCCCCCTTCTCTTCTCTTCCCAACTCTGTGAATCTCTGTGTGCTCCAGATGGTGGAGAATACTTAGGGAACTGATTACTGGCTGGATCTGTCTCTCTCCTTTTCTTTTTCCTCTTTTATCCTCCTGGCCACCTCTGTCTCCCTCCCTCTTCTCTTCTCTGTATAACTCTGTGAACATCTCTGAGTGGCCCAGACTGTGGAGCACACATAAGGAAATGATTACTGGTTAGCTTGCTCTCTCCTCTTTTGATTCCACTTCATCTCATTCGGGTCACCTCTAACTCCCTCCTCCCTCTTCTCCTCTTGATGTAACTCTGTGAACCTCTCTGGGTGTCCCTCACTGTGGAAAACTTTTCATCTTTAACCTAGATGTTTTATCAACAGTGCTGTATAGAAGGAGAAATCTTGAGGCTACTGTAAAAATAAGACTGAAAACCAGAAGCAGGAGGCTTAAGTCCAAATCCTGAGAACACCAGAGAACTCCTGACTCCAGGGAACATTAATTGACAGGAGCTCAGCAAATGCCTCCATACCTACACTGAAACCAAGCACCACCCAATGGCCAACAAGTCCTAGAGCAAGACATACAATGCAAATTCTCCAGCAACACAGGAACATAGCCCTGAGCTCCAATATACAGGCAGCTCAAAGTCATTCCAAACCCACTGACATCTCATAACTCATTACTGGACACTTCATTGCACTCCAGAGAGAAAAATCCAGCTCCAAAGACCAGAACACCAACACAAGCTTCCCTAATCAGGAAACCTTGATAAGCCACCCATACAACACCACCCACAGTGAGGAAACTCAACAACAAAGAGAACTCCACAAACTGCCAGAATATAGAAAGACCACCCCAAACACAGCAATATAAACAGGATGAAGACACAGAAGAATACCCAGAAGGTAAAGGAACAGGATAAAAGCCCACCAAACCAAACAAAGAGGAAGAGATGGGGAATCTACCTGATAAAGAATTCCAAATAATGATAGTGAAAATGATCCAAAATCTTGAAATAAAATGCAATCACAGAAAAATAGCTGGGAGACAAGATTTGAGAAGATGTAAGAAAGGTTTAACAAGGACCTAGAAGAAATAAAAAAGAGTCAGTATATAATGAATAATGCAATAAATGAGATCATAAACACTCTAGAGGCAACAAATAGTAGAATAAGGGAGGCAGAAGATAGGATTAGTGAAGTAGAAGATAGAAGTAGAGATAAATCCATACACCTATGGACACCTTGGGCTTCCCTGGTGGCTCAGACTGTAAAGCATCTGCTTGCAATATGGGAGACCTGGCTTTGATTCCTGGATTGGGAAGATCCCTTGGAGAAGGAAATGGCAATCCACTCCAGCACTCTTGCCTGGAAAATCCCATGGATGGAGGAGCCTGATAGGCTATAGTTCATGGGGTCGCAAAGAGTTGGACACGACTGAGCGACTTCACTTCACTTCACTTCATGGACACTTTATCTTTGACAAAGGAGGCAAGAATATACAGCGGGTTGAAGACTATCTCTTTAACAAGTTATGCTGGGAAAACTGGTCAACCACTTGTAAAAGAATGAAACTAGAACACTTTCTAACACCATACACAAAAATAAACTCAAAATGGATTAAAGATCTAAACGTAAGACCAGAAACAATAAAACTCTTAGAGGAGAACATAGGCAAAACACTCTCCTATATACATCACAGAGGGATCCTGTATGACCCACCTTCCAGAATACTGGAAATAAAAGCAAAAATAAACAAATGGGACCTAATTAAACTTAAAAGCCTCTGTACAACAAAGGAAACTATAAGCAAGGTGAAAACACAGCCTTCGGAATGGGAGAAAATAATAGCAAATGAAGCAACTGACAAAAAACTAATCTCAAAAATATACAAGCAACTCCTGCAGCTCAACTCCAGAAAAATAAATGACCCAATCAAAAAATGGACCAAAGAACTAAATAAACATTTCTCCAAAGAAGAAGTACAGATGGCTAACAAACACATGAAAAGATGCTCAACATAACTCATTATCAGAGAAATGCAAATCAAAACCACAATGAGGTACCATTTCATGCCAGTCAGAATGGCTGTAATCTAAAAGTCTACAAGCAATAACTGCTGGAGAAGATGTAGAAAAAAGGGAACCCTCTTACACTGTTGGTGGGAATGCAAACTAGTACAGCCACTATGGAGAACAGTGTGGAGATGCCTTAAAAAACTGCAAATAGAACTGCCTTATGACCCAGCAATCCCACTGCTGGGCATACACACTGAGGAAACCAGAATTGAAAGAGACATGTGTACCTCAATGTTCATCGCAGCACTGTTTATAATAGCCAGGACATGGAAACAACCTAGATGTCCATCAGCAGATGAATGGATAAGAAAGCTGTGGTACATATACACAATGGAGTCTTACTCAGCCATTAAAAAGAATATATTTGAATCAGTTCTAATGAGGTGGATGAAACTGGAGCCTATTATACAGAGTGAAGTAAGTCAGAAAGAAAAACACCAATACAGCATACTAACATATATATATGGAATTTAGAAAGATGGTAACGATAACCCTGTATGTGAGACAGCAGAAGAGACACAGATGTATAGAAGCGTCTTTTGGACTCTGTAGGAGAGGGAGAGGGTGGGATGATTTGGGAGAATGGCATTGAAACATGTATAATATCATATAAGAAATGAGTCACCAGTCTGGGTTTGATGTGGGATGCAGGATGCTTGGGGCTGGTGCATCTTCCTCAGATGGTCTGAAACTCAGTTGGTTATTCTTGGCTTTCTTTTGTCTTTGGAAATACGGTGGTGTTTTTGCTGGGGGTGCTGCTAACATCCTTTTGTTTGTTTTCTTCTCTTTCTGTCTCTTTTCTCCTCCTTTTTCCCTTCTCCCTCCCTCCCTTCCTTCCATCAACTCACCTTCTTGTAAATTTTCTTCACATATGAATTATGATTAAGTTCCATATTTTGTGATCAAATAGGGCATTCTTCACTTCAACTCCTCAGCAGTAGGTAGGGAACACATCTTATCATTGTGTATGATACCATGGAATTTCTACTCTTCTTGATGTCATAAATAATACATATAAATCTATATAAAAGCCACACTTCCAAATAAGTTAACATTGTGTTAGCGTATATGCAACATTCTGGTTCTTTATTTTTCTAGTAACCTAGGAAAATCTTTCATTTTTCTAATATCTGATGCTGGCTTTGCCAATTTGGATGCTAATTACAGCCCTTGTTAGTGTTCAGTACCTAGTAGTAGGAAGCCTCTCCATTCTGTCTCTGCACACACATACACACACACACACACACACAGACAGATGCAAAATTAGTACAGTATCACAAACATATAGAAGCTATATCTAAAATATATACATAAAATAGATATGTATAAAAATGTAAAATATGCAATTGACTAAAGTAAATGGCAATTATAGTAATTAGAAAAATCACCTATTTAAAAATAATCTGTTTTAAAATATTTGTTGATTAAATTAAAAATATGTTGTCTATTCTATAGCTTAAGAGAGAAGTTCAGTTCAGTTCAGTTCAGTCATTCAGTGATGTCCGATTCTTTGTGACCCCAAGAATCGCAGCATGCCAGGCCTCCCCTGTCCATCACCATCTCCTGGAGCTCACTCAGACTCACATTCATCGAGTCCGTGATGCCATCCAGCAAACTCAACCTCTGTCGTCCCCTTCTCCTCCTGTCCCCAACCCATCCCAGCATCAAAGTCTTTGCCAATGAGTCAACTCTTCCCATGAGGTGGCCAAAGTACTGGAGTTTCTGCTTTAACATCATTCCTTTCAAAGAAATCCCAGGGTTGATCTCCTTCAGAGTGGACTGGTGGGATCTCCTTGCAGTCCAAGAAACTCTAAAGAGTCTTCTCCAACACCATAGTTCAAAAGCATCAATTCCTCGGTGCTCAGCCTTCTTCACAGTTCAACTCTCACATCCATACATGACCACTGGAAAAACCATAGCCTTGACTAGATGGACCTTAGTCAGCAAAGTAAAGTCGCTGCTTTTGAATATACTATCTAGGTTGGTCATAACTTTAATTCCAAGGAGTAAGTGTCTTTTAATTTCATGGCTTCAGTCACTATCTTCAGTGATTTTGGAGCCCCCCAAAATAAAGTCTGACACTGTTTTCACTGTTTCGCCATCTAATTCCCATGAAGTGATGGGACTGGATGCCATGATCTTCGTTTTCTAAATGTTGAGCTTTAAGCCAATTTTTTCGCTTTCCTCTTTCACTTTCATCAAGAGGCTTTTTAGTTCCTCCTCACTTTCTGTTATAAGGATGGTGTCATCTGCATATCTGAGGTTATTGACATTTCTCCTGGCAATCTTGATTCCAGCTTGTGTTTCTTCCAGTCCAGCGTTTCTCATGATGTACTCTGCATAGAAGTTAAATAAGCAGGGTGACAATATACAGCCTTGATGTACTCCTTTTCCTATTTGGAACCAGTCTGTTGTTCCATGTCCAGTTCTAACTGTTGCTTCCTGACCTGCATACAGATTTCTCAAGAGGCAGGTTAGGTGGTCTGGTATTCCCATCTCTTTCAGAATTTTCCACAGTTTATTGTGATCCACACAGTCAAAGGCTTTGGTATAGTCAATAGAGCAGAAACAGATATTTTTCTGGAACTTTTTGCTTCTTCCATGATCCAGCAAACGTTGGAAATTTGATCTCTGATTCCTCTGCCTTTTCTAAAACCTGCTTGAACATCAGGGAGTTCACGGTTCATGTATTGCTGAAGCCTGGCTTGGAGAATTTTGAGCATTACTCTACTAGCACGTGAGATGAGTGTAATTGTGCGGTAGTTTGAGCATTCTTTGTCATTGCCTTTCTTTGGAATTGGAATGAAAACTGATCTTTTCCAGTCCTGTGGCCACTGCTGAGTTTTCCAAATTTGCTGGCATATCGAGTGCAGCACTTTCACAGCATCATCTTTCAGGATTTGAAACAGGTCACCTGGAATGCTATCACCTCCACTAGCTTTGTTCACAGTGATGCTTTCTAAGGCCTACTTGACTTCACATTGCAGAATGTCTGGCTCTAGGTGAATGATCATATCATGATTATCTGGGTTGTGAAGATCTTTTTGTACAGTTCTTCCGTGTATTCTTGCTACCTCTTCTTAATATCTTCTGCTTCTGTCAGGTCCAGACCATTTCTGTCCTTTATCGAGCCCATCTTTGCATGAAATGTTCCCTTGGTATCTCTAATTTTCTTGAAGAGATCTCTAGTCTTTCCCATTCTGTTGTTTTCCTCTATTTCTTTGCACTGATCACTGAAGAAGGCTTTCTTATCTCTTTTTGCTATTCTTTGGAACTCTGCATTCAGATGCTTATATCTTTCCTTTTCTCCTTCGCTTTTTGCTTCTCTTCTTTTCACAGCTATTTGTAAGGCCTCTGCAGACAGCCATTTTGCTTTTTTGCATTTCTTTTCCATGGGGATGGTCTTGATCCCTGTCTCCTGTACAATGTCACGAACCTCATTCCAAAGTTCATCAGGCACTCTATCTATCAGATCTAGGCCTGTAATTCTGTTTCTCTCTTCCACTATATAATCATAAAGGATCTGATTTAGGTCATACCTGAATGGTCTAGCGGTTTTCTCTACTTTCTTCAATTTGAGTCTGAATTGGGTAATAAGGGTTCATGATCTCAGCCATAGTCAGCTCCTGAGCCGGCACACTGAGTGCAGGCGGCTGCGAGCCGGTGCACTGAGTATGGCTAGAGGAGCTACCCAACGTCCGAAGTCAGGGGCAGTGGCCTAGAGTGCCAGGCTGCGACGGTGGAGGAATGGCCGAGAGGAGCTACCCCACGTCCGAGGTCAGGGGCGGTGACCCTAAGGAGCCACCACTAGCCTGAGGCCAGGGAAGGCGGCTGGGAGGAGCCACCCATGCCTGAGGCCAGGGCCGTCGGCCAGGAGGAGCAACCCAAGGAGCAGTGGCCGGGCAGGCGCAGGAGGGCCTAGAGGAGCTATCCCACACTGAAGGTCAGGAATAGCAGTGGTAAGGAGATACCACTTGTCTAAAGTAAGGAGCAGCAGCTGTGCTTTGCTGGAGCAGCAGTGAAGAGATACCCCACACCCAAGGTAAGAGAAACCCAAGTAAGGATGTAGGTGTTGCAAGAGGGCATCAGAGGGCAGACACACTGAAACCATACTCACAGAAAACTAGTCAATCTAATCACACTAGGACCACAGCCTTGTCTAACTCAATGAAACTAAGCCATGCCAGCAGGGCAACCCAATACGGGCGGGTCATGGTGGAGAGATCTGACAGAATGTGGTCCACTGGAGAAGGGAATGGCAAGCCACTTCAGCATTCTTGCCTTGAGAACCCCATGAACAGTATGAAAAGGCAAAATGATAGGATACCAAAAGAGGAACTCCCAGGTCATTAGGTGCCCAATATGCTTCTGGAGGTCAGTAGAGAAATAACTCCAGAAAGAATGAAAGGATGGAGCCAAAGAAAAAACAATACCCATCTGTGGATTTGACTGGTGACAGAAGCAAGATCCGATGCTGTAAAGAGCAATATTGCATAGGAACCTGGAATGTCAGGTCCATGAATGAAGGCAAATTAGAAGTGGTCAAACAAGAGATGGCAAGGGTGAACATCGACATTCTAGGAATCAGTGAACTAAAATGGACTGGAATGGGTCAATTTAATTCAGATGACCATTATATCTACTACTGCAGGCAGGAATCCCTCAGAAGAAATGGAGTAGACATCATGGTCAACAGAAGAGTCTGAAATGCAGTACTTGGATGCAATCTCAAAAACGACAGAATGATTTCTGTTCATTTCCAAGGCAGACCATTCAATATCACAGTTATCCAAGTCTATGCCCCAACCAGTAATGCTGAAGAAGCTGAAGTTGAACGATTTTATGAAGACTTATGGGATCTTTTAGAACTAACACCCCCAAAAGATGTCCTTTTCATTATAGGGTACTGGAATGCTAAAGTAGGAAGTCAAGAAACACCTGGAGTAACAGGCAAATTTGGCCTTGGAATGCAGAATGAAGCAGGGCAAAGACTAATAGAGTTTTGCCAAGAAAATGCACTGGTCATAGCAAACACCCTCTTCCAACAACACAAGAGAAGAGTCTACACATGGACATTGCCAAATGGTCAACATCAAAATCAGGTTGATTATATTCTTTGATGCCAAAGATGGAGAAGCTCTATACAGTCAACAAAAACAAGACCAGGAGCTGACTGTGCCTCAGATCATGAACTCCTTAAGAAAGAATGTGTTATTTCCTCTGTACTCAGTTTCAGCCATATTATCAATACCATGACATTTAGGTAAATTTTTATATAATATCAGTATTTTATTGTGTAGTTTTCTGCCTAAGTTTTTAAATGTGAATAAATGTGGCAAAAGTTAGCACTTTTGTCTTGTTTCTTGCTCCACATTAGAGCTTTTCTATTTCCGTTTGATGTTAGACATGGTTTTGTCATATATGGTCTATATTATACTGAGGTATTTATATCTGTATCTAACTTGTTGAGAGTACTTAGGTTATTGTTTAATCTCTGTGTATTTTTTTTAAATACAGTGAATGCCTTTAAACCTGTTTCTGCCAAGTCTTCTATTGATTCTCATTTTCTTGTAGCAAACTTCCACCTGCAAAACCTTGATTCTCAACATCCTGCTCACATCCTACAGTTGCTGTAGGTTAATTTTTGGAGTTAGAAAATTCTATTGACATTTACAGCTAAGATTAGTAACGTTTTTATGAAAAAAAATTGATAGCTTTGCCACATATGAAATATTTATTTTTCTACAATATATTCCTAGGTTTAGAGAAGCTACAATTTTCAATAGAATTGTAAACAAAAAAGATCCAGAAAGGAGTTACCTAATGCATTCATTTTATTTATTTTTTTAACTTGAAATTTTATATTGATTGTTAAATACTATAATCTTTTCCATGGGTGATGGTCATTATAACATATAATTATATACATTCTTTCTACTAAGAATTCTATATATTCTCTACTAGGCTGCTTAGATTTTATCTCACATATCCTATATTACTTAAGATATATTTATTTCTATTTTTAATTAACAAAAGCTTATTTAATGCATAAGCTTATCTTAAAGACATGAATTAAATTCTTTTTTGTGTGTGGGTACAGATTTTAGTACTGCTTCTAAAATGGTCTGCTTCACATTAAGTCCTTTTGTAAATGTAACTTGTCTCTATCTGATGAATTAATTAGCTCAAGACTTCTTAAAAATATGTGACCCTTTGGACTGCATGTTCTCTCTCATTAATATCTACAAATACATCCAAGATGCATATGAAACTCAAAAAGATCAATAAAGACTTAGCCCAGAAAGAGATTCTGCCAGAAATCTTTGAAGTGTATTTATTTCAAAGAAGCAGGTATATACTGGTAGTGCTCCATTTTTAAAAGGAAGGCATATTTACCCCAAGCCAATATTGTTTTTGAATGTTAACCACAACCTCATTACTAATTAGGATGCTACACTAGAATTTTAGTATGCATCTTCTTGAAAGAGCAATATGTTAACCCCTGACGAGGTAAAGCAAGGTACCCTGAGATAAAACAGGATAAATAGAACAAAATGCAAGATTCACCCTGCTTCCTTTTATTGTAAAAACATGAGTTTAATTAAGAATGAATGCACTTTAATAATTAACACCCAAATGAGGCAGAGTTTTGTGTTCATTTAGTAAAATAACTTAAAAATTTATAAAAGATATTTTTGAATATTTCAAATATGGCTGAAGGTAAACTGCATGTGTGCATACTAATTCGCTTCAGTTGTGTCCAGTTCTCTGCAATCTTATGGACTGCAGCCTGCAAAGCTCATCTGTCCATGGGATTCTCCAGGCAAGAATACTGGAGTGGGTTACCATGCCCTCCTCCAAGTTCAATTCAATTCAATTCAGTCACTTAGTTGTGTCTGACTCTTTGTGACCCCACTGACTGCAGCACACCAGGCTTTCCTATCCATCACCAACTCCCAGAGGCTGCTCAAACTCATGTCCATCGAGTCAGTGATGCCATCCAACCATTTCATCCTCTGTCGACCCCTTCTCCTCCCACCTTCAATCTTTCCCAGAATCAGGGTCTTTTCCAATGAGTCAATTCTTCACATCAGGTGGCCAAAATATTAGAGCTTCAGCTTCACAATCAGTCCTTCCAATGAATATTCAGGACTGATTAGGAGAGACTGGTTGGATCTCCTTGCAGTCCAAGAGACTCTAAAGAGTCTTCTCCAACACCACAGTTCAAAAGCATCAATTCTTTGGTGCTCAACTTTCTTTATAGTCCAACTGTCACATCCATACATGACTACTGGAAAAACCATAGCTTTGACTAGATGGACCTTTGTTGGCAAAGTAATGTCTCTGCTTTTAATATGTTGCCTAGGTTGATCATAGCTTTTCTTCCAAGGAGCAAGCGTCTTTTAATTTCATGACTGCAGTCACCATTTGCAGTGATTTTGGAGGCCCCCAAAATAAAGTCTGTCACTGTTTCCATTGTTTCCCCATCTATTTGCCATGACGTGATAGGACTGGATGCCTTGATCTTACTTTTCTGAATGCTGAGTTTTAAGCCAACTTTTTCACTCTCTTCTTTCACCTTCATCAAGAGGTTTTTAGTTCTTCTTCACTTTCTGCCATAAGGGTAGTGTCATCTGCATATCTGAGGTTACTGATATTTCTCCCAGCAATCTTGATTCCAGCTTGTGCACAATCCAGCCCAGCATTTCTCATGATGTACTCTGCATATAAGTTAAACAAACAGGGTGACAACGTAAAGCCTTGACCTACTCCTTTCCCAATCTGGAATCAGTCTATTTTTCCTTGTCCAGTTCTAACTGTTGCTGCTTACCTGCATACAGATTTGTCAGAAGGCATGTCAGGTTGTCTGGTATGCCCATATCTTTAAGAATTTTCGAGTCTGTTGTGACCCACACAGTCAAAGGCTTTGGCATAGTCAATAAAGCAGAAATAGATGTTTTTCTAGAACTCTCTTGCTTTTTCAATGATCCAACAGATGTTGGCAGTTTGATCTCTGGTTCCTCTGCCTTTTGTACATCCAGCTTGAACATCTGGGTGTTCATGGTGCACGTATTGCTGAAGCCTGACTTGGAGAATTTTGAGCATTACTTTGCTAGGGTGTGAGATGAGTGCAATTGTGTAGTGGTTTGAACATTCTTTGGCATTGCCTTTTTTGGGGGCTGGCATGAAAACTGACCTTTTCCAGTCCTGTGGCCACTGCTGAGTTTTCCACATTTGCTGGCATATTGATCCTCCTTCAAGGGGTCTTCCTAACCCACTATTGAACCTGAATTTCTTATGTTTCCTGCATTGCAGATGGGTTGTTAACCTCTAGTGCCACCTGAGAAGTCTTGAGGATAGACTAGGGGGTCTAATTTGAGGATTTAGTAATTTAAATTTGAGTAAACTCTGAAATTAAAGCAGTCCACCAGTCATGGAAACCCATTCAAATATTCTCACTTGGGAAATCCCAAGGACAGAAAGGCCTGGCAGGCCACATTACAGTCCATAGAGTCACAAAGTTTGACATATCTGAGTGACTGAACACACACGCAGCAGGCTATATCAGATCTTAAAGCTTTCCTCAATGGATAAAATTGAAGGGAAAAGAAGAAGAGGGCAGCAGAGGATTGGATGGTCAAATAGCATCACCTACTCAATGGACATGAATTTGTGCAAGCTCTGGAAGACAGTGAAGGACAGAGGAGCCTGGCATCTTGCAGTCCATGGGATCCCAAAGAGTCACACACATCTAAGAGACTGAAAAACAACAGTGGGCAAATATTAAAGAGGAGGAAATAGGGCAGAAAACAACACAGAAGAAAACTTTGAACTGAATTCTACTTTTTGTGCATGAGTGAAGCAAATCTACATGGTGGTTACTTATTTAAAAAAATATAGTTGCTATTTCTGAAAGAGAAATAAGGGTTGGAACTGAGGTATCTTAATCAAACTATTGTAGCTGAGTATTGGGATTTCAGAGAGGAAAAAGAGACCTAAGTTAAAAAATGTTAAAAAAGAAATATCTTCTAATATTCCTAAAACTTGTTTCTTCTTAGGTAAGTAAATAACACTCAATATACTCTATGATGATTATGTCCCTAAAGATGATTTGGTCACAGTATCACATGCATTTCGTTCTACCAAGTGAGCTGTGGCTACATCAAGGCTTACACACAGGCTGTTTCCTGTTCATGACTACTTGCCAGCCTTCTCCCAGGACGTTTACTGCTGAGTGACCTCCCCCACAAGCTGTAAAGAATCAGGAAGATTCAGCCATTGCTCAGTTTTAGAAGCTGGGATGTCAAAAGTGACCAGTTTATTGTCAAATTAACGGAAGTACAAGATTTGGATTCTTCCTGACATTTATTTGAGGTTCCTTTAGAGTACTGTGGTTGTCTGTTTCTGTCAGTGAGCAGCTGTAACTTAAAATTCAAATAAATAAAATGTGAGCCATGAATCTCTACAGCTTTCACTTATCTGCCTTTCTCAGACTCTAACTGCAGGGTACACAGGCAAAAGCTAACAAAATAACTTGTAATGAACCACTTTAAATAGTAAATTTGGGGGATACCATGGAAAGATTCCTACAATGGAATATTTAGCAACATGTTCCATAATAAAATTCTAGGCAAATAGGTTGAATGTCCTAGGGAAATGAATATTATTGTTATGCATGTTGATTCCTATAGTGTATGCAGAAAGAGACTTTTAGAGAACTTTGCTAAAGCAAAAGTTTACTATGTTATTAGAGTAAACTTTTAAAATTATATATGCCTAGGATCCTTACTCCCTTTTGGTCATTTTAAATAGACATTTTGGGTGCTATAAAAACATAGAATGCTTTAGACAACTACAGTGACTTCAAAGGAAATCAATATACACAGTGCTGAATTTTACCCAATAGAAATTTAATCTTTTATTACTTAATTGTACACAAAGCACAGATCAGTTCAGTTCAGTTCAGTTCAGTCACTCAGTCGTGTCCGACTCTGCGACTCCATGAATCACAGCACACCAGGCTTCCCTGTTTATCACCAACTCCTGGAGTTCACCCAAACCTATGTTCATCGAGTCAGTGATGCCATCTAACCATCTCATCCTCTGTCATCCCCTTCTCCTCCTGCCCTCAATCTTTCCCAGTATCAGGGTCTTTTCAGATAAGTCAGCTCTTCATATCAGGTGGCCAAAGTATTGGAGTTTCAGCTTCAACATCAGTCCTGCCGATGAACACCCAGAACTGATCTCTTTTAGGATGGACTGGTTGGATCTCCTTGCAGTCCAAGGGACTCTCAAGAGTCTTACCCAACACCACAGTTCAAAAGCATCAATTCTTTGGTGCTCAGCTTTCTTTATAGTCCAACTCTCACATTCATACATGACCACTGGGAAAACCATAGCCTTGACTAGACATTGACTAGGTCCTTGACTAGACCTTTGTGGACAAAGTAATGTCTCTGTTTTTTAATATGCTGTCAAAAAAAGGAGCAAGAGTAACTTTCACTGATTTTTTTAAAAAACAGGGAAGAAAACTAATTTCACTGTAGGTTTTTCATCTGCCTTAATGGTAAAAGCCACCATATGGCTTCTTTATAAGACCATTGCTCTCTTGTTAAATGTCACAATTATCATTTTGAAACCTCCTGTCAGCTGTCTATTTTTCAGCCACAAAAATCATAAACAACCTGGTACCATGATCAAATAAATTCCTCATTTATGTGATGCTTATTGGAGAAAGCAGCCAAGAAACAGTCATGGCTATTGCTTGTTTTCTATTGCCTTGCATTTCTGATCAAAAAAAAAAAAAAAAAGAGTTGCAGGGTGTTTTAAAATAGAGAGTTAATAAATTTCCTTTATAGTCATGTTTAAGATAAATTGATAACAACTAATGATACCACTGTTGTTAATGCTACTATCCTTGAAATACTACACAACTGCTTCCCAAACAAGCTCATCATAGAAAACTGGGAAAAACAATCAATCTTAAACTTAAACCATAGGTGTGCCTATCGGATATAAGTATATTGCAAATCACCTAATTTTGTTAGCATTGTTGTATTCAAATATAAAGTATATAATAACAGTCATATCTGCCTTTCTCACTATACTGAAAGAGAAACAAGAGATGAAACTGGGTATCTTAATCAAACTATTGTAGCTAGATATTGGCATCTCAGAGAGGAAAAAATGATCAATGTTAGGAAATGTCAAATGCTTTGAAAGTAAGAGAAATTATAGAAGGGCTAACTCTGGGGACAGTTTAGGGAGATCTATTAAATATTAGTTGGTAGAGATCATTTTTGAGAACCTAAGTTGAGTAAATGATTTATTATCCCATGAAGTAATATTAATATGTATATGAGCAAGTCAAAGCTATGGCTTTTCCAGTGGCCATGTATGGATGTGAGAGCTGGACTATAAAGAACGCTGAGCACTGAAGAACTGATGCTTTTGAACTGTGGTGTTGGAGAAAACTCTTGGACTGCAAGGAGATCCAACCAGTCCATCCTAAAGGAAATCAGTCCTGAATATTCATTAGAAGGACTGATACTGAAACTGAAAATTTAGTCACCTGATGTGAAGAACTGACTCACTGGAAAAGACCCTAGTGCTGGAAAAGATTGAAGGTGGGAGGAGAAGGGGACAACAGAGGATGAGATGGTTTGATGGCATCACCAACTCAATGGACATGAGTTTGAATAAACTCTGGGAGTTGGCGATGGACAGGGAGGCCTGGCGTGCTGCAGTCCATGGGGTAGCAAAAAGTCAGACATGGCTGAGTGACTGAACTGAACTGGACTGAGTAAGTATATCTATGTATTTATTTTGAAATGATCAAATATAGTTCTGCTCAAACCTAAAAGTGTTTGGTCTGCTGGAGTTTTTACTATTATTGGTTTCATTCTGTGGTATGGGCTGTGAGCATCACCTTCTAAGGAAGCCTGTCTTACTCAGGGCCTAAGGTAGACAACCAAATAAGAAACTTTAAAAAGTATCATTAAACAAAAGGGTTATTTTTCCTTTTCATCTTCCTTTCTTTTTATCTATTTCCCTACACTTAGCCACAAAGTATTCAAGTCCACTCTACTTGAATTCTGTAGAGTTAACCATCAAGAATGAAGCCGTGATTCCTCAACCAGAGCCTTTTTACCATACAATTTTAGCTAAGTTATGCCGGGAGGAGCTACCCGCCCCCTTCCCCAGGTCAGGAGCAGCAGCTGCGCTTTACTGGAGCAGCCGTGAAGAGATACCTCACGTCCAATGAAAGAGAAACCCAAGTAAGATGGTAGGCACTGAGAGAGGGCGTCAGAGGGCAGACACACTGAAACCACAATCACAGACAACTAGCCAATCTGATCATATGGCCCACAGCCTTATCTAACTCAATGAAACTAAGCCATGCCATGTGGGGCCACCCAAGATGGACGGGTCACGGTGGAGAGGCCTCACAGAATGTGTTCCACTGGAGAAGGGAATGGCAAACCACGTCAGTATTCTTGCCTTGAGAACCCCATGAACAGTATGAAAAGGCAAAAAGATAGGACACTGAGAGATGAACTCCCCAGGTTGCTAGGTGCCCAATATGCTACTAGAGATCAGTGGAGAAATAACTCCAGAAAAAATGAAGAGATGAAGCCAAAGAAAAGCAACACCCAGTTGTGGATGGGACTGGTGATAGAAGCAAGGTTTGATGCTGTAAAGAGAAATATTGCATAGAACCTGGAATGTTAGGTCCATGAATCAAGGCAAATTGGAAGTGGTCAAACAGGATGACAAGAGTGAACATCGACATTCTAGGAATCAGTGAACTAAGATGGACTGGAATGGGTGAACTGAACTCAAATGACCATTACATCTACTACTGTGGACAGGAATCCCTTAGAAGAAGTGGAGTAGCCATCATAGTCAACAAAAGAGTCTGAAATGCAGTACTTGGATGCAATCTCAACAACAACAAAATGATTTCTGTTTGTTTCCAAGGCAAACATTCAATATCATGGTAATCCAAGTCTAGGCTGAAGAAGCTGAAGTTGAACAGTTCTATGAAGACCTACAAGAACTTATAGAACTGACACCCCAAAAATATGTACTTTTCATTATAGGGGACTGAAATGCAAAAGTAGAAAGTCAAGAAACACATGGAGTAACAGGCAAATTTGGCCTTGGAGTACAGAATGAAGCAGGGCCAAAGCCTAATAGAGTTCTGTCAAGAGAATGCACTGGTCATAACAAACACCTTCTTCTAACAACACAAGAGAAGACTCTACACATGGACGTCACCAGATGGTCAACACCAAAATCAGAATGATTATATTCCTTGCAGCCAAAGATGGAAAAGCTCTATGCAGTAAGCAAAAACAAGAAGAGGAGCTGACTGTGACTCAGACCATGGACTCCTTATTGCCAAATTCAGACTGAAATTGAAGAAAGTGGAGAAAACCACTAGATCATACAAGAATGACCTAAATAAAATCCCTTATAACTATACAGTGGAAGTGAGAAATAGATTTTAGGGAATAGAGCTGATAGATAGAGTGCCTGATGAACTATGGATGGAGATTTCTGACATTGTACAGCAGACAGGTATTAAGACCATTTCCAAGAAAAAGAAATGCAAAAAAGCAAAATTTCTGTCTGAGGAGGCCTTACAAATAGCTGTGAAAAGAAGGGAAGTGAAAAGCAAAGGAGAAAAGGAAAGATATACCCATTTGAATGCAGAGTTCCAAAGAATAGCAAGGAGAGATAAGAAAACCATCCTCAGCGATCAATGCAAAGAATTATAGGAAAGCAATAGAAAGGGAAAGACTAGAGATCTCTTCAAGAAAATTAGAGATACCAAAGGAACATTTCATGCAAAGATGGGCTCAATAAAGGAAAGAAATTGTAGGGACTCAACAGAAGCAGAAGATATTAAGAAGAGGTGGCAAGAATACACAGAAGAACTGCACAAAAAATATCTTCATGACCTAGATAATCACGATAGTGTGACCACTTACCTAGAGCCAGACATCTTTGAATGTGAAGTCAAGTGGGCCTTAGAAAGCATCACTATGAACAAAGCTAGTGGAGGAGTGGAGGTGATGGAATTCCAGTGGAGCTATTTCAAATCCTGAAAGATGATGCTGTGAAAGTGTTGCACTCAATATACCAGCAAATTGGGAAAACTCAGCAGTGGCCACAGACTGGAAAAAGGTCAGTTTTCATTCCAGTCCCAAAGAAACACAATGTCAAAGATTGTTCAAACTACCACACAATTGCATTCATCTCACGTGCTAGTAAAGTAATGCTTAAAATTCTCCAAGACAGGATTTAGCAATACGTGAACTATGAACTTCCAGATGTTCAAGCTGGTTTTAGACAAGGCAGAGGAACCAGAGATCAAATTGCCAACATCTGCTGGATCATGGAAAAACAAGAGAGTTCCAGAGAAACATCTATTTCTGCTTTACTGACTATGCCAAAGCCTTTGACTGTGTGGATCATAATAAACTGTGGAAAATTCTGAAAGAGATGGGAATACCAGACCACCTGACCTGCCTCTTGAGAAACCTATATGCAGATCAGGAAGCAACAGTAAGAACTGGACGTGGATGGAGCAACAGACTGGTTCCAAATAGGAAAAGGAGTACCTCAAGGCTGTATATTTTCACCCTGCATATTTAACTTCTATGCATAGTACATCATGAGAAATGCTGGGCTGGAAGAAGCACAAGCTGGAATCAAGATTGTTGGGAGAAATCTCAATAACCTCAGATACGCAGATGACACCACCCTTATGGCAGAAAGTGAGGAGGAACTAAAGAGCCTCTTGATGAAAGTGAAAGAGGAGAGTGAAAAGGTGGCTTAAAACTCAACATTCAGAAAACTATGATCATGACATCTTGTCCCATCACTTCATGGCAAATAGATGGGGAAACAGTGGAAACTGGCTGGTTTTATTTTTGGGCTCCAAAATCACTGCAAAAGGTGATGGCAGTCATGGAATTAAAAGACTCTTACTCCTTGGAACAACGTTATGACCAATCTAGACAGCATATTAAAAAGCAGAGACATTAATTTGCCAACAAAGGTCCGTCTAGTCAAGGCTATGGTTTTTCCTGTGGTGATGTATGGATGTGAGAGTTGGATTATAAAGAAAACTGAGAGCCAAAGAATTGAAACTTTTGAACTGCAGTGTTGGAGAGGACTCTTGAGAGTCCCTTGGACTGCAAGGAGATCCAACCAGTCCATCCTAAAGCAGATCAGACCTTAGTCTTCATTGGCAGGACTATGTTGAAGCTGAAACTCCAATACTTTGGCCACCTGATGCAAAGAGGTGACTCATTGGAAAAGACCCTGATGCTGGGAAAGATTGACGGCAGGAGGAGAAGGGGATGGCAGAAGATGAGATGTTTGGGTGGCATCACTGAATCGATGGACATTTTTGGGTGAACTCCAGGAGTTGGTGATGGACAGGGAATCCTGGTGTGCTGTGATTCATGGGGTCGCAGAGAGTCAGACATGACTGAGCAACTTAACTGAACTGAACTGATTCCAAAATAAAACAACGTTCAATGTTCTAGAGTGAGGAAATTGTGTTGGGTAGAAAGCACTTTGCATAATCACCTTACAGGAGTGATTTATGAAAGTCAACAGTCAGGGTATGGCTGAGAGCAACATTTAAGGGTATTAAAAGCAAACAAAAACAGCCACATATTTTCCTAGCTCATTGTTTATTTTTATTCCTATTCAGAATGCCACATCTCTCAAAGAAAAAAAAAGAAAGAAAAAGAAAAGCAACTTTTTTTCTTTTCTGCATCTGCCAGTTAATGCAGAATTAATAATAAATACAGGAAAATTGAATGTAAATTCTAAGAGAAGAAAATTCACAAGATGACTGTTCACATCAGTGATGGAAATCCTCCATTCCAAACCTCAACATTTTCCCCAAACTGGGCTGTACTGCCTTTCTTTCTAATTGTGAAGAGAAAGATGGTTACCTGAGATAATGAGATAATGTACTCCCCATGTCCAGTGTTAACCCTTGGTTATAGTTGCTTTAGAGTAATCCTATATGAAATAAAATATTATAGATAACATGTTAAGCTTTCTATGTTGTCCTCTTGTTCTTATTTTCCTTTCTCCCTCCCCAGAAAGAAACATTATTTTAAATTTGGTATCCATCCTTATTATACTCTGAGATATTTTAAATATCTACAGCAGAAACATGAACACTTTCAGGATAAGAGCAGATGTTTTTTGCTTAACGTCATAACTAAGTTATCTATGTCAATGCACATAAATTAGTTATATCTTTATCTTTGTTTTATTTCAACTGCACATAATTTCACCACACAAATAGGCCACATTTTATTCATCTATTCCTATACTGATGAGTATTTTGATTATTTTGCCACACTGTTTTAAAATTATTTGTGAAAGTGTTCTTATTCAAGAGCTCTTGAAAACTTCTCTAGGCTTTACACTTACAAGTGAAACAGCTGGGTAAGCTATGCACATTTTTCAGTTTAAAAGAAGGTCAAATTGCTCTAGAAATGGACTACACTAGTATGCTTGTCTACATGAATCAAGTATATTATTTCTTAAATTCTATATTGTCTGATGATGTTCCTACACAAGTCTCATTTTAGTTGATCTTTAAAGGCTCCAACTTCAGGGGTATGTGCTAGAAAGAACTAGGAAAGATGATGAGCATCTTATTTTATCAAATTCTATTCTTGATTGGAGCTTCCTAGGTGACTCAGTGATATAGAATCTGCCTGCCACACAGTCGACCTGGGTTTGATCCTTGCGTCTAGAAGATCCCCTGGAGAAGGAAATGGGAACAGATGACTTAGAGACTGAGCACACACAGTGTCTTCACCGATGGATTCTAAGTACCTCGTATTATTGTTGTGTTGCTGTTTAGTCACTAAGTTTTGTCCGATTCCTTTGCAAACCCTTGGACTGTAGCCCACCGGGCTTCTCTGTCCATGAGATTTCCCGGGCAAGAATACTGGGTGGGTTGCCATTTCCTTCTCCAGGGGATTGTTCCAACTCAGGTATGGAACCCGAGACTCTTGCATTGGAAGGCACTGGCAGGCAGATTCTTTACCCCTGAGCCATCCGGGAAGCCCATGTTGCTCTATACCTGACAACTAAATGATTGCACAGAAATATGTGCTTAGTTCAGCAAACAGAGATGTACCTACTTTCTGAACAAGAATGTATATAGCGAACATTTTCTTCGAGTTGGCATGTGTTCCATTTTCGCATCAGCCTTAGAGCTACCTGCTAGCTTATTCTTTGTTTTGACAGATTTTTAGCTTAAGTTGTCACCTCCATGCTGAGTCTGCCAGGTAAGTTATGAAAGGACGTGGGGAAGCATGATAACTTTTAACAGTGGGGAGATCCTATTGGTAGCACACTCACTAACAAAGATACTTGGAATGTTACATTATCTCAGCTACAAGCCCAAGAAATATGTTTATTTATAGATTCCACTAGAAGGTGCTGTCCTCCCTCTATGTAACAGATGGATGTATTTGGGAAAAAAAAAAGGGATCATTTTAAGAGCTTCACATACATTGTTACAGTCACAAGCTGTGAAATTTAAAAAAAGCTTCAACTTTAAAAGTATTTATTTATGAATCAGATGTTGTCATTTGATCACAAATAATTTATCTTAGAAAATAATGTTAAATGAAAAAAATTGTATCCACAAAATATTTTACATTGAAGAGTCTTACCTCTATGGATCCTTTAATGAGCACAGCACATTTTAAATGTTGACTGCTGAAGTTACAAAGGTTTCTAGAAATAGAAATATACACCCATTTTAAACTTCTATCATTTTTTTCTTCAGGTGTTCACTTTTTTCTCTTTTCAATTAAAGCAGGAAAACATGTAGCTATATACATAATGTAGATCTGTGACTTTTTATCCAGGGTATCAAAATGAGTGGGTTCTAATACACTTTTGAATGTCATGGTCTGTATCTCACAGGCACTCTTTTTTTTTTTTTTTTTTGACTTTTGGAGTTTTTAATTCTTTTTGAATTGAAGTATAGTTGATTTACAATGTTGTGTTAGTTTCAGGTGTAGAGCATAGTGATTCACTTATACCTATATCTATACATATCAGAGAAGGCAATGGCACCCTACTCCAGTACTCTTGCCTGGAAAATCCCATGGACGGAGGAACCTGGTAGGCCTCAATCCGTTGGGTCGCTAAGACATGACTGAGCGACCTCACTTTCACTTTTCACTTTCATGCATTGGAGAAGGGAATGGCAATCCACTCCAGTGTCCTTGCCTGGAGAATCTTATACACACACACACACACACACACACACATATATATATACATACATACATATATATATATATTCAGTTCAGTTACCCAGTCATGTCTAACTCTTTGAGACCCCATGGACTGCAGCATGCCAACCTTCCCTGTCCACCACCAGCTCCTGGAATTTGCCCAAACTCGTGTTCATCAAGTTAGTGATGTCACCAACCCTCTCATCCTATGTCATCCCCTTCTCCTTCTGCCTTCAATCTTTCCCAGCATCAAGGTCTTTTCCATTGAGTCAGTTCTTCGCATTAGGTGGTCGAAGTATTGGAGCTTCAGCTTCAGCATCAGTCCTTCCAATAAATATTCAGGAATGATTTCCTTTAGGATTGAGTGGTTGTATTTCCTTGCAGTCCAAGAGACTCTCAAGAGTCTTCCCCAACACCACAGTTCAAAAGCATAAATTCTTTGGTGCTCGGGTTTCTTTATAGTCCAACTCTCATATCCATACATGACTACTGGAAAAACCATAGCTTTGACTAGACAGACCTTTGTTGGCAAAGTAATGTCTCTGCTTTTGAATATGTTATCTAGGTTGGTCATAACTTTTCTTCCAATGAGTAAGCATCTTTTAATTTCATGGCTGCAGTCACTATCTGAAGTGATTTTGGCGCTCCCCCAAATAAAGTCTGTTACTGTTTCCACTGTTTCTCCATCTATTTGCCATGAAGTAATGGGACCAGGTGCCATGATCTTGGGTGCATAGATATTTACAATTTTTATGTCTTCCTCTTAGACTGATCCCTTGTCCTTCCTTATCTGTTGTACTCTTCTTTATTTTAAGGTCTATTTTGTCTGATATGAGGATTACTACTCCAGCTTTCTTCTGCTTCACATTTGCATGGAATGTATTTTTCCATCCTCTCACTTTCAGTCTATAGGCATCTTTAGGTCTGAAGTGGGTTTCTTGTAGACAACATATATATATATATATATATATATATATATTTTTTTTTTTCTGTCAGTCTGTGTCTTTTGGTTGAAGCATTTAATCCATTTAAATTTAAATTAATTATTGACATATATGCTCCTATTGCCATTTTCTTTTGTTTGGGGTTGATTTTGTAGATCTTTTTTTTCTTCTCTTGTATTTCTTGACTATATAAGTCCCTTTAACACTTATTGTAAAGTTGGTTTGGTGGTACTGAATTCTCCTAACTTTTGCCTGTCTGAAAAGCTGTTTATTTCTCAATCAGTTTTGAATGAGATTCTTGCTGGGTACAGTAATCTTGGTTGTAGATTTTTTCCTTTTCACTGTTTTAAATATATCCTGCCATTCTCTTCTGGTCTGCAGAGTTTCTGCTGAAAGATCAGCTGTTAAACGGATGGAGTTTCCCTTGTATGTTGCTTGTTGCTTCTCCCTTGCTACTTTTAATATTCTTTGTTTGTGTTTAGTCTTTGTTAGTTTGATTAGTATGTGTCTTGGCATGTTTCTCCTTAGGTTTATGGGACTCTGCATGTCTTGGACTTGATTGACTATTTCCTTTTCCATGCTGGGGAAATTTGCAATGATAATCTCTTCAAAAGTTTTCTCATACCCTTTCTTTTTCTCTTCTTCTTCTAGGATCCCTATAATTCCAATGTTGGTGGCTTTGATATTGTCCCAGAGGTCTCTGAGGCTATTCTCAGTTCTTTCCGTGCTTTTTGCTTTATTCTGTTCTTCAGAAGTTATTTCCACCACTTTATCTTCCTCCAGCTCACTGATTTGTTTTTCTGCTTCAGATATTCTGCTATTGATTCCGTCTAGAGTATTTTTAATTTCAGTAATTGTGTTGTTTGTCTCTGTATGTTTATTCTTTAATTCTTCTAAGTCTTTGTTAATTGCTCCTTGCAGTTTCTCCATTTTGTTTTCAAGGTTTTTGATCATATTTACTATCATTATTCTGAATTCTTTTTCCAGTAGTTTGCCTGTTTCCTCTTCACTTATTTGGACTTCTGTGTTTCTAGTTTGTTCCTTCATTTGTGCGATATTTCTCTGCCTATTCATCATTTTTTTAAACTTACTGTTTTTGAGGTCTCCTTTTTCCAGGCTTCAAGAAAAGTTGAATTCTTTCCTTGAAAAATGTTGAATTCTTTCTTCTTTTGGTTTCTTGGTCCAGTGGTTTGTGTAAGGTTTGTATAGGGTGAAATTCGTACTGAGTTGTTTTTTTTTTTCCCCCTCTGATGTGCAAGGCTGAGTGAGGTGGTAATCCTGTCTGCTGATGATTGGGTTTGTATTTTTGTTTCGTTTGTTTAGTTGAGATGTCCTGCACAGGGTGCTACTGGTGGTTGGGTGATGCTGGATTCTGTATTCAAGTAGTTTCCTTTGTCTGCGTTCTCACTATTTGATACTCCCTAGGGATAGTTCTCTGGTAGTCTAGGGTCTTGGAGTCACTGCTCCCACTCCAAAGGCTCAGGGCTTGATCTCTGGTCAGGAACAAAGATTCCACAAGTGGTTTGTTATGGCATTAAGTGAGATTAAGTACGTATCAAAAATGGGAAACCCCAGACAAATGGTAGTTATAAAATCAGGCAAATAGTAGTTAAAATAATGGAATTTACACGTGTACATACACACCTATGAGCAAAGTCAAAACAGTCCAACAAAAATAAAGTACAGTAGATTGACCCAGCAAACAAAGGAAAGCAAAAATTACATTTATCAGTTAAGAACAAAACTAATTAAAGCACAAATTGGAAAACAAAACTAAAGCAAGGTGTCAAGTGCAGAATAAAGCAATGAAAACAATGAAAACAAAACTAACAAATATGTTGAGAGGAAAAGAAAGAAAGAAAATAAAGAATAGATATGCAAAGTGAAATAGAGGTAGATAAAGAAGACATATGTATTAAAGATTAACTGCAAGGGGAAAAGAACAGTAGGAAAAGAAAACAAAGGAATAAGTGTAGAAAATATAATAATAGGTTTAATGAATTAAAAATTGAAATTAAAAACAGAGAAGAGAGAGAGAGAGAAGGAAAACTCCACAGACCTGCAAAAGCCCAAGGCAGAGGTTTATAACAACAACAAAAAATGTGACTGAGAGAAAAAAAAAAAACCCTCAAAAACTTAAATGGATTTCTTAGTGCCAATAAAGTCAACAACTACAACAGAGGAGGAAAAGAAGAGGGGGAAAAAAAAACAAACGAAAAAAATTCAAAAGAATCTACAGAACAGGTCAAAAAATAAGAATAATAAATGTTCTTCTTGAGTCATTGCTGTCAGAGTCCTTTCCCTCTCTGGGAGTCACAGTCCATCTTATCCCACTAGGATGTCCTCCAACACTGTGCTGATCTCTGGACCTGCTGTGGGGCAGCTCAGATTCTAATCTGGTCTTATTCCTGTGTGTTCTTGCCTCAAATGTCCAGTTTTCAGAACTAGTACATTTTCTTTTGTGGGAGCTCTCAATGGCCTTTTATATATTCCATAGACAAAGAGTCTGCCTAGTTGATCGTGTGGATTTAATCTGAAGCTTATACAGCTGATGGGAAAGCTTGGAGTCTTCTTCCTTAGTCACACTGCTCCTTGGTTTCAATTGTGGGTTTATTTCCACCTTTGGATATGGGTCCTCTACTGGAGTTTGCTCCTGAGGCTGCCCTGGAGGACTTGGGTGTGCCCCCATGAGGGCCAAGTGTGGAGGTGGTGCAGCTGCTTGAGTCACAGGGGTTCTGGCAGCACCAGGTACTCAGGGGGTTGGCGGCTAGGGCAGCAGGAAATACAGTGCTCTATAAGGGTATAGCAACAAGTACTAGCTAATATGCTCTAGTATTCTTGACTGGAGAAGCCCTCCTCCCTGACAGAGAAGCCTGGCAGGCCACAGTCTACAGGGTCGCAGAATCAGACACAACGGAAGCAACCCTGTGCGCATAGCCGCAGGACTCTTTTTGCCTGTGGCAGCTCTGCCCCAGTGGGAGTTGAATGTGAAGGTGGTGCAGCTGCTTGGCTTGTGCGGACCCCGTTGGTGCCAAGTGTGCAGAGATAGAGACCGTCTCCGCCTCAGGAGTTATGCCCTTATCAGTCTATTTTTGAGCCTCTTGTGGCTGGTGATCAAAACGTCTCTTTGGCTAGTCTTTCTCTGTAGCTCAGCCCATTCAACCACTTAAAGGGCTGCCTTGCCTGGGGTCCTTCTCTGTTGTTCAGAGTGTCAGGCACATAGAAGGACCCCCTCTGGTGGTGGTCCTACTCTGTAGATCAGCATGTCAGGCACTTAAAGGGGCACCCTGGGTGGAGTCCTACTCTGTAGCTCAGAGTGTCAGGTGTTTGATGGAGCAACCACTCTATTGTTTAGCTGCTGATGCTGGGGTGTGGGGAGAGAGGCTATGGTGACTGCTCTGCCCCCTAAGTGTGACTCAGCAGCATCAGCTTGCTTCCATGGCTGCCTGGCTTTCCTCCACCAACATTTCCCACCAGGATCTCCTCCCTCACATCCCCTCAATCCATTTCTCCACAGTCAACAGCACTCCTCGCCCTGGGATTGCTCCATAATCCTTAAACTCCAGCTCCCTGCCCCTGAGCCTTCCAGGGGACCAGCATTTCTGTCTGGAGTATGCCTGGTTGTGGCAAGGAGTATCTGATTCTCATTCCTTTTAGGCTGCTACAGATCAGCTGTTTCACTCTCAGCCCTAAGTGTTTCTCCTTTGACTCAGACAGTTGCCCCAGTGTGGGGATCCGACCCCTGCTTCGTTTCCTCAACCAGCTGAGGACAGGTCCAGTCATACTAACACTCTTGTTTTTTCCCCTAGTTCCTTCATCCTACCGAGTTTTGTTGGCTCTGTATATTCTCCTCCGCTGGTCGGGCACTCCTGTCCACTCTCAGCTGGTGTTCTGCATGCACTTCTAGGTCTGAAGGTGTCTTCCTGATGTATCCGTGGAGAGAGATCTCCTCCAAGTCCACCCACTCCTCTGCAGTCTTGTTTGATCCTCCTTGAAGTTTCTTTACTAAAAATGAGAAGTCAGTTTATCAAAGATTTGCAATTATGTCACCTTCAGGGATAACTACTACTGCAAGTGTGTGTGTGTGTGTGTGTGTGTGTGTGCTACTTCTATCATAGGCTTCCCTGTTGGCTCAGACTGTAAAGAATCTGCCTGCAATGTGGGAGGCCTGGGTTTGATCCCTGGGTTGGGAAGAGCCCCTGGAGAAGGGAATTGCTACCCACTCCAGTATTCTTCCTTGCCTGGAAAATCCCATGGACAGAGGAACCTGGTAGGCTGCAGTCCATGGGGTCGCTAAGAGTGGGGCACAACTTCACTTTCACTTTTCACTTTCGTGCACTGGAGAAGGAAATGGCAACTCACTCCAGTGTTATTGCCTGGAGAATCCCAGGGATGGGGGAGCCTGGTGGGCTGCCGTCTCTGGGGTCGCACAGAGTCGGACACGACTGAAACGACTTAGCAGTAGCAGCCAGTATTCTTGCCAACAGAAT
Organism: Nanger dama; assembly: GCA_917880005.1. Classification (NCBI taxonomy): domain Eukaryota; kingdom Metazoa; phylum Chordata; class Mammalia; order Artiodactyla; family Bovidae; genus Nanger; species Nanger dama. The sequence goes on from CAKJTW010000020.1 coordinate 11,092,865, forward strand.
TCCAGGGACAGAGGAGCCTGGAGCGGGGGGTGGTCCATGGGGTTGCAAAGAGTCAAACGTGACTGAGCTTCTAACACTTCACTTCAAAACTTCTCTCATAGGCTCATATCAAAAATAATTGGATCAAATTGAGTGCTAAAAAATTCTACTTTTGCTGAGCAGCTTCAGCTGTTTTTAGGGATTATGTAGAAAGCTATGAACATACGACCTATTAAAATCAAGAATTTGGGAAAAGTTAGCTGCTCCATTCAGACACAGTCACCAATATTAATTTTTAATATGGGAATTAGCTGCTCCTGGAAGCTCACTGAATAAAAATTATCCTATTTGCAACTGAGGAGAATTTGAAGGAAGGGTAAATGATTGACAATAAATATGTCTCTAGGTTGTCAAAACAGTTAGATAAAAGACTACAAATTGCAGCCCATTTTCTAGCAATTTTATCAGCTGTGACAGTCCTGACATCCTCTGGAATGGCTTATTGAGAGAAGCTTCATGTTCCTGATGTACATTACTTTAAATTCTCTAAAGAACTCCAAAAATACATACTGTGATTCTAGCAGAGCTTGATGTGAAGCTCCATAGTGGTCATAAAATGCAGGTCACACGATGCACCGCTCCCTGTGCCTACAATCACTGATCACGCAGATAGTGCCCCTAGTTTTGGGAGGTGCTTGGGCTGCTGAATCAGTCGACGTTTTCCTGGGTGACCTTGCCTCTGCTTGGGGTGGCTGCAAGTGAATTTTAGAGTGAGGAAGGGCAGAAGATTAAATCAAACTCTAGCCTTAAATCTTTTCCTTTCAATGATCTTTCATTTTCACCTGAGTATTTGGGTCATTTGTCCTTGGAAAAAGTTAGAGGCCTCTGTGGGCCCTTTCTCCTCAGCCCCATGAGGGGTCTTTTTCTCCAGGTATGTGGTACGAGGGCTAGACCCTGGTAGGAATATGCATAAGGGCCTTTCTTACTGTCTCCCTTGCCTAAAAACTGCTCATTTCTAACATCCTAAGGAGGCAGGATGAGAGGTGCCAGTTTCCTGGACACCCAAGAGCTGCTTCAGGAAAAGACCTCTCCATGGATCACTTGCACTCTCCAGCCAGATGGCCATCCAAGCTGGCTCACCTGAGCTCCTGGAGCTGCAACATGACCTAATCACCTCTTATAGCAGCCCTCCAAGGCTGCTGTTCTACTAAGCTGCTCATGTTCACTCTCCTAGAAGTAGCAGGAGCCCCAAGAAATGGGCTGACCACTATGTCCCTGCTGAGGATGACAGCTGGTCCAGTGGTGCTGAACAGCATCGGTGTCATTGGACCCTTTTCAGGTTCCCATACCTCTCTCATCATTCCCCATCTGGGTTTGATGGTGGAAGCAGTTCTTTTGTCAACTTGAGCATACACCCAAAGCTTTTCCCACAGGAGCCTGTTTTTGTTTGCCTTTTTTTTTTTTTTTAACCACTTGTGTGGCATATGGAATCTTAGTTCCCAAACCAGGGATCAAACCCAAGCCCCCTGCACTGGAAGTATGAACCACCGGTGATCTTAATCACTGGACCACCAGCGATGTCTCACAGGAGCCTGCTTGGAGTAAACTTCTCACCACATATATGTTTCTAAGCTGGGAAGAAATGGTGGTAGATTCTTAGTGTCTCAACACCTGATCACTTCCACTGTGTAAATACATTTTTTACATCATTCTTACAATGAAAATATTCCTTTGTCCTTTAAACTAATACACATACTCCTTGAAGTCTAAGGCTTTACTTATCCTACTTTTGCACATTTTTCTTCCCTGCTCCAGATTGTGGAATATATGCAAAAGTTTGGGGGTCAAAATCATGACTTTCCCATAATTTTTCCTTTGGAGAGAAATTCCCCTCCCTTCCCTCCATCCTCTCCTGTTTTACCCTCTCTTTTCTCTATCCCTTTCCCTCCTTCCCTTTTCAATCTTCTTTTTTTTCTTTCCTTTCATTTTTCTTATCTCCTTTTTTTTTTAATTTGACAAAACCTGCTTCATTTTCATAAAGAAATCTAAGTAGATGCCAATACTGGCATTGATGACACATGAAGAAAGTTACTTTTAGAGTGAGCTTTTGCAGAATGAACATTGAGAATGATATTTCACATTTGTTCACCATGAAGAGACTTCCACAGATTAGTCAAATGCAATATATTTTAGCAGAGTTTTTTCTTCGAAAGCAGGAAGAATAGTTCTGTGGAGTTCAAGATCTGATGAAGATGACACAAAGTGAAAATCATTAGTTATTAAGGGAACAGTCTATCATTAGATTAGACCAGGTGGGGTTTGTGTTCCTCATTTCCTCCTCATTCTCTCCCAAGGGACAGACTTTCAATGTTCTGAGCAGAGAGGCCAGGTGTATTATGAGAACATAACATTTCCTTTTTAGCTCCATGAAATTGATTTAAGAGAACATATTTGCTTTTCTGCAATTCAGAGAAATGACTCAGAGAAATTAAAATCACCGACTCTCTTTGGTGATGCTTTACTTTCTTTCATGGCAGATCTATTCCTCCCATGAGCAATTTCTTACACTAAGAAAGCCTCAAGAATATGCCCTATTAGTATAACTTGAAAAAAATCTATAATGATAAATGGTATAATAAACAAGCCAAGGCATGCAATAATAATGAGTTTTTAAAAATAGAAATTGAAAGAAAGGAAATAAAGTATATCGATTAACCAAGACTCCCCTCCCCAGAAATCTAATACTCTTGTAAATTTTTCAATATTTTATAATGCAATTATCCTTATGTATTCATATCTGTTTCTAAAATTTCTGTTAATGCTGCCTATTTACTAAACTTATCTAAGGAAACAAAGAAAATAACCATCTATGTCAGCTAGATGTAGTCTTTTTTCTCAGTTTATTTATTTTTATAGTTGTGTCTTACTAGACTTCATTTTCAAAAAATGACATGCCCACTGCTCACAGCAGCTGCAATCCATTAGCTTAATGGATTGGAATTATAGGTTGCCTTGGGAATTGTCTATTGTGTGGTAACATCAAATGTAAACCCTACTGTGAAAAGTCTTGACACTATTAAATGCAAAAAATACAATGTGTTCAGTAAAATGTTAAGAAAAGAGATGTAGGGCATTTGACTAACCAACCAGAAAGTAATATGAAGTTTATGCTGAAATAGAAACTCCTTGTATTTTCTTGTTGTTGGGGGTTGAGCAAAGTAATCATGCACTGTCATTCACCACCCAGCAGTGTAGAATGAATAATACTAACTGCTTAGATATCCCCGTTTCTTACTAAATACCGGTCATAGACTATTGCTGTGCTGTGCTTAGTCACTCAGTTGTGTCCAGCTCTTTGTGACCCAGTGGACTGTAGCCTGCCAGGCTTCTCTGTCCGTGGGGATTCTCCAGGCAAAAATACTGGAGTGGGTTGCCATGCCCTCCTCCAGAGGATCTTCCCAATACAGGGATAGAACCTAGGTCTCCTGCATTGCAGGCAGATTCTTTGCCAGCTAAGCTACCAGGGAAGCCCTAGATTATTGCTAGATATACCTTCTTCTTACTCAGAATTCCACCTTATGAATACTTTCATTCATTTAACAGAAAACATCTGAGCGCCTGCTCAGTGCCACACATTGTGAAGGTACAATGTTTATAGATGTGCCAAAGACAGTAAATGACAAACAAGGAAAAATCTTACTCTTTGACTTCTCAAGTCTTTTTGACTCTTTTCCTCTCAGTTCTATCACAGACTACCATTACCACCCTGCCAACACATAGGAGTTTTCTGTTTTGGATCAGCTCTGCAAGAGCATTCACACACCTATGCAAACAGAGTTTATATATTTGTACTATTTAATAATTTATAGTGGTCATTCTTATATACTTAGCACTGTTCTAAAGTGCAGAGAAAATTACACAAAAACTTGGTTTCTGACCTCCAGCCTGTACATTTGTAAAATGGAACATCCACTCGCTCATTTATTCATTCAACAAGCAATTGCTGAGTGCTTATTTTGTGTTGATTTTGAGTGTGTGTTAAGTAATGAACAAATGAAGTGTGGAAATATGAGGACAGAGGACAGGGAACTGAAGAAATGGTGACTAGGGTAGAAGTTAAATGAGCCAAGCAGGAAGACTAGGATTCTAACGGACTTCTAGTCAATTGAGGTCACAGTTTGTGTACAGGCTTAGAAATGAGTGAGAATTGCAAGTCAAGCAGAAAGGGACAGATATAAACAAACTGGAGCATATGAAATAGAACCTGAGATTAATGAACTAAGATATATCAATTATTACTCTAAAGAAAAGATTTACAAAACTTTTGCTTCTAGGCTTGGTTGTTCAACTTTGCTTGCATTTTCAGTATTACTTGACTCTTCAAATAAATCGTTCATTGAGCTCTTAATGGTTATTATAACCTATACCTGAAAGAATCTTGATATTGCATGTTTCCTATAAGAATTACAGACAAATATTTGGAGATTAAAGTTTTAATAGGGTATCCAGAGAAGAGTCCTTACTGGGGAGTGCCATTTCAGTAGAAACCTGAAGGATCTAAGAATGAGAAACTTTCCAAAATAGAAAAAGCAAGTAAAAATGTTGACTTCTACCTACTCCTATGCTTGGCTCCAGATTTGTTCCATCACTTAATTGTAAAAATTACCTGCACCAAATGACCCTGCATTAAATATTATGCTTTTGTGATAGAATGACTCCAAAAGGGTAAATATCTAATTTAGTTCCATGACAGAGATATCTTGTCTATTCCTGACATTTTCCCTAACATATCAATTTCAATATTAAGCATGTTGATTTTCTTGGAAAAATATCCCGTTTGAAATTTTGCAGAAATTGCCTTAAATCAACATATACATAAAATTCTGCACCCTGTTCCAATGTGCTAAGTGGTTCCCCACACATCTGGGAAATTCTTTGTGACACAAGCTGGATGTCCTACAGTTCAACTAAATTCTGACACTGTCTACGTGGAGATAGTGTCAGATCCCACAAGTTAAGGGCTTTGTCCTACAAGACTATCCCTACTCCCCAACATCAAAATCCAGTCACCAAGACTATCATACTGGCTATGGATTAGAGATTCTAAGGATTCCCTTCTTGGGCTTGGTTAACTTGCTGAAAAGAACACAAAACTCAGACCTTTTACCTACTAGATAACAGGTTTACTATAAAAAAGTATACTTAGGAACAGCCAGATGGAGGAGATGCCTAGGGCAAAGGGATGTGAGATGGGGCTCAAAGCTTTCATGCTCTGTCCCAGAGTACCTCTCCCAGACTGGTATGTGTTCCCCAACACAGAAGCTCTCCCAGTCCTATCCTTTGGGTATATAGATATATATATACACACATGGGTCATGTGTATTTAGATATGATGTACATATAAAGTATGTATTTTAATATTTAACTTAATCTTTTTTAAAGAGGATTATTTTAAAAATAGTCTTTATTGAATTTGTTATAATATTGCTATTGTTTTATGTCTTGATTTTTTGGCTGTGAAGCATGTGGGATCTTAGCTCACTGACCAGGAATTGACTCGTCATCCCTTGCATTGGAAAGTGAAGTAATAACCACTGGAGCACTAGGGAAACCCCATTAACTTTAACTTAATCTTGAACAGGTGGCACTAGTAAAGCACCCACCTGCCAATGCAGGCCAGACACAAGAGATGGGGTTTGATCCCTGGGTTGGGAAGATCCCCTGGAGGAGGGTGCAGCAACCCACTCTAGTAATCTTGCCTGGAGAATCCCATGGGCAGAGGAGCCTGGAGGTCTACAGTCCATTGGATTGCAAAGTCAGATATGGCTGATGTGACAACATTCATGCCTGCAATCTTAAACAAATTTGAGGTCTGAAATTGCAGTTTTTTTTCTTTCACGGTTCATTGGAGTTCTGTGTCTACCAGAGCTGAATTCTGCTACTTTCCTGGAATCGGTTCAGCTCCTTTCATTCATCTTGGATGAATGCAAACATCTCAGGTTCAGTCTCCAGACATTTTTTTGAGTCTATGGTTTAGTTCCTTAGTGGTACCTACTTTCCTTCTCTGGTTCTTACTCATGTTCCTTCCCTTTCTTCGTAAGCTTCCTGTTCTGTGTTCTGCCAAGTGATTTGCTGTGTCCCTCTGAAGAGTTCTGTTATTTATTAAGGCCAAAAATGTGTTGAAAGTTGCTTGTATTTGCTGTAATTATTTTGGGAGTGTTAAACCGCATTTAATTGGTACACAAGTGGCGAGTTAGACCAGTCTCATAAATGTCTCAGAGAACACTTATGTTCATTGCATTTTATAACGTTTATGTACAGTGCATTAATTAGAAAATGCAATGGCAATTGCCATCTTCCCACTGGACAAAACTGAAAAAATACAAATATCTTTACTAAAGGTAGCACACTTAATTAACTTTCCTGCATTATACTTCATCATATACAAAGCAATTTGCTTTTAGAAATAGAATATGGCTTGCTACATTATTGCTTTTATAAACTCCATGTTCCTCTTTGTGCAGCAAACTCAGCCAGTGAGTTTTATTTGGAAAATTCCTAACCTATGAACTATTATTTATTCTGCATATTATATCAGAAGACCAAATTTTAAATGGCTCATGAATCAAATAAACCTAATTGATTAAACATTCGCTCATATTTACGAGTCTGATCAGGCAAGGAGAATCCTATGTACAAATCATCTTGTACTGCTTGTATTCATGTAAGGCACCTCAGTGATATTAAATATTAATATTTAATGAATATTGGTATTCATTAAATCAATGATATTTGCTATTTCATTATTGAAATAATGAATATTGATATTATTATATAATGAATATTGATATTTTATTATTGTAACACTTTGTTAACATCTGATACGTTAAAAATACAAAACAAAAGAGGTATAAAGAGAAGGTGATTTAATTTCACAAAGAAAACTCCTCAGTCTCAATACCTTAGGTGTGTTTAAAGGATTTAATCTTTGGGCAATACTTCATGATGAGCATTTTTCAGGTAGTGGAGAAGGCATGCAGTGAAATAGCAGAGCTAGATAGAGTCATGCTTCCTAATTTCTCTGCCTGAGAATATTTAAAGTGAAACCTCGGAACCTGACTGTATATAAGGAAATAACAAAACACAGTGGTGTCAGCACCCCAAAAATATAACCAACAAACAAGCACATGATCAGAGAGAAGTTAAGCCAAATATCTGCTTTTTCCTTTAGGCACTATTCTCCATTTCCAATTTGTAAACTCTCAGTCTTGTCTATCACTGTACAAGCCCCTGATGGCCTCATTCCATGAAGTTGTCTATCTCAAGAACAGTCCTAAGTTGTCTTCTTACTCCTCTTAGTTCTCCCTGCAACTCACTTTCAGTGGATGGTTGCCTATGGTGCTGAGACTGTGTTCACTTGAGAAGATGCTGCTACCAAGTACACTTGCTTCAAAACCCCCTTTCACATCTGTATCACTTAATTGTCCAGAATTTTATTAATGTAGAATTCTGATTGCATGGTACACTTGACTGAATGTTTGGATAACAGGTGAAATGTCAAATCAGGAAGATAAAACTTGGAACTGGATGTAAAACATAAAAACAAAATTGTTTTGATAGTCTAAGGAAAGAGCAGACATTTCAACCTATATGCATGTGTGTGTACACACACATACTGACACACACTCACAGTCAACCAAGACCTATTTGCTCATTTTGACAAACAAGTCTGAGAGACTCAAGGCAAATCTCCAAACTCCTTTTGAAAAACCCTCTCTGTTACCTTCCTGACATTGTGGCAATCAAAGCTGAAATAGTCCACAGAAATAACAGTGCAAAGAGAAATAGTATTCAGTTGACAAAGAAATCGCAAACGGACCTTTATGTTCAGCTTGTTTATTTAGAAATATGGTTGATTTACAATTTTGTGTTAGTTTTGTATATATGGAAAAGTAACACAGATACACACACACACACACACACACACACACACACACACACATGGCTTCCCTGGTGGCTCAGGGAATTATATACCTATTCATATTAGTGTTACTGTTCTTGAAAAAGAATGTGTGTGTTCCAAGATTTACTTACTAGGAAAAAAAAATATATATATATATATATTCCATAGTGGCTCAGATAGTAGAGAATCTGCCTGCAAAGTGGGAGACCTGGGTTGGATCCCTGGGTTGGGATCCCCTGGAGAAGAGACTGGCTACCCACTCCCATATTCTGGCCTGGAGAATTCCATGGACAAAGGAGCTTGGTAGGCTACAGTTTATGTGGTCGCAAAAAGTCAGACACGAATGAGTGACTAACACATTACTTTTCATATTTTTCCTTTATGGTTTATTACAGGATATTGAAAATAGTTCCCCTGTGCTATACAGAAGGGCCTTGTTGATTAGGAATTTTTCAGGCAAGAATACTGGAGTGCGTAGCCATTCCCTTTTCCGGGGGATCTTCCTGACTGAGGGATTGAACCAGGGTCTCTTGGATTGCATGCAGATTCTTTACCATCTGAGCCACCAGGGAAGCCCCATTTTACATTTAGTAGCTTGCATTTGCTAATCCCAATCTCCTAGTTTATCTCTCCCTAGCCCATTTCCCCTTTGGTAAGCAGAAATTTGTTTTCTATGTCCATGAGTCTGTTTCTGTTTCATAAACAGGCTCATTTATATCATGTTTTAGATTCCATATATAAGTGACATTATATGGCATTTGTCTTTTTCTTTATGACTTACTTCACTTTGTATGATAATCCCTCAGTCATCCATGTTGCTGCAAATGGCATTCTTTCTTTCTTTTTTTTAAATGACTTATTCAATCCATGGTGGCTCAGAGGGTAAAGAATCTGCCTGCAATGTAGGAGAGCAGAGTTTGATTCCTGGGTTGGGAAGGTCCTCTGGAGAAGGTAATGGCAAGACACTCCAGTGTTCTTGCCTGAAAAACCCCATGGGCAGAGGAGCCTGGAGGTCTACAGTACATGGGGTCCCACTGAGTTGGACATGACTTAACTAGTTAGCCCTAACACTTTCACTTTCAACCCATTTTGGGTTAATTTGCCAGGGAGGTTAGCCTTGTTTTTCTGCTGGAAATTTTCTAGTAAGTAAATCTTGGAACACACACACACTTTTAAAAGAAGAGTAGCATTAATATGAATGAATATAATCAGACTGCACACTTTGGTAGAATATCTGCCTGCAAGTGCAGAAGATGTGGGCTCGATTGCTGGGTCAGGAAGATCCCGTGGAGGAAGATCCCCTGGAGAAAGAACTGACAATTCACTCCAGTATTCTTGCCTTGGCAATCCCATGTGGTCGCAAAAGAGTAGGACACAACAATAAAGATAATTAGTTGTTTGTTAAATATAACTTTAAATTACAAAATATTCTTAGTCTAAAGGTAATAGCATTTACCTTCTCTTATCACCATTTTTTTCCAAAGAAGCTCTAAAGGCATTTCATTCTTTAAAAACTGATGATTAATTGTAATGTTTCACCAAACCAAGCTCTATTTCATTGACAGTCAATGTCAGTTATACAGACTTCATAGGGATTTCATTTTAACGTCTATCACCAATCTCTGAAAATATAAAGAATACAGACTTTTTCAGAGCAAATTCCCAGGGTGGGGATATTGTGGTTCCAGCTTTTAGATTACTGATAATACTTTCAAAGTGTTCATAATACTCTGGGATCGGAACTGTCAGAAGTAATCATTTCTGTTGACCTAAAGCAGATGGCGCTAGTGGTAGAGAACCCACCTGCCAATGCAGGAGGAGACCTAGGAGATGTGAGTTTGATCCCTGGACAATCCCCTGGAGAAGGGAATGGCAACCCACTCCAGTGTTGTTTCCTGGAGAATCCCATGGATAGAGGAGGCTGGTGAGCTACAGTCCATAGGGTTGCAAAGAGTTGGGCACAACTGAAGCAACTTATTAGGACAAGCACAAATAGACTGCTGGTTATTTCTATAGATTAAAAAAAAAGATGGAGGGAGGTGTTCAGGATCAGCAGAACACTGCAATTAGGGGTCTGTAACCATGTGCAACTCCTCTAACAACAAGGAGGAAATGCTTTTATAAAGGGGAAAAGAGATTAGAAGGGCTATAATAAGCAGAGTCCATTTTCCACATTTAATATTTTTCATGGAGAAATTTATTTACTGATTTTCAGAAGTAATATTTCTTCCAGTTGCATTGTTGGGTCTCTTCATTTAATTTTAAAATGTAACAATTAAGTTATCTTGCAGATGGTGATTGCAGCCATGAAATTAAAAGACACTTACTCCTTGGAAGGAAAGTTATGACCAACCTAGATACCATATTCAAAAGCAGAGACATTTCTTTGCCAACAAAGATCCATCTAGTCAAGGCTATGGATTTTCCAGTAGTCATGTATGAATGTGAGAGTTGGACTGTGAAGAAAGCTGAGCGCTGAAGAATTGATGCTTTTGAACTGTGGTGTTGGAGAAGACTCTTGAGAGTCCCTTGGACTGCAAGGAGATCCAACCAGTCCATTCTGAAGGAGATCAACCCTGGGATTTCTTTGGAAGGAATGATGCTAATGCTGAAACTCCAGTACTTTGGCCACCTCATGCAAAGAGTTGACTCATTGGAAGACTCTGATTCTGGGAGGGATTGGGAGCAAGAAGAGAAGGGGATGACCGAGGATGTGATGGCTGGATGATGGCATCACTGACTCGATGGACATGAGTTTGAGTGAACTCTGGGAGTTGGTGATGGACAGGGAGGCCTGGTGTGCTGCAACTCATGGGGTGGCAAAGAGTCAGACACAACTGAGCGACTGAACTGAACTGAAGTAAAAATAGTTTTTGTTTCTTACAGAAGGAATAATAATTTGCTTCACATTTTAAAAAGATAAGAATGACTTTCTTCTAGGCTGTGGAAAAATAAAACTCAAAAAGATGTAAATGTCACACCAACAGACCACAGTCTTAACAAATGAAATGGACAATAACTCACCGGTACCCACTTGTGTGCAGAGAGTTGGACATGATTGAGTGACTGACCACACGCAAACACACTTCCAATGAAAGTGCAGTTGAGCTAGTGCGATATGTTGGAAAGTAGTGATATGTTAAGGCACTACAATTCTCATCACTTTACATTTTAAGTTCCAAGGTAGCATGAGTGGTTAGAATAGATGGTGCTTGTAAGGTCTCAGGTTTAATATTCTCCAAAAATTAGTGGCATGTTTACATCCTGGTTCAGAATTAATAAAAGTCTGTTGTTTCTATATCAAAAGTAAATTGAAATATACATTTAATGGTTGAAGTAGATGAAGTGCATCTGCTTTTATATAAAGAACCCCATTTAAAAAAGTTATGACAAGTAATGCTCAATTATAAAGAACATATATTATGACTCAATACTGTCTAATACTTGTATATTTTCTTAATGAGCTCTGCTAACCCAGTTATGTCAGTCATAAAAACAAAATATGACTTAAATGTTTACATGGTTTATTCACATAAGGTTGTACTCAGTAGGTTTTTTGCTTTTAAATTAAAGTGATTTGAAATATTATGAATGGTATTTGGGATATTGGAATGGCCATGAGCACTTCCTGTTTGTAAACTGTCCTGCCAACCAAATATAAAGCAACCTAGAATAATTTAGTCTTGATCAACACAAATTAAAGAGAGTGGAAAGACTGGAAATGAACCGAAGTTATCTGAATCAATTGTTAACATAGAAAATCAAACCCCAAATGACTCTCCATTGATTGTCCATAGAAACAATGAATTTGATGCTTCAACATCATATGATTGAATTTTCCAATGGTTAAGAAAGACTTGGCATCTGTAGCTCTGTTTCTGTGTTTCAGAGAACTCTGCTCAATACTCTGTGATGGCCTATATAGGAAAAGAATCTAAAAAGAGTTGATATATGTACATGTATAACTGATTTACTTTACTGTACATCTGAAACTAACAGAACATTATAAATCAACTATGATTAAAAAAAAAATGGTAAATTCTCCAGCTCCTTTGATCAAGTTAATCAGTATTTTAAAATCAACCAAATATTTAAGGACTAAATTAGAAGTCTTTTCATCCTGAATTACCTAATTTTGTTATTTTTGTGAATTAAATTCCATAATAATTGCTGTTCTTCATAGTATTACTCTTTATATGGCAACCACTTAATGAAACCAGAAATTTGTTGATCAAAGATTAGAAAGTTTCATTTCATTTAGGCTTGCTATACACTGTTAGATTTATCTGCCCCTGTGAAACAAATTGCTCCCAAAGACACTTTGAATGAAGCCTGATCCATAATCTCTGTCAGCTGCATGTTGAACTCAGTACATCTGTCACATTTTTTTATTAAAGGAAAGCAAATGTATTGAAATGGATATAATATTTTGAAAAAACATATCTAATTTACATTATACATGTATTCTCAGGCTAGAAATGGAGCTTGATTTAACAGAAAAATTTTATGGTCCATCCTGGCATTTCGTTTATAGCCTCTGTATCTTGTTTGCCAAAACAATAAAAAGTCTGCTTTATGTAATCAGCAAAAATAACAAGCATTTTCATAGTTGGGCAAACTGGGAAATAGTTCATTGTAATCTGCTTTATGGTTATAACTGAAAAAATTATAAAAGACTGGTTAAATATGTATATCAAAACAGTGTTTCCATAGTGAAATTTACAAATGTATATGGTCTTTCTTTAAAAAAATCAGAGTTTCTCTACACAGGGAGAAAAGCAGAAAGAAAGTCATAGTGAATCATATGACTTTCATATCAGAAAGTCAAAGTGAATCACAGGGAAAGCAAAAGCTAGTAATAAGGCTAAGGTAAATGTTGCAATTTAAATATTAGAAATTACATTTGATTTTATTAGAAAAAAGTATTTTATTTACTTTTATTAATATTTAAAAGTATTTGATTTTACTTAAAAGAAAGACAGAAATGTCAAACTAAATCTCTCAGGTTAACAGTTCAGTTTAGTTTTTTCTAGTGAAAAAATATGTAAATCTTTGTGAGTCCCCATTTGTGACATAATAATGCAGCCATTCTTCAAGAAAAAGAAATGCAAAAAAGCAAAATGGCTGTCTGAGGAGGCCTTACAAATAGCTGTGAAAAGAAAAGAAGCAAAAAGCAAAGGAGAAAAGGAGCATCTGAATGCAGAGTTCTAAAGAAGAGCAAGGAGACATAAGAAAGCCTCCCTCAGTGATTCATGCAAAGTAATGGAGGAAAACAATAGAACAGGATAGACTAGAGATCTCTTCAAGAAAGAGATGGGGATACCAGAACACCTGACCTGCTTCTTTAGAAACCTGTATGCAGGTCAGGAAGCAACGGTTAGTACTGGACATGGAACAACGGACTGGCTCCAAATAGGAAAAGGAGTACATCAAAGCTGTATACTGTCACTCTGCTTATTTAACTTATATGCAAACTATGTCATGAGAAATGCTGAGCTGGAGGAAGCACAAGCTGGAATCAGGATTGCTGGAATCAAGTTATATCAATAACTTTAGATATGCAGATGACATCACCCTTATGGCAGAAAGTGAAGAAGAACTAGAGTCTCTTGATGAAAGTGAAAGAAGAGAGTCAAAAAGTTGGCTTAAAGTTCAACATTCAGAAAACTAGGATCATGGGATCTGGTCCCATCACTTCATGGCAAATAGGTGAGGAAACAGTGGGAACAGTAGCTGACTTTATTTTTCTGGGCTCCAAAATAACTGCAGATGGTGATTGCAGCCATGGAATTAAAAGATACTTACTCCTTGGAAGGAAAGTTATGACCAACCTAGACAGCATATTGAAAAGCAGATACATTACTTTGTCAACAAAGGTCCATCTAGTCAAGGCTATGGTTTTTCCAGTGATCATGTATGGATGTGGGAATTGGACTATAAAGAAAGCTGAGCGCAGAAGAATTGATGCTTTTGAACTGTGGTGTTGGAGAAGACTCTTGAGAGTCCCTTGGGCTGCAAGGAGATCCAACCAGTCCATCCTAAAGGAGATCAGTCCTGGGTGTTCATTGGTAGGACTGATGTTGAAGCTGAAACTCCAACACTTTGGCCACCTGATGAAAAGAGCTGACTCATTTGAAAAGACCCTGATGCTGGGAAAGATTGAGGGCAAGAGGAGAAGTAGATGATGGAGGATTAGATGGTTGGATGGCATCACCGACTTAATGGACATGGGTTTGGGTTGACTCTGGGAGTTGGTGATGGACAGGGTGGCCTGGCTTGCTGTGGTCCATGGGGTCTCAAAGAGTCAGACATGAGTGAGCAACTTAACTGAATGCAGCCATAGCCAAAAATTTCAAAGTTTCTTAAAGACTTATAGATAAATATTGTTGTAAAAATAATATTTAGAACATACGAATATGCTCAGTTTTATATAGACTATTTACTCCTTATCTCCATTCTGCATATCAACATAGTGTCTTAAGGCCACACATGTAACAAATCCTAGGCATTGTTCTTCTATCTACATTTTTCTTGGTAAGTACTAAGCTATCAGTATGTAATACATTTTTTTTTTCAAAAAAAAAAACATGTTCTTTAAAAACTCATGCAAAGACTGTTGCCAAGCACAAAAGGAGACCATGACTTTTCCTTTTGAATTTTAAAGTAGATGTAAGTGAAAATGATAGTAGTCAAGTAACTACATTGTAAGATAAATAAAGCAGATTTAAATAAAATCAGTCATAGAACTTCATTTTGGTTTTCTATTTCCCAGTACAGATATTTGGTTATCAACAGCTGTGTGGTATCAGAGCCTTGGAAATATTTTACTACACTCAAAAAGTCTGTATCGTTCTGCTTAAAATTCAAGAAATTTTAAACTTTCATTTTGAATGAACTTTTTAGAATCTGCTTTGAAGAACTTTTCTATCTCTGTTACATAATGTATAACTGTGATGATCTCCCTAATGTGTGATTGGCTTGTGGGGAAATTGGTATTTAACTTTAAGTATGATAATATAGACCCTAATTGCCAAGAAATTAGTTTCTCTTGGAGCTTGATTATTCTTTTATTCAATAAGTAGATATATTGAAGTATTGATGTAGTTATGTTTGCGCTGTATTTGTGTTACAAATAGTCATGGAGAGTGGCTGTGTGGTCATCATTTAGGGGTTGCAGTGAGTCTATGTTGCTTCCCATGTGATGTCTTATAAATGAAAGGAACTGAGGGAGTTATAAAGACAGTATTTTAATCAGGTTGGCTGCCCTGTTTTTCCACCACAGAAGAGAAGCCAATATCTTTCCAATTCTTGTTTAGGTTCTCCTGAGGAAGAGTCTACATGAGAACTTATACCTCATCATCAGAGAATAAAGTTAGGGTTTACAATATCTTGCTCTCAAATGGTATAGTTTTCACTTAAATTTAGCACATAAAGAATTAACATTTAATCTTAGTAAAATAATTATCATTGCCTACAAATTGCCAGTTATTGTATATAAGTTGTTCTCAGTGGTGAATAATCCACCTACGAAACAGGAGGTGTGGGTTAGATTGTGGGAAGGACATGGCAACCCACTCCAGTACTACTGCCTGAGAAATCCCCCAAACACAGGATCTTGGTGGGCTACAGTTTAAGGAGTCACAGAAGAGTCAGAACCTAGCAACTAAAAACAGCGATATATTTTTACTGACAATGAAGATCGATAATAGTATTACACCTACTAAATAGCTGAGGAAAGTGAAGATGACAGAAATTATGTAAACCTGCATAAAGTCCACAATTCAGTTAGCTGGACAGTCAAAGCTTTGCTTCAGTCAGCTCAGTTCAGTTCAGTCGCTCGGGTGTGTCCGACTGTTTGTGACCCCATGAATCACAGCACACCAGGCCTCCCTGTCCATCACCAACTCCCAGAGTTTACTGGAAGAAACACAAGCTGGAATCAAGATTGCCAGGAGAAATATCAATAACCTCAGATATGCAGATGACACTACCCTTATGGCAGAAAATGAAGAGGAACTAAAAAGTCTCCTGATGAAAGTGAAAGAGGAGAGTGACAAAGTTGGCTTAAAACTCAATATTCAGAAAATGAAGATTATGGCATTTGGTCCCATCACTTCATGGGAAATACACGGAAAAACAGTGGAAACAGTGTCAGATACTAAAGCTGAAACTCCAGTACTTTGGCCACCTCATGCGAAGAGTTGACTCATTGGAAAAGACTCTGATGCTGGGAGGGATTGGGGCAGGAGGAGAAGGGGACGACCGAGGATGAGATGGATGGATGGCATCACGGACTCTATGGATGTGAATCTGAGTGAACTCCGGGAGTTGGTGATGGACAGTGAGGCCTGGCATGCTGCGATTCATGGGGTCGCAAAGAGTCAGACACGACTGAGTGACTGAACTGAACTGACAGAGACCTGGAAAGAGGAACTGGAGAGATTTTTATATTTGTAATCCTATAGAGGCCATAACAATTTTTATCAGTCACATTCAATGTGACATCAAGGAATGGAAAATTCTAATAGTTGCAAACAGCTTGTTATGGTTTTCACTAGGTTATATAGAATAATAGTTTATATAAACACCGGTCATCAGGAATAGAAAGTAAGCTAAATGTGTAATTTAAAATTTTCTAATAGTTATACTAAAAAGTTAAAAAAGATGAAATTAATTTTGATAATAAATTTCATTTGATATAAAATTTCCTAATGTAGTTTCAACATGAAAAAAATTTGATAAATGATAATTTACATTCTTTTTTCCATATAGAGTTTTCAAAATCTAGTGTGTTTATTGTACATAGTGAAGATCTCAAGTAGAATGATAAATTTTTATCTGAAATGTTAGATCTGTATTCAGAGTCCATAAAATTTACAGATCAAAAATGATTCATTAATCCAAGTTGTTTTAGGACTGCTAAAATATTTGAATATCAGTTAAATTTTTTATTGATATATAACATTAATAAAATCAATGTAAATAATTTTCACATTTTTCAATACATAGGAGTTCTTTCTTTCTGAGTCATTCTCAATCCTGGTTGATTATCAGATCCAGTGAAGAGGCAGGCTGCTTTGTGTTTTGGTTCCCAGTCCTGGTATTAAATATTTTTTTCCAAATAAATTTTTTATTTTGAATCAGTTTAGATTTACAGAGAAGTTTCACAGCAAGTTTCCATATATCCCACACTCAGATTTTCCTATTATTAATATCTTATGTTGATAAACTAATTTGTCATGATTAATGCACCAATATTGGTACACCATTATTAACTAAAGCCCATACTTTATTTTCTCATATGTCCTTTATTGTTCTAGAATCTAATCCAGGGTATCACATTACACTTAGTCTGCAGGAGGTCTAAAGTTACCTCTTAGCTGTGACATTTTCTCAGACTCTCCTTGTATTTGATGGCCCGAAGGTCATTTTCTGAGTATCATTGAATCATATAAAATACTTCAGTTAATATTCTTCGAGTTTTTCCTTCATAATTAGACTGTGACTATGGGATTTTTTGAGAGGGAGACTGCATAGGTAACATGTCATTCTCGTCTCATCATATTAACGTTATCAACTGTTTACTACTCTTACTCTCAGCTAATATTACTTGTGATATTCTATCATACCTGATGTGCTCTCAGTGTAACTTACCCTTGTTGTTGACCTTGATCACTTGGCTTAGGTGTTATTTTTCAGCTATCTCTGTTATGAACTTATTATTTTCCCCCTTTCCATACTGTACTCTTTGGAAGAAAGTCACTATGTGCAGCACACATTTCTGTTATGGGAAATGATTCTGCCCCTCCTTCACAGTGTCTCTGCCTGTTACTTGAAATTTCTTTGCAAGGAAAATTTTTTTCTGATCCCTTATTTATTCATTCATTAAATAGACAAGGGAAATTTATTTATATCAGTAGAGATTCATGGATATTTATTTTAAGCCTCAGGTCGTAATTCAATACTCTTTATTTTGCTGCTCAAATGTTTCCAACTTTGGTCATTGGGGGCTTTTAATTGTCTCCTGCATACTTTTGACATACTTTCATCATTATGTATGTCTGTGTGTTTGGATAAAGTTTGAATATAAAGGTTTAAAATTTAAATTACTTACAATTAAATTAGTCAAAATTACTTTGACTCCTTTTCCTTCTTTTAAATGCTTAGTTGCTACCTATGGCTACTCTATCTGTAAAGAAAACAACATGTTGGCCAATAGATTCTAGAGTAAAACTGCCTAGGCTTAGCTCCTGGATATCTCACTTACTAGCTAACTAATGTCTGAGTTGATTAACCGTCTTGTCACTTTCCGGGCTTAGTAGGTGGTGCAGTGGTAAAGAATCTGCCTGCCAGTGCAGCAGATATGGGAGATGTGAGTTTGACCCCTGGGAGGAGGAAATAGTAACCCACACCAATATTCTTGCCAGGGACAGAGCAGCCTGGTGGGCTCAACAGTCCATGAGGTTGCAAAGAGTCAGACATGATTGAGGGCACAAACACACAGGCGCATATGATTCCTATATGTATAAGATCACAATAAGAGTACCTGCTTCTTTATGGAGTTGTCTTTTCAAATTAAATGATCTAATTCATGCAAAGTGCTTTTAATAGAGCTATACGCATACCTATAAATTGTCAAAAATCAATTATCTCTAATATTTGGCATTTTTAAAAAAATATTGTCTTTTTATTTTTTTAATATATTTTTATTTATTTTAATTGGAGGTTAATTACTTTACAATATTGTATTGGTTTTGCCATACATCAACATGAATCCACCACAGGTGTACACATGTTCCCATCCTGAAACCTCCCTCCTTATACCATCCCTCTGGGTCATCCCAGTGCACCAGCCCCAAACATCCAGTATCATGCATTGAACCTTGACTGGTGATTTTTTCATATATGACATTATACATGTTTCAATGCCATTCTCCCAAATCATCCCACTCTCTCCCTCTCCACAGGGTCCAAAAGACTCTTCTATACATCTGTGTCTCTTTTGCTGTCTCGCATACAAGGTTATAATTATCATCTTTCTAAATTCCATATATATGCGTTAGTATACTGTATTGGTGTTTTTCTTTCTGACTTACTTCAGTCTGTATACTAGGCTCCAGTTTCATCCATCTCATTAGAACTGATTCAAATGTATTCTTTTTAATGGCTGAGTAATACTCCATTGTGTATATGTACCACACCTTTCTTATCCATTCATCTGCTGATGGACATCTAGGTTGTTTCCATGTCCTGGCTATTATAAACAGTGCTGCAATGAACATTGGGGTACACATGTCTCTTTCAGTTCTGGTTTCCTCCATGTGTATGCCCAGCAGTGGAATTACTGGGTCATAAGGCAGTTCTAGGTCCAGTTTTTTAAGGAATCTCCACACTGTTCTCCATAGTGGCTGTACTAGTTTGCATTCCCACCAGCAGTGTAAGAGGGTTCCCTTTTCTCTACATTTTCTCCAGCATTTATTGCTTGTAGACTTCAGATTATAGCCATTCTGGCTGGCATGAAATGGTACCTCATTGTGATTTTGATTTGCATATCTCTGATAATGAGTGATGTTGAGCATCTTTTCATGTGTTTGCTAGCCATCTGTATGTCTTCTTTGGAGTAATATCTATTTAGTTCTTTCACCTATTTTTTGATTGGGTAGTTTATTTTTCTGGAATTGAACTGCAAGAGTTGCTCGTATATTTTTGAGATTAGTTGTTTGTCAGTTGCTTCATTTGCTATTGTTTTCTTCCATTCAGAAGGCTGTCTTTTCACCTTACTTATAATTTCCTTTGTTGTGCAGAAGCTTTTAAGCTTAATTAGGTCCCATTTGTTTATTTTTGCTTTTATTTCCAGCATATTGGGAGGTGGATCATAGAGGATTCTGCTGTGATTTATGTCGGAGAGTGTTTTGCCTATGTTTTCCTCTAGGAGTTTTATAGTTTCTGGTCTTACATTTAGATCTTTAATCCATTTTGAGTTTATTTTTGTGTGTGGTGTTAGAAAGTGATCTAGTTTCATTCTTTTACAAGTGGTTGACCAGTTTTCCCAGCACCACTTGCTAAAGAGATTGTCTTTAATCTATTGTATATTTTTGCCTTCTTTGTCAAAGATAAGGTGTCCATAGGAATATGGATTTATCTCTGGGCTTTCTATTTTGTTCCATTGATCTACATTGTTTCATACAAATTGTGAAATTATTTGTTCTAGCTCTGTGAAAATTACCGCTGTTAGCTTGATAGGGATTGCATTGAATCTGTAGATTGCTTTGGGTAGTACACTCATTTTCACTATATTGATTTTTCCGATCCATGAACATGGTATATTTCTCCATCTGTTAGTTTCCCCTTGATTTCTTTCACCAGAGTTTTATAGTTTTCTATATATAGGTCTTTAGTTTTTTTAGGTAGATACGTTGCTATTTTATTCTTTTCGTTGCAATGGTGGGTGGAATTGTTTCCTTAATTTCTTTTTCTACTTTCTCATTATTAGTGTATAGGAATGCAAGGGATTTCCATGTGTTGATTTTATATCCTGAAACGTTACTGTATTCATTGATTAGCTCTAGTAATTTTCTGGTGGAGTCTTTAGGGTTTTCTATGTAGAGGATCATGTCATCTGCAAACAGTGAGAATTTTACATCTTCTTTCCAATTTGGATTTTTTTAAATTTCTTTTTCTGCTCTGATTGCTGTGGCCCAAACTTCCAGAACTATGTTGAAGAGTAGTGGTGAAAGTGGACACCCTTGTCTTGTTCCTGACTTTAGGGGAAATGCTTTCAATTTTTCACCATTGAGGATAATGTTTGCTGTATGTTTGTCATATTTAGCTTTTATTATGTTGAGGTATGTTCCTTCTATTCCTGCTTTCTAGAGCGTTTTTATCATAAATGGATGTTGAATTTTGTCACAGGCTTTCTCTGCATCTATTGAAATAATCATATGGCTTTTATTTTTCAATTTGTCACTGTTTACATTGATTGATTTGCAGATATTGAAGAATCTTTGCATCCGTGGGATAAAGCCCACTTGGTCATGGTGTATGATCTTTTTAATGAGTTGTTGGATTCTAATTGCTAGAATTTTGTTAAGGATTTTTGTATCTATGTTCATCAGTAATATTGGCCTGTAGTTTTTTTTTTTTGTGGCATCTTTGTCAGGTTTTGGTATTAGAGTGATGGTGGTCTCATAGAGTGAGCTTGGAAGTTTACCTACGTCTGCAATTTGCTGGAAGAGTTTGAGTAGGATAGGTGTTAGCTCTTCTCGAAATTTTTGGTAGAATTCAGCTGTAAAGTCATCTGGACCTGGGCTTTTGTTTGCTGGAAGATTTCTGATTACAGTTTCAATTTCCGTGCTTGTGATGGGTCTGTTAAGATTTTCTATTTCTTCCTGGTTCAATTTTGGAAAGTTGTACTTTTCTAAGAATTTGTCCATTTCTTCCACGTTGTCCATTTTATTGGCATATAACTGCTGATAGTAGTCTCTTATGATCCTTTGTATTTCTGTGTTGTCTGTTGTGATCTCCATTTTCATTTTAAATTTTATTGATTTAATTTTTCTCCCTTTGTTTTTTGTTGAGTCTGGCTAATGGTTTGTCAATTTTATTTATCCTTTCAAAGAACCAGCTTTTTGCTTTGTTGACTTTTACTATGGTTTCTTTTGTTTCTTTTGCATTTATTTCCTCCCTAATTTTTAAGATTTCTTTCCTTCTACTAACCCTGGAGTTCTTCATTTCTTCCTTTTCTAGTTGCTTTAGGTGTAGAGTTAGGTTATTTATTTGACTTGTTACAATGTGCCTGTATTGCTATGAACTTTCCCCTTAGCACTGCTTTTATCGTGTCCCACAGGTTTTGGGTTGTTGTGTTTTAATTTCTATTCGTTTCGATGCATATTTTGATTTCTTTTTTATTTCTTCTGTGATTTGTTGGTTATTCAGAAGTGTATTGTTCAGCCTCCAAATGTTGGAATTTTTAATAGTTTTTCTCCTGTAATTGAGATCTAATCTTACTGCATTATGGTCAAAAGAGATGCTTGGAATGATTTCAATTTTTTAAAATTTATTAAGGTTAGATTTATGGCCCAGGATGTGATCTATCCTGGAGAAGGTTCTGTGAGCACTTGAGAAAAAGGTAAAATTCATTGTTTTGGAGTGAAATGTCCTATAGATATCAATTAGGTATAACTGGTTTATTGTATCATTTAAAGTTTGTGTTTCCTTGTTAATTTTCTGTTTAGTTGATCTGTCCATAGGTGTGAGTGGGGTATTAAAGTCTCCCACTATTATTTTGTCACTGTTAATTTCCCCTTTCATACTTGTTAGCATTTGTTTTACGTATTGTGGTGCTCCTATGTTGGGTATATATATTTATAATTGTTATATCTTCTTCTTGGATTGATTCTTTGATCATTATGTAGTATCTTTCTTTGTCTCTTTTCACAGCCTTTGTTTTAAAGTCTATTTTATTGGATATGAGTATTGCTACTCTTTCTTTCTTTTGGTCTCTATTTGCATGGAAAACATTTTTCCAGCCCCTCACTTTCAGTCTGTATGTGTCCCTTGTTTTGAGGTGAGTCTCTTGTAGACAACATATATAGGGGTCCTGTTTTTGTATCCATTCAGCCAGTCTTTGTTTTTTTGCTGGGGTACTCAATCCATTTATGTTTAAGGTAGTTATTTTTAAGTTTGATCCTGTTGCCATTTATTTTATTGTTTTGGGTTCAGGTTTATACACCCTTTTGGGTTTCCTGTCTAGAGAATATCCTTTAGCAATTGTTGAAGAGCTGATTTGGTGGTGCTGAATTCTCTCAGCTTTTGCTTGTCTGGAAAGCTTTTGATTTCTCCTTCATATTTGAATGAGATCCTTTCTGGGTACAGTAATCTGGGCAGTAGGTTATTTTCTTTCATCACTTTAAGTATATCTTGCCATTCCGTCCTGGCCTGAAGATTTTCTATTGAAAGATCAGCTGATATCCTTATGGGAATCCACTTGTGTGTTATTTGTTGTTTTTCCCTTGCTGCTTTTAATATTTGTTCTCTGTGTTTGATCTTTGTTAATTTGATTAATATATGTCTTGGGGTGTTTCACCATGGGTTTATCCTGTTTGGAACTCTCTGGGTTTCTTGGACTTGGGTGATTGTGTACTTCCCCATTTTAGGGAAGTTTTCAACTATTATCTCCTCAAGTATTTTCTCATTATCTTTCTTTTTGTCTTCTTCTGGGACTTCTATAATTCAAATGTTGGAGCATTTCGTATTGTCCTGGAGGTTTCTGAGATTGTCCTCATTTCTTTTAATTTGTTTTTTTTTTTTCCTCTCTGATTCATTTATTTCTATCATTCTATCTTCTATTTCACTAATCCTATCTTCCGCCTCTACTAATATTCTACTGTTTGTTGCCTCCAGAGTGTTTCTGATCTAATTTATTGCATTATTAATTATATATTGACTCTTTTAAATTTCTTCTAGGTCCTTGTTAAACCTTTCTTGCATCTTCTCAATCCTTGTCTCCATGCTATTTATCTGTGATTCCATTTTGATTCCAAGATTTTGGATCATTTTCACTATCATTATTTGGAATTCTTTATTAGGTAGATTCCCTATCTCTTCTTCTTTTGTTTGGTTTGATGGGCATTTATCCTGTTCTTTTTCCTGCTGGTTATTCCTCTGTCTCTTCATCTTGTTGATATTGCTGCATTTGGGTTGGTCTTTCTGTATTCTGGCAGTTTGTGGAGTTCTCTTTATTATGGAGTTTCCGCACTGTGGGTCGGGATGTAACAGTGGTTTGTCAAGGTTTCTTGGTTAGGGAAGCTTGTGTCAGTGTTCTGGTGGGTGGAGTTGGATTTCTTCTCTCTTGAGTGCAATGAAGTGTCCAGTAATGAGTTATGAGATGTCAGTGGTTTTGGAGTAACTTTGAGCTGCCTGTACATTGAAGCTCAGGGCTGTGTTCCTGTGTTGCTGGAGAATTTGCATGGTATGTCTTGCTCTGGAACTTGTTGGCCCTTGGGTGGTGCTTGGTTTAAGAGTAGGTATGGAGGCATTTGATGAGCTCCTCTAGATTACTGTTCCCTGGAGTTAGGAGTTCTCTGATGTTCTCAGAATTTGGACTTAAGCCTCCTGCTTCTGGTTTTTAATTTTATTTTTACAGTAGTCTCAAGACTTCTCTTTCTATAACTCACTGTTTTCTATAACTCACTGTTAATAAAATATCTAGATTAAAGATGAAAAGTTTCTCCACATTGAGGGACACCCAGAGAGGTTCACAAAGTTGCATGGAGAAGAGAAGAGGGAGGGAGGACTTGGAGGTGACTCGAATGAGATGAAGTGGAATCAAAAGAGAAGAGAGCAAGCTAGCCAGTAATCACTTCCTTATGTGCGCTCCACAGTCTGGACTGCTCAGAAATGTTCACAGAGTTATACTGAGAAGAGGGAGGAGGGAGGAAGGAGACAGGGGTGGCCAGGAGGATAAAAGAGGGAAATGAAAAGGAGAGAGACAGATCCAGCCAGTAATCAGTTCCCTAAGTGTTCTCTACCATCTGGAACACACAGAGATTCACAGAGTTAGCTAGAGAAGAGAAGGGGAGGGAGGAGACAGAGACGACCTGGTGGAGAAAAAGGAGAGTCCAAAGGGGGAGAGAGCAGTCAAGCCAGTAATCTCACTCTCAAGCAAAAATGGGTACTGAAGATTGGGTTTTTGAAGGTACAAAATTGATAACAAATACCAAAAACAAAGATTAAAAATCTAGAGTAGATATTGGATTTTCAAAAGTACAATATTAAAGAAAAGAAGAAGAAAAAGAAAAAAAAATCACAAGATTTATTAAAATATATATATATGAAGTTTGATTTAAAAATATGGTCTTTTAAAAAAGTAATAGTAGGTTATAAAAATGAAAATTAAAGGAGAAATAGAGGACTTAAAAATTAAAAAATGTTAAAAAAGAGAAAAGAAGAAAAAACAAACAAAAAGAATGATGGTAAAAATAGTAAAGATCTATCTAGGACTTTCTCTGGTGCTTTTGTGGGCAGTGTGGGGTCAGTTCATTTTCAGATAGTTCCTTGGTCTGGCTTATATTTCTCAAGACCCGTAGGCCCCTTCCTATGTAGTTGGTACTAACGACAGGGTTTTAATCTATTGCACCTGTCACTTCCAAGGCAGTTCCCTCTGTTTTAGCTTCTTCTGTTTGCTGATCTCTTCAGTGTCTGATTTCCCCCCCTGACACAAGGGGGACGGTGGTGGACACTTTTATTTAGGCTCACTTGTTCAGTTGTGCTGTGGGGAGAGAAGAACGCTGCAAACAAATAACACAGGCACATGCTCACAGTGTCTCATCCACGCTGGGCCTGCCCCCGCTCACAGCGCTCACAGCTCAGGCTCTAGGTTGTTCTTCCAGGAACCATCTGAGGCAGGCCCTGGGTTTCATGCACCTCCCAGATCTAAGCTGCTCAAGCTCAGGCACTCCGGTAGTCCTCAGAGGTGCAGACTCGGTTGGGCCTGCGTTTTGTGCCCCTTCCAGGTCCGAGTAGCTCAGGTGTTTGGCGAGTGTGGTCAGTGCGACTTATCGCCTGCTGCTCAGTTTTCTGGGTGTGCAACTGGCGCACCATCTCAGGCGGATGATGACTGTCCAGAACCCCAAGAAGTCTTAGTTAGCAAAGAAGCCTGTTTGCACTTTGGTAGTTAATGTCTCTCTGGGGCTGTTATTGCCCCCTTCTGGCCCTTCTGGCTCTGGCTGCCTGTCAAGCTCTGGCTGTCTGTCACTGGAGGGGGATGGTCTGCAGCCAGCTAATTCTGTTCCATGCTTTGTTCTGTGCGTGGTCCTGGTGGTGTCTTATGTTAGAGCTTTTCGTGTGGTAGCTATCCCACAGTCTGGTTTGCTAGCCCAAGTTAGTTCTCTCTGGTTCCACTCGGGGCATTAGGGCCCGAATCTTAAAAAGCAATGCAGCCAGCTCCTCCCTGTCCAGCCCCCGCTTGCTAGTGGCAGATGCAGGTGTCTGCACTGCTTCTCTGCTGGGGAGGTTACCGTTGGGCTCGTAATCTGTAGGTTTTAATTATTTATTTATTTTTCCTTCCTGTTATGTTGCCCTATGTGCTTCTAAGGCTCGCCACAGACTCGGCAGTGAGTGATTCCTGGTGTTTGGAAACTTCTCTCTTTTTAAGACTCCCTTCACAGGATAGAGCTCCCTCCCTATCTCTTTTGTCTCTTTTTTTTTGTCTTTTATATTTTTTCCTACCTCTTTTCAAAGACAATGAGCTGCTATTCTGGGTGCCTGACATCCTCTGCTGGCATTCAGAAGTTGTTTTGTGGAATTTACTTAGCGTTGAAATGTTCTTTTGATGAATTTGTGGGGGAAAATGGTCTCCCCATCCTATTCCTCCGCCATCTTAGGACTGCTCCCTCTTTTCAGTTTTTAAAGTGATTATTAGGTATAGTTAACATGCTATCTGACAAATGTACTTAAATTAAAGGATTTGATTAATATTATATGTGTACACTTGTGCAACTATCACCACAGTCAAGATCATGAACATATCCATGAGATCCATAAGCTTTCTTGTACTCCTATGTAATCCCTTATCAAGACTCTCATTCACTGTCACAAGGATATTGTACTGAATATGTATATCACAAAGAATTCTTTCTAAAAAGCAACCTGTACTTTTTTTTTTTGTCCATTGGATCCATTTATACTGCATCTTTTTCTTCTAAAAGGACACATTTACTTTCTTCCAGTATACATAATAAAATGGGCAAAAACAAAATAGTCTGACTCCAGTGATGGTGCAATGGAATTTGTATCCAGCTCCTGTCATGACTATAGTCCAAGGTTACAGAGTGTTTGCACACTCTGTGAATTATGTTTCCACACATTATCAAATGTGTGTCTTAATTCTGAATGTAGACCTTAGGCAATTATTAATCTTCAGGAGCAGAAAAGCTCAAGCCCAACCTTTTATGTTACCTCATTATTTCTGTTCATAAATGAAAATTTAATTTCTTTTATGGGACTTAGTGCAGTCAGCTGTTATATTATTAATTATAGAACTGCTGCTAATGCCTAGGAATGATATTTTAATAAGATTTAATCTCTTTTCCATGTTCCAGTGTCTTTTATAGTTATGTCTCTGTTTTTTCTTCCTGCTTTTATTCTGTTTGCAGCCAAATACAGCAGTGCAAGCTGTAATTCCAAGTTGGTTGGTATTTCTGAGGCAGTCATATCACTCACAATCCAGGCTCTGAATTTGTTCAGAAAAAAGAAGGACAGGAAATACCGCTTTATTTCAAATGTCAACTGTGGTCTTGAACCACATCTAAGTCTGGCTTTAAGATTTAGTCCCTTCACAATTGCTAAGGGCTGTCTTGTACACATGTATTTGAAAACCTTTCCTGAAACTTTTTCATTTGGAAATTGTTTTGTGTTTCACATGGACAATAATTTTGATTTTAGTCATGCTTTAAGGCTGAGCGTTGAAGAATTGATGTTTTTGAACAATGGTGTTGGAGAAAACTCTAGAGAGTCCTTTGGACTGCAAGGAGATTAAACCAGTTAATCCTCGAGAAAATCAGTCCTGAATATTCATTGAAAGGACTGATGCTGAAGGTGAAGCTCCAATATGTTGGTCACCTGGTGCAAAGAATCAACTCAGTGGAAAAGACCTTGATGCTGGGAAAGATTGAAGGCAGGAGGGAGAAAGGGATGACAGAGGATGACATGGTTGGATGGCGTCACCAATTTGATGTTCATGAGTTTGAGCAAGCTCCAGGAGTTGATAATGGCACCCCACTCCAGTACTCTTGCCTGGAAAATCCCATGGACAGAGGAGCCTGGTAGGCTGCAGCCATGGGGTCGCGAAGAGTCGGACATGACTGCGCGATGATACTTTCACTTTTCACTTTCATGCATTGGAGAAAGAAATGGCAACTCACTCCAGTGTTCTTTCTTGGGAAATCCCTTGGACCGAGGAGCCTGGTGGGCTATAGTACACGGGGTCACAAAGAGTTGGACACAACAGGGAATGAACAGCAACAACAATGGACTGTAGCCTACCAGGCTTCCTCTGTTCATGGGATTTCCCAGGCAAGAATACTGGAGTGGTTTTCCATTTCTTTCTCCAGGAATCCTTCCCATCCAGGGACTGAATCTGTGTCTCCGTGTTGGCAGGCAGATTCCTTACCACTGAGCCACCTGGGAAGCCCAGTGAATCTGTACTGTATAATGGCATTAAAGGGTGAAAACTGAGATATTTACTTCCTACACTTTGCATAGTTTATTTTTCCCAGGGTAAAGCCAATTAACATTATGAGAGCTATGTTATTTTATTGTATATTTTTCTTCAAGCATAAAGATTGAGATCTAAGTTGTTTTAAGTTAGTATTTTTTTTCTCTTTATTCTCAGAATGCGTAATATTGAGTTAAGCTACTCCTGTGGTGTTCTCTGTTTCTCTTTCTTCTGTTCCTAGAATATTTTAACTATTAGCACAATATTTTTTTACTTAATTGCTCTATGCTTTATCTGGTCAACTCACGAGAGAGAAATTAAAAATATTTTTGGTTCTGGTGAGTTGGAAGGATCAGCTCTTTCAGGACATTTAAGTTTGTGTTATGGTGTATGACACTGATGGGAATTCACAATAGGAAGGGAGAAGCCTAATCTACAGGTCAATTTTAAAAGACAGGAGAGCAGAAAAAGAAATCTATTCTACTTGGTCCACAAGTACTTACTCAGCAGTCCGTATGCTTTGATGGCTGATCAGGTACTAGAAATATGGCCAATTGGGGAAA
Source organism: Nanger dama (assembly GCA_917880005.1). NCBI lineage: Eukaryota > Metazoa > Chordata > Mammalia > Artiodactyla > Bovidae > Nanger > Nanger dama. The sequence continues at coordinate 11,121,585 of CAKJTW010000020.1, forward strand.
AGCTTAAAGACATAATTGTTTTCTGAAACGCATTTAGTATAACAGAGAAAAATGGCACATGTTAGCCTATTTGGACTACTTTTGTTTTGAGGAGTGGAGGAGATAATGTGAAAGAGCGTGTAATTGAAAATAGGAGCCATAGGGATGAAACTTTGTAATTACCAAAGTTTAAGGACCAGAGGAAGAGGGTAAGAAGGACTATTAAGAGAGATGAGGGAGGCTTCCCAGGTGGTGCTAGTGGTAAAGAATCTGCCTGCCAACACAGGAGACACGAGAGGTATCAGTTTGTTCTCTGGGTTGGGACAGCCCCCTGGAGAGGGAAACAAGCTGCTCCAGCACTCTTGCCTGGAAAATGCCATGGAAAGAAGAGCCTGGCGGGCTACCGTTCATGGGGTCACATAGAGATAGACACGACTGAACACATGCACATGCAAGACAGAGAAGAGATATAGAGGAGAAAATGGAATTAAAGGACCAGAAGCAAAGTTACAGCAAAAGGTAACAATTAGTAGCCCAACCTGTTGGAGGGAGGGCTGGTTCTGTGAGTAAGAAGATAGTTTCCTTGGATTTGGTAATTTCTATTACCTCACCAAACTTTTTATTTTATCTTATTATTCAAATGGAGAAGGCAATGGCACCCCACTCCAGTATTCTTGCCTGGAAAATCCCATGGACAGGGGAGCCTGGTAGGCTGCAGTCCATGGGGTCACGAACAGTCAGACATGACTGAATGATAAGAATAATTTTATCCTATTTATTCAAATCTTATTTTTGAAGACTGTACGATCTATGTTGCAACTACTCAACCCTGTCATTGTAGGGCATGAGCAGTCATAGAGAATATATAACTAAATTGGCTGTGTTCCAGTAAAACGTTTTATACAATAACAAGTGGCTTGACTTTGGGCTGTTGGCCATAGTTGCCAACCAGATGGAAAAACTGAAACAAGATAGTTTGTTAGTTGTTTTGCGACTAAATAGCTGATATGGGTTTCCCTCATGGCTCAGAGGTTAAACTGTCTGCCTGCAATGCAGGAGACCTGGGTTTGATCCCTGGGTTGAGAAGATTCCCCTGGAGAAGGAAATGGCACCCCACTCCAGTATTCTTGCCTGGAGAATCCCATGGACGGAGGAACCTGGTGGGCTACAGTCCATGGGGTTGCAAAGAGTCGGACACGACTAAGCGACTTCACTTTCACTTAAGTGACAGGCACAGTTACACATATGCTAGGGTTCAAGATCTCTTCACTACATCATGTCACCTCTAAAATGCTAACATTGCAAAAGTCAGTTGGGGCCACTTTGGTTTTTATTTAAGTCTCTCCTTGAGTAATACAGATCCTGTGCATTCAATCTCCTTTTTGTGGGACATTTGCCTGTATGCAATGACTTGCTGGTATTTGTCTCACAACTAGCCTTGATATGGATGGAAGCTGCAGTTTCTTACGGCTTATTTTTTAGGTGGTCCATCCTCTAAAATATTGTTTCTCAAAGGTGTCATAGAATTTGATAGTTTTCCATTAGGAATCTCTTTTAAAAATGCAAACAGGACTGCAAAGCAATTTACATTACAACTCAATTTGAATTAGTATAGCAGGTATTTTTTTTTATTAATTTACATATTGAGAAAAAATTGGCATACAATATTGTATTAGCTTAAGGTGTTCTACTAATGATTATATATATGTATACATATATATATATATATATATATATATACATTCATTCACTTCAGTTGTGTCTGCCTCTTTGCTACCCTATGGACTGTAGCCTACCCGTCTGGCTAGAATACTGGAATGGGTTTCCATGCCCTCCTCCAGGGGATCTTCTTGACCCAGGGGTTGAACATGCATCTCCTGAGCATTCTACATTGCAGGCAGACTCTTTACTGTTAAGCCATTGGGAAAGCCCCATATGTACACATATGTAATGTAAAATGGTCATATATTTTTCAGATAATACTAAGAACACTGGTGATCAGCGAAGTCTCATAGAAGTAGAAGTGAAGGGAAGAGGAAATGGAGAAAAATGTCTGCTACATACTTGTTGAAATCATTAGAAATTAAATATTTCAGCAAAATGTAGCATATATGCTGATGCGCAATTCTTATACTGTAGTCTTTTAAAATCTGTTAATATGTGCTACTGGTTAACAAAGCCAGAGGTGTTCCGAAGGTTGCAAGACAGATACAAAAGTAATGAAAATATGATCTGTGATGTATAAGTTGAGTGTGTTGAGTTTCATGTGGGTCTTTGGTATATATGTTATATCCATCTCCATTCCAATTTGAAGATGAACAGTTCCAATCACACTGGGGCTTCCCAGGTGGTGTTAGTGGTAAATAACCCACTTGCCAATGCAGGAGACATAAGAGATGCAAGTGTGATCCCTGGGTTTGGAAGATCCCCTGGAGGAGGGCATGGCAACCACCGCCCCCAGCACTCTTGGCTAGAGAATCCCACGGACAGAGAAGCCTGGTGGGCTTCAGTCCATAGAGTTGCAAAGAGTCAGACGCAACTGATGTGACTTAGCCTGGGGCACTATTCCAATCACATTAGCCAAAATGCCCACTTTGACTGTGATAAAAAGTGAATTATTTTAAAAAGTCACCACTTTATCATAAAATCTAGTAGACAGGGTACTTAATAAATGAACTGATTCTTGCACAAATGCACAAGTGTAAAAATTAATGAGTGACTGAGTGAATGAATCAATTAGTCATAATCCTCAAATGATCTTAGGGTACAGCTTTATTAATCTATGAAAATCTCACCCAGAGATAATAATTGCATTTTCTACATGGGGAAAGAAATAGATAAAACTGCTGTTTAGGGTGACTCTTTGGGAATGCTGATAGAACATTAAGGATCAGCAGGGACCCCAGGCAGGTTCCACCCCATAGCATCTTCTGGATTGAAAACAGCAGGAGAATCACATTCCACATCATTTCCTAAATAATTTTTCCTCTTCAGAAGAATGACTGACAACTGTGAAGGAAAATTGAAGTCTTACTAGACTTTTGAAAAGAGGAAGAGATTATGACAGTGAAAGCTTATGGAAAGAAATGGACCAAAGTTATTTAAAAATAATAAATATATCCTATAAGGGGTATTAAACATATAGAGTGGATCTTTTAATTTCTTAGAATTCTAGGCTCATTATTTTGGATCAATATTTTAGCTTTTAGCAACAACATTCTATTTTTTCTAGCACAGTAATAAAACATTGTCATAATTTTAGAAAATATAAAGAAGACCTTCGGCTAGATTTTCAAAACTGTGTTTGGTGAGTCATTACTAATTTTAAGTTTAAAAGAAAACATTCTGTTCCCTTGGAGCTTCAAACCAATCTGACAGTTCAGCTTCCCTTTGTGTGGGTCCTGTCGGAGCTATGAGCTATTATTCATAGAAGATACATAAATATTTCCTTTTAAAATACTTGGTTTGATGATGCATTCCCTCTTCATCCTTCTATTTTCCTCTGCCTGCATAAGAACAGGAATGAAAAATTGAATTGGCTTAAGGCATTAACAAAATCCTAACTGCTGTGAAGCAAAAGAGGCAAGAGAGTTTGCTGGAGAAACCAACCTGCACCGTATCATTTAGGACAAACCACTGGGCCCTAAGCCTGTTTTGAATATGTATTACCTTGTATAAATAGGAAATGAATAAAATGAAGAAAAAGGAGAAAACACATTTTACACAATTTAATTAAAATCCTTGAGGATCCTACAATGTTATTTTCTGATCTAAAGTAATACTGAAACATCAATATAGAAAGCAAATTCTAAGAAGTGGAATGGTGCCCATTCACCTCATTTGACTACCAGGATTAGTGCCATAAGTAGCTCAATGTTTCCTTAAAATGGTAACTTTTTTCATCAGGTATCCAAAGTTACTGCTGGATTATCAATCTTACCTGGTTTTCTTGTGGTGGTTTAGTTGCTAAACCCTGTCTGACTCTTGCGACCACATGGACTATAACCTTCCAGGCTCCTTTGTCCATGGGATTCTCCAGGCAAGAATCCTGGAGTGGGTTGCCATTTCCTTCTCCAGGGAATCTTCCTGATCCAGGAATCAAACCCAGGTCTCCTGAATTGCAGGCAGATTCTTTACCGCTGAGCTATGAGGGAAACCCATGTGATTATCTTAATGATGCCAGCATTTAATCAGATTAGGTCAATTCTCAAATCCTATTCATTGCTAGATAACTGACTGGTAATTAATTAATTAACGTAAAGTACTTAGAACCTAGCCATCAGTTCAGTTCAGTCACTCAGTCATGTCCGACTCTTTGCAACCCCATGGACTGTAGCATGCCAGGCCTCCCTGTCTGTCACCAATGCCTGGAGCTTGCTCAAACTTATGTCCATGGAGTGAGTGATGCCATCCAACCATCTCGTCCTCTGTCATCCCCTTCTCCTTCCACCTTCAATCTTTCCCAGCCTCAGGGTCTTTTCAAATGAGTCAGTTCTTCACATCAGGTGGCCAAAGTACTGGAGTTTCAGCTTCAGCATCAGCCTTTCCAATGAATATTCAGGACTGATTTCCTTTAGGATGAACTGGTTGGATCTCCTTGCAGTCCAAGGGACACTCAAGAGTCTTCTCCAACACCACAGTTCAAAAGCATCAGTTTTTCAACACTCAGCTTTCTTTATAGTACAACACTCACATCCATATTTGACTACTGGAAAAACCATAGCTCTGACTAGATGGGCCTTTGTGTGTAAAGTAATGTCTTTGCTTTTTTAATATGCTGTCTAGGTTTATTGTAGCTTTTCTTCCAAGAGTAATCGTCTTTTAATTTCATGGCTGCAGTCACCATCTGCAGTGATTTTAGAATTCAAGAAAATAAAGTCTGTCACTGTTTCCATTGTCTCCTCATTTATTTGCCATGAAGTAATGGGACTGGATGCTATGATCTTAGTGTTTTTAATATTGAGTTTTAGGCCAACTTTTCACTCTCCTCTTTCACTTTCATCAAGAAGCTCTTTAGTTCTTCACTTTCTGCAATAAGGGTGGTGTCATCTGTGTATATGAGATTATAGATATTTCTCCCAGAAATCTTGATCCAGCTTGTGCTTCATCCAGCTCAGCACTTTGCATGATGTACTCTGCATATAAGTTAAATAAGCAGGGTGACTATACAGTCTTGACATATTCTTTTCCCGATTTGGAACCAGGCTGTTGTTCCATGTCCAGTTCTAACTGTTGTTTCTTGTCTTGCATACAGATTTCTCAGGAGGCCAGTCAGGTGGTCTGGTATTCCCATCTCTTTAAGAATATTCCATATTTTGCTGTGGAAAATACTAGCATATGGTAATCACTCAATAATTATGTGGACAATAAACATAGATTCATGAATATTGTTAATGAGTCACTTCTCAGTTAATCTCTGCTTAAAAATTAGAGTATTCAGGGACTGAATAAACCAAGTGAAGTCTGTTTTGCCATGCCTCACTCATAGATGCAACCAAAATTTCCTTGCACAAGTTTCACAAAAATTAAAAGGAAGTACCACTGTGTTTTTACTTGAAAAACTAATAGCAATTAGGAGAAAATATGGAAAAATGATGTGTGAAGGAAGATATTTCAAAAGTTCTTTGTAAATTAATTAGAAACTTAATGATGCTGTCAAAATTTATTTTGCATGATTCAAGATGAAGCCTCTGAAAAGAGGGATAATATCTGATAAATTATTCTATCAACTGCTCTACATAAGCCTGTTATTTCAGGCAAGATAATTGCATGGTAAACAGCATTAGCTATTCATTAGTTGTAGCTGTTCTAACTGATTCTTTCTCAGCTGGGCAGATTTAATTTAGTGACAAGAAAAATACTTCAAATCAGCTCTGTGATATAAACTATGTAAATACAGGAATACATCAGTAGGAAATAATTCTGACATACATAAAGATAGTCAATGTTTAAGCATTTGAATGCAAAGTTCTAAAGAATAGCAAGAAGAAATAAGAAAGCGTTCCTCAGCGATCAATGCAAAGAATAGAAGAAAACAACAGAATGGGAAAGACTAGAGATCTCTTCAAGAAAGTTAGACATACCAAGGGAACATTTCATGCAAAAATAGGCTTCGATAAAGGACAGAAATGGTCTGGACCTAACAGAAGCAGAAGATATGAAGAACAGGTGGCAAGAATACATGGAAGAACTGTACAAAAGGATCTTCATGACCAAGATAATCACGATGGTATGATCACTCACCTAGAGCCAGACATCCTGGAATGTGAAGCCAAGTGGGCCTTAGAACAAAGATAATGGAGGTAATGGAATTCCAGTGGAGCTATTTCATATCCAGGAAGATGATGCTATGAAAGTGCTGCACTCAAGAAAGATGATGTTGTGAAAATGCTGCACTCAATATGCCAGCAAATTTGGAAAACTCAGCAGTGGCCACAGGACTGTAAAGGTCAGTTTTCATTCCAATTCCAAAGAATGGCAATGCCAAAGAATGCTCAAACTACCGCACAATTGCACTCATCTCACACGCTGGTCGGAAAAGGCAATGGAATGCCACTCCAATACTCTTGCCTAGAAAATTCCATGGATGGAGGAGCCTGGTGAGCTGCAGTCCATGGGGTCTCTAAGAATCGGATATGACTTAGTGACTTCACTTTCACGCATTGGAGAAGGAAATGGCAACCCACTCCAGTGTTCTTGTCTGGAGAATCCCAGGGACAGGGGTGCCTGGTGGGCTGCCGTCTATGGGATTGCATGGAGTCAGATGCGACAGAAATGACTTAGCAGCAGCACATGCTAGTAAAGTAATGATCAAAATTCTTCAAGCCAAGCTTCAGCAATATGTGAACCACGAAATTCCAAATGTTCATGCTGGTTTTAGAAAAGGCAGAGGAACCAGAGATCAAATTGCCAACATCTGCTGGATCATCAATAAAGCAAGACAGTTCCAGAAAAACATGTATTTTTGCTTTATTGACTATGCCAAACCTTTGACTGTGTGGATCACAATGAATTGTGGAAAATTCTGAAAGTGACCAGAATACCAGACTACCTGACCTGTCTCTTGAGAAACCTATAAACAGGTCAGAAATCAACAGTTAGAACTGGACATGGAACAACACACTGGTTCCAAATAGGAAAAGGAGTACGTCAAGGCTGTATATTGTCATCCTGCTTATTTAACTTCTATGCAGAGTACATCATGAGAAACCTGGGCTGGAAGAAGCACAAGCTGGAATCAAGATTGCTGGGAGGACACCACTCTTATGGCAGAAAGTGAAGAGGAGCTAAAAAGCCTCTTGATGAAAGTGAAAGAGGAGAGTGAAAAAAGTTGGCTTAAAGCTCAACATTCAGAAAATGAAGATCATGGCATCTAGTCCCATCACTTCATGGGAAATAGATGGGGAAACAGTTGAAACAGTGTCAGACTTTATTCTTCTGGGCTCCAAAATCATGGCAGATGGTGACTGCAGCCATGAAATTAAAAGACGCTTAGTCCTTGGAAGAAAAGTTATGAGCAACCTAGATAGCATATTCAAAAGCAGAGCCATTACTTTGCCGACTAAGGTCCGACTAGTCAAGGCTATGGTTTTCCAGTGGTCATGTATGGATGTGAGAGTTGGACTGTGAAGAAGGCTGAGCACCGAAGAAGTGATGCTTTTGAACTGTGCTGTTGGAGAAGACTCTTGAGAGTCCCTTGGACTTCAAGGAGATCCAACCAGTCCATTCTGAAGGAGATCAACCCTGGGTGTTCTTTGGAAGGAATGAAGCTAAAGCTGAAACTCCAGTACTTTGGCCACCTCATGTGAAGTGTTGACTCATTGGAAAAGACTTTGATGCTGGGTGAGATTGGGGGCAGGAGGAGAAGGGGATGAGATGGCTGGATGGCATCACGGACTCGATGGATGTGGGTCTGCGTGAACTCCGGGAATTGGTGATGGACAGGGAGGCCTGGCGTGCTGTGATTCATGGGATTGCTAAGAGTCGGACACGACTGAGCGACTGAACTGAACTGAGTGTATTTTGGTAAATGCAATTAGTGTATATGAATATGCTAGATGTTACAATGAATCACTGGCAAATTAATTAAACACAATCATATTTGTTCATCATAGTCAAAGTTGGTATATTTTTGTCTTCTTGAAACCAAGATTTCTTATTCATTCCTACCTACTTGTATTGTTTATAGGGAAAAACTGTGATTGAGTTGTCCATGGACATGTAAATTTTATCATTTCCTCTCCTAATGTGCTTAGTTGCTCAGTACTTTCCGACACTTTTTGATCTTCCTTGGTGGGTCTGACGGTAAAATCCACAATGTGGGAGACCCGGGTTCAGTCCCTGGGTTGGGAATATCCCCTAGCAAAAGAAATGACAGCCCACTCCTGTACTCTTGCCTGGAAAATCCCATGGACAGAGGATCCTTGTAGGCTACAGTCCATGTGGTAGCAAAGACTGAGACACGACTGAGCAACTTCACTTTCTTTCTTTCCAATACTTTGTGATCCCTTGGACTGTAGTGCACCAGGCTCCTCTGTCTATGGGATTCTCCAGGCAAGAATACTGGAGTGGGTTGTCATGCCCTTTTCCAGGGAATTTTCCCAACCCAGGTATCGAACCCAGGTCTCCCGCATTGCAGATGGGTTATTTACCAACTGAGCCACCAGAAAAGCCCCACTCTCTTAATAGGGGATGTAGATGTATTTTTTTTTCAAATTTCAAGCTGAAACATAAATTTTTATTGGAAATAACAAAATTTTTTTTCTTTCCCCTAATTGTCAAATTCCCCTTTTCAATGAATTGGTTTATTATTTGTGTTTAGTTTTGCCTTTGAAATCTTGCTTAAAGTAAAATTCTTTAAAAACCATTTTATGCAGATAGTTATTTCTATAAATTGCCCCTTCCTTGTTAATATTTTTCTGCTGATAATTATAGAGAAAACTAAACGCTACAGTAAAAAACAGGTCATTTATATGGAAAAAATACCTAATGGATGGACAATATATTTGAGGTTTTGCACTTTAATCTTTGCATCTTTTCAAAACACATATAAGCTGAGCTGTTTTCTAAAGAGTGATGTTATTGAATATGGACAGCCCATCAGATAATCTTAGACATTTCAACATCAGCTCAGGGAACGTTTTTAAAGTAAATCCACTGGTAGATAGAGGATAAAAAATGTCTTGATCAACTTGGAGAAGGAAAACCTAAGGGTATATATGATTGTCATAACTCAGTAGTTGTGATATCCTTGAAATTTTCTCAGGTGGCAGAATTCACATGCCAAAGCAGGAGATGCAAGAGATGCGGGTTCAATCTCTGGGTCAGGAAGATTCCCTGGAGGAGGAAATGGCACTCCACTCCAATATTCTTTCAGGGAAATCCTAAGGGCAAAGGAGCTTGGAGGGCTACAGTCCATAATGTTGCTCAGTCAGACACGACTGACTGACTGAACACATATATAGAAAATAATCTTCAATTCTCTGTTTTGTTACAAAGGAAGAGTGAAGTGAATTTAAAAGAGAAAATTTGTGCTTCATTTTTGCATAATCTTAACACTCATATATTTTTAAAAAGTTTTTTTTTAAATCAGTCTTTTCCTAAAATATCTATCATCTATATTCTATAACAGCTATGTACAGAACAAGCAGCAGGTGGTGGTGTTCAGTCACTCAATTGTGTCTGACTCTTTGTGACCCCATGAACTGCAGCACACCAGGCTTCCCTGTCCTTCACCAACTCCTGGAGCTTGCTCAAACACTGAGTCAGTGATGCCATCCAACCATCTCATCCTCTGTCATCCCCCTTCTCCTCCTGCCTTCAATCCTTCCCAGCATCAGGGTCTTTTTAAGGAGTTGACTCTTCTCATCAGGAGGTCAAAGTACTGTAGTTTCATCTCAGCATCAGTCCTTCTAATGAATATTCAGGGTTGATTTCCTAGCTATATAAAATTGTCCTTCACAATGATTTTTAGACTGCATAGCTGCATTTGGAAGACCATATGTCAGGGTGATTACAGACATGGTTCTTCCACAGATAATGGATGAACAAGATAACCTCTGAAATCCTTTTAAATGCTTTGATTCTATGTGCTAAGGATTACAGTGAAGTCACAATAGAGCCTTTGTAAGATGGAGAAAAATGAATATGTAAATAAATTTTGAGCTAAATGTTTCTTGGCTAATATTGACTATACTTTTCTTGTTTATTGCCTCTTTGATCATATTTGTAATCCCCCTTCCTCCTACTTCAATGTCATAAACATGCCATCACAATTACTGCAACAAAACTTTGGATATTTCTGGCTTTTATCACAATTTGATGGAGGTTAAGCAGTTCACTTAGGTTTCCTTCCTCTACAAAATTGCTCAAGGATCCAGTGATTTTCCATCACATGTGTTGATGGGAGCTTGCTCCCATCAATGTCAATTTAAGAAAAAAGGAGAATTTTATTTAAGCCAAATTTGAGAGTCCCTTGGACTTCGAGGAGATCAAAACAGTCAATCCTAAAGGAAATCACTCCTGAATATTCATTGGAAGGACTTGGTGCTGAAGCTGAAGCTCCAGTACTTTGGCTCCCTGATTCAAAGAACTGACTCATTGGAAAAGACCCTGATGTTGGGAAAAATTGAAGAAAGGAGGAGAAGGGGGCAACAGAGGATGAGATGGTTGGATGAGATCACCAACTCGACGGACTTGAGTTTGAGCAAGCTCTGGGAGATGGTGATGGACAGGAAGTCTGTTGTGCTACAGTCCATGGGGTCACAAAGAGTCGGACATGACTGAGCAACTGAACTGAAGTGAGGATTATAATCCAGGAAGAGCATCTTAAAAGTTTCTGAGAAGTGTTCTGCCCATTAGAAGTCAAGATACAGTTATATCAGGTCTTTGACCCTAAGGGCTACATACATCAAAAGATATGTTACTGAGTTTACATAGACCAGATCTAAGTATCATTGTGGTGGGTCATGTGACCCTGTAAAAGATGAAGGAAGAACATATCATTTTCTCAGGAGCTGTCTTGTTGATGCCAGGAGAATGTTGCTGGTTTTGATTGAGCAGGTATTCCTGCCAGTAAGGATGATTTGGTTGAAGCATAATGCATGTATACAATGCTTAGGGCAGGGGAGAGAGGAAGCCAAATGGCAGAGAAGTTTTTTATTTAAATTTTTCTTGTCTTGCCATAAAATATGAATTTCATTTCACATATGGCTCTACTACCTTTGAGTCCTTAGCTTTCAGCCACAAAGATGGGAAGAAATGAAATAGTAAGAATCACAGGAGACATTTTAGGTGCCAGATCTGGAATTGATGTTCAATACTTCTGTCCATATTCTATGGACATCTATTTAATCCCTTAGCCCCAATGTAAAACAGAAATAAGCAGGGAAATGGTACTTTCCTCTGAGTCCAGGAAACAGAAATAAAGAATATCTATATTTAAGTTATATAAATGTTTTTAAAATTATGCTTAATAATTTGAATACATTTATTTATTTAATACTTATTAAGTATATTCTATGCCAAGACCTATGGTATGTTCTATGGATGAAGTATTGATAAAACTCAGCTTCTACACTTAAACAATACACACACACATTAAGGTGATTTTGCTGTATGCTCAACTGCCATTTGAATGCTATTTTATTCCATTGCTTATAGAACTAAGATCATTCAAGGTAGACAGTTAATAAACATCAGTCTGACTGAACATTATTAATCTAATCATTTGTAGATTTATTTTTCTTTCAAACATTTTACAAATTTCTTCCATGTAGACATTATATGTAATATTAATTTTGACACAATTGTTTGTGTTTAAAGAATTATAACTACAAAACAAGGTAGGTATAGAAAAAGGAAAGAGAAAATAAATTAGGGACCCATAACAACAAAAAGAACTTGAATGAAATGAATTATTTACATGAAATATGCTTTTATATCTATAGTATAATAAATAGTATATATGTGTTTGGTTTTTGTCCCCAACTCTTGTCACAGAGCTCCTAAAATCTCTGGCATTTCCTGATTGGTGGGGGGTGTCTTTTGTCATATGAAATTTCAGGAAAGACTTTAATGGGCCCTTTCATTGTTGTTCAGTCACTAAGTCATGTCCAACTCTTTGCCACTCCATGGACTGTAGCATGCCAGGCTTCCTTGTTCTTCAGTGTCTCCAAGAGTTTGCTCATATTCATGTCCATTGAGTTGGTAATGCCATCCAACCATCTCATCCTCTGTCAGCCCCTTCTCCTCCTGCCCTCAATCTTTCCCAGCATTGGGGTTCTTCCCAATGAGTCAGCTCTTTGAATCATGTGGCCAAAATATTGGAGCTTCAGCATCAGTCCTTCCTATGAATATTTAGGGTTGACTTCCTTTAGTATTGACAGGTTTGATCTTGTGGTGGTAAATTGTTTGAACCTTGTTTCACAAAAATAGGATGGGCAGGGAAATGAAATGGTAAATCACTCTGCTTGACAAACTTAAATGGATCATCCTTGAAAGGAGATTGTTTAAGGCAAAAAAATGTTTAATTTCCCTCTGCTGCTGCCAAGACAGGAGTAAGAGGAGTTTCTGGGCCTCCGAGAAGACAAGAGATTGGAAAAGAGATGCAATGCAAGCTGGGGAGTGGGTGGCTGAGGGAAAAGAGGCTGAGGACACAACTTTCTGTGGAGATGCATCTGGGAACCCAGAGATACGCAACATTTAGTGATGAATTTTTGACTTCTGTGGTTTTTTAAAAATTGTCTTCAATAACACCAGTTAAGGGGGGAACCACCCCAAAACAACTTTATTGGTCCTGATGTTAGTGTTCCTTTGTCAGATGAATGAGGAATTTGGAAAAAGAAGCCACTAGGAAAAGCAGAGATAAATTTGCTTTATTCACATTAGAAAATATAGTTTATCATTTTAAGATCATTTTTCCTATAGCTTTTGCTATAAGTTTCGATAAATAAAATCAGCTTGACAACAATGCTAATGACATAGTAAAACTTATGTGATATAAAGTATCATTCACTTTTCCCTTTCACAGTTTATATTTTATAAAGTTGTTCAGGAAACCCTGACTGAAACTGCCTACCTGACCAGGCACCAGAGTAACTATTTGCATGAGTTATTTTATGATGGGAGATCCTGTTAAGGAACACAGAACTGACAAATCACCACCAACTGGAAAAACTCAAAAAGGTCAAAGGAGACACCACATGGCCTACCAACCTCCCAGCATCCTCTTCTCTGGAATCCATCTTGGAAGAGCAATCGTGCACTACCAGGATGGACCCTGAGTCATGATGACTGGCCAGAGACAACTTGTTTTATCACTAAAACCTGAGACTGCTAGCCATGTGGCAGAGCAGTCCTCTTGGGTTCTCTAACCCTCCTGCTCTTCACTCAGGCACCCCTTTCCAATAAAGTCTCTTGCTTTCTCAGCACATGTGTCTGCTTGGGAGAATTCACTTCCAAGTGTTAGACAAGAGTCCACTCTCAGGCCCTGGAGCATGGGTTCCTTTTCTTGCAACAAAGTAGTAGCCCATAATGTTGATCTGATAAGAGCTTGCCTTGCTATATTTTAGTAATAATCTGTTAAATTGACTTCTGATGTAAATAATATTGTTACTAAATCAGATTTGAGTTTGTTCACCAGTGTGAAGTAAAGCCAACTTACTGACACCCACTGTACTGAAGAAAAGTGCAGAGTTTAATTGCAGGAGCCAAATAAGGAATGCAGGCAGCTAATGCTCAGAAAAACATAACTTCTAGATGTCTTTTAAGGGAAAGGTTTTTAAAGAACAGGGTGAGGTAGAGGGTTGTGGGGTGTACAGTCATGTTATGGACATTACTTTGATCACTTGACAGTGGGATAATCAGGAATCAATATAATCAACCTTCTGGTTCCAACCAGACTGAAGTTTACATGCTTCTTTCTGGTCATAATGAAGTGAATTTCTTCTCTCTGTTGGGGATTTCAGTACCTGTAAAACAGTTCAAAGCATATGGCTCAGAATATTATCTATAGCCCTGGAGGGGGAATTAAAGGTCCTTGACTTTGTTTTATGACTAAACTATTATTATTTTGTCTCTGCCTGACAGTTTTCCTTTGTTTCTGCATTTTCTCACTTCTCTGATTAAATTTATTTTTGGAACTCAAGGAACGTCCAAGAGTCTAAAATTTTTCTAGGAACAAAAAGGAGACAGAGGACATGGTGGTGGTCTATTCTGGGAAGGCCCCACAGGGTCCTGCTCAGTTACCACTGGGGATTTACTTTTCTCACTCATTTATAAGATTAGAACAAGAATACCATCTTAAAGAAATTTCTATAAAAAATGAGAAATGATTTAACCCTTGGTAAATGTAAATTCTTTAGGAGAGCTGTGAATTGTATTGGAATAATCCAGAGTGCTTCAGACAATAAAGAATCTGCCTGAAATGCAAGAGTCCTGGGATTGATCCCTGGGTCAGGAACATCCCCTGAAGAAGGGAATGGTTACCCACTCCAGTATTTTTGCCTGGAGAATTCTATGGACAGGGGAGCCTGGTGGGTTACAGTCCATAGGATCCAAAAGAGTTGAACACAACTGAGTAATACTTTCAGTAACCTTGTCACAGAGGATGTTAACTTGGAACAAGGTGATCTTGATAAGGGTGGAAATAAGTAGGAGAATTGAGTGAATCTTAGGAGATAAAATCTGAAGGACATGAATATGCATCAGTTCAGTTCAGTTGTTCAGCTGTATCTGACTTTTTGTGACCCCATGGACTGCAGCATGCCAGGCCTCCTTATCCATCACCAACTGCCAGAATTTACTCAAACTCATGTTTATTGAGACGGTGATGCCGTCCAACTATCTCATCCCTTGTTATCCCCTTCTCTTCTTGCCTTCAATTTTTCCAGTATCAGGGTCTTTTCCAGTGAGTAGCTTCTTCGCATCAGGTGGCCAAAGTATTGGAGCTTCAGCATCAGTCCTTCCAATGAATACTCAGGGCTCATTTCCTTTAGGATGGACTGGCTGGATCTCCTTGCTGTCCAAGGCCTCTCAAGAGTCTTCCCCCAACACTACAGTTCAAAAGCATCAGTTCTTTGGTGCTCAGTTTTCTTTATAGTCCAACTCTCACATCCGTACATGACTACTGGAAAAACCATAGCCTTGATTAGATGGACTTTTGTTGGCAAAGTAATGTCTCTGCTTTTAATATGCTGTCTAGATTGGTCATAAATTCTCTTCCAAGGAGTAACCATCTTTTAATTTCATGGCTGCAGTCACCATCTGCAGTGATTTTGGAGCCCCAAAATATAAAGTCTCTCAACTGTTTCCACTGTTTCCCCATCTATTTGCCATGAAGTGATGGAACCAGATGCCATGATCTTAGATTCAGGAATATGAATATTGATGGATAAAAATTTCTGGCTTCAATAGCTGAGTAGGTGATGTTGCAAATTCTTGTGATTAGAAATAAGTGATAAAAGATACTCAGTTTCTTTAACAACTTGTAGTCTTTTTACGTTTTCTAAAACTTGAATTAAAAAAAAAAGCTCTAATCTATCAAAAATATTTTTAAGGAAAATATTTTATACTGTATCAAAAATTTAAGAAAAATAATAAAATATTTTTATGCCATGTAATTTAAAGTATGCTATGTTTTTAATTTTGTTAATAAGAGTCAGATGTGTCATTGTTTAGATATTGACTCTGTGTGTATACGTATGCATCTGTATATACAATCAAAAAATATTATGACTCACCGTTTATAACTGTCTTAAAAGTCATCTGTTTTATATTGCTTCATGTTACATTTCTCATTATCAGTACACTAAATTTCTTGTGCCAGGTTGAGAATCTGATCAGTGAACAAACAAGTATCTGGAGGGAACTAAAGCACTGTAGTGTAATGGGAAAAACTGTGGAACAGTAAGGGCCTGGCTAGTTTGGAAAATGTACAATATTGTTGGTTTCAAGCATTCAGGAAAATGATATAGAGAACCTCCTTGCTGTCCTTCTGGATTGTCCTTCAAATTGGATCCAATTTGAATTCATAATGCCACTTGCTACCAGTGCTTTTCTATGGACTGTAATGACTAGAACATTTAGCAGAGTTTGATAAACTAGGGAAAAACAGAGGGTTATATGGTTAAAATTGCTTGGTAATTTTTATTATTGAAAATAAAAAAATAATGGATATAGCCATGCAATCTGAAAAATGCATATATATTCACATCAGGACCTAATAATCAAATTTTATGAATGGGAAAATATACATTTCAGTTCTTCCTTGCTACTCCTTAATATCAAGAATGGAGAAAGACAAGAAGTTAATTTCTTGATCAGCATCATTGAAGTTTTTAAACATACACTATAAAATTGTTGCTTCTGAAATTAAATGACAAAAAATGCACATTACCACTGAGTTAGGAAAGTTAGAATTAGGACAATTGAATTTTCATATTTTGGTTTTGCTTTGGCATTAATGTGTTTTATAAAGGAATTTCAAGCAAACAGTGCTGATTAATTAGATTATCAGCTGATTAGTGCATGTAAAGTGGTGTCTTATGATTTTGTTGTCACTTAGCAATGATACAAAATATCTCTCCATATGTTTCCAAGTGAACAATGTTATGACAACTCTTTAATTAACTTAGGACTTGACTGCGTCATCCATCTAATGCTTGTTGTAGCTTCTACACTAATGTAGTTGCTTATATGCTAATGCTTGTTAGCTTGGTATTTTCCAGATATGCTGACAGGAGGAAATTAAAAATAAATTTTCTAAAGGTTAGTTAATTACAGATAATAAATTTTGTTATGCAAATGTGAAAATGATTTAATTTCTCAACAGCTCATACTGAGCCAGTAAATTAAAGCTTACCTTTAATTTTCAGTGTTAAATTGACAAAGAGACAAAGGAATTAAAGTTCCTTGACTTTGTTTTATGACTAAACTATTATTATTTTCTCTTTGCAGGTTTTCCTTTGTTTCTGCATTTTCTCACTTCTCTGATTGAATTTATTTTTGGAGTTCAAGGTTACTCAAATAACTCAAGGTTACTCAATTATAAGAAATGTTAAGTTTCTAAGTGTTTTTGAACTTTTCCCTTGGAAGGAATCTAGGGATCCAACTTTAATCTTTTGAGGTCCATTTTAGAGCTTTGAGTCAATGATGAAGTATAGTTTACCTTGAAATTGATCTTCCAGTGTTTAAGTCAGAACTCAGGAATAAATTTTACATATTAGACAAATCTTTTTTTTTTTTAGCTGAATCATTTGGCCCATAAAATTTATTTTTATTTGAAAAGTGAAGTTTAGTATAATTAGTTTTATCTTATCTTATAATTATTTTTATTTTATCATATAATAACAAGAATATGAATGCCGTTTGACACCTCCATCTGTGATGATTTTTGCCTTTCCCTCAACATACCACCTCTATTTACTTGATGACAACCACTCAACCCTCGGAGATCAGCTCCAATGCCAATCATGCTTCCTATATATTCTTTCTTACATTTCTTTCATGGCCCTTTTCATGGATTGCAAAACATATACTTCTTTTGTAATGTTTGTTGTCCTGCTGAATTGTAAGCTCCAGAAAGAGAAAAACCATTTCTATTTTTTAATTTATTTTTAAGTAAACTAGCATCTTTCACCCTGCTAGGCACATGTTAGATGCTCAAATGATATTCATTTAATAAACAGAAATATAAATGGATACATCACATATAGACCATATAAATTGGAGAGTCAATAGTACAATAAAGATATTTGTAATAGCTGATTTTGTTAGGTAGGAAGTAAGGCATAAACAACCTGTGTTGGCCTAGTTGAAAAGATTCAAGCTGATCTCTAAACTCCTCAGATACTCCCCAATGTCCTCTGGGAGAACTCAAAGATATGCTACAAAATAACCACAGAAAGTTTTCCAACTCCAGCACATTAACCCTAGGCTGACAGTGGATACAAACTAACCACAGAGGTTTCTCCAACTCTGGGCTAGAACCCTTGATGTATGGCTGTGTCCTCAACTGACCTTAGCAGCGAGCCCGTTCCAGTTCAGTTCAGTCGCTCAGTTGTGTCCCACTCTGTGACCCCATGAACCACAGCATGCAAGGCCTCCCTGTCCACCTCCAACTCCCAGAGTTTACCAAGCTCATGTCCATTGAGTCGGTGATGCCATCCAACTATCTCATCCTCTGTTGTCCCCCTTCTCCTCCTGCCCTCAATCTTTCCCAGCATCAGGGTCTTTTCAAATGAGTCAGCTCTTCTCATCAAGTAGCCAAAGTATTGGAGTTTCAGCTTCAACATCATTCCTTCCAATAAATACACCCAGGACTGATTTCCTTTAGAATGTACTACTTGGATTTCCTTGCAGTCCAAGGGACTCTCAAGGGTCTTCTCCAACATCATAGTTCAAAATCATCAGTTCTTCGGTGCTCAGCTTTCTTCGCAGTCCAACTCTCACATCCGTACATGACCACAGGAAAAACCATAGCCTTGACTAGATGGACCTTAGTTGGCAAAGTAATGTCTCTGGTTTGAATAATGTTATCTAGATTGGTCATAACTTTTATTCCAAAGAGTAAGTGTCTTTTAATTTCATGGCTGCAATCACCATCTGCAGTGATTTTGGAGCTCCCCAAAATAAAGTCTGACACTATTTCCACTATTTCCCCATCTATTTCCCATGAAGTGATGGGACCAGATGCCATGATCTTTGTTTTCTGAATGTTGAGCTTTAAGCCAGCTTTTTCATTCTCCTCTTTCACTTTCATCAAGAGGCTCTTTTTAGTTCTTCTTCACTTTCTGCCATAAGGATAGTGTCACCTGCATATCTGAAGTTATTGATATTTCTCCCAGCAATCTTGATTCCAGCTTGTGCTTCTTCCAGCCCAGCATTTCTCATGATATATTCTGCATAGAAGTTAAATAAGCAGGATGACAATATACAGCCTTGATGTACTCCTTTTCCTATTTGGAACCAGACTGTTGTTCCATGTCCAGTTCTAGCTGTTGCTTCCTGACCTGCATACAGAGTTCTCAAGAGGCAGGTCAGGTCATCTGGTATTCCTATGTCTTTAAGAATTTTCTTAAGAATTTTCCACAGGGAGCCTGTGAAGCATTCGTAAATATTCTATACATGCATACATCTGATTACAACAGACTAAATTATGGGAAAGACATAAATATTATAACCTGTTGTTATGTAACTTGCAAATGTCAATCAAAACTGTCAGTCCATACCCTCCTAGATGAATATGTAAAAGTTTGTCTTGAAAAACCTCATACCTAATCATTCCATCTCCAGTGCCTTTCTTGACTTCGCCCATCTCTCTCTTGAGGTATTCTTTCTATTCTTCCTTTGATAAACTAGTTTTTGCCATGCTTAAGACCTCAGATCCTTCTTTGTGTCCTTACCAAGAGCCAAGACCCACGAGGAAGTGTTCTCTTTGACTCTCCCTGTCTGATTATAGTTTGAAGAGGTATCAGTTTTTCTTATGACCATATTTCCAATAAAATGAGATGAAAACTAAAAGCACACTAAAATGAAAATAAAATTTAACAGTGATTTGTCTCATGAACTTGCAGGGCTACCAAAGTCAATAAAGTCATGGTATCTGGTCTTTTAGTCATCAGCCTAGACAAACAGAGCTTGGATTAGAGAGAGCAATGGGTGGTTATTTCAATGAACCTACTTCATACCAAAGAGGCAAAGCCTTATGCTAGGTACAGTGAAGATAGTTTCTGCTAATTTTCAAAGGCAAACATTGAGACAGCATTATAAACAACCTTGCACACCTCCATTTCAACATCATTTCTGTGTAACCATCATATCTCTACTATTAGAATCATCTAACACACTAACGAAATTTTACTTTTTTTGAGATTTGTTTATTTTGATTTTTGACTGTGATGGGTCTTCATGTCTGTGAATAGACATTCTTTAGTTGGGATGAGCTAGTGGGGCTAATTTTTGTTCTCTTGTGTGGACTTCTCCTCTTGTGGCTTCTGTTGTGGAGAAGGGGCTCTAGGTGCACGGGCTTCAGTAGTTGCAGCACATGGGCTCAGCAGTTGTGGTGCGAGGACTTAGTTGCTCCATAGAATGTAGGATCTTCCTGGACCAGGGATAGAACTGGTGTCCTCTGCATTGCAAGGCAGATTCTTAACCACTGTACCACCAGGGAAACCCTGATAGGATTTTTAAATGCAGAAGTTTTTATGGAAAGCCTTATTTGAAAATAACCAAAAACATAGTATAGCTAAACTATATTGTTTTTGAAGTAATTATAACACACTTAACTACATGCAGGCACATATTGTTAAACTTATCCAGTTAATTCTAACTCCTGTGATAATTTTATAAGGACTCAAATTAAGCTCCCTTCAGGCCACCAAACTCATCTCACTTAGGCATTTGACAACTAAATATGAGTAAGACTTGTTTAATTTTTTGTTTTTTTCTAAATCAAATGCATTCCATAGTGTTATCACATAACATTTTCTTTTGTACTGTTATTAACCTTTCTTAATTAGTTCTTCTGGGTAATGTGTGCATGTGTGCTAAGTAGCTTCAGTTGTGCCCAATTCTTTGCGGCCCTATGGACAGTAGCCCACTATGGTCCTCTTGTTCATGGGATTCTCCCGGCAAGAATACTGGAGTGGTTGCCATGCCCTCTTCCAGGGGATCTTCCCCACCTAGGGATTGAACCTGCATCTCTTATTTCTCCTGCATTGGCAATTGGGTTCTTTATCACTAGAGCCATCTGAAAAGCCCTCTTATGGGTAGGACTGAGACCAATTCCCATATTTGGGAAGGAAAATGGTTGGGACCTTTATTTTTTTGCTTGAGATGAAAAGATTCACAAAAAGGATTAGATTTGACTGCCTTCTCTTTATGTTTCATTATTTCTTCTTCTTTTTTTTTTTCTTCATTTTCCTTATTTCTTTCTTTTCTATTATAGCCACGTTTTTTCCACCCTACAAATTCCTGTTTTAATAAGGATTTTCTTATTTTGAGGAAAAATATTCCCCAAATAAACCAGAATATCAACTTTAGAAAACAAATCTTAAGGTTATTAAACTAATCATTTCTCTAGAGGATGCATTTGATGTGCCAGCTCTCATTCACAACAATACAGTGTTACATTTGTGCTGAACAGCCCCATATAGCACTCTTAGGTGGGATTTAACACACATATCTTTAACTCAAAGCTGCTCTCAAGTGCTAATGAGATTGCCTTTGTAGGTAGGTGGACATCACCTAAGATTTGGTTTCAGTGTCAAGACTGATGACATCATACACCAAGGAGGGGATGAAAAGATTTTTTTTTAATTTACATACTGAGGCTGTATGCGGAGAACAGGGTGGGATTCTTATGGTGGTTAAGGGATGAAGCAGGAGTGAGTCTGCCCAGAGCAAAACGTGTAGTTTGCACCTCCCGCTGTCACTAAGGAGGGTGCACCCAGGACTTCTTATTAGTGTGTTCTTATGTGGGACAGAGGGGGAGCAAGCGCCCAAAATGGAGTCACTCTGGTTCCTTCCTGCCTCCTTACTCTTTTCCTCCCTTCCTTCCTCTACCCCTCCCCCCTTCCTTTCTCCCTTCCTTCTTTGTATGCACACTATAATTTTCCTTTCATCTGCCATCCTTTTTGTATCCTTTTTCATTTTTATTTTTACTTTCATTCCAATTTAGAATTGTCATGTGTCTCTGAAGACAGCCAATGAATTAGTAGAGAGAGTACAGCCTCTTTCATAATACTCTGAACAAGACAGGTCATCCAAGGCAGAAACACTGATATCTTATGCCTTCTGTTTCCCAGAAATTGGACTTAGTAGGTTTTTTCTCTTCTGAACATCTTCAGTAGAGATTCATCGGATGTATCACATGCAGAAAAAAAGCAGTCAGTACATTAACTTGAGCAACTACCACCATCTGCTCTGAATTATTGAGCTCTACAGCACACTATAATAGTCACACATTAAAAAATTTTATAATAAACCAAATATAAAAATTCACAATATTTTGGGCTTCCCATAGTTTAAAGCAGGTATATGCCTTATATTATGTAAAAAAAAATAAGAAATTCTAATTAATAGAATCCAACTGATTATATAAACTGTTCAGCAAATGCTAGTTTCTTCCTCAAATGTTAGAGTTTTTCTTAGGGCTTGTAATCTTAGTCTTATTTTTACATTTTGTAATTTTAATCATGCATTTATAGATATATTAATAATTATAATTGAGCTACACTTAAAAAAAAAACTAGATTTATTTCTGTGTATCCATGGAATTCACTTTTGTCATCACAAGTTAGACTTTAATATTTAATAAAGCATATAACTGGGCAATGAGGCTATAATTTCAAGTTCATGACTGATTCTTCAGAGTCAGTAATTTACTTGTAAGGACTGGGCGATGAAAAGGCTTTGCACTTTTCCTATTTGCACATGTTTCCAAGTGGAGATGACCCGATGACATTCTCTTTCTCTCAAGCTATTAACAGCTTTTGTATCTCCACACTGCTTCTGGTTGCTGTCTTTCATCAACTCCTGTCTCCATGATGATTTTTCTCAGATAAATCTCTCACTCCTCTTACTCCTTTGAATTAGCCTTTTATTTTTTAAGCACTCTTAAATCATATGTTCTTAATGTTTCACATGCCGGTTGTTTGCATGCATCAGTCATTAACTGGGGCATATTTCATATGCTTCTTCCAGTGCTGCTGCTGTTGTTTCCAATATATCCAGACATTTTCACAAGAAACTTTTTAGCTACTGCTGCTCTATGTAACGAGGGCTTCCTGGCGGCTCAGATGGTAAAGGATCCACCTGCAATGCAGGAGATCCAGATTCAATCCCTAGGTTGGGAAGAGCCCTGGAGAAGGGAATGGCTATGCAATGGCTCTAATCTGGTTATTTGTGAATAGAGAGGGAAGTTGGAGATGAATAAATTCTATCTGTTGAACTATAGTATAGGTGCTATTCTTCCAGGCAAGAATACGGGAGCGGATTGCCATTTCATTCTCAGGGGATCTTCCCAACCCAGGGACTGTACCCACATCTCTTTGTATCCCCTGCATTGTCAGGTGGATTCTTTACCAGCTGAGCCACTAGGGAAGCCCAAGTCATTTTAAAACATCTCATAACTAATAAGTGGTAGAGTAGAGAAAAACTTAAACCAGGGTTGTGGTTGTTATTGTTGTTGTTCAGTTGCTAAGTTATATTCAACTCTTTGTGACCTCATAGAATGCAGCACGCCAGGCTTCCCTGTCCTCCAATATCTCATAGAATTAGCTAAGATTCAAGTCCACTGAGTCAACGATGCTATCTAACTGTCTCATCATCTGCCACCCTCTTTTCCTTTTGGCTTCAATCTTTCCCAGCATTAGGTCTTTTCCAATGAGTTGGCTCTTCACATCAGGTGGCCAAATTATTGGAGCTTCAGCTTCAGCATCAGTCCTTCCAATGAACATTCAAGATTGATCTCCTTCAGGATTGACTGGTTTGATCTCCCTGCAGTCCAAGGGATTCTCAAGAGTTTTCTCCAGCACCACAATTCAAAAGCATCAACTCCCTGGTGCCTAGGCTTTTTTATGGTCCAACTCTCATATCCGTTTATGACCACATAAAAATCATAACTTTGATAATATGGACCTGTGCTGACAAAGTAATGTCTTTGCTTTTCAATATGCAGTCTAGGTTTCTCATAAGGAGAGTGAAAAAGCTGGCTTGAAACTCAACATTGAAAGGCTTAAGATCATGTCATCAGATCCCATGACTTCCTGGCAGGTAGAAAGGGAAAGGATAGAAGCAGTGATAGATATTTTCTTGGACTCCAGAATCAGTGCAGATAGTGAATGCAGCCATGAAATTAGAAAACACTTGCTTCTTGGAAGGAAAGCTATGACAAACTTGAGTTATTTGATTCCAAATACCTGATTTTTTGTCCAACCATATTCACATTCTGGCTGTGTCCAAACATTCTATAGTTATTTCCATTATTTTTTGCAGTCACTATAGGGATTAACATATGTGCTCCTAACTCATCTTTAATACTGTGAGTGCGTAGCTCAGATGGTAAAGAATCTGCCTGCAATGCAGGAGACCCAGGTTTGATCCCTGGGTTGGGAAGATCCCCTGAGAAGGAAATGGCAACTCACTCCAGTACTCTTGCCTGGAGAATTCCGTGGATGGAGGAGCCTGGTGGGCTACAGTCCATGGGATTGCAAAGAGTCTGACACGACTGTGTGACTAACTGTCAACTGTGAGTGAGAGAAAGTCATTCAGTCATGTCTGACTTTTGCGATACCATGGGCTATACAGTCCATGGAATTCTCCAGGCCAGAACACTGGAGTGGGTAGCCTTTCCCTTCTCCAGGGCTTTATACTGTAGTTGTCACATGTATATTATATCTACACATGTTATAAAACCTAGAAAACAATAATATAGTTGCTATTTTAAACCAATATCTTTACAAAAAAGACAAAAAGGATAATTAAAAGATTAAAATATTTACCTACTATTTCCAACAGTCCATTTACTCCCAGGGCTACATCTGGTATAATTTCACGTGGTTTCATTTGATGTTATCCTTCAGCTTGAATCCACTTATAATGAGATTTTTATAATGCAGGTCCACCAGCAACATGTTCTTTGCTTTTGCTTATCTGTAAATGTATTTATTTTGTCTTAAATTTTGAAATTTAATTTCTTAAATACAGAATTGTAAGCTGTCATCTTTGTGTCAGAATTTTAAAGATGTCACTCTATTGTCTTCGTGACTCCACGGTTACTGATGAGAAGTCATCGTTTTTAAAAATCTTGTTTAAATATATCTTGTTTAAATATATCATTTATATTCTTGGGCTGCATTTAAGATTTTTCCAGTGGAATTCCCTGGTGGACTAGTGGTTAGGATTCCAAACTTTCACTGCCATTCCCCAGGTTCAATCTCTATTGCGTTTTTGGTTTTAATTACCAAGTTGTGTCTGAAACTTGCAATCCCTTTACTATAGCTCACTAGATTCCTCTGTCCATGTGATTTCCCAGGCAAACTGCAGTGGGTTGTCATTTCCTTCTCCAGGGGATCTTTCCAACCTAGGGATTGAACCCAGGTCTCCTGCATTACAGGTGTTTTCTTGCATTGCAGATTCTTTACTGACTGAACCACCAGGGAAATCCCCAGTCTTTACTGGGAACTGAGATCCTGCAAGTTGAATGACCAAAATTAATTTTTTTTTCTTTAGGTTTAATTTTGCTTTTGAACCGTGGTGTTGGAGAAGACTCTTGAGAATCCCTTGGACTGCAAGGAGATCCAACCAGTCCATCCTAAAGGAATCAGTCCTGGGTGTTCATTGGAAGGACTGATGTTGAAGCTGAAGCTCCAATCCATTGGCCACCTGATGGGAAGAGATGACTCATTTGAAAAGACCCTGATGCGAGGAAAGATTGAGGGCAGGAGGAGAAGGGGATGACAGAGGATGAGATGGTTGGATGGCATCACCAACTCAATCGACATGGGTTTGGGTAGACTCCGATAGTTGGTGATGGACAGGGAGGCCTGTCGTGCTGTGGTTCATGGGGTCGCAAAGAGTCGGACATGACTGAGAGACTAAACTGAATTGAATTTTGAACAGTTTGATTATAATTTGTGTCCATATGTTTTAAGTTTGTGCTTCTCATGTTCGGGCATTTACTGAGTTTGTTAATTCACTGTGTTTGGCATTAATTCTTACAATAGTTTTGTTACTGCATTCCGTTTATCTTCCCTTACTGGAGCTCTTATTGCACATATACTAGGCCATTAGACATTTTTTCCTGGATCATCAAGATTCTATTTTTTAAAATATATTTTCTCTCTGTTCTTCAGGTTGGATAATTTCAGTTTATCTATTCCCAAGATCACCAGATTTTCTTTCAGCTCTAATTTGCTATTAAGACAATGCAGTAGATGTTTTATTTTAGTTTAATTTCCATTTCTAGTATTTTCCAATAATTCTGCTTAGTTATCTTCATTCATTATCAGCTAACTTTCTCTCAAGTCCTTGAACATAATTGCAATATTGATGTCTATTAAACACCACTGGCTCAGCGGGTAAAGAACCCGCCTGTCAATGCACAGGAGATGTGGGTTTGATCCCTGGGTCAGGAAGATCCCCTGGAGTAGGGCAAGCAACCCACTCCAGTATTCTTGCTTGGAGAATCCCCATGGACAAAGGAGCCTGGTGGGCTATAGTCCATGAGGTCACAGAGTCAGACACAACTGAGCACATGCAATGGGTCATATCAAGATTAGTTTCTATTGACAAGTTTTTGTTTTGTTTGTTTGTTTTTGTTTTTAACTATGTCCTTATTTTTACAGGTTTGATATTTTTACTGTGTACTGGATAAAATCCCATAGATGGAGGAGCCTGGTGGGCTGCAGTCCATGGGGTCGCTGAGTTGGACACGACTGAGCGACTTCACTTTCATTTTCACTGTCCTGCATTGGAGAAGGAAATGGCAACGCACTCCAGTGTTCTTGCCTGGAGAGTCCCAGGGACAGGGGAGCCTGGTGGGCTACTGTCTATGGGGTTGCACAGAGTCAGACATGACTGAATCGACTTAGCAGCAGCAGCAGATGTTGGGGATGATAAATTGTAGAGATTCTAGATTTTTTTATTACATCAAAGAATATATATATATATATATATATATATATATTGTCCTTGTTAGCAATTAACTTAGCTGAACTGAAAGTATAAAACATGCATCCTGTCAAATGAGAAGGAGTTTAACTTTCTGTTCATTTCCTCTCTTCTACCATCTGTTGTTTTTGACACAGCTGTTGAGAATGTCCTCAGGGATCAGCCAAAAGTTTGGTAGAGTTTAGGTGCAGGATTTGAAGCATGTCTTTTGTGAGTCCCTGCCTTCTATTTTGCTTTCTCTAACTTTCAGTTACTCTGGCTGTCTTGATTTCTGTCCTCTAGTCCTTCAGAAAAATAACATGACAGGTTTCTACTTTGATTTTACTTGTCTTACTCTATACAATGTGGAGAATGGCTTCAGACCAAAAGACAAAACAAAACAAAAAACCAAACAAATCTTACTGGTACTCTTTCTTTCTTTCAAGGTTCAACTCCTGTCTAATTTCTACTTGTTATTGGTCATAGCTGACTTTCATATCTTCTCCAGAATAATGAATGTTATTTGTGTTAAGGTTGATTTGATACAGGCCGTTCTGTCATACTTGAAAGAATCTTCCCACCACATTTATTTACTTGTTTGAGATGTATGTTTATATATGTAAAGCATTTTAGTTTCCTGGTGAGATTTTACCAACTCGTTGTTAAATGCCCTTTTAATCTGTTTTGTTGTTCAGTTGCTAAGTTATGCCTGACTCTTTGCAACTCCATGGACTGCAGCACACCACACCAGTCATGTTCATTGAGTCAGTGATGCCATCCAATCATGTCATTCTCTGTCGTACCTTTCTCTTCCTGCCTTTAATCTTTCCCATCATCAAAGTCTTTTCCAATGGGTCAGATTTTCATAACAGGTGGCCAAATTATTGGAGCTTCAGCACCAGTCCTTCCAGCAAATATTCAGGGTTGATTTCCTTTAGGATTGACTGGTTTGATTTCCCTGAAGTCCAAGGGACTCTCAAGACTCTTCTCCAGCACCACAGTTTGAAAGCATCAATTCTTTGGTGCTCAGCTTTCTTTATGGTGCAACTCTGATATCCGAACATGATTACTGGAAAAATAATTTTTTGACTATACAAATCTTTGTCAGCAAGGTAGTGTCTCTGCTTTTCAATATGCTGTCTATATTTTTCATAGCTTTTTTCCCCAAGGAGCAAGTGTCTTTTAATTTCATGGCTGCAATCACCATCCACAGTGATTTTGGAGTCCAAGGAAACAGCTAAATGTACTTTATATATAATCTCCTTAGTGCCATTTTGACACTATTTAATCTTTCAGTCTTTTCCACCCACCATGACTTTGTTAATGAGACTATTTTTATCAATCCATTTTTAGTATGTAGTGTAATACAGACTTATATACTAAAACTACTATCTTTATCCCCAAGAGGTATTAGTTACCAATTCAATTATAGGAAAGTTTTAGAATTTATTCTTTACCAACTGAGCTACCAGGGAAAAAAACATCACCTTTTTTCAAATACCCACATCCAGTTTTCTCTATTACTCAGCAGCTTACATTTATATGATATATTAGTTACAATTAGGGGATTATTATTAACTAAAATCCGTAATTTATTTAGAATTCCTTAGTCCTTTTCTGATTTTTCTTTTCCATTTAATGTTCCATGGCCATCCAGGAAATAGTCATTCAAATAACCACATTACATTAAGTTGTAAGGTCTCTTTAGGCTCCTCTTGGTTGTGGCAGTTCCTCAGACTTTCCTTATTTTTGATGATCTCACCAGCCTTAAAAATATCATTCAGATGTTTTGTAAAATACTCCTCCATTGGAATAACACTCGTCATTATTCTCATGATCAGTTTGGGATAGGTTTTGCGAGAAAGACCAGATAGTTACAGTGCTACTTCTATCACCTCATATCAAAGTTTCTTACTATCAACATGATTTATCATTATTGATGGTAGCCTTGACCATCTGGATGAAGCAGTGTCTGTCAGGTTGCTTTGCTGTCAAGTTACTTACACATCCTATATTGCATTTTGAGAGGGCACATTTATATGCAGCTCACTCTCACAGGATGGGGAGTTATGGTTCTTCTTGTCAACAGCAGAATATGTGCATAAGTTATGTGGAATTTTCGATGGTTCATTTTTTGTGTCACTCTTGCTAGGGCATTATGTCCAGCTGTTTGGTCAGATGCTAGTTCACGCACTGTTGTGAGAGTATTTTGTAGAAGTCATTAGGATTTACCATCAGTTGACTTTAAGCAGATTACCCTTCACTATGGGAGTGGGCCTCACCCAATTAGCTGAAGACCTTAAACCAAGGTTTACAAGAATAAAAGAAATTCTGCTTCAGTACTCTAACATAAAAATTCTGCTGAGTTTACAGTCTTCTGTTATGTCTTATAAATTTTGGACTTACCATTCCCCATTATTGCATTAGCCAATTCCTTAGGGACCTTTCTGTGCTTACATCTATCTATCATCATTTATCTCCTATTCATTCAGTTTCTTTGGAGGTATTTAGTTCTTCTGCCTAAAAGGTTTGCCTTTTCTCTTGAATTTATTTATTTAATCACTTACTTATATTAGTGTGGCCTCATGGATATTTATTTTATACTTTAGATTACTATTCTGGCGCTTCCTTATTGCTTTCTTCCCTAATTGTTTTGCCAGTTAGGAGCTCCTTTAGTTATCCCCCTCCTTTTTAATGTACCCCATGACATAGGTTTTTATTTTGAGCAGCTCTGTATTTTCTGTCATTACAAGATTCTCCAACTCATCTTTTATATTTCTTGCCTCATTTCGAATTTCTACAGCATCAGCTTGGAAATAGATTCTTTTTCCTACATTATTCTCCATTCTAAGAATCAGAGTCATAAAAAGTATATAACGTTAGAAAGCATCTAGTCCAGTGAATTTCAAAGATTAAGATTCATATGAATCATCTTCGGACTTTATAAAAATTCAGATTCATTGGTTCTGGGCACATGAGATTTTTTATTTTTAGGAATCTTCATGATAGTCTAAATGTTAGTCCTTTGAGGCACAGGATGTGGTCAAAATTTCTCACCTTATGCCAGAGGAAATAAAGTTTCATAAATTCTTCCTCAATTTGTCCCAAATAGTGTCTCTCACAATAGACTATTCAAAGTCATAAAAACTTGAAGCAATAATATTAACTTATGTGCAACTTTGGTTCCGTTTGTAAAGTTGGGAAGGTAGAATCTTTTTACTAGGTTATTTGTTATATTTGTTTCCTAAGTTATATGGGAGATATTCTAATAGTACATAATTTTTATACACAGAATACATAATTCTAATAATACATAGTAGGAGACATTAAAATTAATACATAATTTGATTTAAGTAAGTCTTTTCTAAAAAACTTGAAATAAAGCTTTCTTGTCATACAAATCTTCAGTCAAAATCTGAAAGAGCAGCTAGCAGTTATCTAAGGAATCCAAGAAATTGTGATATAAATTCTTTATATAGAATAATGATGTTCCATACAATCTCTCATTAGTCTAATGTTGTTTCCCCATTAATCAATTTCATTTGGCTCTATATGAGAAAGAAAACAGAGGAGAAGCATATATAGGGGCTGAAATATTCAATGCTTATTCCAAATGCAACAGATAAGCTTACAGCTGTTCTGAATAAAGGAGGTTAATATGATATATTCTTCTGAGAAGATTGTGTAAAAGAAGGGTTATGCAAATATTCAAGAGGAAACAAAGTTTGAGGAATTCTCCAGTCAGTTGAATTACATCACATACTTCCTCATCAAAGAGCAGATGAAAAAGAGTAATCTACTTACCTCCAACCTATCATCATATTTTTCATCAAAAGTTCCATAACAGTGAAAAGATTGGATTACATTCCATGTTTATTGACATATGGGGTAATATAAGTATAATAAAGAACTAAATGAACCTGTGTCTGGTTTATTGCTCATAAAACTCACATCAAATGGTCATGAACAATGGATGGGCAAATGTAGATGTTCTTTATTAAACTTCTCCTAAGATAATAGTGGCTTTATTTGTGAAGTTATTACTTCCCCTCTTCTTTACATCTATCTAAGGATTTTATGTTCATGAATACTGGCAATTGAATCTAATACTGGCTTTCTGGATATTGCTTCAAAAGCCAAACTCGGTCTAATTTCCCTGGGCCCAAAATAATATATAATCCTCAGTACCTCCTTCAATAACTTAAAGAGAGGAACATATGCTTTGTTACAATTGACATGAACTTTAGTGTGTATATATTTATATATAAATGAATATTGGTATATATATGCACATATGTGAGTTTGTGTGTGTGTAGCAGTGACTCACAGAATAAAGACAGATTTTATATGGTAATAATAGAATTCACTTAGACATATATTCTAAATTTTTTCATTCTGATATTTTTCAATAGTTATTTAAGTTTTTGCTTGTTCTGTTTCACTGGAATGTTTGATTTCATATAGCTTATCATAGACAGATCTTTCCTACAGGCATGTGTGTATATGTGTATGTGCATGATATAAATGAATGTGTATTTACTTAAATATTCATACACAAGGAGCTATATGTCAACATTGCATTTCTTATTCAAAATGTTGATATTCTCAGTGAGTTACTCCTGGTTATGTCCATGAAGCAAATCTTATTTAAATGCCAGTATCACAATTTCAGGATCCTACCCTGGTCCATTTTATAGTCTGTCTAATAGTTACAATTTTGTGAGGATTAAATAATATCAAATGTTTGTACGACACTGACTAATTTGACATATGCCACTCGAACTGTCTTACACACTTACACTCATTCAAACCTAAATAGGCCCCGGTACCATCCTCATTTGACAGATGAGAAAATGTACACACAATAGGCTTAGTATCTCATCCCAGGAAAGCTGAGATTGACAACCCTATAATCTATCTCTTATCAAGTAAAATAATAAAATTCACGTTGTGCATTTGACATCAAGAATTTCCCAACAAATATTACTTTTCCTCTGCACTTGTTCTCAGTTTCTTTTTATTCCTTTTCATCCTTAAAATATTTTTTCTTATTTAATGTCGGCAAAGAGAACAGAAAGAAAAAGCCTCAGTAGCATACTTTAATATACACGTTATATAGCCTTGGTATCAATATTAAGATTACCAATGGTAAAAATCACAAATTCCATTTTATATTCTTCATGGCACTGCAAAAAGGACTTTGATACTTTAAACTGTGTTATGGCTCTTTCTCTACATTATTCTGGCTCATTTTTAGTTAATCCAATTTTACAGTTAAACTTTCTAAAATTAATCATATGCTTCTTGATAGAATGACTGAAAAATTCTCACTGACTCTGGTCTTAAATGTTTTGTCATGCCTTCTGACAGCATAAATATTTTAGCCTAAAAATAGTCAATTTTTTTCCTATTAAAATAAGAGCTAAACTGAGGGTTTAAAAAGCTGTACAGTTATCCTGAACATTCAAGTATGAATTTTGGTTACTCTTACATTCTTATGACAAAGAAGAAATTGAACATCCCAAATACCAAATTTAATTATTTAGGTCTACTTATTACTATAACTCATAACTATCAGATAATATATAATGAAGTAAAATGACAATTTAATATTTGCAGAATGGTAGTCAGCTACAGGATACAAAGTGAAATATATTTTATAAGGCTGTAGGGTCTTCTTAAATAAATAGATCTATTACACTAATAAAATGTTGGCAAAATAAAATTATTTACTTGACAGATTTCTCATGTGATTTGCTAAATTGTCCTGACACATTTGAAAGCTTGAGGCTTGAAGATTTGTAAGAGTTAATGAAAAGAATGATGATCTGAGGTATTTACATTTTCTTCTTATTCAGTAAGAACTCTCTAGTATAAATCTTTGTGGAGATGGTTTATGCTCTGAAGAAAGAACAACCGTTTGATTCTCAAAATCTCATCAAAAATGAAAACTTCATGACTTGTATCCCAAATGGTCACATATTCATAAATTAACCACGTCAAATGCTTGGATAAGAAATTCTTGATTGAACAGATGGCTTTGGATCAGAAATGGAAGAGAAAGTGATTTTCAGTCCTATGCCTTTATTTTTATAAGTGTCAATAATCTGAACATTTGAGATATCTCTTAGCAGATGGTGACTTTGGAATTTCCTTACCACATCTTGAGAGTGATACATCTCTATTGTTACTAAAAATATATAGACAATAATGCTATTTCCTACAGTAAATCATAATGAATGGAAAATGCTTTTTATTACTATCATTAGATAGAAAATCAATATTTTTTAAAATTAAATCTGCCAGAACTTTTAGGAGACCAAAAAGAATTCATACTGAGAACAAGATTTCTGCAATTAATTTGTTTCCCATCTTGGAATCACAACATTGAATCATTTCCTATATTTATTATAAAATAAGACTTGGTCATAATATCTATTAAGTTAACAATTTACAATCCAACCCATTGCTATTTTTTGACCCACCAAACTTAGAAATAATATGCAATATTTTTCAAAATTGCTGCAGATGTTGATTGCAGCCATGACATTGAAAGACACTTACTCCTTGGAAGGAAAGTTATGACCAACCTAGACAGCATATTAAAAAACAGAGACATTACTTTGCCAACAAATGAATGGATGTGAGAGTTGGACTGTGAACAAAGCTGAGCACCGAAAAATTGATGCTTTTGAACTGTCATGTTGGAGAAGACTCTTGAGAGTCCCTTGGACTGCAAGGAGATCCAACCAGTCCATCCTAAAGGAGATCAGTCCTGGGTGTTCATTGGAAGGACTGAGGTTGAAGCTGAAACTCCAATACTTCGCCACTTGATGAGAAGAAATGACTCATTTGAAAAGACCCTGATGCGAGGAAAGATTAAGGGCAGGAGGAAAAGGGGACGATGGAGGATGAGATGACTGGATGGCACCACCGGGTTTTGGTGGACTCCGGGAATTGGTGATGGATAGGGAGGCCTAGCATGCTGCAGTTCATGGGGTCACAGTCAGACTGAACTGAACTGAATATATTGTAATAAATATGTATATTTATCAATGTAATATATCTAAATTTGAGGGTCCAGAAATAACAATGGGCTGGACTGTCCATTGTCAACTTAATAGTTATTATGGTCAAGTCTTCTAAAGTCTTCTGTAAGAAGTAGAAGCAGGGAACTGTGTTTTCCAGATCCCTGTCTCTCTTTTCATCATCCAAAGAATAGTACTTTCATGAGATTTTAGATAAAGGAGAAGGATAAAGTTTTATGTTCATGAGTCCACTAAAGATAGACACTGGGCCAATGTAAGAGTTCAAGAAGCCTCCAGTTGAGCTTTTTGAAATCATGTTTGCTTGTGCTGATAACCAAAGTACTTGGATGGGAATGGTCCAGAGGTTCTTAAGTGGCTTTGGAGTGACCATGTAAGATCCACTTGTGTACATGCTTAAGCAAATATCTTCATATGTCATTTTCTAGATTTTTTTCCCCCAGCCTTTCCATCAAATAAACATCTAATTGTTTGTATTAATACAACTGAAAGATATAGACTGGCTTCTGTTTTTCTAACCAAATTTGTACTTAAGTAAGCAGTAAAAACTTGTATCTGAAATAAAGAGAGCAATAAAATGTTAAATCTTGGAAAATAGAAAAGAGGAGTAAGATTGAATCTTAATATCCATATTTATCAATATTATCCAAAATGCACACACAAGGCTTCCAGTGCAGAGAAGACTACTATTTACAACCAGCAAATAAGCATGTGCCTTCCAGGTGCCTCAGTTTCTTAAGGCTGGGGTGAAGCAATGAGATCCAGATATTCTCTAACATATGCTGGTTTGTACTGTAGGTGAAGAACCTAGGACAAAATAACCTGAGTACTTTGATCCTTGGGGAGCATGTTTTTACTTTAACCCTTTGGAATGTGTGTACATCTCTCTTGGGGAAAGATGGGATCGTTATCTCCAGCTTTACAGTATCTTCATAGGATGCCTCTACACTTCCAAGTCTCAGCTTCCCAAGCCCTCAGATAAATTCCTCTGGAATTATCTCACTGGCCAAATCAGTCATCTTCCCAAATTTACCTGTCTTTCAGATGTCTGTAAAATGTACTCAGAAAGCTTCAACTATGCAGAAATAACATGAATATTTTCTCTACTATCCCATAGGAAATGATTGTTTTAGAATTATGGATCATATGAATATTCAAATTTTGTGTATATGTTATTATTAGCATCTGCATTATTATTTACCAGTTTTTATAAAGAACAGATAATCTTGGACCCAAAGAAGATTTTTTTTTGTTGGTTAATTATTTACTGCCATACCAAGAGCAGAACTGCAGCAGCAAGTTCTTATTATTGTATAATATTTGCATACAGAAAAAGAAGTCTTTAATTTTCACAGATTTTGTTGAGGGATCCACATGCCTCGTGTTTGAGATAGTTAAATTATCATGAAACCAAAGTTTACTTATGAAGCTTACATCCAAAGTTTAGTCTTCAAAACCTGTTAGTTGTGTACTTTGCTTTTTTATATCAATTTTTTCATTTATTTAAAAAATAAGCACTTTGAAAATTATTTATGTATTTCTCTGTGGCTGTGCTGGGTCCTCTTTGGTGCATGGGCTTTCCTCCAGCTGCTTCAAGCGGGGGCCACTCTCTACCTGTGTGTGCAAGGGCCTCTCACCGCAGTGCCTTCTCTTGTGGAACACAGGCTCTAGGGCACGTGGCCATCAGTAGTTGCAGCTTTCAGGCTCTGGAGCACAGATGCAATCGCTGTGGCACAAGGGCTTAGTTGCTCATGGCCTGTGGGATCTTCCAGAGTGAACCCATGTCGCCTGCACTGGCAGGCAGATTCTTTACCACTGAGCCACCAGAGAAGCCCAATATTTTCATTTTTAGAAGGAATTTAGATTGTTTTTTTAACAAAAGGCTTTCTGTCTCTTTTGAAGCATGTCACTTTATAAGCTGGCAGAAAGGCACGACACTTTGAGTGGTCTGAGCCTGAAGATGGAGGACTTCCTGCCACACGCTCTCTAGAGGTCTTTCCGTGGTATTTATAACTAATACAAAAGTTATATTTAGAGTTTTTAAACATGTACAAAGGACTACATTTTAATTTTAAAATAGCTTCACATTCTTTCACTGATTCTGAGTTTTTCTTGTTTTTCATCCTTTTCAGGCGAGACAGCCTAGATTAAGTATGATTCTGAGTTTTTCTTCTTTTTCATCCTTTTCAAGCAAGACAGCCTAGACTGAGTGCACACTTGAACTCTTCCCTACGTGATTTTCGTTCCTTTAACAGTGCATATCAGAGGGTTAGTTGGGGAAAAACTTCATTCTCAGGAAAAGACTTGAATGATTCTGTGACCCTGTTATGTTTCAGTGTTGTGACAACGTGTAAACTTAGAGGGAAAGACAGTATTGTTGCAGATATGAGATGCATAGTCTGTTTCTTTAATTGGAAGTAGAGACAAAAATATATACGCTTCTCTAATTGAGTTGTTCAGAGAAGTAACTAATATCTCATATGATGATGTATTCACTTATCTTTTAAAGAGAGGCGGAGTGCGGTGTCCCTGGCCTGTGCTTCTCTCTTATTATAAGGCCTTCGGCGTCAGCACGTCTGGGCTGTCAGCGTCTGCTCAAATGCTGTCGATATTTTCCTGTAATTTATGTTCTTATATTTATGTATATTTGTTTAAACTGTAAAAAAATTTTACAGATTTTTTTCCAATACCTGTGCAGGATATGTGTGTAGCTCAGAACTATTTGTGATCTGCTGTTTGCATGTAAAGACCAGGATATATGTAACTCTTATATTCTAAGTGTATACATATTGTGTATATAATATATGAAAATTAAAACTGAGGGATTGCACATTTTACCTTTCAGACAACCATTTCGGTCACAATTAGAGGGAAATGACTGTCAAATAGATTGACTAGTTTAAAAAAATAGTGAACATGTGGTAATAGGCAAAAGGAGAGTTAACAAGCCTTCAGCATTACTAAGTTTGTTCTTTTTAATCAACGGAATTGCCCTTATCAGAGCAATCTTCTTGGTGATACTACTTGGCCATTAAATTTTTTTAAACTGAACGCAAGACAGTGGAGGAAGTAACTGTGTGAAACCAGACAGGACCACCCTTTGTTCTCAAGCCTGTGTGTGCCCAGTGGCCTCTGTAAGGTCTCAAGGTGGAATAGTGAATATTGCCACAAGAGCTCCTTGCTCTCAGTATGATGGCTTACTTTATTCAAGCAGAAGGAATATGGATATATTTAAGTCTGTGGATTTTTTAAATTATGTTTTTAAAATTATACAAATGAGAATTACGCTATTTCGTAAAGTCTGGAGATAGTCATCAGCTTATGGAAACACATTGGTGCTTCTCATCGTCGGGGGCCACGTTGTTGGATTCTTGCTCAGTTGAGTTTGCCAGACTCTCATCGCGGTCACCAGTGCGGCCTGTGGGGTTCTGCCACGCGACAGGTGCTGGGAAGCTTTTCGTTCCCCTCAGCTGCTCGGTTGTGCTATGACTGTTAGAGTTCAGTTGGCTGTTTTTAAAGCCAAACCCAGCTTTTTAATTGTGGTTCCGTGGACACTTGTGGCGATGTACAGTGTCTGGTGTGCTGCCTGTCCACTCGGGAGTGTTGCTTACAGGTTTTTTACGATGCTGTGCTGTAAAATAACTGTCATATTTGCTACTTCCTGGTACAGTGTAGTTTTTCCCCTTTCATTTGAATAAAAGCATGGCATAAAAAAAAAAAAAAGAAGGAAATACTGCTATTAAATGTAATAGTGATAACCCGCCCCATCCCATACACCAAAAACATATAAAACAATGTTTTATACTGAAGATGATAGATTCTGCTTCAACTATTAGGGGAAAACAAGCCACCTCAACAAATTAAAACTGAAGCATTAGTAATACACAAGCCCTAGAATCTATGGGTTACTTGCATATAGCTTAGGTTGTAATTTCCAGGAATATGCTTGAGTTTTTTTGCATTCTTCAGTGTTAATATATTTTATTCTCAATGACAGCAAAATAATTGCTTTGAACATAACAAAAGTAATTGTGTGAGAAATTTCACCTGACTCTATGGCAGTGCCTCTGTAGTTTCTGCATTTGCTTTTGCATATCTAAATGTGAAAAAGCAGATCTATTCCTGGAACTTGAAAGATGAGATTACAGTTAAGGGCACCATGACATATTCTGGTAGAACATGTGTCTTTGTTTCCTATTCTTTTTAGTTTCAAATGCTTTAAGAATGTGCTTTATAGCCACCTGCTATTTGTGCCTCTTTAGAAAAATGGACTGCAATGTAAATAACTATGTTTTTGAAAAGCAAATGATCACTTTCTCCAGGAAGACTGATAAATTCATGTTCCAGCTAGGTTCCAGCATTTGTATCCCAGCTTTTCTCACATCTTTGCTACTTGCCTTTCACTTTTAGCTTCATTTATATTTCAGTCCCTAACATGAACTTTAATTGAGATAAAGCTAATTAGATTGAACACAGTACTCCAAAATTCAGTAATAAGACAAATATCTCATATGCCCATATGACTATATGAATTCCTGTTGATGGGAACTCTCTTTCCCAGTGTCTCTTGGATAGTTCCAACTTTAAGGCTCAGGTTCTAACACACCCTCTAGGAGCCATTCTATTTATCCAAAGACTTGCTTTAGTTGATTATCACTCCTTCCTCTCTGTCCATCTCTCTCACAGGTTAATCACATTATGCTGCTGCTGCTGCTGCTGCTGCTGCTAAGTCGCTTCAGTCGTGTCCGACTCTGTGCGACCCCAGAGACGGCAGCCCACCAGGCTCCCCTGTCCCTGAGATTCTCCAGGCAAGAACGCTGGAGTGGGTTGCCATTTCCTTCTCCATACATTATGCTACAACAATTTAAAAATCTAAAAGTAGATGGGGTGTTTGACAACAAGTGGTGTAGTGTTCTTCACATCTCTTTCTAACACTTAAGAAAGTACAGGCACAAGTAGGACTTAAAGGATGTTTGCTAAACAACTGGATTAATCGTTGCTAAAATACCTTAAAAATTAGTAAGTGAAAATAGAGATTTGGTAACTATGAATACCATCTGGACTTCAGGAATTTGTCCTCGATGTAGTCGTGTCAGAGCACATGTCACAGCATGGCAAAGCTTGGGAGCAGTTGATTAGAGACTGCCTCACTATGTTTACTCTAGTTTAGTGCTCTTTTAGTTAATCAGAATTTTCAGGTATGTTCCTACACAATGAATTTCAGTACTCAGTTAAGATTTTACTCCTTTGCTCTCTCACTATAATAGAAATCTGTACCACTGATGCAACTACACTTAAAGTAAGATTTAAAGAAGTAGAAAAGGCTATGGTTTTTCCAGTGGTCATGTATGGATGTGAGAGTTGGACTGTGAAGAAAGCTGAGTGCCAAGGAATTGGTGCTTTTGAACTGTGGTGTTGGAAAAGACTCTTGAGAGTCCCTTGGACTGCAAGGAGATTCAACCAGTCCATCCTAGAGGAGATCAGTTCTGGGTGTTCATTGGTAGGACTGATGTTGAAGCTGTAACTCCAATACTTTGGCCACCTCATGTGAAGAGTTGACTCATTTGAAAGGACCCTGATGCTGGGAAAGATTGAGGGCAGGAGGAGAAGGGGATGACATAGGATGAGATGGCTGGATGGCATCACCGACTCAATGGATATGGGTTTGGGTGGACTCCAGGAGTTGGTGATGGACAGGGAGGCTGGTGTGCTACCTCTCATGGGGCAGCAAAGAGTTGGACACGACTAAGCAACTGAACCAAACTGAAAGAAATAGACAAAAAAAAAAAGTTCTTAAAGTTTTCTGGATTAAAAATAAAGAAAACCCATGGGATCTTCTATAAGTGAAATCAAACAGTATTTGTCTCTACCCAACAATGGCAACCCACTCCAGTACTCTTGCCTGGAAAATCCCGTGGACGGAGGAGCCTGGTAGGCTGCAGTTCATGGGGTCACTAAGAGTTGGACAAGACTGAGCGACCTCACTTTCACTTTTCACTTTCATGCATTGGAGAAGGAAATGGCAACCCATTCTAGTGTTCTTGCCTGGAGAATCCAAGGGATGGGGGAGCCTGGTGGGCTGCTGTCTCTAGGGTTGCACAGAGTCGGACATGACTGAAGCAACTTAGCAACAGCAGCAGCAGCAGCAATGTATATTGAAGTGAATTTTTAGAGTTAATATATATACCACAAATACATTGCATCTCCTTCTCTCCTCCTCCCAGCATGCTATACAATTTGAATTCACTTATATGAAGTACCTAGAATAGATAAATTTATAGTCAGAAATTACAATGGTAGATGCTAGGGGTCAGGGTCAAGGGTGGTGAGGGAATGGGGAGTTGGTGTTTAATGTGGTTCAGAGTTTCAGTTTAGGAAGATGGAAAATCCAAGAGACAGATAGTGCTAAGAGTTGCATAACAATGTGAATATTAAACTGTATACTTCAGATCAGTTCAGTCAGTTATGTCCACCTTTGCAACCCCATGGTCTGCAGCACTCCAGGCTTCACTGTCCATCACCAATTCCAGGAGCTTGTTCAAACTCATGTTCACTGAATCAGTGATGCCATTCAACCATCTCATCCTCTGGCGTCATCTTCTCCTGCCTTCAATCTTTCCCATCATCAAAATCTTTTCCAAATAGTCAGTTCTTTGCATCAAGTTGCCAAAATATTTGAGCTTCAGCTTCAGCATCAGTCTTTCCAATGAATAGTCAGGACTGATTTCCTTTAGGATGGACTAGTTGGAACTCCTTGCAGTCCAAGTGGGACTCTCAAGAGTTTTATCCAACTCTGCAGTTCAAACGCATCAGTTCTTTGGGGCTCAGCTTTTTTATAGTCCAGCTCTCACATCCATACATGGCTACTGGTAAAACCATAGCTTTGACTAGACAGACCTTTGTTGGAAAAGTAATATCTCTGCTTTTTAATATGATGTCTAGGTTGTTATAGATTTATTGTCTTGCGTTCCTTCCTTCAAGATTC
Source organism: Nanger dama (assembly GCA_917880005.1). NCBI lineage: Eukaryota > Metazoa > Chordata > Mammalia > Artiodactyla > Bovidae > Nanger > Nanger dama. Next base: position 11,162,247 of record CAKJTW010000020.1, read on the forward strand.
CCTGAAGCAGAACCAGCTTCCCCCTGCATTTGGCAGTTAAGACAAGGAACAGACAAACTTCTAGTGTCAGACTCAGTCTGTAATATTGAAGGCTCCTGTAGAGGGCAAGAAACACTCCAGGAACATTGTGGGGTCACACCGCCTGCCACATTCCCCCTGGAACCTGAGCCTCAAAAGAAATCAAGCCTTCCCAGTCTCTTGAAATTTGATACTAGCCAAGTAGGTCATTTTGGATCATTAATTGGATACATAAGCACTCTTGGAGGAGGTCACCATTAACCCCCTATGGAGCCACTGAGCAGAAGACCCACAAAGTGCAGAACAATTATACCAAAGAAATTCTTGCACTGTTAAGAAAGTTCTAGGACCCACAACAGACTTCCCAACCTGGGGGATCTGGCAAAGGGACTGAGAACCCCCAGGGAAATTGACTTTGGAGGCCAGTGGGATTTGTTTATAAAACTTACGCAGGATTGGGGAAACAGACTCTTAAAGGGCACAGACAAAACCTTGTGCTCACCAGGACCCAGCAGAAAGAAGCAGTGACCCCACAAGAGACTGACTGAGACTTGCCTATGAGTGTCCAGGAGTCTCCAGCAGAGGCGTGGGTTGGCGATGGTGTGCTGCAGGGTTGGGGGCTCTGAGTGTGGCAGTGCTTGATGGGACTTTTGAAGGAGACTGCCATTATTTTAATTACCTCCACCTTAGTTTGGTCTCAGGTCAAACAACAGGGAGGGAGCACAACCCCACCCAACAGATACTATACAGTTAAACATGATTAAAATAGTATGTTTTACATTATTTGACTTCTACCATAAAAAAAGCCTTTTTTTTTTTTTGATGACTTGAATTCTTTAAGAGCTGAAAGATTTCTTTTTCTTTAAACTGTATTTTATTTAGTACACAACTAGATGCAATTGATTAGTTAATTTTTGGCAAAAATAAATTGACTGCTGAGTGAATGGAAGTCACTCAGTCATGTCCGACTGTTTGCCACCCCATGGACTGTAGCCTGGCAGGCTCCTGTGTTCGTGGGATTCTCCAGGCAAGAATACTGGAGTAGGTTGCTGTCTCCTTCTCCAGGGGATTTTCCCAACCCAGGCATTGAACCCAGGTCTCCTGTATTGCAGGCAGATTCCTTACCACCTGAGCCACCAGGGAAGCCCTGGTAACTCAGAACTTGACTGAATCAAAAGTGAGCTTTATTTCACCATTGATCAAATCAGTTGATTATGAAGATTGCCTAAATACTCATGTACTTATTTAAAACAGCTGATATTTTAATAATGGAAATAATTAAAATAGATCAACATAAATATAAGTTATAAATTAACTAAACTTATCCAGCTAGTTTTACTTACATACTTAATTCTAAGGGGATAAGGGTCTAAAAAATTATATCCAGTTTTATCATCCAGTATATTTTGCCTACTTGTGTTTTGTACATATTCTTGAACTATTTTAGCAATTTTTTAAAAACAGCTATGTTTCTAGTAATCATTGATATTTTATATGTTTTCAAATTTCTATATGTTTTCAAATTTCTATATGTTTTCAAATTTCACCTTTTATTTATTCCCTGCCTTTAGATACTTATAGATTCTTAACTTTTTTCTTTGAACAAGACCTGACTCAGGCCACAGATTCCAACTAAAATTATTAAGTTACCTTTCATTTTTAACTCTTTCCTGATAAGATTTTAAGCTCTTTTCATATTTCCTGAAAAAGCTAGTAAGAGACACAAACATTTGCTCTTTTACAATTTAAATAAATGATATAGAGATAGTTAGGTTTGTTTGTCATTCTTTTTTTTTTTAAAGAAATTTAGGATAAAATGAAAATTAGCAAACTTAAAAAGAAGTTCAGTTTTCTTTAGACTATGACATATAAGTAAACTGTGTTAATATAAATATATTTCAGCAATTGTATATTTTCAAGTTAAAAATAACTGGACACACAGATAAGGACAATATCTACTTATAAATTAATTTTTTCTAAGTTTCAATGTTGTTATTAACAGGAATATGTATAATAAACCTTAGGATATAAATAAAAGGCCTTGAAAGTTTTTTCAGTATGCTTGAAGTGAAGTGAAGTCACTCAGTTGTGTCCAACTTTTAGCGACCCCATAGACTATAGCCTACCATGCTCCTCAGTCCATGGGATTTTCCAGGCAAGAGTCCTGGGGCGGGTTGCCATTTCCTTCTCCAGGGGATCTTCCCGATTCAGGGATCAAACTCGGGTCTCCCACATTGAAGGCAGACGCTTTACCATTTGAGCTACTTGGGAAGCCCATTTGCAAACAGTTCTTACTCTCAGGGTAATCATAAATGCACCCTTATGAATTGATTTTATATTACATCTCAAAGAAGATTATACTGCTTTCTATCCTCATAATGCTGGCTAACAGACTGTTATCAAGCCCAGCTTGGGTCTGCTTACCCAGTGCACAGCAAGGCCAATCTACTGACAATGTATTACAGCATTTATTGCATGGCAGCCAATGTGGGGCCAAGCAAGGAGAGCTAGAGACAGCTCACATTCAACTTCCTGATGAATTTTAGGGAAGAGTTTTTAAAAACCAATACAATATTGTAATGTAGAATAAAGTAAAAATAAAATTTAAAAATAAATAAATAAATAAATAAAAACAAAGGGCAGGAGAGGGTCACAGCGTGTATGATCAACTCATGTACAATTCTCTGGTTAATGGTGAGATGATGGGGTGACATTTCTGGAATCTCAATTATCAATCTCTGATTCCAGTCTGGGGTCTCTCTGCTGGTGGTCAGCATACAGTTAACTTCTTCCCCTCAGTGGAGGATTTAGAGGAGGATTAGTACCTATGGAATAACTCAGAACATTATTTACAGCCCCTGAGAAGGAGCTAAAGGTCCTTGACTTGGTTTTATAGCTAAACTATTATTATTTTGTCTTGCTTGACTGTCTTCCTTTGTTTCTGCACTCACTTCTCAGATTAAATTTGCTCTTTGGAACTCTGGAAGATCTAGGAGGCTGAAGCTTTTCTATTACAAATGACAGTCAGGGGAAACAGGGAGCATCTGTCCTGGGGAAGCCCCTGCAGGGTCCTGCTCAGTTTCAGTACCATATAGGATAAAACTCCTTAGTATTCTCTTATTATCAGATATAAACTTGCTTTTATCTTAAAACAATATTTCTGGAGAAACTTCAAATGTATAGTCAAGGTTGGCTGTGGTTGATGCCCTATGTGCCTGAAACATGATCCTAATAAAATTTTAAAGATGTGAGAATGGAGTCAAATCCTTTAAGGTTTGAGTACCTCCAAATGAATTTTAAATAACTGTGTTCTCTCTCTCTCATATATATACATGCATATATTATAGTTAAGATAGATAAAAGCTTCTATTTTTAAAGGGACAAAAAACATTGCACGAGGTATTCAATACTCTCTAAAACAGTGACACTCATTTAACCAGAGCTGTTAATAAGGAGCTTGGTACATGGTTGTATTTAATTCAAAAACTTCAGTGCCCACATCACTATCAATCTTCAGATACATCAGAAAGGACAAACGGAACTTTCAAACTTAAGCTAGTTTTCAGAAACTCCTGAATTTTGTGAATATCAGCCCCTAGTCCCAGATGCTACTTTAAAACAGGACTAATTTGTGATCATATTGCTAATAGGTTCCAGAGACTTCTGTGGATTTCCTGTCAACTTGTTCATAACTTACAACCTGGAAGAGACATCCAAAAAGTCTGCCTAGTTTGGAGTAGACTTCAGGAACTTGATCCTTGGAATCATATCAGTTAAGCAGACAGCTGAGTCATCTTAAAATGACTGAGACTGTCTTAGGAAGAGACCTCAAACTGAAATTGTGTGGGAATCTTCCAGAAGCAGATGACTGCAGGAGGAGATAGCTTCAGCATAATACTGTCTAATCAAGAAGATAACTGACTACTTCTGCCCAAGTTTCCTAGAAAGAAGTAAACAGAGCTACAGATTGTTATGCTTTGATCTATCTGCTCTCCTATGTACTTTATCTTCTTAGATATTTTCCCCACTTGATTGTTTCATATTTGTAAGTGATTTATAGACACATAATACCCCTTGACAATAACAATGTCTTTAGCCTTTTTTTTTTTTTTGGATTGTAAAATGATCACAATTAACATCCATCAACACATGTTTCAAAATTCTTTTTCTTGTGATGAGAACTTTCAATACTTACTTTCCTAGCCCAATTCAAACATGCAATATGATATTATTAACTATAGTCAGCAAGCAAAAAGGAGAAGGGGGGTGCAGAGGATGAGATGGTTAGATAGCACCACCAATTCAATAGACATGAATCTGCACAAACTCTGAGAGACAGTGAAGAACAGGGGATCTTGACATGAGTGCTGAAGCCCACAGGATAACAAAGAGTCAGACACGACTTCTCAAGTGGACTACAAGCACCTGCTGTACATTACATCCTGATTTTCTAGCTAGAAGTTTCTACTTTTTGATCCTTTCACCATTACCCACTCCTTACCGCCTCAAGCAACTACCAATCTGTTCTAAATTCATGTCCTTAGCATTGATTTTCTCTGTTCCCATTCACTTCTTGACATGAGTCCAATACCTGAACATAATTTACTTGTGCTTTGCCTAAGATAAGTAATGAAACAGGCTGTTGGGTTTGTACTCTTTCACTATGATGTTATGCAGTGTTCCATTGGTATGAGTTCCTCATAATAAATCTGCTTATTCTCCAGTTGGATTTTTAGATAGTATCACCACAATAAGAAAGAAAACCAGAATTCTAGAGCCTGTTACCATGACATGTCTTTGGTGGAAATTTTGTTTCTGCACTGAAACAACCCCCACAGAACATTTGTGTCTGTTAGCTTTTAGCAATGGCACCCCACTCCAGCACTCTTGCTTGGAAAATCCCATGGACGGAGGAGCCTGGTGGGCTGCGGTGCGTGGGGTCGCGAAGAGTCGGACACGACTGAGCGACTTCCCTTTCACTTTTCACTTCGATGCACTGGAGAAGGAAAGGGTAACCCACTCCAGTGGGGAGAATCTCAGGGATGGGGAACCCGGTGGGTTGCCGTCTCTGGGGTCGCACAGAGTCGGACACGACTGAAGCGGCTTAGCAGCAGCAGCAGCTTTTAACCAAACTTTTACAAAATTAGAGGTCGGCAATGAACTATGGAACTGATGGTATATATTCCAAAACTGTCTCACAAAAAGGAGCCCTATTTAAGTTTAATTTCAAACTCTTGCACTTTAGTTCTCCTTGGTGACCTTGCTAGTACAAAGTCTATCTCCTTATTTTGGACCATTCTCGATGAGTGATGACTAACCATTACAAGGTTATTTGACATTCCCAAGTTACATTTTTGGCTGAAAATAGATCATGGTAAAAAAAAAAAAAAAAAAAAGAATCTTACTCCATTTTTAAAATACTTGAATGCTGATATCTTTTAACCTTTTGCTCCAAAATTAGGCAAGCTGACAAGAAATCATGGGTGCTACTCCTTCTGTGCTGGAGGGAAATTCAAACCAGGCAAAACCCTTCCTGTGTGTGAGAACCTCATGTAAGTCCCATTTTTAAAGCATCTTTCAGATTTTATTTTTAAAATTACACTTTGTTATGGTAAGAACACTTAACAAGATATTTATCCTCTTCTTACATTTTTAAGTGTGCACTACAGTATTGTTGACTATAGATGTAATGGTGTATGACAGATCTTTACAGCTTATTTCTCTCGAATAACTGGAATTTTATGCTCATTGATTAGCAGCATCCTGTTTTCCCCTCTTTGCAGTCCCTGGGAGCCATGACTGCCATCTTTGCTTCTATGAATTTGACTATTTTGAATATCTCCATATGAGGGAAATCAGGCAGAATTTGTCTTTCTGTTACTAGCATATTTCACTTAGCATATTGTCCCCCTGGTTCATCCACGTTATTTTATGCTGGAGAATTACTTTCTATATTAAGGCTGAATGGAATTTTATTATGTGTATATAAGACATTTTCTTTATCCATTTATCTATCAATGGACAGATAGCTGTGTCCACACCATGGCTAATGTGAATAATATTACAATGAACATGAGAGTGCTAATTTTTTTTTCTGAGATCCTGATTTCATTTCCTTTTGATAAATACCCCTAAATGGGATTGGTGATTATATGGTAGTCCTATTTTTATTTTTTGAGGAATCTCTATACTGTTTTCCATAATGCTTTCACCATTTTGTGTTCTCATCAATAGAATATAAGGGCTGCAATTTCTCCACATTCTTATCAACTCTTATATATCTTTCATTTATTTGGTAAGAACTATTTGATTGATGTGAAATGATATTTCAGTGTGGTTTTGATTTGCATTTCTCTGACTACTAATGGCATCAGATATTTTTTCATATACCTGTTGACCATTGGTGTGTCTCCTTTGGAGAAATATCTATTCAAGTCACTGTTGTTCAGTCATTAAGTCATGTCTGACTCTTTGTGACCCCATGGACAGCAGAATACCAAGTTCCTCTGACCTCCGCCATATCTCAGAGATTGTTCAAATTAATGTCCATTAGTCACACCCTGCAATAAAGCTCTGAGCCACTCTTCTTTCCTTGACATCCCAAGCCATTTGGAACTTGCTTGAGAACCTTATTCTACACTCAGTTCAAGTAAAAAACCCTTTTAATCTCCTTGGTATATGTACAGTGTCAAGAGTTTCAAAGTCCATGACAAATTTTGGTGGGGTCCATTCTGATATATTGTCTAGCTTCACCTGGAAAATAACCACAAGTAGTCATTTGAGATTTAACCATTTGCTCAGGAAATTCTTACTCAAAAGAGACAAAATTGTTAACTAGTCAAAAAAAAATTTGCTTTAGATCTTTGCCAACCAACTTATGTGGGTTCACTCATTTAGCCAAATAATTATCTAATTAAGACAACAGCCTGCTCACTTGAACAAAGAATTTGGGTATAAGGTTCATAGTTGTCTCATCAAGATTGGTTTCAGGATTCTGGCCCTGTTGTGTCTACTCTTCTTAAATAATGACATCATGAACTCTGGCATGAATGCACAATCATTTTTCTTGCCTTCAATATCCTGCATTAGGGGGAAGGTATATATATAATTAACTGATTTATATTGTTGTATGGCAGAAAGCAACATATAATTGTAAAGCAATTTTCCCTCAATTAAAAATAAATTAAAAAAAAGAGAAAATTCTACATTAAAGCATTGGAATCCATGGAATGAAACCTATAAATTCTCTTTCCTTTTCTCTCCTTTGATACTGTTAAGAATTTGTAAATGTGGAGTTTTTCATATCTGTAATAAATTTAGTTAACTCAGTTTTGAGTGATCAAGAGGTTTTTGTTTGCTTTCTTTTTAAGGGGAGGTGGTTTTTGTAATGAGTCAAGAACTGACAAGTACTATGCCTCACTCAAACTCTTAATTTCCTTTCTAATTGCTGTTTATATGGCTTAACCTAGTTTTTGAGTCACTGCTATTTCCCCAAATTGCATCCATCTTTAACAGTGACCCCAGTATTCCATGGATAGATTTTCTGTTCTGATATACTTCTGCCTCTATCAGACCATAATTCAAGCTAAACTTCATATATTTTCTGGAATATAAACCATTAAGATCAAGAGACAGTGCATCTGCTATCTGAGGCATAGTGATTTACATAGTAAGTACCCAGTGACATGTTTATTATGCTGATAAACTCTTACTGAATACGCTATTGATAAAATTTTTGACTTCTCTCTTTATCTCCCAACATATGGTGCTTCATATCTTGTGCTAGCTGTATTTGTGCAGTTGATTCTTTAAACCAGAAAGTAGAGCCAATTTGCGTAAAGTAAGTAGAGCACCCAGAACCAAATCTAATATTCCAAACAGAGGACAAAGAGCCTCCATACTCTTGTGACAGATATTTTATTTTTATTATCAAATCATAGAAGACTGCCCTAGTCTTTTGACAAACATATGGTGTCTTCTACTAAGTGAAGTTACTCACTTGTGTCTGACTCTTTGTGAGCCCATGGATACAGTCCATGGAGTTATCCAGGCCAGAATACTGGAGTAGGTAGCTTATACCTTCTCCAAGGGATCTTCCCAATCTAGGAATTGAACTGGGGTCTGCTGCATTGCAGGCAGATTCTTTAGCAACTGGGCTATCAGGGTAGCCCTTTGACTAAGTATACAGTTAACTAAATCCTTAACATATTTTTTTTCTTTTTTTTTTTTTTTTTTACTTCTTACAATGCTAAGTTATATCTTGTGGTATTTTCACTGCTACTGCTGTTTCTTTGGATGGGGGAGGTAATTATTTTATTTCATTTAGATAACTGTAACCTCTCAAAATTGTGTGCAGTCATGATCTATCATATTCTATATTGATTATCCTTCTTGACTTTGTGTTAATCACAGATTCAGTATTATATTTTCTAAATCATTATCTTGATAATTCATGAACATCTGAAACAAACAGATCAAAGGGAAGAAGTTTGTGCCATAATGTAGAAGACCTACAATCATGAAAGCATTATCCTCAGTGACAAGGACATTTGGTCATGTATGTTTCAACTGGTTGCATGAAGAAAATCTGAATAATCTGGAAAGTACTCTCAGATCCCTTTTTCATGCTTGGATAAGAGTCTACAGGCAATCAGTGTCTTTGAAATGAAACACTGAAACCCCTGTGGTTTGCTTATAATTCTAAGACCACCTTCACTGATGAAATATTGATTCTTTCTTCAATCTCATCTTAAACTCTCCCTCTCTCTCTTTTTTTTCCTGGAAATCTTTCTAATCACACTTTCCAAGGCTGGGTTAGATGTCTCATCCAAGTGTTTTAGACTCTTTACCACTCTTATTACAAAATTTTCACACTTCATTGTAATTGTTTATGGCACATGTTTATGCTTCACATTAAAATGTAAAAAGCACAAAAGGAAACTATTTTTGTTCATTAATTGTGTTTGCAGTTCCTAGATTTCTGACTGACATATCATCAATTAATATAAAATATCATCCCAAATACATTCATGTTACTTTCTAATGGATGATAAAATGTTAACTTCTTTATTTTCTATGACTGATCTAATCTAAGAGCCTCAATTTCACTAAATATCAGTCACCTTAAAGTCTGAGTTTAAAAAAGCTATTAGTTTTTTCAATGTATACTACAAGTTCAACTGTCTATCAAGGGCTAATACAAAAATATTTTACATGAATAATCAGTTTTATCAAAGTCTGTCCATCTTTCAGTCCATCCCTCCACCCTTTGTTTCTGTCTTCCAAGGTGGTATTGCTGCTGCTGCTGCTGCTAAGTCGCTTCAGTAGTGTCCAACTCTATGTGACCCCATAGATGGCAACCCACCAGGCTCTGCCATCCCTGGGATTCTCCAGGCAAGAACACTGGAGTGGGTTGCCATTTCCTTCTCCAATGCATGAAAGTAAAAAGTGAAAGTGAAGTCGTTCAGTCATGTCTGACTCTTAGCGACCCCATGGACTGCAGCCTACTAAGCTCCTCCATCCATGGGATTTTCCAGGCAAGAGTACTGCAGTGGGGTGCCATTGCCTTCTCCGAAGGTGGTATTAGGTTGATGCAAATGTAATTTTGGTTTCAGACCATGAATTTTAAATCATTATGCTGCTAAGTCACTTCAGTCATGTCCGACTCTGTGCGACCCCATAGATGGCAGTCCACCAGGCTCCCCCCGTCCCTGGAATTCTCCAGGCAAGAACACTGGAGTGGGTTGCCATTTCCTTCTCCAATGCATGAAAGTGAAATGTGAAAGTCAAGTCACTCAGTTGTGTCCAACTCTTAGCGACCCCATGGATTACAGCCTACCAGGCTCCTCCATCCATGGGATTTTCCAGGCAAGAGTACTGGAGTGAGGTGCCATTATAACTAGGCTTAAACCAATCTAATAAATAGGTATATGCAAGAGTGTACTGAGGCCTTACAGAGTATCAAAGAAAGCATTCTTCTGAACCATGAAGTCTTCTGGATTCCTTGGCTCAATGAAGTGTCTAGTTTCTCTGTAATAAAGAATTTGGCTAGTCTTTGTTCCAGTTATTAGAAAGTGAAAATATTAGTTACTCAGTCATGTCTGACTCTTTGTGATTCCATGGGCTGTAGCCCATCAGGCTCTTCTGTCTGAGGGATTCTCCAGGCAAGAATACTGGAGTGAGTTGCCATTCCCTTCTCCAGGAGAATTTTCCCAACCCAGGAATTGAACCCGGGTCTCCTGTATTGCAGGCAGATTCTTTACCAACTGAGCAATCAGGAAACCTTAGTTCTTAGAAGTAATCTTTAAATCATTGAAAGTTCCCTGGGTAATAGAAATATCTTTTTTTTTGGTGGACTTTGTGGGTTTATGGGCTTCCCAGGTGGCTCACTGGTAAAGAATCCACCTGCCAAAGCAGGTGACTCAGAAGACATGGGGTTCGATTCCCTGGGTTGGGAAGTTCCCTCAGAGAAGGAAATGGCAACCCACCAGTGTTCTTGCCTGGGAAATCCCATGGACAGAGGATCCTGGCAGGCTGTAGTCCATATGGTTGCAAAGAGTTGGACATGACTTAGTGACTGAGGACATGACCTAGTGACTGAGAACTTGCATACAAACTGAGGGCTTATGCTCATGAGTTACGTCATGTTGGGGTTATAGATAGATTGTGCTAATGATAATGACTGGATAGTTACTCAGATCAGAAAGACCAACCATATGACTGGAGGGATTCTGGCTTTGAGTCACATGGTATCAGTTCAACCCGCAATGAAAGGAGATTGAACTGTCATGTGGGCAATGATCTAATCAGTTATGACTACATAATGAAACCCTAGTAAAAACTTTGGACACCAAAGTCAAAAGAGCATCCCTCATTTGCAAAATGCTCTATATATCATAACATATCCATATACTAGGAAGGTAAAATATCCTGACTTTATAAGGAGAAGCCACTGGAAGCTTTGAGTCTGAGATCTTTTGAGACCTTGGCCTATGTGTCTTTCCTTTGGCTGGTTCTGATTTGGACCCTCTTGGCTGTAACAAAGCTATAATAATAACACTTCCCTGAATTCTGTGAATCATGGTAGCAATTAAAAACCTGAAGAAACTCTCAGATTTACACTTGGTCAGAAGTGAAGATGGCCCTGGGAACCAAGGTTTGTGGCTGGTGTCTGAAGTTAAGGGTAGTCTCAAAGAGGAGTGTATCCTTAGCCTTTGAATATTTTTCTAATTCTAGGTGTTAGTGTAAAAGACATTGCAGTCTTAGTTTCTGTGCTGGTAGATGGTGAACAGTTCTTGTAGACCCCCTAGTTCTTTGCAGACCCACCACACTTTGTAGAATGCCTATGTTTGTTATGTTGAGGATTTGGTTAATCTCAGTCACTTGAAAATCACAGAGACCTTGGTGCACTGCTTGAGGTTCATATGTCCATCTGCCAAAGCTCCTGGCACGCTATTATCCTCTTATTGAAAGTGGCTGCATGCACTGGAAACTAGCACTACTGAAATTTCCAGAGTGAATTTTGTGATGTGCCATCTAGACTCTTCTTAGGATTAAAAGACTTAGTCCCTTAGCTTTTAAGGAGGTTGCTAACTACTGTTAGATGACAGCTCTCTCTAGAAAATGCTCCATACCAAAGTCAGCTGTGTTGCCCAAGGCTGTATCCTCTTTTTAGAGATAACCTGCATTAATGATGATAGATGCAGGGATATTAAGCCTCACCTTCTTACTACAATGAAGGCAGTATTGAAGGGTCATCATAGTTTCAGAGATTCTTATAGGCTTGGCTAGAGCTCTGGGCTACAACACAATTCAACTTCTCCTTCTGTCCAGTCCTGCCTCATTTCATTTCTCTTTGAAGTTTCCATGACTCTGTGATAAAGTTCTCGCATGTTAGTCTCAGCTTCTGCTTGCCAGGACCCCAAGCTATAATCACTGCTGCCAGGAATAAAAGATAGAATCCAGGAACTTAGTCATCTTCTAGCTCACACCTAGAATCCATGGCTAGTGTTAGATGATCACAGAAGACTCTGGTACAAGGGGGCAAAACTGTTGTTAAAACTTTCTCTCTCAGTGAACTGGACTGGTGTATCGGTGGAGAAGGATGCACTAGCAAGGGCACTGTATTGTAACCTTGAGAGATGCGGGGTAAATAACAACTGGCATAAAAGATGGTGAACTCAAGCAGCTGTTGTCAAGTGTAATAGACGCTTAAAGGAAAGATGAGCAAAGGGCAACTGATTAAACAGCAATTAAAAATTAAATGCGAAAGCGACAGGCTTCCTTGGTAACACAGCAAGCTGTAATTGCAACCAGAAATCCGTTAAAGCTGAAAACCAGACAAAGGACTTTGTGATTAAAATATCAAAGTGTCAAAGAAAGTTAAACAATGAACTAAGGCAATTGTCCTATGTAAAGTCAAGGCTCTAACTGAGAAATAAAAATGACTTAGGTATGTGATAAAGACATCTGGGTTGATATACTAAAATTTTTACATTCACAGATTCCCCTAGCCCATCTGTTCATGTAGAAGTAGCCCCCACCCCTCCCTATTAAGTGTTAGAATATTCCCTCTACTGTAGAGGATCTCTGCTGTGGGAACATGTGTCTCTCATCCCCAACTCTGCCCTCATCTCCTTTTCTGGTTACTAGATCATTAGGATTATTTCCCAATATATTTTGGTTTTAGAAAGTTTTGGTTAGATAAAGGATTATAAGAACACAAGGAGCTATAGAAAGTAATCTTTCTTCTCCTAGGGAGATAATTAAGGCTCATCCTTCAAAGAAGGTTATGAAAGAAAGGGGAAGGCACAAAAATACATCAAGAAAACATATCTTAAAATGAATGAATAGAGCTTATTTGCAGAACAGAGATAGAGACACATGTGGAGAGAACAAAAGTATGGATTCCAAAGGAGGGAAGAGGAGTGGTAGAAATTGGAAGATTGGAATTGATATCTCTATGCTATTGATACTATGATAATGAATGAAAACCTACTGTATAGCTCAGGGTCTGCACGATGCTCTGTGATGTCCTAAATGGGAAGGAAATCCAAGAAAGAATACAGCTGATTCACTTTGCAGTACAGCAGAAACTAACACAACATTGTAAAACAATTATACCCCAATACAAATAAAATGCAATAAAATAAATGAATGAATGATTCGATTCATATTGACCCCTCTAAGAATATTTCATGTCCTATGAAGGCAGAAGTAGTTCCTCTTATACATACCAATAACCTCTTATTTATATTTCCATTGTAGGAATTATTCCGTTGCTGTTATTCTTCAGAGAACTATCCCCTCTAGTATCAGAGGAAATTCTAGAGAAATGACAGCTCATTGAATATGCAGCAGACACTAACACAGTGCTTAATTTTGCAATTCCAAGACCAGTTTGACTCATCTTTCAAGTTACCTCTTAAACTCACCTTTTCTTAATATGTTTAATATTTTCTAAATTAATGAGTCAATAGATGAAATAGGTTAAAAAATTCAGTTGAGTGGATTGAAATCTTTTCTCTCAAAGGTATCTGGCAAGTTAAATGGCCTGAGACAGTTGACATTGGGATATGTTTGAATTTGAGCTGATATGATCATACTAAAATGATAATACTAAGTGGAATTTTCTTTTTCAGACATTGGTCAGATAAATATTTTGGAGGGGAGGCAATCTTTCCTTGGTTCACCAAAAACATATGAAGTTTGAGACAATGGGTAATCCTAATTGTTTTATTTTGTTTGTACCTCGTTGGAGAAAGCATGGCATCCCACTCCAGTACTCTTGCCTGGAAAATCCCATGGACTAAGGAGCCTGGTAGGCTACAGTCCATGGGGTTGCTAAGAGTTGGTCACGACTGAGTGACTTCAATTTCACTTTTCACTTTCATGCATTGGAGAAGGAAACAGCAACCCACTCCAGTGTTCTTGCCTGGAAAATCCCAGGGATGGGGAAGCCTGGTGGGCTGCTATCTATGGGGTCGCACAGAGTTGGACACGACTGAAGTGACTTAGCTGCAGCCGTAATAGTGGAATGTTACCTAATCCAGCCCTAAAGACTAGACCTATTACCTTCTACAAACAAGATATGTTCAAGCTGCCAGTTTGAGGCTTAAGGTAAGCTCTCAAAAGACAGCTGATAGCTGTACCTCCACATCAACTGAAGCCAACTAGCGTAAAGCTATTCAAAGATATTTTTTGGCATTTCAGTTGGGAAATGGCAATTGCCCAGGATGGCAGTGAAGCTGCAGGATGCTCAACTCCAAGTGACAGATGCAAATTCTCGGAAACTGTGCTCAAAGGGAATTGTAATCAACTGGCTGCATGATGAAGAGAACACACAGTGTTTTGGCAGGACATTCATGAGAAATATGGATTCAGCTGGTACTGTTTACAGATCAAAAAAATGTATTTTTGTACTGAATCCAACCTGTGATGTTCCAGTGAGAACATGTGGCGTCCAGTAATCCATTATCAAAGCTGATCTCCCGACTCTCAAAAAGAGCGATATGAAAGAAGCAGCGATTTTAGTCTCCAATTCATTTCATTTTTCCCAATGTTATCTTTGGGGGATTAAGGATGACTGGTGCTGATACACAGAAAAAGCCAGTTTAGACCAAGTAATTCCAGAGACAGAGAAATGACAGCTGTATCTGGCTGTGCACCTCAACCCTGGGAAAACGCTGATGAAACTTTGACTTGGGTTTAGGAAGGCTCATTTGGATATATTGTGTATATATTTGAATAATAAAGGAAAGCGGAGGGCTATGTGAAGTCTATAGGAAATGGCACTTTTGGAAGGTCAAATTGGCATTTCCATGGCTATACTTTCTATGTGGAATGAAATTAACCAGAAACATACAATGCAATATCCTTTATTTGAAGGTGTCTATAAATTTCTTTGCAAAAGAAAGATGCTTAAAAATGTCCATCTGTTAGTATGCCGCCACAGTGAGTTTAGTGCTGAAACCGTGCTTTTGGCAGAGATACATTTACTACATGAGTGTCAACCAGCCCTAGCTTCATAACTGAGAAAAATGAACAGTGCCCAATGTTCTGTATCCTCAGGCCCTTGTAAAGTGTCTGGAAAATGTAAGTATTGCTTCATTAATGCTTGCTGAATTGAATTATATACAATACAAGTGAACAAGATCAGGCAGTTTACAAAGCGCAGATTTCTCTGGAAAGAAAAAAAAGAAATATCAAAGCGTGGATGTCACTGTAAGTATTTTTGACTGAATTCTTCAAGAATTGTCTTATATATACATGTCCAGTTTATTTCTAAAATTGAATGCGTTCACTTTTATTTGAATAACTACTTGCACAAGACCATTCCTTAAACCAAAAGTCCTTCCTTAAACCAAAGGACTACACTTTGGCCCCATGGTGGGTAAGTTATTAGCAATAAATCTGCTTTGTTATGACCTCAATTCCATATTGATAGATCCCTTCAATAGGCCATCATAATATGACTTAAGAATTCTATTTAATATTATATAGTCCATTAAATTGATACATTGGATGGATAATTTAGTACCAAGAAAAAATGACGCCATTTGAAGAACTGGTGTATTATTTTTTATCAGATCATGACAATTAGATAATGTATCATATATCCATTTTTATCTTGCCAGGATACCCAGAACTAAATATAGTGCTCAGTTAGCATAACCACTTAGACGTATGTTGATATATTCTCTATGATATGTTTTTATTTTTCTATTCTAATATTTACTAATAAATATTCTAATATTTACTAATAAAACTTAGAGAACTAGTGCATACATAATAGGGATGTAGATAGGTAGCCAACTAGCAAACCGAATATTTGTCATTGTAAAGATAAGCCAAACAGCCTGAAAAATATTTTTTGTTGATAAGACAGACATAACCTGAGGATACTCGAGCTTAATGAAATAAAAGGAATGACCTTCAAACTAGACACCAAACTGCTTGTTACTGTCAAACATCACATTCAAAAACATTTATTAAAATCACCAGAATATCAGTCTCTTTTTCTAATTTCAAAGTGTTAGTTTCTCAGTTGTGTCTGACCTTTACTGATTCCATGGACTGTAGCCTACCAGGTTCCTCTGTCCATGGAATTCTCCAGGCAAGAGTACTGGAGTGGGTTGCCATTTCCTTCTGCAAGGAATCTTCCTGAGCCAGGTCTCCTGCATGTGGGCAGATTCTTTACCATTTGAGCCACCAGGGAAGCCCCTTTCAGTTTCAAGAGGAAAGATTAAATAAATATTTGTTCTAAGATAAATTATGTCCTATATATAGTGAGAATAATTAATATTAGCTGTTTCCTTCATTTTATAAAAATATAATTTAAATACCAACTGGAATTATATTTTTGTTTTAGCTCATTTCTATAATAATATTTAAATACATAAACTTATTTGTATGAATTTGTTTATATACTATATATAGAGAGAGTTCAATTTAGTTCCCTCAATCATGTCCGACTCTTTGCGACCCCATGAACTGCAGCATGCCAGGCCTCCTTGTCCATCACCAACTCCCGGAGTCTACCCAAACCCATGTCCATTGAGTTGGTGATGCCATCCAAACATCTCATCCTCTGTTGTCTCCTTCTCCTCCTGCTCACAATCTTTCCCAGCATCAAGGTCTTTTCAAAAGAGTCAGCTCTTTGCATCAGGTGGCCAAAGTATTGGAGTTTCAACTTCAACATCAGTCCTTCCAATGAATACCCAGGACTGATCTCCTCTAGGATGGACTGGTTGGATCTCCTTGCAGTCCAAGGGACTCTCAAGAGTCTTCTCCAACACCACAGTTTAAAAGCATCAATTCTTTGGCACTCAGCTTTCTTTGTATTCCAACTCTCACATCCATAATTATGGTCATTATATCATATATAACATATAGTATGTGTGACATGTATATTTACTTAAATATGTATTCATATGATATACAAAATGCAAAGTCTATTGGATGTTACTTTGTGTTTGAAGAATTAATAGGAACTTAAATTTGTTAGTCTATAAATCTGTGATAATATTTTGTCAATTTTCTAAAACTGAAACTTGCTTGAATGGCATTTGTGGAATTCTCTATCAACAGTAAAATCTCATGCTATACAAAGAGATAACAAATGCTTTTTTAAATAAGAAATTTGTGTAAACCACCTTTAAGATTATACTGAAGATTAGTATCAAATAAAGCAGTTGCACTGTGTACCATGTTGAAGATTTTTCTATCTATGGAATAAACAGTTAGAGGCCTAAGGTCAAGCTTCTGGAACAGAAAGCATTTTATATAACTCATGCTACTTGCTTTATTGGACAGGATAGGATGCTATGGAGTCTTGCACTAACTAAAATTAATAAGTTTGGTATGTGATGTGAAAGGTTAAAAATTGAGATATATAATTTACATGTCATTGTGTCTGACTTTTGTGTGACCCCATAGACTTTGCCAGTCAGGCTCCTCTGTCCATGAGGTTTCCCAGACAAAAATACTGGAGTTGGTTGCCATTTCCTTCTACAGAGATCTTCTTGACCTGGGGATTGAATCCACATTTCTTGTTATTTCCTGCATTGGAAGGCAGATTTTTACAAACTGCACCACGTGGGAAACTCTAAAGAGGTAAAGAAGATTGAAATATGTTTTTACTGAGTGGGAGCTGTTTTTCACGGTATTCTATCACAATCAAGAATTCTGGGAAATCCCATTCCAGATTACTGAGATCTTGGGACAAAACGTGGGACAATAAAATACAGACTTGCAGCCTTTATATTTGATGCAGGTATCATTTTACAAGGGATTTTTATGTTCAGATGCTTTGTTCCACTTCACTAGAAATGAAGTAACACCGCTAGTGCCACCAATCTATGGCAAATCAGAGAAAAAGTAGTAGCACACATGTATTATATTCATACTGTTTTGGATTCTCCTGTTTAGTAAACATAGCTTTGAGTTACTCCATCTCCGTGCATCAGATATGTTAAAAACAAAATCACTTTTTGGTTGTTTTGTTCAGCCGTATTCGACCCTTTGTGATCTCACAGACTGCAGCACATCAGGATTTCCTGTCCTTTATTCTCTCCTAGAGTCTGCTCAAACTCATGCCCATTGAGTTGGTGATATTATTCAAATATCTCATCCTTTGACACCCCCTTCTTCTCCTGTCCTCAATCTTTCCCAGCATCAGGAACTTTTCCAGTGAGTCGACTCTTTACATCAGGTGGTCAAACTATTGGAGCTTCAGCTTAAGCATCAGTCCTTCCAATAAATACTCAGGACTGATTTCCTTTAGGATTGACTGGTTTGATCTTGCTGTCCAAAGGACTTTCAAGACTCTTCTCCAGCACCACAGTTTGAAAGCATCAGTTCTTTGGCACTCATCCTTTTTATGATCCAGCTCTCACATCCATACATGACTACTGGAAAAACCATAGCTTTGACTATACAGACCTGTGTTGTCAAAGTCACGTCTCTGCTTTTTAATATGCTGTCTAGGTTGGTCATAGCTTTTCTTCCAGGAGCAAGTGTCATTTATTTTGTGGCTGCAGTCACTGCCCACAGTGACTTTGGAGCCCAAGAAAATAAAATTTGCCACTGTTTCTACTTTTCCCCCATCTTTTCAGAATCACTAAAACCCAGTATCTCTTCTTAATGACTTTAATTCATTCCTGAAGATTCTACCCTTAAGTACAAGAACATTAAATGAAAATAACTTTCCCCTAATTTCAATGGGAAAAATGATACATTCTAACTTAACTCAAAAAATCCAGTTTTCACAGATAGCATATGTCAAGTAATTTGAAGCTAAAATAGTTTGTAAATAAAATAAAAAGTAGTAAATTTTAATATATTTATTCCAAACTTTTCTTAGCCATGATCTTTAGTCTTTTGAGAGGATGTTTATTTTGCATTGAAATGCATTTTAAAATAGAGTTTTACTACAGGAAAAATCTCCAGGGCAAAAATTAAAGCTAAACACTAAAGTCATGGAAAAACTATGGCAAAAATAAATACACACAATAGCCCAAAATCAGAGCATACACTTTCTCGTCATCTCTCACATTTTATGTGTGTGTACAATATGAAAAGGGTTTTGGATTCATTTAAACAAAATGTACAATTTAATTTTGTTTCATAAGACAATCTCTGAATGAAAGCCTTTGTGTTGAGTAAACTGTTATGCATGCTTTTTTCTGAAATCATAATGTCAAAATACTACGGTGCTGTGCTGTGCTTAGTCATTCAGTGGTGCTCAACTCTTTACAATTCCATGGACTATAGCCCAGCAGGCTCCGCTGTCCATAAAGAGTCTCCAGGCAAGAACGCTGGAGTGAGTAGCCTATCCCTTCTCCAGGGGGATGGTCCTGACCTAGGAACTGAACCATGGTCTCCTGCATTGCAGGTGAATTCTTCACCAGATGAGCTACCAGGAAAGCCCCCAAATACTGCTACTATGTAGCATTTATTTTCTGAGATTTGGAGTGAAAACTTACAAAACAAATAAAATAAGAGATGTTTCCAAACTGTTTACAATTTTTCTGGAGTTGACATGGCTAAAAGTCTGAGTACTATTCATTCATAATCATTAAGTAATAAACTTAGTTTTATACTACTTCTAAGTTTTCAATAACTCAATTTTAAATTGATGTCTAACTAAATTGATAGCTTATCTGCCTTTGATTATATTAATTTCATCTGAAATTAGATTTTCAGGAGCATCTTCATGTTCAGGGTGTCTTCAGAGGTCTTGGAATTACTGTTTGCCTTAGAGTTGTTGTTTAGTAACTCAGCTGTATCTGAATCCTTGTGACTCCATGCACTGCAGCACGCGAGGCTTCTCTGTCCATCACCAACACCCAGAGTTTGCACAAACTCATGTCCATCAAGTCAGTGATGCCATCCAATCATTTTATCCTCTATCATCCCCTTCTCTTCCTGCCTTCAGTCTTTCCCAGCATCAGTGTCTTTTCCAAGGAGTGAATCCTTCTCATCAGGTGGCCAAAGTGTTGGGAGTTTCAGCTTCAGCATCAGTCCTTCCAATAAATATTTAGGGTTGACTTCCTTTAGGATTGACTGGTTTGATCTCCTTGAAGTCCAAGGGACTCTCAAGAGTCTTCTCCAACACCACAGTTGAAAAGCTTCAATTCTTTGAGGCTCAGCTTTATAGCCTAACTCTCACATCCATAAATGACTACTGGAAAAGCTATAGCTTTGACTGTATGGAATTTGTTGGCAAAATAATGTCTCTGCTTTTCAATATGCTATTAGGTTTGTCATAACATTTCTCCCAAAGAGCAAGTGTTTTTCAGTTTCATAGCTGCAATCACCATCTGCAGTGATTCTGGAGCCCAACAAAAGACAGTCTGTCACTCTTTCCATTGTTTCCCTATTTGCCACGAAGTGATGGGACCAGAAGCCATGATCTTAGTTTTTGATTGTTGAGTTTTAAGCCAGGTTTTTCACTCTCCTCTTTCACTTTCATTAAGAGGCTCTTTAGTTCCTCTTTGCTTACATAAAGTATTTTATATAAAATAAAATAGACACAAAATTCAATAGTTGAAGCTTAAATTGAAGTTTTCACTTCATTCTAAGCTGTTTTTATTAATGGAATACATTCAACTATTGAGAATAATGAAGCCACCAAAGAGAGGATCTTGGGTGACTCTAGCTCTGTTTTTCCCCTAGTAGTTTATATTCACCAGGGAAATGGTGATTTTTATTGTTTAGCTTGACAGTCCTGGGTGTTCTTTTATTATTTAGCTGAGCAGAATTCAGACTGACATTTATTATGTTGCTCTGCTATTTTAACTTCATTTCCATTAGCATCCCCCACACCAGTAATGATGAATGGGAAAACTTCCTTTTTTTTTTTTTTCCCTCTGAAGGAAGAGAGAGCCTGAAGTTGTCAGAAATTCTGAGTTGGTCTATTATCTCTTTATCCTTTTATTCTATCATGAATGAGGGAAGAATATGGGAGGAGGTTACATTGTTGTAAACGTTCAGAATATTTGTTTCTAACACCCTATATCAGTTTGGCAAGGCTGCTACAATAAAAATACCACACACTGGCTGACTTAACATAAACTTATTTTCTCATAATTCTGGAGGTCAGAAATTCAAGGTCAGGTTTCTGCAGGTTTGATTTCTCCTGAGGCCTCTCTCCTTGGCTTATAGATGGCTTCTTCCTTGCTGTGTTCTCACACGGCCTCTTTTCTCTGCACAAACTTTACTGGTGTTTCTCTTTCTTCTTCTAAGGACATCAATTATATTCCATTAGGACTCACACTAACAGACTCATCCTTAAATTATGGTTATGTAAAGTTCTAACACCAAATAAAGTCATATTCTGAGCTACTGGGAGTACATCTTTCAGTACATGAATTGGAAGACTCAATTCATTTCTTGACAATTATTATATTAACCAAAGATTCCAAGGATATGAAAACCTATTTTGAAAAGTGAAAGAGAAGAGTGAAAAAGTTGGCTTAAAGCTCACCATTCAGAAAACTAAGATCATGGCATCTGGTCCCATCACTTCATGGGAAATAGACGGGGAAACAGTGGAAACAGTGTCAGAGTTTACTTTTTGGGCTCCAAATTCACTGCAGATAGTGATTGCAGCCATGAAATTAGAAGACACTTACTCCTTGGAAGGAAAGTTATGACCAACCTAGATAGCATATTCAAAAGCAGAGACATTACTTTGCCAACAAAGGTCCATCTAGTCAAGGCTATGGTTTTTCCAGTAGTCATGTATGGATATGAGAGTTGGACTGTGAAGAAAACTGAGTGCTGAAGAATTGATGCTTTTGAACTGTGGTGTTGGATAAGACTCTTGAGAGTCCCTTGGACTGCGAGGAGGTCCAACCAGTCCATTCTAAAGGAGATCAGTCCTGGGTTTTCTTTGGAAGGAATGATGCTAAAGCTGAAACTCCAGTACTTTGGCCATGTCTTGCAGAGTTAACTCATTGGAAAAGACTCTGATGCTGGGAGGGATTGGGGGCAGGAGGAGAAGGGGAGACAGAGGATGAGATGGCTGGATGGCCTCACTGACTCAATGGACGTGAGTTTGAGTGAACTCCGGAATTTGGTGATGGACAGGGAGGCTTGGCATGTTGCAGTTCAAAGGGTCGTAAAGAGTCAGACATGACTGAGTGACCTGACCTGAACTGAATCTCTTTACTTGAGGAGTATCAGGCTCAAAAGGCTTTAAGCTTGTATAGGTATCATTAAAACATCTTTGTAGGCACCATGTGAAATAGTAATGAATTAACTGGATATTCACATAAGAAGAAATAAACCTAATTTTAATCCCTAACTCATTCTAACAACTATTTATTTCAAGCTGGTTTATAGATCTAAGCAAAACTGATAGAAACATCAAGTTTGTAAAAGAAACCATAGAGGAATATCTTTGTGACCATGGAGATTTGCTTTCATTTTTTAGAAAGAATATAAAAAGAACAATTCAAAAGGGAAAAAGTTGATAAATTAAACAAGATTAAAATCTATCATTTATGCTCATGAAAAACACCATTAAGGAAATGAATCAGTAGCTTATAGTTTAGCTACTATAGAACATATCTATCTGATATTGGAAATATACATATAAGTACATACACACACAAAAATATCACTATAATTAACCAATAATCCATAACTATAAACCATATTAATCTAAATCTGTAAACAAACCAAATGCCTATCAACAAGAGAACATGATAAGCACATTGTGGTAAACTCACATAATGTAGTACTACTCAGCACTAAAGGGAAACCACTATCTATTTAAAATTTTCATTGAAATTTAGTTGATTTACAATGTAGTTTTACTTTCTGCTCACAGCAAAGTGAATCGGTTATACATATACATAATTTTACTTTTTTAGATTCTTTTCTCACATATGTCATTACAGAGTATTGTATACATATATAACTAATAAGGAAATTCTATGTAGCATAGGGAACCTGCTACTTAGATGTGCAAACACATGAATGGGTCTCATAGACACTCAAAGAGACACAAGAAAATTTTCTGTCATGACAGAAATGTGCTAGGCTTTATCAAATGTATTGAACTAAACACTTTGAATCTGTGCATTTTGTTAAATAAAAGCTTTTGTAAAGGAAAGTAAAGATACACAAATTCACATAACACTTTGTAATGGTAAAAAGGCTGAACATGTATTTTATGACTATGGGATATTATTGTATTTAAATTTCTGGAGGGACAGGCCTCAACTAAATTATTTACCATTATTATGAGATATTCAATAAATATATACCCAAGAGGACTTAATCTGGAAAGGTGACAGGGAGCAGGAAGTTTGTGAGAGGTAATTTTATTTACTTTTATTCTTCTGGTAGAAAACTGGCTAGCTCATGGAAAAATATTTATATAACACAAACATATTATGTACAAATATTTCTAGAATTATCTTAAAAGTAATCAAAATCTATTTTATTATGACTTTGCTCAAGTTTCAGCCTGAGAAATATGTAGACGTTTTATTCCTATACTATAGGTTAGCCAATAAAAAATACAACATCAATCCCTGCCTATAAGTCTCTGATGACTTGGGAACTTCATGCATTTTATGCTTTAATCACTGCTTTTGGTAGTAGGGAAGTGACTCACTGTATTGCATAGTCCCCTTGACACATGCACAGGTTATAAAAGAGTGAACTAAAATATACCCTATATTTGGACCCAATTTTTTTTTCATTCTGGGAAGCATACTCTAGGCAAGAAAGAGAGAAATCTGCTTCCACAGTGTCCTTAATACTTTCAGAAGATCTTAAGAAGATTTTTAGTTACATGATTAAAAATTTAAACATGATGTTGGGAAGGAAAGCTATATTCTTTGGTGCAGTCTTCAGGGAGAATGATGAACATATTCCAGGAGCTATTTGAGGCACTGTAAGTGTTGTTTTTATTTCCACTTCTTATGGATTGTTTACAATTGAATGATTTCTGAGAAACTTAGCTGCCACTGATAGACTTGGATTAAAATAAATAAGCGGATGAATATATTAAATACATCAAGTCATCGAATGGAGCATTTAATGAACTTCACTCATGTTATTTTGTGGAGTACTAAATAACATGACAAAATGTACATGATAAAATAAATAGAAAAAATATCGGAAATCACAGCCAAACCAGCGTAGAATTAATAATAAAAATAATAGCATCTATACAATGGTAGCTGACCTGATGGGCTTCCCTGGTGGCTCAGACGGTAAAGTGTCTGCCTGCAATGTGGGAGACCCAGGTTCGATTCCTGGGTCGGGAAGGTCCCCTGGAGAAGGCAATGGCACCCCACTCCAGTACTTTTGCCTGAAAAATCCCATGGACGTGGGGGCCTGATAGGTTACAGTCCATGGGGTCGTAAAGAGTCGGACATGACTGAGCGTCTTCACTTTCTTTCTGTACAATGATAGTCAGCTATGTGCATTTCAAAATAACTTATGTATACTTGACTCATTGAATATAACATTTTGTTTCATGCTTAGCTGCTCAGTTGTGTCCGACTCTTTGAGACCTGATAGACTACAGCCCACTAGGAGGCTCTGTCAATAGAATTATCTGGCTAAGAATACTAGAGAGAGTTGCCATTTCCTTCTCCAGGCGATCTTCCCAACCCAGAGATCAAAACCTTGGCTCCTGTAATGCAGGTGGGTTCTTTACCACTGAGCCACCAGGGAAGTCTCACAACACTATGATAAACTACTAACATTTTCTTCATTTCACTTATGAGATATCTGAGGTGCAAAGTAGTTAAATTGCTTATCTGAGGTCATACTGATAAAAGAGCCAGATCTGCAACTCAAACTCAAGTTGTAGGATCTCAGAGTCTGCTCATTGTACGTCATAAATCTGTGAGCACAAATAGACACAAATACAAATTGATAGAATGGTGGCGAGAATGTGTGGAAACTCATTATTTATGGTTGCTCTATTTGATGATAAGGATGGGGAAAAGAAAGTTGGGAGACTAAAATGATGGGGAGAGTTATTATTTGGTCATTTAATACTGAGTAAATTAACAAGGGAATTTATTGCTTGTCGTATAGCACTAAGGGCCAGATTGAAATTATTGGTCATGAATTTAAAGTGAGATGAATCAACTTGGTTGCTGAAGTCAGTGTTCTAAAGAGAAACAGAATCAATAGTATATACAAAAATATATATTTATATTTATATCTTTATCCATCCATAGTATATATACCTAATAAATACCTAATAGTATCTATGATTTTTGTAAATTATTGATTGGATATTCACACATCTACAAATGTGTGTGTGCACAGGCTTCCCTGGTGGCTCAGTAGTCATATATATGTGTGTATTTATGTATTTGTATATATACACACATACATATATGAGAGGGAGACAGAAAAAGATAGAATAAAAAAAAAAGAAAAGAAAGTAAGGGAAAAGAGACAAATTATAAAGAAGTGACTCATATGATTATTCAGGCTCCAGATTTGCAATTAGCAAGCTGAAGACACAAGAGACCTGATAGAGTAAATTCCAGTCTGAGACTGAAGTTCTAAGAACCAGGAGGATCGATGATGTAAGTTCTAGTCTGAGACTGAGTCTGTCTGAAAACAGGAGAAGATCATTTTCACAGCCTAAATAGATTAAGTGAAACTGACAGAATGAAAGATAAAATGAGTATTTTCTTCTTGTTCAGCCTTTTTGTCCTAGTTAAGCCAGTGAATTGGATGAAGCCCACCCCATAGGGAGGGCAATCTGCTTTACCCAGTTAATCCATTCAAATGTTAATCTCATCCAGGAATACCCTCATAGACACACCACCCAGAGTAATATTTAACCAAATATCTGGGACATTTATGGCCCATTTGCTATGACCCTCTTCCAATAACGCAAGAGAAGACTCTACACATGACATCACCAGATAGTCAACACTGAAATCAGATTGAAGATATTCTTTGCAGCCAAAGATGGACAAGCTCTATACAGTCAGCAAAACAAGACTGGGAGCTGGCTGTGGCTCAGATCATGAATTCCTTAATGCAAAATTGAAATTTAAATTGAATAAAGTAGAGAAAACCACTCAACCATTCAGGTATCACCTAAATCAAATCCCTTATGATTATACAGTAGAAGTGACAAAAGATTCAAGGAGTTAGATCTGATAGACAGAGTGCCTGAAGAACTATAGACAGAGGTTCATGACATTGTACACCAGGCAGTGATCAAGATCCCCAAGAAAAAGAAATACAAAAAGGCAAAAATGTTCTCTGAGGAGGCCTTACAAATAGCTGAGAAAAGAAGAGAAGCAAAAGGCAAAGGGGAAGAGGAAAGATACACCCATCTGAATGCAGAGTTCCAAAGAATAAAAGGAGAGATAAAGCCTTCCTCAGTGATTAGCACAAAGAAACAGAGGAAAACAATGGAATGGGAAAGACTAGAGATTTCTTCAAGACAATTCGAAATACGAAGGCAACATTTCATGCAAAGATGGGCACAATAAAGGACAGAAATAGTATGGACCTAATAGAAGCAGAAGATATTAAGAAGAGGTGGCAAGAATACATAGAAGAACTATACAAAACAGATCTTCACAACCCAGATAACCAGGATGGTGTGATCACTCACCCAAAGCCAGACATCCTGGAATGCAAAGTCAAGTGGGCCTTAGAAAACATCACTATGAACAAAGATAGTGGATATGATGAAATTCCAGTTGAGCTCTTTCAAATCCCGAAAGATGATACTGTGAAAGTGCTGCACTCAATATATCAGCAAATTTGGAAAACTCGGCAGTGGCCACAGGGCTGGAAAAGGTCAGTATTCATTCGTATCCCAAAGAAAGGCAATTCCAAAGAATACTCAAACTACCAGACAATTGCTCTCATCTCACACTCTAACAAAATAATGCTGAAAATTCTCCAAGCAATGCTTCAACAGTATATGAACTGAGAACTTCCAGATATTCAAGCTGGATTTAGCAAAGGTATAGGAACCAGAGATCAAATTGCCAACATCTGTTAGATTATAGAAAAAGCAAGAGATTCCAGGAAACCATCTGCTTTTACTTTATTGATTACACCGAAGCCTTTGACTGTGTAGATCACAACTGTGGAAAATGCTTCAAGAGATGGGAATAGGAGACCACATTACTCACCTCCTGAGAAATCTGTATGCAGGTCAAGAAACAACAGTTAAAACCCGACATGGAACTCCAAATTAGGAAAGGAGTACATCAAGGCTGTATAACATCACACTGATTATTTAGCTTATAGGCAGAGCACATCATGTGAAATGCCGGGCTGGATGAAGCACAAGCTGGAATAAAGATTGCCAGGATATCAGGAACCTCAGATACGCAGATGACACCACCTTTATGGTCAAAAGTGAAGAGGAACTAAAGAGCCTCTTGATGAAAGTGAAAGAAGAGAGTGAAAAAGCTGGCTTAAAACTCAAGATTCAAAAACTAAGATCATAGCATCTGGTCCCATCTCTTCATGGCAAACAGATGGGGAAACAGTAACAGACTTTATTTTTTTGGGGCTCCAAAATCACTGCAGATGGTGACTGCAGCCATGACATTAAAAGATACTTGCTCCTTGAAAGAAAAGCTATGACCAACCTAGACAGCCTGTTAAAAAGCATAAACATTACTTTACCAACAAAGGTCTATCTAGTAAAATCTGTGGTTTTTCCAGTAGTAGTGTATGGATGTGAGAGTTGAACTATGAAGAAAGCTGAGCACTGAAGAATTGATGTTTTTGAACTGTGGGGGTGGAGAAGACTCTTGAGAGTCCCTTAGACTGCAAGGAGATGAAACCAGTCAATGTGAAAGGAAATCAGTACTGAATATTCACTAGAAGGACTGATGCTGAAACTGAAACTCCAATACTTTGGCCACCTGAATGGAAGAACTGACTCGTTGGAAAGACCCTGATGCTGGGAAAGTTTGAAGGCATGAGAAGAAGGGGACAACAGAATATGAGAGTTGGTGATGGATACGAGTTTGAGCCAACTCTGGGAGTTGGTGATAAACAGCAGGTTTTGGAAGCCTGACGTGTGCAGTCCATGGGGTTTCAAAGATTCAGACATGACTGTGTGACTGAACTGAACTGAACTGATGGCCTACTTAACTTGATACCTAAAATTAATCAATGCAGTGTTTGCATATTTCTTTCCAACCATGCACAACTACAAGTGTGCATGTGTAGAAGGGACAGAGAATTTTATTCAAGCTAAACTGATGTTTACCAAGTGATTAAGACAGAGAGGTCCAAGAGAGTAGAGGGTAAAATGCAGAAATGTATAACATACCATGTTGTTTAAACTGTGTGATAAAAAGCTCCTTTACAGCCTTGAAAAGGGTGAACAATCTGATGAGATAGAGGAATTGTTGAGATAAAAGACTAGCTGCTGCTGCTGCTGCTAAGTTGCTTCAGGCCTGCTTTACTCTGTGCAACCCCACAGACAGCAGCCCACCAGGCTCCTCCATCCATGGGATTTTCCAGGCAAGAGTGCTGGCCTGGGTTGCCATTGCCTTCTCCAATAAGAGACGAGAGGGGCCAGAATTAGTGGCTGGAGACTGGAATGTCTGAACTGAAGTCATGGACGGAGTGCGCTGGTTTCTGCTGGTTGTTTCATTAAGTTGTGTCCTACTGTTTTGTGACCCCATAGACTCTAGCCCATCAGGCTCCTCTGTCCATGGGATTTTCCAGCAAGAATACTGGAGTGGGTTGCCATTTTCTCTTCCAGGGGATATTCCTGATGCAGGGATCAAGCCATGTCTCCTGCATGTATCTCTTGCGTTGAAGGTGGATTCTTTACCACTGAGCCACTAGAGAGTGAAGTGGTAATTATGGTAAATGGGTGAAGGAACTTGCATAAAGTTTGGTAGGTTGATAGTGGATGACAAGCCCCATCTCTGCCCTTATTTATAGAAGACAGTATAAAGTAAAGATAAAATTTATGTGCATATGAACTATTTTATAAATCAGAATTTGCCAGCGCCATAAGATATGTACCAACAGAGAACTAGGTGAGCTCTGAAAAGAAATTACTCTTGGCTGGTTACTAAGAGGGAAGTGGGATTTCAATTCTACCCAGGAGGGTGAGAAATATGTGTGGGTATGGTCATTAGGGTATTTGGATTGATTTGCTAGGTAACAGGATTTCCAGGGGGTTTTGATCAAGGACATTTTATTACTTATCATGTAAAAATAAAGCTGAAACCCCAGTATTGGAAAAAGCAAATTAAAGACGTGTTTGGTTAAAGATTAGTTATCATATTTTCCAGGCACATATAGCCTGGAAAAATATAGACTCTATATTTAGCCACGGTAGGGGGAAAGTGTCTGGATTATTGGCATAGCTATTGAGAGAGCACACAGTCTAAGTGTTTATTTTTGTAAGTTAGTTGGCTGGTCAGGTTGCTTTTTAGCTCTCTTTGATCTTGGCTGGGCACTCACATATTTCATGGTCATCTGTCTGATACTGGTCTGGGACAGCCTTCCCTTGAAATGATTAGGGCAATTTGACTGAGCTTCATAAACTTTTCATTCCCTAGCAAGCTTGTCTTAGCATTTCTCATGCCAATGGCAGAGGGACAAAAGCAGAGTGAAAGGCACAAGTACTTTTTACAAGTTTCTATTTAAGTCACATCTACTCATTTGTCACTGGACAAAGCAAATGCCATGACCAAGCTCAGAATCAGAGAGACCGAATAGCCAAAAAAAAAAAAAAAAAGTGATACAGAGAAAAGTGAAGAATTAGTCAACTTTAGGCTTTCTTCGTGGCTCAGTGGTAGAGAATCCACCTGTAATGCAGGAGATAAGTTTGATCCCTGGGTTGGGAAGATCCCCTGGAGAAGGAAATGGCAACCCTTTCCCTGACTATTCCTGCCTGGAAAATCCCAGGGACAGAGGAGCCTGGTGGGCTACATTCCATGGAGTTTCAAAAGAGTTGGACAAGACTGAGCAACTTTCACTCACTCACGCCTGTATATTTAGTACAGAATAGAAAAGAGAGGACAGATTTACATGATGTTTTGAATGTGTGACATTTTGCATGTATAAGTCTGCATTTAAGCAATGATTGATTAATAGATATAGATTTGTACACTAAGTCTAAGGTAACTGTATAATTTTCTAGGGAAAGTATGTAAAGAGAACAGAGACAGAGAGCAAGAGATAGATGGAGAAAGCATCTTATATAAAAACTTTTGGGTGTGTCCATGAATTGACTACAACAAAGGAGGTGGATTTGGGTCAATGGATTTGAGACTTCATTTCTGTTTCATTTAGATTTATACTTGAAATGAAAAGCTGAGACCCAAGTAGAATATATACTTCTATAACAGTGTTCATTGGGTTGAAGAAATAAATTGTTTTCAGGAACCAGATAATCTGAGTTTGAACTCTATGCTGATTATTACATCTGGTCCTCAGGCATCTTTTTTTTAAATGTGGGTAACAGCTGTAATTTGAGAGTTGAATGAAATACCTAGCAAAAGACAGATGTGTACTTAGTACTCAATAAACAGGTTCATATCTCATCCCCATTTTCTTCTCTTAATTTTCCTTTCTTTCAATAGTGCATACGTGTGTGTGACTCTGTGTGCGTATGTATAATTTATGTTCTTTTTAGTATATGGAGCTTACTTTGCTATAATAGTACAGTATAAAAGCCACATCCTTGAATATTTACAACTTTATTCCAGAAATAGATCAGTGACAGAACATCAAGATTCTTATGCAAACCTTGTTGATACATTTTGAAGTGCTATGTAAATGTTAAAATCCCTGTCATAGTTTCCTGTGACTACCTGCCTACTGGTGACATCTGCAGATTCTCTGATGCTTCATATTTTATATTATGAATTTTAAGACACTTCTAATTTAATTTTGAGGTGACTAAACTGAATGAAATGGAAACAAGATTGTGAAATATTTAATCACCTTGGGATTAAAATTGACAACGGAATTAACAAATCAAAAACTGCTACCTTGAAACAAACTAATAAAAGTGCATAAGTTATCTGAAAAGTTCAACTCTATAGATATAAATAGATACAAGGGTAATTCTAAAAAAAAGTGCTCCTTTTGTGCAAATAGGCAGAAAAAATTATATTTTTTCATGCCAAAGTTGATAAATTTTTCAATGTGCTTGGCATATCTTAAGGTACTCAGTGATTAAATTTAATATCATTTAAGGTAATCACTATGCATTTTTACCCTTATTTTCTAGCTAAATACCTATACACAATAAATATAGGATGATGATAAGGCCTCATGAATAATAGGCAATTAATCCTCAGATGAGTCAATGGATGATGCAATGACCATCATTATTAACACATGTTTATAAAAATATACTCTTTTCTAGGTGTACAACAATTTAAAAACTGAATAAATCCTTGTCCAATAAGACTAATTTCTTCAGGGAACAAAATAATTTTAGGTACAAGTAATTATAGCTGACTATACAGATTACTTGAAGTTCAGTTATTTGATAACTTTACTTGAAGATGACTAAAATGGGAATCAATTCAAGGCAGATGCTTCTTTGAAAATAGAAAATAGGTTTTAAGGATAGAAAAAGCAGAGTGCAATGGGTTTCTCAACACCATATAGATCACCAAAGATAAATGTCCTCTTTGCAGTTTTGCTCAGAGTTAAAGGTACCTCAAGTGAAATATCCAATGGCAGACACATGGAAGAAAGAGACAGCTCTCCACCAATAAGATTTGAAAAGTGGAGGACAAGTTTTGCTAACCAATGTCCTGCTTCGATATTTTATAGGTATCTGAATTGAATAGCTACTATCTTAATAATTTAAGGTGATTGTCAATATGACATATACTCTAGAAGAGAGGTTCTAGAAGAAAATCATTAAAATGAGCAAAGGGCCTGTGTTTGAGATCTAGCTTTGGCAACTCTTTGTACCTGTGGGATGATGTAGAGGCAAGTGTGAGGAAGTTAGAACACTCTGAAAAAGGAATTCCAGCAAAAAGGTAATATATAGAGAAATGAAGATATGCACACTAAAGAGCCAAAGTGAAACAAGGTGGGTGATCCTGGTATTTCTCTCTCATTTGCACCATGTTACAGATGAATTTACCAGTGAATATATGGTTTCAGGGAACAGGAAAATCCAAGATAATTGAAAGAGATAGCTCAGTAGGTAAAGAATCTTCCTGCAATGCAGGAGACCTGGGTTTGATTGCTGGGTAGGGAAGATCCCCTGGAGAAGGAAATGGCAATCCACTACAATAGTCTTGCCTGGAAAATCCCATGCACAGAGGAGCCTGGCTGGCTACAGTCTATGGGGTCGCAAGAGTCGGACATGACTTAGTGACTAAACCACCACCACCAAGGGAAACTCAAAGAGCACTGAAATGCAAATGTAAATAAATAATTGTTGCTTTACCTTCTCCTTCACCACCATCTACCTCATTATAAGGTTATTTGAAGCAAGGGAAAAACAACAAATAACACACAAGGGGATCCCCATAAGAATAACTGCAGATCTTTCAATAGAAACTCTTCAGGCCAGGAGGGAATGGCAAGACATACTTAAAGTGATGAAAGATAATAATCTTCAGCCAAGACTACTGTACCCAGCAAGGATCTCATTCAAATATGAAGGAGAAATCAAAAGCTTTATAGACAAGCAAAAGCTGAGAGAATTCAGCACCACCAAACCAGCTCTCCAACAAACGCTAAAGGATAGACTTTAGACAGGAAACACAAAAACGGCGTATAAACCGGAACCCAAAACGATAAAGTAAATGGCAACAGGAGCATACTTATCAATAATTACCTTAAATGTAAATGGGTTGAATGCCCCAACCAAAAGGCAAAGACTGGCTGAATGGATACAAAAACAAGATCCCTATATATGCTGCCTACAAGAGACCCACCTCAAAACAACGGACACATACAGGCTGAAAGTGAAGGACTGGAAAAAGATATTCCATGCAAATAAAGACCAAAAGAAAGCAGGAGTAGCAATACTCATATCCGATAAAATAGACTTTAAAACAAAGGCTGTGAAAAGGGACAAAGAAGGCCACGACATAATGATTAAAGGATCAATCCAAGAAGAAGATATAACAATTACAAATATATATGCACCCAACATAGGAGCACCGCAATATGTAAGACAATTGCTAACAAGCATGAAAGGGGAAATTAATAATAACACAATAATAGTGGGAGACTTTAATACCCCATTCACACCTATGGACAGATCAACTAAGCAGAAAATTAACAAAGAAACGCAAACGTTAAACGATACAATTGACCGGTTAGACCTAATTGATATCTATAGGACATTTCACCCCAAAACAATGAATTTCACCTTTTACTCAAGTGCACACGGAACCTTTTCCAGGATAGATCACATTCTGGGTCATAAATCTAACCTTGACAAATTCAAAAAAATCGAAATTATTCCAAGCATCTTCTCTGACCATAATGCACTAAGGTTAGATCTCAATTATAGGAGAAAAACTATTAAAAATTCCAACATTTGGAGGCTGAACAACACCCTTCTGAATAATCAACAAATCACAGAAGAAATCAAAAAGAAATCAAAATATGCATCGAAACGAATGAAAATGAAAACACAACTACACAGAACCTTTGGGACACTATAAAAGCAGTGCTAAGAGGAAAGTTCATAGCAATACAGGCATACCTCAAGAAACAAGAAAAAGTCAAATAAATAACCTAACTCTACACCTAAAGCAACTAGAAAAGGAAGAAATAGAGAACCCCAGAGTTAGTAGAAGGAAAGAAATCCTAAAAATTAGGGCAGAAATAAATGCAAAAGAAACAAAAGAGACCATAGCAAAAATCAACAGAGCAAAAAGCTGATTCTTTGAAAGGATAAATAAAATTGACAAACCATTAGCCAGACTCATCAAGAAACAAAAAGAAAAAAATCAAATCAACAAAATTAGAAATGAAAATGGAGAGATCACGACAGACAACTCAGAAATACAAAGAATCATAAGAGACTACTATCAGCAATTATATGCCAATAAAATGGACAACTTGGAAGAAATGGACAAATTCTTAGAAAAGTACAATTTTTCAAAACTGAACCAGGAAGAAATAGAAAATCTTAACAGACCCATCACAAGCACGGAAATTGAAACTGTAATCAGAAATCTTCCAGCAAACAAAAGCCCAGGTCCAGACGGCTTCACAGCTGAATTCTACCAAAAATTCCGAGAAGAGCTAACACCTATCTTACTGAAGCTATCCCAGAAAATTGCAGAGGAAGGTAAACTTCCAAACTCATTCTATGAGGCCACCATCACCCTAATACCAAAACCTGACAAAGACACCACACAAAAAGAAAACTACAGGCCAATATCACTGATGAACATAGATGCAAAAATCCTCAACAAAATCCTAGCAATCAGAATCGAGCAACACATTAAAAAGATCATACACCATGACCAAGTGGGCTTTATCCCAGGGATGCAAGGATTCTTCAATATCCACAAATCAATCAATGTAATTCATCACATTAACAAAATGAGAAATAAAAATCATATGATTATCTCAATAGATGCAGAAAAAGCCTTTGACAAAATTCAACATCCATTTATGATAAAAACTCTCCAGAAAGCAGGAATAGAAGGAACATACCTCAACATAATAAAAGCTATATATGACAAACCCACAGCTAACATTATCCTCAATGGCAAAAATTGAAACCATTTCCCTAAAGTCAGGAACAGGACAAGGGTGTCCACTTTCACCACTACTCTTCAACATCGTACTGGAAGTTTTGGCCACAGCAATCAGAGCAGAAAAAGAAATACAAGGAATCCAAATTGGAAAAGAAGAAGTAAAACTCTCACTGTTTGCAGATGACATGATCCTCTACATAGAAAATCCTAAAGACTAGACCAGAAAACTACTAGAGCTAATCAATGAATATAGTAAAGTTGCAGGATATAAAATCAACACTCAGAAATCCCTTGCATTCCTATACACTAATAATGAGAAAGTAGAAAAAGAAGTTAAGGAAACAATTCGATTCATCATTGCAACTAAAAGAATAAAATACTTAGGAATATTCCTACCTAAAGAAACTAAAGACCTATATATCGAAAACTATAAAACACCAATGAAAGAAATCAAAGAGGACACTAATAGATGGAGAAATATACCATGCTCATGGGTCGGAAGAGTCAATATAGTGAAAATGAGTATACTACCTAAAGCAATCTACAGATTCAATGCAATTCCCATCAAGCTACCAGCAGTATTTTTTCACAGAACTAGATCAAATAATCTCAAGATTTGTATGGAAATACAAAAAACCTCGAATAGCCAAAGCAATCTTGAGAAAGAAAAATGGAACTGGAGGAATCAACTTGCCTGACTTCAGGCTCTACTACAAAGCCACAGTCATTAAGACAGTATGGGACTGGCACAAAGACAGAAATATAGATCAATGGAACAAAATAGAAAGCCCTGAGATTAACCCACACACCTATGGACATCTTATCTTTGACAAAGGAGGCAAGAATATACAATGGAGTAAAGACAGTCTCTTTAACAGGTGGTGCTGGGAAAACTGGTCAACCACTTGTAAAAGAATGAAACTAGACCCCTGTCTAACACCATACACAAAAATAAACTCAAAATGGATTAAAGATCTAAATGTAAGACCAGAAACTATAAAACTCCTAGAGGAAAAAATAGGCAAAACACTCTCTGACATAAATCACAGCAGGATCCTCTATGATCCAACTCCCAGTATACTGGAAATAAAAGCAAAGATAAACAAATGGGATGTAATTAAAATTAAAAGCTTCTGCACAACAAAGGAAACTAGAAGCAAGGTGAAAAGACAGCCTTCTGAATGGGAGAAAACAATAGCAAATGAAACAACTGACAAACAACTAATCTCAAAGATATATAAGCAACTTATGCAGCTCAACTCCAGAAAAATAAATGATCCAATCAAAAAATGGGCCAAAGAACTAAATAGGCGTTTCTCCAAAGAAGACATACGGATGGCTAACAAACACATGAAAAGATGTTCAACATCACTCATTATCAGAGAAATGCAAATCAAGACCACAATGAGGTACCATTTCACACCAGTCAGAATGGCTGCGATCCAAAAGTCTACAAGCAATAAATGCTGGAGAGGATGTGGAGAAAAGGGAACCCTCTTACACTGCTGGTGGGAATGCAAAGTAGTACAGCCATTATGGAAAACAGTGTGGAGATTCCTTAAAAAATTGCAAATAGAACTGCCTTATGACCCAGCAATCCCATTGCTGGGCATACACACTGAGGAAACCAGAATTGAAAGAGACACATGTACCCCAATGTTCATTGCAGCGCTGTTTATAATAGCCAGGACATGGAAGCTACCTAGATGCCCATCAGCAGATGAATGGATAAGGAAGCTGTGGTACATATACACAATGGAATACTACTCAGCCCTTAAAAAGAATAAATTTGACTCAGTTCTAATGAGATGGATGAAATTGGAACCGATTATACAGAGTGAAGTAAGCCAGAAAGAAAAACACCAATACAGTATACTGACACATATATATGGAATTTAGAAGACAGCAATGATGACCCTATATGTGAGACAACAAAGAGACACAGAGGTATAGAGTGGACTTTTGGACTCTGAGGGAGAGGGAAAGGGTGGGATGGTTTGGGAGAATAGCAGTGAAACATGTATATTTTCTTGTAAGAAACGAAGCACCAATCTATGTTCAATGTAGGATGCAGGATGCATGGGGCTGATGCACAGGATGATTCAAGTAGAGGATGTGGGGTGGGAGGTGAGAGGGGTCTTCGGCATTGGGAGATTGTGTTCACCTATGGCTGATTCATGTCAATGTATGGCAAAACAAATACAGTATTGTAATTGAAAAAATAAAAAAATAAAAATAAAAACTAAAAAAAAAAGTTATTTGAGCTTAAGAGAATCCAGGTTAATACAGTATAGAGAATGACATATGTTTATTAATTTCTATTAAGATACTTAATGTTTGTAAGTGTTTAAATTTGGATCTTCCCAGAAAAAAAAGACTCCCTACAACACCTAATATATGTTGTAAATGTTTAAAAAACTGTTTTGAAGGTAGCTAGATTGTAGGACAGAGGGAGAGGGGAGGGGGAAAGACATTGAAAGGCGATCCTGGTCACCAAGTAGGAGGGCTGGGTGATTGAATCATTCTTACAGCAACAATTTTAGCTAATGCTTCCCTGGTGGCTCAGATGGTAAAGGATCTGCCTGCAATGTGGGAAACTGGGGTTCAATTCCTGAGTCTGGAAGATCCCCTGAAGGAGAGAATGGTAACCCACTCGAGAAATTCTGGTTGGCTATAGTCCATGAGGTCACGAAGAGTTGGACATGACTGAATGACCAACATATTCATTCATTTATTTGACTCAAAAGATGATTATGTTGGTATACAAATAGGTGATTGAGAAACACCTACTTGATTATAGCTGTATTCATAACATCTTAGAAAATGTATATTGGACATTCTAATGCCACTCCCTTGTATGTGCTATCAAATTAAGGTTAGAATAAACAAGTAAAAAGAATCAAATATGTATAATAGACTCATGTGGGAAGTGAGAATCTTACCAAAACCCACTCTTAGATATCTAGCAACAGGGATCATGATTTGTGGAGAGCTGGGGAGTCATCCTGTTAACCCAAATGCCAGTCCCAGGTCCTTTCTGATCTCTTGGCTTCCAGGAGAGACTAGTGCCTACACAGTTGACTTTCTGGTCTTTCAGGAGCTCAAATGAATACTGTGCATTTGAGCCCTAGGAGTTTCATGGTGTATTCTCTCAATTCTTTTACAATCAGGTTCTGGCTCAGGTAGCACGCAGTTCCTTTTCCTAAGTGTTGTTTTCATTTTTCTCCCTCTCTCCACCTGACTATAAGAAGCTTGTGTTCACAAAAATTAGCTCATATTTTCTCCTTAGTGAATTGACTTCTTAGCTTGACTGTGGCTTATATTCTACAATAAATCTATTAATCCCTACAGCATCAGGGGAAAGAGCTCTCTGCAGACAGTCAACTCTTCGAATCTGCAGATTATAAGTGAAGGTGCAATTCCCTGATTTTCTGTAGGAAGGGGTCAAGTGTATGTGTATTGTATCTACTCATTCTTCATTTTCAAATGAGTGAAAAGTCATAGGAAGAAAGTGAAAAAAAATAGTTATATTTCTTATACATATCTTGTTTTCAATTAATGACACTTTCCTTATGGAAGAAAGTGAAGAGGAACTAAAAGCCTCTTGATGAAAGTGAAAGAGAAGACTGAAAAAGTTGGCTTAAAGCTCAACATTCAGAAAACGAAGATCATGGCATCTGGTCCCATCACTTCATGGGAAATAGATGGGAAAACAGTGGAAACAGTGTCAGACTTTATTTTGGGGGCTCCAAAATCACTGCAGATGGTGACTGCAGCCCTGAAATCAAAATACGCTTACTCCTTGGAAGAAAAGTTATGACCAACCTAGATAGCATATTCAAAAACAGAGCCATTACTTTGTCAACAAACGTCCATCTAGTCAGTTCAGTTCAGTTCAGTTCAGTTGAGTCATTCAGTCATGTCCGACTCTTTGAGACCCCTGTCAGCACTCTAGGCCTCCCTGTCTATCACCGAATCCCGGAGTTCACTCAAGCTCATGTCCATCGAGTCGGTGACGCCATCCAGCCATCTCATCCTCGGTCGTCCCCTTCTCCTCCTGCCCCCAATCCCTCGCAGCATCAGAGTCTTTTCCAGTGAGTCAGCTCTTTGCATGAGGTGGCCAAAGTATTGGAGCTTCAGCTTTAGCATCATTCCTTCCAAAGAACACCCAAGACTGATCTCCTTCAGACTGGACTGGTTGGATCTCCATGCAGTCCAAGGGACTCTCAGGAGACTTCTCCAACACCACAGTTCAAAAGCATCAATTCTTTGGTGCTCAGCTTTCTTCACAGTCCAACTCACACATCCATACATGACCACTGGAGAAACCATAGCCTTGACTAGATGGACCTTAGTCGGCAAAGTAATGTCTGCTTTTGAATATGCTGTCTAGGTTGGTCATAACTTTTCTCCAAGGAGTAACTGTCTTTTAATTTCATGGCTGCAGTCACCATCTGCAGTGATTTTGGAGCCCTCAAAAATAAAAAGTCTGACATTGTTTCCACTGTTTCTCCATCTATTTCCCATGAAGTGATGGGACCGGATGCTATGATCTTAGTTTTCTGAATGGTGAGCTTTAAGCCAACTTTTTCAGTCTTCTCTTTCACTTTCATCAAGAGGCTTTTTAGTTTCTCTTCATTTTCTGCCATAAGAATGGTGTCATCTGCATATCTGGGGTTACTGATATTTCTCCTGGCAATCTTGATTCCAGGTTGTGCTTCTTCCAGTCCAGCATTTCTCATGATGTACTCTGCATATGAGTCAAATAAGCAGGGTGACAATAAACAGTCTTGACGTACTCCTTTTCCTATTTAGAACCAGTCTGTTGTTCCATCTGCAGTTCTAACTGTTGCTTCATGACCTGCATATAGGTTTCTCAAGAGGCAGGTCAGGTGGTCTGGTATTCCCATCTCTTTCAGAATTTTCCCCGTTTACTGTGACCCAGGGTCAAAGGCTTCAGCATAGTCAATAAAGCAGAAATAGATGTTTTTCGGGAACTCTCTTGCTTTTTCCATGATCCAGCAGATGTTGGCAATTTGATCTCTTGTTCCTCTGCCTTTTCTAAAAGCAGCTTGAACATCTGGAAGTTTGCAGTTCATGTATTGCTGAAGCCTGGCTTGGAGGATTTTGAGCATTACTTTACTAGCAAGTGAGATGAGTGCAAAGGTGAGGTAGTTAGAGCAGTCTTTGAATTGCCTTTTGGGATTGGAATGAAAACTTACTTTTCCATTCTTCTGGCCACTGCCAAGTTTTCCAAATTTGCTGGCATATTGAGTGTAGCACTTTCACAGCATCATCTTTCAGGATTTGAAACAGCTCAACTGGAATGCCATCACCTCCACTAGCTTTGTTCCTAGTGATGCTTTCTTAAGGCTCACTTGACTTCACATTCTAGGACGTCTGGCTCTAGGTGAGTGATCATACCATCGTGATTATCTTGGTTGAGAAGATCTTTTTTTGTACAGTTCTTCCTTGTATTCTTGCCACCTCTTCTTAATATCTTCTGCTTTTGTTAGGTCCATACCATTTCTGTCCTTTATTGAGTCCTTCTTTGCATGAAATGTTCCCTTGGTATATCTAATTTTCTTGAAGAGATCTCTAGTCTTTCCCATTTGTTTTTTTTTTTTTAAATTTTATTTTTACTTTATTCTCCGTTACAACACTGTATTGGTTTTGCCATACATTGACATGAATCAGCCACAGGTTCCTCTATTTCTTTGCATTGATCACTGAGGAAAGCTTTCTTATCTCTTCTTGCTATTCTTTGGAACTCTGCAATCAGATGCTTATATCTTTCCTTTTCTCCTTTGCTTTTTCACTTCTCTTCTTTTCACAGCTATTTGTAAGGCCTCCCCAGGCAGCTATTTTGCTTTTTTGCATTTCTCTTCCATGGGGATGGTCTTGATCCCTGTCTCCTGTATGATGCACAGACCTCAGTCCATAGTTCATCAGGCGCTCTATCTATCAGATCTAGTCCCTTAAAGCTATTTCTCACTTCCACTGTAGCATCATAAGGGATTTGACTTAGGTCATACCTGAATGGTCTAGTGGTTTTCCCTACTTTCTTCAATTAAATCTAAATTTGACACTAAGGAGCTCATGATCTGAGCCACAGTCAGCTCCCAGTCTTGTTTTTGGTGACTGTATAGAGCTTTTCCATCTTTGGCTGTAAAGAATATAATCAATATGATTTCGGTGTTGACCATCTGATGATGTCCATGTGTTCTCTTGTGTTGTTGGAAGAGGGTGTTTGCTATGACCAGTGCATTTTCTT
Source organism: Nanger dama (assembly GCA_917880005.1). Taxonomy (NCBI): domain Eukaryota; kingdom Metazoa; phylum Chordata; class Mammalia; order Artiodactyla; family Bovidae; genus Nanger; species Nanger dama. The sequence continues at coordinate 11,203,233 of CAKJTW010000020.1, forward strand.
GGCAAAACACTATTAGCCTTTGCCCTGATTCATTCTGTATACCAAGGCCAAATTTGCCTGTTACTCCAGGTGTTTCTTGACTTCCTACTTTAGCATTCCAGTCCCCTATAATGAAAAGGACATCTTTTTTGGGTGTTAGTTCTAAAAGGTTTTGTAGGTCTTCATAGAACCATTCAACTTCAGCTTTTTCAGCATTACTGGTTGGGACATAGACTTGGATTACTGTGATATTGAATGGTTTGCCTTGTAACCGAACAGAGATCATTCTGTCATTTTTGGGATTGCATCCAAGTACTGCATTTCACTCTTCTGTTGACCATGATGGCTACTCCATTTCTTCTGAGGGATTCTTGCCCACAAGTAGTAGATATAATGGTCATCTGAGTTAAATTCACCCATTCCAGTCCTTTTTAATTCACTGATTCCTAGAATGTCGATGTTCACTCTTGCCATCTCCTGTTTGACCACTTCCAATTTGCCTTGATTCATGCACCTGAAATTCCAGGTTCCTATGCAATATTGCTCTTTCCAGCATTGGACATTCTATCACGTCCTATCCACAACTGGGTAATGTTTTTGCTTTGGCTCCATCCCTTCATTCTTTCTGGAGTTATTTCTCCACTGATCTCCAGTAGCATATTGGGCACCTACCGATTTGGGAGTTCCTCTTTCAGTGTCCTATCATTTTGCCTTTTCATACTGTTCATGGGGTTTTCAAGGCAAGAATACTGAGATGGTTTGTCATTCCTTCTCCAGTGGACCACATTCTATCACACTTCTCCACTGTGACCCGTTCATCTTGGGTGGCCCCACATGGCATGGCTTAGTTTGAATTAGAGAAGCCTGTGGTCCTAGTGTGATTAGCTTGACTATAGGTTTCTGTGATTTTGGTTTCAGTGTATTTGCCCTCTGATGCCCTCTTGTAACACCCACTATCTTACTTGGATTTCTCTTACCTTGGACGTGGGGTTTCTCTTCATGACTGTTCCAGCAAAGTGCAACCACTGCTCTTTACCTTGGATGAAGGGAATCTCCTCACCGCCGCCCCCCCTGACCTTGAACTTGGAGTAGCTCCTCTAGGCCCTCCTGCGCCGGCGCAGCCACTGCTCCTTGGACGTGGGGTCAAGCCATCTAGTCAAGGCTGTGGTTTTTCAAGTGGTCATGTATGGATGTGAGAGCTGGACTGTGAAGAAAGCTCCATGCTGAAGAATTGATGCTTTTGAACTGTGATGCTGGAGAAGACTCTTGAAAGTCTCTTGGACTGCAAGGAGATCCAACCAGTCAGTCATAAAGGAAATCAGTCCTGGTTGTTCATTGGAAGGACTGAATCTGATTCTGAAACTCCAGTACTTTGGCCATGTCATGTGAAGAGTTGACTCACTGGAAAAGACCCTGATGCTGGGAGCAATTGGGGGCAGGAGGGGAAGGGGAGGACAGAGAATGAGATGGCTGGATGGCATCACCGACTCGATGCACATGGGTTTGGGTGAACTCCGGAAGTTGGTAATGGACAAGCAGGCCTGGAGTGTTGTGATTCTAGGGGTCGCAAAGAGTTGGACATGACTGAGCGACTGAACTGAACTGAACTGAAAATTAGCTTAAGGTGTACATTTTTGAAGTGAAGAGAGACAAAACAAATCTTGTCTTTTGCAAATGATGAAGCAAAAGCCAGTCTATTGCACTCAGCACAGTCCATCAAAGGTTTTTATTTTCTGATCTCTCTCTTACCTTTGACCCAGTGAACTTTGGTATCATCAACGTTGCTGTCTTTTCTGTTTTGTCTACGTTCAGCCTTAAGAAATGCTTGTGGAGAATACAAGCACTGACAAGTACATTTAGAATCTTGAATAAAGTTGGGCAACATCTACTTCTTTGTAATTCACACAATTTCCCACAAATGACCTTCTAGTATATTTTTCTTTTACTTACAACTTTGTTGCTTCATATGAGTTCTTCAATCGTAATAAAGATGTGGATTTGAGCCCTGAGTACTAGAAACATTTTGGGGGCTTCTCATGAACAGATAAATAACAGGTTAAATAGGTCAAAAGAAGCTACAGAGAAATTCAATACCATGAATCTGAGTCCATGCTAACAGATTGTTGCTGCCATTGTTGATAAGCCACATCCTCTTGTGATCCCATGAACTGTAGCCTGTCCGGCTCCTCTGTCCGTGACATTCCAGGGAAGAATACTGGCGTGGGTTGACATTTCCTTCTCCAGGAGAAATTCTGGATCCAGGGGTCAAGCACAAGTCTCCTAAATTGCAGGTGGATTCTTTACTGCGGCACATAATATATATAAATAACACTTTGTATACAAACAATGATAATTACTTTATCAAGGTTAAGTATTCATTCTTTAGGTACTACTTGTAAGTGAAAACTATACCATTTGAGAGCACCTGGTAAGAAGCTACCTGTCAATGCAGGAAATGCAGGTTGGGCCCCTGGGTCAGGAAGGTCTGAAGAATGAAATGAAAACCCTCTCCAGCATTCTTGCCTGGGAAATCCCATGGACAGAGAAGACTGGCAAGGTGCAGTCTTTGGATCATAAAAAGCCAGACCTGACTTAGCAACTCAGCAACAACATAGCACAGTCAGACTTCCAAGATAGAAATATTCATATACGAGATGATTTACTGAATTTGCACCTTCAGCTAGACACACTTAGTGTATCTTTATAACTTGAGATGGTTTGGATGGAAGACAATTCTTCCTTATCTTTCATGTTTGTATGGACTTCATTTCTTCTCAGAATGCTTGTGTAAGCAAGTAGCCATGAAAAGAAAGAGATGTTTCACTCCTGGAGCAGATTTAATAATAACAGAGTAATAAAGGTAATGATAACAGAGTAATAAAAGTAATGTGTCTCTCTCTGGAGAGGGGGTAGGGCCAGTTTGTTAGAGGTGCCTGTATAAGACCAGAGACTTACTAATACCAGTGTCCTTCTCCTGTGATTCATCCCTGGTTGTGGGCAGTAACGCCTGTCCTTCATGTTGTTGCCCTGAGAATTCGCCTCAGAAAACTGGGGCAAGATGTTACTCTGGCCCTTACTATAGCTATGTGTAATCAGCTGCTATTGCTCTGACCCAGAAACCGCATGTCTTTTTGTATCTATGAAACTTACAGTCTAACTTGTTAGCTTGCAAGTAAGGTAAGAGCTAAAACAGTGTTCCTGAGGTAATGATGTGAATTTTAGGAAATGTCTTAACAATTTTGCTTCACTGGATTATGTTTTGTCATTGTTTATAGAAAGACTTGTTCTTTTGTATCAAAAACCTTATCTAACTGCATGACTAATAAATACAGTAGAAAATTAGAGTGACTCTAAAATAGGAGAAAGACATCAACACCCATTATCCTACCACTTTGAGAAAATCAGTAATAATATTTTTCACATTTTCTTCAGTCTTCCCCATCTTGTGAGTACACACAGTCACACCCATTCACAGATAAAAATGCAATTTTATAATTTGGGATCATACTGTACATTCTGCTATATTTTGTAATTCTGGAATCCCTGAATGTGCCTTCTTACTCATAATTGTTCATATGACACACTATCATTATTGGTTATAAAAGACACCATTTGGGTGTTACTTTTTCTTATTATTGTCTTTTTATCTCAGCTTGACTTCCAGTTCCCCAAACTATATTTTAAGCTAACATTTACACACTATTAGCCTATCCTACACAATCTACCAATAGCTTTGTATGTATTATTTTGTAATAAATTCAAGAACTGGAAGAAAAATATATATATTTTTCTATTTGCCAACTCTCCCTTTAGAGAGAACTTCCTTACCCTAAAATTTTTATCCTATAGTCTTAAATAATTACATTTAACAAACATTCATCTAATGAGGAAATGGTCTAATATTTCTAATAATTATGAGATCTAATATTTATTGGACATTTATTATGGTCAAATACTTTCCTAAGCAGTGTGTGTAGATAATATGAAAGTCTTTCAATCTCTTCAGATGGTAGTATTATTATTCTCATTTTATAGATAAATTAACTGAAGCAGAACAGGTTTACAATAGCTTCTCGGAGTCACTGAGACAGTTGATTATGAAGTTAAAACTCACATCATGCAAAGTCTGACTCCAGACCCCTCTCTGAACAATGGTAACATTTTGTCCTCCAGAATTAACCTAGAGTCCTGTCACTGTGTCTTAAAACCACCACACTAGGTTGTTCTTATTAACAATATGTATTTATTTCTCATAATTCTGGTTGCTGGAAGTTGAACATCAGGCTCTGGCAGATTTGGTTCTGGTGAGTTCATTGAGGGCTCTCCTTTTGCTGTGTCCTCACATGGCAGAAGGGCAAGGAAGCTCACTGGAGTCTCCTTTGTAAGGGCATTCATTTCATTTATGAGAGCTCTATTCATGAAAAGTCACTTCTTAAAGACCAAACTTCCTATACTATCACCTTGGGCATTAGCATTTAACATTTAAAGTTTGGAGGGACACAGTGGAAGCAGTGAGAGACTTTATTTTCTTGGGCTCCAAAATCACTGCAGATTGTGACTGTAGCCAAGAAATTAAAAGAAGCTTGTTCCTTGGAAGAAAAACTATGACAAACCTAAACACCATATTAAAAAGCAGAGACATTGGTTTGCTGACAAAGGTCCATCTAGTCAAAGCTATGGTTTTTCCAATAGTCATGTATGGATGTGAGTTGAACTATGAATGAAGTAAGCTGAGAGTCGAAGAATTGATGCTTTTGAACTGTGAGTTGGAGAAGTCTCTTGAGAGTCCCTTGGATTTCAAGGAGATCAAACCAGTCAGTCCTAAAGAAAATCATTCCTGAATGTTCATTGGAAGGTCTGATTCTGAAGCTGAATCTCCAATGCTTTGGCTACCTGATGCAAAGAACTGACTCCTTAGAAAAGACACTGATGCTGAGAAAGATTCAAGGCAGGAAAAGAAGTGGATGACAGAGGATGAGATTGTTGGATGGCATCACTGACTTGATGGACATGAGTTTGAGCAAGCTCTGGGAGATGATGAAAGACAGGGAACAAACAAACTGGGGTCTCCTGCATTGCAAGTGGATTCTTTACCAGCTGAGCTATCAGGGAAAGAGAAATTATAGAGTCTTATACAAATCTGATTCCAGCTTATTTCTAATAATCATTCACTAGTTTTCATGTTGATCACTGTAAGAACTGTGTCTGTCACTGATGTAATGACTTACATTTTCAAATTCTGATGGAGGAAAAGTAATATTTTCAAGCATCAGTTCCATACATACTTTTGATTTTTCATATGCATTTTGCAGACTGTGATCTAAAATTATATTTAGACATTTTCATATGAAGAAGGGCCTTGCTAAATTACTTCATTAGATTTTAGCTAGAAATACCATGTTTTTTCCCCAGTCTCTAGGCTGTGTACATTCTGTCCGGTCTCAAAGAGTCAGACATGACTGATCAACTGAACCAAAACATTACTGATGAAGTCATAAACATCAAGTCTATAGAGAAGAAGAAGTATAGATTCCATCCACAGGGGATAACAGAATATCCTCCAAGAGCAGCCATGTCAAAAATCAAGGCTGGGAATAGTGAAAAATTTCAGTTTACTTGTTTATAGCATGTTATCTTTAATTCAGGCAAATGGTCAGCACACTCTTCTCCCCTTCTCTCTTTATGATCGTTAAGCACACAAATTTCTCTTGCCAACACTATCCCGGCAATGTATGTATAACTGAAGAAACAGTTTTCTTAACTCCTCTTGGGCATTTGATCCACCACCAGCTTCTCTAAATTTAGATCAGGATGCTGCTTTAGAATTTGGCAAGTGTCTTGCATTCCTGCCTTTTTCCTAGAGCCATAAGGTCCCCACTTCATATTTAGAAGGTCTTTTATTGTTAACTTGTTTATGTAGCACTTTCTGAGATCATTTATCTTTATAGCAGCCCGAAGTGTGAGGCTGAAAAGTTTAGGGAAAAAACACTTAATTTTTCATAGATCAAAAATTAGAGTGAAGTGAAAGTAGCTCAGTCGTGTCTGACTCTTTGAAACCCCATGGACTGTCACAGAATTCTCCAGGCCAGAATACTGGAGTGGGTAGCCTTTCCCTTTCTCAGGGGATATTCCCCAACCCAGGGATCAAATCCAAGTGTCCTGCATTGCAGGCAGATTCTTTACCAGTTGAGCCACAAATGAAGCCCAAGAACGTTGAAGCGCGTAGTCTAACCCTTCTCCTGTGGAACTTCCCGACCCGGGAAACAAACTGAGGTCTCCTGCATTGCAAGTGGGTTCTTTACCAGCTGAGCTATCAGGGAAGGAAAAATTACAGAGTCTTATACAAATCTGATTCTAGCTTATTTCTAATAATCATTCACTAGTTTTCATGCTGATCACTGTAAGAACTGTGTCTGTCACTGAAGTAATGACTTACATTTTCAAATTCTGATGGAGGAAAAGTAATATTTTTAAGCATCAGTTCCATACATACTTTTGATTTTTCATATGCATTTTGCAGAGTGTGATCTAAAATTATATTTAGATATTTTCATATAAAGAATGGCGTTGCTAAATTACTTCATTAGATTTTAGCTAAAAATCCCATGTTTTTTTCCCCAGTCTTTAGGCTGTGTACATTCTGTATGAAATGACACATAAAATGTACCTTCAAATAGAACTATCATTTTTCTGTTGTTGTGCTGCTACAAAGAGATTATTGCAAACACTTTCATTCCTTATTATGCCACTGAGAGTCACAGACAATTTTTGGGTTTTGGCCTGGCATTACACACAGTCACAATCACCACTGCTACATTCATTCTGTATATCTGACTCTACCGTTACTAGACAGAGAGCAAAATTAGTATTTAAGTTGTGGGCACATGGCGCATGAGTTGTTATTCGAATTCCTTAATACTAACAATAGTAAGAGTCAGATTTTGAAGATTAAGTCAAGAAATGTTTTTCTTAGAAAAGTTTGAAGATAGAGACTCTGTATTATTTTCTCCTTTAAAATTCATGTTAACTTTAAACCTGAATTACTTATAGGAAAATAGAGAATTAGTCATTTCATTAAGTATACTGTTGGTGCTATTTTCTTCTTTCCAAAAGATATAAAATTGTTGAGAATTCCTGCTCCCAAGAGAATTCAGTTGGAAACAATTATATATATTTTTTCTTTTTCAGTAGTCATTTTGAAACATCATATACAGAGTTAATCTATACTGTTCTGTATAAGATTTCCTTGCTGGCAAAAAAAAAAAAAAATATTGTCATGTTTTTGAAATGACTATAGCATTTCTAGTTCTCAAAAAAGTTAATAACAAAAATTTCAACTTATTTTAAAAAATTAAATGTGTTCTAAGCTTTTATATTTTTTAACTCTCCCAATAATCTTATTGGAGTAAGTGAAGTTTAAATGATATGCCTTTTATTACATACCTGATGTACTATTTACAGCCATAATCATATCCATTCATACACTTTGTATCTTGCTTTTTCTTGTTTTGTAGAACATTAAATAAATGACTTTGTCTTTCTATAATGTTTTAGATTTTCATTTGTATTATTTTAGTAATAAAAATGTCTCCAAAAAATGATGTGTACTTTGTATAGGTGAAAACATTGTCTCAGACATGATGAGTGACAATTAAGGCCCCACAGTGTCAATTAGGTTTGGACCTAGTTCTTATGACTCTAAAACCAGTGAGTTTTAAAAGTATTTGTGTAAATTTTTGTTTATTGAACTATCATTAATTTACAATATTGTATTAGTTTCTGGTGTACAATGTAGTGGTTCAATATTTTTACAGAAAATATAAATATACTCCATTTAGATTTATTATAAAATAATGACTATTTCCCTGTGCTGTATGATCTATTTCTTAATTTATTTCACATATAAGTCTTCAACTACCTTTCTACAGACATTGAATATAGATGTTTCTAGGTTTTACTATATCCTCTAATTGAGAAAAGCAATCTGCTGCATTTCACTTAACTTTTGCACATTCTTTCAGTGATTTTCTTCTTTCACATCACCCCTCTGGAAATATCCAGGGTACATCTACTGAAAGTCAGAGAGGAAACTGGTTATAGTGGGAGTCATAAAGTCTCTCAGACTCAGTATAAACTGAATAATCACATAAGCCTGCCTATTTCAAAGATAATACTACAATTCATTCAGTTTCTTGAATCAAGAACTTGGAGAGGAGATGGGCGTGGTTTACTAGAGGAGACAAAAGACAGTTTTGAAATACTGGATACATGCTGTATCCTAGGAGTGAGAACACGATATTATGAATTTGTTAAAAAACCAGATACCTTCATATCAGAAAGACTACATCTAGCATGTGAGTGTGTGCATGTGTTCTCAACTGTGTCTAACTTTTTGCGACCCCAAGGACTGTAGCCTGCCAGGCTCCTCTGTCCATGGAATTTCCCAGGCAAGAATACTGGAGTGGGTTGCCATTCCCTTCTCCAGGGGATCTTCCCAACCCAGGAACCAAACCAGTGTCTCCTGTATTAGCAGGCAGGGTTTGTTTTTTTTTTTTTTTTTAATCACTGAGTCACCTGGGAAGCCCAAATCTATCACAGTCAGATTAAAAATATAAGCAACAAGAATATCAGTGGATACTGGGCAGGAAGGCAGACTGTGACATAATACCCATATTGAAATAATGACACATCTTCACTGAAGGGGTGAAGGGTAAAGAGACTGAGCTAAGAAACATCGGAGTATATTTTGATTGAAAAATTTAAAATTAAGACAAAAAGAATTGTATATAAGCATTCCACTGTGATTGATAAAGCTATTTCTTAGAGCATTACAGGTTAATAGTTCTGAAACAGTTGTGCATGAATTCCAACACTGCCGGGGTCCAGCCCCGCAGGATCCAGGGGAATCTGAAGGAAAAACAGTGTTGGCGGATGATTTAGAGAGAGATAAGGAAAGAATATTATAGATGAGAAAATAGAGGAGAGAAAGAGGCTGATATTCCTTGGTTTACATAGAAAGCCAATAAAACTTCGAGACAAGAAGTCTGCCCTGTTCACGGAGGCCACAGGTGCCTTCCCGGTCTCCCGAGGGAGTGAAGACGCAGAACGTCTTCCTGTTCAGGTCTTAGAAACCCAGGCAGATAAGTGAACGCAGGGAGCCTCTATGCTCCAAGGGATCAGCCTGAAAAAGAGAGGGAGGGAGAGAAGGAGGGAAAAATGATTGACACGAGGAGACCAAGCTACTTCAGTAAGCGAGGCCCCTAGCTTTATTTTTTAAAGGTACTTTTATACCTTGTCTTATACATAGAGGGAAATGAAAGATGCAAAGTCATACAGAGTCAGCCCAAACATTAGATCTGTTTTGTCTTTATCGAAACCAGGATTTTTTCTGCAAACCTTTCCCCTAAACAGTATTGTGTACATTATCTTCTGGCCTTGGAGGCCTGTGAACATTTTATGACCCTCTTTTGATAAAGGCTTCTCAACCAGAAAACTTATTTTCCCTTGAAATTTTTTTTTAATATATTTCTAATCTATGTTAGCCTCAGAAAGTATTAAACAAGTTACATTTCTCATGGAGTAAAGGTGCAGTAAGTTACAAGAAAGAACCAATTAGCTCAAAAGTCTGATGTGGTTAATTTCAAGGCTGCACTTGTTTTTCTTACATTCCAGCTATGTTAACTAATGCACTCCCAGGTGCACACTGGATAAGAGATATGAGAACTTAGCAACAAGCATTGGCCCAATAATGAAATCCTACATTAGCACTACTCTAATAATTTTTAACTCTTTAAAAGGCTCTATGTTTTAGGCTTTTCATGCCTCTCACAGTTGGGAGGCTTTAACTAATCATATGTGTAGCTGCAAGAGTCTGGATATACCTGCCAAGCAAGCTAGAATGCTAACAGAGCAGGTTTGATTAGAAATATTTCTCTCATGTTCAGGATACTTATTAGCTATAGCCCTAAGTTGATTTTTTTCCAGAGAAAGGTGGTCAGGAATAGCCTGTTAATGTCAGAGGAGTTGGTGAAAGTCATGAAATAGTAAAACAGACAGATTCTGGTTTTGGGGTAGATGCTCGAGAAAGCCTAGGGAGCCCATTGTGTCCTGGAAGCCTTGCTTAACTGTTCTCTTCCACATGACCCTGTCATGGGTGGGATCTCCAGTGGTGGCTCCTGGCACAAGACTAAACAAATAAATAAGTGGATGACAGATTGGGATGCCAGGTTTCTCACTGTTAGAAAGGGGGATTACCAATTAGCAGGAGGAGGGGTTAGAATAAACCATGTAGTACTGAATTAGTTAGAAATACCAGTATGAATTCAAGTTTAGTTTAATATAACTATAGATGAGAGAGAAGGCAATGGCACCCCATTCCAGTACTCTTGCCTGGAAAATCCCATGGACGGAGGAGACTGGTGGGTTGCAGTCCATGGGGTCGCGAAGAGTCGGACAAGACTGAACGACTTCACTTTCACTTTTCACTTCCATGCATTGGAGAAGGAAATGGCAACCCACTCTAGTGTTCTTGCCTGGAGAACCCCAGGGATGGGGGGAGCCTGGTGGGCTGCCATCTATGGGGTCACAGAGAGTCAGATATGACTGAAGTGACTGAGCAGCAGCAGCTACAGATGAGAAGGTACTTAAATAATTAAAAGCAAGTATGTATACATGGAGGGGGCTTCCCTGGTGGCTCAGAGTTTAACGTGTCTGCCTGGAATGCAGGAGACCTGGGTTTGATCCCTTGGTCGGGAAGATCCCCTGGAGAAGGAAATGGCAACCCACTCCAGTACTCTTGCCTGGAGAATTCCTTAGGATATGTATGAAATAGGATTTCCTGGAGAAGTGAATGATTCTAGATATAGGGCCAGAATATATAAGGTAAACTTGGCACATGTTTTAGTGACAAAAAGTAAGGATGTTCTCAAGCAACAAAAATATTAGTCTTGTCATGGGAACGTAGGAGCCAGGGTAAAATATCACCTAGTCAACATCATCAACCTTCTGGTTCCTACCAGTCTGGGCTCTGAATGCTTCTGGGCAGCATACAGTTAAGTTCTTCCACCTGTGTGCTTTCAGTATTTGCAAAATAGCTCAAAAGACATAGCTCAGAGTATTTTCTATAGTCCTTGAAGTCCAAGGAATTAAATGTCCTTGGTTTTGTTTAATGGCTAAACTATAATTATTCTGTCTTATTTGACTGTTTTTCTTTCTTTCTGCATTTCCCCACTTCTGATTAAACTTATCCTTTAGAACTTGGGGACAATTTAGAAGGTTAAATTTTTCTACAGGCAAGCAGCAGGTGAAGGGCATGGGGGAGTGGGATTTGTCTTGGAAAGGCCCCATAGAGTCATGCTTATGGCAGAAAGCCAAGAGGAGGTAAAGACTCTCTTGAAGGTAAAAAGAAGAGTAAAAAAGCTAGCTTAAAACCCAACATTCAAAAAGCTAAGATCATGGCATCCAGTCCTATCACTTCATGGAAAATAGATGCAGAAACAATGGAAACAGTGACAAACTTTATTTCCTTGGGTTCCAAAATTACTGCAGATGGTGACTGCAGCCATGAAATTAAAAGACACTTCCTTGGAAGAAAAGCTATGAGAAACCTAGACGATGTATTAAAAAGCAGAGACATCATTTTGCTGAGAAATGTCCATATAGTCAAAGCTATGGTTTTTCCAGTAATCATGTATGGATGTGAGAGTTTAGACCATAAAGAAGGCTGAGAGCTGAAGAACTGATGCCTTCAAACTGTGGTGTTAGAGAAGACTCTTGAGAGTCCCTTGGACAGCAAGGAGATCAAACCAGTCAATCCTAAAGGGAATCAACCCTGAATATTTATTGGAAGGACTGATGACAAAGCTGAAACTCCAATACTTTGGCCACCTGATGCGAAGAGTGGACTCACTGGAAAAGACCTTGATGCTGGGAAAGTTTGAAGGCAGTGGGAGAAGGGGACGACAGAGGACAAAATGGTTGGATGGCATCACCGACTTGATGGGCATGTGTTTGGGCAAGCTCAAGGAGATAGTGAAGGACAGAGAAGCCTGGCATGCTGCAGTCCATAGTGTTACAAAAAGTTGAACACAACTGAGTGACTGAACAACAACTACATTATTTCCATTAAAATAAGATCCAAACACTTCACTGAAAATTTCTCTGGTGGCTTATACAGTAAAGAATCTGCCTGCAATGCAGGAAAGCCAGGTTCAGTCTCTGACTTGGGAAGATCTTCTAGAGAAGGGAATCACTACCCAATCCAGTATTCTTGCCTGGAGAATTCCATGGACAGCAGAGCCTGACAGGGTACAGTCCATGGGGTCATAAAAAGAGTAGGACAAGACTGAGCAACTAAACATATTATAATATAAAGTATAGATCACTTAAAAAAGATTCAGTGAAAATTATGGAATTACATAGACATCAAAAATGTTTTTACAAATAAATTAGTTTCTGTTATAACAGATAAATTCCAAATATTTAGTAGTTGTTTATATTTTTCCCCATGTGAAGTCCAAATCAGCTTTCCTGATAAACATACAACTTTCCATTATAGTGAATTTATAAAAAGCTCATTTTGTGACTCAGCCTGCTTCAATAGGAGACTTCTAAATCAAGCCTGGGGAAAATTCATGGAGAGTTATGCAAGAGAGTCTTATGAAGAAAACTTGGAAGAGACACGAAACATTTATGGCCATCTTTTATGGTTATAGTCATTACATGACCTTAGATTATTACAAAGGAGGCTGGGAAATGGAGTTCAACTGTGGACCAAAGCATTGAAGGAAAGGGTAAGATGATCAGCCATAAAGACAGCAGTTCTTCCTTAACTTTTCATGGCCTCCATTTCCCCACAAGATTGAGGCTCTGAGGATCAAGTCTCTTGGTCTATAAGCACACCGGAATTACTTCTTTTATTTGATATTCTAATTTCAACTTCCTCAGACCTTTACCTTGGCTGTTTTCTGCATCTACAACCTTTTGATTATTTATAAAATGTATGCATCTGATTTAATATTATTTTTCCAGGGAGACCATACCTAACACTGAATTCAAAATAATCCCCAGTTCTCTATTTTAGCAAAGCCTTTAATGTATTTCCAACTCCTATCATATTCATCTTATCAAATTTTAAAAACTCATTTATTATTTGCCTTCCTGCAAGCTCCATAGGAGCAGGACCTGACTTTCCTGTTCATTGCTTTGCCATCAGTGCCAGAGAAAGTCTGGTACTTGAAATAAAGAAAAAAATCTTTGAATGAATGAATAAATATTCAGAAAGAATTGATCTTCACTTTCACTGAAAGGCTTAGAAGAGAATGTTAATTCTTCTTTGTGGAAGGAGTGAAGGAAAGGAAGCACAAAAAAGATAAAAGGGTGTACAAAAATGTATATAATGAATGAAAGTTTAACTGCCAACAGAATTTAGAGTTTCAAGTTCCTTATTCCAGATGTTAGTGTTGTTATTTGTCACTAAGTCGTGTCTGACTATTTGGGACTCCACGGACAGTAGCCCACCAGGCCCTCTGTCACTAGATTTCCGAGGCAAGAATGCTAGAGTTGTTTGCCATTTCCTTCTCCAGGGCATCTTCCTGACACTGGGATTGAATCACGTCTCTTGCATTAGTGGGTGGATTCTTTACCACTGAGCTACCAGGGAAGCTCACTCTTTATTCTCTTATTAAATAATGAACCCTCATTTCAGAATTGTGCAACAGTTCCAATTAGTGCGTTAAGCATTTACATATATAATGTGATGTAAATCAATGAGACATATCTACACAGTTCCTTCAAAGATTTACCAACAGTTCCTTTGCTACTTCTGTATATCTTTTATTTTTGCTAAACTGGAAGACTTAAGTGAAGGAAGCAAACTTGAACTGAAAATGTGAATGATGCTTTTCTAAAATCCAAATGTGGTTTTAATATTACCCTTTTCAATGTTACCGCTTTCTCAATTGATTTCTTACACATTTTTATAAGAATCCTAATAAATAGAAAAATTTTCTTAGCTGAAATTTGTAAAGAAGATATAGTTAGTGTATTCACTAAAATAACATTTTCATGTTGTGAGTAGCATGTTCAGTTATAATTTTTCAGAATACATTATTTACTCACATGCTGCTAAGTTGCTGCTAAGTCACTTCAATCATGTCCGACTCTGTGCAACCCCAGAGATGGCAGCCCACCAGGCTCCTCCATCCCTGGGATTCTCCAGGCAAGAACACTGGAGTGGGTTGCCATTTACTCACATACTTACATAAAAGCACATGCAGTCTCTGCTCAGCAAAAATACAACTGAAGATACATATTATTATTCAGTAATTTGGGATTTCTTGAAAAGCTAAAATGAAACTTCTTGCAATAAGCTATGCAGATGAAATCAGTTTTAGGAAATACTTTATGAGCAAGTCAAATTTTGTTAGAACAGTGATATTTAGCTGTATTTTTAAAGTATAGCTAGTAACTCCTTTTTTTTTTTAATTCAGTGAAATTTCACTCTAGTGAAATAATCTGAATAGCCCCAATAATTTGTCTAGTCCCTTGGACTTTATGTAATTGAATTGTAAATCCATTTTAATGGGATTTACTTTTGTGCATCTTGAATCATCTCCTTCTTGAGTTGGCTTCTCTTTTTAATTCATAGATATCAGCAACAGGATTTTAGAGATGTGAAAGATTATGCAGCCCCTAGAGATCAGGTACTGTGTAGAGTAAATTTAACTCAATTTTATATCTCAAAAGCTCAGGCAGTATTTAATTTCTAAATCTTCCAGTCAATTCTATTTGAAGGAGGTAATGAAAATTTGTGTTAGAAAAGAGAAAAACTCTTGTGTTTTAGAAACAGTAAAATTTTGCAGTTTTATAAAATATATACTTGGCTATGGAAATGTAAGGAAATAATAAAATGATAACAAATATATATCAAAACCATTCTTCAACATGAGCTAAGGTGCCACATGGATGAATTTAGAAGCTACACTTTATCCATACTTGAGAAAAACTAGTTTCTTATTTTAAACTGTAGCAGTGTGGCCAAAAGGAATGTGCAGAGAAGCCGTCTTTGCAAGGAAACAAACCAATGGTGTTGTGCATAATGCCAGTTATTCCTTTATAAAGCGAATGTTGTAAGGAAACTGTACAGGACAGAGTGTTGTTTTATGAAACGGGACCTCCTACAAAACAGATCTTTGTTCAAATCATAGCTCCTGCAACAACTTCCTCATGTGTCCTGAGACAAGTTACTTCATACTTTTGATGCCCGATTTTATCTTAAGTAAAACTAGGATAGATAAAACCAATTTAAAGACACTGTTTATATTAAATCAAATGTAAAAGTAAATGGACTAGTTGAGCACATTGTAACTATGGTGGAGTTAAGTGGAATCTTCCTGAGAAATCTATAAAGGTATTCAGTTCAGTTCAGTTCAGTCACTCAGTCATGTCTGACTATTTGCGATCCTATGAATTGCAGCAGGTCAGGCCTCCCTGTCCATTACAGTCTCCCAGAGTTCACTCAAACTCATGTCCATCGAGTCAGTGATGCCATCTAGCCATCTCATCCTCTGTCGTCCCCTTCTCCTCCTGCCCCCAATCCCTTCCAGCATCAGAGGCTTTTCCAATGAGTCAACTCTTCGCATGAGGTAGCCAAAGTACTGGAGTTTCAGCTTTAGTATCATTCCTTCCAAAGAACACCCAGGACTGATCTCCTTCAGAATGGACTGGTTGGATCTCTTCATGCAGTCCATGGGACTCTCAAGAGTCTTCTCCAATACCACAGTTCAAAAGCATCAATTCTTTAGCACTCAGCTTTCTTCACAATCCAACTCTCACATCCATACATGACACAGGAAAAACCATAGCCTTGACTAGATGGACCTTTGTTGGCAAAATAATGTCTCTGCTTTTGAATATACTGTCTAGGCTGGTCATAACTTTTCTTCCAAGGAGTAAGCGTCTTTTAATTTCATGGCTGCAGTCACAATCTGCAGTTATTTTGAAGCCCCCCAAAATAAAGTCTGACACTATTTCCACTGTTTCCCCATCTATTTCCCATGAAGTGATGGGACCAGATGCCATAATCTTCGTTTTCTGTATGTTGAGCTTTAAGCCAATTTTTTTCACTCTCCACTTCCACTTTCATCAGGAGGCTTTTTAGTTCCTCTTCACTTTCTGCCATAAGGGTGGTGCAGCTGAGAGGAGTTACCACATGTCCAAGGTCAGGGGCGGTAGCCGGGAGGAGCTACCCCACGTCCAAGGAGTGACTGTGTGGGTGCAGGAGTGCCTAGAGAAGCTATTCCACATTCAAGGTCAGGAGGGGGCGGTGGTGAGGAGATACCCCTTGTCCAAGGTAAGGACCTCCCAAGTAAGATGGTAGGTGTTGCAAGAGGGCATCAAAGGGCAGACACACTGAAACCATAATCACAGAAAACTAGTCAGTCTAATCACACTAGGACCACAGCCTTGTCTAACTCAATGAAACTAAGCCATGTCCGTGGTCCACACAAGACAGGCGGGTCATTATGGAGAGGTCTGACAGAATGTGGTCCACTGGAGAAGGGAATGGCAAACCACTTCAGTATTCTTGCCTTGAGAATCCCATGAACAATATGAAAAGGAAAAATGATAGGGTACTGAAAGAGGAACTCCCCAGGTCAGTAGGTGTGAGATATGCTACTGGAGGTCAGTGGAGAAATAACTCCAGAAAGAGTAAAGGGATGGAGCCAAAGCAAAGGCAATACTCAGCTGTAGATGGGACTGGTGATAGAAGCAAGGTCTGATGTTGTAAAGAGCAATATTGCATAGGAACTTGGAATGTCAGGTCCATGAATCAAGGCAAATTGAAATGGTCAAACAGGAGATTGCAAGAGTGAACATCGACATTCTAGGAAACAGTGAACTAAAGTGGACTGAAATGGGTGAATTTAACTCAGATGACCATTATATCTACTACTGTGGGCAGGAATCCCTTAGAAGAAATGGAGTAGCCATCATGGTCAACAAAAGAGTCCAAAATGCAGTACTTGGATGCAATATCAAAAATGACAGAATGATCTCTGTTCATTTCCAAGGCAAACCATTCAATATCACAGCAATCCAAGTCTATGCCCCAACCAGTAATGCTGAAGAAGCTGAAGTTTAACGGTTCTATGAAGACCTACAAAACCTTCTAGAAGTAACACACCCAAAAGATGTCCTTTTCATTATAGGGGACTGGAATTCAAAAGTAGGAAGTCAAGAAACACCTGAAATAACAGGCAAATTTGGCCTTGGAATGCAGAATGAAGCAGAGCAAAGACTAATAGAGTTTTGCCAAGAAAATGCACTGGTCATAGCAAACACCCTCTTCCAACAACACAAGAGAAGACTCTACTCATGGACATCACCAGATGGGCAACACCGAAACCAGATTGATTATATTCTTTGCAGCCAAAGATGGAGAAGCTCTATACAGTCAGCAAAAACAATACTGGGAGCTGACTGTGGCTCAGATCATGAGCTCCTTATTGCCAAATTTAGACTGAAATTGAAGAAATTTGGGAAAACCACTAGACCATTCAGCTATGACCTAAATCAAATCCCTTACGATTACACAGTTGAAGTGAGAAAGAGATTTAAGGGCCTAGATTTGATAGAGTGCCTGATGAACTATGGAATGAGGTTCATGACATTGTATAGGTGACAGAGGTCAAGGCCATCCCCATGGAAAAGAAATGCAGAAAAGCAAAATGGCTGTCTGGGGAGGCCTTACAAATAGCTGTGAAAAGTAGAGAATCGAAAAGCAAAGGAGAAAAGGAAAGATAAAAGCATCTGAATGCAGAGTTCCAAAGAATAGCAAGGAGAGATAAGAAAGCCTTCCTCAGTGATCAATGCAAAGAAATAGAGGAAAAGAACAGAATGGGAAAGACTAGACATCTCTTCAAGAAAATTAAGTACCAAGGGAAGATTTCATGCAAAGATGAGCTCGATAAAGGACAGAAATGGTCTGGACCAAACAGAAGCAGAAGATATTAAGAAGTGTCAAGAATACACAGAAGAACTGTACAAAATGATCTTCACAACCAAGATAATCACAATCACCAAGTGTGATCACTCACCTAGAGCCAGACATCCTGCAATGTGAAGTCAAGTGGGCCTTAGAAAGCATCACTAGGAACAAAGCTAGTGGAGGTGATGGCATTCCAATTGAGCTGTTTCAAATCCTGAAAGATGATGCTATGAAAGTGCTACACTCAATATGCCAGCAAATTTGGAAAACTCCGCAGTGGCCAGAAGACTAGAAAAGTCAGTTTTCATTCCAATTCCAAAGAAAGGCAATGCCAAAGAATGCTCAAACTACTTCACAATTGCACTCATCTCACACGCTAGTAAAGTAATGCTCAAAATCCTCCAAGCCAGACTTCAGCAATACATGAACCATGAACTTCCAGATGTTCAAGCCGGTTTTAGAAAAGGCAGAGGAACCGGAGAGTAAATTGCCAACATCTGCTGGATCATGGAAAAAGCAAGAGAGTTTCAGAAAAACATCTATTTCTGCTTTATTGACTATGCCAAAGCCTTTGACAGTGTGGATCACAAGAAACTGGAAATTTGTGAAAGAGATGGGAATACCAGACCATCTGACCTGCCTCTTGAGAAACCTATATGCATGTCAGGAGGCAACAGTTAGAACTGGACATGGAACAACAGACTGGTTCCAATTAGGAAAAAGGAGTATGTCAAGGCTGTATATTGTCACCGTGCATTTTTACTTATATGCAGAGTACAGCATGAGAAATGCTGGGCTGGCAGAAGCACAAACTGGAATCAAGATTGCCGGGAGAAATCTCAATAATCTCAGATATGCAGATGACACCACCCTTATGGCAGAAATAATAACTTATCTATTTAGATATTTTAATTTGTAGATTATCTATACAAATATTGAATGTCAGTGTAACTTCCATGTGAGAGTCAACATGTTTGTAAGATAGGTGTTTTTGCTTTTTATAAAGATAAATTGGTTTTAATACTCATTGCATTAACTGTAGAATATTGTAATTGCTTATCCCTTTATAGTATTGACTTAAAAATTGCTAACCTTTATCTTTTATTGACCCTAACTTAGTTACATAAAAATGATATAAATATAAAGTTAAATGCCAATAACACCATAATATAAGGAATTACAGGCAGTCCAGTGGTCAGGTCTGCACAGTTCCACTGCTAGGGTTCAATCCCTGGTTGAGTAGCTAAAATCCCACATGCCATGCAACATGGCCTGGAATAAAAGGGGGAATAAAAGAAACAGTAAGCCCTAATATGAGATTTCCTGGTGGCTCAGTGGTAGAGAACCCACCTGCTAATGCCAGAGATGCAGGAGATACAGGATCAATATCTGGTTTGAAAAGATCCCTTGGAGTAGGAAATGGCAACCCACGCTAGTATTGTTGCTGGAAAACTCCATGGACAGAAGTCTTTCAGGCTACAGTCCACGGGGTCATGAGTCAGATATGATTTAGTGACTGGACAACAGGAAATATAAGCTTATATAAGTCAAAATTAAGCCAACTGTCAGAAATTATTCTATGAAGCCTATTGGCCTAGGGAGAATTTAAAAAAAATGAAGATTTATCTCTGGAAAAAGCCACCCTACAGGATATTACAGTAAGTCCTCTTCCAACAAGCTCTGCTATGCAAGCAAGTTTGTTAGGGAACCAGCTAACACAAAAGACTATATATAGTACTGTACTGTAATAGGCTTATAATACCTTTCTATATCATATTGGAGAAATATAATAACATATATTATAGGAGAAATAATACATAAATAAACAAGCACAAAAAATAAAGAATGAGTTTTTAATTTTATAGTACAGAACCTTGGAAAGTACTGTAGTACCAGCTATATCACTGCTCCTTTTACTCTTGCTTCTGGACATCCTGAGCTTGAAACAAAGATATTGTACCACTGTACTGTATATAATACTATAGAGTTTACAAAAGCACAACCATTTGCAGAGGATTAATGCACTGTGATGGTGTACACCTTATGTGATATAACTTACGTGTGTGGACATGTGAACATGCATCCACTTGAAAGCTTGCAACTTGAAGGTTCATATATAGGGGACTTACTGTAATTTAAATCTTGTATACTGCTCTACAGACAATCAAGAGTTTGTTTCTGCTTTGTTAACATCATCAGCCACTACAATGATTGATTAGCTTGTTGAGGATGATCACTGGCTTAGTGAAATTAAAAGTAAACATCAAAAGGTTAAGCACTATTCTTGATGAGATGCTGCTAGGGTTTAAAGGCATGTCTTATCTTTCACACATAAATAAACATCTGAGGGGTATTACAGAGAGAGGTATGCAGTGTTCTGTTAAGACAGATGGCAGCTGGTCCACAGATGAGAGGAAAAGAGCAGAAGAAAAAGATCAAATGACTTGCCATTTGGGAAGAAAAGCATGGGTAGTTCCACAGTCAAATATATGAAAAATTGTGTTCAGAGGAATTTATTTTATATATTAATTAATCAGTTTCTGTCATCTATCAATTTATTCAATATTAATCTCACTAAAACAATTTAAAATATTTTTCTCCTATTTATTTGGAACAGTAATGAATGATAAATTAGAATATTTTCTAAATGTTAAACACTACTTTAAAAACAAAGAAACTAGCAAATCCTAGAAACTAGGAAAAATTAAAATTCTGAAGGTATTTTAAAAATTTAGTTAGTATGCCTTTGCTCTGTAGGCTGGCCTGATTCCAAATGCTACTAATTAATCAGCAAACGAAGTGGTAAATAGGTGCACTATTTTTGTTCTAACTTCGCTCTAACTTTATAATTACTTACATGTAAAATGTGTGACTCTAGTCATAGTGGTATCTATCAAAATTTTAATTTCAACTAAGTTAATGAATCCATGAGGAAGAAAATGCTTGCAAAATTATTATAATTAAGTTGCTTTAAATGGCCACATTGTGAGAACACAAGGAAATGAGTAGTTAGTTCCCTAAAGAGATAAGCAAACATACTGTAAGGAGCAAAATGTCTTTTAACATTTATAATAATTACTTATATCACTTCAACTTCTTTGACTGGGGTTAAATCCACCTTGAGATGACACATTCAACCTGAACCCAATTGGCAATGAAGGAACAAAGTAGAATCATTTTTCAAGAGAAATTTCAGTTCTGGTTACCTCAGGCTTTAGAAATAAAAAGCACTAGTGTAGTCTGTCTTTTTGAAAATTGCTTCTCTCATTTTGGGGCTTCCCTGATACATCAGCTGATAAAGAATCCACCTACAATGCAGGAGACCTGGGTTTGATCCCTGGGTTGGGAGATCCCCTGGAGAAGGGAAAGTCTATCCACTCCAGTATACTGGCCTGGAGAATTCCATGAACTGTATAGTCCATAGGTTCCCAAAGAACTGGACACAACTGAATGACTTTCACATCACTTCTCTCCTTTTATATTATGTCATAATATAATATATAATTACACAGAATTATAAATATATATAATTATTATACTTTTATCTTCTATGCTCTAAGAAAATACCACAAAGGTTGACCTTTTAAAAGTTTGATTCTAAACTAAAGATATTTTAAAAGGAAATGTTAAGTAAGCAATATTTAGAAAGTTTTTTAAAAAGAGGACAGTGAGAAGATGAGTTTAAGAATAGTCTTTGGATTGGAATTTGTTGCATAGCAATCTGGTGCTGTCCTGGGGAAACAGGATTGTGGAAAATTGGAAATACTAGATTGAATTATGGAAAACTGAAGTTTATAGCCTACAAATCAATAAAGATATTTCAGGAAAACCATCAGCATATCACTTATTGCCAAACTTGGGGGCAGTATTTCAAAACAAGCAACATTTACTGCCTTCTCATATCTTTCAAACTCTAAGTTTTGTTTATTTGTTTGTTTTTTCCTTGTGCCTCTGCATGTCTAGTGCTTCATAGCAAAATGGAATGGGATGGAAGTGCTTGACTGCCAAAGTCGACCAAAATTTGCTGTATCTAATCTAAGTTTCCCATTTCTGTTTTCTGATTCCATTACTGTTAGCTTCATGCTTTGTTTTTTTCCCTGCATTTATTTGGTTATTTTCAGCAATTCCAGATAAAGTGTAGTCAATGGCAGGCAATTCTTCATACTTCTTTATCTGGATCTTTGGAATATTTCCCATTTGTGGGCCTGTTGAAATGTCAACCTCTCTACCCTATTCTCCCCTGCAGGATTAAAAAGAGATCCAGGATCATTCAATATAGCTCTGCATCTCCACAGAAGAATGATTGCCTAATAAATAGGTGAGAGGACCTAGCTAGGCCAATTAAAATCTTCCTCTGCATTTTTGCACTGGGAATCTTAGAAAAGCTGTCTTCATTTTGGATCATTTTGGTGCAAAGGATAGAATATGGGGGTTTGGTGATGTCATATTTCTTGTTGATGAGGAAAGAAAAAAAAGCCTATCTGAAGCAGAAATGTATGAAGTTGACATGAAAAGAGAAGCAGAGATGACCTGAACTGGGCAAAGAGGACAGAGCCATGGCATCATGTTTGAGTTCCTCTCTCAATGGAAAGAAGCTCTTTCTAAACCTCCAGTGATCTGAGTCAATGACATCCCTATGTATGAGCCATCCCTATGTTTGAGTTGAGGTTCTATCACTTACAGAGGAAAAATATTTCTATTAAATTCACAAGAGGTAAATAAGCTTTGTTGCTCAGTCGTATCAACTCTGCAGCCCCATGAACTGTAGCATGCCGGGCTTCCCTGTCCTTCACTATCTCCTAGAGTTTGCTCAGACTCAGGTCCATTGAGTCCATGATGCCATCCAACCATCTCATCCTCTGTTGCCCTCTTCTCCTTCTGTCGTCAGTCTTTCCCTGCATCAGGACATTTTGCAATGAGTTGGCTCTTTGCAGCAGTGGCCAAAGTATTGGAGCTTTAGCTTCAGCATCAGTCCTTCCAATGAGTATTCAGGGTTGATTTCCTTTAGGATTGATTGGTTTATGCAAGTCCACAGAGTTATATTGTTAATTAAAGTGTGAGAATTACTTGGAAGCAATTATTGTTGCTAATAAGTGTAGCATGCATTAAATAATAATTTCTGTCAAATTAATGACTGACATAGAACTTTATACAGTTTTCAAAGAGATGGCAGTCATTACCTCATTGGATTTTCACAATAAAACTTCGTTAGATAGGTAGAAGTATTTTTTGCAGTTTAAATATATAGGGATTTAGTTAAATTAGTTGCTCATATTAACATAAATTAAAAGCAGTTGAGCTGAGATTAGAGCTGAGGAACTTTGATGCTGATTTCACATTTTTTTCTCCACATGACAAACACCTTTGCTGTTTTGTGCTCCCTGTCTGTTCTGTTTTTCCTACCCTCTCACCATCCCTTTGTGAGTTTCTGGAGGCTCAGCACTGCAGTAACACTTCATCATTCCATTAGTCTACACTCATCCCCTCCAGTCTCCTCATCCCAAACATTCACTTGCTTTTAAGTGGAGGCATAGTTCAAATAGTGTAAATAGCCAAAGGGAATAGTGGAAACTCAGAGCTCTGAATCACCACTGACCAGATGAATAATGCTTCCTTTGCAATTTGCAAATTCTTGGTTTTCTCATACCCTGTAAACACGAAATGGAAGGCCTGAAGTGAGTATTCTTTATGCTAATCTCACTCTGGGCTTCTCAGGTGGCACTAGTGGTAAAGAACCTGCAGGAGACAAAAGAGATGCCGGCTCAATCCCTGGGTCAGGAAGATTCCCCGGGAAGAGGGCACTGCAATCTCCTCCAGTGTTCTTGCCTGGAGAATCCCATGGACAGAGGAGCCTAGTGGGCTACAGTCCATAGGGCTGCACAGAGTCAGACATAACCGAGCGTTTTAGTGTGTGCTGTCTCACTCTGCCCCCTTGGAGGCCAAGACCCTATGTTTAGGAATCTAGAAGACCCAAGACACAAATGACCTGAAGTGATTCTCAAGTGTTAGCCTGACTCAGGCTGCCCCAGAGGGCTGATTGAAATACTCTCAGAGTTTCTTTCTTTTTTTTTTTTTCACTTGGAAAAAACATTTTATATCAGTTCCTCTGAAAAGAGAAGCCAATAGGCAACTCTGCTCAAAACACTTTTATTTTATTTATTTTATTTTTTAATACTTTATTCTACATTACAATACTGTATTTGTTTTGCCATACATTGACATGAATCAGCCACAGGTGTCCACGATCTCACAATGCCAAAGCCCCCTCCCACCTCCCACCCCATATCCTCTCCCTGAATCATCCCGTGCACCAGCCCCATGCATCCTGCATCCTGTATTGAAATTAGACTGGCACTTTGTTCTTACAAGATAGTATACATGTTTCAATGCCATTCTCCCAAATCATCCCACCCTCTCCCTCTCCCTCAGAGTCCAAAACTCCGTTCTATACCTCTGAGTCTCTTTTGTTGTCTCACATAGAGGGTCATCATTACTATCCTTCTAAATTCCATATATATGTGTCAGTATACTGTATTGGTGTTTTTCTTTCTGGCTTACTTCACTCTGTATAATCGGCTCCAATTTCATCCATCTCATTAGAACTGAGTCGAATTTATTCTTTTAAGGGCTGAGTAGTACTCCATTGTGTATATGTACCACTACTTTCTTATCCATTCATCTGCTGATGGACATCTAGGTTGCTTCCATGTCCTGGCTATTATAAACAGTGCTGCAATGAACATTGGGGTACATGTGTCTCTTTCAATTCTGGTTTCCTCGGTGTGTATGCCTAGCAGTGGGATTGCTGGGTCATAAGGCAGTTCTATTTTCAATTTTTTAAGGAATCTCCACACTGTTTTCCGTAGTGGCTGTACTAGTTTGCATTCCCACCAGCAGTGTAAGAGAGTTCCCTTTTCTCCACATCCTCTCCAGCATTTATTGCTTGTAGACTTTTGGATCGCAGCCATTCTGACTGGTGTGAAATGGTACCTCATTGTGGTCTTGATTTGCATATCTCTGATAATAAGTGATGTTGAGCATCTTCTCATGTGTTTGTTAGCCATCCGTATATCTTCTTTGGAGAAATGCCTATTTAGTTCTTTGGCCCATTTTTTGATTGGGTCGTTTATTTTTCTGGAGTTGAGCTGCATAAGTTGTTTGTATATCTTTGAGATTAGTTGTTTGTCAGTTGTTTCATTTGCTATTGTTTTCTCCCATTCAGAAGGCTGTCTTTTCACCTTGCTTATAGTTTCCTTTGTGGTTCAGAAGCTTTTAATTTTAATTAGATCCCATTTGTTTATTTTTGCTTTTATTTGCAGTATACTGGGAGGTGGATCATAGAGGATCCTGCTGTGATTTATGTCGGAGAGTGTTTTGCCTATGTTTTCCTCTAGGAGTTTTATAGTTTCTGGTCTTACATTTAGATCTTTAATCCATTTTGAGTTTATTTTTGTGTATGGTGTTAGAAAGGGGTCTAGTTTCATTCTTTTACAAGTGGTTGACCCGTTTTCCCAGCACCACCTGTTAAAGAGACTGCCTTTACTCCATTGTATGTTCTTGCCTCCTTTGTCGAAGATAAGGTGTCCATAGGTGTGTGGGTTTATCTCAGGGCTTTCTATTTTGTTCCATTGATCTATATTTCTGTCTTTGTGTCAGTACCATACTGTTCTGAGTCTGTGTCTGAGATAAAGCTTGGGGATTTGCATTTTGAACAAGTTTAAGGAGATGGTAATGGTCCTAGGACCACACTCTGAGAACATCTTACCTGAATGAGAACTTCTTTTAAGTAGACAGGGATAGTTAAAAGTTTGCTGGATTCCCAAAGAATCTAACTTTCACTTCTTTAGTCTTACCTGTCCAGAATTCATTACCAAAGACCCTGGTCAGTCCACTCTTGTTTGCACGGCTGTGATAGGTGCATATTTTGATGTCAGTCATTGAGACTTGGGATATTTCTGTGCAAAGGAATAATGAGAGACAGCACGAGATAGTGGTTGAGAGTGTGAGACTTAGAATGTGACACGGTCTAAATCAGGTTCTGATTTTTATACCCTCTGTGTGTGGCCAAGACTGTGCTCCCAAGGCAGGAGGCTTGGGTTTGATCTCTGGTCGGGGAACTAGAGCCTGCATGCCACAATTAAGACCTGGTATAGTCAAATAAATAAAAATAATTAATAAAATAAGATAGCACATTAATTAAGTCCTTATGCTTCCCAAAGTAGAGGTAATGGCACTATTTACTGCTTTGTGTTCTGGTGAGCATAAACAAGATAATTAATGCAATACACCAAACCCTGTGTCCAATACAGTTTATGTGCTGTGATCAGTCTCTCAATTGTCTGGCTCTTTGCAACCCCATGGACTATAGCCCACCAGGCTCCTTTGTCCATGGAATATTCAAAGAATACTGGCACAGGTTGCCATTTCCTACTCCAGGGGTTCTTTTCAACCCCAGGGATCAACCCTATATCTCTTGTGTCTCTTGCACTGGCAATTTACTTATATAATGCTCATAATGATTCACTAAAATGTTTTGAAGGTACTTAGGTAAAGTAAAAATATGATTATTGTCACTATGTGTTGGCATATCCAACTGAGAATGCTAAAGATAGGTGGTCGTCTGTGACAATCTTTATTACACACAGAACAGTGATGTGCCCAAAGCTTCATCATGGTATTTATATATTCCATTCATTATTGGTACTTTGTATATTTATTTGCATCTACTTGAAACACTATTTCTACTTACTTCTCTTCCTTAATTGATCATTTTCATTTTTTTAAAATTTCACTTAGGATTTTATTCTAAGTAGGACTCAGAAAGCAAGTTATATTTTCGTAATAAAGGGCCTACTATAATAAACTTTAATTCAATTCAAAGTTCCTTAAAAGCTGAGACTACCTACACTTAATTTATACAATAAATATTTACTGAGAGCCTAGTATGTAATAGGGTGTGTCCTGGGATTCAAATATGAATTAAACTCTATTCACTAGTGATACCAAGAAGATCTATGAGTAGATGTAACAAAAGGATAGAACCTAAGTTTGAACTGGAATTAAGGAAAGGTGAGTTGATAAAGAATTAGTCATATGGACAGTGTCATGAAGAGCATTCAAATTTAGTGTGTATATAGATGAAGAACCTAAGTTGGGAAAATGCTTAATGAATTCTAAAACAGAAAGAAGCAGGTTTGCCTGGACAATGGTGAGAGGGGATACTGTTAGATGCAAAGTGAACCCAGAGATGTGATAGGGGTAAACTGTGAGTTTTTATTGGTGATGTTAAAGGATTTGAATCATAAGAGCAAAACCAGAGGGTATTTTAATTTCTTCTAGAATGAAATATAAAGATTTTCCCCCAAAGAGTATTAACTGTGTCAAATACTGCTGAAGATCAAGAAAGATGAGGATTAAATGAATGATGTTCTTTCTACTCATTCACTGGAATGAACATCACAGAGAACTTTGAAATTTCATCAAAGTAATTTTGATGGTGTGGGAAAAAGCAGAAATTAACACTGACTGAGGACTAACTGTAAAATCAGAAAGAGGAGACATGAAAAACTCACCAAGAACTCTGATTTATTGCAGAAATAGGATGCTACAAATGGGAGTCAAGGTAAAGTCTGTTTTGTTTTTTCTTTTAACTGGGAAACATACACCTAGAACAAGATCAAATAAGTGTCAGCTCAGTATTTTAATATTATTTAAAATATTAAAACAAAACTCCTTGTTCAGCTAAATTGAAAATCTAGACTTGGACATTTATAACTCAGAGCCATTTATGTTACAATTTTATTCTCTAGTTTTAAATTTCTACAGAGTTAGTCTTTTTCTGTTTTTCACATCTAATACCTAAAGTCTCATCCATTACAAGTTTTTTAAGAAAATCTAAATGCCAAGAAATATATTTTTTTCTATATAAAATCTTGAGTTATATTCCTTTTAAATTTTACAAATATTAACACTTCCCATACATGCAGAAATTATTTCTGCTCTGATGTCAGTATTTCAAAGCCCTTTAATTACTAAACTATGCATGTAATACACTTTAGGAACATACAATTTTTAAATCAAGGAAAAAACAAAAATAATAAATTTAGAAATTATAAAATCATACTACTTCAAGTTTAGTTCATGTGGAAAAGCAACATTTAAAAAAGAATATTACTCTTTTCATACTTAGTTGGTGGCTCAGATAGTAAGGAGTCTGCTTGAAATGCAGGAGACCCAGGTTGGATCCCTGGGTTGGAAAGATCCCCTGGAGAAGGAAATGGCTACCCACTCCAGTATTCTTGCCTGGAAAATCCCATGGAGGGAAGATCCTGCAACACTAGAGTCCATAGGGTCACAAAGAGTCTGACACGACTGAGCAACTTCACTTTTCATAAATTAAAAGGACATGGCCATAATTTTCAGTCTTATGGACATGATCACTCAGAATGGAGTGGTGAATTTCACAAATAAGACAAAGGCCTCCGCTGTCATGCTGATATTCCTTCAGGTGAGAAAAGCCATTTTTTCTCTCTCTCTCTTTTTGTTTTTACTGTGTTTTCATCATGAGAAAATCAATTTTCTCAGTAAAATTGTGCATCTCAGTAGGAGGAGCTGAAGGTCAATGTGTCACCAAAATTTGTAGCAAAGACTCTGGGGCTTTTGGTTGATGGGGTGGTTACTGACTGAAATAAGGATGGAAGAAAAATTGTCATTTTCATACCGAGACCAGCAAATTCACCGGTGTTGTTATTAGTAGAGAAAAATATCATTTCTACCATCTCCCTCAACTTGTTTATCCCATCTGTCACATTCTGTGTGATTCTTTTTGATTCAGGCACGTTCAGTCCTTTCTTCCTGTCCAGTATGACAGTGAGTTAATCAGCTGTAGGGGCTACTGAATGCTATCTAATAGGGCAAGATGCCTGGTCCTATTTCTTCTCTTTACTCTGTTCAAAATATTGTATGAAACATAAAGTGAAGACCCCCAAAGCTTCATCAAGTCACACTTCACAGGCTATCAGATGAATATTTTTGGACATACTTGATTCCACATAAACAGGAAAAAAAAAAAATCAGTTTCTGTGACTCCAATAATGTCTCTTTGCAGTGAGTGAGAAAAACATCCCCATGGGAATTTTTAAAATGACTCCTCAACCCTAGACAAATAACTCTATCTATCGGGAGGGCAAGCATCTTCCCAGAAGGCTGCTATGCTCAGACGGATGCTGCTGCTGCTCCCATGATCCCTTTTGATGCTGCTCTGAAGAAAGGATATCATGGAGACTTGCAGTCAATTACAAGCTATTTAAGACAGAGTTCCATTTCCAAGATTCTGGAAATTTCCTTTTCAGAGATATTTAAATGAATCCTTTGCCTGAGGTTCCACTGGGCACTTCATGCTTGCTTTGCTGGTCTTCTCTGTTGAAGATCTCTTCTGAACAGCCTCAGGCAAAGCTCAAGGCAGCCTGAACGCCTTAAGTAATAAAATCCTCCTTATTTCCCAGAAACCCTGGAACAATTTAGTCAGTATCCATAGAGAGTGAGCTGTATCTGCACAGAGATCACGACAAGATAGGAGAGTGAACATCCACTGGTTTCCCATAATCAAATCTCTCTTTTAAACGATCTCTTCCTAGGTGACTCTCCCAGGCTAAAGCCACCCACATCCCTTTTACTTCTAAAATGACATTAAATAATAAAGCTACTCAAGCACTCATCCACCTGTGACATAAAAGTGTTATGGTAGGTAGGGACAAACTTCAATTTCCAAGTTTTACTTTTATTTCAACAGGATGCTAATATCTTGGATCATTTCCATTTGCTTCTACCGTTTTTTTTTTTTTTTTTCCCTTTTCTGGTCTAAATATTGCAGGGAAAAAAAAAGCACAACTATGAATAGGTAATCACAACTATTTCATTTATGAGTGCATTTTTTTCAAAATATATTAATTTGAAAGTCAATCTCTCATCTAAATGTGTATTTTTGGACTTATATTTTACTCCTGTGGAAAAGCTATGCCAACCGGATCAGAAAAAAATGTATAGATAGTGCTGAGCACAAGCCTATCTGATTTTAAAAGGGCATGGCAACTGAATCTATTCATATTCTGTCTTCTAGACTTTTCCATCAGGATTAGAGCCAGAATTGTAGGCTCACAATGTGCAAATTCTCATTCACTTTGCATTCTTTCTTCTTCTCAATGCTGCAAGGTGACTTGCCCTTGGTATGGTGTTTCTTTCCTACCTTACTAAATTAATAGCCTCATCATTTGCTTAGTCATATCAGTTAGAAATTGTAAAGCTGTTTCCAATACTTCCTTGGCCCACATTTTGAGTTATCATTCATAACCATCATGCTACTTTCTCGGGTCAAGCATATCCATCTCTTCCACACCACTGGCTCTGTCCTATTTTCAATTTAGATGCTCATACACTCTTCACTGTGCCAAAACATAGCTTCTGGCTGCCAGCATCTCTTTTATCTGCTGCTGTCATGAGGATTATTTTCTAAGACTGAAGCTATATCCAATCAACCCCCTGAGTTAACAAACTGTTTCCTGGGTTCTACGGCATAATACTTTAATACATTTTCTTATAGTCATAAGAAAACTATTCACATCCCTATGAAACTGATTAGTTTCTCATTTCTTTAATTCACATTTCTTTGAATTTTGTAATGCAGTATCCATCTTTATGTGACATTATTTGTGAATTGCTTTCACTATTCTAATTGCACTTTGCTAATATCAGCTATGGTTTTTCCAGTGGTCATGTATGGATGCGAGAGTTGGACCGTGAAGAAAGCTGAGTGCTGAAGAATTGATGCTTTTGAACTGTGGTGCTGAAGAAGACTCTTGAGAGTCCCTTGAACTGCAAGGAGATCCAAGTCCATTCTAAAGGAGATCAGTCCTGGGTGTTCATTGGAACGACTGATGTTGAAGCTGAAACACCAGTACTTTGGCCACGTCATGTGAAGAGTTGACTCATTTGAAAAGACTCTGATGCTGGGAGAAATTAAGGGCAGGAGGAAAAGGGGATGATAGAGGATGAGATGGCTGCATGGCATCACCAACTCGATGGATGTGAGTTTGAGTGAACTCTGGGAGATGGTGATGGACAGGGAGCCCTGGTGTGCTGTGATTCATGGGGTCCCAAAGAGTCAGACATGACTGAGAGACTGAACTGAACTGAACTGAAATGAATATCAGCTAAATTCCTGTCACCTAAATGGGATTTATTCCCTTAAAAATTACTTTAAAGTATGTGATTTCCTTTCTCCACTGGAGAAGGAAATGGCAACCCACTCCAGTATTCTTGCCTGGAGAATCCCATGAACTGAGTAGCCTGGTGGGTTGCAGTCCATGGGGTCACAAAGAGTTGGACACGACTGAGTGACTTTACTTACTTACTTACTTTCTCCACTAAAGAGGGAAACCTCTAATTGCCATATTTTTAAAATTTAAAGAAACCCCTCAAATGAAGTAAATATGTGTGAAGTATATCACATTAATTCTTTCCTCCAGATAGGAAAATATTCTTGTCAGTAATATGTTTGCACTATGACACTGTCTTTTTAGCAATATTTTTATGTGTAAACTATGAAGTTTTTTTTTTTAATACTTTATTCTACATTACAATCCTGTATTTGTTTTAGGTTTTTAAAGATAGCATATAATTTTTTAATCTTACATTTTAAAGCCAAGCATGCTAAGAGATTTTACTCTTTAAAGAATTCTTAATAATGCTCCAAATATAATACTAGTTCTCACTGTTATCTGCATAAATTGTATTTTGTTGTTCCATTGCTGAGTCATGTTCAACTCTTTGTGACTCCATGAACTGCAGCACACCAGGCTTCCCTGTCCTTCATTACCTCCCTGAGTTTGCTCAGACTCATGTCCACTGAGTCAGTGATACCATCCAACCATCTCATCTTCTGTCACCCCTTTCTCTTCCTGCCCTCAGTCTTTCCCAGCACCAGGGTTTCTTTCCACGAGTCAGCTCTTCAAATCAGGTGACCAAAGGATTGGAACTTCAGCTTCAGCATCAGTCCTACCAATGAATATTCATTGCTAATTCCTTTAGGATTGACTAGTTTGATCTCTTTGCAGTCCAAGGGACTCTCGAGTCTTCAACACCACAGTTCAAAAACATCAGTTCTTTGGTGCTCAGCCTTATTTATGGTTCAACTCTCACATTTGTACATGACTACTGGAAAAACCATAGTTTTGACTATATGGACCTCTATTTAAATATTGATTTTAAGATTCTGTTAAAGATGACTTGAGAATATTTCATGAATTTTTGAGATTTTTATTTAAATAAATATCCTAGCCCTGAAAGGGCCATGACTCTGCTTCTGAACATCAAGTTCTTTCTATAAAATCTCGAGATAAACTATTCATTCCATAAATGATGATTAGGTGAAATACATGTGAGGATTTCCTTATGTAATTGGATGTTCTCTCCACTCACAGCTCTATCAGTGTCTATCTTTCACTAGCTGAGAATCTCTAAATTAGGACAATTAAATCTTTGATGTAGACCCCCAAATGAATCAGCTTCCTTTGCAAAAATGTAGAAAAAAGCTCAAAAGAAAAGATACTGCTGCAGCTAGAGAGAAATGAAAGGAGCAAGGGATTGAAGAGTCAGTGATTTAATTCTGAACCATAGAGTTGTTTCGATGTCCTGCACACATGTACCTGAAGACTTGACAGTTCAAACACCTGAAATTTCATTTTTTTTTTTAAATTGAGGTAAGGTTAACCTGACCTGCTTCTTAAGAAATTTGTATGTAGGTCAGGAAGCAACAATTACAACTGGACATAGAACAGCAGAATTGTTCTAAATAGGAAAAGGAGTATGTCAAGGCTGTATATTGTCATCCTGCTTATTTAACTTATATGCAGAGTACATCATGAGAAACACTAGGCTGGAAGAAGCACAAGCTGGAATCAAGATTGCAGAGAGAGATATCAATAACCTCAGATATGTAGATGACACCACCCTTATGGCAGAAAGTGAAGAGTAACTAAAAAGCCTCTTGATGAAAGTGACAAAGAAGAGTGAAAAAGTTGGCTTAAAGCTCCACATTCAGAAAACGAAGATCATGGCATCCAGTCCCATCACTCCATGGGAAATAGATGGGGAAACAGTGAAAGCAGTGTCAGACTTCATTTTTGGGGGCTCCAAAATCACTGCAGATTGTGACTGCAGCCATGAAATTAAAAGACGCCTACTCCTTGGAAGAAAAGTTATGACCAACCTAGATAGCATATTCAAAAGCAGAGACATTACTTTGCCGACTAAGGTCCGTCTAGTCAAGGCTATGGTTTTTCCTGTGGTCAAGTATGGATGTGAGAGTTGGACTATGAAGAAGGCTGAGCCCCAAAGAATTGATGCTTTTGAACTGTGGTGTTAGAGAAGACTCTTGAGAGTCCCATGGACTGCAAAGAGATCCAACCAGTCCATTCTGAAGGAGATCAGCCCTGGGTGTTCTTTGGAAGGAATGACGCTAAAGCTGAAACTCCAGTACTTTGGCCACCTCATGCGAAGAGTTGACTCATCAGAAAAGACTCTCATGCAAGGAGAGATTGAGGACAGGAGGAAAAGGGGATGACAGAGGATGAGATGGCTAAATGGCATCACCAATCCGATGGACGTGAGTTTAAGTGAACTCCGGGAGTTGGTGATGGACAGGGAGGCCTGCCGTGCTGCAGTACATGGGGTCACAGAATCGTACACGACTGAGCGACTGAAGTGAACTGAACATATGGTTTCCCAAGTGGCTCAGTGGTAAAGAATCTGCATGCCAATGCAGGAGGCACGGAAGATGTAGGTTTGGTCCCTGGTTTGAGGAGATCCCCTGGAGGAGAAAATAGCAACTTCCTCCAATATATTTGCTGGTAAATATGGACAGGGGAGCTTGGTTGGCTACAGCCCATAGGATGGCAAAAGTTGAACATGACTTAGCAACTAAACAACAATAGCAATGGTTGACATATAGCATTATATTTTGTTACAGGTGTACAATTACCAATATCTATATACACTGGGAAGTGATCCACAATAAGTCCATTTACTATTTGACACCTAAAAAGTTGCAAATATTTTCTCTTGTCTTGGGAACTTTTAAGATTTTCTCTCTTAGTAACTTGTAAAGATGTTCTACAATAATATTGACTATAATTTCCATCCATGCTGTACATTACATCCTCATTATGCTATTTATTTTACAACTGGAAATTTGTACCTCTTCAACCATTTTGCCCACTCCCCTGTTTCCCTCCCCTCTGGCAACCACCAGTCTGTTCTTTATATCTATGAGTTTTGTTATTTTGCTTTTTAAATTCCATGTGTAAGTGAAATCATATGGTGTTTGTCTCTCTAACTTATTTAACACAGCATAATAACTTTAAGGTCCATCCGTATTGTCAAAAATGGCAAGATATTCCATTCTCTTTATGGCTGAGTAGTATTTCATATTATATAATATATATATATACTGTTAGACTATTTCCATATCTTGGCTATTGCAAATAATTCTACAGTGAACATGATGGTGCATATGTCCTTTTGAAACAGTGCTTTTCCTCCCTTGGATAAATATCCAGAAGTAGACCTGTTGAATAATGTTCTAGTTCTATTTAAAATTTGTTTTCCATAGTGGGCTCATCAATTTACATTCCCATTAGTTCACAAGAATCACCTTTTCTTCACATCTTCACCAATACTTGTTATCTTTTGTCTTTCTTTTTAAAATTTATTTTAATTGGAAGCTAATTACTTTACAATATTGTATTGGTTTTGCCATACATCAACATGAATCTGCCACTGGTGTATACGTGTTCCCCATCCTGAACCCCCTCCCACCTCCCTCCCAATACCATCCCTCTGGGTCATCCCAGTGCACCAGCCCCAAGCATCCTGTATATCTTCTTTTTTAAAACAAAAGCCATTCAAACAGGTGTGAGGTGTAACATTAGAAGGTTTTCTTTACCTCCTCTCCCTAGCACTTGCTGAACGACACATTCTTAAGTATTCTAAGGAGCTGATGGTAACAGCTTCTCAATAGATTTTGGTTGTGTTTGTACTGATACTATTAAAATTTCTTCAATTAGTTTCAGCCTATTTTCTTTTGAAGTGATTATCCTCAGTTCCTATATTCTTTTTATCATTTGAGCTATATTTCTCTAATTAACCAAACTCTCTGAAGCATTTTGCTAAATCTAATGGTCATTTCACTTTGATCAAAACTCCGAAATATTAAGTTTATCATTTGATGCACAGGTAATTTTCAGGGTCTGTTTCCTGCCATCCTTCATTCCAGCCTCCCTGGCTTCAGAACACTTTTGTTCATTGTCATAGTAACCATGACTCTCATATTCCATTTGAGTTGCCCTTGTACTTGAAATATTTCCTGACATGAGAGAATAACTCATCTTCTATTGTTTACTCCAAACCTGACCAACAGTTTAAGATACAAATCATTTTTTATCTCCTTCTTTGAACTATTCAAGGACTCCAGTAACATTTTCTTGTTTTACATAAATAGAAACTTAGTATTCTATGCTATCATTTTCCAGTTACACAAACAGTAGGGGCTGAATTATGTCTCCACACAATTCATATCCCAGTACTTCCATATGTGATTATATTTGAAATAGAACCTGGAAAGATGTAATTATGGTCAAATGAGATCATATGAGTGGACCTGAATCCACTCATTAAGGACTGATGCCCTTTACAGAAAGAGGGGATTTGGACACAAAGAGATACCAGGTACGTGTGTGCAGAGAGATGTAGCAAGAGGGTGGCCATGTGAAAGCCATGGAGATTCCTTGTGAGAAATCAGACACCTTAATTTTGGACTTTCAACCTCCAGAACTGTGAAAAAATAAATTTGTGTTGTTTAAGTTACCCATAGTGGCAGTCTTAGTAAACTAATATACAAATAACTTACATGAGATAGTAATTCAATTTATATACATCAAATTAATTGTATGTAAGTATTTTATGATGAGAGCATCACGTGGCTCAGTGGATAAAGAACCTGCCTGCAATGCAGGAGATGCCAGAGATATGGGTTCGATTCCTGGGTCAGGAAGATTCCCTGAAGGAGGGCATGACAGCCCTCTTCAGTATTATTGCCTGGAGAATCCCATGGACAGAGGAGCCTAATGGGGTATAGTCTATAAGTTACAAAAAGTTGAAGATAACTCTGAGTGACTGAGCACACCACAGCAGAGTATTTTATGATAAACCAGGATAAAAAGACAGGTAAATGTTAAACTCGGCTACTATATCTTCTGTGAGCCACTGGACTTCTCCTACCAGCATTTGTATCAAGACTATGTAATTGAAATAAATTCTGAATTCATTACTTTTAAACTTTAGTCAGTGCAGGGATTAATGGAAAATATAAGCTATTGATTTCTGTCAAAGGATTGCAAGTGCTCTTAGATTAGCTATGTTTATTGAAAAAGAATAGTTTAGAGAAAAATATTACTGAAAAGAAAATTTAATACATTTCATTCAAATTATTTTAAGGTACATAAAGAAAATGATTTGAGTTAAATGTATTTTTGATCCTGGGTCAGGAAGATCTCTTGGAGGAAGAAATGTCAACTCACTTCAGTATTCTTGTCTGGAAAAGTCCATGGATTGAAGAGCCTGGCAAGCTTCTGTGAGACCACAAAGAGTCAGACAGGACTGAGCCACTAACACTCACTTTCAAAGAAAAGAAAGTCAGGCTGATACACCTGGTCTTGGATCTCAAATATGCCATGCTCACTTTGCAACAAAATGGGGAAGTAACTTGACCTCTGGACTATAATGAACTGGAGTATTTTCTACTTATTAATAAAGAAATGTAACATTTCACAGGCTGTTAACAGGATTACATATATACATTATTACCCAATAGAATTTTTAGCATAAATAAGCAATCATCATTTAGAAAACTATAAATTTAGAAAACTGTAAATAATTAGAAAACTGTAGATAACTGGATTGAGATGACTGGTAAGTGGCCTGAGAAAGGGTGCAAGACAGACAAAGGGACTTTGCCTTTAAATACACAGTCAAAGTGATATAAATAAGAAAAATGCAGATGTATAAGAAAGAGTCAAAGCTATGTACTTTAAAAAATTAATAACAATTTAATTGTGCCTTTACTGCACTTATGATCCACTGAATCACTTATCTGTTTTGACCTATTTGTCTATTCAGCTGTTTCATATTAGGTATTAGTGATATTTCTTTTGTTCTTATGCTATTATCTCGCACTTTTTTGGATTTCAGTGAGGAAGAATACCTTATAAAAAAAAAAAAATTCCACAACCCTACAACTGATACAGTCAATATTTAAATAGCCTGTATGTGTTTGAGGGGGAATATATTTTGTAGGAAGAGGGAAAGTCATCAATGCTAATTAGAAATGAAATGAGGTTAGTTAATTAGAAAACTTAGGAGAAATTATGTCAGCTACTGATGTATTGAAGAGAAAGAGATATAACAAGCAGAAAGTAGAGAAAAAGAAAATGAGAGAGAGAGAGAGACAGGGAGGGAGAGAGAAAGAAAACAGAAAATAAAGCAGAGTTATGGAAAATTTTTATTCTTATTCTTTTGACCATAGGAGGAAGCACAGTTAAGAACACAAAGGAATTAACATAATAAAACTATAATGTCATCAGAGACTTGAGCTGTCCCAATAGTAATTCCTAGCTTTTCTGGAGATAGAACCCTCACCTTAAGATGATTCGTGTCAGTGTATGGCAAAGCAAATACAGTATTGTAATTAAAAAAATAAATAAATTTAATTAAAAACAAAACAAAACAAAAAAGATGATTACACGAAATGAGAAAAGTAAATGTAAATTGAATAAGCAGTAGGCAGAGGGTATGCCAAACTAATGGGCTGTCATCTGGAGAAAGTCCTGAGAAGTATCTGGACAAGTCAGTGCCATGAACAAGACGAGTTCATGAGAGCGAAAATTTGACTTATATATAGAAAGGTTGTGTATTTGAGAGCCTAATGTTTCCTGCATTGGTTTGCACTGAAGTTGGTGCAGTTAATCAATCATGTTGTCATATTAACTTCGGCTTCTGCCGTCTCTGGCACCATGGCCTGGGAGTTGTGATCAAGTACCCAATGGCAGAATCTGTTTCTCCTGGGCATCTGGGCAAGGAGGTTGGAGTACTGGCATCAGTGTAGCCCTCATGGTTCACCTTGATCCCCTTGCCTTCACTCTTTTTATTAATAATTATTTTTATTTATTTTTGTATTTGGCTGCATTGGGTCTTAGTTGCCGCATACTGAATCTCTTTATAATTGCAGTGTGTGGCTTCTTCGTTGAGTAAATGGGATCTAGTTCCCTGAACCGGGATCAAACCAAGACCATTGCATTGGGAATACTGAGAGCCACTGGACTACCAGGGGAGATCCCTTGCCTTTACTCTTGCCCAGCAGACTCGTGCTCACCTACAGCTAAAAGGAGGCAATGATGCTGAGATGGTAGCTCAGAGGTTAAAGCATCTGCCTCCGATGCAGGAGACCTGGGTTCGATTCCTGGGTTGGGAAGATCCCCTGGAGAAGGAAATGGTAACCTACTCCAGTATTCTTGACCAGAGAATTCCATGGACAGAGAAGCCTGGTAGGCCACAGTCCATGGGGTTGCAAAGAGTCAGACACGACTGAGCGACTTCACTTCAGAGGATGTCTTTGAAAGTAGAGAGAACAATAGTTTTGGAACATACGCATTTTCAGATCAGGGAAATCACTTCATATGTCAACACATCATGTCTGTGATATCACATAATGACTATCCTGTAAACAGAGAATTATGAAAGGCTGACATTAATGATGCTCTAGCAATAGACACGCCAGTCTAGGAAGGTACATTTCTTGTGTTGACTGACAATTTAATGAGGAATTCTAGATTTTCTAAAGCGTGTGTAATATAAATCAAAGTATGATAACTGTGGTTAACATGGAATAGAATGAGCTATTAGAGGAACCTGCTGCTAAGTCACTTCAGTCGTGTCCGACTCTGTGCGACCCCATAGATGGCAGCCCACCAGGCTCCCCTGTCCCTGGGATTCTCCAGGCAAGAACACTGGAGTGGGTTGCCATTTCCTTCTCCAGTGCATGAAAGTGAAAAGTGAAAGGGAGGTCGCTCAGTCGTGTCTGACTCTTAGCAACCCCATGGACTGCAGCCTACCAAGCTCCTCCATCCATGAGATTTTCTAGGCGAGAGTACTGCAGTGGGGTGCCATCACCTTCTCTGATTAGAGGAACCTAGTGGCAGCTTAAAGATCCTTACATGAAATACTCAGAAATGGATGGAAGATTCTTTTCAAATATGGTAGCCTTTCAACACTTACATACCCAGCCTTCTTGGAGACATGATATTAAACTATCTTAATAATTTCACTAAAAGTCCAAGTTCAACCACCTTTATCCAGCACTGAACACACTACATCACATAAAATCCAAATTAAAGTGAATTGGAATGTGTGGGGATTTGGAAAAACCTTAAAGAAACTATTGATAGAATAATAAGTATCCCATTATATAAGAAAACTCACTTTATTTCATTTTAGTAAAAGGCTGAAAACATGGATAAACACAAATAGAAAGAAATTATTTGCCAAAAATGAAACAACTGTTTTCCCTGGTCCAATGTGACAAAATTTCCAACTACACATTGTATTTTACCCAATACCTCTGAATTTGTAAAATTATTCTAGGGAGCAGCATCCTCACAAAAGTCACACTTGGATTCAATCTGCATTTCATCCACACTCTTGATTTGCCATTGTCTGGAGCTCCCTGACTAGGAGAACGTCAACAACTTACTTCCCCTTGGGGTTCCTACCTTATGTTTACATTCCTTAAAAGACCGTTGTATTGTATGCACTTTATATGATAAACATCATGTATATTTCTGAAAGTGATTACCACTTACAAAAATTAAACCTAGTCTAGACACATGAGAGAGAAGCATTGTGAAAAGAATAGGATTTCCAGGGGGCTCAGAAATCCGCCTGCCAATGCAGGAGACTCAGGAGACGTGGGTTCCATCCCTGGGGGGAAGATCCCTTGGAGAAGGGCATGGCAACCCACTCCGGTATTGCTGTCTGGAGAATCCCATGGACAGAGGAGCCTGGTGGGCTGCAGCCCATGGGGTCTTAAGGTGTGTGATGTGACTGAGCACACATACACACACAAAAGTTTTGATAAGAACTTATAGAGTCAGTTTTGTGTGTGGGGGTGTGGGGTGGGTAGTGAGTATGGTGGCAGTAGAAATACATTTTCCGAAATTGCCTAGATTTGCAAAAAACGTATTTTGTTGGCTGAATGTTCAACCCTACAAGATTTTCGCCTTTATATAAGTTGTTCCATGTGAGTCAGTTTTGATTACTGTTTTATTGTTTTATATACAGAGAGAAAATTTTTTTTTCTGCTATTTAATATTAAGGGCTTTGTATATAATTTCATTTCTATTTTTATGTTTACTTTTGGACAAAAGACACTCTTCAAGGTCAAGGCATGTTACTCTAAAGACAGATATGGAGGAGAATGTGTAAACAAATGGTAGAAAAAAAAATAATCGCTTGCTTTGTTCCCTTGACTATGTTATCTTCAAAGCATCACAACCACTTGCCACCTGTTTCTCTCACTGTCACTCGTCTCCTTCCTTCCTTCTTTTTCTTTCTTTCATTGTTTGAATGCACATTCAAAAGTTTCGGAAAACTAATCACACAGAACTGTGTTTCACATGAATCTACCCTGAGATGACTTTCAAACAATTAACCTGTTTTGCTGTTGTTGTTGTTCAGTCACTAAGTCGTGCCAGACTCTGCAACCCCGTGGAATGCAGCATGCCAGGCTTCTCTGTCGTTCATTATCTCCAGGAGTTTGCTAAAACTCATGTCCATTGAGTTGCTGATGCCATCCAACCACCTCATCCTCCGTTACCCGCTTCTCCTGCCCTCAGTCTTTCCCAGCATTCGCCTCTTAGCAAGCGTTCAAAGATGCAGTACAAATAGTTAAGATTGTAAGGTCTCCAGAATCCTTGCTTCCTGTCTTTGCTCTAGATTAACCTAGTCTTTCAAGATTTTATTCCAGTTGCTGATGACAACAGAAACAGAAGATGGCACTGTTAACTTATTATTTAAAAAAGCAACACCCACTTTAAAATTTTAAAAAAAAACAACAATACTTCCCTTCTAGGAAAATGTACAGTGTTATTAGAAATTGGAAATGAGTCTACATATATAATGAAAACGATTTTTTAACATTACAATAAGAAATATACTTTTAAAATTATATAAGGTAAACTAGACCATGGAAAACAGAGTTTTCAGGAACAGCCCATTTCAAATGGAATTCAGTTGCAGTCATATGCACTGTAACGATGGACCAGCTACCTGGGTTTGGGTACCAGCTCCACCAATACAAACTATAAGACCTTGGAGAAGTTGCTTAGGACAACTCTCCAAGTCTCTTGCTGTAAAATGGGGGTAATAGCACTTATTCTGTAGGATTGTTTTGTGGATTGAATTGAGAACATAGTAAACCTTCATTAACAGTGCTAGACTATCTTTGGTTATCTTGTTAACAAAACATCTATCATCACTAAATAACACAATGTCTAACGTAGAAAAGCAGTGTAGAAATTGATTAAATTACTGAAAAGAAAACCCAGAACTCAATTGAATTTTGTGTTGGCTTACAGATGATTCTTATTTAAACAAGAGTCAGGGCAAGTGTAAAAACTAATTAGTTAATAATGTGGAACTGTAGAGCACTTGATAATATCAGTCTTTTCTTTTCATGGCAGAAATGTGTTTATTCCCAGTTAAACAAGCAAAGATATTTCATTAGTAACCAGGGAAAATTTTCTTCAAGTATTCTAAAACATTAAGAATTACCTCGTCTACCTAGATATGTAGAAATAAAAGTATTTCTTTCACTTTATGTTTTCACTCTATTGCAGTAACTACATGTATTTCTTCATAACCTATCTTTTCTTTGAGGAATTTCAATAGTAAATTAACATATGGGAGAATATATTGTCCCACTGCTTCCCTGAATATTAAAGACATATTATTATTAGTCTCTATTCTGAACATGAACATTTTAGTTTAACATATATAGATAAAGGCTTACTCTCTTGTATAATATTTAATTTTGCAGTAATATTAGCTTAAAGCATCAAAAGTTTAAACGATTGTTTATACACTGTTAAATGTTTATTCATTCTCATGATTCTCAAGTGGTAGAGCTAATCATTAATGTGTATTGCCACAGACAGCCATTTCCTGCTTTTTGTGGTCCTATGGCTGAGTTAAAGCCAATGGAACATGCGTAAAATAGATGGTGCCATTTTTATGCCAATGCTTCTAGGAAGAAGTTATGCTTCCAAACACAAAGATCTGCTTTTCCTTTTAATGCCGGCTGCAGATGACAGAAAAGCCTTTAAAGAATAGAGGAACTACAAAAGAAAAGAATCTGAGTCCCTAATTATCCACATTAATGAATTCATCCATGAGTAAGTAACAATTATGTAAGTGGAAATTAAATTTATCTTTGTGCTAGCAAGTATCACTTCCCAAAGGAATACTGTCATCAAAAAATAAATAAATAAAAATAAAAGAACTAACAATCACTTCCTAATATGTGATGTACTCAGTTCAGCTCAGTTGCTCAGTTGTGTCCTACTCTTTGTGACCCCATGGACTGCAGCATGACAGGCCTCCTTGTCCATCACCAACACCTGGATCTTGCTCAAACTACTGTCCATTGAGTTGTGATGCCATCCAACATCTCATTCTCTGTCACTCACTTCTCCTCCTGCCTTCAGTCTTTCCAGAGTCTTTTCCAGTGAGTCAGTTTTCCACATCAGGTGGCCAAAGTATTGGAACTTTAGCATCAGTTGTTCCAGTTCAGGACTGATTTCCTTTAGGATTGACTGGCAGGTAGAATGGTCTGGTATTTCATTTCTTTAAGAATTTCCTACAGTTTGTTGTGATCCACACAATCAAAGCTTTTGGTATAGTCATTAATGCAGAAGCAGATGTTTTTCTGGAACTCTCTTGCTTTTTGGTAATCCACCAGATGTTGGCAATTTGATCTCTGATTCTCCTGCCTTTTTAAATCCACCTTGAACATTTGGAAGTAGCTGGTTCATGTACTGTTGAATGGTTGTATCTCTTTGCAGTCCAAGGGACTCTCAAGAGTCTTCTCCAAAACCACAGTTCAAATTCTTCAGTGCTCAGCGTTTTTAAAGTCCAACTCTCAAATCCATAAATGACTACTGGAAAAAAGATAGCTTTGACTAGATGGGCCATTGTCAGTAAAGTAATATCTCTGCTTTTTAATATGCTGTCTAGGTTTGTCACAACTTTTCTTCCAAGGAGCAAGTATATTTTAACTTCATAGCTGCAGTCACCATCTGCAGTGATTTTGGAGCCCAAGAGAATAAAATCCGTCACTGTTTCTATTTTTTCCACATTTATTTGCCATGAAGAGATGGATCCAGATCTGGTTCTAACTGTTGCTGCTTGACCTGCATACAGATTTCTCAGGAGGCAGGTATTCAAATAAATAACACAAACAATGCTTTTATCCAAGCCCCACTCTCTAGCAGCTGCTGAGCTTTTGGGGTTGAAGAAGGATTTATGACTTCCTGGTCTTAGTGGTATGTGTGCATGGGAGGAATATGCAAATACATTAGAAGAAAGAAGAGAAGAAAATAGTCACAAGAGAGAAAACAAAACAAGATCAATAATTCATTAGAAGAGGATTCTTGCAGTTGTAAATTCCTGTATGTACTTAAGCTGCCTGGGGATGCTGAGAAATCTTAGGAGAATACCATATGCTTCACAAAGAGTGGATTGGTTTTAGAGCCAATTTAAAAGATGAATTTTAAGTAAGAGCAACCCTTTCTAGTAACTGGTTAACACAAGTCTAAAATAAAGGCTACACAGATTTATGGGTTTGATCTTTATTTATAAAATGTATGTGTACCTTCAATTTATAACTTTTTATGTTAGACTGTTTTAGATTTACAAAAAGTTTTGATGGTAGTGCAGAGTTCCTATTACCCCATTCCCAGTTTTACATTTTGTTAACATTTTATGTTACATTTGAATGAATAAACTGATGTTGATACATTATTAACTTAAAAAGTGAAAGTGTTAGTGGTCAGTCATGTTCTACTCTTTGTGACCCCATGGACTGTAGCCCACCAGGCCCCTCTGTTCATGGGATTCTCCAGTCAAGAATACGGGAGTGGGTTGCTGGTTCCTTCTCCAGGGGTCTTACTGACCCAGAAATTGAACCTGGATCTCCTCCATTGTAGAAAGATTCTTTTCTATTTCAGCCACCTGGGAAGCCAGCTGT
This sequence comes from Nanger dama, assembly GCA_917880005.1. Classification (NCBI taxonomy): domain Eukaryota; kingdom Metazoa; phylum Chordata; class Mammalia; order Artiodactyla; family Bovidae; genus Nanger; species Nanger dama. Next base: position 11,247,611 of record CAKJTW010000020.1, read on the forward strand.
TAACTAAAACTCATGCTTTATTCAGATTACCTTAGCTTTAACTTACAATCCATTTCTGTTCCAGGATTTTATATATAATCCCACATGATATTTAGTTGTCAGGTCTCTTTAGGTTTCTCTTAGCTGCGAAGGTTTCACAGATGCTCCTTGTTTCTGATGGCTTTGGCAGTTTTAAGAGATTTTCGAGAAGGGGAATTCAGGGGTGAAGTGCCTTTTTCATTGCTTCCTATTAAGGATATATACTACCAATAGGACTTGCTATTAATGATGTTAACATTTTTTTATGTGTGTATTCTATTGTCACCACTAGATTGAAAATCCTCTGATGATGGAGACTGTCTTGTTCTTGAGGAAAACACGTGCTATCACTGGTAAAAACAACTAACTTATGAACTTCCCAGAATTTTAGCAGGTGAGACATAAAGACCATCTAGAACCAGGCAGCATTATTTTCCTCCCTCACAGATCTGACAGTTATATACAGCTGAATACAGAATATCATAATAAAAGGGAATACATGCACATGATGAGGAAGGAAATGGCAACACATTCTAGTATTCTTGCCTGGGGAATTCCATGGACGGGGGAAGCCTAGTGTGCTCCAATCCTCAGGGTCACAATGATTTAGTGACTGAACAACAACAATGCCATATGAAGCTGAGAAAGCATATTTTTAATGATGTCAAATATCTTTTCATGTCACTGTTGTGCTATATTACTCTTTGAAGTTCTTTGTTTAAAATTGTTTCAAAAAGTCAGAAAAACACGTAATCCTAGATGCTTGAGAAGCTGGTTCCTCAGCCACACTATTCTTAATACCAAGAACCCAGAATCTTTTTTTTCCCCATCAGTTCCTTTGGGGAGAGTTGATATTAGCCTTCACAAATTTGGGGGCGGGCATTGGTAGGGCCCACATGGGATCTTATTGACAAGATGGCTTGTTATTTTGCCAATGCAAACAAAGAATATAATCACAGTGATCTGTGAGACTGACCCAATTGCCCAAATGGCATCCTATTATCTCACCGGTGCCTATCTTCTCAAAGCTGCGAGAAAACCAGATTCCAACCTTCCGGCTACATGGCCATCCCTTCAGATAATTTTTCATTGGTGAAATATAAGAAAGACTCATCAGAAAGGGAAGATGCTGGTTCTCGAAAGACGCTGGTTCTCCTTAAGGGCCAGTCACCGTCTCTTTCCCCTCTAATGAATTTCCCTTTTCTTGCCTGACTGCCCAGCTCACTCTCTTTTTCTCTGCACTCAACTTACAAGAATGCACACTTGTCCTGGGATGGCTTGAAAGTTCATCAGTGAAGAATGCTATGCCTTTTAAGTGTCCTTTGCTTACTTCAACAGTTACAAATGTGGAAAATGTTCTAATTAGCCTCAACTGTCTTCCAAGGCTTGACAACTTGTCATAAAATCCTCCGGGAGTCCAGTAAGGACCTTTTCTCTTGTAGATACAGACACATTTCTTGTACCTAGACTATATTTTTTCCGTCTTAGGTTCTTGTGCTTCTCCTGAAGTTCAATTTGTATCTGCAGAATATTCCTAGAGTATGTAGAGAGAAGGGAGGTGGCCTAATGAAAACAAACAAACAAAAATTGTTGATTCTTTTCTTGATTTGTTTTCTCAGTTTTTCATCTAGTCCAGGCAGCTTGACTTGGTTCATATCTTGGTGGTAAGTAGATTCACAGTTTTACGTTCCTTGCTGGTTCTCTTCTCAATCAATCTTCAGAAACTATCTCCTTGTATAATTTTTCACATCATGTCAGAATCTTCTAAGTAACACAAATGGATGCTTCCAGCTTACAAAATAATGGCAATGTGCATATTACACTTGCTTTTTCTCAAAACACAGCTAGTATAGGTTTTCTTCCAGTGAATGTAAACTAACAAACAAGACACTCATACTTGTCATTTTTCAATCAGTATCTTTTTATTTATGTTTTCATATTTCAAGTTTAAAAGATATGATATAATTTTGCTTCTTTTGCATTTATTATATTTGCTCTATTTTCATGATAATTGTTTACCAATAACTTGTAGACTTTTGTTCACTTCTTGAAAAGAATACCCATTTCAGAAGCCTGTGATTACGTGTTTCAATTCTATTTGGTCAAGTAAAATAATTTGAAATCATACATTTATTGTATGTTGAAGAGAATTGCTTATTCTTATTTAATAGGTTGACATCAGGTGGGGAGGTGGAATGATGTTGTACTACTCGATTGACACAGCAAATCTTATATATTATGGCTTAACATATAGTGCTCTTGAACTTGGTCAATTTGCCAGACATGCTTTGGGTCCATATCAGCTTTATTTGCTATGAACAATTATATTTATTAATATAGCTATTTATTTAGCTTTGTCTGAAGCAAGCATTGTATGAGACATTGGGTATCTAAGACTAATGAAAACCAGATGAGGTTTCTGCATTCAAGAATATTACATTCTAGTAAGAGAGAAGGTATTTTAAAATGATTACAAATCAAAAATAAACATAGAAATCTGGAAAGTGCTATTAAGCTGAGGTATATCTATACTTTTAAAATTAGTTTTATTTGAGAGTTATATGTAGTAAACAAGTGTACAATTCAGTGGGTTTTGTTTTTTTAGTGTAATTAGAAGATTGTGCAGCCATAACCATTATCCAAATTCCAGAACATTTTTATAACCCCTTAAAGAAACTATTGATATCCATTGCCAATCATTCTGTCTCATCTCCCCTATCCCATATCTTGCTTTGTTTTAATGGGTTTGTTTATGCTTGACATTTCATATAAATGGAGTCATACAATACGGAGTCACTGTGTCTGACTTCTTTTATTTAGCATAATGCTTCCAAGGTTTGTCCATGTTGTATTATGCTTTATTTTTTATTCGTGAATCTAAATAATTTTCCATTATGTGGACATAGCACATTTTATTTTTATCCCATTTAGTAAGTGATGGACATTTGCTTTATTTCCATTTTTTGGCTCTTATAAATAATGCTGCTATGAAGTTTGTGTACAAATTTTTGTGTGAACATATTGTTCTCAATTTTGGGGGTGTATAACTAGGAGTAGATTGTTGGATCACATGGTACACCTTACTTAATTTTTTGAGGAACTATCAAGCTTTTTCCAAATTGCTATGCTATTTTGCATGTTTATTAACAATGTACAACAGTTCCAATTTCTTCATATCTTTGAGAACACTTACTGTTGGTGCCAGTTTTTATTATTATTATTATAGCCATCCTACTAGGTGTGAAGTGTTCACTCACTGTTTTGAATTGTATTTCTTTGATGATTAATGATGTTTATATCTTTTCATAGACTTACTGGTCATTTGCATACTTTTAGGGAAACATCTATTCAAATGATTTGCCTCTTTTTAAGTGCTATTTATCATTAGATAGATTTAAAAAAAAAATTATGTGAGTAATTTTTAGAGGTTGCTCTGAGAGGATCCAGTTAACATCTTAGCTTATAACAGTCTAGTTATAAAGTTATTCAAACTTGTGTATCACATGTAAGAGTTCAGTCTCTCTTCTAAAGATATTTAGAGGAGGGTTTTAGGTAGAAGGGAAGCCAGTATAAACTTAGGATGATGAGTTAGTAAGGAGAAAGAGAGCTGATATAGAAGAGAGTTGAAATATAAGAACTGGATAGATTTGAGAGACATTTAGGAGATAAAATGAACTGTGCTGTTGGTGAGTTGACGGAAAGTTTGAGGAAGAAATTCACAGAAGAACTTGGCCTTCCTGCCCTTTCATTACCCCATGGCTCTGTTCTCTTGGCTAAAATGTCTGATAACGCTACCAACATTTCATCTTAGATAAATGCACAACCTATAAAGTAAAATTGCCATGAAACATAGCCACTGTCGGTACAAATACAGTGATCTCTCTCAGTACCAGTTGATAGAATGTAGGAAGCTTCTAGAGGTAGAAGAATTGACAGAAACTCTGGTTACCAAGAGAAGAGAGATAGGAGAGACATGAGAGAATGGTTAGTGCTGAATCAAAACCAAAATCACACACCTGTCTTTCTCCTACTCTTAAGATTTTGAGGATATCAAACCCCCAAATAATCTGTTCTTTAAAAACAGCTATGTTTTTCTTTAATCACCTTTGACATTTCAGATTGATTTGCTTAACAGCTCAAAATATTTTCACTAAGAGTCTCATCCTTCTTGACATATGCACAAGTTATCTCTTCATTCACATCTCTAATCCTGTCCCTGGGGTTTACAATAGTTGAGATATTGCTACAGTGTTACGTCCAATAACCTCTCATGGTAACACCAGTAGTCTATTCTCAAATTGTGTATGTATTGCTCTAAAAGTTTTTCAATGATTCAGCCCATTAATAGCAAATTGGACATTATGACAATATTTGAAATCATGAACTTTGAAATGAACTGCTTAATCAAGGTAGAAAGCATCTTATACCTGTAGAGAACCACAAGTATCAAACAGTAATGTATCTTTTTAAATATCCAAATGGTACCAGAATGTATCAATCATATAAAAATGTCATATAAATATCAACATAACATTGTTTCACAAATAAAAAATGACATAGATCTTGGACTCCAGAAATTCCATTTATAGTATTGTATTGTAAAGACAAACAGTTACTTCCACTAAAAGAAGCATTTGGAATGATGTGATTTTAGCATTGTCTGACAAAATAAAATATTATAAACATTCTAAGTATATTTAAATAAGAAATAGTTAAAAGTATGATAATAATTCATGAAAAAGGATGAGATCATTCTGTATGCACTTGTATGGAAACATCTTCATGAAATATTTTCAGGAGGAAAAGCAAAATGTGAAACAGTTTGTATTGTAAAGTATTATGTGGAGGCAGTGCTAGTGGTAAAGAATATTCCTGCCAATAAAGAAGATGCAAGAGAAGTAGGTTCAATCCCTGGGTCAAGAAGACTTCCTGGAGTAGGGGAATGGCAATCCACTCCAGTATTCTTGCCTGGATAATTCCATGGACAGAGAAGTCTGGTGGGCGCCAGTCCATGGAGCCGCAAAGAATCGGACATGACTGAGCACAGCACAGCTCGTGGAAATAAGAGCACATACATGACTATGCACTCAAAGACTCTCTCTGCAAAGATCCATGGGCAACTGGTAATAATACTTAGCCTCAGGAAGGGGAACAGAGAAGTTGAGACGTTTGGAAAGGGGAGATACTGTGTGTGCTTTTGGTACATACTTTCTTGCATTTTTTAAGTTGTACCACACATATCTTTATAGCAGGTTCTACCTATCATCTGTCTAGCTAGCTGGCTATTATTATTATTATTATTTTGTATATACACATACATCAAAATAAGTACACACTGTATATGTGAGAGTTCACCAAGAAAAATAATCAAATATCTATGTATATATACCTATCTATCTATACATATACATAAACATACATATATATATATATATATATATATAGAGAGAGAGAGAGAGAGAGAGAAATTCTTTATCTCTGTCTCTTTCTGTATATATTCCTGCCTGGCTAGAAACTCAAGCAGAATTTCTATGTTGTAATCTTAAGGACAATTATTTTTCTTCAGGTAGCCTCCAGTCTGCTATTAAGGCTTTCAACTAATTGGATGAAGCTCACTATATTATGGAGAATAATATGTTTTTGCTCAAAGTCTACTGATTAAAATGTTAATTGCAGTAAAAATTACCTTCAAAGCAGTAGCTAGACTGGTATTTGATTAGCAACTGGGCACCATTACCTGGTTAAGTTGACACAAAATTAACTATCACAGATACACTGAGAATTTGGGGTTTAAAAATGAAAAACATTTCTGCAAGTGAGAAACAGAGGAGAAACAAGTCAATGAGCATGTATAAATGAGAGATAGAGGAGAAACAAATCAATGAAAATGTCTCCATGATCTACAGATAACCTTCCCCTAACAATGCTACAGTCAGGTAAGATTCTTTGTGACCCCATGGACTGTGGTTCACCAGAATTTTTCTGTACATGGGATTTCCCAAGCAAGTTTACTAGAGCGAGTTGCCATTTCCTTTCCCAGGAGATCTTCCTGACCTGTGGATGGAACTCACATCTCCTGGGTCTCGTGCATTTGGCAGGCAGAGTCTTTACCACCGGGAAACCCATAAGGGACCTGAGCTCTGTAGATTTTGGTATCTGTGGGATTTCTGGGAACCAACTCCTTGAAGAAACCAAGGGACAACTGTAACTCTCCCTCCCAGGTATCATTATATTTAAATACAATCAGTGTCCCAGTAGGGGTAATTTGAAGGAAAAACAAAACAAAACTGAAAAATATCAAATCAACATGTTGTATTGCGCATTTTAAACTTACACAATGTTTTATGCCATATCTATCTCAATATAGCTGAGATAAAATAAAATGAAACAAACAAAAAATGAAATGAAAACACCACAGGGTTTGAAGCATCCTGTGAGTAAGACTCCTAACTTTCTGGCCATTAGCAGAGGTTTTAAGTGTCACAGGAAGTTGAGTCATGAGGTAAAAGGGAGAAAAAAACGAGAATGTGATGACTCAGGAGGCAAGGTAAATGACCCTGTATCACTTTCCAGAAGCATATAGTCTAAGAATAAACAAGGCTGCAGTTTGGAATTTTGCAAGAAAATGGACAGTTTAAATTACTCCTAAGGAAAGTTATGACCAACCTAGACAAGCATATTTAAAAGCAGAGACATTACTTTGCCAACAAAGGTCTGTCTAGTCAAGGCTATGGTTTTTCCCATGGTCATGTATGGATGTGAGAGTTGGACTGTGAAGAAAGCTGTAATGAAAAGCCTGATAATATTTCACATATTTAAATGCTGTTGACTACATTTGTGGGAAAGAACTATGCAGCCTGTTTAGCGGTAAAAATAACTGAAAATCAAGGTGTTGCTGATGGATGAAGACTCAGATTCAGTTTTCGGTAGATTTTTTAGAACACTGTGCCTTCCACAGCAACAATGGGAAGCTACGTGAGGTGATGAATATTTTAGCATGTGTGTGGTTTAACAGAAAAAATAAATATTGGTAGGAAAGTAAATATAGTCATCATGGCTAAATTTGATGTGGCTAAGCAAGATAGCAACAATTTTATGATTCTAAAAATTTTATTCCCTGAAACTAAATATATATTTTGTCCTAAATATATCAGCATAGCTATGCTCATGAATATTTGAAGGAAGTAATTAACATACACAGTAGCATCTCTCTCGCTATTTCACATTTTTTGATACCACTTAAAGTAGTGTCCAAATAATGTGCATAAAGTGCAAAGTTTCAGACAAGAGTTTTAGTTTCAGTATTGTTCTGTGGCATGATTCTTAAGTCAAATTCTAGTCATTTAGAATTTTGCAGAAAGTTGTTTCCCTTCAGTTTTTAGGATGTTGTAGACAAGCATGAAAATTGAATTAAGTGATAAAAGTTTGGAAGCTGGAAAATAAATGCATCACTTCTAAAAAGAAGGAGTCCAGCAGAGGTAAAATAAAGAGTTTCATATGGCTTTCATGTTTTCAAATTTCGTTGGCCTATAAAATTATTTTTGTACTTCAAAGAAAGAGGACTAGCATAGGGCTGTCAATGGAGTTTTTTTTTGACTAAGTCTATATTTTTAAAAAAGCAAGAGAAAGTAAACTCTAATAGTTCCACCATTTCCTAGAAGAAAACTTTTAAAACATAAAACATAATTCAGTCTATAAGTTTTATTCACAATATCATACTAATTGGGCTTCTATTAACTGGTCAAAACAGTCACTGCTAAGTCCATCACTTGATGAACATAATCTTAAAAGAAAACAGAGATCTTTATGTTTCACATCCTAGAGTCATGAAAGCTTGCTACTCTTTCCTTATTTTTTTTCCATTTGTGAAGCTGTTGAAATTTTGGTAGATACCTATGCGTGCTCACAGATTATCATTTGTAATATTGACTTGGGATAATTTTTGTGTTGCTGGAACATCTAGAGTTGCTCCATAACAAGGTGGTGAGGAATTTTAGAATGTTCTTGAAAAGTATACAATTTCAGTCTATGAATTCACATTCTCAGAATTTTAAAGACAAATCGGTCCCTTAGGAATGACATAAAAGTGGGCATTTAATACTCAGTATAGAGGAAAAGCAAGCTACAGAAGACAATGTTTTCAGCTCTTGAAGATGTTTTAACCTAACTAGAGAAAGAAAAAATGTGTGTGAAATGATAGGAAAGTAACTTTAGGACAATTTATCAGTGAACATATTACAGTGACTATGCAGGTAGGTTGCTTCAGTCATGTCCAACTCTGCAACCCCATGGACTGTAGCCCACAGGCTCCTTTGTGCATGGGATTCACAGGCAAGAACACCGGAGTGGATTGTTATGCCCTCCTCCAGGGGATCTTCCTGACTCAGGGGTCAAATCTGTGTCTCCTTTGTCTCCTGCAATTGTAGGTGGGATCTTTACCACAGTGCCCCCAGGAAGCCCTTAGTGCAATGTGAGGCCTGCATGATGTTTTGGCTGTGGATGACTTCCTACAAAAGACTCTGGAGCATTCATTATATTTCTATGATCTCTGGCCAGTAAGGGTAATCTGATGGTAAGTGAGGCTTTGCCACATTCAGCAAAGTACACATTTTCTTCCACTATGAAATGATCATGAATTTAAAGTGTTGATTTTGGATGAAGATCTTCGCACATAAACACGTTAATGTGAATTCCCTTCTGTATTTATTATCTCATGTGTAGGGCCTTTAGCCCAAATATATAAATGATAAAGTAATCTAAAACAAAGAATTACATGCAAGTAATTTTAATCTGAAAAGCCTTTACGAGGTTTTCCAGAGAAATTATTTTATTTTTTTAATTAATAAGAATCTAATAAATTTGCCTTTGTGTTACAAGCAAGTCTCAGAGATCTACAATTAAACATTAGATATTTTGTGTAAACTTTCAGAGTAGGTTAGTCAAGGTGAAGGATATTTATGGTACATTTTCGCTTTATGCTCATCGTGGCATCTAAGTCTTCCTGACGTATACTGGATGCTATGTAAATTTAGATGCTGTAGCTGCTCTAAAAATATTCTATAGTAAAGAATTAGGTTGATACATTAAATATTCAATAAAGTCACAGTCATGAACTTGCTGGGCATATAGAAAAATCAAAATGACTTTCTTTTCTTAGCTCCTCTTTTGACTTTGCATTTTAAAATTAGATTTCACTCAATGCCTTCTAAATTGGTAACTCGCAACATATGCTGCCTTCATCAACTATATTCTGTTTTTATTCACCTTCTTTTTTAATGGTGTACATCCAAAAGAAAAATTACTTGAATTGAAGGGGAAGACGTATTTGGCATTTTTTTTCTTCTGAAGCAAGATATCAGAAGCCAGATAAATATAAACGAATTGTCTCACCCCTGTTGGAATCTAAAAGCACAAGGACTTTGTCATGAGATAGCTGAAAGCAGCTTTTTTTTTTTTTGACAACACAGGTTATTTCAAACAAATCAAATAGCAAATATAAAGTTTTATGTTCTAGGTATTACATATATTTTACAGTGAGTAAATTTGAAAAGGCACCATTTCAATATAAGCTTTTAAGAAACATACACATACATATACTCTAGAAACATACACATACATACATGTGTATATGTGTACTAGGACTCTCTCCTTGATAACAACAATATAAGAAAGAAACAAATTTGGAACCATTAAAAAAAAAAAAACACACCTAAACCACTGTAAGAACTTTATGGATCACTAACTAGCCCAGAGAATCAAATTTGTTTTTCTGAAGTGTTTGTCAAAAAGAGACATCTAATATGTGATGAGAAAGTTGACTTTGGAAATTTGAAACCTTTGAAAACTGGAGAAATCATCATGAATGGAAGCTGAAGTTTGCAAAGAAGTAATTTTGGAATGAGACTATTCAAGCATCCAGCATGGATGGAGACTAAACATCAAGACCATCTGTCAGCAAAGCAACAATTTACTACAGGAAATTCTTATCTTGGAGCATCAGACTGATAACCAGTAAATAATGTTACCACTTTAGGAAATTTTTGTTAAATTATTCAAGCACACAAGTTACTCATCTGGGCAAAGAACTGTCCTTTTAAGACAATAGATTATCATCAAAACTTAGTCAAGACATTCCACTCGCCATGTTCATGAAGTCTAAAACTACCTTGTGAATTTTCTAAATCTAACTAGCTGTCTACCTAGAAAAACTTGCCTTAAATTACTCAAAGTCATGTCCCTGAATCTTATAAATTTCTTGTTTCCCCTCTAGAAAAACTAGTGGCCCATCTCAAGGTGGAAACTTCTCGCTGCCTCATAAACATGGATTCATATTTGCTCGACTAGCATGCTTTTGTCATTGTCTTTGTGTCCGTGCCTGTGTGTTCTGTCCTTCAGTCCCACCCAACTCTTTGTGATCCCATGAACTGTAGCCCAGCAGGTTCCTCTGTCCATGGAATTTTCCCAGCAAGAAAACTGGGGAAGGTTGTCATTTCCTACTCCAGGGGACCTTCCCAACCCAGGGACTGAACCCGTGTCTCTTGTGTCTCTTGCACTGACAGGTGGATTCTTTACTACTGCACTACCTTAAAAAAATTAAATTAAACAGTAATTATTATTAGGCTAGGTAAATCAAAAGTTAGATAGTTTTTAGATACTGATGTGATGAGATACTATAAAAACCACAATTCGAACAGTAATAAAATTACTGCTATATTAAAGAAAGAATTTGAAAAATTTGGGTTATGTTTTTCTGATTTCAGAAGTCTTATATCCAATAATATTTATACTTTCATGAAAGTCTTGCTATTCTCTGTCAAGGGTGTTGGAAACTCTGTATAAGATCAAAATTCTTCCTTTTTCTTCTTTCTTTCCAGTATTTTATGATTGTGTTCTATTCTTTCTGAGTCCTTTTATTGGCATCATTGAGTCTCCCAGAGTAGTCTTTAGCTCAGTGAAAGACTATTTATTCCAAGTCTGCCTCTCTTTTATATATTTATATTGCTGTTGTGCTTTTTCAGTCGTGTCTGAACTCTGTGAGCCCATGTCTGCAACCTCATGGACTATAGCCTGCCAGGCTCCTCTGTCCATGGAATTCTCCAGGCAAGAATACTTGAGCAGATTGTCATTTCCTTCTCCAAGGGACCTTTGCAACCCAGGGATTGAACCTGTGTCTCCTGTGTACTCTGCATGGGCAGGCAGATTCTTTACCACCATGGCACTTGGGAAGCCATTTAGATACTTATAATTATTGGCAAATACTCTGGGCATTTTCTAATTAAATCATCTCATTGGTGATGGAAAGTCTATATTTATGAATACGTGTAAAAGACCTATTGCTCCCCAACACTATTGGTGAACAAAAAAGTTGAAAGGATTGACAAACTTTAAGAGGATTGTACCTATAAAATATGTGGTAAGGTCTTTGTGCAGTTGTTCCAGAATGATACTTAAAATGTTAACTGCTTGAAATATGTTGTAAGAAATTTAATGCATTATTGATTACTTTTGTTGAAGATAAAAATGAGATATTATGCTAAGGTGACATAAATGCCTCATTAACATAAAGGGATTTGTTGTTGTTGTTGTTAGCCTGGCAGTTTACAACATCACGTTTCCACCATTGATAATAGGCATCCAGGAGCAGGAGCAACTGCTTCTTGAATTTGGAAAAGTAAATTTAGAGTCAGAAAAAAGAGGGATATTAAAAGCATACCATTATTTTAGGAACTAATAATAGAGAATAGGAATGCAGCTGAGGGCAGTGGCGCACTCTGGGAAATGACTAGATGGATATGAGACTGTACCCAGGGCCACCTTGGAAGACCTGTGCTGAAGAGTTATATGTGGGAAGGAGCCTGGGTCACTGAGTCACCCCTGGAGGTGAGCTACCCCTTTCCTGGAATACTTGAACAGTGACAAACTGACTCCACATAAACTCCATGAAATTGTGCTATTTCCAATTGATTTCTCTCCTGAATTGCTATAATTGAAATTCAGGTCTCTTAGTTAATATCTTTGGAAACATCCTTCAGTTTTCTGCCCCTGCCTAACTGCTTTGACTAGACAGAGGAGAGAGAGAAAGTCTCAGAATATAACTATATTTGGAGATAAGGTCTTTGAAAAGATCAAATGAGGCTGTTAAGGTGAGGCCTTTATCCGATATTAGTCGCATCCTTAACAGAAGAGGAAATTTGGATATACAAGGAGATACTAGGAACACCCATGCTGCAAGAGACCGCCATGTGAGGACACAGCAAGAAGGCAGTCTTCAACGCTGGAGAGAGAGGCCTCAGAAGATTCTAAACATTGTCAGTATTTTGATCCTGAACTTCTAGCCTCCAGAACTGTAAGGAAATAAATTTCTGTTAAATCCTCCAGTCTGTGGTGTTTGTTAATACATAAGACATTGCTGAAATTTTTCCTATTATTACCAATGCTGATCATATAGTGTTACTTCAAATAACTGAAGAAAATGTTTCCCAACTTAATTAGAAACTCCACTACTCATATTTGCCTATGGTTCAGGGTTTCCAAGGTTTACCACTCAGAAGTATTTTATATTTTTGCTCCATTTATATTGTGTGTCAGCATTATGTGTGCACATGCGCTCAGGTGTGTCTGACTCTTCGCAATCCCATGGACTGTAGCCTGCTAGGCACCTCTGTCCACAGGATTTCCCAAGCAAGAATACTGTAGTAGGCTGGCATTGCCTTCTTCAGGGCATCTTCCCAACTCAGGGATTGAACCTGTGTCTCTTGTGTCTCCTGCATTGGCAGGAGGATTCTTTACCACTGGTATCACCTGGGAAGCCCTAGGTCAATCTTAAAAAAAAAAATAATAATTAGCCCTGAATATCCACTGGAATGACTGATGCTTAAAGTGGAATTCTGATACTTTGACCACCTGATGCCAAGAGCTGATTCATTGGAAAAGACCCTGATGCTGGGAAAGATTGAGGGCAGGAGGAGAAGAGGGCAACAGAGGATGAGCTGGTTGGATGGCATCACTGATTCAACAGACATGAGTTTGAGCAAGCTCTGGGAGACAGTGAAGGACAGGGAAGTCTGTTGTGCTGCAGTCCATAAGCTCACAAAGAGTCAGACATGACTTAGCAATGGAACAGCAACATATAAGGTATGGTTTTCTGTAACTTTTCACAAGAACAGCAAGATGGAAACTATAGCTTCATTTATAATCATTTCACCAACCAAGATAATCTCCTGCTCTTTAATGGTGCATGCATACAGAATAGTCTTCCTCCTCATAAGTCAGAAAGTGGCATATCTTTTAACAAGCTTATTATTAAGGTAACTTTATCTTATTTTGAAATAGCTCTGTGCAAATGTGGAGTGCAATTGTAAACCATGAATATTATCAGAGAACACTGACATCTCAAAGTATTTCTTTTTATTCATCCAAAAAGGAAATATTCAGAATTTTGCAGAAAAGAATGGGGTTGGGAATGTTTGTATTTATTTGTGGGTTGTGTGTATATGTATGTGTGTGTGTGTGTTGGATGCAGGGGCAAAGTTAAAAAATGTAAAGTAGAATAAGTATAAATTTTACATGAGTTCACATTGCACATGATTATCATGCAAGTTTTGATACTGACAACTGTTTTAGATTTTTATGAATCAAATACTGTTAAAAATAATAGTAGTAAAAGTAATTGAGGTGGACTTAGCTTAGATTTAAAGAGATTTTAACTTCAGATCATTGAAGATAAATTGGGAATGGGTGTTTAAAAAAGGGAAAAATTACAGTACTTTACCAGTAAAAAATATTTTGTATTAAAAACCTTAAATAAGTGTTCCACACATTTATTTTGGAAATATAATCTCTTTAAGTGCTACAGGTTAACTAAAAATATGAGTGTTTTACTAGCCCAATTCTTTTAAGCCACTTTATTGAGATATGGTTGACAGAAAGCTGTGCATATTTAATGCATACAACTTGAACAGTTTGGAGCTAAGAATACATGAAACCAAAATCTGTGCCAACCTAGTTCTTATTCCAAGAGTACATGAAGTGAACACATTCTTTAGTTCTTAGTTTCATATTGGAATTCAATAGGCATCAATTTTCTTTCCACTTTCTATCCACAAAGTGTTTACATGGAATTGCAGTCCCAATTAAAAAGTCTTTAACAGCTTATCTGGGGGCTAAGCTAGCATAAGTCACAAGTGTGTACATAGTACTTAGTTTTTCAGGCTCTTGAAAAGAGAAATTCCCTCCTCACTGCCTGGCATATTACAAATTTGACTTCTCTCCTCAGACATAATGGAGGGTGAGTGTCATGAGAGTGACACTGTTCATGCAGGAATAAGTCAGGCAGCGGCTCACGGGCTGTCCTTAATGAAATTTCTAAAGAATTGTCCTTTTCATAGGCTCTGTTGAAGGAAAAATATCACAGTGGGATTTAATAAAATCGGAGGTTAGTAATAGAAGGAACATTATGGGAAAATAAAAAAAATAAGATTTTCTACTTAATAAAATGTACCCTTTTCACTGAAATTTCCAGTGTAATATAGATGAAACTGCATTAAAGTTAAGAAAAGCACATGAAGATTCTGATTGTTTTTCAGCCTTTAAAATAGATTGCTTTTGCTATTTATCTGCTAAAACCTAAGTTCAGGGATTTTGTTTTTTCTGAAAAATTATGGCATCTTGAAATGGTCAGAGGGTTGTACTCCACACAGTGCCTCAGATGTTACACCAGAGCTCGATTTGGGGGCAAAACTAGTGGGAATTGAAGGGCTCATTTTTAAACTATAAATTATTAGACTATTACTGAGATGAAGCAATGTATATAGTCAGGCTACCTAATATGGCTGTTCTCTTGCTCTTGGCACATCCCTGGCTGAACCAGTGCTTGCTTCACCTAACACAAACTCACATGACTGACCCTTCATCATACTTGCTTCAGCTCCAGATTGTGACTGTTACAGTTTTATTTTTTTTTTTTCCTTTTCTTTCTAGTTGTCTTTTATTTCACTGTGCTGGAATCTAGCTCCCTGTCCAGGGAATGAACGTTGGGCCCTGCAATAGGAGGGCAGAGTCTTAACCACTGGACTACCATGGAAGTCCCTGTTTTAATTTTTAGGAGGACTGTCTCCTCCACTGGAACATGGAAAAAGCAAAGAATTCCAGAAAAACATTCACTTCTGCTTCACTGGTGCTTCCTTTGTAACTCAGTTGGTAAAGAATCTGCCTGCAATGCAGGAGACCTGGGTTGGGAAGATCCGCTGCAGAAGGAAATGGCTACCCACTCCAGTACTCTTGCCTGGAGGATCCGTGGAGGGTTTGGGCTACAGTCCATGGGGGTCCGGTCACAAGACTAGACCACCACTGAGATATATTGCTTTCCTGGTGGCTCAGCTGGCAAAGAATCTGTCTGCAATGTGGGAGAACTGGTTTCATCCCTGGGAAGGGAAGATCCTGTGGAGAAGGGAATGGCTACCCAATTCAGTATTCTGGCCCGGAGAATTCCATGGACTGTATAGTCCATGGGGTTGCAAAGAGTTGGACACAACTGAGTAACTTTCACTTTCACTGCTTCATTGACTGCATTAAAACCTTTGAATGTGTGGGTCACAACGAACTGTGGAAAATTTTTAAAGAGATGGGAATACCAGACCACCGTACCTGCCTCTTGAGAAATCTATATGCATGTCAAGAAGCAACAGTTAGAACTGGACATGGAACAACAGACTTGTCCCAAAATGGGAAAGGTGTATGTCAAGGCTATATATTGTGACCTTGCTTATGTAACTTATATGCAGAGTACATAATGAGAAGTGCCAGGTTGGATGAAGCAAAACGTGGAATCAAGATTGCTGGGCAAAATACCAACAACCTCAGATAAGCAGATGACACCACCTGTATGTCAGAAAGTAAAGAGGAAGTAAAGAGCCTCTTGATGAAAGTGAAAGAGGAGAGTGAGAAAGCTGGCTTAAAGCTCAACATTCAGAAAATGGAGATCGTGGCATCTGATCCCATCACTTCATGGCAAATAGATGGGGAAACAATGTAAACAGTGACAGACTTTATTTTTTGGACTCCACACTCCACACTGTCGATGGTGACTGCAGCCATGAAATTAAAAACTGCTTGCTTCCTGAAAGAAAAGTTATGACAAACCTAGACAGTGTATTAAAAAACAGAGATATTACTCTACTGACAAAGGTTTATATAGTCAAGGCTATGATTTTTCCAGTAGTCATTTATGGATGTGAGAGTTGGACATTAAGAAGTCTGGGTGCTGAAGAACTGATGCTTTTGAACTGCAGTGTTGGAAAAGACTCTTGAGAGTCCTGTAGACTGCAAGGAGATCAAAGCAGTCCATCCTAAAGGAAATAAGTCCTGAATATTCATTGGAAGGACTGATGCTGAAGCTCTAATACTTCGGCCACCTGACAGGAATAACTGACTCACTGGAAAAGACTGCTGCTGGGAAAGATTGAAAGCAGGAAGAAAAGGAAACAATGGAGGATCAGATGAGTGGATGGCATCACTGACTCAACGGACATGAGTTTGAGTAAACTCCGGGAGGTGATGAAGGACAGGGAAGCCTGGCCTGCTGAAGTCCATGGGGTCACAAAGGTCGGACATGACTGAGCAACTGAACAACAGTAAATCTCCATTGTGATAGCTTGTCAAAGGGGTGGTGAGGGGTATGGCTCTCTGCTAGTTTCCCTGATAACCAGTGAGTCAAACTGACCTCAATTACCCCCATAACTAGCAACCTCTCCCTCCCTTGGAAGAGCAAAATGCCTGCTGATCTCCCACACATGGTCGGGTGTCACTTCAGGACCCTGCTGCAGACATATAAGTTCCCACGCACCACCCTTATGCATTAAATCACTGATGGCTCTGTCGCTGTCTCTGGGCTCTTTAGCCTGGAAACTGGGCAAGTGCAGGCCTTGTACACCTGAAGATGCAGCCCAATAAACAATCAGGTTTTTCACTTTGGGGTATTTTAGAATTCATTCTGGAAAAGGATATATGTTTAGAGTGCTCTTTTTCCTATCAACAATAATTTTTATAAAGTATGTTTTCACATTTCTACTGGAAACACCTATGCCTGTAATTACAAGTATAGAACAATAAACGTTTTGAAACTGAACTTTTCTTAAAAAATAAATAATTATTGTAGTTATAGTTCTAAAAATTCAAGAAAATAAGTGAAAGTTATATTTTAAGGCCTCAAAATAAGCATTGAAATAAGGCAAATAAGGTAATGTGTCTAATACATGGATAGATTTTGCCATTGTTACACTTTTTTTTTTTTTTTTAATGGGCAAGATAGAGGAGATGAAGGAAACTACTTCCAGAACTACTGGAATTAGATTGCCTTAGGGTGGACTTTGGGCTTCCCTGGTGGCTTAGATGGTAAAGAATACTTCTGCCATGCAGGAGACCTGGGTTTGATTCCTGGGTTGAGAAGATCCCCTGGAGGAGGGCATGCCAGCCCATTCTAGTATTCTTGCCTGGAGAATCCCCATGGACATAGGAGCCTGGTGGGCTACAGTCCACAAGATTGCAAAGAGTGGACTCGACTGAGTGACTAAGCACAGCACAGCATAGAGTGAGCTTCATGACAAAAGTTTACAATAAAATATTTCTTAAGAGCCATCAGTTAATCTTGAGCCATGTATAGGATTAGGATAACTCAAACCATCTGTTCATGATCTTTCTGCTGTTGATCATGATTTGAGATTAGCAAAGAGCTTGAGAGCATGTAACCAGAGTTCTTATCAATTTTCAGGACCTGAGGTATATGTAAGGAAGAAAGATCTCCAGTCTTTAATCATTAGCCATACTTTTACTAATAGTCTGTCATGCGGTGTTATAGTTTACATGGCTGTGTCTCCGCAAAATTCATATGTTGAAGCACTAATGCTCATCGTGTGTGTTGTATCTTGGTGGGACCTTTGAGAGGTACTTAGATTTAGATGAAATCATGATGGTGGAGCCAAGATACTGTGTGAAGCCACAGGGAGAGGATGGCTTTTGCATGGCAAACCAGGAAGAGACTCTCACCAGGAGCCCAGCCTGTCGACCCATTAGTTTTGGACCTTTCTCTCTCCAGAATGGTGAGAAATAAGGGTAAATTGTTTAAGTCACCCAGTCTATGGTGTTTTGCTCCTGCTTAGAGTTTCAACATGTCTGATTAGAGGCACGCTATTAGTTCTGTGGTATTTCAAAAAGGGATGATTACTTCAGAATCAAACTGTGAGAGAAACCACTACAGAGGATAGATTTGGACAGATAAAAGAAAAGAACTTTCCAGAAAGGGAAGATAAGCAAGAAAATACAGAAGAGGACATGAAGGGAAGGTTAATTAATGGGGAGACTATACTGATCATTCCATTCTAGGTATTTACACACTGATGGCCCTATGGACTCAGGCACTAGGCACAGAGACATTAATTAGATACCCATCTTCCACTCAAAATTCCTTCAGTTAATTGTTCAAAATATAACCAGTGAGAAATTTTACACATACATGCATAAATTATAGTATACTTCCATTGGGGAAGAGGGATAAATTAGGAGTTTGAGATTGACATACACACCACTATCTATAAAATAGATAAAAAATAAGGTCTTGCTATATAACACAGGAACTATATTCAATGTCTTGTAGCAACTTACAATGTAAAAAAAAATCTGGAAAATAATAGATATAGATATGTATGTATAGCTGAAGCACTTTGCTGTTCATCTGAAATTACACAGCATTGTGAACAAACTATAATTCAGTTAAAAATGGCTATTTGAAAATATATATGAAATAAATATGTAATTCAGACCTGAAAAATATATGGAATACTTGATAAGTTCTAACCTCAGAGAAAAAGTGTAAAATGAATTGGGAGGATGCAGGATGGAGCAATTAACTCAACCTGGGGAAAGAGTGGTCAGGGGAGCCTACTTGGCAAACTGTTAAAGTGGGAGCATTTATGTGGGTTGAAATATGCAACAGGCATTGTGAATCCCTGCTGTTGAAAATGGCCCTGAGATATATCCTTGCACCTCAGAAGTCTACTGGTTTTTGCTCATCTTCTCTCTCTGCATCTCAGGGGCTGCCTCCTTTCTCACCATCTGGCACACCTGGATACCGAACCTGCTCTACACTGCACGAGCTACGACTTGAATTTATTTCCTTTATATATTTTTTCCATCAGCTTGAACTTTTGAGGATACTTTTGTAAGAAATCTCTCCCTCCGTCCTGCATATGAGGTAGTGTATGTATATATATATATATATATATATGTATATATATATATATATATGCATACATAACATTTGAAGATTAATACAAATTAAAAAAAATTACTCCTGCTTACATATTGTAAGGAAGACAACAGATTTTTTTTTTTTTCAAAGAATCTAAATTGTTCAAAGTTACATTGTATGTCTGACTTTCACAAGAACTGCTGGATTAGAAAAGATCCATGTTACTTTTGGCTTATCTTAATATTCATTGGGCTTCCCTGATAGCTCAGTTGATGAAGAATCCGCCTATAACGCTGGAAACCCTGGTTCAATTCCTGCGTCAGGAAGATTCCCTGAAGAAGGGATATGCTACCCACTCCAATATTCTTGGGCTTCCCTTGTGGATCAGCTGGTAAAGAATCTGACTGCAATGCGGGAGACCTAGGATCCACTGCTGGGTTGGGAAGATCCCCCAGAGAATGGAAAGGCTACCCACTCTAGTATTCTGGCCTGGAGAAGCCATGGACAGTATAGTCCATGGGGGTTGTAGAGTCAGACACAACTGAGCGACTTTCACTATTCACTGACTCAATATTCATCACCGTCTAGTATTCAATGAGCTGCTTTTCAAATTATTTTACAGTGATTGAATTATGTCTCATGCTAAACTTCCCTCCAGGGACTGTAAAATGCAGTCCTTTACAAGAGGCTTTTTTTTTTTTTTTCCTGTAATGAAAGAAGCATTATGGCACTCACATTCTGCTATCTACACTGCTTATATTTGGTTCCCCAATATTTCTTTCTTTCTAAATTAGCTTTCTAAAGTTCAGCTGGAAGAAGAGAAATTCATCTCTGATAACATTTCTGTTAGTAGTTTGCTGAAGACTTTAGTTTTAAAAATCGAGATGCAAATCATTTCCATGCATATTAACCATTTGAGGAGCAGTCAGTTCTCAACTACAGTTTAGAAACATGACCTTGGAAGATAGAACATAGTTCACCAATCATATTAGTTATAAAAATCCATTAAGCTCATATTTTATAGCTCTTTCTATGTGAAGGACTTTGTGTTATTTATTTTAACATGAAGGGATGAGGAAGACATATCTATTTTTTGAAAGCTTTAATTTAGGGTAATCCAGCTAACTAGTCAAATTTCTCATTTGAGAGACAATTTAGGCTTCCCAGGTGGCTCAGTGGTAAAGAATACACCTGCCAGTGCAAGAGACATGGGTTTGATTCCTGGGTCAGAAAGATTCTCTGGAGAAGGAAATGGCAAACTTTTCCAGTGTTCTTGCTGGAAATTTCCATAGATAGAGGAGCCTGGTAGGCTATCATCCCTGGGGTCACAAATGGGAGAACATAACTGAGCACTCATGCACAAGCAAAAGTCAAGTGGTTTCTAGACAGAGTAAGATCTATGATCTTTCGTCCTGTCTAGGTTTTTATTTTCCAGACATATCTCCAAATCACATTCTCAACCCAAACATCTTGTCCTAGAACTTGCTCATCTTCCTCTTATCATTCATTACTTGTGCACATACAAGGCTGTTGCCCTGAAGTCTGTCTTCCTCAATCAGGCAAAAACTTTTCTTGCTTGTTCCCAGTAATAATGGCTGTACACATCCATCTTACTGCTTAGACCATTGCTTCCAGAAACTTAGATTCTTTTTGTTCTTGCTTTGTTTTCCCTGTTTGTTCTGTGTCCAGAAAATTTTATTAAACTCAATAGTTGCCTTTGGTAAGCTTGTTTTATTCACTTTATTGTTAAGCTAGTAAATGTGTAGAGTGTCTCTGAGGTCCCTGAAGTCAAAAAACTGTTGGTCTTTTATCTGCATGTCCAGAATGGTTTCATTGCTTGTTAGAGATTGTGCTACAATGTTGAGTATCTCTATTTTATTGTCTTCCCTAATAGAGTGATGGGTTTGTTCCTTATAGGCAGTTAACTTTAACTGAAGATTAGCATGCTTAATACAGTTCTGTTGTTCAGCAATGTTAGATCAGTTCTAGAATTGCCTTGATTTAGAACTAGAGTATCTCTTCCTTACACTAGTGTTTCAGGGATATTACACAATGTCCATGATGTAGAAAGTGATCTTTCAGCTCTGGTTTGTACACGAATATTTTTCATCCTTTTGTGAAGTAGCGACTTCACTTTCACTTTCCACTTTCATGCGTTGGAAAAGGAAATGGCAACCCACTCCAGTATTCTTGCCTGGAGAATCCCAGGGACAGGGGAGCCTGGTGGGCTGCCATCTATGGGGTCACACAGTGTCGGACATTACTGAAGCGACTTAGCAGCAGCAGCAGCAGCAGTTATTCAGTTCAAATTTCCAGATAGAGTTTTATTTTCAAGTTTTGTTTTTTTCCTCAT
Organism: Nanger dama; assembly: GCA_917880005.1. Taxonomy (NCBI): domain Eukaryota; kingdom Metazoa; phylum Chordata; class Mammalia; order Artiodactyla; family Bovidae; genus Nanger; species Nanger dama. Next base: position 11,269,225 of record CAKJTW010000020.1, read on the forward strand.
CTCATGAAGTCTTATCCTGTGCATTTGTACGTATAATCAACCAAAAATTAGTGAAAGCTTTGCATAGATTTCCATGCAGATTTCTGGATCTCCTTTTTATATATATTTCTATGACTTTGATATCTTGTCTGACAAATTAGGTCTCTTTGGTAGCCCCAAATTCCCATTACTGTCTCTGCCATCAGCTAGGCCTCTGTGGCCCAATTGGCACCAAACCCCCATATCATGGATCACCAAGATGCTGGTTTTATTAATGAGAAAGTGATGGATGACGTTTGAAAAAACAGTTTTAGTAGAAGCATCGGAATGATTCTATTTCAGGTTTATAGGTGTGAAAAGAATGGTGAAGTAACTTCAGTCATTGAAAATTTCACTATATTTTCCCATAGCTGATTCTTCAAAAGATATGAGAGATATGTGCTATTATGTTTTTCTAGAAAAAGCAGAATAAAGGAGTCACCAAACATGAAGCAGTGCTGGTGGGAACACTAATGAAAATAACAGTAGCGCAAAGCACTAGTAACAGTGGAGGGGAAGACGACTCCTGAAATTTAAATTTATTTTACTCCTAGCATTTTGTTAAGTGAATGCCTATACATTTATTGCAAGATTTTCTATTATAATTATATTTTTTTCTAGTGGTCTATGAGAACTTGCTTCTGACTTTTCATCCCACAGTTCATAAAAGAGCTTATCTAGGAGTCCTTAACATTTAGTTAGTATGGATCGTTTTAAAAACTAAGTGTAGTTTAGTACTTTGCTAATTTCCATAGCTAAAGGTGTGAAACAATTATATAGTTGTTATATAAATTACAAAATTAACTGTGTAGCTCTGTTTAAGGAAAAATGAAAGGAAAATAAATGGTTAGATGGTTAATAGTATTTATTAGCATTAGATATTATAGGACAGCATATATAAAACGTCAACATTCAGAAAACTAAGATCATGGTTTCCATTCCCATCACGTCATGGCAAACAGATAGGGAAACAGAGGAAACTGTGTCAGACTTTATTTCGGGTGGCTCCAAAATCACTGCAGATGGTGATTTCAGCCATGAAATTAAAAGACGCTTACTCCTTGAAAGAAAAGTTATGACCAACCTAGACAGAATATTAGAAAACAGATGCATTACTTTGCTAACAAAGGTCCATCTCATCAAGGCTATGGTTTTCCCAGTAGTCATGCATGGATGTGAGAGTTGGACAATAAGGAAAGCTAAGTGCCAAAGAATTGATGCTTTTGAACTGTGGTGTTGGAGCAGACTCTTGAGAGTCCCTTGGACTGAAGGGGATCCAACCAGTCCATTCTAAAGGAAATCAGACCTGAGTGTTCATTGGAAGAACTGATGTTGAAGCTGAAACTCTAATACTTTGGTCACCTTATGTGAAAAGCTGACTCCTTGGAAAAGGCCCTAATGCTGGGAAAGATTGAAGATGGGAGGAGAAGGGGATGACAGAGGATGAGGTGGTTGGATGGCAGGCATCACCGACTCAATGTACATGAGTTTGGGTACACTCTGGGAGTTGGTGATGGACAGGGAAGCCTGGCATGCTGCAGTCCATAGGGGTCACAAAGAGCTGGACACGACTGAGTGACTGAACTGAACTGAACAGCATAGTATAGGGTGCTGTTGCTAAGTTGCTTCAGTCATGTCCGACTCTGTGCAACCCCATGGATGGCAGCCCACCAGGCTCTGCTGTCCCTGAGATTCTCCAGGCAAGAACACTGGAGTGGGTTGCCATTTCCTTCTCCAATGCATGAAAGTAAAAAGTGAAAGTGAAGTCACTCAGTCATGCCCAACTCTTCACGACCCCATGGACTGCAGCCCACCAGGCTCCTCCATCCACGGGATTTTCCAGGCAAGAGGACTGGAGTGGGGGTGCCATTGCCCTCTCCGTAATATAGGGTAGTATAGTATAGTATTCTGTGCTGTGCTTTTTCACTCAGTAGTGCCTGATTCTTTGAGACCCTATGGACTGTAGCCTATCAGCTTCCTCTGTCCTCAGGATTCTCCTGGCAAGAATACTGGAATAGATTGCCATTTCCTCCTCCAGCCCATCTTCCTGATCCAGGGATCAAATCTTTGTCTCCTGTGTCTTCTGCATTGCAGCTGGATTCTTTACCTGCTGAACCAATGAAGACACCCCATAATATAGTATAGTGTACATAGTATAAAATATAACATAACCGATGCACTGGAATATAGAATTCATCTGTCTTTTGTGTTATCATCATTATTATTCAAAAGAAGCAAGAGGGAGTTCCTGTAAGACTGTTTAGAAACCAAACACTTTAGGTCCTCTATAATTTTGCAGGTCTATTTCAATATAAATCAAATCTACCATGCAGATAAAATCAAAACAGGGAAAGAAAATATAATGGACAATATGCTTTAGAGGTGAAACTTACAGTTTGAAGTGGTATTTTGTAATGGAGAGGGCTGCAAATCAAGAGGGTGAACCAATTTCTAAATAATTTTTCAATTGCCATGACACAACAGGGAACATATTCTCAGGACTCACTGATGTCTGTGGAAACGGTTGAGAGGCAGGCTCATCACTTAAACGGTAAAGTAGATTTGTCTTTGTTGCTGTTAAGTAGATTGGCCTTAATCGAAAAGAGCTAATGCTTCACAATTTTTTTGTAGCCTGTCACATTTCTGCTGTACTTGTCTCTGCTACTCTGCACAGTGGCTCTGTTCTGATTATAGGTTGTCTTCTGTATAAATGGTGGTGTTGACTGCATATTGGGAGCTTGCTGATTCTCAGTGTAGTTCACTATTGATAATAATTAATGACTTGCTTGCCTTTATATAGGAATAGAATGCTGATAATTCTAGACATGGAGAAAAACCTGTCACATCCTATCATTTAAAACATTTTATTAGAGGAAGTCAGGGATTTAAAATATTCTCATCAACAGAAAATGGTTTATGTTTCTATGTTCTTGACCCATGGAAATGTTTGGATGTAATAATCAAATTATTTTTGGAATATTTCATTGCTTTAAAAGTAAATGTTCAGAAAATCAGAAAAAAGTGTTTTTGCGTTTAGATACATCTTCATTATTTAAAGAATAAAGTTATAAGAAATACCTTAATGCATTGGTATCGATTGTGGAATAGATATTGCAAAAGAATTCCCAGAGAGTTTTCAATTGTTAGGTTCTTGGTTCTATAGATCTGAGCAAGTTGACTCTGTCAGATAATGTCTTGTGATTGGATCCCAAATAAAGGTGCTAAAAATGTGAGGTAACTTTGCATAGAAAAACTATGCCTTTGGACCTTGCCTTCTAATTTCAGCTTAAAAGTCTTCACCAAAGCATGTTGTGGAGTATCTCAGTAAAGATCCTTAATTGCCCCAAAATATTATAATAAAAAGGTATAATTTAGATAACAAAGCCCTAGGTTTTAAGGCCTTACTTGGCAAGTTATTCTCTATGTGCTTTTGAAAATAATCACTTGCATAGTAATATTTTTACTTATAAAATTAAAATCAAATTAAAGCACACCTTAGAGTATGGTAGAAAGATTAAGGAGAACATTTACAAGATTTGGAAACTATAAATAAAATATAGTAAATTTCATTAATTCAGTTTCTATTTGAAAGTTTTAAGTATAACATAAAAAATAAGATGAAAGTTTGAAAAAAGATGACTATTCCATTTTGAAAGGGATTCTACTTGGGGAGTATTTAGTAAACAAACGTCTCTGTGTGTCTTTTAAAATATTTTCACTTGAATTTCAGCTTGCCTTAAGTGAACTGTTTAATAACCTTCAGTGGCTTTTCTCAGCGTGATGATGGAAATCAAGCTCCTTAACCCACTGGCAAAGCATAATGACACATGACCTGTCACTTACCTTCTTAGTGTCAGACCACAGTTTCCTCCACTCACTCCAGCCTCTTCAATCTCAGAGCACACGCTTGCCCCACCTTAGGGACTTTGCACTTTATCTTTCCCCAAATTATTTAATTTGGTTAGCAGTCAAATGTCAGCTCCCTCAAATCACCTCTTAATTCATCTCTCACCTCAAATGTCACCTTTTCAAATATATTTCTTACGGCTTTTAAAGTCCTGAATATCATCCATCCCCTTGTTTCCTTTTCTTTGTAGTATGCATGGCTATTTGATGTCATATAGTTTGCTAAGGCTTCCCTGGCAAGGAAAAAACTTTTCCTTTACCCTCTCAGTTTCAATTCCTGTGAACCTATGAATTAAATTGACAAAGGACAGTTGAAATGGAGAAAAAAAGCTTGCTTGTATGCTTTTTTATAAGTAAATAGCTTACTAAACAGTTAAATGTAGAGGCTTAGGTACCTATTTAGTAAGAGAAGAGGTGATGGCGGAGAGGCTTCAATGGAAAAGACAAATCAGTTCCTTTAGAAAGACAAACCATGTTTTTCTTCGACCCAGAGGAATGGTATGGGGAAGGAGGTGGGAGAGGGGTTCAGGATGGAGAACACATGTATACCTGTGGCGGATACATGTTGATATATGGCAAAACCAATACAATATTGTAAAGTAATTAACCTTCAATTAAAATAAATAAATTTATATTAAAAAAAAAAAGACAAATGGGCTTCCCTGATAGTTCAGTAGGTAAATAGTCCTCTGCCTAAAATGTAGGAGACCCAGGAGAAGGATGTTCAATCCCTGATCCCTGGGTTGGGAAGATTCCCATGGAGGAGGAAATATCACCCCACTCCAGTATTCTTGCCTGAAAAATCCTATGGACAGAGGAGCCTGGTGGGCTACAGCCCAAAGGGCTGCAAACACGACTGAGTGACTAAGCACACACTCACACATAAAGACAAATGGGTTTTTGGAGATGAAATTGAAGACAAGAAAGCTTGTGATGTGTCTGTTTAGCAGGTGTGAGTGGCCTTTCTATCCTGTTCATGACCATGAGGCTTTCCTAGAGAACGGACCATTGGGAGATCGTCTCTTGGTCTCTCTCCTGGGAGTAGACTCTCCAAAATGGGAATTTATAACAATTTCACTTCTGAGAAGTTGTTGCTTTTGGTCTAATAACTGAAGCTCTGAGAAAAATTCCATCTGCTGTTGAATCTCAAATCTTCAGCTGAAATTAATCTTCATACTACCTATGGAGTTTGAAGTGAGTTCAATTCAGTTCTGTCACTCACTTGTGTCCAACCCTTTGGGACTCATGGACTGGAGCACACCAGGCTTCCCTGTCCATTCTGGAGCTTGCTCAAACTCATGTTCATCAAGTGAGTGATGCTATCCAACCCTCTCATCCTCTGTCATCCCCTTCTCCTCCAGCCTTCAATCATTCCCAGCATCAGGGTCTTTTCCAAAGAGTCAGTTCTTTGCATCAAGTGGCCAAAGTATTAGAGTTTCAGCTTCAGCATCAGTCCTTCCAATGAATATTCAGAATTGATTTCCTTTAGGATTGACTGGTTTGATCTCCTTGCTGTCCAAGGGACCCTCAAGAGTCTTCTCCAACACCACAGTTCAAAAGCATCAGTTTTTGTTGCTCAGCTTTCTTTATAGACCAACTCTCACATCCATACATGACTACTGGAAAAACAATAGCTTTGACTAGATGGACCTTTGTCAGCAAAGTAATGCCTGTGCTTTTTAATATGCTGTCAAATTTTGCCATATCTTTTGTCCAAAGGAACAAGTATCTTAATTTCATGGCTGCAGTTACCATCTGCAGTGATTTTAGAGACCAAGAAAATAAAATCTGTTACTGTTTCCATTGTTTGCCCAAGTGAGTTCCAAGTAGATCCCTGCAGCTGTCATAACAAAATTCCACAGACTAGGTGACTTAAACCGAGAGTTATTTTCTCACAGTTCTGCAGGTTACAAGTTCAAAAACAAGGTGTGAACATGGTTGGTTTCTTTAGAGGCCTTGTTCCTGGTTTGCAGTTAGCTTTCCTCTGTGCGTGAACACCCCTGGTGGTTTGCAATGTGCTCTGATCAATTGCCTCATCTTATAAAGACACCGGACAGACTGAGTTAGGACCAACACTTAGGGCCTCATTTTAAATTATTCACCTTTTCAAAGGTCTTATTTCCAAATATAGTCACATTTTTAAACATTATGGGGTTAGAACTTCAACATACATATTTTGGGGGTGACATATCTCAGCCCACAACACATATTATTTACTTTAATTCTTTACTACCTACTGTCCCACCTTGGGCTGCAAGGAGATCAAACCAGTCAATCCTAAAGGAAATCAGTCCTGAATATTCATTGGATGGACTGATGCTGAAGCTGAAGCTCCAATATTTTGGCCATCTGATGAGAAGAACTGACTCATTGGAAAAGACCCTGATGCTGGGAAAGATTGAGGGCAGGAGGAGAAGAGGGTGATAGAGGATGAGATGGTTGGATGGCATCACTGACATGTTAGACATGAGTTTGAGCAAGCTCCGAGAGTTGGTGATGGACAGGCAGGCCTGGGGGTGATGCAGTCTATGAGGTCGCAAAGGGTCAGACTTAACCGCATGACTGAACTGAACTAAACTGTCCCCCACCCCATGACATGAGCTCTTAGATGCAGAAAAATGCCTGACTTCATTGCTCTCAACAGATAAAGCTATTAGTAGTCATATTTGGCTGTGGTTGTTGGACAATAAATACTGTTGAACACTTGAATATATTGTTTAAAGGAATAAATATGTATTTCTAAATGCTGAGTAGAGCACTCTCCACTAGAATATGTATAAACATATTTTATATACAGAGTCAATGGGAAGACAGAAAAACTTTCAAACATTTGGAAAATTGTTCAGTGTCAAAAACTGAAAATACATTGATTTTAGTTTGAAAATATTACTCACAAAATTATCATATTTAAAATCTATGAAAGTCTAAGAATAGTCTTCGAGAGGAAAGGACATTCTTTAGGGAAATGGCTAAATAACTTACATAGAAAAACAAAGTCATATACTTCACCAACTTTATCATGAAATATATGTGAGATAGAGAGTTAAAATGACCAGAATGGAGCAAAAGCTTTTAGAGAATACATGCTGAAATGTGTACAACTTAAATAGCACTTTGAAGAAATGAAGGAATATTTAAAAACCAGTTATAGAGTGTATGTGTGTGCATTAGTCACTCAGTCATGTCCAGTTCTTTGTGACCCTGTAGACTGTAGCCTACCAGCCTACTCTGTCCATAGAATTCTCCAAGCAAGAATACTGGAGTGGATAGTCATTCTCTTCTCCAGGGGATCTTCCCAACCCAAGGATTCAACCTGGGTCTCCTGTATTGCAGGCAGATTCTTTACTGTCTGATTATACAGTAGTAAAATGCAAAATAGAAAAGTTTGGAATAACAGATAATAAAAGTTGGTAAGCTGAGGAGTGAGCTGCAGAATTTTGTAGCTCATGGTTAATAAGTGATTTGAATTAGATCAACTATGGCCTTCCAAAGGGAAAATGGTGATGTGTGGTCAATATGTAAACACGAGATATTAAATTTAGAAATTAAGAAATGTCTTAAATTTTTTGAAATCAAGAAATTTCTTAAATATTTTACATTTAAGAAAGCAAGTGTTACTGTTTTCATGATGTATTAAGGATTGTACACCTAGATTGAGGTTGTTATAACATTAGATATATCATATATATCATACAATTGGAAAAATGCAAGTGAAAAATTAGACCCTTTGTTCTATAAGCTTTGGAAATCGGCTAAGTGGCTCTTTGTATTGCTATTTTTAGTGTGGAAGAAGCTGGTGACAGGCAATGGTTTACAGCAAGAAATATTGATATTTATCCCTGTACAGTGGTTTAGTAAGTTGGAAAGCAGTATAAAACAGAACTTTGAATTAAAACAAATCTAAATGAACAAAGAATTAAACTAAGGCAGAGAAGTACATTTCAGAGTCATTACGGCAGAAATAGTCTCCTCATCAAGTAAAGGAGAGAAGTAATAGCAAGCCATCTAACACTCAGGCTTGAAGAATAACCACATACAGTTCATACTGTGTGATTTTCAAGAGAATATGCTATTACCAAAATAAAAATTAAAAAAAGGAGAATTAGAATAAGACTGTGTCTTGGCTGAAGTAACTTAAATAATTTTCAGTGTGAAATAAGGTAAAATTTACTAGGGAGAAATGACTTCATGTTTTTTTCACTGTCTGTGTTTTAGAGAAGTGATTGGTGGGATAGCAGTTTGCTTTCTGTTCTAGTAGTATCAACATAATTAAGAGAAGATAATCAACATTCATACTGAGTGATGGCACTTTGTGATTATTATTTTATTATGGAATACACAGTTTTGAATTTTCTTCTCCATATCTATCATTGCCATTGCTACCACCTCTGAAACTTTCATTTGGAACATTTTGGACTATTAATTGCCCTAAGAGATAATTTGAAGAACACTGAGAAAAACCATGAACCTTAGATTCCAAGGTGCAGTTGGGGCATTTTCAATTCAGTACTTATAATCCAGTCTATTTTGGCTGAGTTAGCATAGCGAATAACTTTACATACAGCAAAGGATATCCCTAGAAGGGACATCCCGGAGAAACATTGTTGAAGATAGGTGAACAGAAGGAAAAAGAAGAAAAAAAGAAATCTTATGCTACATCTTGATAAGTTATTTGAGTCTTTCTTCAATCTCTCATCACCAAAAATGTAATAATAATAATAGTAAATTAAAACAATAGTGATACATTTAAATAAAAGTATGTTAGTAACTCACTTGTGTCTGACTCTTTCTGATCCCATGGACTGTAGCCCACCTGCCAGGCTCCTCTGTTCAGGGAATACTCCAGGCAAGAATACTGGAGTGGGTAACCATTCCCCTTCTACAGGGGATCTTCCTGACAGAAAGATTGATCTGAGGTCTTCTACACTGCAAACAGACTTTACCATCTGAACCACCAGGGAAGGCCAAGTAGTAACATGGTGTTAAAGAATCTGCCTGCAATGTAGGAGACCTGGGTTTGGGTCTGGAAGAGCCCCTGAAGAAGGGAATAGATACCCCCACCAGTGTTCTTGCCTGGAGAATTCCATAGACAGAAGAGCCTGGACAGCTACAGTACATGGGGTTGCAAAGAGTTGGCCATGACTGAGCAACTAAGTGATTCATGAAACTGCTTTTAAAAATAAATCTAGACAGGTCATACCATTTTATATTTATATTTCTGTGAGGAAGAGCATAATACTCCGCTTTAGTAGTACCTTTATCTTTACAAGGGGCTATCATAGCAAACACCCTCTTCCAACAACACAAGAGAAGACTCTACACATGGACATCACCAGATGGTCAACAGTGAAATCAGATTGATTATATTCTATGCAGCCAAAGATGGAGAGGCTCTATACATTCAACAAAAACAAGACCAGGAGCTGACTGTGGTTCAGATCATGAACTCCTTATTAACAAATTCAGACTTCAATTGAAGAAAGTAGGGAAAACCGCTAGACCATTCAGGTAGGACCTAAGTCAAATCCCTTATGATTATACAGTGGAAGTGAGAAATAGGTTTAAGGGCCTAGATCTGATACGATAGAGTGCCTGATGAACTATGGAATAAGGTTCGTGACATTGTATGGAAGACAGGGTTCAAGACCATCCTCATGGAAAACAAATGCAAAAAAGCAAAATGGCTGTCTGAGGAGGCCTTACAAATAGCTGTGAAAAGAAGAGGCGAAAAGCAAAGGGGAAAAGGAAAGATATAAGCATCTGAATGCAGAGTTCCAAAGAATAGCAAGGAGAGATAAGAAAGCCTTCTTCAGCAATCAATGTAAAGAAATAGAGGAAAAGAACAGAATAGGAAAGACTAGAGATCTCTTCAAGAAAATTAGAGATACCAAGGGAACATTTCATGCAAAGATGGGCTCGATAAAGGACAGAAATGGTCTGGACCTAACAGAAGAAGAAGATATTAAGAAGAGGTGGCAAGAATACACAGAAGAACTGTACAAAAAGATCTTCACGACCCAGATAATCATGATGATGGGATCACTAATGTACAGCCAGACATCTTGGAATGTGAAGTCAAGTGGGCATTAGAAAGCATCACTATGAACAAAGCTACTGGAGGTGATGAAATTCCAGCTGAGCTGTTTCAAATCCTGAAAGATGATGCTGTGAAAGTGCCGCACTCAATATGCCAGCAAATTTGGAAAACTCAGCAGTGGCCACAGGACTGGAAAAGGTCAGTTTTCATTCCAATTCCAAAGAAAGGCAATGCCAAAGAATGCTCAAACTACCCCACAATTGCACTCATCTCATGCTAGTAAAGTAATGCTCAAAATTCTCCAAGCCAGGCTTCAGCAATACGTGAACCATGAACTCCTGATGTTCAAGCTGGTTTTAGAAAAGGCAGAGGAACCAGAGATCAAATTGCCAACATCTGCTGGATCATTGAAAAAGCAAGAAAGTTCCAGAAAAAACATCCATTTCTGCTTTATTGACTGTGCCATAGCCTTTGACTGTGTGGATCACAATGAACTGTGGAAAATTCTTCAAGAGATGGGAATACCAGATCACCTAACCTGCCTCTTGAGAAATCTGTATGCAGGTCAGGAAGCAACAGCTAGAACTGGACATGGAACAACAGACTGGTTCCAAATAGGAAAGGAGTATGTCAAGACTGTATATTGTCACTCTGCTTATTTAACTTCTATGCAGAGTACATCATGAGAAATGCTGGACTGGAAGAAACACAAGCTGGAATCAAGATTGCTGGGAGAAATATCAGTCACCTCAGATATGCAGATGACACCACCCTTATGGCACAAAGTGAAAAGAAACCAAAAAGCCTGTTGATGAAAGTGAAAGAGGAGAGTGACAAAGTTGGCTTAAGCTCATCATTCGGAAAACTAAGATCATGGCATCCGGTCCCATCACTTCATGGGAAATAGATGCGGAAACAGTGGAAACAGTGTCAGACTTTTTTGGGGGCTCCAAAATCACTGCAGATGGTGAATGCAGCCATGAAATTAGAAGATGCTTACTCCTTGGAAGAATAATTATGATCAACCTAGAAAGTACATTCAAAAGCAGAGACATTACTTTGCCGACTAAGGTCCGTCTAGTCAAGGCTACGGTTTTTCCTGTGGTCATGTATGGATGTGAGAGTTGGACTGTGAAGAAGGCTGAGTGCCGAATAATTGATGCTTTTGAACTGTGGTGTTGGAGAAGACTCTTGAGAGTCCCTTGGACTGCAAGGAGATCCAACCAGTCCATTCTGAAAGAGATCCGCCCTGGGATTTCTTTGGAAGGAATGATGCTAAAGCTGAAACTCCAGTACTTTGGCCACCTCATGCGAAGAGTTTACTTATTGGTAAAGACTCTGATGCTGGGAGGGATTGGGGGCAGGAGGAGAAGGGGTCGACAGAGGATGAGATGGCTGGATGGCATCACGGGCTCGATGGACGTGAGTCTGAGTGAACTCCAAGAGATGGTAATGAACTGGAAGGCCTGGCGTGCTGCGATTGATGGGGTCGCTAAGAGTCGGAGACGACTGAGCGACTGAACTGAACTGCTGCAAAACAAAGCATCTCTTTGGTTAGAAAGTTTTTCTCCAGAATCTCACAAGTTTGCAGGTTGATGAGCTGTCACACATCAGAACAACCATTTCAACCCTGGTGAACAGGAAAAGCAACTTCTGACAGGACTGTAATCTTTCTCACTAGCTTGCCAAATCCTCCTCCCTTGTGAATCTTGGACCCAAACTCTTCTGTTTTCTTCTATTTTCATCTGCTACTGTGAGAAATTCAGGTGAAAAGCAAAACTCAGATCCAAAGACACACTGGAAACTCATTCTTTCTGTTTCCTTATCGCCATAAGATTTCCCCTCTCACTTTCAGGAATAAACAGTTTTGGGAAGCAATCTTTTACAGTTTTAATAGCTTGTGGCATTTGCAATCTCCAAAGTCCAGCCTTTTCTCTAAAGTTTCCTTTTCACCATTTAGGGCTTTGGGATATTTTCATTTGTGGTCTGAGCAAGGTTTTCCTTCTACCTTTCTCCTGGATTTTTTTTTTTTTCCTGAACTATATACTGGTGTGTCTATCCTACGTCAAATCATCAACACAAAGTAAAACATGAGAAATATTTCCAAGCTGTTCATTCACAAATAAGCAATCTACATATTTCTTAAAATATTTCTTCAAATTGTCTATGCATATAGGCAACCAGAAGCCACACATGAGTTTTCTTTCATACAGTGCTTAGGAGATAGAATATTGCTTTACTCATTTAGAAAATAATTCTATAAGGAAAATATTTGGAGTGGCTGTAGCCAATTTTCTCCCTAATTCACAGTGTGCAATATCATCATGAGAAGGTATTTTCTGTGAACTGAGTTATTTAAGTAATTTGGTTGTGACCATAAAGACAAAGGTATTTGAAGTCTTCAGGGTGAGTAGTACTGCTTCTAGAACTTGTACTCAGATTTCATTCTTTTGTAAAGGTACACTGTTTCAACTGCTTCTGTTGTGATTTCAGGTGATAGAGAAGGCTTAGCTTTTTTTTTTCTTCCCTCAGTTAAAGTAATATGTAGGAAAGTTAATCTGAGGACAAATACACTTTTAAAAAAATATTTCTTAATAAGTTGATTTGGATAAACTTGACTAAATTCACTGCCTTACTTGAAAGCAATTGTATTTAATAGTGACTGAAAGGAACTGTCTGATTATACTTTAACTTTGCGACTCTGTTATTCTAGAAAGAGCGTTCTTGCGGTGACTCTTAGACCTGGATATGTATTTGGTAGTAGATCTCTCTAAAATCAGTATTTTGGGTTATGAAGAGATAATAATTAGAGAATAAGCTGAAGCTGGAGCAGGCAATGGCACCCCACGCCAGTACTCTTGCCTGGAAAATCCCATGGGTGAGGAGCCTGGTAGGTTGCAGTCCACGGGGTCACTAAGAGTCGGACACGACTGAGTGACTTCACTTTCACTTTTCACTTTCATGCACTGGAGAAGGAAATGGCAACCCGCTCCAGTGTTCTTGCCTGGAGAATCTCAGGGATGGGGGGAGTCTGGTGGGCTGCCGTCTATGGGGTTGCACAGAGTCGGACACGACTGAAGTGGCTTAGCAGCAGCAGCAGCAGCAGCAGCAGCAGCAGCAGCAGCAGCAGCAGCAGCAAGCTAAAGTTGGGTAGTTCGTACCTTGAAACAATGTTACATAAGTCATTATTTTAACTACTTATGTGTTGTACAACTTTTCTAATAAAGTATAGAGTATACACATACATATATATATATATATATATACACATAGATATATGTACACACACATATATATGCATGTGTTCAGTTGTGTCTGTCTCTTTTGGGACTCCATGGACTACAGCTCGCCAGTCTCCTCTGTCCATGGGATTATCCATACAAGAATATTTGAGTGGGTTGCCATTTCCTTCTTCAGTGGCTCTTCTAGACCCAGGGATTGAATCCATGACCTCTGCTACATCTCCTGCACTGAAGCTGGATTCTTTACTGCTGAGCCATAGGGAAAGCTCAGTGTGTGTGTGTGTGTGTGTGTTTGTCTGTGTATATCTGTGTGTATATATATATTTATATGAAAAACAGTGGGATTTGAATATATGCAAAATACACACATAAATATATTTAATATAATGAGATTTGAACAGATAGTTAGCTATAAATATTTGTCTTTGTCTATACATTTATTTGTTTAAATCCAACTACTTTGTATTTTATGTGAGAGCCTGCTGCTGCTGCTGCTAAGTCGCTTCAGTCGTGTCCAACTCTGTGCGACCCAATAGACGGCCTCCTATCAGGCTCCTCTGTCCCTGGGATTCTCCAGGCAAGAACACTGGAGTGGGTTACCATTTCCTTTTCCAATGCATGAAAGTGAAAAGTGAAAGTGAAGTCGCTCAGTTGTGTCCGACTGTTAGCGACCCCATGGACTGCAGCCCACCAGGCTCCTCCGTCTATGGGATTTTCCAGGCAAGAGTACTGGAGTGGGGTGCCATTGCCTTCTATGTGAGAGCCTAGTCTTCTTAATTATAAGAAGCTAATTTTTACATAAATTTAAAATATCCAGGGCTTAGTTTTGTAAAAATTTAACTAGCCTTGTTTTTATAGTACATAAAAGTTCACTGACAGATAGTAAGAAATTTAAATAATGGTGCAAAAATGTCAGGTAAACGCTAAAAAGAAGATGTTGATTTAGAATAACTTTCTTTTAAGTGCTAAAGACCAGCCAAGAGGAAAGGAAATCTGAGTCATTAATATATACAGGAAATGAAGACTATGGAAAACTATAGTTTTTCATGAGATAATAAAATAACATAAGCAAAATTCTTATAATTGAAAGAATAGAAATTCCTTGTATTAAAATCTGAAGAATGCTTTAGTGTGGTTCCTGAAAAGAGAGCTAAATAGCAATCTGCTACTGTCAGCCTTAGAGAAGAACACAGGTAAGTTTTCTTAAAACCTGGAGGCCACTCTTGGTTTTTAAGTGAAGGATTTCTAGGATGAGCAAGGTAGCATGTTTTTTACCTTGATTATAAGCCTCTTAGTTGTATGTTACTAGACTTTTCATTTTGGTCACAACAAATAACACATAGACTTCATATTTCCTTCTGCTTCCACTCTTGTACCCTCAAGGTACTATTTATATGGCAGCAAAATTATCTGTAAAAATAAAATTCTTATTATATCATTCTTTTATTTAAAATATGTTTACAGTGTTTTAGTTCATGTAGAATAATAAATTTAAAGTTCTTTACTGGCCCCTGCCCAGACACAACTCAGACCTTGTTCTCAAATGCTTATTCTTCACTATCCCTAGCAGTGTTCCTCTCTTCCTAGATTAGTTCACAGTTGTTCCTATCTCAGGGCTCAGTCACTAGCTGTTTTGCCAGCTGGAATATTTTCCTGACAACCTCTTCCCTTGCATGAAGCTTTGAGATGTCATTTTTTTGATAGCTGGACAGGAGGTGTGGCATGGTTGAATCATTCTCTACAAAAATTAATTGATTTTTCTTTACAGAACTTTCCACTATATCCCAAACTAGACTATTTATTTCTCATGAAACACACACACAAAGAACCAGTCCTAAGGGAAGAAGGTGTCTTACCTATTGTGATTGAATTATTTAATCTTAGAGCCTAGAGAATTTCTGGCACTAGGTAGTTCTGATCCTATATTTTGTGAATGGATGGTTATGAGCAAAACATGTGCTCAAAAGTTATTTGGTAAAAAGAACTCAAAAATACACCTAGGACTTTCCTGCTTCCATTTTACTTGATAAATCAATCATCTTATTTCTGAATCAGTTAGTCAGTCATTTGCCTTTGAGATACCCATGGCTCAAATAATAAGGAATCTGCCTGCAGTTCAGGAGACCTGGGTTTGATCCCTGAGTCAGGAAGATTCCTTGGAGAAAGGCATGGCAATCCACTCCAGTACTCTTGCCTGGAGAAGCCCCATGGACAGAGGAGCCTACTCGGCTACAGTTTATGGGGGTCACAAAGAGTTGGTCATTCAGTAATTCTGACAGCCAACTGGTATTTTAAATAGCACTTAAGCGCCAGGCTAGGAATATCAGGGGTGAACTAGCCAAGACTAGTAGAATCACCATCTTAGGGAGCTTATATTCTAATAAGAGAGGAACTGGAATATAGGCAAACAAAGAATATAATGCCATTAGTAAAAGGGAGCCTTTATGTTTTAATTTTCCTATAAATCATTGCAAGTTGGAAAAGAGAATAGTAAGAATACTGAGTCACACTTCAGAAAGATGACACTAACACTCATCTAGATTGCTTTGCTCTCGTGCTGGATATTTGTCTTTTCATCCAAAAAAAAAAAAAGTGAGAATTTGATGACTTGAGAATAATGTTAGATGAACTTTGATTTTCAAAACTTTATTGTTGTACCTGATTCCTGAATATGTCCTGGTGGCCACTGTAATCTAATGAGTTTAATCTTCACAACTTTTCCATTTCCATTTTGTCTGCCTTGCTCTAACTATAACAGAATTAAAAAAATTTCTACATATTAATACGGAGACAATTTTAAAATAAAAGTCCAATGGAAAGTAATAACTGGAGTAGCTGTGAAAACCAAAATATTCTATATTTTTAAATTTCAGTTTTAATTGGCTGAATTCTATGTCTGCATCTGTTACATCTTCACTCAGAAAATGAAGTGGAGGGAATCCCTTGGCAGTTCAGTGGTTAGGACTCCATGCTTCCACTGCAGGTGGGCACATATTCAATCCTGGTCAGGGAATCAAGATCCCACATACCCTGTGGCATGCCCACAAAAATAAATAAATACAAATAAGATAAATAAAAAGAAAATGGAGGATTATGACAACTCAAATAAGAGAACTTTTACAATCATCTGAAGAACTATTACTTCTTTAAAATGGATTTTTCAATGACAAATGTCTTATATATTTTTAACCACTTTAAGTCTAATATTTTAAATATTTAATATTAAGGCTTGAATTAAGTCAATCATTTCCCTTATTTACTTATTTAAACAATGAATTACCTTCTTCAGCAAAGCTTAACTCTGTCAGAGAATGAAGTTGTGCTTCTCAGGTTAAAACAGACAATGCCATATAGGATTCTGTACTGGAAAGTTGCTAAGAGTAAGTGTTCTCACCACACAGTACAAAAATAGTCTTGTGAGTCGATGGATATGTTAACTTATGGTAATAATTTCACAATATAGGTGTATGTCATTATCACATTAAACTTCAACAATGTTATATGCTAGTTATATTTCAATAAAGCTGAGTTAAAACACACACACATAACAGAAATAACCATTGGGATGAAGGGCAGGAAGTTGGTGGAGTCATGTGTACTTCCCTTCCTTGCTGACTGATCCTAGGCAGGAATAGAGAGGTGGATTCTCAAAAAGATAATTAAGATAAAACATCTTTGCATCTGTGATTTTTGAGTATGAAAATCAGAAGCTATTTGGCAAATTTGATTTTAATGAAGGGATTTGTTACAGCATGCATTGTGAGTAAATAGCTAACAATTAGGGCTGTTGTGATCGTGGACTTTTCTGGATGACTGAGAATGGAAAATCATAGGCGAACTATAGGTAATATTGGCGTCAAGAACTGTGTTAAATTCCCACTTAAAGTGCAGATTTGGAGACTTTATCAGAAGCAGCTAACAAGTTAGAAAATAAAAAGTAATAAATATTTGAGGGTACATTCTTAGGGTAGGATCCAGATTTATCCAGAATCTTCCTCATATTAATAGAAGATCTTCATGATTAAACACAAGCACAAATACAGTAAGTACATGCATGCATGCTAAGTCGCTTCAGTCATGGCTGACTCTTTGCAATCCCATGGACTGCAGTCCACCAGGGTCCTCTGTCCATAGGATTTTTCAGCAAGAATACTGGAGTGGGTTGCTATGCCTTCCTCCGGAGGTTCTTCCTGACCCAGGGATCCAACCCAAACCTGTATCTCTTATGTCTCCTACATTGGCAGGTGGGTTCTTTACCATTAATGCCAGCTGGGAAGCCCCAACAAGTGGATGACACAAGTGTAATTAAGTAACATTTAGATGTTAGACAACTGTATTTGAATTAGCACAAATGTGATTACTGGCACTATGGCATGGAGGGGACAGGATATTTAACCAGTTTCATTTGTGGCCCCCAAATTTTTAAAGTTCTTGAAATAATGAATTTGCCTTTTCATGACTTCTTTTTTTCCTTTTGTGGAGGAAAAATTGATGTCAAGTATATGTATAGATATCACACATATATTACCTGTTATGTCATGCAATTGCTGGACAGTACAATATAGATGTCACTCACAATAACCAAGTTAGCATGAATATATGAGTGAGTAAGTGAATCCTTGGTTGTGTCTGACTCTTTGTGACTCCATAGACTCTAGCCCATGAGGCTCCTTTGTCATGTGATTTTTCCGGGCAAGAATATGGTAAGTGGGTTCCCATTTCCTCCTCTAAAGGATATTCTCAAACCGGGGATCAAACCTGAGTCTCCTACATTTCCTGCATTGCAGGCAGATTACCTCTGAGCCACTGGGGAAGTCCAGTCAGGAATATACAAATGACATTAAAGAACATCTGTCAATATACAATTGAAGCTAATAGAACATTAGGCTTCCATTTTCAATAACTGGGCGAAAGCATGATGAGAAATCAAATGTAAGAGAGCATAACTGTACTTTAATAATAATAAAATAGTCTATATGCAACAGTAAGATATATATATATATTACATACAAATATTCAACATACTGATAATTTTGTTTCAAAACATGTACTGTAAAGATTATATAAAGTATATTGTATATTCATACATGTTTGGTAAGTTGATTGTCTAAATAGGAGAGGAAACATTTTGATTTATATATTTCCTCCTTTTTGCTCTTTTATATTTCTTTTCATTTCTCTTCTCATGTTTAAAGATTAATTGTTGTTTTCTTGATTAAGAGACATCTATGCATTGATTTGGGATTTAATTAGTTTTAAAAATCCTAATTATTTTATTCTTCTTACAACTTCTTTTGAAGATTTTGCTTATTTTTGCTTTTATTTTTAATTGTTCCAATTGGACCCTGTTTCTGAGAGGAAAGGAGATTCACTGATTTTCAAATAGGAATTCCTTAGTACTGATTCCTTCTTTCAGGTAAACATGACTTGGTGGTTTTTAGACTTAACTCAGAGTTTCTAATAGAGAATTGATGAGACTTTCCTGAACAACACAAAGGCTATCACAGATGATTTTACATTGACTTAGAGAACCCTAATTACTTAATCTTTTTTTTTAACCATAAATTGCATTCAGAGGAGCATAAAGCATACAGGTGACTAAAAGCTTGCCTTATGATAGAGTGCAGGATGAGGATCAGGGTTTATGCGTATGTGCGTGCTCAGTCACTTCAGTTGTGTCTGACTCTTTGCAACCTTATGGACTGTAGTCTCCCAGGCTCCTCTATTCATGGGATTCCTAAGGCAAAAATATTGGAGTGGGTTGCCATGCCCTTCTCCAGGGGATCTTCTGGAGCCAGGAATCAGAACCCGAATCTCCTGTGTCTTCTGCTTTGCAGGCAGATTCTTTACAGCTGAGCCACCGCGGAAGCCCCTCAGGGTTTATACTGCAAAATGAACTCCAGGTGGCTCTTGAAACTTGCCTTTTCCCCGTTCTTTTGATGTCTCAGATGAGACGACTTTATCCAGTCTTCAGAAATGCAACTTTTTGTCTATTCCTACTGTGTGATAGGGTTGTTTGTATTTGTCAGTCTCATTTGGACTTCCTGCTGTTTTTCTTAGTTACATTCTATTATATGAAAACATAATGAGGCAGGTCAGGAATGGGGGGAAGGAACCAGGGGTGAGAAGCCTTGTAGATTTTGCCTCTACCAGTTCAGTTCAGTTCAGTTCAGTTCAGTCACTCAGTTGTGTCCGACTCTTTGTGACCCCATGAACCGCAGCACACCATGCCTCCCTGTCCATCACCAACTCCCGGATTCTACCCAAACCCATGTCCATTGAGTCGGTGATGCCATTCAGCCATCTCATCCTCTGTCGTCCCCTTCTCCTCCTGCCCTCAATCTTTTCCAGCATCAGGGTCTTTTCAAATGAGTCAGCACTTCTCATTAGGTGGCCAAAGTAATGGAGTTTCCGCATCAAAATCAGTCCTACCAATGAACACCCAGGACTGATCTCCTTTAGGATGGACTGGTTGGATTTTCTTGCAGTCCCAAGGGACTCTCAAGAGTCTTCTCCAACACCACAGTTCAAAGGCATCAATTCTTAGGTGCTCAGCTTTCTTTATAGTCCAACTCTCACATCCATACATGATCACTGGAAAAACCAGCCTTGACTAGACAGACCTTTGTTGACAAAATGATGTCTCTGCTTTTTAATATGCTGTCTAGGTTGGTCATAACTTGCCAGAGGACAGTTATTTCCGAAAAAGTAGAAGAAGATATCTGCCCTATCTATTATATTTTTGGACAGTCATATGAGAGGAAATCGTATGAATGGGCAATGCAATTTAAAGAGCAGTAGGCAAAACTAGCATTTGTACTATGATCCTTTTTATTTTGGTCTGCAATCTTTTAAGAGGCAGAAACTCAAAAACATTCTCAAAGCAGCTTTGTTATTGTTTTTCAGAGACAACTACTCCATTTCCTCTTTATTTCTACATAATGAAATTTTGATCTGGGAGGTCATGTTGTCACTGTGTTCTTTGGCTCTATCTATGTAAACTACTGCCACATGCAGCATTAGAAACAACAGTCATTTTCTTTATAATAGCTCTCAAGTTCTGAGATTGGGGTTTGGCTGATATATGATGTCCTCAGTCATACTCAGGGGATGAATGATACAAGCTGGGCTCTGCTTTGTGGATCCTTCATTTTTATTTCTGTGACCAACAAGCAGATCAGAGTATGTCTACCTAAAGGCAATAGCAGAAGGGCAAGAGTAAGCAAGCTTGACATTCTAAGCCTCTTTCACACTTCTACTTACCTCACATATGCTAGTATTTCACTGGCCAAAGCAAGCTATTTGGCCAAGCCCAGGGTCAGGAAATTATACATATCACCATCCCATGTAGAATGATGCAAAGTACACGGCAAAGGAGAGAAAAATCGGGATCATCTTGCAACTTACTACTGTCACTTCCCTAGAGTAATATGCTCCAAAGTGAGACAGTTGGATGTATACACATGGTCATGAAGACACAAAAATATATTAATATATATTGAGAAAAAATTAATCTTATGATGAATTTGACGAGCAAATTATTTTATTTTAAAACTTTCAATCAGTTTATTTAGAGTTATCAGTTCTAAATATTAGCTGTTTCATAATGTATAGATCCTATAATTAGATGGTAGCAAATAATTTAAATATTAAAATTGTAGGTAGTGAAATACATATACACATACCCTTTCCAATTTGAGCCATATTTTGAAATTTATAACATCAAATTAATACCCTAAGTCAAACATCAATATAGAAGAACAGAAAATAATAATAACTAAGATTGCTGCTATGTTCTATACATATGTATTTTCATGCTCATTGCAATTCTTAAACTTGAAATTTGGAAGAACTTCTTAATTGTTCACATGGTTTCCTCTTTCTGGGATATATTTTAGCAGAATAAATTCACTTTATAGCACTCTTTATAACATTTTATTTTATTTGAATTGTATTTATCTTTGTTAAATCAGACATGTATTATTTTTATTAGAGATTTTAGGCTTTTTCACAGTATCACATTGCTATTATAAAGTTATTAAAATATAGTCTGATGGTCTGCTTTACTAACTACTATTGCTTTTCTCTAAATGTGTTCTTGTCAACATAATTCCATCTCTATTCCAATTGGCCCTGCAGAACCTGATATTGTTAGAGAGGAAAGGCTGATAATTATTCCTCAGGGCACGCTTTATCATATTCATGCTTTATTCAGCCCATTAGGAAATAAAATTGTATTTGGTTTTAGCATGCACATAATTTTCTTTTGTGTATGTCTGTGTGTGCAAAGTAGTAATTCTAGTAGCTAAAATTTGAACTCATACATTGTCATAGAAATACTTTAAAACCGAACTATTTTTTGCCTATTTGAAATACAGTATAGATGCTGACAGCCATCTAAAGGAGGTTAATAAAATATAGGTAAAATAAACACAGACCAGATTTGTTTGTTTAGGAAGCAGCAGAAGTCAGATTTGTTTAAGGGGGGGGTGGGGAGTAGAAATCTGAGTTGACAAGATCTAATTTTAATACTTGTCTGCCCTGTGATCTTGAAGAAGCCACAGTCTCTTGATTTTCTGTTTCCTAAAATTGAAGTCGCTCAGTTGTGTCTGACTCTTTGCTACCCCATGGACTGTAGCCTACCAGGCTTCTCCGTCCATGGGATTTTCCAGACAAGAATACTGGAGTGGGCTACCGTTTCCTTCTCCAGGGGATCTTCCTGACCCAGGAGTTGAACCCGGGTTTCTCGCATTGGAGGCAGGCACTTTAACCTCTGAGCCACCAGGGAAGCCCAATCTAGAAAATGCAGGCAATGATAATCAAGTCTCCAGCCTTACACCTTTTGGGCATGATGAAATCAAATATCAGGGAACTATTAAGCAAAGTTTAATGTGGTACATTTATACCTGTTGTAATATAAATGGAGTCATGACCTGGTAGTTGCTATTGAAAATAATAGAAACTAGGGAATAAGCTGGTGATTTAAACAGTTTTAATAAAACAGAAGCCTCCTCTAAGTTTCAGATGCCTGACTGATCAGTGACACCATGGAAAATTTCAGAGCAGAAAAAGAACTGTGTCCTTTGACTTTATGAGATAGAGGAGACACACTTGTTATGGAAATGTTACCTAGCCCAAGTTTGCTCTGTTTGCACAAAAGGCCAATGAATCCGAGAGACAAGGTGTTGAGGAAAGGAATATGACTTTTTTCAGAGAGCCAGCTGACTGAAAAAAATGGCAGACTGTGGTGGTGGTTGTTTAGTGGCTAAGTCATGTCTGACTCTTGTGACCTCATGGACTATAGCCTGCCAGGCTCTTCTGTCCATGAGATTCTCCAGGCAAGAATACTGGAGTGGGTTGCCATTTACTTCTCCTTGGGATCTTCCTGACCCAGGGGGCAAACCCAGGTCTCCCGCATTGCAGGCAGATTCTTTACCAAGCTATGAGGGATGGCAGACTAACATCTCAAAATGACCATCTTATTGGGGTCTGGATGCCAGATTCTTGTCCAGATCAGATAAGGGAGGGGAGGGGAGGAAACAAAGTAAAAGGAGATACCTTGTAAATATCTCCTAGAATGGCCAGTCTCAAGCAGGGAGACGTGTTATTGTCTTCCTTACTGCCATCTACAAGTGGATAGGGATCTGAAGAAAGTCACTTCAGCCTAATGGTCAAGCAGAGGACAGGATTCTCTGAGTCAGGCCGTTACATATGATTATGATTACAGAAGCAGCAGAAAGCAAATCTAAGAAATGATTCCAACATGGAGTCAGAACTGACTTTTCCCTGAAACAGCAAAATAGTGAAAATTTTGGCTCTGAAACTTTATATATTAGTTATAGATTTAACATGTAAGTGTACATGTGTAAAGACTCTCTCTCTCACACACAAAGAGGCACATTTAGTGATTTTAGAAGAGGAAGACATTTCAGGTAGTAAGAACAGCTCTGAAAAGGTATAGATACAGGTATGAAGAAGATTTGCTCAGGGAATCCTTTTTTTCTGAAGCAAAGACTAAGGTTCAGAATGCAAAACAATGTTTACACAGTGTGATAGGAAATAAGCAATGTTTATAAATTTCTGTGCAAGTAATTTCAATCAAAAAGAGTGTTTAGTCAAACTTATCTGGCAGTAGCCTTATGAATAGGTTGGATGGAATGGAGAATAAATGATTATCAGCATAATGTTGAGAGTTTCAGGGTGAGAAGGAGTTACAGGATTAAAGAAGGGAGAGGACACATCTGATGGTCATTTCCAAAGAGATGACTATATGACTGAATGGATTAAAAATGGGGAAGAGAAAGAAGGTTTAAAATGTTTAGTTTTAGGTTAAGTACATAGACTACATAGGCACATGCACTTACTTAAGTCAGAAAGAGAAAAACAAACGCTATATATTACCGTATATATGTGGAATCTGAAAAAAAAAATGGTATAGGTGATCTTATTTACAAAGCAAAAATAGAGACACAGATATAGAGAACAAGCATATTGCTATCAAGGGAGAAAGGGGGATGGGATGAAGTGGGAGACTGTGATCAACACATATACAGTGCTTGTATAGAACAGATAACTAATGATAACCTCCTGTATAGTACTGGGTGTTCATGCATATTAAGTTGCTTCATTCATGTCTGATTCTTTGCAGCCCTATGGACTGTAGTCTGCCAGGCCCCTCTGTCCATGGGATTCTCCAGGCAAGAATACTGGAGTGGATTGCCATGCCCTCCTCCAGATCTTCCCAATCCATCTTCCCAATGTCTCCCACATTGGCAGGCAAATTCTTTACCACTAGTGCCACCTGGGTATCCCATAGCATAGGACACTCTTCTCAGTTTCTGTGGTGACCTAAATTGGAAGGAAACCCAAAGAGAGGGGATATATGCATATATATAAATATATGATTCACTTTGTTATACATTAGAAACACAGCATTATAAATGGTCTAAATTTTTTAAAAGGAATCTATAACATTAAAAAAAAATTTTGCACAAATATTTTTAAAATCGTTAGTATTGGACACTCAGTTGTGTCCCACTTTCCAACCCCATGGACTGTGGCTCACCGGGCTCCTCTGTTCAGGGGATTTCCCAGGCGAGGATATGGGAGTGGGTTGGCATTTCCTCCTCCAGGGGATCCTCTTGACCCAGGAATCAAACCCAGCTCTCTTACATTGCAGGTGAGGTTCTTTATCATGTGAGCCACCAGAGAAACACTTTAAATCAATGTGGAACTATAATTTATGTACAAAAATATAGTTTTTCTGAAATAGTAGGAAAAAACACAGCAACTTTATAAAATGCAGTATAGTAACTAAGAAAGATTAAACATGATTAGTTTAATAACTACCCTAATATCAGAAGACTTTTAAATTGAAGTATTGCTTCCCTGGTTGCTAAAGAATCCATCTGCAATACAGGAGACCTGGTTTAGATCCCTGGGTTGGAAAGATCCCCCAGAGGAGGACATTGCAACTTACTCTAGTATTCTTGCCTGGGAGAATACCATGGACTGATGAGCCTGGTGGACAACAGTCCATGGGGTTGCATAGAGTCTGATATGACTGAGCAACTAGCACTTTCAATTTCATAGTTAATTTAAATTGTTATGCTAATTTCTGGTGCACAGCATAGTGATTCAAATATATATATATTCATATTCTTTTCTACAGAGATTTACTATAGGATATTGAACATATTTTTGTGTTATACAGTAAGACCTTGTTTATCCATTTTTGTAATATTTTACTGTATAATTGATAACTATGAAATCAGTGCCAAATTCCCAATGGGAAAATTTTTATTCGTTTCCTTTTAGTAGTAGATTCTGTTCTGCTGTGAAAGATTAATAAACAAAAACCTCAATTAGATAGAGTAGGGAGGGGCTATATCCCAGTACAAAATAAAAAGTTTAGGAAAAAATAGAGGTGGGAGACTAGAAAGCACTCTTATGCCCTGTGACAATGACAACACAGCAGGAAGAAGAAAAATTCTATTTTTATTGGCAAGGACTCAGCCAATGAAAAGCCATAGGCTTTGTTACTGCAACCCTCCCTGTTAACTTGTTTCCTCTCTGTAAAAGAGCTCTCCTTGCCTTGCCGCGCTGGAACTTGCATGTGGCTCACCATGTTTGCAGACCCTAAATTCTAACTCTCTGTGGATTCTGAACAAATCCAGTATTGTTGGGTAGTTATCTGGAAGTCTATTTGTTTTAGGTCAATATTTTGGTGGGCCCCTAAGAGGATCAGAAGTGACTCTTGATGGCTCCAGGTCTAGTGAGCCAACAGGTACAGTCCCACCACTGAGCACACGGTTCTTGATTGATTTCCCTGCTGATCCTGGAGTTTGAAAGTCCTTCTATCTTCCAGTTCTGATTTCATACTCTATTTGCATTTGAAGCTCTCTAGGCTTTATTCAGGATCTATTTAAAATTTTCTTATTTCTAGTTTAAGTCTTAATCTGAATATCAGCACTCATTTAGCACTTCAGCATGATCTTGAGATTGTTTCAACCAAAGCTGGCCATTTGGTCCAGTTCCTCTATGAAGAGTCTACTTCAAATGAAACTGTCAGTTCTGCTTTTGGTCTAGTCTTTGAAGGATTATTATCTGGCAACTGGCTGAAAAGGCTTTTGGTAAAGCTATTCACTTTGAATTTTCTGGAGTTTGTTTGCAAGCTGGAATCAAGATTTCCAGGAGAAATATCAATAAACTCAGATACGCAGATGACAGCATCCTTATGGCAGAAAGGGAAGAAGAACTAAAGAGCCTCTTGATGAAAGTGAAAGAGGAGAGTGAAAAAGCTGTTTTAAAAGTCAACATTCAGAAAACTAAGATCATGGCACCCAGTCCCATTACTTTGTGGCAAATAGATAGGGAAACACTGGAAACAGTGGCTGATTTTATTTTGGGGGCTCCAAAATCACTGCAGATGGTGATTGCAGCCATGAAATTAAAAGATGTTTGCTCCTTGGAAGAAAAGGTATGACCAACCTAGACAGCATATTGTTTGTGTTATACTTTCTTCTCCAGTCCTCAGTATTATTTAGGGTGCCCGTTTATGTGCTCCAAGAGTATTCTCTGCATACTTGTACCACTGCATTTATTGCTATGATGTGATGATGAATTAATAATCTTTGTCCTTCAGTAGAATGTAAACTGTAACGGAGACCTTTTTATTAACAGTAATGTCAACACTCAATAAATTTTTGCTGAATGAAAAAAATTAAAAAAAAAAAGTGGAGACTTTACTTTGCCAACAAAGGTCCACCTAGTCAAAGATATGGTGTTTCCAAATTGTCATGTATGGGTACAAGAGTTGGAGTATAAAGAAAGTTGAAGGCCAAAGAATTGATGCTTTTGAACTATGGTGTTGGAGAAGACTCTTGAGAGTCCCTTGGACTGCAAGGAGATCCAACCAATCAATTCTAAAGGAAATCAGTCCTGAATATTCATTGGAAGGACTGATGCCAAAGCTGAAACTCCAATACTTTGGCCACCTGATGTGAAGAACTGACTCATTGGAGAAGACCCTGATTCTGGGAAAGATTGAGGGCAGGAGGAGAAGGCGACAACAGAGGATGAGATGGTGGGATGGCATCACTAAGGCGATGGACATGAGTTTGAGTAGTTTCTGGGAGTTGGTGATGGACAGGGAGGCCTGGTGTGCTGCAGTGCATGAGGTCACAAAGAATCAGACAGGACTGAGTGACTGAACTCCCTGAAGGCTATTCAGGCACCAATCAATTTCCTTTGAACTTTCTGGAGTTGGCTTGCAAGCTGTTTGCAATGAGTCATTTGTGCTATTAGGGATTTGAAAACTGTTCTTTAATCTTGAGGAAAAACCAAGAAAATGGGTTCCCAGTTATCCTCTTAAGAGGGTTACCCTCTTAAGGAACTTCCGGTGATTTTATTAAAAAAAAAAAGAAGAAGAAGAAGAAGAAGAAGGAAAAGAAAAACCTGCAGTCCTTTCTCATGCTCATTTCTTATAAATGGTTGTCATTTCCTTCTCCAGGGCATCTTCCTTACCCAGTGATCAAATACACATCTCCTGTGTCTCCTACATTGCAGTCGATTTCTTTACCACTAAGTCATCAGGGAAGCCCTATTTTATACATAATATCAATAGTGTATATGTGTCAATCCCAATCTCCCAATTCATCTCACTGCACCTTTTTCCCCCTTGTGGGAAAGAAAGCCAAAAAGAGGGGATGTATATGTATAAGCTGATTCACTTTACTGTACAGCAGAAACTAACACAACATTGTAAAGCAACTGTATTCCAATAAAAACTTCTTTAGAAAAATAAAGAGTACAAGCACTGTCAGGTAAACCACATTTAATATCAAAATTTAAGTGGATCCCTAGACTCAGTATTTGGTATACTTGCCCTTATGCCACCAAATCTACTGGGTGAAAGAGCCAAGGAGCGGCCCACTGGTCCTCATGATATGTTGTTATCCCACTTCTGCTCCACAGACTTTCCTTCCCCATGTCTTCCCGACACGGTGTGAGCAGACACAGGAGGCAGAGTGGTGCTTGTGGTTCTTGGGCTGCCTCTTGTCTACAGCTGTTTTTTTTTTACATCGTTAGGGCCTATTTGGAGTCGGAATTCACTAAATGCTCCTGGAATGGATGTGTAAACACACAGCATCTCAGGGGTCTGAAAGTTCCACCCAGTCTTCTTCCTAAAGGCAAAGTTTGCCAGGTGCTACAGTGGTCATATCCCACATTCTCACCTTTGGTCCATAAGAAGTCTTTCCACATATCTACAAAAATAGAGAAAGAAAATGAGGAATAATAGGAAGTCAACATACACCTAAAAAAACTGAATTCAAATTGGTTTGTATTTTGAGATTATTTAGTTTTCCTGTATTTTTTCTACTTAAAATTTCTTTTGTAAAATAATAGCAATAATGAAGGTAGTTTGTGACTTTCAATTTCTAGTCTGGTAATATGGCAGGTTGAGAACCCTACTTGTAAGACTTCTAGATTTTGGTCATTTGTGGAAATTTTAAGGGTCCGTGAAATTCAGTCTGGAAACTTCTAATCAGAGGCTGGCACTTGAAATTCAGGGCACTTTCTCCATTCTTCCTGGGGTCCTGCTTTTATCTGTTTCTTTGGTGTGGGGGAAGAGCATTGCAGGCAGACATGTTACCAGCTGAGCCACCAGGGAATCAGCCTAGCAACTAAACAACAGCATCTGGTGAGATCACTTTCTACTTTCAGACCAAAGTTAGGGAAAATTTGTTTCTAGGACTTGGTTGGACTCTACTCTCCTAGCTGAACTGATCTGTCAGGTTGTCAGGCACCTGTTTACCTTAGAGATAGAATACTCTTCAGGGTTCTAAGAGGTCAGCTGTGACCCGTAGAGCCAGGGCCTTTTGGGGCAGAGTTGTGGAGTCCTGCGCAGCCAGGGAGGGCTAGCTACCACCAACTGATCCACTTCCCTTATCCTTGGAGCACATGGAGGGTACTCTACTGGTGACTGCTGAAGGCTTGAGAAAAATGCCAAATCTCCCTTCATTTTCCTGGGATATCCTGGTATGCACTGTGATGCTAGTTTTGTTAGTAAAGAGACTTCACATTTTAAGTTGTTGGACAATAAGTATTTCGTGAACACTGAAGTCTGTGGAGAATGAGTGAGAATATCAGACCAATGACAAAAGCCGAAGAAGCCCTCAGGACTCCCTAGGATAGATGCGAGTCCTCTCGTGGTACAAACCTTGTGCTTGTTGGCACTGAATGCAAACCTGAACAGGTCATCTCTTCTGAGCACTGTCGACTTTCTGGAAAAGGCACAGAAGAGCCAGATTCCTTAACTTTCCCAAGTGAGTGATGGAAAATCCACCATAAATGCAGGAAAAAATGGAGAACAACTTCAGAAGAAAATAATGAATGATGTGAATGAAAATACTCATTTTCCAGAAAGTCCAGAAATGCTCTACCAAGAAATTGTGAAATGGAAGCAGAGAGTCCAGGAAAAGGAGGAGGAGAAAGAAAGGCTGGAGCAGTCACACAAATGGAGCAAATCCTGAATGATAAAGTCAACTAGCTAACACCAGTGGCTGAACAACCGCTGAAGACGATCTGCTTGCTTGACCTCTTTGGAGACCACGTGGATAACGGGAATGTGAAAGTCCTGCAGGTACTCTCAATATGAAAGCTGTTTGCTGTTATGATCCTGGAAGAGGAGAGAAAAGTGGTGTCATCTGAGCCCAGTGGCAGCTGTCACTAGAACAGGAAAAACTGCTCCCAACTTCTGTCCTCCTGCCTTCTGGTTTACTACTGCAGCAAAGGGCAGAAGATTCAGCCCTGGGCACACAGTGGATCAAGGGAAAATCTGAAAAATTCTGGTGAATGGCCAGACATTTACGCTTAAAACTTGTGTAAGTGTATGTGTATGTGCATATGTATGTGTGTGCTTTGCCTTCATTCACATCTACTTATTTAGTAAATATCTATGAAGCTTATAAGATGTCTTCAGTACTATTTTATAGACTTCCCTGGTGGCTCAGATGTTAGAGAATCTGCCTGCAATGCAATAGACCTGGGTTCAATTCCTGGGTGAGGAAGATCCTCTGGTAAGCTGCTTCAGTGTTCTTGCCTGGAGAATTCCATGAGCAGAGAAGCCTGGCAGGCTACAGTCCGTGGGGTCACAAAGAGTCAGATATGACTGAGTGACTAACACTTTTATTTTCACTCTTTTAGCACTCTTTTGGGTGTTTGGGATGTAGTCATGAAAAAAAAAATCAATAGGTTTGAGACCTGTGTATTCCAGAGGCTACATTTTAGTGAGGACTAGGTCAGATAATAAAGAACAAAGAAACAAAGGATGCTGTGATCTGCTTTGCTTGGGCTATGGGGCGGGGGGCGGGTGCCACAGGGTAACACCAGGAGGTGATGTTTATGCTGCCATCTATCAGGTAAGAGGAGTTAGACTGGGAGGTTGGGAGGCAGGATATTTCTGGCTGAGAGCTCAGGAACTATAAAGGCCTTAGTACTGGGCTTCTGGCACAGGGGAAGGTGGCAAAATGACAGTGGGAGTGGGTAGGAAACAAAGCCACTGCAGAGGTTAGGGGGCTCTATGCAGCCAGTGACACTATAGGGAAGAGCAGACCTGCAGAGAGGGTGTGGAAGGATATGGACACAATGTGACTTGATTTCGGAGAGATTGTAATGTGGGGAGGGAGAGATGCAGGGCAGGACTTAGACAGGGCTGCACAGAGATCTACATGGAGCTTCAGGGAATGGCACTGGGGTGTTAGTCACAGAGATGCAGGAGAAAGACAGAAGGGCCTGTGTTTGGGAGGTTTTGAGGTCAGAAAAAACAGATGAAGAAGGACTCGTAGAACTTTTCTAATAGCACTTTGTGTCATTAGGGACTAAGTAAATCCCAGTAAAATGAAGGGCACCTGAGAAAGGTCATCAATGCATAGATGTATTACAACCAGTAAAAGCATAGTTTTCATAGGAAAAGAGTGTGGAGAGGGTACGTCCATCCATTTGGACACCATGGGGTTTCTTCCATTCCTGAAGAGCCTCGTGATCAAGGGATCCACCTCTCTGGTGGCCTACATAACAGAGACTGCAAAAGCAGGTGGTACAGTGGGGTTTTGAGTGCAGAGGGATGATTTCATTGTGATGAATTTCCTTCTTGAGTTGAGCTGACATAATCCTACTCACGGGGAGAGCAAGATGAATAACAAATGTATTCACAGAGTACACAGCCAGTGGAAAAGACCCATGGACTAAAAGTACCCATGAATGTGACCTTTGCACTCATTGTTGCCAACATACCTGACCCTAACTGCCCCTGCCGTAGACTGGGTGTGGGGTGGGAGGTCATATGGGGCTCTCTGGAGGAGATAACCCCTCTGCTGAATACTGAGAATAATTGGGATTTATCTACAGTGCTTTTCACACTTTAATGGGCATATGAAGCCCTTGGAGGTCTTGTTACAAAGCAAATCATGATTCATCAGGTCTATGTGAGTATGGCCTCTGTATTGGTCCCAAATGATGCTCATATTGAGATCAGGCATGGAATAGCAAGGATTTTTAGATGATTATGGGGTAGGAGTTTTGGGGAGATAAAGTAGACTGGGGAGATAAAGGTATCCCAAGCAGAAGCATGAATGGCCTGTCAGAACTGATGTGCATTTTATACAGGTGAGTTCTTTGTGATGACTCTCCAAAGCTCCTGTCTTCCATGGAGGAATCTTGTCCTGAGGATAAGCACAGTGAATCACCATCTTCAGTCCCCTTTGGCTGAGCCAGTCTTAGACTATTAATCATATATAGAATCTCCTGTGTCGGTAGATAATCTCATGTCCCCTCACTTGCTCAGACCAGACACTCGAGGACTCCTCCTGACCTGTTCTTTGTGCCTCACACCTGCATACAATCCATCATGTAGTTCATAGATTATTCCTTCAAACTCCCTGTTTGCTCTTAGCCCCAGGTACAGTTCTCCAGTGAAAACCACTATTCTCTATTCCCTGATTCATGCTAATAATTGTCCCTCTTACTGGGACCCACTTAATGTGCTTCCTTCTGCCCATCCTCTCCCAGCATCCAGAATGGACTATCCTATGACCTGAGCAAGATAAGAAGGAAGCTATACCTTGACAGGTTGAGGGTGAAAGGACAGCTGACCTCTGCCTTCATTCCCCTGTCTCTTAACTCTGGGTCACAAAGAGCAAGTGTTACCATCATTCCAGTGCACCTTGGACAATTCTGAGGGTGCTTGGTACTGTCTGCTCTCTTTTCATTGATAAAATTAGTCAGTTAGGAGACTACATAGTCACAAAATTAGTGGTTCACTTGAATATGCAACTGACCTGAAAAACATCTCTTAAGACTGAAATTGCTCTTGCTTTTTATCTTCTTTCTTTCTAAAATCTATCAGTAGCTTCTTATTAACAGAGATATGATAATTTTCCTGTAGCAAATTTTGTCTAATTTCAGACTTAATTCAGATGATTTCATTTAAAAATTATTAGAATATAGTTGATTTGCAATATAATATTAGTTTTTGCTATACAAGAAAGTGAATCAGTTATACAAATATATACATATCCATTCTTTAAAAAAATTTTTTTCCCACATACATTGTGTGTGTGTGTTCTCCATCACTCAGGTGTATCCGACTCTTTGCGATCCCATCGACTGTAGCCTGCTAATCTCCTCTGTCCATGGGATTATCCTTGCAGGAATACTGAAATGGGTTGCCATTTTCCCCTCCAGGGGATCTTCCTGACCCAGGTTGGCAGGCTGATTCTCTACCACTGAGCCATCTGGGAAGCCTCCCATATAGATCATTTGTATTCAAACATTACCAGAGAGAACTACAAATTGAAAAACGTACAAAACATATAGTCTAATGATATGGACAATGTGAGTCAACTTGCAGGGACAGTTAAACACCATTATTTGTTTATGTGGGGATGTCACATTTTTGTTTAAGATTATTCTACATTTGTGAGGGGGAAGTAGAAGCCATATTAGCTTTTAGAAGGTCCCAGTGAAAACAGAGATATATGGAACAAACACAACACACAGTTTGCTTGGATTCAATTCAAATCCCTTCTAATTTACCATGGAATAAGCAAAACCACTTCTGAAAAATGTTTTCACCAGAATCTATCTAATGTAACCTTCATAGTATGCAACATTCATGTGGACTGTAGACAAAATATTTGTCTGAATCTGATTCAAGGGCATTTTGAGATAAAGTAAGGCACTGAGTCTCAAGGTGCAGTGTTAAGAAATAAAGTTACTGTGCCTAGAAAAGTTCTACAAGGAAGACAAAACAATTAGGAAGACACTGCAGCAGCCAACACGCATTCTCTGGGGCCCTGCCCTGGGGGTTCTGATTCGATTGCTCTTGGGGAGGATCTTCCTTGATATTCGTACTGAATATTTTTTTCCAAGCTCCTCCCAAGATTCTGATGCATATAAATGATGGGGAACCCCTTCAGGGGATGTTAAATCCAGTCATAAATTGAAGAGATCAGAGTACAGAGAATTTCCAAGTATACTCTGTACCTTCTCACTCATCTTCCCCATCAAAGTGGAGGTTGTTTATGATTGACATAGCTGCATTGACACACTAGCATAAACTGTGGTCCACAGTTTACATGAAGGTTCACTCTTGATGTTTCACATTTTGAAGGGTTTGACAAACATAAATATATGCATTCATTATTACAGTATCAAACCGAGTATTTTATCTGTTCTAAAATTCCTCCTTGTTTTGCCTGTTAATTTCTCTTCTCCCAACCCCCGGAAATTGCTGATCTTTTTACCATTTCCATCAGTTCAGTTCAGTTCAGTTCAGTTCAGTCGCTCAGTTGTGTCCGACTCTTTGTGACCCCATGAATCTCAGCACGCCAGGCCTCCCTGTCCATCACCAACTCCCAGAGTTCACCCAGACTCACGTCCATCGAGTCAGTGATGCTATCCAGCCATCTCATCCTCTGTCGTCCCCTTCTCCTCTTTCCCCCAGTCCCTCTCAGCATCAGAGTCTTTTCCAATGAGTCAACTCTTCGCATGAGATGGCCAAAGTACTGGAGCTTCAGCTTCAGCATCATTCCTTCCAAAGAAATCCCAGGGATGATCTCCTTCAGAATGGATTGGTTGGATCTCCTTGCAGTCCAAGGGACTCTCAAGAGTCTTCTCCAACACCACAGTTCAAAAGCATCAATTCTTTGGCGCTCAGCCTTCTTCACAGTCCAACTCTCACATCCATACATGACCACAGGAAAATCCATACCCTTGACTAGATGGACCTTAGTTGGCAATTTAATGTCTCTGCTTTTGAATATACTATCTAGGTTGGTCATAACTTTTCTTCCAAGGAGTAAGCATCTTCTAATTTCATGGCTGCAGTCACCATCTGCAGTGATTTTGGAGCCCCCAAAATAAAGTCTGATAATTGTTTCCACTGTTTCCCCATCTATTTCCCATGAAGTTATGGGACCGGCTGCCATGATCTTTGTTTTCTGAATGTTGAGCTTTAAGCCAACTTTTTCACTCTCCTCTTTCACTTTCATCAAGAGGCTTTTTAGTTCCTCTTCACTTTCTGCCATAAATGTGGTGTCATCTGCATATCCAAGGTTACTGAGATTTCTCCCAGCAATCTTGATTCCAGCTTGTGTTTCCTCTAGTCCAGTGTTTCTCATGATGTACTCTGCATAGAAATTAAATAAGCAGGGTGACAATATACAGCCTTGACATACTCCTTTTCCTATTTGGAACCAGTCTGTTGTTCCATGTCCAGTTCTAGCTGTTGCTTCCTGACCTGCATACAGATTTCTCAAGAGGCAGGTTAGGCGGTCTGGTATTCCCATCTCTTTCAGAATTTTCCACACTTTCTTGTGATACACACAGTCAAGGGCTTTGGCATAGTCAATAAAGCAGAAATAGATGTTTTTTCTGGAACTCTCTTGCTTTTTCAATGATCCAGCAGATGTTGGCAATTTGATCTCTGGTTCCTCTGCCTTTTCTAAAACCAGCTTGAGCATCAGGAAGTTCACAGCTGAAGCCTGGCTTGGAGAATTTTGAGCATTGCTTTACTAGCATGTGAGAAGAGTTTAATTGTGGGGTAGTTTGAGCATTCTTTGGCACCATTTCCATAGATTCGTTTTTTTCAGAATGCTGTAAGGTTGGAATCATATAATATATAGTCTTTTCAGTTGGGCATTTTCAAATAGCAATGTGCATTTGAGTTTAATCGTATCTTTTCGTGGTTTGATAACCCATTGTTTTAGGGTGAATACTACTCCAATGAGTCTATTTGAAATTTTTAACTCAATGTCCCATTTGAGCCTTCACAGTAACAATATATGATTGTTACTTTACATGTGCAGAGGTCAAAAGTCCAAAATGAGTCACCCTGGGTTAAAGTCAAGGTGTTGGCAGAATGAGTTTCTTCTGAAAGCTTCTGCTGCTTTTTCCATCTTTCATAGGTTGTCTACATACCTTGGCTTATCGTCTCTTCCTTCATCTTCAAAATCAGCAGTATACTAACTTCATCTCTTGCTCTCTCTGGCTCTCTTCTGCATCTGTGATCACATCTCCTCTTACTGTGACCCTCCTACATCCCTGTTTTAAGGTTGCTGCTGCTAAGTCACTTCAGTCGTGTCTGACTCTTTGTGACCCCATAGACGGCATCCCACCAGGCTCCCCGGTCCCTGGGATTCTCCAGGCAAGAACAGTGGAGTGGGTTGCCCTTTCCTTCTCCAATGCATGAAAGTGGAAAGTGAAAGTGAAGTCGCTCAGTTGTGTCCGACCCTCAGTGACCCCATGGACTGCAGCCTTCCAGGCTCCTCTGTTCATGGGATTTTCCAGGCAAGAGTACTAGTGTGGGGTGCCATTGCCTTTTTAGGATTGATTATATTTAGAGCTATTGTTGTTCAGTCACTAAGCCATGTCCAACACTTGGTGACCCCATGGATTGCAATATAGCAGGTTTCCCTGTACTCTTTCTCCCAGTTTGCTCAAACTCATGTCCATTGCATTGATGATGACACCCAACAATATCATCCTCTGTTGTCTGCTGCTTCTCCTGCCTTCAATCTTTCCCAGCATTAGGCTCTTTTCGAATGATCTAGCACTTCTCATCAGGTGACCAAAATATTGTGGCTTCAGATTCTACATCAGCCCTGCCAATGAGTATTCAGTGTTGATTTCCTTTAGGATTGACTAGTTTGATCTCTTGGAAGTCCAAGGGACTCTCAAGAGTCTTCTCCAGCACCACAGTTCAAAACCATCAATTCTTTGGCATTCAGCCTTCTTTATGGTCCAACTCTCATATCCATACATGACTACTAGAAAAACCATAGCTTTGACTATATGGACCTTTGTCAGCAAAGTGATGTCTTTGCTTTTTAATATGGTGTCATATTTGTCATAGTTTTCCTTCCAAAGAGCAAGCATCTTTTAATTTCATGGCTGCAATCATTTAGAGATATAGAAAGTAAACAGAAATCTCAGTTACATAGAGTCAGGAGATCAGAAGGAGATACTTTCATGCTCTGTGAAGATAGTAGAGTCCAACAGAAAGGAGACTTCTTTGCTAGTAAGGACTAGGCCAGTAAATTTATGAACCCTTTATCTTCTATAGTACTCCCAAATTCCTTTCTCCTCTGTAAAAGTATTCTTCCCATGCTGTGAAGTGGTTTCATTTGGCTTAACACTGCTGTGGACTGTAAATTGCAATTCTCTGCTGATTCCAAATAAACTCATTTTTTGGGGGATAAATACCTGGTAGTCTATTTGTTTCAGGTCTGCATTTTGGCGGCCTGTACTGGAATCAGAGAAGACTCCTGAAGGTCCCAGACAGGTGAGCAGACAAGTGAAGTATAGGCAGCTGAGTCCTCTGGGTTTACTTCTTTTCTCCCTGATCCTGAATTTTAAGACATGTCTTTCTCCTGATTCCAAACTCATGACCTCTTTGCATCTGAAGCTCTCCAGAATTTATTTGGGATTGATTTATTTATATTTTAAAAGATTTATTTATTTATTTACTTTTGCCTGTGCTTGGTCTTTGTTGCTGCACATGGGCTTTCTCTAGTTGTGGCAAGTGGGGGCCATTCTCTAGTGGCAGTGCAGGCTTCTCAATATGGTGGCTTCTCTTATTGCAGAGCATTTCTATAGCTGTGACACATGGGCTTAGTTGCTCTGTGGCATGTGGGGTCTTCCTGGACTGGGGATTGAACCTGCATCCCTTGCATTGGCAAGGGATCTATAGACCACCAGGGAAGTTTGGGATCTATTTAAAGGTTTTGTCTTTCTGGCTAAGGTCTTGTTTTGTATAGAGTAGTTGTTTGACACCTCTGTCAGATACTAAAACAAGACTGTTCCAACCAAAACTAGCTGAAAATATCTTTGGCTCAGTTCTTTCAGGAATGGGTTGCTTCAAATGAAACTGTGCCAGTTCAGTCTTTGGTTTAGTCCTTTAAAGGGCTATTCCCTGGAAACTGGCTTAAAAGCCTTTGACCTTGTTCCTCCAGGAAGAGGTTTGTTTACATTTTTGATTGAATTGGCTAGGATTGGCTTGCAAGCTGTTGGAATTGAGCTGTCTGTGCTGTAAACTGTTTGAACTGCTTTACAATTGTTCTTTAGAGGAAAAATCTCTAGGAAATGGGATCCCAGCCACCTTAGCACTTTGAAGGCATCCCTCCCAACAAGAACTTTGGACAATTTTATCTTTCAAAACCACAGTCTACCCTCATGTGCATGTCTAGCTGGATGGTCAGTCAAGGAAAAAAGCTATTTAGAGTACTCTGCTCAGTCCTTGAGTTGTGCCCAACTCTTTGGGATCCCATGGGCTGTAGCCTGCCAGACTACACTGTCCATGAAATTTCCCAGGCAAGAATATTGAAGCAAGTATCCATTTCCATCACCAGGGGAACGTTCCAACCCAGGAATCCAACCCATGTCTTCTGTGTTTCCTGTATTGATAAGCTAATTCTTCACCACTGAGCCTTTTGGGAAACCCCATTTTGGATATTAACTAACCCCTTATTGCATGTATCATTTTCAAATACCAGCCCACCTTACCTGCCTCCTGAGAAATCTGTATGCAGGTCAAGAAGCAATAGTTAGAACTGGACATGGAACAACAGTCTGTTTCCACATTGGGAAAGGAGTGTGTCAAGACTATATTATCACCTTGCTCATTTAACATACATGCAGAGTACATCATGTGACATGCTGGGCTGGAGGAAGCACAAGCTGGAATCAAGATTGCTGGGAGAAATATCAAAAACCTCAGATATGCAGATGACACCACCCTTATGGCAGAAATTGAAGAAGAACTAAAGAGCCTCTTGATGAAGGTGAAAGAGGAGAGTGGAAAAAGCTGGCTTAAAACTCAGCATTCAAAACACTAAGATCATGGCATCTGGTCCCATCACTTTGTGGCAAATAGATGGGAAAACAACTGAAACAGTCAAGACTTTATTTTCTTGGGCTCCACAATCATTGCAGATGGTGATTGCAGCCATGAAATTAAAAGATGCTTGCTCCTTGGAAGAAAAGCTATGACAAACCTAGACACCATATTGAAAAGCATTACATTACTTTCCTGACAAAGGTCCATATAGTCAAAGTTATGGTTTTTCCAGTAGTCAAGTATGGATGTGAGAGTTGCACCATTAAGAAGGCTGAACACAAAAGAATTGATGCTTTTGAAGTGTAGTGTTGGAGAAGAGTCTTGAGAGTCCCTTGGACTGCAAGGATATCCAAGTAGTCCATCCTAAAGGAAATCAGTCCTGAATATTCATTGGAAGGACTGATGCTGAAGTTGAAGCTCCTGTACTTTGTCCACCTGATGCAAAGAACTGACTCATTGGAAAAGACCCTGATGTTGGGAAAGACTGACTCAGGAGGAGAAGGGGAAAACAGGAGATGACATGGTGGGATGGCATCATCAAATCAATGGACATGAGTTTGAATAAACTCCAGGAGATAGTAAAGAGCAGGGAAACCTGGCATGCCACAGTCCATGGAGTTTCAAAGAGTCAGACACAACTGAGTCAGACACAACTGAAAAACAACAATGCCATGAGGTGAGGGTTGAAGTTCTTTTTCTCCATGTTCACTTGTTTCATATCATTTTTAAAAGATACATTTGCTTTGACATCTCTGAGAAAAAAACAAACAAACTATGAAACCAATAAACTTGGTTTATTTCTGGAAACCCTATTTGCTACCATTTATCTTTTTTGTTTATTCTTTAACCAGTACAGTGTTGACTTGATCACTCTAGCTTTGTTTGATTTTATTTTTTTATTTTTAAGCAATATATATATATATATATTTCCTTCTTTTTATTTTTATTTTTTACTTTATTCTACGTTACAATACTGTATTGGTTTTGCCATACATTGACATGAAACAGTCACAGGTGTACACGATCTCCCAATGCCGAAGCCCCCTTCCACCTCCCACCCCATACCATCTCTCTGGATCATCCCTGCACCAGCCCCAAGCATCCTGTATCCTGTATTGAACATATACTGGTGCTTTGTTTCTTATATGATAGTATACATGTTTCAATGCCATTCTAGCTTTGTTTTAAATCTCAAAGTCAGTTATTGTAATTTCTCCAAAATTGTGTTGGCTATTCTAAGAACTCTGAATCCCCATATAAACTTTAAGATCAGTTTGTCAATTTTTATTTTTAAAATTTTTTGGTTTTCAAGTTGGGATTGTGCTGCATCTACTGATAACTTTGGGAATAACTGACATCATAGTGATGTTATCTTCCAGTCATTGAACACTGTCAAATTTCTATTTATTTAGGCTTTCTTTGTATTTCCCTGTTTTGTTCTATAATTTTTACTATAGTGGTCCTACATGCAGTTTTAAAAACTTATCTCTAAGCATTTCATGATTTTGATTCTATTCTAAATATATTAATTTTTTTTATTTTCCAACTCCATTCCAGTGTTTCTTACCCACTCTAGTATTCTTGACTGAAAAATCCCATAGGAACCTAGCATGCTACAGTCCAAAGGGTTACAGGGTCAGGCACAACTGGGAGACTGAGCACACAGCACACACAGCTCGCTCCCCCCGCCCCCCACAAACACAAGTATATATGAATGTGTAATTGAGGTTTTATCTATATGCACAGTTATCTCTATTTGACTACAGATTTCTCTATCT
This sequence comes from Nanger dama, assembly GCA_917880005.1. Taxonomy (NCBI): domain Eukaryota; kingdom Metazoa; phylum Chordata; class Mammalia; order Artiodactyla; family Bovidae; genus Nanger; species Nanger dama. The sequence continues at coordinate 11,309,104 of CAKJTW010000020.1, forward strand.
TCCATCTATCTCATTTGTTTGAGTTTCCATTGTTCTGAGTTGGATAAATCACATTGTAAGTCATGACAAAAATTCACTATTGGTACATGAATGGAAGGCATGTTTCTTGTACCAGTTGCATTTATTTTTAGTAATGTAAAAGCACCCATTTATCCACCTCCAAAAACAAAAGCTTCACTGACAATAAGCTACATCTCACCTTAAGTCTCCTCCCAAAAGCCTCTCCCCTGTTCCCCATATTCAAGTACCAGCTTCCTGAATCTACCATTGAGTTTACTGAATCTTTCCTTTGTGTGTAGACTTTAAGTGATGTTTCCAGGCTTCTGTCGTTACAAGTAATTCAATGCTAAATATTTGCAGTATATCTGCAGCGTGCGTATGTGCTTAGTCACTCAGTCATATCTGACTCTTTGAGACCCCATGAACTGTAGCTTGCCAAACTCCTCTGTCCAGGAGATTCTGCAGGCAAGAATACAGGAATGGGTTCCATGCCCTCCTCCAGGGTATCTTCCCAACCCAGGGATCAAAATCGTGTCTCTTTTGTCTTCTGCATTGACAGGCAGGTTATTTAGCACTAGTGCCACCTGGGAAGCCCTTATGCCACCAACTTCAAGGAATAATGTTGAGTGACACACCTAAAGAAAACACTGAATGCTAGCTGACCTACACTTTATCTGGGGACCAAAAAGCAAACATTTCTCAGAACTGAAACTGATGGCATCTGAAGAAGACCTGCTGAAGCCACATTTATGTAACAAGATGGGTAGGAGAGAAAACGCTGTGATCTTTTTAATCTAAGAATTCCTTTCGCCCTCTATGAAAGCATCTTCTTCCCTTGCCCTTTAAGGACTTGCGTGTGGCCCTCCATGGTTGCAGACACTAAACTGCAGTTGGCTGACCCTGAATAAATTCATCTTTGCTGGAGAAATACCTGACAATATATTTGTTCAACAACTCTATAACTTAATTATGCATTTATATTCTAAATCACATAAATTCTCAAGGGTAAATTACAATTGCAGTGAAAATTAGAAGAAAAGGAGGAATGCATTTCCAAACATCCAACATTCAGAGTTCTTTGGCTGCTAAGGGAGAGCTTACAAAAGAAATTCAGATTCTAAAATCATTTCTGTAAAAGATTTTTAGCCAATTTAAATGAAAATTGTAAAACTCTTTTTCTTTTTATATCCTGAAATCATACCTCAGACCTAAGAGACCTTATTCCACTATTCCTTTTTTCACCCTTATAATCCTCCATTATGCTTTGCTCTGACCACTTCTTCTGACCTACTTCCTCTTCCCCCTGCTGAACAGCAAACCTTCATATTTTAATTACCTTTTAAAGTTAAACCTTCTTGGATTAGAGTAGGCTCTTTGTGACCAATTTTAAGCCTTAGCTTCATTATTGTGAAGAGCTTTCCGAAGCCTAGATATCAAAGAACAAAATTCCCAGAAGGATTCAGAACAGATCTAGGAAGATACAGAGCTCCTGTCCATATTAATTTCAAACAATTGGATGGAAATGCAAGGCAGAAAAATCTCAGTGTTGTGAGAAAATCTTTCTCCCCACTTCAGTCCATTCATTACATTGAAAATCAGAGAAGTTCTTAGAAACTTCACAGGTTCTTTAAGATATTTTGAAGACTATCTTTAATGTCTTTACTAAGAAAGTAGATTGGACTCTAATCTGTACTTGCAGATAAAGAAGAAATTAGTCCATTTGAAATTTCAGGAATAGATTTTCTAACACGTTTAGATAGCATTATGCAGTTCATCCTGAATTATACATGAGCTAAACTCTTCTTTTTGAGAACAATATAAGCCAGAAATGAGAATATAATGTGAAAAATATATAGTAGTGAGAATTAGCCCTGTTACCAAAACTTCACTACCTCTATAGATATTTTGAAAGAGCCTAGGAACCAAAGCATTAAAAGATACAGAATGAGTTGGTGGCCTTAGATGCTTCCACATCTGTTATTAATCATCAAGATGAGGGAGACTTTTGATAAAGAGAAGTGTAGATTTGATAGAATGAACATTGGAAAAATAATTATACTATCTAAGACACTGAATGAAAAAGAAAAAGAAAGGTTGAAGATTAATAACACTGCTCAAGGGAGGGCCAAGTGTCTATTTTACACTTAAATTCAGAATGATAATTTCCATGCAGATATTTAAACAGAACACTTGAAAATGCGTGATTGACTTGGGTGCCACAATATTTAATGTGCACCCTTTAACTGAGCACAGCTTCTTCCTCAGGGTCAAAAACTAATTACAGGACAGGTATCTCTCATACTTCTCAGATTTTCCTCACCTCTTATCCTATAATCATTATCTTCAGACCTTAAAATTGAGGGATAGTCTTTTCTATTTTCTGACATCACATCTGCTAATTAAAAAGAGGTTTCCTATGCAAATAGAATTCTCAGATCAAATGCTCTCTAATGTAGTTTTTTTTTTTTTTTAACTCCAAGGACAGCTCAATTTATAATCAGACCATAGCTATTTTAAACATTGCCTTAACAATATCCATGTGTGTACGTCAAGCCCAAATTGAAGATCTCTTTTTGCAAGCCAAATTTCTATTGAATCACATAATTATTGGGGCTAAACTTACAAAGGTACCAATTGATACATCAATAACTGTAGAAGCAGGCTTGCACAGCACCCCTTAAAACTAGAAATTAAAGAAAAACTAAAGACTAGTTCCAAATAGGGAAAGGAGTACATCAAAGCTGTGTATTGTCACCCTACTTATTTAACTTATATGCAGAGTACATTATGAGAGATGTTGGTCTGGAAGAAGCATGAGCTGGAATCAAGATTGCTGGGAGAAATATCAGTAACCTCAGATATGCAGATGACACCACCCTTATGACAGAAAGTGAAGAAGAACTAAAAAGCCTCTTGATGAAAGTGAAAGAGGATAGTGAACAAGTTGGCTTAAAACTCAACATTCAGAAAACTAAAATCATGGCATCTGGTCCCATCACTTCATGGCAAATAGATGGGGAAACAGTGGAAACAGTGGCAGACTTTATTTTATTTTTGGTGAGGGGCTCCAAAATCACTGCAGATGGTGGCTGCAGACATCAAATTAAAGGACACTCGTTCTTTGGAAGAAAAATTATGACCAACCTAGACAGCATATGAAAAAGCAGAGACATCAATTTGCTAACAAAGGTCCATCTAATCAAAGCTATGGTCTTTCCAGTAGTCATGTATGGATATAAGAATTGGTCTATAAAGAAAGCAGAGCACCAAAGAATTGATGCTTTTGAACTGTGGTGTTGGAGTCGACTCTTGAGAGTCCTTTGGACTGCAAGGAGATCCAACAAGTCCATCGTAAAGAAAATTCGTCTTGAGTATTCGTTGAGGGGATTGAAGCTGAAGCTGAAACTCCAATACTTTGGCCACCTGATGTGAAGAACTGACTCATTTGAAAAGGCCCTGATGCTGAGAAAGATTGAAGGCAGGAGGAGAAGGAGAGGACAGAGGATGAGATGGTTGGATGGCATCAGTTACTCAGTGGACATGAGTTTGAGTAAATTGGGAGTTGGTGATGGACATGGAGGCCTGGCATGCTACAGTCCATGGAGCTGCAAAGAGTCGGACACAAATGAGTGACTGAACTGACTGAACTGAAAGTCAATATTTGAAAGCATTGCAGAATTCAAGGTCATCCCTTGCACCTTTCTATATAATTATATTGTCTCAGGAAAGAAATTCCTCTGAAGAGGCTTGCTGAAATAGTAACCACCCCAGGGCCAAATTGAAATAGTCATGCCACACTTTCTTGTGGTATTGAATGGAAGTAGTTCTTTACCCCTTGGGCTGCATCATAATTGCCAACCTGTGTTCTACCTTCTTTAGTGTCCTTCAGGGAAATACATAATACTTGTTTGCCTTTTCCAGGAAACATCAACATATCTGGATTACTCAGGCATTTCCTTGCACACAATTCTTTTTCCAAGGTAAAAAGTTATTCAAGAACTTAATTATACTTATGTGAATGTCTGATTGCTATGCTGGTGATGGACGGGGAGGCCTGGTGTGCTGTGATTCATGGGGTCACAAAGAGTTGGACACAACTGAGTGACTGAACTGGACTGAATGGTGGAATGAGCACATTCATTATATTTATTGTCTTATTGTTTGAGCTTCAGAAGGAATTAAAAGTTTCAAAGGAAACTTTACATTTTTATATGAAAGGACTTGGTGTAGCCAGAGGAGATAGTCATCTCACTTCTGACAGATTACAAACAATTCAAACACTCCTGATCTCTTAAATATAACTAGGACAATTTTTGAATCCCACTGATTCCTGTAGAAAATGGATTCCCAACTTTTCTGCAATTATAATGGCAATATTTGACCTAGGTGGTTCTAGTGTTAAAGAATCTGCCTGCCAATGCAGAAGATGTAACAGATGTGGGTTGAGAAGATCCCCTGGAGGAGGGCAAGGCAACCCACTCTAGTATTTTTGCCTGGATAATCTGATGGACAGAGGAACCTGGAGGGCTCCTCAAACTATATTTGACTGAAGTGACTTAGCACAGTCAAATATAGCAAAGTAAACATTCTTCCTTAGGAACTAAAGGAGCATTAAGGATTATGCAGCTTAAAATTAGCACTTACAAAAACTCTCAAATTCAAGTCTGCCTTATAATTTCACATCTATCTACCTTTTGGTAGAGTTGTCTGGAGAAGCATTTGATAGAATGATGGCTTTATGGAAATTATCAATGATCAATAACTTACTACAGCTTTTCATTTGGACTAGTGCCAGAAATTTCCCCATTTTGCCTCAGTGAAATAGCAGCTAAATCTAAATTAGTAAAACCGCTTATTTAACTTATATGCAGAGTACATCATGAGAAACGCTGGACTGGAAGAAACACAAGCTGTAATCAAGATTGCCAGGAGAAATATCAATAACCTCAGATATGCAGATGACACCACCCTTATGACAGAAAGTGAAGAGGAGCTAAAAGCCTGTTGATGAAAGTGAAAGTGGAGAGTGAAAAAGTTGGCTTAAAGCTCAACATTCAGAAAACAAAGATCATGGCAGCCAGTCCCATCATTCCATGGGAAATAGATGGAGAAACACTGGAAACAGTGTCAGACTTTATTTTGGGGGGCTCCAAAATCACTGAAGATGGTGCCTGCAGCCATGAAATTAAAAGATGCTTACTCTTTGGAAGAAAAGTTATGACCAACCTAGATAACATATTCAAAAGCAGAGACATTACTTTGCCGACTAAGGTCTGTCTAGTCAAGGCTATGGTTTTTCCTGTGGTCATGTATGGGTGTGAGAGTTAGACTGTGAAGAAGGCTGAGTGCTGAAGAATTGATGCTTTTGAACTGTGGTGTTGGAGAAGACTCTTGAGAGTTCTTTGGACTGCAAGGAGATCCAGCCAGTCCATTCTGAAGGAAATCAGCCTTGAGATTTCTTTGGAAGGAATGATGCTAAAGCGGAAACTCCAGTACTTTGGCCACCTCATGTGAAGAGTTGACTCATTGGAAAAGACTCTGATGCTGGGAGGGATTGGGGGCAGGAGGAGAAGGGGACGACAGAGAATGAGATGGCTGGATGGCGTCACTGACTCGATGGATGCGAATCTGAGTGAACTCCAGAAGTTGGTGATGGACAGGGAGGCCTGGCGTGCTGCGATTCATGGAGTAACAAAGAGTCAGACATGACTGAGTGACTGAACTGAACTGAACTGAATGCTGCCTTATTTTAAAGCTTTCACCAAACTACATGGCTCTTAGTGCTTTATAATCTTTTTAGTCACTGAAAATACACTTTTTCCCTCAAAAATATGACACAGTTATCCTATAAAATCCTATTATTTCTCTCTTCATCTATTTCATTCATAATACTTTAAATCTTCTTTTCCCATTTCCTGAACAATGAAAAACTCATAATTTTCCAGCATTGTATGAAAAACTTCCTGGCTCTGAACAGATTTGTTAGAAACTCCTATAAAAAGAAATCCAGATTTAATATCACTTGTTGATGGATCATAGTTTGAGATTGATAAAGGAGACTATCAGGTCAGATATGCCTCAACAGACCTTGACTTAACCCTAAAAGACTCTTACCCCTAGACACTTACCCCTGATAAGTGTCATAGCTGAAGTGAAATATACATCAGATGAGCTCGATTATTTATACTTGAGTAGTATACTTACTCCTTACCAAGTAAAAGTCTGCCCAAGTCAGATTTCACTGTTCACTATCTATCACTAAGATAGATAAAAGGATACTGAAAAAGAATCTTCACCAATTAAAAGAGAATAATTCTTGACACTTTCAGAATGGTCAGTTGTTGGCACCAGAGAATCTCAAATTTGAAAATAAAATAATGAAATCTTTCACTATCGTTAAGGACAAGTTGGCCACTGCAGTCAACTGGTATTTCTGTCATTGTCAAAAATGTTATGCAGTTGTTATCCTATGAGGATTTCTAACAAATGATTAGTCAACATTTTTCTTCCCAAATAAATATTGAAAGAGCTGCCATGAACACTTCACATGTAGCTATAATTATTAGAGTTGATTAAGAAAAGTAGAATCAGTTGATGTATATTGAGAGCTGGATCATAGGAAATTGGCTAATGTGTTTGTGGGAGTTGATTAGGCAAGTCCTAAATCTGTAGTCAGATTTCCACAAAGGATAGACTGAAACTTTCAGGCATAGACTGGAATTCTTCTTCAGAGAAGACTCGGCTCTGTTTTAAATGCTTTGTAATGAACTGAACCAGTCTCATGCAGATGATCCAGAATAATCTTCTGTCCTTAAAGTCTTCTACAAAATATCTTCACAGCAACACCTAATTTAACTTGAGACTATAGCTACTGAATAACCATCACAGTTGGTCAGTATTAGTTTTCTATGGTCGCCATAACATGTATATTGATACACTTAATGGGTGTGCCAGATTTCCCTGAGGTGGGGGGCATTTCATTTTTCCTCTTTATTTTTTTTTCTCTTTCTTCTTCAGATAGCACAATCCATATCAATCTATCTTCAAATTTGCTGATTATTTCATCTGTCAACTCAAGTATAAATAATTGAGCTCATCTGATGTTTACTTTGCTTCAACTATGACACTTATCAGCTTCAAAATTTCAGTTTTCTCTTTTTATATAATTTCTATCTCTTTACTGATACTCTATTTTTGATGTGATGTTGTCATCATATCTTCCTTTACTTTTTTTCATGATTCCCTTCATTTATGAGAACATATTTATAGTGATCACCTCGAAGTCGTTTCCTGTTAAATGTGACCTCTGTTTGCTCATACACACAGCCTGCTTTTGTTCCAATATATGTACTCTACTTCCCAGATTTTTGCATGCTTTATACTTTGTTTTTGCAAAGTGGACATTATAAATAATGTATTATAAGAACTTTGGATACTACTGGTCTCCCCCACTTCAGGGCTGAATTATATTAGTGATGTCTATATCTCTCACTCAATGTTTTTATATCTATGGTGTTATGCATCAGGAAGGCTTTTTCTTTAAATAATTGTCACTAGTTTCATTGAGGCAAGGGTGCTGGAGCGTCTCACACTGTCATCCTAGAAGTCTTCTCTCTGCTTCTATTTTGAAGATTATATTGTGCCCACTTAGATAATCCAGAATACATCTTATTTTTAAGATCAATTAATTAGTAAATTTAAATTTATATGTAACTTTAAATTATATGTTTCTATGTAATGTAACATAGTCACAGGTTCTGGGGTTTAAGAAGTAGACATCTTTGGGAATGAATGGGGAGTGTTTCTATCTACTGCAGAGACATAGCAAACAGTGGTATTGGACTCCATTAACTATATCCCCAGAATATAATGATTTATATTCTGGTTTAACCTAAAACATCACCAACACAGTCAATGAGAATTAATATGAGCATGTTTTCTCTTTTTGTGTCAAACCAGGCATACTTTTCTGTCTTTGTGTAATATAGGTGCTGAGAGTATTTATATGTTCCCGTGTTTAAAAAAAATATGGAAAGCAAGCAAAACCAACTTTAGGTATTTATTAACATTTATTTTTAAGATAAGATTGTGAACCAAATTCAGTACTAGTCAAGAGTGATAGCATGCTTATTAAAACTCCTTTCAAGACTAGTTTCTCACTGTTCAAAGCCATTAATTTATAACCTCTCCCCTAATTCAAATAGTTTCCTGCTTTGAAAGATCCATCTTAAGGTCACTCAGTTCCTACCATAAAAGTCCTGAATATTTGTTTTCCAAATATCCAACACTTGTGACATTGCCGAAGCTCTGTTAAGGAGTGTGTGAGTGTGTGCATGTGGGTGTTTTGTGTGCCTGTTTTTCTCCATTATTATAAGAAGTCTAAATGCTAACCTTTGCTTTATTATCTGATTTTCCTGATGATCATTTTTTTAAAATTTGACAATTGACAATGCATCAAGAAGGTAAGTAGAGACAAGATATTTACAGTGGAAAGCTAGAAAGTTAAAAGGAAGCAATCAATACTGTGATGTTGTACATTACATTTTGGCATATCTTTAGAATAAACTATCTTTAGAATAGGGATAAAGGAAGCAGAAAATGATGTTGCAATCATTCAGTTACAAAGAACTCTAAAGTGCAGGAATTAGGCTTTCAGAGAAACGTTAAGAAAAACACAGATTTTTTTTTTTGATGGTTGTTGCTTTTTTCTCCTCCAAGATTTCTATGGTTTACTTATTGAGATTAAAATATGTATGGTTGTTGCTTTGCTTTGCTTATTCATTTTCTATTGAATCTATTCTTAGAACATTCAATGTCTCTATTGAAACTAAAGACCATGGCATCTGGTCCCATTATTTCATGACAAATAGATGGGGAAACAGTAGAAATAGTGACAGACTTTATTTTTGGGGGCTCCAAAATCACTGCAGATGGTGACTGCCGCCATGAAATCAAAAGATGCTTGTCCCTTGGAAGAAAAGTTATGACAAAACTACACCATATTAAAAAACAGAGACATTACTTTGCCAACAAGGTCCATCTAGTCAAAGGTATGGTTTTTCCACTAGTCATGTATGGATGTGAAAGTTGGACTATAAAGAAAGCTGAGCACTGAAGAACTGATGCTTTTGAACTGTGGTGTTGGAGTAGACTCTTGAGAGTCCCTTGGACAGCAAGGAGATTCAACCAGTCTATCCTAAAGGAAATCAGTCCTGAATATTCATTGGAAGGACTGACGTTGAAGATGAAACTCCAATACTTTGGCCATCTGATGCGAAAAACTGACTCATTAGAAAAGACCTTGAGGCTTGGAATAATTGAAGGCAGAAGGAAAAGGGGATGACAGAAGATGAGATGGTTGGATGGCATCAGCGACTCAATGGACATGAGTTTGAGTAAGCTCTGGAAATTGCTAATCGACAGAGAGGCCTGGCGTGCTGCAGTCCATGGGCTCACAAAGACTCGGACATGACTGAGTGACTGAACTGAACTGTACTAACTGAATCTATTCATTCTTTCTTTCCTATTCATTTCACTAATAAGTTAACAGAAGTGAAATGTGTTTTTCTTTTATGCTACCATAGAAAAAGAGGAATTAAATAGTTATAGGTGTTTTGCAGAGGCTTTCTACTCATTATTTGCATCATTATTCTCTGAAGTCATACTATATCACTGTTGAATACTATGCTAATGTGTAAAACATCCAGTAGGTAAATACTTGAACTTACGGAGCAAGAAGAGATATGGATACCATAACCAATAGCTTTCAGCCCTGTCTGTAGGTTGCAATCACCATGTGAAAGCACATCTCTCAGTGGTAGGACTTGGTTTCTCCATAGATGATTCTGATCATCGGTGATAGTTTGGCACTACTAATTTAATTAATCTGCCTTACTCTGAATTTTTGGAAACAGAGATTCCCAGAGGTTATGCCTTCATTCAAGGCTTTCAAACTAGTGGCAGTTGTGAAATTATAATATGTTATTTCTGATGTCAAAGTGCGAAACCTAACAAAATAAATCATGAAAGTAAAGCTGATTTCATAATCCATGCCTTGAGACATTTATATTGCTAGTTGATTTAGGTCGTGGTTGCAATGTTTAGATTAAATGTTGTTGTTTAGTCACTAAGTCATGTCTGACTCTTGAGACTCCATGGACTGTAGCTCATCAGGCTCCTCTGCCGATGAGATTTCCCAGACAAGAACACTAGAGTGGGTTGCCATATCCTTACCCATTAAATTAAATAATTCACCTTAAAAGTGTATCAAGAATCAAGAAATAACTACCTATGGGCCAAATTGAGCCTGTCATACATTTTGTATGGTCTGTGAGCTGTGAATTGCTTTTGTATTTTTAATTAGTTCACAAAAATTTTAGGAAGAATAATATGTGGTCCATATGAAAATTATACGTAATGAAGATTCAGCATCTGTGAATAAACTTTTATTAGAAAATTCATTCTTATTCACTCTAGTACTATCTGTGTTTACTTCCATGTCACAATTTGGGTAGTTACAACAGAGATTACTGTGCCCGTAAAGCATAACCTGTTTACATTATGGCCTGTTGCAGAAAAGATTTATCAAACATTGCTTTATAACAAGGAATTAAAAGTTCTGGATCTGTGCAAATTAGTGTGTGTGTAACTGTGCAGCATATGGAGTTGTTGAATGCATTCTTGTGTGTGCTCCTTTGTATTCCTTTAATGACATTCATTATTCTATTTGACTTTAGCTATGTTCTTGAGTTGATATGTTAAAGATTAATGGTACATTCAAGATTCACAGAAACGTGAAGATAAAGCAGAGAATAGAAGGCAGAATGGTTCAAGATTTTGTTTTCGTTTTTCTTTTTCTTCTGGAGAACTTCTTAGGATTTTATGTGTAAGGGATTTAAGCAGTTATAGCAAACTTCCCAGAGGATGCCTAACTGCCACAAACTTGTCATAAAGCTGACAGGACACCTATGCTATACTAAGCGGAAAAATATGACAAGCTGATAGGCCGTGTTAGTCACTTGGGGTTTAATTGAGTATGAGTATACATAATATTTCAGAGAAGGCAATGGCATCTCATTCCAGTACTCTTGCCTGGAAAATCCCGTGGATGGAGGAGCCTGGTGGGCTGCAGTCCATGGGGCCGCAAAGAGTCGGACCTGACTGAGTGACTTCCCTTTCACTTTCCACTTTCATGCATTGGAGTAGGAAATGGTGACCCGCTTCAGTGTTCTTGCCTGGAGAATCCCAGGGACGGGGGAGCCTGGTGGGCTGCCGTCCATGGGGTCACACAGAGTCAGACACGACTGAAGCGCCTTAGCAGCAGCAGCAGCAGCATATATAATATTTGCGTATGTCTCTAGCTGAGAAAGGTAACTGCAAAACTGGCTGCTGGATGAGATAGTAGTAATTGTCACAAAACAATGCGGGTCTCTGTCCCCAAAGCAAGATATTATGTTAATAGATATAAACTATTGAAGGGCTTCCTGTACAAATGTTGCTACTAAGTAATCAACATTTCCAGTGGTTAACATGGGATGGAGAGGACAGTTTCCTGTTGGTTATGTGAATATGAGTCAACTTGTTACCCATTATAAACAACAATGGCAACAATAACAGTAATAACAACAGGGGCAGCATCGAACACTACTTATACAAAACTCATTCACATCCTCACAGACACCCTACAAGGTAGAGGCTATTGCACAGTGCTATGTACACTGGTTTCAAATAGGAAAAGGAAAAGGAGTAAATATGTCAAGGCTGTATATTGTCACCTTGCTTATTTAACTTATATGCAGAGTCCATCATGAGAAACCCTGGGCTGGAAGAAACACAAGCTGGAATCAAGATTGCCAGGAGAAATATCAACAACCTCAGATATGCAGATGACACCACCCTTATGGCAGAAAGTGAAGAGGAACTAAAAAGCCTGTTGATGAAAGTGAAAGAGGAGAGTGAAAAAGTTGGCTTAAAGCTCAACATTCAGAAAACGAAGATCATGGCACCCGGTCCCATCACTTCATGGGAAATAGATGGGGAAATAGTGGAAACAGTGGCTGACTTTATTTTTCTGGGCTCCAACATGACTATGGATGCTGATTGCAGCCATGAAATTAAAAGATGTTTACTCCTCGGAAGGAAAGTTATGACCGACCTAGATAGCACATTAAAAAGCAAAGACATTACTTTGCCAACAAAGGTCTATCTAGTCAAGGCTATGGTTTTTCCAGTGGTTATGTATGGATGTGAGAGTTGGGCTTTAAGGAAAGCTGAGCACCAAAGTATTCATGCTTTTGAACTGTAGTGTTGGAGAAGACTCCTGAGAGTCCTTTGGACTGCAAGGAGATCCAACCAGTCCATCCTAAAGGAGATCAGTCCTGGGTGTCCATTGGAGGGACTGATGTTGAAGCTGAAACTCCAATACTTTGGCCACCTCATGAGGAGTGCTGACTCATTTGGAAAGACCCTGATGGTGGGAAAGATTGAGGGCAGGAGAAGAAGGGGAGGGCAGAGGATGAGATGGTTGGATGGCATCATCAACTCAATGAACATGGGTTTGGGTGGACTCTGGGAGTTGGTGATGGACAAGGAGGCCTGGTGTGCTACGATTCATGTAGTTGCAAAGGGTTGGTCACGACTGAGTGACTGAACTGAACTGAACTGATGTACACTGTACATCATATTGTACAGATGAGGAAAATAAAACACAGACAAGTCAAGTAGATGTAGAAGGCAATTTGGTTGCACTTTTACTCATAAATATCTTTCACTTCTTACTTAAACTACAGATTATATAGCATTTACATTAAACATCAGAATCATGTTTTAGAAAACAAGAAATAAATGTGATTCAAGATATGACTTTTTTCCAAGAGATTTGAAAACACACATATATAAATAAGTAGATAAATTTATTTTGGCTTTTTAATTGAAAAACAGGAATTCTACTAATGGGACTATCTCTCACGATATAGACAGTTAGGTGTGTGAGCTTTTTCTAAGGAAAATAGAACAGTCTAAGCTTGTTTACTTTCCCCCTTAACTTGTTAAAAACAAACAAACAGACAAACTACTTTTCACATTTGCCAGCCTGAGCATAAGGCGATATTTTTTGGTTTTATCTGTGATAATCTGATACTGCTCCTGGAGGTTAAATTCACAAAAGGGCCTCAATTGTTTTAACTCTAGTTCACACTGAACCTCCGTCAATTTGTTAATTACTATGTAAATCTTCCAGTCACTTAGTTCCAGAGCCATCTGCTTACACTACACTGGGATTCTCTGTATTTGGCTCTTGCTTCAGTTTTTCATGTTGGCAGTTTACCCATGACCTCAACATTCTAATGGATCTAAGAAGGGTTGTAGATTTTCAGTTTTTTGAGTCTTTATCTGAAGTGAGAACAGAAGTGATGGCTTCAAATCTCTGTACATGTGGCAGCAGATGCCACTTCTTCTTCACCTTTAAGTCATTTACAATAAACTTATTTGTGCCTATATTCCTATGGCAGTTCTCATATGTATTTTTGATTTATACTTATAAGTTGACATTTTAAATGCAGTATAAATTAGTAAACTATTTCAGTATATTTCCGGTAGTGTTCATTCTTTTCCCCATAATTTAGACATTTAGAGAAATTTCAGCTAGTAATCTCAACCTGGAAACAAAATTAAATATTTGAGCTGAATTGTAAAATATTTATGGCTTTACAAGTCGCTTTTATCAGAAGAGTTATTTTCTTTCTAGGAAAATTTCCTTTTAATTTCTACATATTTTAAACAATAAATATTTTAATTTATGCATTTAATTAATAACCATGAAATAACAATAAATTAAATGTATACATATACGTATGTTTATACTTCTAGGTTCTTTATTATAATACTTTTCTTTCTTTGCTGTCTCTAATTTTCACTCTAAATATAATATAAGAGCACTACTTATAAAAATGTTTTAACTGATGAAATCAGCAAGACATAATTTCAGTGCTGATCTTTCTTCCTTTAATTATCTGATCTCTTCCAAATTAACCTTATTGCATAAAACAGATTGTAATATCAATTTGGCTGAGTTGCTGTGAGAATTAAAAATTGTGTATGCAAGTTTCACTCTCCACAGTACATGCCACGTAGTTAGAAATTAAATGAAGGGCAGTGACAACACATTATTGAACGTGTACATTTTATTAAACATCCTCAAAATGTTATCCTCCAAGACTATTAAATGTCAGAAATAAAAGTTCAAGTGGAAAAGTTCACCTTAAAATTAAACGTGTTTATTTTCCTCTTAAAGAACCTACCATGTCTGATGTACAGTCTTTCCTTGTTCAATTTAATACAATGGAAGCAAAATTCAACTCGGGGTAATGATAAATGTTGTTTTATTGCCAAAAGGGCTGTTCTTCCCCCAAAATATGAGGAGTAGGAGACCCACATTCCTATAATGAATTACCAAATGTTTTGCTCTTGGCCAGGATGGAAACCATAGACAAACCTATAATCTATCGGATGCTGTCTCTTAGATTAAAAAAAAGAATGGAGCCTAACATAATATAGTTTTATGGGAAAACCAATTAATGTTTTATTTTCCTGAGTGTTCAAGATGTTAGACATATAACTCATTTTGCTTCTGTGTGCTTTAGAAAAGCATAGAGCAAAACATCTTTATAGGTCAAGCAGAAGTAGGAGAAATAATGGTCTGGAAGATTTGTAAGATGCTACATCCCAAAGTTCTCTCTTAATTTTTTTTCATTATTATTAAATTTATTTATTTTTTTAATTACAATACTGTATTTGTTTTGCCATACATTGACACGAATCAGCCATAGGTGAACACAATCTTCCAATGCCGAAGCCCCCTCCCACCTCCCACCCCACATCCTCTACTTGAATCATCCTGTGCATCAGCCCCATGCATCCTGCATCCTACATTGAACATAGATTGGCGCTTCATTTCTTACAAGAAAATATACATGTTTCATTGCCATTCTCCCAGACCATCCCACCCTTTCCCTCTCCCTCAGAGTTGAAAAGTCCGCTCTATACCTCTGTGTCTCTTTGTTGTCTCACATATAGGGTCATCATCACTGTCTTCTAAATTCCATATATATGTGTCAGTATACTGAAACTAGACCCCTTTCTAACACCATACACAAAAATAAACTCAAAATGGATTAAAGATCTAAATGTAAGACCAGAAACTATAAAACTCCTAGAGGAGAACATAGGCAAAACACTCTCCGACATAAATCACAGCAGGATCCTCTATGATCCACCTCCCAGTAGACTGGAAATAAAAGCAAAGATAAACAAATGGGATCTAATTAAAATTAAAAGCTTCTGCACAACAAAGGAAACTATAAGCAAGGTGAAAAGATAGCCTTCTGAATGGGAGAAAACAATAGCAAATGAAACAACTGACAAACAACTAATCTCAAAGATATATAAGCAACTTATGCAGCTCAACTCCAGAAAAATAAATGATCCAATCAAAAAATGGGCCAAAGAACTAAATAGGCGTTTCTCCAAAGAAGACATACGGATGGCTAACAAACACATGAAAAGATGTTCAACATCACTCATTATCAGAGAAATGCAAATCGAGACCACAATGAGGTACCATTTCACACCAGTCAGAATGGCTGCGATCCAAAAGTCTACAAGCAATAAATGCTGGAGAGGATGTGGAGAAAAGGGAACCCTCTTACACTGCTGGTGGGAATGCAAACTAGTACAGCCATTATGGAAAACAGTGTGGAGATTCCTTAAAAAATGCAAATAGAACTGCCTTATGACCCAGCAATCCCACTGCTGGGCATACACACTGAGGAAACCAGAATTGAAAGAGACACATGTACCCCAATGTTCATTGCAGCACTGTTTATAATAGCCAGGACATGGAAGCAACCTAGATGTCCATCAGCAGAAGAATGGATAAGAAAGCTGTGGTACATATACACAATGGAATACTACTCAGCCCTTAAAAAGAATAAATTTAACTCAGTCCTAATGAGATGGATGAAATTGGAACCGATTATACAGAGTGAAGTAAGCCAGAAAGAAACCAAAGTTCTCTCTTAAGATGGACTGGAAGTGAACCCATACACATTTTCCAAGTAAATTGGCAAAGCAATTGTATCAAGCTATTCTACAAGGCCTTCTAGAACTAACACTCAAAAAGATGTACTTTTCATCATAGAGGACTGGAATGCAAAAGTAGGAAGTCAAGAGATAACTGTAGTGACACACAAATTTGGCCTTGGAATACAAAACAAAGCAGGTCAAAGGCTAACAAGGTTTTGCCAAGAGAACACACTGGTCATAGCAAACACCCTCTCCCAACAACACGAGAGAAGACTCTACACATAGACATCACCAGATGGTCAATACTAAAATCAGATTGATTATATTCTTTGCAGCCAAAGATGGAGAAATTCTATACAGTCAGCAAAAAAAAGACCAAGAGCTGACTGTGGCTCAGATCATGAACTCTTTGTTGAAAATTTCAGACTAAAATTGAAGAAAGTAGGGAAAACTAAACCATTCAGGCATGACCTAAATAAAATCCCTTACGATTATACAATGGAAGTGACAAATAGATTCAAGGGATTAGATGTGACAGACAGCCTGAAGAACCATGGATGTACATTCATGACATTGCACAAGAGGCATTGGTAAAGACCATTACCAAGAAAAAGAAATGCAAAGAGGCAAAATGGCTGTCTGAGGAGGCTTTACAAATAGCTGGGAAATGAAGAGAAGCAAAAGGCAAAGGAGAAAAGGAAAGATATACCCATTTGATTGCAGAGTTCTTAAGCATAGGAAGGACAGATAAGAAAGCCTTCCTTAGTGATCAATGCAAAAAAAAAAAGAGGAAAAAATAGAGTGGGAAAGAGTAGAGACCTATTCAAGAAAATCAGAGATACCAAGGGAACATTTCATGCAAAGATGGGCACAATAAAGGACAGAAATAGTATGGACCTGACAGAAGCAGAAGATGTTAAGAAGAGATGGCAAGAATACACAGAAGAACTATACAAAAAAAAATGTCCTAATGACCCAGATAATCACAATGGTGTGATCACTAACTTAGAGTTAAGCATCCTTGAATGTGAAGTCAAGTGGGCCTTAGGAAGCATCACTACAAACAAAGCTAGTGAAGGTGATAGAATTCCAGTTGAGCTATTTCAAATCCTAAATGATGATGCTGTGAAAGTGCTGCACTCAATGTGCCAGCAAATATGGAAAACTCAGCAGTGGTCACAAGACTGGAAAAGGTCAATTTTCATTCCAATTCCAAAGAAAGGCAATGTCACAGAATGTTCAAACTACCCCACAATTGCACTCATCTCACACACTAGCAAAGTAATGTTGAAAATTCTCCAAGCCAGTCTTCAATGGTAAGTGAACCATAAACTTTCAGATGTTCAAGCTGGATATAGAAAAGCAGAGGAACCAGAGATCAAATTGCTAACATCCGTTTGATCACAGAAAAAGCAAGAGAATTCCAGAAAAACATCTACCTCTGCTTTGTTGATTACACCAAAACCTTCTATGGATCACGAGGAAAGTTCAAGAGATGGGAATACCAGACCACCTGACCTACTTCCTGAGAAATCTGTATGCAGGTCAAGAAGCAACAGTTAGAACCAGACATGGAACATGGACTGGTTCTAAACTGGGGAAGGAGTATGTCAAGGCTGTATATTGTCACCTTGTTTATTTAACTTACTTGCTGAGTATATCATGTGAAATGCCAGGCTGGATGAAGCACAGGCTGAAATCAAGATTGCCAGGAGAAATGTCAGTAACCTCAGATACACAGATCTGTATGGCAGAAATTTAAGAGGAACTGAAGAGCCTCTAGAAGAAAGTGAAAGAGGAGAGTGAAAAATGTTGAGTTAAAACTCAACATTGAAAAAACTAAGACCATGGCATCCAATCCCATCACTTCATGGCAAATAGATGGGGAAACAATGGAAATAGTCAAGACTTTATTTTCTTGGACTCCAACATCACTGCAGATGGCGAATGTAGCCAGGAAATTAAAAGACTCTTGCTTCTTGGAAGAAAAGCCATGACCAACCTAGACAACATATTAAAAAGAAGAGGCATGTTTTTGCCAACAAAGATCTGTCTTATCAAAGCTATGGTTTTTCCAGTAGTCATGTATGGATGTGAAAGTTGGAATATAAAGAAAAATGAGCACCATAGATTTGATGCTTTGTACTGTGGTGTGAAGAAGACTCTTGAGAGTCCCTTGGACTAAATATAGATCAAACCTAAAGGAAATCAGTCCTGAATAGTCACTGGAAGGACTGATGCTGAAACTCTAATATTTTGGCCACCTGAGTCACTGAAAAAGACCCTGATACGGGGAAATTTTGAAGGCAAGAAAAGAAAGGGACGACAGAGGATGACTTGGCTGGATGGCATCATAGACTCAATGGGCATGTGTTTGAGCAAGCTCTGGGAGATGGTGACAGACAGGAAAGCCTGGGATGCTGCAGTCCATGGGGTTGCAAAGAGTTGAACATGACAGAGAGACTGAACTGACTGATTTTATCAAGTGAATCTGACACAACAATATGGGCAGGTCTTTGCTGTTTCAAGCTGTGCTGTTGAGCTCAAATTATTTCATTTTCTCAAACTATTTCACTGAGTCCGTTACATCTGAGAGTCATAAATATATTTTTAATTTTAATTTTTACTTTACTTTACTTTACAATACTATATTGGTTTTGCCATACATTGGCATGAATCTGCCACAGGTGTACATGAGTTCACAATCCTGAACCCCTCCCACCTCCCACCCCATACCATCTCTCTGGATCATCCCCGTGCACCAGCCTCAAGCATCCTGCATTGAACATAGATTGGCGATTCGTTTCTTACATGATAGTACGCATGTTTCAATGCCATTCCCCCACATCATCCCACCCTCTCCCTCTCCCTCAGAGTCCAAAAGTCGGTTCTGTATACCTGTGTCTCCCCTGCTGTCCCGCATACAGGGTTATCATTACCATCCCTCTAAATTCCATATATATGTGTTAGTATATTGTATTGGTGTTTTTCTTTCTGGCTTACTTCATTTTATATAATCAGCTCCAGTTTCATCTATCTCATTAGAACTGAGTCAAATTTATTCTTTTTAATGGCTGAATAATACTCTGTTGTGTATATGTACTGCTTTCTTATCCATTCATCTGCTGATGGACATCTAGATTGTTTCCATGTCCTGGCTATTATAAACAGTGCTGCAATGAACACTGGGGTACATGTGTCTCTTTCAATTCTGGTTTCCTTGGTGTGTATGCCTAGCAGTGGGATTGCTGGGTCATAAGGCAGTTCTATTTGCAATTTTTAAAGAAATCTCCACACTGTTCTCCATAGTGGCTGTACTAGTTTGTAAGAGTGTTCCTTTTTCTTCACACCCTCTCCAGCGTTTATTGCTTGTAGACTTTTGGATCACAGCCATTCTGACTAGTGTGAAATGGTACCTCATTGTGGTCTTGATTTGCATTTCTCTAATAATGAGTGATGTTGAGCATCTTTTCATGTGTTTGTTAGCCATCTGTATGTCTTCTTTGATGGAATGTCTATTTAGTTCTTTGGCCCATTTTTTGATTGGATCATTTATTTTTCTGGAGTTGAGCTGCATAAGTTGCTTGTATATATTTGAGATTAGTTGTTTGTCAGTTGCTTCATTTGCTATTGTTTTCTCCCATTCAGAAGGCTGTCTTTTCACCTTACTTATAGTTTCCTTTGTTGTGCAGAAGCTTTTAACTTTAATTAGATCCCATTTGTTTATCTTTGCTTTTATTTCCAGTATTCTGGGAGGTGGATCATAGAGGATCGTGCTGTGATTTATGTCAGAGAGTGTTTTGCCTATGTTCTCCTCTAGGAGTTTTATAGTTTCTGGTCTTACATTTAGATCTTTAATCCATTTTGAGTTTATTTTTGTGTGTGGTGTTAGAAAGTGATCTAGTTTCATTCTTTTACAAATGGTTGACCAGTTTTCCCAGCACCACTTGCTAAAGAGATTGTCTTTACTCTATTGTATATTCTTGCCTCCTTTGTCGAAGATAAGGTGTCCATAGGTGTGTGGATTTATCTCAGGTCTTTCTATTTTGTTCCATTGATCTATATTTCTGTCTTTGTGCCAGTACCATACTGTCTTGATGACTGTGGCTTTGTAGTAGAGCCTGAAGTCAGGCAGGTTGATTCCTCCAGTTCCATTCTTCTTTCTCAAGATTGCTTTGGCTGTTCAAGGTTTTGTATTTCCATACAAATCTTGAAATTATTTGTTCTAGTTCTGTGAAAAATACCACTGGTAGCTTGATAGGGATTGCATGGAATCTGTAGATTGCTTTAGGTAGTATACTCATTTTCACTATATTGATTCTTCCAATCCATGAACATGGTATATTTCTCCATCTGTTAGTGTCCTCTTTGATTTCTTTCATCACTGTTTTATAGTTTTCTATATATAGGTCTTTAGTTTCTTTAGGTAGGTATATTCCTAAGTATTTTATTCTTTTCGTTGCAGTGGTGAATGGAATTGTTTCCTTAATTTCTTTTCTCTTTTCTCATTATTAGTGTATAGGAATGCAAGGGATTTCTGAGTGTTGATTTTATATCCTGCAACTTTACTATATTCATTGATTAGCTCTAGTAGTTTTCTGGTGGTGTCTTTAGGGTTTTCTATGTAGAGGATCATGTCATCTGCAAACAGTGAGAGTTAAAAATGATTTTGTGTCTATAAAAATGTTAAAGAAATAAAGACATATAAAACAATACTTTTTCCCCCCATCTGGTACGAATGTTTGTGTTCTAAACTGTACCTGTTTTACTAAAAATGCACAACAAGCTCCATGAACCACTGCTCCTCCTGCATAATTAGTGTCCACCACCCTCATTCCCAGAGTCCAGACATTCTTCACCCTTCCTGATGGTTCAGTCATTGTCCTTCAGATTTCACACAAGCAAGCCTTTAGGGTTAGATACAATAGCAGAAAACTAGCAAGCCCCAGCATAAAGTGGGACAGACATTCTTTATTTTATTATTGTAATTTGTAGCGCTTTTTATACCTTCCCTATGTCATCAGAGTTTCTCTATATTAAAGAAAACCAAATTAAAATTCAACCTCTCATCCAATCCGTGAGTCTTAAAGGTATTATGATCAGTTCATCTAGTCACTTCAGGAATGTTGCAGTCATGGTCTGAGCAACTGCTAACTCATAAAAAGACAGATTTGCAGTGCCAATATTTTATGTGATGAGCCTAACATGCTATTTGCCGACAAAGGTCCCTCTAGTCAAGGCTATGGTTTTTCTAGCAGTCATGTATGGATGTGAGAGTTGGACTATAAAGAAAGCTGAATGCCAAAGAATTGATGCTTTTGAACTGTGATGTTGGTGAAGACTCTTGAGAGTCCCTTGAACAGCAAAGACATCCAACCAGTTCATCCTAAAGAAGATCAGTCCTGGGTGTTCATTGGAAGGACTGATATTGAAGCTGAAACTCCAGTACTTTGGCCATCTGATGCCAAGAGCTGACTCATTTCAAAAGACCCTGATGCTGGGAAAGACTGAGGGCAGGAGGAGAAGGGGACGACAGAGGATTAGCTGGTTGGATGGCATCACTGACTCAATGGACGTGAGTTTTGGTAGGCTCTGGGAGTTGGTGGTGGACAGGGAGGCCTGACATGCTGCAGTTCATGGGGTCACAAAGTGTCGGACATGACTGAGTGACTGATCTGAACTGAACTAACATGCTACCTTCCAGTTTATTCCCCATGCCTTTGTAGAAATATCTGGACTGAAATAGAATTATTTGTTCTTTCATTCTTTGTGCATGAGACTGAAATCTACTAAACCCTACCAGGTACTGATCTGTGTTTTGGCGGTTAGTAGTGAACAAAATAATCCCTGCTTTCATGACCTTCAGGTTTTAGTAGAATCAAGATCATGAACATAAAAAATAAGAAAAAAATATATTGTAACAGGTGGAATGATGTTGTAAGTGACAAATACAGAGAGGAGGCTAGAAAGTGTTGTATGTGTGTGTATGCGTATGCATACAGGATTTAGCGACTTAAGTAGGGTGACGGTGGAAGTCCTCACCAAGCAGGTGACTTTTCAGTGACTGAGATAAGGAAAACCATATGCATAACTGGAGGAAGATTTCCAAGCAAAAGAAAAAGCATTTCAGAGACCTCAAAATAGGCAGTTTTATCCAGTTTACTCCATAAGTGTCTCTGAACTATTTATCAGTTACTCCCCTGTCATTCCATACTTCCTTCAGTTGAAAACTCCAGTGTTTTCTGCACATCACAGATAAAATAATTTAGACATCCTTTAATAACAGAGTGACCTTTATGCTGGGAATATTTTCTAGTTTATTTTCACCATCTTGTTCACATTTGCATAGAATAATACTAAATATTCCATTGTATCTGTTCAGAATGACTGAAATGAAGGAACGGATTGTTTTTTATGCCCAATACTCTTTATCTCTCTCTTTTGAAGTATAGATCTGGCATGATGAAAAACTTTGTTGGTTATTCACATCTCTTTTATACTACTTCTAATTATTTTCTTCTGCTCTCATCATACTTTTTGATCCACATTTCCATCTCCCCAGAAGCCACTCTATTATAGATTCCTGTTAAAATTTTAATGATTGTATTTCTCAGTCAAAGCTGAGGAAGCAAAGAAGTGTTGAATGGTAAACAAAGTTCACTCCTTATTTAATCTCGGTCCGTAAGTATCTGTCTCATCTGGCAGCAAGCAGAAGAATTGGAATTGCTAGGTAACAAATTGCTGAGTACTAACAAATCTCTGGTAAGTGTCAGCATTATGTCATTTTTCTCTAAAAGTCAAAGTTATAAAAATCAGTGAAGCATCAGACTTCATCTCCTTCAACTCTATAAATCTCTCCCTAGGTTTCACATACTCAGTATAAATCATGTCAGTCAATAATGTCTATTATAAACAGGGTGATCACACAATTTACCAAACAAGCAGGAATTTTTTGCAAGTGTCCATAAATGGGTACTGTAAAAATTAATCCATCATAACAGATATGAAGCAAAACTGGACTTATGTTTACTCTACTTATATTACTTTTAATAAAGGTAGTATCATGTAGCTGCTACCAGATCAATTTTTAGAATCACAGAGAACAGAGTTTTTATCCCACTGTTTGTAAAACAGCTCTAGGACCTTGGGAAATTTAACATTTCTAAACCTCACTCTCTACTCTTGCAGAGTGTAACTATCTATAGCATTTATCTCATAGGCTTCTCTTAGAGATTCATTGGAGTTACATGTATATATTATTTATTAATAGCTTAAGGGTTATGTATATGATGAATTAAAAAAAAACAGAAGCAAAAGATTTGTGAGACACTTTATATTAAAATGCTAAAATAACATTTTAAAAATGGAGTAAAAATTATAAGGATTGTCAGTTAAAAGGGAAGGAAATGAAATTTGGGGGAGTGATGGAAATTTTCTGTTAGTTGCTAACAAATATATGCATATACTGACATTTACAGTGAAAACCTACCAAAAATTTATAGTGTATTAAAATTATGTCTCAATAAAACTGACCTTTAAAATCTGGGTATAGTAATTTTAAACATGTGGAGGTGGCTAAAGAAATGCCTAATAATAAATTATAATAAATATACAAATGAACATGTGTAGAAAACTAACTTGATAAACATTTAATAAAGTTATTGTGAACTAGAATTTCTTAATGAGAATTTTGGATTTAATTAATAATCATGCATAATAAGTATGAATTCTTTACTATTAAAATAAACTAGAAAGCTAAGCAATACCAGCAACATTACCTCAAATAAAAATATCAAGCTTCAAATTTATTTCTCAAATTACAAATAAAAATACTTTAAAACTAAAAAGTTTTAAAACAGAAGAATTATTAATTGAAAAGATCCCAAACTGAATGTAAAAATGAATTGCTTTAAAGAGAAAGTATGGCTTTTAAAGTACACCATTTATTTTAAATGAAAACACAACCTCAACTTTAATACGCCATAGTGCTATTTATAAAAGTGTTATCAAAACTCTTATCATTCTGACAGATCATTTGAAAATATAGCAAAAATTATCAAAAATTGCTGAAAAGCTTTTTGCCATATGGATAAGATCAAAATAAGTAAAGAAACTTTTATTTAAAAAGAGAATATTAGAATATTTTTATATGACTCTGAAATAAATAAATAAAAATAAATTGGCAGTAATTGTGTTGCTTAGCTGTTCAGTAGTGTTTGACTCTTTTGCAACCCCGTGAACCTTTCAGGCTCCTCTGTCCATGGGATTTTCCAGGCAAGAATACTGGATTGGGTTGCTCTTTCCTTCTCCAGGGGATCTTCCTGACCCAGGAATCAAACCCACATCTCCTGCATTGGTGTGTGTGTGTATGTGTGTGTGTAAAAGAGACTCAGTGGTGTCCAACTCCTTGCGACCCCATGGAATAAACAGTCCATGGAATTCTCCAGGCCAGAATACTGGAGTGGTTAGCCTTCATTGGAAGGCAGATTCTTTACCATTGAGCCATGAGTTTCTCTTGGAAGTAAATTACAGAGTATTAATAGAACCGTATAATCATTGGTTTATAATATAAAAGTATCTGAACCTATTTTGTATAATTCTATGTGAAATTTTTGAGGTGTAGTTGTTTATTCCACTTCAATCGCTTAGTTGTTTCTGGACTTTTGAGATCCCATGGACTGTAGCATGCCAGGCCTCCTGTCCAGCACCAACTCCTGGAGTTTACTCAAACAAATGTCCCTTGAGTTGGTGATGCCATCCAATCATCTCATCCTCTGTTGTCCCTTGCCCTCAATCTTTCCCAGCATCAGGGTCTTTTCCAGTGAGTCAGTTCTTTGCATTAGGTGACCAAAGTATTGAAGTTTCAGCTTCAGCATCAGTCCTTCCAATGAGTATTCAGGACTGATCCCTTTTAGGATGGACTGGTTGGATATCCTTGCAGTCCAAGGGACTCTCAAGAGGCTTCTCCAACATCACAGTTCAAAAGCATCAATTCTTCGGTGTCATGCTTTCTTTATAGCCCAACTCTCACATCGATGCATGATTACTGGAAAAACCATAACTGTGACTAGGTGGACCTTTGTTGGCAAAGTAATGTCTGTGTTTTTCAATGTGCTGTCTAGGTTGTTCATAACTTTTCTTCCTAGGAGAAAGGGTTTTTAATTTCAAAACTGCAGTCACCATCTGCAGTGATTTTTGAGCTCCCCCAAATAAAGTCTTTCACTGTTTCCTCATCTATTTGCCACAGATAAGAAAGCCTTCATCAGTGATCAATGCAAAGAAATAGAGGAAAAAATAGAATGGGAAAGACTAGAGATCTCTTCAAGAAAAACTGAGATACCAAGGGAAAATTTCATGCAAAGATGGATACAATAAAGGACAGAAATGGTATGGACCTAACAGAAGTAGAAGATATTAAGAAGAGGTGGCAAGAATACACAGAAGAACTATACAAAAAAAAAAATCTTCACAACCCAGATAATCACAACGGTGTGATCACTCATCTAGAGGCAGACATCTAGAATGCAAAGTCAAGTGGGCCTTAGGAAACATCACTAGGAACAAAGTTAGTGAAGGCGATGGCATTCCAGTTGAGCTGTTTCAAATCCTGAAAGATGATGCTGTGAAAATGCTGCACTCAATATGTCAGCAAATTTGGAAAACTCAGCAGTGGCCACAGGACTGGAAAAGGTCAGGTTTCATTCCAATCCCAAAGAAAGGCAATGCCAAAGAATGCTCAAACTACTATACAATTTCTCTCATCTCACACGCTAGGAAAGTAATGCTAAAATTTTTTCAAGCCAGGCTTCAACAATACGTGAACCATGAACTTCCAGATATTCAAGCTGGATTTAGAATAGGCAGAGGAACCAGAGGTCAAATTGCCAACATCTTTTGAATCATCAAAAAAGCAAGAGTTCCAGAAAAACATATACCTCTGCTTTATTGACTATGCCAAAGCCTCTGGCTGTGTGGATTACAACAAATGTGGAAAATTCTGAACAAGATGGGAATACCTGACCACCTGACCTGCCTCCTGAGAAATCTGTATGCAGTTGTAGTTGCTAACACTGTCGAAATGAAGACTGAGTGCCCAGGTAGCATGAGTGAGAGAAAGCCAGTAGTGTAACTGTCTGGGACTAACAATTGCACTCTACTTGTGAACTTCCAGGAATGTTAATTGGACATATTTGGTAAAGCTGAATAAAGTTCAAGAATGAAATCTTACTGAAATGAAATTTGAAATAAGTACTTATATTTGAGAGAGAATGGAAGTGAGTATAGTAGTTTTTAGGAAATCCTACTTTTACTTTTTTTCATATCACAACATTGTTTTAAATCCCTTTCACAACAATTTTCACATTTGATACTATTTCCTCCAAACTTGTTCATTTAGAAGGATAAGCCTTACATTAATTGTAAGGCTGAAATATTAATTTAGAAAAAATTTCCCTGAGAAAAATAAAAGAATTCAGTAACTGATGCCTTCAACATAAATATAATGTTAACTAGTAAAAAAAAAAATAAAAATTTACTTTTCTCTCCATAAAAGTCACTGATGCTGATTTCAATATTCCTTGAGAATTCCATGTCAATTCCTACTTCAAATTTTACTCTTACTCTTTTGAAGCCCTGGATCTCTCTTGTTCTGTTTTTATATTTTCTCATTAGATTTTAGGTTCCATGAAGTGCACTAGTTTATCTCATTTATTTCTTTCTCTTAATGTCTAGAAGTACTGAGACATAATGGGGGTTAGTTGATTTATTTTAAATGGAAGGAAATAAATATATTTATCCAATTGCATACTGGGAAAAGGGCTTCCCAGGTGGCTCAATGGTAAAGGATTTGCCTGCCAGTGCAGAAGATATGAGTTTGATTGCCTTTGTGGATCATAGCCTTATCATGGCAAAAGGGTTTGCATAATTTGTTGAATCTATGAGTCATGCTGTGCAGGGCTGCCCAAGATGGACAGGTCACAGTGAAGAATTCTGACAAAATGTGGTCTTCTGGAAGAGGAAATGTCAATCCACTGCAGTATTCTTGCCTAGAGAACCCCATGGACAGTGTGAAAAGGCAAAAAGATAGGACACTGAAAGATAACTCTCGCTTCCAGGTTGGGAGGTGTCCAATATGCTACTGGGGAAATGTGGAGGGCAATTACTAATAGCTTCAGAATGAATGAAGTGGCTGGGCCAGAGTGGAAGTGGGCTCACTTGTGGATATGTCTAATGGTGAAAATAAAGTCCGATGCTGTAAAGAATAATATTGCATAGGAACCTGGAAGGTTAGGTCCATGAATCAAGGTAAATTGCATGTGGGCAAACAGGACATGGTAAGATGAACATGTACATCTTGGGAACGGGCAAATTTAATTCAGATGAGCATTATATCTACTACTGTAGGCAAGATTTCCTGGGAAGAAATGAAGTAGCTCTCACAGTCAACAAAAGAATCCAAAATTCAGTATTTGTGTGCAGTCTCAAAAATGATAGAATAATGTGTGTTTGTTTCTGAGCCATGGCTCAGAGGGTAAAGCTTTTGGCTGCAATGTAGGAGACCTGGGTGCGATCCCTGGGTCAGGGAGATCCCCTGGAGAAGGAAATGGCAACCCACCCTGGTACTCTTGCCTGGACAACCACATGGATGGAGAAGCCTGGTAGTCACAGTCCATGGGGTTGCAAAAAGTTGGACATGACTGAATGACTTCACTTTTCTGAGGTAAACTATTCGACACCAGAGTAATACAAGTCTAAGCTGCAAATATTGATGCTGAAGAAGCTGAAGTTAAATGGTTCTATGAAGATCTACAGCACCTTCTAGAACTAATAGCAAAGAGGATGTCATTTTCATCATAGGGGTTTGGAATGCCAAATTAGGAGGTCAAGAGTTCCCCAGACTAACAGGCAAATTTGTATTGGTGTGCAAAAGGAAGCAAGGCAAAGGTTAACAGAGTTTTGTGAAGATGACACTGCTCATAGAAAACACCCTCTTCCAAAACACAGGAGACTTCACACGTGGATATCATCAGACGATCAATACCGAAATCAGATTATTTATGTTCTTTGCAGCCAAAGATGGAGAAACTCTATAGAAGCAGTATAAAAAAGACTTGGAGATGACTGTGGCTCAGATCATGCACATCTTATTGTTAAATTCATATTTAAATTGAAGAAAGTAGGGAAAACCACTAGGCCATTCAAGTATGACATAACTCAAATCTCTTATGAGTATACAGTGGATGTGATAAATATATTCAAGGGATTAGACCTGATAGAAAGAGTGCCTGAAGAACTATGGATGGATGTTTATAACATTGCACAGGAGACAGTGACCACAATCATCTCAAAGAAAAAGAAAATGAAAGAAGACAAAGTAGTTGTCTGAGGAGGTTTTACAAACAGCTGAAGAAAAACATGAAGTGAAAGGCAGGGGAGAAAGGGAAATGTATACCGAACTGAGAGAATAGATAGGAGAGGTAAGAAAGACTTCTTAAACAAACAGTGCAAAGAAATAGAGGATAGAATGAGAATGACTAGAGATCTGTTCAAGAAGATTGGATATATCAAGGGACCATTTCATGCAAATGTGGGCACAATAAAGGACAGATATGGTAAGGACCTAAGAGAAACAGATGAGATTGTGAAGAGGGGGTAATGATACACAAAACTGTACAGAAAAGGTCTCAATGAAGCTCTGATGGTGTGGTCACTCACCTAGACACAGATATCCTGGAGTGTGAAGTCAGGTAACACTTAGGAAGCAGTACTATGATCAAAACTACTGGAGGAAATGGAATTCCAACTGAGCTATTTAAAATCCTAAAAGATGATGCTGTGAAAATGCTGCACTCAGTATGTCAGCAAATTTGGAAAACTCAGCAGTGACCACAGGACTGGAAAATGTCAGTTTTCATTCCAATCCCAAAGAAAGGCAATGCGAAAGAATGTTTTAACTAGCACACAGTTGCACTCATTTCACATGCTAGCAATGTAATGTTCAAAATCCTTCAAGCTAAGTTTCAGCAGTATATGAACTGAGAACTTCCAGATGTATGGGCTGTATTTAGAAAAGGCAGAGCAAGCAGAGATGAAATTGCCAACATTCATTGGATCAAAGAAAAAGCAAGAAAATTCTAGGAAAGCATCTATTTCTGCTTCACTGACTATGCTAAAGCCTTTGACAGCATGGATCACAACAAACTGTGGAATATTCTTAAAGAAATGGGAATATCAAACCACCTGACCTGCCTCTTGAGAAATCTGTATGTAAGTCAAAAAGTAACAGTTAGAACTGGACATGGAACAATGGACTGTTTCAAAATTGGGGAAGGAGTATGTCAAGGCTATATAATGTCTCCCTGCTTATTTAATTTTCGTGCAGAGTACATCATGCGAAATGCCAGGCTGGTGAAGAATAAGCTGGAATCAAGACTGGTTGGAGAAATGTAAACAATCTCATATAGGAAGACCATACTATTTTAGTATCAGAAAGTGAAAAGGAACTAAAGAGCCTCTTGATGAGGGTGAAAGAAGAGATTGAAAAAGGTGAGTTGAAACTCAACATTAAAACAACTCAGTTCTGGCATCTGGCCCCATCACTTTATGGCAAGAAGAAAGAGAAAAAGTGGAAACAGTGACAGATTTTATTTTATTGGGCTGCAAAATCACTGTGGATGGGGACTAGCAGCCATAAAATTAAAAGATGCTTGCTCCTTGGAAGAAAAGATATGACAAACCTAGACAGTGTAGAGGCAACACTTTGCTGACACAGGTTCATATAGTCAAAACGATCTTTTTCCAGTGGTCATGTATGGATGTGAGAGTTGTACCACAAAGAAGGCTGATCCCTGAAGAATTAATGCCTTTGAATTGTGGTGCTGGAAAAGACTCTTGAGAGTCTGCAAGGAGATCAAGCCAGTCAGTCCTAAAGGAAATCAACCCAGAATATTTGTTGGATGGACTGCTACTGAAGCTCCAATACTTTGGCCACCTGCTGTGAAGAGCTGATTTATTGGGGGAAAAAAACCCTGAAAGATAGAAAGCAAAAGAAAAAGAAGTTTCAGAGGATGAGATGTTTAGATAGCGTCACTGACTCACTAAATGTGAATTTAAGCAAACTCCATGATACACTGGTGGACAGAAGATCCTGCAAATTGCAGTTCATGGGGAAACCATGAGTGACCTGACTTAGGGACTGAACAACAACTGTACCTGAGAAGGCAATAAATTATAAAAGGTAAAACTGATAAGAATTGAGAAGCTCCAACAGAGATGATGAAATCCAATCTGTCTACATTCCAGCTGCAAATAAAATCCTTTGCCTCACAATTAAGAATGCACAGGAGTACTTCTGTGACAGAAATGACTATTCCATAAAAATAAGTTTAAAGCTATTTTAGCTTATATTTGAAATCATGGAAATCACAAAAACAAGAAATTTTTAATAGTAAAAAGCTTAGGGCACACTTTGCAACTGAGGAAATATTATTTTGATAGGTCATATTTAGAGAGAGAATGGATAAAAGAAAATTGCAGAAATCTTACAGGAGGTTAAGGATTTAAACATAAAGTTAATGATCAGGTCACTGGAAAGATGTAGATGACACTCCAAACAGCAGAGACTTGGAAAGATAGTGGAGATTAGAATCACATTAAACCATTTTCTACTGAAGCAAGATGTTTCAATAAAGCAAACACAAGGTAAATATATCTGTGGAGCCTTGTATAAAGTCTAGGAGGTAGAATTAGGCTTTTTGCTTGTCAACACTATCTACTTCTGTGGTCTATCATTATGTAATTTTGGAGTCAGTTATCCAGCAACTTCTAAGTGCATATCTATATTATATATAGAGAATATGATAGGAGAAATAAAACTCCAATGAAACATTGCAAACAAAAAGTTAAGATGGAGGATACTCATCATCCAATTAAATGAATCAGCCTTTTAGACTGGAACTGGGTTTTCTTGGAACTGTACCTTAAAGCTCAGTTGTTCATACTAGAGCAGGGTAAAAATATTCAGGGGTGGGAATTTAGGAGGAACTTGGCACCACTGGTAAGGTGTATGTGTACTTTTGGGCTCTTGCCCATAGAGTTTTCAGTAAGCCAAAGCACAATAAAAGGAATAGAAGCAACTTTGGCTGAATCACACTTGAAACGAGCAGAATCTGCCAACTCTGGAAGCAGAGGCAAAGGCTGCGATAATAATAAAGTAGGAGCACAGCTTTTCAATCCTTTCCAAACAAAGGGGGCTTAGACAGAAATAACTCTTTTCAGCATCGCACTGAAAGAATGTTGTCTTTGCCCACCCACTCTATTCATATGATCTCACCACCTTGACTTTCACAACTAGTTTGTATATACCTCTGGACACAGTCTATTGTCTTTTAGCAAGCTGAAATTAAGTATCCATAGAGAGACATTTTAGCAATTACAGACTTTGCTGATCTGTAGCACATGTGGATGGAGAAGGAAATGGCAACCCACTCCAGTGTTCTTGCATGGAGAATCCCAGGGACGGGGCTGCCATCTATCTGGTCGCACAGAGTCGGACACGACTGAAGTGACTTAGCAGCAGCAGCAGCAGCACATGTGGAGAATGAACCTAATAACTTTAGAAGATGTGTCCTAAAATTAGTTTGCCTTTGTAAGATTTTCAGTTCTTGCATTTTATATTGCCCTTAATTGCCCAGCTCATGCTATAGAAACCTAGTGCCCATTTAGGATAGCGTGTGCACGCATGATCTGTTGCTTGGTCGTGTCTGACTCTGCTACCCCGTGGACCACCAGTGTATTGCTGTTGTTGTTGTTGTTGAGTCACTAAGTTGTTTCCAACTCTTTGCAACCCCCTGGACTGCAGCATGCCAGGCTTCCCTACCCTTCACTATCTCCTAGAGTTTGCTCAGATTCATGTCCTATGAGTCTGTGATGGTATCCAACCATGTCATCCTCTGTCACCTTCTTTTTCTTCAGTCTTTCCCAGCATCAGGGTCTTTTCCAGTGAGTCAGCTCTTCTCATTAGGTGTGTATCCTTTGTTTAATTCTGAATCAGGACATGTCTTCCTTCTGATCACTACTGCTTGGTGCAACTAATGAAAATAAAAAGAGTTGAATTTCCATTTTCCCTCTTGTCTTCGAAATTCCACAGGGATGTGCTGGATGACTCAAGTTGTGAGGCAACAATAATGCTTTTCTCCCCTGTATCTTTTGCATATAACATCAAGTGCAAAAGATGAGGAATGGACTATCTCCTCCCATATAAATAAATAAGAATGTCACAGTTATCAGCAATTACAGCCCTCCACATGAGCAAGTGAACCCTGAGGAAACTTAGAAAGAAAAAGCCATCTAGCAACCATCAGACTGCAGAAACTCCTATGGTGAGCCCTGAGGAAACTCAGAGTGTGAAAACACAGGATACTAGCCTCAGACAGTTGAGGTCCATATCAAAGAAATGATTTCAGTGAGCTCATACTCTTGCATATTCCCATATATAGAAAGACACTAAATTCCTTAACTTGCAATATTTGGTTTTCATTAATTAATAGCAAATTTTTGATGTTTCATATCTGCCCTTTGTTGAAAAACTCCTATATATCCTGGGATGCCCATCAGCTCCTTTGAGCAGTATTTTAGAGCTATCTGAAATGTTGTCTCCTGGGCTGCAGTTCTCATTTTTCCCCAAATAAAATTTAATTTACAACTCTCACTTTGTGCTTTTTGTTTAAGTCAGTGAGGGAGAGCAAAATAGTGTATGCCTTCAGAAAGTGCAACCTTGAGCTGCCACAAGCAAATTACATCCTGATCTAGAGGACACTTGATGTGTAAATAGTGAGATGGGAGTTGCCAAACACCTAGATAATCTCACAAAATTTAATGCTACAGATTTCAATTTTGTTACATTCTCCACTGATGTTTGGTTGTGAGCCTCTACTGAGTCACTTTATGCTTTGTTCTTTAAATTTTCCATTTAATGTGTAGACAAAAAAAGCAGAATAGTGCCAATATAAAAGCATATTTATTTTCTAAGAAAAAAATAAGAAATTGAAATTTCAATAATGGAAGAATATGATACAAATGATAATTTTATAATAATTTATTAATTCATTTGATAAATGAACATTCACTCATTCAATAGATATTTACTGAGCCTGTACTGTGCACCAGGGCTATTTCAGATTCTTGAGAAACTGATGAAAAAGGAAACTCTCTGCTTTCAGGTTTTACATTCTCTTATGGGTGGGGAAAGGGAAAGACATTAACATATACATTCATGATTTGTCAGTGGGTGATATGAACTAACGGAAAAATAAAGCCAAGTAAGAGGGCAAGTGACATAGATATAATGTAATACTACACAGAGAGCAATGCAGAATTTGATACTGAGAAGAAACATTTCCTAAAATTAATACAGATAAGCTTCTGCTGATGGTTGCATTATTTTTCCAGTCTCTCTTTGTGATGGTTTATTTTATGTATCAACTTGACTGAGCCACGGAATGCCCAAATAGCTGATGAAACATTATTTCTAGGTGAGTCTTAAGTATGTTTTTAGAAGAGATTAGAATTTGGATGTAAAGCAGATTGCACTCACTTAATGTGGTGGACATCATCCAATCCAATTGAGGGCCTGAATCAACAAAAGGCAGGTGAAGTTTAAATTTGTTTTCTGATTGACTGTTAAGCTGGAATATCAATGTTCACTTGGCTATGGTTCTCTTGATTCTTAGGACCTCACACTCAGGCTGGAATTTAGACCATTAGATCTCTGGCTGTTTGACATATTCAATTACACTACTAAAATGTTGGCTTAAAACAACATTAAAAAAACTAAGATCATGCATCTGGTCCCATCACTTCATGGCAAATAGATGGGAAAACAATGGAAACAGTAAGAAACATTATTTTTGGGCTCCAAAATCACTGCAGATGGTGACTGCAGCCCTGAGATTAAAGATGCTTGCTCCTTGGAAGAAAAGCTATATCAAGCCCAGACAGTGTATTAAAAGCAGAGACATTACTTTGCCAACAAAGATCTGTCTAGTCAAAGTCATTTTTTTTCCCCATTAGTCATGGATGGATGTGAGAGGTGGACCATAAAGATATCTGGACACCAAAAAATTGATGGTTTTGAACTGTGGTGTTGGAGATTCTTGAGAGTCCCTTGGACAGCAGGGAGATTAAATCAGTCAATTGTAAAGGAAATCAGTTCTTGAATATTCATTGGAAGGACTGATGCTGAAGCTGAAGTTCCAATACTTTGACCACCTGTTGTGAAGAGTGGACTCAATAGAAAAGACTCTGATGCTGAGAAAGATTGAAGGCGGGGGGAAGGGGATGACAGACAAGATGGTTGGATGGCATCACTGACTCACTGGATTTGAGTTTGAGCAAAGTCCAGGAAATGGTGAAGAACAGGGAAGCCTGGCATGCTGCAGTCCGTGGGGTCACAAAGAGTCAGACATGACTGAGTCTCTGAACAACAACTGGCTTTCCTAGATCTCTAGTCTTCAGACAGGAGATGGAGAGAATTCTCAGTTTCCATAATCTATCTCTTTCTCTGTCTCTTTATCTCCTCCACTGGTATTGTTTCTCTGGATAACTGTGACTAATATACTAATATACTCCCAAATTTTTCCACTATGTAATCAAAAAATGCCACACAGAATTGAAGATTTAGAATGGCAATGAAACATGTATATTTTCTTGTAAGAAACGAAGCGCCAATCTATGTTCAATGTAGGATGCAGGATGCATGGGGCTGATGCACAGGATGATTCAAGTAGAGGATGTGGGGTGGGAGGTGGGAGGGGGCTTCGGCATTGGGAGATTGTGTTCACCTATGGCTGATTCGTGTCAATGTATGGCAAAACAAATACCTTATTGTAATTAAAAAATAAATAAATTTAATAATAATGAAAAAAAATAAAGTAACTGGAACTCTCAAAAAAAAAAAAAAAAAGAAAGGAGACAGTATGACAGGCTTCCTATGTTTGCTCGTTTTGTTGTCATGTTCCTTTAAATTTCAATGTTTCCTTCTGCTAAAGTAATATTGACAAAATTTAAATAAATGTAAAGCAGGCAATGTGATAATTTATGCACATTTTTATTGCAAGAGGACTTCCCAGGTGACTCTGGTGGTAATCAGTCTACTACCAATACAGGAGATGAAAGAGACACAGTCCAATTCCCTGGGCCAGAAAGACCCCTAGAGTTGGAAATGACAACCCAGCTTCAATATTCTTGCCTGGAAAATGCCATGAACAGAGGAGCTTAGAGGGCTTCAGTCCATGGGACCCCAAAGAGTCAGAACATGCGTGAGTGACTAAGTACACATTGAATGAACTCCCACCATCAATTCCCACCATCAATTAATTAACACAACAATCACTTCACATATTTATTTTTTTACCTTTTAATGTATATGCTGTCAATAAAGTTCTAAAGAGCAATATCACCAGTCCTCATAAATGACTATTATAATCCTTTAAAACCATATCTCTTACCACACTTAATAGTAATTTGAGAAAATTAACTTAACATTCCCTTAAATCTTATTTTTCTCTATAACTCTATTTTCATAAACTGTTTTTCCAAGAAAAATCCTTGTAGATTACATTCAGGAAAAACAACTGTATCAGTCTTGAGAAACTTTAACTAAAATAATTTTAGAAACTAGCACACTGAAAGGTCATGAATATTTCATAAGTGAATAAGTACTAGATAGATTTAATGGACTGAATAGTTTCAGGTCAGAATTATTTTGAAATAAATTGTTCTTAGTAAATCTACTTAATATGAAATAGGCTTTGAAGAAATTTATCACTTATAGAAGATGGTACATATGTCCTCTGTGCCTTATTTTGCTCATCTGTATTAAAATAAATGAATAACATATTTGACTTAATGATCTAAAAATATGGGTGGATATATCATGAAGTTAAAAATCCTTGAACTTTTGTTTGATATTGAGATAGTAACAATATTAACAAACAAATACTACTGTATACACTTGAGATATTGTTTTCATGAGCAGGAATAAGTTTAGCTCATGACATTCACATGGATATTTTATTGGGATTTTTACTTTCTTGCTGTAGCTTCAGTATTTTGGAAATATGAGAATTTTGTATTGCCACACTTTTTCAAAGATAAATTGATTTCTGGAGTAAACATTCATGCAACATGTTTTCCTTTCCTAGGTCAGCAGGAAAAAATAATACATTTAACAGAAAGTAGAAGATGTGTGAGTCCTACCACCTGCAGTACAGAAATTTCTCATGGGAGAAAAAAAAATCAAAAGCAAGCTAAAGGGTTTGGTGTTACTTCTCAAGAAGTGACTGCATGTGACAGCAAATGACACTAACCATTCTGTCTTTCCTGATGGCAGCTTTCCTGCCATGTTGAAGAGGTCTACTGCACTCCTGTCCTTGAGTCTCAATGTAAAAGTCCTGACAGAGTCTAAGGTATAAACCAAGTCTGACGGTAGAAGGCAGAGGTGATCTGTATTTTTCCTGTCATGCTCTTGTGATGTTTAGTGATTAGCAAATTGATTTTCAATTAATACAATAATAAGAGAGGTTGGGTTCTAATTAGTGTATAATAACTTTAGGGATGATAATATATGAAAGTTCAAAAAAATGTTCCTTGCATTATAAGTCATTCATCAATACTTGTGCTTCTGAGATAACTGAGTTAGAGAAATTGCTCTTTAAAATATTAACTTAATTTAGCCAACACATGTTACCCTAGACTTTAAAGAAAAAAAAATTATAGTAAAAAGTCTGTGTTAACCATAGGCTTTTATAACTAAACCCACAAAATAAACATGCATTGATTTCAGGTTAATGGAAGTATAACTAGGAAAATGGGCAAATCTTTATGATAGTCTTGTAAACATTTTCCACAGACCATTATTTTAGTGAGGCAGAATACAGGTGACTCACTGCCAGCTACTGTCCCATGTGTCCTTAGACAGTCACCTGGTGGACAGTAGCCTAGTGGGAATACAGAGACTCCCCTTATCTTCATAATTGTATAATGAATTTAAGGCATGCAATATTTCAGTATATTAGCCAATGTAAAGTGACTTATGTTTACTACATGTTTGACTCAAACTTACAGTATAGTGCAGAAACAGATACACCTTTGCTCAAAAACTCATAAAGATTTACATTTTCCTTCAGAAATGAAAAAGTGAAGTCATTCAATCGTGTCTGACTCTTTGTGACTCCATGGACGGTAGCCTACCAGCCTCTGCCGTCCATGGGATTTTCCAGGCAAGAATACTGGAGTGGGCTGCCATTTCCTTCTCCAAATAATATTCACAGTACATGTGATCATTCACAGTTGTATAACCTTATCTTATCTCCTATGATAGTACTTTTGAAAGCCTGTTTTCTCTTATTCAGTTGTCTATTTCTTTATATCAATCTGTACAGTTTCCATTTGTGCATCTCTAGATTTTCTCATGGTTTTGTGTTTGTTCTTTTGATGATGTTCTCTTTGTTTTTCCTAAGTTGACCACTCTTCAAAATTAGGATGAGTCCCAGCTTCATCCTAAGCCCTATTCAGATGTTTGTAATAGATATTATCCTTTCATCTGAATGACTACTCACGGCACATATATTTGGAGTCAAGTATTATGAAAGGCCCTTCTCAGCTTTTGCTTTCAAATTATGTTATAGTCTCACCTCTAGCTATATATATATATATATATATATATATATATATATATATATACACACACACACACATTGCTGCCAGATTATTGATTCAATGTTCAAATATTGCATTTCTACCAACTCTATAGTTAACAGAGGCAAAATTTTGCCATCTTCTTACTCGGCACTTGTGGGATACTATAGAACAAAGCTATTACTCTCTCAATAAATAATTGTTGAATTAAACTGAACAGAAAAATAAAATGCCACTTTATGATGATTGGTTTTAGAAGTTTTACCTAATGATATCATTTTATAACTTTTTCCCTGACATTATTTTATTGACTTGAGAAGCTCTAAGTGTTTCATTTCTTGTTAGTAAATTGTTAGTCAAAGTGTTAATTTCTCAGTCATATCTGACTCTTTGCAAACCCAGGGACTGTGGCCTGCCAAGCTTCTCTGTTCATAGACTTCTCCAGGCAAGAACATTTGAGTGGGTATCAATTCCCTTTTCAAGGGATCTTCCCAACCCAGGAATTGAACCTGGGTCTCTTGCATTGCATTTAAAGAGACTCCAAATCTTATTTTATCCTCAACTGAAATATAAAATGTATTGGTCTTAAAATTAACATAATTATAAAATGAGTATTTACTATAATGGCCATTTGTTGGAATTTTTCTTTTCTTAAATCCCCAAATACCCTGTAATATTACAACTCCACATAACAATAAGAAAGGTTATTAATATAACTAAAATTTGAATCCAGATAAATCCTAAGTGTTTGTTGCAGACTATCTGATAAAACAACACAAACCCCACCATTCTTAATTTTTAAACGTTTTTGTTTCATTACATCTGTAACTCTTAGACATTTGACTGTGAAATTTGTATAATTCATAGCAATGTCTATTTTAAAAACACAGGTTAAAATTTGGTCATATAAAAAGGTTTGCAACCATGTAGCTTTGTACATAGCAAAGCTATAATGTAGCATAATGAAAAACTGTAAAGTTGTTTTACTCACTGATTTCCCTCATTAATTTTACTAATCGAATCTGGCCTAGTTTGCATATTCTGTATATCTTATACTTACCACTATGGAAAACACACAGATAAAAAAGTTTGTTATTAATCTATCCATCTATCTATCATCTACCTAAATATCTATCTATATGTGTGTGTAAACTAATATGATATTTTTTCCTTTAAAATAATCCCAGTTTATTTTTTAAAATAGTAATAATTGTATGGAATAATTTCATTAAACTTATTCTTTGCTATACCATTCACAAAAATTGTTTTGCACAAGTTGCTTTAAATATTCTTAGAGAACTTCAACATTATCACACATAATATTGAAGTTTCAAACTGAATTTTAAATCATTATAACTAGGCTCAACTACAGCCTTGCTAATCAAAATAGGAACCTTTGCAATCAACACATTTTGCCAATGAGAAATACATTTATTTATTCCTATAGCATAAAAATCCATGTTTTAGGATTTTATGAACTCTTGGAAATCAGCCTCTGCCTCCTGCTGGTTGTGGAAGCATTTTGCCTGCAAAAGTTGTCCAGATGCTTGAAGTGGCAGTTAGTTGGCTAGAGGCCAGGTGAGTGTGGCAAATGAGATAAAAGTTCATAGCCCAATTCATTCGACATTGAAGCATTTTTTGTGTGACCTGTGGTCTGGTGTTGCCATGGAGAGGAACTGCATCCTTTATGCTGACCAATGCAAGCTGCAGGCATTGCAGTTTTCAGTGCCTCTCACAGATTTTCTGAGCAGGCGTCTCAGCTATAATGGTTTTACAATGATTCAGATAGCTATAGTGGATCAGACTGGCAGCAGACCACCAGTGATCATTACATTTTTGGTGCAAGTTTGATTTTGGGAAGTGCTTTGGAGCCTCTTCTCCGTCCAACCACTGAGCTGATCATCACCAGTTGTCTGTCATATAAAATTCACTTTTCATCTCAGTCTGATCAAGAAATGGTTCATTGTTGTGGCATAGAATAAGAGAAGATGACACTTTAAAATGTTAGACCAGTTAGACCCAATTGATATCTATAGGACATTTCACCCCAAAACAATGAACTTCACCTTTTTCTCAAGTGCTCTCGGAACCTTTTCCAGGATAGATCACATCCTGGGCCATAAATCTAACCTTGATAAATTCAAAAAAATCGAAATCATTCCAAGCATCTTTTCTGACCATAATGCGCTAAGATTAGATCTCAATTACAGGAGAAAAACTATTAAAAATTCCAACATTTGGAGGCTGAACAACACGCTGCTGAATAAACAACAAATCACAGAAGAAATCAAAAAACAAATCAAAATATGCATAGAAACGAATGAAAAGGAAACCACAACTACCCAAAACCTGTGGGACACTATAAAAGCCATGCTAAGAGGAAAGTTCATAGCAATACAGGCATACCTCAAGAAACAAGACAAAAGTCAAATAAATAACCTAACTGTACACCTAAAGCGACTAGAAAAGGAAGAAATGGAGAACCCCAGAGTTAGCAGAAGAAAAGAAATCTTAAAAATCAGGGCAGAAATAAATGCAAAAGAAACAAAAGAGACCATAGCAAAACTCAACAAAGCAAAAAGTTGGTTCTTTGAAAGGGTAAATAAAATTGACAAACCATTAGCCAGACTCATCAAGAAACAAAGAGAAAAAAAATCAAATCAATAAAATTAGAAATGTAAATGGAGAGATCATAACAGACAACACAGAAATACAAAGAATCATAAGAGACTACTATCAGCAATTATATGCCAATAAAATGGACAACATGGAACAAATGGACAAATTCTTAGAAAAGTACAACTTTCCAAAACTGAAAGAGGAAGAAATAGAAAATCTTAACAGACCCATCACAAGCATGGAAATTGAAACTGTAATCAGAAATCTTCCAGCAAACAAAAGCCCAGGTCCAGATGGCTTCACAGCTGAATTCTACCAAAAATTCCGAGAAGAGCTAACACCTATCCTACTGAAACTATTCCAGAAAATTGCAGAGGAAGGTAAACTTCCAAACTCACTCTATGAGGCCACCATCACCCTAATACCAAACCTGACAAAGACGCCACAAAAAAAGAAAACTACAGGCCAATATCATTGATGAACATAGATGCCAAAATCCTTAACAAAATTCTAGCAATCAGAATCCAGCAACACATGAAAAGATCATACACCATGACCAAGTGGGCTTTATCCCAGGGATGCAAGGATTCTTCAATATCCACAAATCAATCACCACATTAACAAATTGAAAAATAAAAGTCATATGATTATCTCAATAGATGCAGAGAAGGCTTTTGACAAAATTCAACATCCATTTATGATAAAAAACTCTCCAGAGAGTAGGAATAGAAGGAAAAACCTCAATATAATAAAAGCTATATATGACAAACCCACAGCAAACATTATCCTCAATGGTGAAAAATTGAAAGCATTTCCCTAAACTCAGAAACAAGACAAGGGTGCCCACTCTCACTGCTACTATTCAATATAGTTCTGGAAGTTTTGGCCACAACAATCAGAGCAGAAAAGGAGATAAAAGAAATCCAAATTGGAAAAGAAGTAAAACTCACTATTTGCAGATGACATGATCCTCTACATAGAAAATCCTGTAGACTCCACCAGAAAACTACTAGAGCTAATCAATGAATATAGTAAAGTTGCAGGATATAAAATCAACACTCAGAAATCCCTTGCATTCCTATACACTAATAATGAGAAAAGAGAAAAAGAAATTAAGGAAACAATTCCATTCACCATTGCAACGAAAAGAATAAAATACTTAGGAATATACCTACCTAAAGAAACTAAAGACCTATATATCAAAAAATATAAAACACTGATAAAAGAAATCAAAGAGGACACTAACAGATGGAGAAATATACCATGTTCATGGATCGGAAGAATCAATATAGTGAAAATGAGTATACTACCCAAAGCAATCTACAGATTCAATGCAATCTTTATCAAGCTACCAGCAGTATTTATCACAGAACTAGAACAAATAATTTCAAGATTTGTATGGAAATACAAAAAAACCTCGAATAGCCAAAGCAATCTTGAGAAAGAAGAATGGAACTGGAGGAATCAACCTGCCTGACTTCAGGCTCTACGACAAAGCCACAGTCATCAAGACAGTATGGTACTGGCACAAAGACAGAAATATAGATCAATGGAACAAAATAGAAAGCCCAGAGATAAATCCACACACCTATGGACACCTTATCTTCGAAAAAGGAGGCAAGAATATACAATGGAGTAAAGACAATCTTTTTAGCAAGTGGTGCTGGTAAAACTGGTCAATCACTTGTAAAAGAATAAAACTAGATCACTTTCTAACACCACACACAAAAATAA
The DNA here is from genome assembly GCA_917880005.1 of Nanger dama. NCBI lineage: Eukaryota > Metazoa > Chordata > Mammalia > Artiodactyla > Bovidae > Nanger > Nanger dama. Next base: position 11,351,233 of record CAKJTW010000020.1, read on the forward strand.
ACTCAAAATGGATTAAAGATCTAAATGTAAGACCAGAAACTATAAAACTCCTAGAGGAGAACATAGGCAAAACACTCTCTGACATAAATCACAGCAGGATCCTCTACGATCCACCTCCCAGTATAATGGAAATAAAAGCAAAAACTAACAAATGGGATCTAATTAAAATTAAAAGCTTCTGCACAACAAAGGAAACTATAAGTAAGGTGAAAAGACAGCCTTCTGAATGGGAGAAAATGATAGCAAATGAAGCAAAGGACAAACAACTAATCTCAAAAATATACAAGCAACTTATGCAGCTCAACTCCAGAAAAATGAACTACCCAATCAAAAAATGGGCCAAAGAACTAAACAGGCATTTCTCCAAATAAGAAATACAAATGGCTAACAAACACATGAAAAGATGCTCAATGTCACTCATAATCAAAGAAATGCAGATCAAGACCACAATGAGGTACCATTTCACACCAGTCAGAATGGCTGTGATCCAAAAGTCTACAAGCAATAAATGCTGGAGAGGATGTGGAGAAAAGGGAACCCTCTTACACTGTTGGTGGGAATGCAAATTAGTATAACCACTATGGAGAACAGTGTGGAGATTCCTTAAAAATTGCAAATATAACTGCCTTATGAACCAGCAATCCCACTGCTGGGCATACACACCGAGGAAACCACAATTGAAAGAGACACATATATCCCAATGTTCATTGCAGCACTGTTTATAATAGCCAGGACATGGAAACAACCTAGATGTCCATCATTAGATGAATTGATAAGAAACCAGTGGTACATATACACAATGGAGTATTACTCAGCCATTAAAAAGAATACATTTGAATCAATTCTAATGAGATGGATGAAACTGGAGCCAATTATGCAGAGTGAAGTAAGCCAGAAAGAAAAATACCAATACAGTATACTGACACATATATATGGAATTTAGAAAGATAGTAATGATGACCCTGTATGTGAGACAGCAAGAGAGACACAGATGTATAGAATGGACTTTTGGCCTCTGAGGGAGAGGGATAGGGTGGGATGATTTGGGAGAATGGCATTGAAACATATATACTATCATGTAAGAAAAGAAGCGCCAGTCTATGTTCGATACAGGATACAGGATGCTTGGGGCTGGTGCAAGGGGATGATCCAGAGAGATGATATGGGGTGGGAGGTGGGAGGGGGATTCAGGATTGGGAACTCGTATACACCTGTGGCAGATTCATGTCAATGTATGCAAAACTAATACAGTATTGTAAAGTAGAATAAAGTAAAAATAAAATAAAATTTTGAAAAGAAAATTAACAAGACAAAAATAATTCAAAATATGCACAATAAACTTGCAAATTAGTAAATATAAAAAAATAAAATAATGATTAAAAAAATTCGTTCAGCTCATGAAACATCTATTTATTGAGCTTTTTCACCTTTCCAATTTACTTCAAATTCTGAATGACCATACAATGGTCAACACTGAGTTCTTTGGCACCTTCTCATATAGTTTTAAGAGGCTCAGCTTCGATAATGGCTCTCAGTCAGTTGTTGCCACTTCTGATGGCCGACCACTACGATCCTCTTCTTCAAGGCTCTTGCCTCCTTTGCAAAACTTCTTGAACCAACATTGCACTGTACATTCATTAGCAGTTTCTGGGCCAAATTTGTTGTGTAGTTGGAAGTTGTCTCTACCGCTTCATGACCCATTTTGAACTCAAATAAGAAAATCTCTCAAAGTGGCTTTGTGTCTAACAGTATTTCCACAGCCTAAAATGAGACAAAAGTTTAGAGTCCAGTTCATTCAACTTTAAAGCATTTGTTGTGTGACCTGTGGTCTGGTGTTGTCACAGAGAAGTTGGTGATGGGCAGGGAGGCCTGGCATGCTGCAGTCCATGGGGCTGCAAAGGGTCAGACACAAATGAGTGATTAAAATGAACTGAACTGAAAATTAACAACAATAACAACAGAAAAAAAAATACAATAAATAACAAATCATTAGCAAAAAACATAAAGTGAGAAATGTGCATTAAAGTGGTGACCACGTTTAAGAATGTATCCCAATATGAAATGGTAAATTTCAACAATGCAAGACCACAATTACTTTTGCACCTACATAATAGTTCAATAATTTGAAATAATATGAAAATCATGTTAAAATATAGAGCTTAAGCCTCTATTTTACATCAAGAGCTTCGGTCTCATAAGTGCTTTATAGGTTATTACTTTTTTCTATTAGTTTTTCTATAACAGTAGCTTACCAAAGAGAGAAATTAATTCTGCCCAAGAGCAAAAAAAAATATTAAAAATATTTAAAAGAACCTTTAATATTCATGCCAGAGAACCTAAGAATTATATGCCAAACATTTCACATTTATTGATACTAATACTTGAAGAATTGCTGTAAAAGAATATTCCCCTTTATATACAGAAAAACTACAGCCCTGAGAGTTTAGATACCTTAACTAATAGGTAGTGGGAAAATTAATTGATACCTTTCTCATTTTAAAAAACTGCTTCTGGCTGGTAATTATATTCTCAGGTCCTTTCTCTTCATTTTTATCCATAGCACTTAATTTTAACAAACTGACAAGTGAATTTTGTTAAAATTAGAAAGCAATGTTTTTACTGTACTTTATCCTGGAGTGTGAAGCCCAGTGACTCTTAAGAAGCATTACTACAAGCAAAGCTAGTGGAGGTGATGAATTCCAGCTGAGCAATTTCAAATCCTATAAGATGATGCTCTTAAAGTGCTGTGCTTAATATGCCAGCAAAACTGGAAAACTCAGCAGCAGCCACAAGATTGGAAAAGGTCAGTTTTCATTCCAATCCTAAAGAAGGGCAATGACAAAGAATGTTCAAACTATTACACAATTGCACTCATTTCATGTGCTAGCAAGGTCATGGTCAAAATCCTCCAAGCTAGACTTCAACAGTACATGAACCAAGAACTTCCAGATTTACGGGCTGGAATTAGAAAAGGCAGAGGAATCAGAGACCAAGTTGCCAACATTTGTTGGATCATAGAAAAAGCAAGAGAATTCCAGAAAAACACTTACTTTTTCTTCCTTAACTATGCTAGAGCCTTTGCCTGCGTGGATTACAACAAACTGTGGAAAATGCTTAAAGGGATGTGAATACCAGACCATCTTACCTGCCTCCTGAGAAATCCAAATGCAGGACAAGAATCAACAGAACCAGACATGGAACAATGGACTGGTTCAAAATTGGGGAAGGACTACATCAAGGCTGTATATTGTCACTTTGCTTATTTAAATTATATGCAGATTATATTATGTGAAATACCAGGCTGAATGAAGCTCAAGCTGGAATCAAGATATCCAGGAGATATAGCAATAATCTCAGATATGCAGATGACACCACCTTAATGGCAGAAAATGAAGAACTAAAGAGCCTCTTGATGAGGTGAAAGAGGAGAGTGAAAAAGCTGGCTTGAAACTCAGCATTCAAAACATTAAGATCATGGCCTCCCATCCCTTCACTTCATGACAAATAGATGGGGAAACCATGTAAACAGTGAAATACTTTATTTTTCCGAGCTCCAAAATCACTATGAATGGTGAATGCAACCATGAAATTAAAAAAAAAAAAAAGCTTTCTCCTTGGAAGAAAAGCTATTACAAACCTAGACAGCATAATATTAAAAAGCAGAGACATCACTTTGCCCACAAAGGTCAATACAGTCAAAGTTGTGGTTTTTCCAGTAGTCATGTATTGGTGTGATTTTTGGACCATAAAGGCTGAGTGCTAAAGAGTTGATGCTTTTAAGAACTGTGATGTTGGAGAAGACTCTTGAGAGTCCCTTGGACTGCAAGGAGATCCAACCAGTCCATCCTAAAGGAAATCATTCCTGAATATTCATTGGAAGGACTGATGCTGAAGCTGAAACTCCAATACTTTGGCTATCTGATGCAAAGAACTGACTCCTTTGAAAAGAACCTGATGCTGGGAAAGACTGAAGACAGGAGGAGAAGGAGACTACAAAGGATGAGAAGGTTGGATGGCATCACCGACTCAATGGACATACACTTGAGTAGACTCTGGGAGTTGGTGATGGACAGGGAGATGTGGTGTGCTGCAGTCCATGGGATTGCAAAGAGTCAGAAACGACTGAGTGACTAAACTGAACTGACAGATACTTCAAAATATTTTAGAAGAGTCTTGCCAATGGTCACTCACATTTTTGCTCACGCTTGTACTTTAAACATTCTGAATATCAAAAAAACTCTCAAGGTTTTTCAGGTGAATAACAGAGCCTGACCCTATGGTCCCCATATGATCTCCAGAAGGTGGGGAGGAGGGAAGTGGGCCACTTTATTTGTCTTCAGTGTCCACCCCTTAAACAGTTTGTGTAGTTGACATTAAAACGGTTCTTACATTACTAGAGTCATGCTGTAGAAACTGAATGTATCAACCACGTTCAGTTCTTCTTAGCATCAGTTCAGTTCAGCCACTCAGTCATGTCTGACTCTCTGCAACCCCATGAATCTCAGCACGCCAGGCCTCCCTGTCCATCATCAAGTTCCAGAGTTTACTCAAACTCATGTCCATTGAGTCAGTGATGCCATCCAGCCATCTCATCCTCTGTCGTCCCCTTCTCCTCCTGCCCCCAATTGCTTCCAGCATCACAGTCTTTCCAATGAGTCAACTCTTCTCATGAGGAGGTCAAAGTACTGGAGTTTCAGCTTTAGCATCAGTCCTTCCAAAGAACACCCAGGGCTGATCTCCTTTAGAATGGACTGGCTGAATCTCCTTGCAGTCCAAGGGACTCAAGAGTCTTTTCCAACACCACAGTTCAAAAGTAACAATTCTTCAGCGCTCAGCTTTATTCACAGTCCAACTCTCACATCCATGCATGACCACTGGAAAAACCATAGCCTTGACTAGATGGACCTTTTTGGTAAAGTAATGTCTCTGCTTTTCAATATGCTATCTAAGTTGGTCATAACTTTCCTTCCAGAGAGCAATGTTCTTTTAATTTCATGCCTGCGATCACCATCTGCAGTGATTTTGGAGCCCCCAAAATAAAATTTGACACTGTTTCCACCATTTCCCCATCTATTTCCCATGAAGTGATGGGACCGGATGCCATGATCTTCATTTTCTGAATGCTGAGCTTTAAGCCAACTTTTTCCTCTCCTCTTTCACTTTCATCAAGAGGCTTTTGAGTTCCTCTTCACTTTCTGCTGTAAGGGTGGTGTCATCTGCATATCTGAGGTTACTGAGATTTCTCCTGGCAATCTTGATTCCAGCTTGTGTTTCTTTCAGTCCAGCGTTTCTCATGATGTACTCTGCATATAAGTTAAATAAGCATGGTGACGATATGCACCCTTGACGTACTCCTTTTCCTATTTGGAACCAGTCTGTTGTTCCATGTCCAGTCTGACTGTTGCTTCCTGACCTGAATATAGGTTTCTCTAGAGGCAGGTCAGGTGGTCTGGTATTCCTATCTTTCAGAATTTTCCACAGTTTATTTTAATCCACAGTCAAAGGCTTTGGCATCGTCAATAAAGCAGAAATAGATGTTTTTCTGGAACTCTCTTGCTTATTCAATGATCCAGCGGATGTTGGCAATTTGATCTCTGGTTCCTCTGCCTTTTCAAAAACCAGCTTGAACATCAGAGGGTTCACGGTTCACGTATTGCCGAAGCCTGGCTTGGAGAATTTTGAGCATTACTTTAGTAGCATGTGAGATGAGTGCAATTGTGGGGTAGTTTGAGCATTCTTTGGCATTGCCTTTCTTTGGGATTTTAATGAAAACTGACTTTTTCTAGTCCTGTGGCCACTGCTGATTTTTCCAAATTTGCTGGCATATTGAGTGCAGCATCATCTTACTTTCACAGCATCATCTTCCAGGATTTGAAATAGCTCAACTGGAATTCCATCACCTCTACTAGCTTTGTTCATAGTGGTGCTTCCTAAGGCCTATTTGACTTCACATTCCAGGATGTCTGGCTCTAGGTGAGTGATCATACCATCGTGATTATCTTGGTCACGAAGATCTTTTTGTACAGTTCTTCTGTGTATTCTTACCACCTCTTCTTAATATCTTCTGCTTCTGTTAGGTCCATACGATTTCTGTCCTTATCAAGCCGTCTTTGCATGATATAGTCCCAGAGATCTCTAGCCTTTCCTATTCTGTCGTTTTCCTCTATTTCTTTGCACTGATTGCTGAGGAAGGCTTTCTTATCTCTTCTTGCTGTTTTTTGGAACTCTGCATTCAGATGCTTATATCTTTCCTTTTCTTCTTTGCTTTTCACTTCTCTTCTTTTCAGAGCTATTTGTAAGGCCTCCACAGACAGCCATTTTGCTTTTTTGCATTTCTTTTTCATGGGGATGGTTTTGTTCCCTATCTCCTGTACAATGTCATGAATCTCAGTCCATAGTTCATCAAGCAGTCTATCTATCAGATCTAGTCCCTTAAATCTATTTTTTACTTCCACTGTGTAATCATAAGGGATTTGATTTAGGTCATACCAGAATGTTCTCATGGTTTTCCTTACTTTCTTCAATTTAAGTCTGAATTTGGCATTAAGGAGCTCATGATCTGAGCCACAGTCAGCTCCTGGCCTTGTTTTTGCTGACTGTATAGAACTTCTCCATCTTTGGCTGCAAAGAATATAATTAATCTGATTTCGGTGTTGACCATCTGGTGATGTCCATGTGTAGAGTCTTCTCTTGTGTTGTTGGAAGAGGGTGTTTGTTATGACCAGTGCATTCTGTTGGCAAAACTCTGTTAGCCTTTGCTCTGCTTCATTCCATATTCCAAGGCCAAATTTGCCTGTTTTAAACATGTGCCAGGGAAGGGGTGTCATTATGGAAACGAGGAGTAAATACTTTTATATTTTGATTGACTATCTGCGGAGCAGCAGTGATGATCTGTGTGGAAAATAAAATGAAAATAAAATGTTCTGAATGTCTTTACATCAAAGCTTCTTTGTCTTTCCCTCCCTCTTTTGTTTATTTGTTTTTAATTAATTGATGAAAGAGCAATATCTGAAAGAGTTACCAAGGGAAACTGCTCTGCTGGTGAAGTCGAGTGTGAGATTAATCTAAGAACGAGGAATGACCATCACTTTAGCTGTGCTATTAGGCAGAAAAAAAAAAAAAAGTATTTTTTTAACAGTCTGAGTAGAAGGTAACATAAGTACCATTAAAAGTTTAGCTTTTCCAGAAGTAAAAAAAAAAAAAAGCTCATTACTTTCACAGTTTTTCTCAGCCAAGATGTACTCAAGGGCGTCATGGAAAGGATGCTTGCTGATGCTTTTTAATATGTAAGTGTACATTCTCCAAGACAGCTGCCGGTTCTGCCACCTGGGCAGACTGCAGAGGCAGCAGGAAATTTCAAGACTTCATAGCATGCAGACCACAGACCTTAGCTCCATATCATAATGTGGAATTTAAAAAAAAAAAAAAAACTGAAAGAAATGTATACCATAAAACATCACAACATTTGGTGATTTCATGATGTTATATGATGGCATCTCTGACTCAATGGACATGAACTTAAGCAGACTCCAGGAGACAGTGAAGGACAGGGAAGTCTGGCATGCTGAAGTCCATGGGCTGGCAAAGAATAGGACACAACTTAGTGATCGAACAACAGCACGATGTTACATAATGAAAATATTTGTTACTATGAAATTGAAGGGAATAATATGGGAAGGTTATACATGCTATAACCTTAGTTGAAGATTATAACGTGTACAATCCCTATATATTGTATAGGTGTTAAACCCCCTATACAAAGCATAAGGGGTTTATGAGAAATTGTACTTTCCTCTTAGTTTTTTTGTTAACAACAACATATAAATATAAATACACACACACATTTATATATATGTTGTGAACCTATACATACACATATATATATATATATATTTTTTGTGTATATATACATATATATATATATATATATATATGTATGTATGTATATGGAGAGAAAAAGTAAAATGGTGGTTTCAGGGCACAAAAATAGGGAAACTGGGGAAATGTTTACAGTGAAAGCTTATGTACAGCATGGTAATTATAGCCAACAATACAGTATTATAATTTTCCAAGCTGCTAAGAGACTAGATTTTAATTGTTCTCACCACACACAAAAAAGATAATTATGTGACATGCTAGAGATGTTAGCTTGGAGAAGGTAATGGCAACCCACTCCAGTATTCTTATCTGGAGAATCCTAAGGACAGAGGAGCCCAGCAGGCTGCCATCTATGGGGTTGCACACAGTCAGACATGACTGAAGTGACTTAGCAGCAGCAGCAGAGATGTTAGCTAACTCTATGATGGAAATTATACTGCAGTATGTAAATATACCAAATTAACATGAGGTACATCTTAAACTTACATAATGTTTATGTCAATTATTTATCAATTGAAAAAAAAATCACTCACCAGAATGATGCATTTGCCTTAAATATGAAACTGTATAAATGAATCATAATCAACCAGTCCACAGTTAACCTTAGGGTTGAACCCTTGAAGTTGGAAAAATGTATAATGACTTATATCCATCATTGTAATATCATACAGAGTATTTTCACTGCCCTCAAAATCCTTTATGGTCTGTCTATTCATCCTTTCTCCCTGTTCCCTGCCAACCACTGAACTTTTCATTGTGTTCATAATTTGTTTTTCCTTTTCCAGAATGATACATATTTGAAATCATACAATATATAGGCATTTCAGATTAGCTCCTTTCACTCAGCAACATATTAACACATTTAAGTGTCTTTCATATATTTCCATGGCTTGATAGCTTATTTATGTTTTGTAATGAATAATGTTCCATTGTTTGGATATTCCACAGTCGAGTTTACCATTCACCTTACTGAAGGACATCTTAGTCGCTTTTAATTTTTGGCAGTCATGAATAAAACTGCTATAAAAATCAATATGGGGATGTAAGTTTCTAACATTTTACAGAAATACCAGAGTATGATTGCTAGATCATACAGTAAGGGTACATTTAGTTCTGTGATAAAACATCAAACTATTCTCCAATGTGACCATGCTATTTTACTTTCCCACCAGGAAAAGCTGTGAGCATCTCCTGGTCTCTATTCTCTCCACATCTGATGGTGTCAATGTTCAGATTTGTGCCATTCTAGCAGTTACACAGTTGTATCTTATTGGGGTTTTAATTTTCATTTCCCTGAGAACTTATGATGTGGAACATTTTTTCACATGCTTATTTGCCATCTGCATATTTTTTTTGGTTACATATTTGTTAAGGTCATTGGTTCATTTTTTTCAATCAGTTATTTTTTTTTCTTTCTTATTTTTGAGTTGTAAGGTTTCTTTATTTTGGATAACAGTCCATCATTAGTGTGATTTTTGCAAATATTTTCTCCCAGTCTGTGACACTGAGCTTTGCAAAAAGAAATTTTAATATTAATAAATTTCAGCTTATCAATTATTTCTTTCATAGTTCCCATCTTTGGTATTTAAAAGACATTGTCATGCTCAAGGTCATCTGCAATTTCTCCTGTGTTGTCTTCTAGGAGTTTATAGTTTTGCATTTTTACATTTATATCTAGGATTCATTATGCATTCATTATTTGAAGCATGTAAAGTCATTCATTTTTCTGCAGGTGGATGCCCAATTGTTTCAGCACTATTTATTAAAGAGATTATCTTTGTTCCATTGTATTGTCTTTGCTTCTTGTCAAAGATTAGTTGACTGTATTTATAGAGGTCTATTTCTGGACTCTGTATTTACTGGTATTGATGTAGTCGTATATTCTTTTGCCAGTACCACACTGTCTTTATTTATAACAAGTCTATAAGTCAAATAGCAGCAGTCTAATCTTTTCTTCTCTTTTACTCTGTTTCTTTTCATATTTATTTTTGCATAAGGACTATTCATAGAGGAGGAACTAACCACTAAGACTTAGACAATACTTCCCAAAAGGTTTGATTTAAAAACTTCCCACTATCAAGAAGAAATGCTTCTGGAAACAAGTGACTGTTGGGAATTATAATTATTATGTGTCCACTTGGACTGAAGCATTCAATTATTCAACACTAACAAAACTGTTGTTAACCTAGGTGTTGCTGTGAAGATATTTTGTAGATGTGACTGATATCTATCATTAGTTTATTTCCATTAAAGGAGATTAGCCTCCATACTTTGAGTGAACTTTGTATAATCAGTCAAAAGAACTTAGAAAAATAGCTTTTCTCTGAGGAAGAAGAAACCCCACCTGTGGACCCCAACATAAAATCTTATCTGAAAGTAAACAGCCTGCCAACCTGCCCTGTGGACTTCAGACTTCCTTAACCAGACCCTACATTTGTGTAAGCCAAGATCAGTCCTTGAAATAAATGTCTTTATGCACACCACACACACACACACATTCTATTGATTCTGTGTTTGTCTGATAGATAAAAGAATCATATTAGCTATTTATTTTACTCTTTCCATCTCATATTTGACCTAACCTTAACAACATACTAGATTTTTCTCTTGCTTTAAGGTATGAAGAGGCACATGGAACTCCTAATGCATGGTGTGTATGCATTTTAATAATTTCTCTTTAGACAATTAAATCATGATCATTTTTAAACAACAGATAACTAAAATTGAAGAAGCTCAAATTAATCATTGCCTATATATAAGCTTATTTACTAGAGTAGCATAATTATAAAAATACTAAATTTTCTCAATTATACTAAGTCAGCACTGGGAAAATTCCTTGAACTCTGGAGATATTGTGATTGGAATCAGTCTTTAGAGTATGCATTCAATCATAGCTGCTGTTGTATTTGGCATGTCTATCCTTCAATGTCAGTTCTCATTAATGTTCTGGTTCTTATACTGTCATTTGATGACTTCTCCATTGCCATCTTACTTTATTAGTAAATTATTATTTTTTTAATTAAATTTATTTATTTTTTTAATTACAATACTGTATTTGTTTTGCCATACATTGACACGAATCAGCCATAGGTGAACACAATCGCCCAATGCCGAAGCCCCCTCCCACCTCACATCCCACATCCTCTACCTGAATCATCCTGTGCATCAACCCCATGCATCCTGCATCCTACACCAAACATAGATTAGTGCTTCGTTTCTTACAGGAAAATACACATGCTTCACTGCCATTCTCCCAAACCATCCCACCCTTTCCCTCTCCCTCAGAGTCCAAAAGTCCACTCTATACCTCTGTGTCTCTTGTTGTCTCACATATAGGGTCATCATTACTGTCTTCTAAATTCCATATATATGTGTCAGTATACTGTATCGGTGTTTTTCTTTCTGGCTTACTTCACTCTGTATAATCGGTTCCAATTTCATCCATCTCATTAGAACTGAGTCAAATTTATTCTTTTTAAGGGCCGAGTAGTATTCCATAGTGTATATGAACCACAGCTTTCTTATCCATTCATCTGCTGATGGACATCTAGGTTGCTTCCATGTCCTGGCTATTATAAACAGCGCTGCAATGAACATTGGGGTACATGTGTCTCTTTCAATTCTGGTTTCCTCAGTGTGTATGCCCAGCAGTGGGATTGCTGGGTCATAAGGCAGTTCTATTTGCAATTTTTAAGGAATCTCCACACTGTTTTCCATAATGGCTGTACTAGTTTGCATTCCCACCAGCAGTGTAAGAGGGTTCCCTTTTCTCCACACCCTCTCCAGCATTTATTGCTTGTAGACTTTTGGATCGCAGCCATTCTGACTGGTGTGAAATGATACCTCATTGTGGTCTTGATTTGCATTTCTCTGATAATGAGTGATGTTGAGCATCTTTTCATGTGTTTGTTAGCCATCCGTATGTCTTCTTTGGAGAAATGCCTATTTAGTTCTTTGGCCCATTTTTTGATTGGATCATTTATTTTTCTGGAGTTGAGCTGCATAAGTTGCTTATATATCTTTGAGATTAGTTGTTTGTCAGTTGTTTCATTTGCTATTGTTTTCTCCCATTCAGAAGGCTGTCTTTTCACCTTGCTTATAGTTTCCTTTGTTGTGCAGAAGCTTTTAATTTTAATTAGATCCCATTTGTTTATCTTTGCTTTTATTTCCAGTATACTGGGAGATGGATCATATTTCTAATTACTATTTTATGCCACTCTTTGGTTCATTGGTTTTTAACATTTCACTTAATTGACTTTGTTTAAATGATATGAGAACAAAATGAATTTAAATTTATCTTTTAATCTTGCAAATTCTGATTTGAAAAAAGTGAAAGTGTTAATTGTGTCTGACTGTTGATGACCCCAGGGACTGTAGCCTCCCAGGCTCCTCAGTCCATGAAATTTTCTTGGCAAGGATACTGAAGTGGGTTTCCATTTCCTTCTCCAGGGGATCTTCCCAACTCAGGGACTGAACCCAGGTCTCCTGAATTTCAAGGAGATTCTTCATCATCTGAGTCAACAGAAGAATAGGGAAGCCTGGTGTGCTACAGTCCATGCAGTCACAGAGTTGGATATGACTGAGCGACTACAGCAGTAACTGCTGATAAGTTAAATAAGCAGGGTGACAATATACAGCCTTGAAGTACTATTTGATTTTGAACGAGTCTGTTGTTTCGTGTCCTGTTCTAACTGTTGCCTCTTGACCTGCACACAGATTTCTTAGGAGGCAGGTAAGGTGGCCTGGTATTCACATCTCTTGAAGAATTTTCCACAGCTGTGGAAAATTGTGAGTATAATTTCAAGTAAATATAGTATAATATATTCTAATTTTCTTATATGAAAGTTCTAAAGCCAAATATTTAAGAGATAAACAAGAAGAAAGCTCAACATGGCACAAAGTAGAATAAAAATTGTTTTTTAGATTAATTTTCAAAATACAAGTTGTTTTAAAATAATATTGTTTTTCTGTTCCAATTTGTTTATAATACATAATGCATGAGAAAAAAAAATCGAATGGATTAAAAGCAAACAAAAAACACATTTAGCTAGAAGGAGGGAATGTTGATGAACACTCCCATTATCTTCATTTTTGTAAGAAAAACACCTCAAATTTTTTTAAATTGGTTAGTGTTACTCAATTGATGGAGAGGGACCCAAAATGAAGCAGAGCAAAGCTATCCTACCACTGCAAATATTCTTCTTTCAGACAGTAGAATAAATTTTTCACTCTTTCTTTCAGAAATACAGTTCAAAGTAATTACCATTACTTAGAAACACAGAAAATAGCCTTCCAGTTAGACAAATGGTTCAACAAGCTTCTTAATGAGAGTATCTTCCCATCTGGATCCCTCTGCAGGCAGACTCAACAGGAAAACAAAACAATAACCCTAGGATATCTGATTCCAAAAACCTGAATAGAAAATTTTTAAATAAATTATGCAAAAACAACAGAAAATACTGTAGAGTGAAGTTCTTAACCATCTCCTGCCTCAGTTCAGTTCAGTTCATTCATTCAGTCCTGTCAGACTCTTTGAGACTCCAAGGACTGCAGCACACCAGGCCTCCCTGTCCATCACCAACTCCTGGAGCTTTCTCAAACTCATGTTCATTGAGTTGATGATAACCATCTCATCCTCTGTCATCCCCCTTCCCCTCCTGTCTTCAATCTTTCAGTCAGTTCTCATCAGGAGGCCAAAGTATTGGAGTTTCAGCTTCAGCGTTAGTCCTTACAATGAATATTCAGAACCAGCTTCCTTTAGGATTGACTGGTTTCATCTCCTTGCAGTTCAAGGGACTCCTAAGAGTCTTCTCCAACACCACAGTTCAAAAGCATCAGTTCCTCGGTGCTCAGCTTTCTTTCTAGTTCAACTCTCACATCCATACATGACTACCGGAAAAATTATAGCATTGACTATACAGATTTTTGTCAGAAAAGTGGTATCTCTGCTTTTTAATATGCTGTCTGGGTTTGTCATAGCTTTTCTTCCAAGGAGCAAGTGTCTTTTAATTTCATGGCTGCAGTCACCATCTGCAATGATTTTGGAGTCCAAGAAAATAAAGTCTCTCAGTGTTTCCATTGTTTCCTCATCTATTTGCCATGAACTGATGGGGCCAGATGCCATAATCTTCATTTTTTGAATTTGAGTTTTAAGTCAGGTTTTTCACTCTCCTCTTTCACCTTCATCAAGAGGCTCTTTAGTTCCTCTTCACTTTCTGTCATAAGAGTGGTGTCATCTGCATATCTGAGGTTATTGATATTTCTCCTGGCAGTCTTGATTCCAGCTTGTGCTTCCTTCATTCCAACATTCTTCATGATGTACTCTGCATAGAAGTTAAATAAGCAGGGTGACAATACACAGCCTTGACGTACTCCTTTATCAATTTGGAACCAGTCTGTTGTTCCATGTCTGGTTACAACTGTTGCTGTGTATCTCCTGCCTACCCTTTTCCATTCTATTTCACGATTTTGTTACTTTTTACATGAAATTCTATAATAGCATTCTAGATGTTCTACATAACTCCCAACTTTCATGTTTCAATTTTTTTCCAATTTCTACTACATGAATTTTTCACTGGGTTCAACTTGAACAACATCAAGTCCCTGCGTTCAAGGACTCAATATGATTTAAACTGATTGTAACAATCATAGCTAATCAAAATTCAATGCCTGCTTTTAAGGCTGTTATATACTGGTTCCATCAAAACCAGCTTTTTCATCCTCTTTATCTTTTTCAACTAAGTTGAAGTGTAGTTAATTTATAATGTTGTGTTGGTTTCAGATGTACAATAAAGTGATTCAGTTATATATCTATTCTTTTTCAGTTTCTTTTTCAGGTTATTAAAAGATAATGAACATAGTTCCCTGTGCTAGATAGTAGATCCTTGTTGTTTATCTATTTTATATATAGTACAATGTGTTTGTTAGTTACAAACTCCTAATTTATCTTGCACACCACCATCACTATCCAAAATTGTAACCACAGGTTTGCTTTGTTTGTGAGTCTTTATTAACCTTGCAAATAAGTTCACTTGTATTATTTTTATAATTCTCACATATAAGTGATGTTACATGATATTTGTCTTTGTCTCACTTATTTCACTTAATATGATGATTCTAGATTTATTCATGTTGCTACAAATGGCATTATTTCATTTTATTTGCTGAGTTAACTTTTCACTGTATGCATATATCACATCTTCTTTATCCACTCTTCTGTTGATGGACATTTAGATTGCTTCCATGTCCTGCCTTTTGTAAATAGTGCTGCCATAAATAGTGGGGTGCACTTACCTTCTTAGAGTTTTCTCCATATATATGCCCAGGAGTAGGATTTCTGGATCATTTGGTAGTTCTATCTTAAGTTTTTAAAAATTATTTCCATATTGTATTCCATAGGGGCTTCATGAATTTACATTCCCACTAATGCTGTAGGAGGGTTCATTTTTCTCCACACCATCTCCAACATTTATTGTTTGTAGACATTTTGATGATGAAATTCTGACTGTTGAAGATGATACCTCATTGCAGTTTTGATTTACATTGCTCTAATTATTAGTTTTATTGAGCATCTTTTCATGTGCGTATTGGCCCTCTGTATGTCTTTGGAGAAATTTCTATTTAGGTATTTTGCCATCTCTTAATTGGGTTGTTTGGCTTTTGGATATTGAGCTGTATGAGTTATTTCTGTACTTTGGAAATTAATCCTTTGTTGATGACATCATTTGCAAATATTTTCTCCTGGTCCTTAAGTTGTCTTTTTTCATTTTGTTTACATTTTTCTTTGTTGTGCAAAAGCTCTCAAGTTTTATTAAGTCCCATTTGTCTATTTTTATTTCCATTACCCTAGGTCCGGAGAGGAATCTAAAAAAAATATTGCTGCGTTTATATCAAAGAGTATCCCATGTATATTTTTGGACACCACCAGGTGTCTTGGTGGTAAAGAAACTCCCTGCCTCACTCTGTATAATCAGCTCCAGTTTCATCCATCTCATTAGAACTGACTCAGTTCGTGTGAAGCAGAACCTGCACTTCACCGAGGCAGCGCTGCACCTGCTCCTCACGCTGGCCCGCACCCAGCAGGGGGCCACAGCTGTGGCCGGAGCTGGCATCACCCAGAGCATTTGTTTGCCTCTCCTGAGTGTGTACCAGCTCAGCACCAACGGGACAGTGCAGACGCCCAGCACCTCTCGGAAGTCCCTGGACGCCCCCCTCTTGGACTGGCGTCTACCGTCTCTCCATGTCCTTAATGGAGCGACTCCTCAAAACCCTGCGCTACAACTTCCTGACTGAGGCCCTGGACTTCGTGGGGGTTCACCAGGAGCGGACCTTACAGTGCCTCAATGCAGTGAGGACGGTGCAGAGTCTGGTGTGCCTGGAGGAGGCCGACCACACCGTGGGCTTCCTCCTGCAGCTCTCCAGCTTCAGGAAGGAGTGGCACTTCCACCTACCTCAGCTCATGCGGGATGTCCAGGTGAACCTCGGCTACCTGTGCCAGGCCTGCACCTCCCTCCTACACAGCCGCAAGATGCTGCAGCACTACCTGCAGAACAAAAATGGGGGAGGGCATACCCTCAGCCATCACCCCCCGAGCTCAGCGGCCACTCTGATTATATAGAGTGAAGTAAGCCAGAAAGAAAAACACCAATACAGTATACTGACACATATATATGGAATTTAGAAAGATAGTAATGATGACCCTGTAGGTGAGACAACAAAAGAGACACAGAGGTATAGAAGGGACTTTTGGCCTCTGAGGGAGAGGGAGAGGGTGGGATGATTTGGGAGAACGGCACTGAAACATGTATACTATCATATAAGAAACGAGCGCCAGTCTATGTTCAATACAGGATACAGGATGCTTGGGGCTGGTGTACGGGATGATCCGGGGAGATGGTGTGGGGTGGGAGGTGGGAGGGGGCTTCGACATTGGGAGCTCGTGTACACCTGTGGCTGATTCATGTCAATGTTATGGCAAAACCAATACAGTATTGTAAAGTAGAATAAAGTATTAAAAAAAAAGAAAAGAAACTCCTGCCAAGCAGGAGATATGGATTTGATCCCTGAGTGGTGAATATCCCCTGGGGTAAGAAATGGCAACCCACTCCATTATTCTTATCTGGAGAATTCCATGTACACAGGAGCATGGTGGGCTACAGTCCAGGAGGCTACAAAGAGTTGGACATGACTCAGCACACACACACACACACACGTGTGTGTGTACACAAACACCTATGTTTTACTCTAGGAATTTTATAGCCTCCAATCTTACATTTAGGTTTTTCACCTATTTTGAGTTTATTTTTTAGCATAGTGTTAGAGCATATCCTAATTTCATTCTTTTCCATGAAACTGTCCAGTTTTCAGCACCACTTACTGAAGAGACTGTCTTTTCTCCATTGAATATTCATGTTTCTTTTGCCATAGATTAGTGACCATAATCATGTAGGTTTACTTCTGGGTTCTGTATTCTATTCCATCAATATATGTGTCTGCTCCTCTGTCAGCACTGTATTGTGATTAATGTAGATTTTCAGTAAAGATCTGTCAGCATGATTTCTCCAATTCCACTCTTCTTTCTCAAGATTGTTATGAACAATTATGGGTCTTTATGTTTCCATACAAATTTTGTTCCAGTTCTATGAAAAATGCCTTGGATAAGTTGATAGTGATTGCATTTAATATATAGATTACTTTAGGCAGTATGATCATTTTAACAATGCTTATTTTTCCAGTCCAAGAACACAGTATATCTTCCCTTTTGTTGGTGTCATCTTTAATTTCTTTCATCAGCATCTTACAGTTTTCTGAGTACAGGTCTTTTTTCCCATCACATCCTGTCTTCTCATCTAATAATTATTCATTTTCTTGTTTGATATTTACCTTCTTCTCAAGTGAGCCTTTCTTATTGCCTTAAAAACAAAACCAAAAATAAGTCTTCCACTATGCTATATTTCTGCCACCCACATTCTCCCCTCTATTCACCTTTTTGAACTTCAGGTCAGAATATCCAACAGATTTTATAAGATGTTGACTTGGTTATGTCCAAGTCATTTCAGGCTCAACATGCCCAAATTGTAATTCACAATTTCATTAATTCCATTCCAATGGAGAAAAAGAGTGAACAAATAAAATGGTCACCCCTGGTTTTTACAGTGTGTCTAGTTTTGGTAAATACCTGCAAGTCAGAAGACAGTCATAATTCATTTTATATTCTTCCTTTTCTTATAATATCCATTATAAGCTCTGATCCAATTTACATCCTAAATACCAATGAAATTCACATCATTCTTTCCAAATCCCTGTCAGGAAAGCTATCTCTATTCATTATTCTAAACATGCCAATTTGGTTTTTGTCCACGGCATTCCACTGTCATCTTGGTTTGATGTCATTGCCACTATATCTAAAAAGTATCAGAATGAGGCAACAGAATTTTTTTTACAGGTTCACTTGGACAAACAGTGTCATGGTAAATGTCTGAGAATCTTATTATTATTAAGGACTTTCAACGAAAAACCACTAAATCTTCACTGGAAAAGCCTTATAGTCTGCTATCTATTAATCTGTTGTCAAGTGCCAAGATCTACCATCCTGGATCTATGCTCTAAATATTTGAAAATTTTATAATATTAATTTCTTTTAATCATTAGAAACATGACCAGCAACCCACTTCTTACTTGAATTTCACTCTGGCAGTGATGATGGATAAGAAGACGCTATAAGTAGCTGGTCAACCCTCAAACTTAATCTCTTCCTGCTGATCAGTAAAATTAAATTTCAAACAAATTTCTTCCTGCATTATCCAAACATGCTATTAATAAGCTGTATTTTGTACTGAGTGGTTAACATAGTCTCCAGTGGGGCAGCATTCCTGCCTATCAATAGGAGACAGTAATTTCTTTTCTTTCTCACTTTCCTCTCACCTCCCATAGATTATGTATAGATCTTTTTACTTCATTCACTAGTCAGAGCACAAAACTGACTTTTCATCATAAAAGTTTCCCTAGTTGAAACAGAGTAGGAATTGGGCAAGATTGCTAATACTCTCTACTCCCTTGAAGAAAATCACATGATGACCACTGTCAACAGTTATGTCTAAAAGCAAGTATCTTGGGAAATGCTAGTTACTTCACTGTTTGAGCTGGAATTTCTGTTCTCGTATCCTAGTTCAGATGAATAATAAATATTACTGCCTCAGTGAAATTGATAGACATTGCCAAGTTATTGCTACTGTCATATTGCATAAAAACCCCACAAAGATACAATGTTAATTCATAATTTCTTTTATTAACATTAAATATCTCATTATTAAGTTTGCTTATTGTCAATTGTTTTGAGGAGGAAATTCCCAGTAGAGATGACAGTTCCTGGTATGAGAGGTGTTTCACTGAGACAGCTGGAGTTGAAAATATTCTTTAAAATGATCATCAATTAACTACCTCTGATCTGCAAAAGTGGTAATTTCTACTTTACCGTACTCAGTTAAAAATGACTTCCCTTTAGTAGTCCCTGTCCTTGGATTATTTTACCAATATTTTTACTGTGCTTCTGTGTAAGCAGATTTATTAATAAAACTTACACTGTACTAAAAATTCAACTTTTGCTGGGCATAATATTATATGTTATATGTAAATTATAATAATTTGAAAAGGTTTATTTTTTATTTGTAGAAGTTGAGTTTTTCCATGGTTCCAAGGTAATTTGTCTAACTCATAGATGATGGATAATGGCACCCAAGCCATGAACTATCACCTGACATTCCCTTAGGGAAAGAGTCATATCCATGACATGAAGAACCACAATGGCTCCACCTGATAAAATTTCTAGCTCAGCTAGAGAGAGCTAATTAACATTACAGGAAAATTCAATGATAGTTGGAAAAGTCACTGGGATAGTGACTTTAGAATAACTATTTTATATAACCTTATGAATGGATTTTATTTTAACCAGCAAAAGAAATATGTTAACAATTGGCAAGAGTTTATCATGTACATGTATAACTTATTAATAGTTTTCAAATCCAATTGCCAAAATTAAGTCTTCAAATTTTACCATACTGAAACTAAGTCCTATTTTCAAAAGCTTGTGGCCTTTAAAGAAACTGAAGTATAAAAACATAAGCACTTGCTACTTTAGTAACACAGAATTATAGCATTTGTCTTCAGTGGATGCTTAGAAAATGTTGCATATTCTGTAGCCATAAAAGGGTATATGACAAATATTTTTACCTAGATACTGAACATGAGTAATGCCTATTATGATTTAGATAGAATGCAAAATTTGAAAAATGAGATAAATGCTTTATCTTCAATAAATTATTAATAAATTTATGAGTCTGCAAGTGGTGCAATAAAAAATGACATTATTCTATATTTTACTTGTTAATTCTATCTGTAGTTTTCTTTTGCAGTATTGTAAGCTGAGGCTCCCAAAACCTGTTTTGTTTTTTTCTTCTGCTACCAAATGCTAGAATTCCAGTGCTTAGAAACTTGAGAATGCTGCCTATGAAAACAATCTCAGAGAAATATTAAGGGGAAAGTTATTAAATGCATATATCAACACTTTCTCAGGAACACTTGGTATTCTCAATTTTTGATGGTATGTGTATGTATGCTCAGTCAATAAGTCATGTCTGACTCTTTTGTGACCCCATGGACTGTAGCTGGCCAGGATCTTCTGATGATGGGAATTCCCAGGCAACAATACTGGTGTGGCTTGCCATTTCCTCTTCCAGGGGATCTTCCCAGCCCAGGAATTGAAACTGCATCTCCTGTGTCTCCTGCACTAGCAAGTGGATTCTTTACTACTGAGCTACTTGGGAAGCACTTTGATGGTACTTTTTTTTTTTTTTAATTTATATATTGATGATTGTTGTTAGGTAGGACATTGCCTCACCAGGGTTGAAAACCACTAGTATACAACAAAGGAAAAGTGGAGAATGTGAAAATGATTGTTATTTATCAAGACCACAGTGAGGTACCATTTCACTCCAGTCAGAATGGCTGCGATCCAAAAGTCTACAAGCAATAAATGCTGGAGAGGATGTGGAGAAAAGGGAACTCTCTTACGCTGCTGTGGGAATGCAAACTAGTACAGCCACTATGGAAAACAGTGTGGAGATTCCTTAAAAAATTGCAAATAGAACTGCCTTATGACCCAGCAATCCCACTGCTGGGCATACACACCGAGGAAACCAGAATTGAAAGAGACACATGTACCCCAATGTTCATTGCAGCGCTGTTTATAATAGCCAGGACATGGAAGCAACCTAGATGTCCATCAGCAGATGAATGGATAAGAAAGCTGTGGTACATATACACAATGGAGTACTACTCAGCCCTTAAAAAGAATAAATTTGACTAAGTTCTAATGAGATGGATGAAATTGGAACCGATTATACAGAGTGAAGTAAGCCAGAAAGAAAAACACCAATACAGTATACTGACACATATATATATGGAATTTAGAAGATAGTAATGATGACCTTATATGTGAGACAACAAAAGAGATACAGAGGTATAGAACGGACTTTTGGACTCTGAGGGAGAGGGATAGGGTGGGATGGTTTGGGAGAATGGCATTGAAACATGTATACTTTCTTGTAAGAAACGAAGCACCAATCTATGTACAATGCAGGATGCAGGATGCATGGGGCTGGAGCACAGGATGATTCAGGTAGAGGATGTGAGGTGAGAGGTGGGAGGGGGCTTAGGCATTGCGAGATTGTGTTCACCTGTGGCTGATTCATGTCAATGTATGGCAAAAAAATACAGTATTGTAATTAAAAAAAAAAAAAAAAAAAGAAGAAGAATCTACACTCCCAATGCAGAAGGCATGGGTTGGATCCCTGGTCAGAGATCTAAGATCCTGTATGGTCCATGGTGTGACCTAAATAAATAAATAAAATTAAAAAAAAAAATTATTCCCAAAATATATCACTGTGTAGGAGAAAATAATTTATCTTCTCAGTTCAGTTCAGTCACTCAATTGTGTCCGACTCTTTGTGACCCCATGAACCACAGCATGCCAGGCCTCCCCTGTCTATCACCAACTCCCGGAGTTTACCCAAACTCATGTCCATTGTGTCATCAAATCATCTCATCCTCTGTCATTTCCTTCTCCTCTTGTCTTAAATCTTTCCCAGAATTGGTTCTTTTCAAATGAATCAGCTCTTCACATCAGGTGGCCAAAGTATTGGAGTTTCAGCTTCAACATCAGTCGTTCCAATGAACACCCAAGACTGATCTTTAGGATGGACTGGTTGGATCTTCTTGCAGTCCAAGGGACTCTTGAGTCTTCTCCAACACCACAGTTCAAAAGCATCAATTCTTCACTGCTCAGTTTTCTTTATAGTCCAACTCTCACATCCATACATGACCACTGGCAAAACCACAGCCTTGACTAGACAGACCTTTGTTGGCAAAGTAATCTCTCTGCTTTTTAATATGCTGTCTAGGTTGGTCATAACTTTCCTTCCAAGGAGTAAGCGTCTTTTAATTTCATGGCTGCAATCACCATCTCCATCTGCAGTGATTATGGAGCCCCATAAAATAAAGGCAGCCACTGTTTCCCACAATAAATGTCACGTGTATGTCTCATTTTCTTATATGAAATGTGATTAGAGGAAATTTTCATTTGGTTTGTTGTTTAAGACCTGATGCAACTCTTCTATAAAAAAATAAAACAAGGTATGCTCACAGTGACATTAAACATTTCTTACACAGACTCGCATTCAGTTCAGTTCAGTCGCTAAGTTGTGTGCAATGCCATGAATTGCAGAATGGCAGGCCTCCCTGTCCATCATCAACTTCCAGAGTTCACTCAAACTCACGTCCATCTAGTCAGTGATGCCATCCATCCATCTCATCCTCTGTCGTTCCTTCTCCTCCTGCCCTTAATCCCTCCCAGCATCAGGATCTTTTCCAATGAGTTAGCTCTTTGCATGAGGTGGCCAAAGTATTGGAGTTTCAGCCTCAGCATCAGTCCTTCCAATGAACACCCAGGACTGATTTCCTTTAGGATGGACTGGTTGAATATACTTGCATTCCAAGGGACTTTCAAGAGTCTTATCCAACACCACAGTTCAAAAGCATCAATTCCTTGATGCTCAGCTTTCTTCACAGTCCAACTCTCACATCCATACATGACCACTGGAAAAACCATAGCCTTGACTAGATGGACCTTTGTTGGCAAAGTAATGTCTCTGCTTTTGAATATGCTGTCTAGATTGGTCATAATTTTCCTTCCAAGGAGTAACTGTCTTTTAATTTCATGGGTGCAGTCACCATCTGCAGTGATTTTGGAGCCCCCTCAAAATGAAGTCTGACACTGTTTCCACTGTTTTCCCATCTATTTCCCATGAAGTGATGGAACCAGATGCCATGATCTTTGTTTTCTGAATGTTGAGATTTAAGCCGACTTTTTCACCCTCCTCTTTCACTTTCATCAAGAGGCTATTTAGTTCCTCTTCACTTTCTGCCATAAGGGTGGTATCATCTGCATATCTGAGGTTATTGATATTTCTCTTGGCAATCTTGATTACAGCTTGTGCTTCTTCCAGCCCAGCATTTCTCATGATATACTCTACATACATGTTAAGTAAGCAGGGTGTCAATATGCACCCTTGATGTACTCCTTTTCCTATTTGGAACCAGTCTCTTGTTCCATGTTCAGTTTTAATATAGTATTCATAGTTACTTCCTCATAAAATTGCACATTAAAGGAAGCAGCTACTTATTTTAATTACATAAGTAATTTACAGGCATGGTGAGTCTGTGAGCTTCCAAATTTACAGACACCATTTCTAGAAAATAATCAGTCACCTAGGTGTGCACAGTCTGAAATCAACTAAATTTTGAGGCAGTTTACTGAGATTCTTTTATCCAGCAACTCTACAGTGAGCTGCTAAGGTTACTGAGACAGTCTGATTAAGGCAATATTACAGCGTATTTTAAAGCTATACTGAGAGCAATTTAATGTGGTTTAGCAGGCACTTTTCTATTTTGTAGTGACCTAGTAACATAAAAATGTATATTCAAAAAAAAAAATCCAGCAAAGTAGATACAAAATGTAAAAGATTAGATTCACAATGTGTTGACCTGGTAAGTTCGATTCCTTTTGCCAAGTTACTTTTTGATCTTAACTGGTTTTCTGAAATTTGTAAGATAGAATCTAGTGTGGTTGATAATTTTCCTGCGTATACTTAGGATGCTACTTGAGAAACAACTCTCTTATTTTTTGTTGTGCTTGTGTCCTTTTAATGGAGTAAGCTATTTTGTAGGACAATATTATTTGGCAATGGATATTGAATGAGAAAACTTATTTAAATATCCATCTAGCTATATGAAGGCATTTACAAATATACATATAAATACATATACTGTTATGCATACATAATTCACTGAGGTTTACTTCTTGCAAGCCAAGTTCTATTTTATATATGAGACATATTTAATTTTTACACATCTATAGGTTTGATAATATTTCTACAAAGAAAGAATCTGAGATTTAGATAAATTAACTGACTTTCTCAAAATTATATACCTTATAAGTGGGAAAATTAGAATTAAAGTTCAATTTTAACTATTAAAGCATGATAACTCTTTAAATGGCAATTCTTCTCTTCCAGACTCTCTCAAATTGAATCCATATTTTAAATTTTATGATCTACTAACCACAAATGAAGAATAGCAGTTCTTCACTTAATTATGTATTTGTAGCAATCATAAAGTATTAAGATTGACAGATGCACATTTGTTAGACAGCTCTCCCTCATACTCATGCTTCTGATTTAAAGCAACAATGTTATCTGATGGCTTCTAATATAACATTGTTGCTAGAATTATATGATGTTAATCCTATTTTAATGAAAATTTGAACCACAGTCTCCCTAACTTCATCACACATTTTCAGATTGTATTTTCTTCCTTTGATAAATTTCTGAGTTAAGTTTCATTATTGTAATTTAAACAATAGAAGTGGGAGATATCATCTTTTGCTACATTGAAATCTATCCACTGGCACATGGTAAGGAAAGGGAAAAAATAATTCAAAGCCTATGTGTTTGTGTGTGTGTGTGTGTGTGTGTGTGTGTGTGTGTGTGTGTGTGTGTGTGTATATATATATGAACTGAGTATATGAGTGTATATATACATACATACATATATATATATATGATATATTGGTGGGCTTCTCTGGTGGCTCAGAGGTTAAAGCATCTGCCTGCAATGCAGGAGACCTGGGTTCGATCCCTGGGTCAGTAAGATCCCTTGGAGAAGGAAATGGCAACCCACTCCAGTACTCTTGCCTGGAGAATCCCATGGACAGAGAAGCCTGTTGGGCTACAGTCCACGGGGTCGCTAAAGGATTCCAAGAATGTATATTAGGCAATGAAAACACATTTGTCATTACATATTTTGTTTTACAATATTACCTAATACCAGTTAGAATTTTAACAGGAACCCAAAGGAAATGAACAATATTTTAAATTATGGGTAACTCCTTCACTCATTTTAGATTCTGTACTCAGGATTTCTTCATCCTGCTTTTTTGTCCTTCAAGCAGATGATGGCTTGTGCTTCTGCTGCTGCTGCTAAGTCACGTCAGTTGTGTCCAACTCTGTGTGACCCCATAGATGTTACCCAACAGGCTTTTCTGTCCCTGGGATTCTTCAGGCAAGAATACTAGAGTGGGTTGCCATTTCCTTCTCCAATGCATGAAAGTGAAAAATGAAAGTGAAGTCGCTCAGTCATGTTCAATTCTTAGTTACTCCATGGACTGCAGCCTACCATGCTCCTCCATCCATGAGCTTCTCCAGACAAGAGTACTGTAGTGGGTTGCCATTGCCTTCTCCACTGGACTGATACAAACTGTGAGAAGGAAGAAACAGAGTACACAAAAATCAGAATTTTTAAAACAGGAGGCTCTTAGAGCAGAAGGCTCTCTTATTCACAGGTGATGCTAATGCATTTTGTTGTTGCTACTCTTCAGTTGCTAAGTCATGTGTGACTCTGTGACCCCATGGACTGCAGCAGGCCAGGTGACTCTGTCCTCTGCTGTCTCCCAGAGTTTGCTCAAATTCATGTCCATCGAGTTGGTGATGCCATCCAACTATCTCATCCTCTGCCACCTCCTTCACCTTGTGCCTTCAACCTGTCCCAGCATCAGGGTCTTTTCCAATGAGTCAGCTCTTTGCAAAGGTGGTTAAATTATTGGAGCTTTAGCATCAATCCTTACAAGAATATTCATAGTTGACTTTCTTTAGGATTGGCTGATTTCATCTCTTTGAAGTCCAAGGGACTCTCAAGAGTCTTCTCCAGAACTACAATTCAAAAGCATCAAATGCTCTTTGATCACTCATAATTTTAACTTTCTAAAATCCTATGCTTCATGGATTTGTCTGTGATAAATTCAATCATAATTTAGTTATATAACAAACTAGAGCCCTCTGGCTGCTGCGCTGGGACCCAGGATCTGAGCATTCGGGCGGCTGGCCTCGTGGACAGGCAGGCGAGCCGGCACACGAGGCTGGGAGCTATTGCAGGGGCCTGCGTGGCAGGGCTCCAGGAGCAGCAGGGGCGCCCGCAGGCCTGGGCGCTGCTTTGCTGCGGGCTCCGGCCACTTGCGGAACAGCGCTGCTTGGAGCGTCGAGGGCTGAGGGAACTAACTGATGCTCCTATGTGGTGACCAGCAGAAGGGCGCCTACCTGCAGAGGGTGCTGCAGGATTGCCCCTGGCCAATAAGCTGCTCTGGGAACAGCTACAGGGGCTTCCCTTGTGGCTCAGTTAGTAAAGAGTCTGCTTGCGATGCAGCAGACCAGGGTTTGCTCCTGGGTCGGGAAGATCCATCCCCTAGAGAAGGAAATGGCAACCCACTCCTGTATTCTTGTCTCGAGAATCCCATGGACAGAGGAGCCTGGCAGGCTACAGTCCACGGGGTCACAGGAGTCGGACACGACTGAGTGACAGCTACAGAACGGGGGTAAGACCCACGTACAAGGTGATGTACAGGACAGTGACTGCCTGCCCGTGAATATGCGGCCTCAGGCCCTCGCCGTCGAGCTGCAAGAAAGTTGAAGGCTCCTCTGGTTTCGTGGCGCCTGGGTGGCCGGGCAGTGCCACCTGGCGGTTGGCCCTTGGGGCCCGCAGGCTTCTCTGGTTTTCTCAACTGCAGCAAAGTGTCGGGACTGAGCAGCTGAAGGTGCTGGAGGCCGAGGAGGCAGGGCTGACTGTCACGGGGTGGGCAGGGCCCTGACATCAGCTCCCGGCCTGAGGACCCTGCCCCACCTTGGGGCTCCCCAGTTGCCCAGGGCAGCTCCTGAGATGGAGGCTTTCGAGGGCTGCTAGGAGCCAGGGAAAACCGGGAGGCCTCCTCTGTTCCCTTGAGATGATGGAGTTGGTGCCCGGGGGCTTCCTGGGCCCCCTGGCCCCACGGGAGACCCCGGCAGTGGGGGCCCAATGGGGATGAGAGGTCCACCAGGTCTGCATGGGCCCCCAGGGAGCTCTGGTCAGGCCAGAGCTGCGGGTACCCCAGAGAGAGGGGACCTCCAGTGCCCCCAGGCCCTCTTGCCCCCCCTGGCCTCCCTGCCCCACCCCCAGCCCCTGTTGGACCACCCTACAACTGGATCTCCCAGCCTGAAGACCCGTTTCTGTCCAACACTTTCACTGAGACCAGTAGCCACTGGTCCCCTGGACTGGCTGGGTCCCCAGACTCCCTCAGGATCCGTGGGTCCTCCTGGACTTCCTGGCGTCCCAGGCATTCCTGGGAGTCCTGGACATAGGAGACCCCCAGGCCTCACTGTACCTAAAAGAAATCTCAGGCAACCCTGGAGAGAAGAGCCAAAGCGGAGTGCAAGGGGAGCCCGGACCCCAGGGCTCCATAGGGGCAGTGGGGAGAACTTGGCTGCAAAGGAGACTTTGGTGAGAAGAGCTCACTGGAACCAGAGGGGTCAGGGATGAGCCTTGCCACCCCCACGGGCACCTCAAGTCTCCTGAAGGGCAAAAGGGGAGGACACACGGCCAGCTCCTGGATCCTGTCCCCCAGGATCCGAGACAAGACAAACTGAGGGTGGTTGGTGGCCCCATGGGGAGGGCCAGGCCAGGCTTCCTTCCCAGCCTGGACTGGGCCGACTGTCTCTGGGGTCTGCTAGTCCATATTTATTAATATCTTCAGGGTCCCTTGTGCCACCTAGGCCTTTGGGTGGGGGCCTTGGTCCTGGTACCCGGTGTGCATCTGCCTTCCATGAGGTTGAGCAGGGACTGGGGCCTGAGAGGGAGGTGTAGCCCAGGTGAGAGGGCTCAGGACTCTGGGCCTCAGTTGCCCTCTGTGAAGTGGGGTGATGCAGGTCTGCAGCAGGGACGGCAGGTTTGGAGCTTCTGTAGTCTCAACTGCCCGGCCCTCCACACTTCCGGGGATGATGAGGGCAGGCAGTTTCGGCCTCCCTGCTCCCTAGCCAAACCTGGGGAGCCCACCTGCACCTCTCTTCTCCTTGTTTTCCGGTGCTGGGTTCCTGACCTTGAGGTCAAGCTACCTGATCTGACTGGGTGTTCAGGGCTCCTGTGTCAGTTATGACCACTGAACCCTCAGTCCCTCCCTGGGGCCTGGAAAAGGGGGCCACCTGCTCCCACAACAGCCTGTGACTGTCCCAGCTGGTAGATGTTTATCAGCCAACAAAGGCTTCCGCCTGACTGCCAAAAAAATTAAAAAAAACAAACTAGAGACACCAGGTGGCATCTCTTCTTTAAGCCCAACTCTTGATACATGATAGTCTTTCCAAAGCTGTATGTATTCTATCTCAGTATTTGTGTTATCTTGAAAAACATTTAGCAATTTGCTGGAGGAGACTTTGGTGAGAAGAGTTCACTGGTATGTTTTAATTACCTGATTTGGCAAGGAACCCATATTGAAACAGTATTTTCCTTTGTAAACCATTTATTTATCACTTTGTTAGGGATAACATTATTATTTTTTCTTCTGCCTAGATCAATAAGGAAAAGCAAAGAATTCTGAACTCTTATTAAGTGCTATGTATCTATTTAAATGGAATTATGTGTTGTCGTACAATTGCTCATAAAGACAAAGCTAGAAAAATAAAATGCATTCCAAATAAAGATTCTGGGGTCAAGCTTGCATCT
This sequence comes from Nanger dama, assembly GCA_917880005.1. Classification (NCBI taxonomy): domain Eukaryota; kingdom Metazoa; phylum Chordata; class Mammalia; order Artiodactyla; family Bovidae; genus Nanger; species Nanger dama. The sequence continues at coordinate 11,380,243 of CAKJTW010000020.1, forward strand.
ATAATGGAGATAGTTTGTATATTATCATCATTTTTTTTCGAAGGCTTTAGAAGAGTTTTATCACGCTAGTTCAGTTCAGTTCAGTTCATTTCAGTCGCTCAGTCGTGTCTGAATCTTTGTGACCCCATGAATCGCAGCAGGCCAGGCCTCTCTGTCCATCACCAACTCCTGGAGTTCACTCAGACTTGCATCCATCGAGTCAGTGATGCCATCCAGCCATCTCATCCTCTGTCATCCCCTTCTCCTCCTGCTCCCAATCCCTCCTAGCATCAGAGTCTTTTCCAATGAGTCAACTCTTCACATGAGGAGGCCAAAGTACTGGAGTTTCAGCTTTAGCATCATTCCTTCCATAGAAATCCCAGGGCTGATCTCCTTCAGAATGGACTGGTTGGATCCTTTTGCTGTCCAAGGGACTCTCAAGAGTCTTCTCCAACACCACAGTTCAAAGGCATCAATTCTTCAGTGCTCAGCCTTCTTCATAGTCCAACTCTCACATCCATACATGATCACAGGAAAAACCATAGCCTTGGCTAGACGGACCTTAGCCAGCAAAGTAATGTCTATGCTTTTGAATATGCTGTCTAGGTTGGTCATAACTTATCTTCCAAGGAGTAAGCATCTTTTAATCTCATGGCTGCAATCACCATCTGCAGTGATTTGGGAGCCCCTTAACATAAAGTCTGACACTGTTTCCACTGATTCCCCATCTATTTCCCATGAAGTGATGGGACCGGATGCCATGATCTTCGTTTTCTGAATGTTGAGCTTTAAGCCAACTTTTTCACTCCCCTTCTTTCACTTTCATCAAGAGGCATTTTAGTTCCTCTTCACTTTCTGCCATAAGGGTGGTGTCATCTGCATATCTGAGGTTATTGATATTTCTCCCGGCAATCTTGATTCCAGCTTGTGTTTCTTCCAGTCCGGCGTTTCTCATGATGTACTCTGCATAGAAGTTAAATAAGCAGGGTGACAATATACAGCCTTGACATACTCCTTTTCCCATTTGGAGCCAGTCTGTTGTTCCATGTCCAGTTCTAACTGTTGCTTCCTGGCCTGCATATAGATTTCCCAAGAGGCAGGTCAGGTGGTCTGGTATTCCCATCTCTTTCAGAATTTTCCTCAGTTCATTATGAACACAGTCAAAGGCTTTGACATAGTCAATAAAGCAGAAATAGATGTTTTTCTGGAACTCTTTTGCTTTTTCCATGATCCAGCAGATGCTGGCAATTTGATCTCTGGTTCCTCTGCCTTTTGTAAAACTAATATGAGCATCAGGGAGTTCACGGTTTACGTATTGCTGAAGCCTGGCTTGGAGAATTTTGAGCATTACTCTACTAGCATGTGAGATGAGTGAAATTTTGGGGTAGTTTGAGCATTCTTTTGCATTGTCTTTCTTTGGAATTGGAATGAAAACTGACCTTTCCAGTCCTGTGGCCACTGCTGAGTTTTCCAAATTTGCTGGCATATTGAGTGCAGAATTTTCACAGCATCATCTTTCAAGATTTGAAACAGCTCAACAGGAATTCCATCACCTCCACTAGTTTTGTTCATAGTGATGCTTTCTAATGCCCACTTGACTTCATATTCCAACACGTCTGGCTCTAGATTACTGATCACATCATTATTATCTGGGTTGTGAAGATCTTTTTGTACAGTTCTTCTGTGTATTCTTGCCACCTCTTCTTAATATCTTCTGCTTCTGTTAGGTCCTGACCATTTCCATCCTTTATCGAGCCCATCTTTGCATGAAATGTTCCCTTGGTATCTCTAATTTTCTTGAAGAGATCTCTAGTCTTTCCCATTCTGTTCTTTTCCTCTATTTCTTTGCATTGATCACTGAAGAAGGCTTTCTTATCTCTTCTTGTTATTCTTTGGAACTCTGCATTCAGATGCTTGTATTTTTCTTTTCTCCTTTGCTTTTTGCCTCTCTTCTTTTCAGAGCTATTTGTAAGGCCTTTCCAGACAGCCATTTTACTTTCTTTGCATTTCTTTTCCATTGGGATGGCCTTGATCCCTGTCTCCTGTACAGTGTCACAAACCTCATTCCATAGTTCATCAGGCACTCCATCTATCATATCTAAGCCCTTAAATCTTTTTCTCACTTCCACTGTATAATCATAAGGGATTTGATTTAGGTCATACCTGAATGGTCTAGCAGTTTTCCCTACTTTTTTCAATTTGAGTCTGAATTTGGTAATAAGGAGTTCATGATCAGAACCACAGTCAGCTGCTGGTCTTGTTTTTGTTGACTATATAGAGCTTCTCCATCTTTGGCTGCAAAGAATATAATCAGTCTGATTTCGATGTTGGCCATCTGGTGATGTCCATGTGTAGAGTCTTCTCTTGCGTTGTTGGAAGAGGGTGTTTGCTATGACCAGCGCATTTTCTTGCCAAAACTCTATTAGTCTTTGCCCTGCTTCATTCTGCATTCCAAGGCCAAATTTGCCTGTTACTCCAGGTGTTTCTTGACTTCCTACTTTAACATTCCAGTCCCCTATAGTGAAAAAGACATCTTTTTTGGTTGCTAGCTCTAAAAGGTCTTGTAGGTCTTTATAAAACCATTCAACTTCAGCTTCTTCAGCATTACTGGTTAGGGCATAGACTTGGATAACTGTGATGTTGAATGGTTTGCTTTGGAGATGAACAGATATCATTCTGTTGTTTTTGATATTGCATCCAAGTACTGCATTTTGGACTCTTTTGTTGACCATGATGGCTACTCCATTTCTTCTGAGGGATTCCTGCCCGTAGCAGTAGATATAATTGTCATCTGAGTTAAAGTTACCCATTCCAGTCCATTTTAGTTCGCTGATTCCTAGAATGTCAACGTTCACCCTTGCCATCTCTTGTTTGACCACTTCCAATTTGCCTTGATTCATGGACCTGACATTCCAGGTTCCTATGCAGTATTGCTCTTTACAGCATCAGGTCTTGCTTCTGTCACCAGTCACATGCACAACTGGGTAATGTTTTTCTTTGGCTCCATCCCTTCATTCTTTCTGGAGTTATTTCTCCACTGATCTCCAGTAGCATATAGGGCACCTAATGACTGGGGAGTTCCTGTTTTGGTGTCCTATCATTTTGCCTTTTCATACTGTTCATAGGGTTCTCTCATTTGCTCAAGAAACTTAATTTCACCATCATACAATTTCACTAGAACTCTAGGGCATTATTCTCACAATAATCTCATGATACAAAGCATCTTCTGACATCACTTTCTCCTTTGTGTAACTTAGATTCTATATTTAACATTATCATCCTTCTTTCAAATCTCCTCAACCACTATGAAGTAGTATCATTAATATTGCTATCACATTTATTATTATTGATTATCTCACAGACACTTCTCTGCTACCCTAGTCAAACCCACTATCAGGCCTCCTCAAACAGCTTTCTAATGTGTTTCCACACCTCTACGGCTTTCCAATAACAACAAAGCAACATGATTGCCTTAAAACAAAACAAAACAAAACAACAAAAAAAACTGTAAATTGCATTGGTATCGTTCATGCTTACAAAACTGTTTCATTTCCATATTCTACCTGATATAAATTACAAACTCATGTCTACGTCTAATGCCATCTAATCCTACCTAGTGTCCATCTAAACCAAATTTCTGTTAACTTCCTCACATAAGTTAAAGGTTACTGCTCTGCTTTGCTTCTCACGGTTTCTATGACTATATCCTTCCCAATGTTTAAATCTTTCATTCAAGATTACCTCCACAGACAGGACCTCGCCAATCATTTTCTTCAAGCAAGCTCTGTCACATCACATTATTCTGTACTTCAATGCCTTGTTATTTTCTTTCATATGGTATATAATGACTGTTGGTGTTTCCTTGTGGCTCAGACAGTAAAGCGTCTGTCTACAATGTGAGAGATGGGAAGATTCTCTGGAGAAGGAAATGGCAACCCACTCCAGTACTCTTGCCTTGAAAATCCTATGGACAGGAGAGCTTGGTGCAGGCTACTATCCATAGGGTCGCAAAGAATCAGGCAGGATGGGGCGACTTCACTTTCACTTTCTTGTGGCTCAGATGGTGAAGAATCTACCTGAAATGCAAGACACCCGGGTTCAATCCCTGGGTCAAGTAGATCCCCTGGAGAAGGGAATGGCAATCCACTCTGGTATTCTTGGCTGGAGAATTCCATGGACAGGAGAGTCTGAGGGGCTACACAAAGAGTCAGATAGGACTGAAAGACTAACACTTTCATTCTTTTCCTCCATAATAAATAGTAAACAGACGCTCCAAGGAACTGGTGCATATATCATGTATAATTTTCTTTTTCTTCAGATGAACACCAGGAGAGGAATTGCTGAATCATAGTTCTCTTTGTAATTTTTTGAGAAGCCTCTATAATATTTTCTATAGTGGCTCAATCAATTTATATTCCTATAGTGCACAAGGGTTTGCTTTTCTCCACATTCTTGACAACTTATTATTTGTTATCTTTTAATAATAACCATTCTGACAGATGTGAGGTGATATCTGATTGTGGTTTTGATTTGCATCTCTCTGATCATTAATGATGTTGAATGTCTTTTCATGGGCATGTGGCCATCCAAATGTCTACTTTGGAAAAATGTCTATTCATATCTTCTATCCATCTTTAAATAAAACTTTCTTAAAAAATTTTTGATGTTGAGTTGTATGAATTCTTTGAGCATTTTGGACATTAACCTTTTAGTGGACATATTGTTTGCAAATATCTTATCCCATTCAGTAGTTTGCCTTTTCATTTTGTTGACAGTTCCTTTCACTTTACAAAAGCTTTTTAATTTGATGTACTCCCAGTAATTTATTTTTGCTTTTGTTTTACTTGTCTGAGAAGACTGATCCAAAAATAATACTACTAAGACCAATGTCAAAAATCTCACTCCTTTTATTTTCTTCTAAAAGTTTTATGGTTTCAGATCTAACATTTAATCCTTTCATCAATTTAAATTTATGTCTATGCATGGTGTGAGAAAGTAAGCCAATTTAATTCTTTTGCATGTAGGTGTTGAATTTTCCCAGCACCATTTATTAAAGAGGTGGTCTTTTCTGCTTTGTATATTTTTGCCTCCTTTTTTATAGACTAATTGCTCATATAAGTGTGGGTTATTTCTAGATTTTCTGTTCTGCTCCATTGATCCATGTGTCTGTTTTTGTGCCAATACCATACTCTTTTGATGACTGTAGCTTTTGTAGTATATTTTGAAAATAGGGAACATAATACTTTCAGCTTGATTCTTCTCTCTCAAGATTGATTATTCAATATTGACTACTGACTATTTTGACTATTCTTTCTTCCATAAACAATGTTTAATATACTGAGGATTAAGAAACAAAAGATTTTTTAAAAACTTGCTTAACTAGGTTTATTTTTTTGACTTCTTCTAAGAATTAAAAACAAATAATCAAATCATTATAATTTGAACCATCACGTTTTATTTCAGGAAAATCTAATACTTTTCAAAAGTTATAATTTTAATTTTATTCCACAAAATCACTTAACACTAAAAACAAGACAAAAATTTCCCATCCAAAGATTCCCGTATTTGAATTACATTACTGCAAGTCACATTTGGAACACACCTCCCTCACAACATACAGACAGTATACCTCCTGAAACAAGATTTTAAAATACTGTAAACTTTGCTAAGAAAGTATATTCCCTGTGTAACATTTTTAACTTTAGCGTATTAAACAATTAGTAATACAATAAACTTCACAATTCTTAGGTAAAAATGTTGCTCCTGGAAGATAATGCACCTTTCTTAAAATTAATTCAGTACATATGTATAAAGATAATTCTTTCTTAAACTTTTGTACTTGAAATGCAGATATGGTGATGCTAAAAACAGCCCTAAACAAACACGAAAATAAAGCAGAACAATAGATTTTATGTTATTGCCTTCATGTGAAATTGTATCATTTCCTCTAGTATTTCCAAAGATGAATTTAACAATGGCTAACTATGCAGAAAATAAATATGTCTATTCTTTCTTTTTTAAAATAATATTTCCTTCATCTCTAACATCAGTTCTTTTATAAAAGATTCCAAATTTTATATATATATATATATACGTACATATATATATATATATATATATATATACACACACACACACACACACACACACACACAATTGAAGCCAGGACAATTTAAATGCTTCTATCAAATTTAATGTTTCTTATTTAGGGCCTGAATACATATATACCCTCTGAAAGTTTATGGTCAAGTATGTTTAACCATGACAGCAAATATCACTTTTAAGATGTTGATATTATTTTTCACATCATGCATTTTTTGTTAATAAATATATTGTCAAGAAAGTAAAAACAAGTGCTGTGTGTTTTCTTAATTATGAGTTGAGTGAAAAGAAAAATCAATATAGTAATGATATTTGTTGCAGTCTGACGCTCCAACAGTCTTGGTGATTGTTTGTGTTTTACAGTCAGGGCTTTGTGAAACATCACAATATTTTTTATCTCACATATCAAGTCAATAGCATACTACTTTAATTTCTTATGTCTTCAAGAGGTGAATTATTAAAATCTGTTAGCTATCTCAAGTATATTTACCTCTGGATGGTTATAGATTACAAGGCAGCATATATTAATATCAGAACACATATTCAGAGATATTCAGAGCATTTCTGTAAAGCAATCATTGCAGGCAGAGTCTTTACTGTCTGAGCCACCAGGAAAGCCCAGTTTATCAATAACTTTCCAATTACAGCCAGGTTTGGATTGTGGGAAAACTCATCCTTAAATTTTAAAATTTTCACATTTTAATCCCAGATACAAGTGACTATTATATTTTTCTGCTTTAAGTTGAGAATTGTACATCTTATTGTGGCATCAAGAGTATTTTAAAATATACTCATTTATTTAAATATATTTATTTAAAAATAAAAAAAAATTAAAGACATAAGACTAGAATTTTGCACTATCAGTAAAGAAACTAAATCAGAATTATTTAAGTAATATATGAGAATTTTATGCTGGGTGTTTAATAGCCCTAAAATAGTAAGCAACTTATGAAACAATAACTATTGTAATTATATATCACATTAATAATTTATGAGGTCAGTTTTTTCCCCTAATTGTACATTGCTAAGTTTAGCTGTTAATAACTTTATATTTTAATGCTTAACATGGGTTCTATTACTGGGTCAAGAAGATCCCCTGGAGAAGGAACTGGCTACCCACTCCAGTATTCTTGCCTGGAGAATTCCATGGATAGAGGGGTCTGGTGAGCTACAGTCCATGGGATTGCAAAGAGTAGGACATGACTGAGTGACTAACATTTACTTATTTTGATAATTATTTATTCACTTATATTTCTACTATCAGAAAAAAATAGTAATTATAATTATGGTGCTCCATGAACTCTAAATTTAAAAAGAAATTGATTGAAAAGCAGCATTCTTGGATTTTGGTGTTTGATAAAATTTGTATCTCTACTAATGTTTATGGGATTATAGTTACTTTGCTAAGAAAGTATATCTCCTGTGTAACATTTTTAACTTCTCAACAGTTTAGGGTTCTGATGACTTATTTTAAAAGTTCCTAAATTAAAAGGAAATTATGAATGTATTAGTTAAAACACATCCCCCAAATGATTGAAATTAGTCAATGTAATTTAATATGCACAGGTATCTGAACACTCATCTGAAGCTGAGGGTCAATTGGACTTCATTTTCTTTTTGACTTTTTGGATACTTGCATTGCTATCAGCTTCCAGACACTGTGATATTACATTCTAAGGATGGTAGAATATAGATATTTTGAAAGTTTTCCTCACTAATCTTTATTCTGAGATGTTTTCAATTGTTAAAGTAAGGATAATTATTTTGTTTAGAAAAATAATATTAACATTATGTTTCAGTAATTCCTCCATGTTTTTATTTATTTGCCTTAGATATACAGCTCATCTCATGGCATTGTTGAAGATCAGTGTACTGCCTTAACATCTTTCATGGTGGATGCCATGAAAGCCACTTGATATAATTGGAATGCATTCTTATTACAAAGTCTTGAGCAGATAGGTGAAACTTTTTTTCAATTAACCTTTTCTCTCTTCTGCCTCATTTCCCTTTTTCACTCTTTCCTGCTTCCCTGTGATTGCAATCCCATTAAAGTATTAGCATGTAACACACGGTGTATTTTATATTTTGTCCCCTCAGAATCTATTTTCTAGGGAACCTGGGCTAAGATGATCTCTAAGTGGAAAGAGCACATTTAAAACATTTTAAAATATGGCAATAGAAAAACTATAGTGCCATACAGTGAATGAAAGCATATGATAAAGAAAATTAAAAAGAATATGGCTGAACTTGAAAATAGCCAAAGATGATTTAAGAGGAAAGTGAGAAATTAAGGTATATGCCAGAGGTAACAAAAGTAATGGAAAAGTTATTTTGACGCTAGACTTTAGAATAGTATCCTGTGTTCTCCTAATAAGGAGCTTTCATAATTTAAAGTAGTGTCAGAAAATTGTTCAAGGGGTCTAGAACATGTCATGCAAAAATATACCATTTGGTATAAGAACTATTTTGAGCTGAAGGCAATTGAGAATCAGCAAATGCAGTAAGAGTTCTCTTCCTCTCCATGGGATCTCCCTGACCCAGGGGTCAAATTTGTGACTCCTGCGTTGGCAGGTGAATTCTTTACCACTGAGCCACCAGGGAAACCCATTTGACTTTTTCTCACTTCAGGGAAACATAGGTCTTCGGAGAGATACATATATAAGAAGGTGAATCTTCACTTGCTCACCTAACAGCCTGGAGAAGAGCTTCTGGGGATCCATGAATTAGGGGTAATGAGAAAGTAGGGGATGAATTATGACTCCCAATAAAAAAGCTTCAGGACAGTTTGTAGATGTCACTACAGTTTACAGTTTTCTATTTCAAACAAATATTTTATGGAATTTAATTATATATACCTATGTTTATCTCTTCTCCATTATCTCAAATCTGAATTTAATATTTTCTTATAAAGTAACCAAAGTTTTCTGTCTCTAAAATCAGTTGTTCTTTTCCTGGTAATAGCAAAAGTGTACAAGTTAGAGTAGCTTGTTCATTGAATTGCTGCTGCTTTAACACATTATCATTCAATCTGAGACAACAGATTGCAAATAGTTATAGGAATGTTGTATGGTGGTGGTTTAGTTGCTCAGTCATGTCCAGCTCTTGCGACCCCATGGACTGCAGCCCTCTAGGCTCCTCTGTCCATGGGATTTCCCAGGCAACATTACTGAAGTGGGTTGCCATTTCCTCCTCCAGAGGATCTTCTCAACAGATGGAGCTAACACAGGTCTCTTGCATTGCAGGCTGACTTTACCATCTGAGCCATCAAGGTATATATATATCCTTTCCCTTGCATTCTACATTGATTTCAGACTAATACATTGCTTAATAAATTTTACAGAAAAATTTCTCTGCGAATATACTTATAAACTTATCACTAATAAATACATAGTGCAATAGTGTACCTATTGTATGAGCAAATGTAGAGACAATAAATTCAGAAACATTGTAAAAAGTTAATGACTTCATATTATTCTTTTAAATTAGTTTACTCTGTGACATTTCTTTGATGACATTATGATAGAAAATAGTGGTGCAGACATATTAGAACTGATGTGTTATGCCAGAGAACTTTTCAAATTATATAGAAAGTCATGAAGCAGTACTAATAAATACAATATTTTGTAAGCATGCTCTTTCTACACTGTGATGTAATATAATTGAAAATATGCTCTGAATCACAGAAATATCAGGTGATTCAAATTATGCAACACTGAAGACTCCACTCATGAAATAAGTAATTCCTTATTCTGAGAAACTGGATTTCCATAAAAAAATGCAAAATTATTTGGAAGAGTAGAGTGTGAAACTCAATAATCATAAGTACTTGCTATTCTTATAATCTCAACAGTTTTAATATTTCTTAAAATGATATTTATTCTTGGACACTTGTACAAGATAAAGCTACTAGAGGTTTTAAAAACATTGTGAAACCTGTGTATTTTAGTTAGGGAATTTAAAAATTTTATATATTAAAAGGGCTTCCTTGGTAGCACAGCTGATAAAGAATCTGCTTGCCATGCAGGAGACTCGGTTCAATTCTTGGGTCAGGAAGATCCCTTGGAGAAAGGTTAGGGCACCCATTCCAGTGTTCTTGGGCTTCCCTGATGGCTCAACTGGTAAAGAATCTGCCTGCAGTTGGAGAGACCGGGGTTTGATCCCTAGGTTGGAAATATCCCCTGGAAGAGAGCATGGCAACTCATGCCAGTATTCTTGCTTGGAGAATCCCCAGGAAAGACAAGCCTGGTGGGCTCTCAAAAAGTCAAACACGACTGAGCATTAAGCACAGTACACATATTAAAAAATTAAAAAAAAAGATGTAGAGGATTAAGTGCATAGATGATTTTTATTGTAATTTAACTATGAAGTAATTTATTATTTGACTGAATTTTTTACTTAAGAGAGTAAATTGAATGGACTAAATTTGCAGACTCCAAATGAACACAAATAATGCTGTGTTTGTCTAGTCTACTGTGACAGAACACCTTGGCTGTTCAAACAGCAGGGAAATACAAACTAGTTTCCTGATTTAATGTTTGTTTGGATTTATTAGTCAATTCAATGGAACTTTTCAATAGACTATAGCCTTAAATTATGCTTATGTATGTAGACTACTCATTTGGCATTATGCCAAAATGGAAAGGTTATTAAAAGTGAAAAATTAACAGAGATTCTTACTTTCATCAACAGAATTTGCCTGTCAGTGCAGGAGACATAAAAGACAAGGGTTCATTCCTTGGGTCAGGAAGATCCCCTGGAGGAAAGCATGGCAACCCATCCAGTATTCTCACCTGGATAAGTCCATGGACAGAGGAGCCTGGTAGGCTACAGTCCATAGGGTTGCAAAGAGTCAGACAGGACTGAAGGGAATTAGCACACACCCACAAACATCTTCCAATGAGGAGGTTAAATGTCTTCACTTTCTTTGAATTTTGTCTATATAAGAAGGTGCAGGTTATAATAGCACAAAAAAATGGGTGTCCCCTGCCCTAAAAACAAACAAACAAACAAACAAAAAAAAACGGTCCTTTGTTTCTTTTCTACTTTTCCTATTGGCTTTAATTCAAACCTATTTACTATAGAGCAAAGCTTAATAAATGCTGTTCTAGTTGTGGTGCTGGAGAAGACTCTTGAGAATCCCTTGGATGGCAAGAAGATCAAACCAGTTCATCCTGAAGGAAATCAGTCCTGGGTTTTCCTTGGAAGGACTTATGCTGAAGCTGAAACTCTAATACTTTCGCCACCTGATGAGAAGAGCTGACTCATTGGAAAGACCCTGATGCTGGGAAAGATTGAGGATAGGAGGAGAAGGGGATGACATAGGATAAAATGGTTGGATGGCATCATTGGCTCAATGACGTGGATTTGGGTGGAGTTCACTCAGACTCACATCCATCGAGTCCATGATGTCATCCAGCCATCTCGTCCTCTGTCGTTCCCTTCTACTCCTGCCCCCAATCCTTCCCAGCACCAGTCTTTTCCAATGAGTCAACTCTTCGCATTCGGTGGCCAAAGTACTGGAGTTTCAGCTTTAGCATCATTCCTTCCAAAGAAATCCCAAGGTTGATCTCCTTCAGAATGGACTGGTTGGATCTCCTTGCAGTCCAAGGGACTCTCAAGAGTCTTCTCCAACATCACAGTTCAAAAGCATCAATTCTTCAGTGCTCAGCCTTCTTCACAGTCAACTCTTCACAACCATACATGACCACAGGAAAAACCATAGCCTTGACTAGACGGACCTTAGTCGGCAAAGTAATGTCTTTACTTTTGAATATGCTATCTAGGTCGGTCATAACTGTTCTTCCAAGGAGTAAGCCTCTTTTAATTTCATGGCTGCAATCACCATCTGCAGTGATTTGGGAGCCCCTTAACATAACGTCTGACACTGTTTCCACTGTTTCCATATCTATTTCCCATGAAGTGATGGGACCAGATGCCATGATCTTCGTTTTCGGAATGTTGAGCTTTAAGCCAACTTTTTCACTCTCCTCTTTCACTTTCATCAAGAGGCATTTTAGTTCCTCTTCACTTTCTGCCATAAGGGTGGTGTCATCTGCATATCTGAGGTTATTGATATTTCTTCTGGCAATCTTGATTCCAGCTTGTGTTTTTTCCAGTCCGGCGTTTCTCATGATGTACTCTGCATAGAAGTTAAATAAGCAGGGTGACAATATACAGCCTTGACATACTCCTTTTCCTATTTGGAACCAGTCTGTTGTTCCATGTCCAGTTCTAACTGTTGCTTCCTGGCCTGCATACAGATTTCTCAAGAGGTAAGTTAGATGGTCTGGTATTCCCATCTCATTCAGAATTTTCCACAGTTCATTGTGATCCACACAGTCAAAGTGTTTGGCATAGTCAATGAAGCAGAAATAGATGTTTTTCTGGAACTCTCTTGCTTTTTCCATGATCCAGCGGATGTTGGAAATTCAATCTCTAGTTCCTCTGTCTTTTCTAAAACCAGCTTGAACATCAGGAAGTTCACAGTTCACGTATTGCTGAAGCCTGGCTTGGAGAATTTTGAGCATTACTTTACTAGCATGTGAGATGAGTTCAATTTTCGGTAGTTTGAGTATTCTTTTGCATTGCCTTTCTTTGGGATGGAATGAAAACTGACCTTTTCCAGTCCTGTGGCCACTGCTGAGTTTTCCAAATTTGCTGGCATATTGAGGGCAGCACTTTCACCGCATCATCTTTCAGGATTTGAAACAGCTCCACTGGAATTCCATCACCTCCACTAGCTTTGTTTGTAGTGATGCTTTCTAAGGCCCACTTGCCTTCACATTGCAGGATGTCTGGCTCTAGGTGAGTAATCACATCATCATGATTATCTGGATCATGAAGATCTTTTTGTGTAGCTCTTCTGTGTATTCTTGCCACCTCTTCTTAATATCTTCTGCATCTGTTAGGTCCATACTATTTCTGGCCATGAGGAGCTACTCATGTCCAAGGTCAGGGGTGGCAGCTGAGCAGAGCAACCCCATGTCCAACTAGAGGTGGCTGTGCGGGCTCGAGAGGACCAAGAGGAACCACTCCATGTTCAATGTCAGGAGGGGCGGTGGTGAGGAGACACCCCTTGTCCGAGGTAAGGAGCAGTGGCTGTGCTTTGCTGGAGCAGCCATGAAAAGATATCCCATGTCCAAGGTAAGAGTAACCCAAGTAAGACGGTAAGTATTGTGAGAGGGCATCAGAAGGCAGGCACATTGAAACCATAATCACAGAAAATTAGTCATTCTAATCACACAGACAACTACCTGGTCTAACTCAGTGAAACAAAGCCATGTTCTGTGGGGCTACCTAAGATGGACAGGTCATGGTGGAGAGGTCTGACAGAATGTGGTTCACTGGAGAAGGGAATGGCAAACCACTTCAATATTCTTGCTTTGAGAACCCCATGGAAAGTAAGAAGAGTCAAAATGATAGGATACTGAAAAAGGAACACCCCAGGTCGGTAGGTGCCCAATATGCTACTGGAGATCAGTGGAGAAATAACTCCAGAAAGAATGAAGGAATGCAGCCAAAGCAAAAGCAATACCCAGTTGTGGATGTAATTGTTTATGGAAGCAAGATCTGATGCTGTAAAGAGCAATATTGCATAGGAACCTGGAATGTCAGGTCCATGAATCAAGGCAAATTGGATGTGGTCAAACAGGAGATGGCAAGAGTGAATGTCGACATTCTAGGAATCAGCGAACTAAAATGGACTGTAATGGGTGAATTTAACTCAGATAACCATTATATCTACTATTTAGGGCAGGAATCCCTTAGAAGAAATAAAGCAGCTATCATGGTCAACAAGAATCTGAAATGCAATACTTAGATGCAGTCTTTAAAATGACAGAATGATCTCTGTTCATTTCCAAGGCAAACCATTCAATAACACAGTAATCCAAGTTTATGCCCCAACCAGTAATCCTGAAGAAGCTGAAGCTGAATGGGTCTATGAAGACCTACAAGATCTTTTAGAACTAACACCCCAAGAAAGATGTCCTTTTCATTATAGAGGACTGGAATGCAAAAGTAGGAAGTGAAGAAATACCTGGAGTAACAGACAAGTTTGTCCTTGGAATATAGAATGAAGCAGGGCAAAGGCTAATATAGTTTTTCCAAGAGAATGCATTGGTTATAGCAAACACCGTCTTCCAACAACACAAGAGAAGACTCTACACATGGAGATCACCAGATGGTCAGCACCAAAATCAGATTGATTATATTCTTTACAGCCAAAGATGGAGAAGCTCCATACAGTCAACAAAAACAAGACTGGGAGCTGACTGTAGGTCAGATCATGAACTCCTTATTGCCAAATTCAAACTTAAATTGAAGAAAGTAGGGAAACCATTAGACCATTTAGGTATGACCTAAATCAAACCCCTTATGGTGTAATTCAAGGAAGGATATAAAAGCTACTGTAAGTCCCACCTTGAGAGGATTCTTTACCCCCTCAGTGTTTATGCTGAGATCGTTATACTTTCCCCCTCTTTAATAAGTCCTATGAGTCTTACTCCTTGGAAGAAAAGTTATGACCAACCTAGATAGCATATTCCAAAGCAGAGACATTACTTTGCCGACTAAGGTCCGTTTAGTCAAGGCTATGGTTTTTCCTGTGGTCATGTATGGATGTGAGAGTTGGACTGTGAAGAAGGCTGAGCGCTGAAGAATTGATGCTTTTGAACTGTGGTGTCGGAGAAGACTCTTGAGAGTCCCTTGGACTGCAAGGAGATCCAACCAGTCCATTCTGAAGGAGATCAACCCTGTCGTTTATTTGGATGGAATGAGGTTAAAGCTGAAACTCCAGTACTTTGGCCACCTCATGCAAAGAGTTGACTCACTGGAAAAGACTCTGATGCTGGGAAGGATTGGGGGCAGGAGGAGAAGGGGACGACAGAGGATGAGATGGCTGGATGGTACCACTGACTTGATGGACGTGAGTCTGAGTGAACTCCGGGAGCTGGTGATGGACAAGGAGGTCTGGCGTGCTGCGATTCATGGAGTCGCAAAGAGTCGGACACTACTGAGTGACTGAACTGAACTGAACTGATTCACTTGTGACTATCAGTGTTTGTGTGTTCATCAATTCTATTCTTCGGCTCCTCTGACAAGAACTTTTTTCCTTCTCACTAGGACACCTGAGGACAGTATTATCATTTGGGAGCTTATCATCACTTGGGAACACAAGTTCTCAGGCCCAACCCTAGAAAGAGGAACTGTAGGAATGGAGTACAATAATCTCCCTTTTAACAATCTCTCTAGATGATTCTGATGCATATAAAAGTTGGGAATCACTGACCTAAGGTTTTTACTCATTTCCAATCATGATCTTTCAGATGAGTTATCTTTCTAAGAAAGAAGAAAGGTATTACCTTGGGAATTGAGGGAATTGCAATTTTAACTGAATCCTTTACCTGTGTACATGGTTCATCAAATGATTCAGAGACAAGAGCAACTTGAAGGTGAATCTAATCAATGTAGATAACTAACTAGGATAATTGCCTCACTCTCTGCATTACTTAGCCTGCATATAAATTGCCTTAAGCCATGTACATATGCCAATAGTGCATCATTCCAGGAATAAGAGGTTAACAAATCTCAGAAAAATTTTGAAGCTTGTGTGGTTTTGAGACCAAATAATTATGGAATCATGTCACTAAGCAAGTACCTGAGAATCAATATGCTCTAGGAAACAGTATTAAAAATAACTTTTAGCTGATGGAACAGGGCTTATAGCATGTGCTAAGTCAGTTTATATTAAAATAGCACCAAAATGTATTTTTAAAAATCTTCAACTAAAATGCACATATTTTAGTGATTTTTACATATGAGTTAGCATGCCATTAAAGAGTTACAAACCCCATGAAGTGTTAATACAGCCATAATTATCACTGCTTTGAAAAAGTTCCACAAATTTAAAATTTCACCTAACCATGTAAATAGGAAGTTCTTTCTAAAGAGAGATCATGTAGAATTAAAACTGAGGATATAACAGCAGTGTTGAAAATTGTTAATGTTTGTTGTTGACATTTCATTGTAAGTATTTTCATTTAGGCAGTTTTTAAACTGAACTATGCAGACCTAATATATTTTAATATATTATTAAATTCAGCTCAGAAGCACTCTGGTTCTTGTTTATTATTTTAAATTAGCAATTTAAAGCTATTACACTGTGAGAAAACAAAATTCAGCCAAGTAAATGTAAATATCATTGTTTTTATTCACTAATTCATGAATTTGGTAGCATCCTATCTGAAAAATATAAACTGGCATAGAAAATGGGAGATTTTCAACAGCATAAAGCAGGTGGGGCAAGGAAGCCTGACATAAAAGAAAAAAATATTTCAGGCAAGGTCACCTTCCTTTAGGGGAAGACAGGAGTCTATGCAGTGGACTGGCTCATTAGTGCTGGCCAGGAAATTCCAGACTGACTTAAAAGTCATGTTCCTGGGAAGGGCTGATTTAGTTATTAAGTCTTGCTGACATGCATGCTAAGCCACTTCAGTAGTATAAAACTCTTTGCAACCCTATGACCCCCTAGGCTGTCTGTCCGTGAGATTCTCCAGGCAAGAATACTGGAATGGGTTGCATTACACTTTTCCGGGGGATCTGCCTAACCCAGGGATTGAACTCATGTCTCTTATGTCTCCTGCGTTGGCAGAAGTGTTTACGACTAGTGCAACATGGGAGGTCCGGGGCTTAGCAAAAATGACTCCATTTGTAATCTGTTGTTTACTTTTTAAGGGACTATGTATGCAGCTTTCTGATGAAAGTTTGTTCCTTTATTTATCTTTGATCATTTATTGCAAATAAATTACACATAATGACAATTTTAATAAAACATAAACATACTGTATTCCAAAATGTGAATATATTAAAAAGATATTTAAAAATATATATTATATGTATATATTTTATATATATATATAAAGATATATATCTATATCTATATAAGATATCTATCTATATATCTATCTATATCTATATATAAGATATATATATATAATATATTTTAAAATTTGTCTTAATTTTACTTAAATCTGGCTTCCCTGGTGGCTCAGTTCAGTTCAGTTCAGTCACTCACTCATGTCCAACTCTTTGTGATCCCATGGACTGCAGTACACCAGGCAACCCTGTCCATCACCAACACCAGGAATTTATTCATACTCACGTCCGTTGACTCCGTGATGTCATCCAACAATCTCATTCTCTGTTGTCCCCTTCTCCTCTCACCTTCAATCATCCCAGCATCAAGGCCTTTTCATATGAGTCAGTTCTTCACATCAAGTGGCCAAAGTATTGGAGTTTCAGCTTCAGCATCAGTCCTCCCAATGAATATTCAGGAATGATTTTTTTAGGATGAGCTGGTTGCATCTCCTTGCAGCCCAAGGGACTCTCAAGAGTCTTCTCCAACACCACAGTTCAAAAGCATTGATTTTTAGGTGCACAGCTTTCTTTATACTTCAACTCTCACATCCATACATGACCACAGGAAAAACCATAGCCTTGATTAGATGGACCTTTGTTGGCAAAGTAATGTCTCTCCTTTTAATATGCTATCTAGGTTGGTCATAACTTTTCTTCCAAGGAGTAAGTGTCTTTTAATTTCATGGCTGCAATCACCATCTTCAGTGATTTTGGAGTCCTCCAAAATAAAGTCTGACACTGTTTCCCCTGTCTCTCCATCTATTTGCCATGACGTGATGGGACTGGTTGCCATGATCTTAGTTTTCTGAATGTTGAGCTTTAAGGAAACTTTTTCACTCTCCTCTTTCACTTTCATCAAGAGGCTCTTTAGTTCTTTACATTATGCCATAAGGGTGGTGTCATATAAAAATCTGAGGTTATTGATATTTCTCCAAGCAATCTTGATTCTAGCTTGTGCTTCATCCAACCCAGCGTTTCTCATGATGTATTCTGCATATAAGTTAAATAAGCAGGGTGACAATATACAGCCTTGACATACTCCTTTTCCTATTTGGAATCAGTCTGTGTTGTTCCATGTCCAGTTCCAACTGTTGCTTCCTGACCTGCATACAGATTTCTCAAGAGGCAGGTCAGGTGATCTGGTATTCCCATTTCTTTCAGAATTTTCCACAGTTTATTGTGATCCACACAGTCAAAGGCTTTGGCATACTCAATGTAACAGAAATAGATGTTTTTCTGGAACTCTCTTGCTTTTTCAATGATCCAGTGGATGTTGGCAATTTGACCTCTGGTTCCTCTGCCTTAAAACCACCTTGATCATCTGAAAGTTCATGGTTTGCATTCTGTTGAAACCTGGCTTGGAGAATTTTAAGTATCACTTTACTAGAGTGTGAGATGAGTGCAGTTTTGTGGTAGTCTGAACATTCTTTGGCATTGCCTTTCTTAGGGATTGAAATGAAAACTGACCTTTTCCAATCCTGGGGCCACTGCTGAATTTTACAAATTTTCTGGCGTATTGAGTGTGTCACTTTCACAGCATCATCTTTCAGGATTTGAAATAGCTCCACTGGAATTCCATCACTTCCAATAGCTTTGTTTGTAGTGATGCTTCCTAAAGCCCATTTGAGTTCACATTCCAGGATGTCTGGCTCTAAGTGAGTGATCACACCATTGTAACTATCTGGGTCATGAAGATCTTTTTGTACAATTCTTCTTTGTATTCTTGCCACCTCTTCTTAAAATTCTGCTTCTGTTAGGTCCGTACCATTTCTGTCCTTTATCGAGTCCATCTTTGCATGAAATGTTCCCTTGGTATCTCTAGTTTTCTTGAAGAGATCTCTAGTCTTTCCCATTCTGTTCTTTTCCTCTATTTCTTTGCACTGATCACTGAGGAAGGCCTTTCTTATATCTCCTTGCTATTTTTTGGAACTCTGCATTCAGAGGCTTATATTTTTCCTTTTCTCCTTTGCTTTTGCTTCTTTTCTTTTCACAGCTATTTGTAAGGGCTCCTCAGGCAGCTTTTGCATTTCTTTTCAATGGGGATGGTCTTGATCCCTGTCTCCTGTACAGTGTCAGGAACCTCCATAGTTTTTAGGCATTCTATCAGATCTAATTCTAATTCCTTGAATCTATTTCTCCTTCCATTGTATAATTGCTAGGGATTTGATTTAGGTCATACCTGAATGTTCTCATGGTTTTCCCTACGTTCTTCAATTCAAGTCTGAATTTGGCAATAAGGAGTTTATGATGTGAGCCACAGTCAGGTCCTGGTCTTGTTTTTGCTGACTATTTAGAGCTTCTCCATCTTCAGCTGCAAAGAATATAATCAATCTGATTTTGGTGTTGGCCATCTGGTGATGTCCGTGTGTGTAGAGTCTTCTCTTTTGTTGTGGTTCAGTTGGTACAAATCCAACTGCATTTCTGGAATGCAATGAACCTGGGTTCAATCCCTGGAAATGGCAACCCACTTCAGTATTCTTGCCTGGCAATTTCTATGGAGTGAAGAACCTGGCAGGTTATAGTTCATGAGGTCACAGAGTCAGACATGAATTAGACAGAGCACACTGTAAATCATGAGATTAATAAATAATTATAGTTTAAAAATGGATGATAGCGAGTAACATCCACACTTGGGAAAATAATAACAAAACAGCAGAACACTGAAAAAGAGATATCTTTGAAGTAATTCAAGGAATGAGGATACTTAAGAAATAAAAAGCAAAATATGTCTGTGATAATAAACTAAGCAAAAGAAATTACAGTATTATGATCAACTGTTTAGTAGAGTGTGACTATCAGCTATAAGGCGCCATTCAGTGTTTGGGAGGATTCAGCTCAGACTGCTGATTGAAGTGCGAATATGAAGTTTAAGTGATAGTCATTCATAAACAAAAATGCATTACAATTTCCTAGCAGAAAATGAAAATAATAGAATGAAACTTGAACAACTGACAGGAGGAAATGAGAGAACACAAAGGTTAACATAGAAAAAGTGTAGAAGATTTAGGAAGTAGAGTCATTCACTGTTATCTCTGTCCCTATGAGAAAGAACAGGAACCAAGCAACCCCAGAGTAAAATCCATATTTACACTGACTGGCTGACCATCTAATATCATCTCCTCAAGTCTTGAATCTTGTCCCCACACCTACAACTCATCATCGTTCATCTTCCTTTCTCCCCTACATGCTGGTAAGGGGTTTCAGGTCACAAAGGAAAGCCTCTGAAGAACCAAATAGTAAAAACTCTTGTAACATTTTTCATAGGTGATAGGGAAGTAGATGAATAAAATATAAGAAAATATAAGAAAAACATCTATTTCTGCTTTATTGACTATGCCAAAGCCTTTGACTGTGTGGATCACAATAAACTTGGAAAATTCTGAAACAGACCACCTGACCTGCCTCTTGAGAAATCGGTATGCAGAGCAGGAAGCAACAGTTAGAACTGGACATGGAACAACAGACTGGTTCCAAATAGGAAAAGGAGTATGTCAAGGCTGTATATTGTCACCCTGCTTATTTAACTTCTATGCAGAGTACATCATGAGAAACGCCGGACTGGAAAAAACACAAGCTGGAATCAAGATTGCTAGAAGAAATATTAGTAACCTCAGATATGCTGATGACACCACCCTTATGGCAGAAAGTGAAGAGGAACTAAAAGCCTCTTGATGAAAGTGAAAGAGGAGAGTGAAAAAGTTGGCTTAAAGCTCAACATTCAGAAAATAAAGATCATGGCATCCGGTCCCATCACTTCATGGGAAATAGATAGGGAAACAGTGGAAACGGTGTCAGACTTTATTTTTGGGGGCTCCAAAATCACTGCAGATGGTGACTGCAGCCATGAAATTAGAAGACGCTTACTACTTGGAAGAAAAGTTATGACTGACCTAGATAGCATATTCAAAAGTAGACATTACTTTGCCTACTAAGGTCCGTCTAGTCAAGGCTATGGTTTTTCCTGTGGTCATGTATGGATGTGAGAGTTGGACTGTGAAGAAGGCTGAGTGCCGAAGAATTGATGCTTTTGAACTGTGGTGTTGGAGAAGACTCTTGAGAGTCTCTTGGACTGCAAAGAGATCCAACCAGTCCATTCTGAAGATTAATCCTGGGATTTCTTTGGAAGGAATGATGCTAAAGCTGAAACTCCAGTACTTTGGCCACCTCATGCGAAGAGTTGACTCATTGGAAAAGACTCTGATGCTGGGAGGGATTGGGGGCAGGAGGAGAAGGGGACAACTGAGGATGAGATGGTTGGATGGCATTACGGACTCGATGGACGTGCGTCTGAGTGAACTTTGAGAGATGGTAATGAACAAGGAGACCTGGCGTGTTGCAATTCATGGGGACACAAATAGTTGGACATGACTGAGCGACTGAACTGAACTGACCTGAAGAATTCCTCAGCATAAAAGAAGAAAAAAAATAGATAAGTGAGAAAATGAGGAATTAAGTTTTAGTCCCAGTTTATACTGGTAGAATTTTTCTCCAATCCTGAGTATGGAATTCCACACTTTTATTTTTGCTTTATGGTCTGAATGGAATCGAATAGTAAATCAAGTAATAGAAATTTTGAAATGAAACAGTAAGAACTTTTCTCTGACATTTAAGCAAAATGACGTATTGGAGAAATGTTACTCCATTGTATTAACTAAATCCTAAAAATTCAAATGTATAAAAAGGAAAAGTGCAAATAAATCCTACCAGGCTCCTCTGTCCATGGGATTTTCCAGGCAATAGTACTGGAGTGGATTGCCATTTAATTCTCCAGGTTATCTTCCCAACCCAGGGATTGAACCTGGGCCTCCCACATTGTAAACAGACGCTTTACCATTTGAGCCACCAGGGAAGTCCTAATAAATGCTATGCAAAATAATAGAAAAGAATCCAAACTTGACAGTAAACATAATAAATGTATCTGTATTTAAATTATCAGGAAACACAGAGTGTGTAATATTACATATCATTATATACCCAGAATATAAAATAAATTCAAATGTAGAAAAAGTTATATCAAATGAAGATGAGCACAAATCATTCTAAAAGAGCTATAGTAAGAACAAATTAGATTTTAAAGCAAGAAAAAGAAAAAAAAGTATTATTAAGTAAAAGAAGTTTCTTCTTAAAGATATGTGGTTCAATTTACTAAGATATAATTATAAATGAACCTAATATACCTAGTAACAGAGCTTCAGAATGTGTGTGCAGTGTGTCTAGTCACTCAGTCATGTGGAAGTTTTTTGACCACGTCGACTGCAGCACACCGGGTGTCCATGGGATTCTCCATGGGATTCTCCATGTAAGAATATTGGGTGGGTTGCCATATCCTCCTCCAGGGGATCTACCCAACCCAGGGATCAAACCTGGGTCTTTTATGTCTCCTGTATTGGTAGGCAAGTTTTTTTGTTTGTTTGTTTTTATTGTTGTTGTTTTTAATCACTAACACCAAGTGGAAGCCCATATATACCACATGTTAGACTCTTGAGAGTCCCTTGGACAGCAAGGAGATCAAACAAGTCAATCCTAAAGGAAATCAGTCCTGAATATTCATGGGAAGGACTGATGCTGAAGCAGAAGCTCCAATACTTTGCCCACCTGATGATGAACTGACCAGTAGAAAAACACCCTGATGCTGGGAAAGATTGAAGGCAGGAGGTGAAGGGGACGAAAGAGGATGACATGGTTGGTTGGTGTCACTGACTCAATGGTCATGAGTTTAAACAAGCTCTGGGAGTTGGTGATGGACAAGAAGTCTGGCTTGTTGCAGTCATCCATGGGGTCACAAAGAGTTGGACATGACTGAGTGAATGAGTGGAATTGAATTGAAATTAAATACCTAGTGAGAAGCTGCTGTATAGCACAGGGAGCTCAGCATGACACTCTCTGATGACCTAGATGGGTGCCATGAGTGTGAAGGAGGTCCCAAAAGGAGGGGATGTATGCATACACATAGCTGATTCACTTCATTTCACAGCAGAAGCATAACATCAGAAAGCAACTATGGTGGTGGTTCTTGTTTAGTTGCTAAGCCATGTCTGACTCCTGTGACCACAGGGACAGTAAGTAGCCTGCCAGACTCCTCTGTCCATGGGATTTCCCAGGCAAGAATACTGGAGTGGGTTGCCATTTTCTTTTCCAAGGGACCTTCTTCACCCAGGGATTGAATCTGGGTCTCTGCATTGCAGGCAAAATCTTTACTGACTGAGACCCTGCTTTCTAAACGTGAAAATGAAAACATAAGAGGTAACTGTAGGAGAATATTTTTATGAAATATGAAAACAACTTCTTAAAGAAAACACAAGATTGATATCTTTTATTTCATAACAAATTTAAACTTATCTAGTTCAAAATATCCTGCTAAACATGAAAAGACATGAAAAATAGAAATGTTATTTAAAATGTATATAACAGACAATCAATACACAAACATATATATATATATTTTTTTCTATAAATAAGTTAAAGGCTAAATTAAGGCCAATTTAAAACTAAAGATATGAATGAAATATATACAAACAGATGATACAAATTATAAATAAGCATGTAAAAAGGTATTCAAATTATCTAGTATTCAGGAAAATGAAAAAAAATTCAAATAGATACAATTTTAGACAAAGCACTAAACTTTTTCAGTTTGAAATATAAAGTAGTGGAGAGACTGAGGGACAAGAGAAATATTTTTTATACTTACAAGGAAATACATTGTTACAAGAAATTTGGAGAGCTGATTGGCAATGCCCATTTATTGGCATTTATTGCAGTAATGACTCTCAGCAAGCCATACTTCCCTGTTAAAGTTGGCTTAATAAATGCTTTTGCCAATGGGACAGCTACAGTCCTGACTTATGTGGAGCCTTAGAAAGATTTTCTTCACTAGACTCTGCCTAGTCTCTTGGTTATGGGAACCTTGGCCCTATCATTTGAAGCAGCCCTTGATAACTACAGAGGATGAGATGGTTGGGTTGATGGTTGCTTGATCACCAACTCAATGGACATGAGTTTGAGCAAGCTCTGGGAGATGGTGAAGGACAGGGAAGCCCAGTGCTCCAGGCCACGGGATTGCAAAAGTTGGACATGACTGAGCAACTAAACAACAACTGACAGCTATCAGGGATCAGAAAAGTTTTTGCTTTTGACGATTTAAATGGGAAAAAAACAAACACATTTTTGTGTGAGGCACTGCCTTGATTGTACAACACAAGACTTAGGTTTTTTCTTTATTTATTTTAAATAAAACTATATCAAGACCTGCTTCTTAAACTTTCTAAATATATTATCCCTATTTATATTACTAGGTATTCATTAAGTATTATATTCACTGAGAGTTACTCGGTCAAAAATAAACACAAAGATACTTTTATGTTCCTGTCTATTCTTTGATTTTAATGTTGATTTAATTGAAAATGGGACTTTCCTGTAGTTCAGATGGTAAAGAATCTGCTTCCAATGCAGGAGAAACAGCCTGAAATGCAGGAGACCCAAGTTCAATCCCTGGGTCGAGAAGATCCTCTGGAGAATGGAGTGGCAACCCATCCCAGTATTCTTGCTTGAGACATCCCATGGACAGAGGAGCCTAACAAGCTACAGTCCACGGAATCGCAAAGAGTCAGATACGACTTAGCGACTAACACTATGATGATTGAATATAAAATTATGATAACAGGTTTTGTTGTTAAACTACTTGTTATTATGATTTACTGTTTGAATTTTTATTTGTTGGAGCTTACTTTTTAAAATAATTCATTATTAAATGATTTAAAATGTACATTAAAGTTGCAAGAAAAAAGACAAAACACTCTCATACTCCTCACCTCACCATATGATCAGTGGTAAGTCATTAATTTTATCCACCCATCCCATATATAAAACCTTGCAAAAATTTGCCTATGGTCCCAGTAATGTCTCTTTTTCCATTCTTGTCATGATTCCACCTTAAATTATGTGGCTATGCATAATAAAAGAATACTTAGGACACTCTGCAGTGTATAATATATGGTCAAACTGATCAGCATGGGCTCCTTTATTATGGCTTAATTGGTTTCTCCAATGATTTGGAATCTTTGCTGAATGACTTTGGAGAAGTGTAAGCTCATTAATTTGCCTGAGAAGAATGCTGTTAAGTGGTTCAATACAGCTACCAATTGGGTAAACATAATCTCACTATTTTATCACCAGGGTGACTTCTTTTATTCAAATTCTGATTCATATTCTTCAATAACCTTTGTGGCATTTCACTCTGCTCCCATGTCAGATTAACCAGGCCAGATTTCTTCTGGACCACATATTGTACAACGTTATCAATCAGCAAAAATAGATCATTGTGTCTTTCTCCCACACTGAGCTTTAACAGACTGGGTTTTCTGCAGCAGATAGAAAAAAGCAGACAAAGTAAAAAATGACATACAAATTAAAATTCATTAACCTTGTAAATGGTGGCTGCGAAGGCGCAGGAGGGCCTAGAGGAGCTATCTCACATTGAAGGTCAGGAATGGCGGCAGTAAGGAGATAGCCCTCGTCCAAGGTAAGGAGCAGCAGCTGTGCTTTGCTGGAGCAGCCGTGAAGAGATACCCTACCCCCAAGGTAAGAGAAACCCAAGTAAGACAGTAGGTGTTGCAAGAGGGCATCAGAGGGCAGACACACTGAAACCACATTCACAGAAAACTAGTCAATCTAATCACATTAGGACCACAGCCTTGTCTAACTCAATGAAACCAAGCCATGCCTGCAGGGCAACCCAAGATGGGCGGGTCATGGTGAAGAGATCTGATAGTATCTGGTCCATTGGAGAAGGGAATGGCAAGCCACTTCAGTATTCTTGCCTTGAGAACCCCGTGAACAGTATGAAAAGGCAAAATGATAGGATAATGAACAAGGAACTCCCCAGGTCAGTAGGTGTCCACACATTACTGGAGATCAGTGGAGAAATAACTGCAGAAAGAATGAAGGGATGGAGCCAAAGCAAAAACATTACCCAGTTGTGCATGTGACTGGTGATAGAAGCAACATCCAATGCTGTAAAGAGCAATATTGCATAAGAACCTGGAATGTCAGGTCCATGAATCAAGGCAAATTGGAAGTGGTTAAACAAGAGATGGCAAGGATCAATGTCGACATTCTAGGAATCAGTGAACTAAAATGGACTGGGATGGGTGAATTTAACTCATATGACCATTATATCTACTACTGTGGGCAGGAATCCCTCAGAAGAAAAGGAGTAGCCATCATGGTCAACAAAAGAGTCAGAAATGCAGTAATTTGATGCAATATCAAAAACGACAAAATGATCTCTGTTCATTTCCAAGGCAAACCATTCAATATCACAGTTATCCAAGTCTATGCCCAAACCAGTAATGCTGAAGAAGCTGAAGTTGAACAATTTTATGAATACCTACAAGACCTTTTAGCACTAACATTCAAAAAAGATGTCCTTTTCATTATAGGGGACTGGAATGCTAAAGTAGGAAGTCAAGAAACACCTGGAGTAACAGGCAAATTTGGCCTTGGAATGCAGAATGAAGCAGGGCAAAGACTAATAGAGTTTTGCCAAGAAAATGCACTGGTCATAGCAAATACCCTCTTCCAAAAACACAAGAGAAGACTCTACACATGGACATCACCAGATGGTCAACACCAAAATCAGATTGATTATATTCTATGCAGCCTACGATGGAGAAGCTCTATACAGTCAACAAAAACAAGACCAGGAGCTGACTGTGGCTCAGATCATGAATTCCTTATTAGTAAAATTCACACTTAAATTGAAGAAAGTAGGGAAAACTGCTAGACCATTCAGGTATGACCTAAATCCAATCCCTTATGATTATACAGTGAAAGTGAGAAATAGATTTAAGGGCCTAAATATGATAGTTAGAGTGCCTGATGAACTATGGAAAAGGTCCATGACATTGTATGGGAGATGGATCAAGACCATCCCCATGGAAAAGAAATGCAAAAAGCAAAATGGCTGTCTGCGGAGGCCTTACAAATAGCTGTGAAAAGAAGAGAGGTGAAAAGCAAAGGAGAAAAGGCAAGATATAAGCATCTGAATGCAGAGTTCCAAAGAATAGCAAGAAGACATAAGAAAGCCTTCTTCAGCGATCAATGCAAAGAAACAGAGGAAAACAACAGAATGGGAAATACTAGAGATCTCTTCAAGAAAATTAGAGATACCAAGGGAACATTTCATGCAAAGATATGGGCTCGATAAAGGACAGAAATTGTATGGGCCTAACAGAAGCAGAGGATATTAAGAAGAGGTGGCAAGAATACATAGAAGAACTGTACAAAAAAGATATTCACGAACCAGATAATCATGATGATGTGATCACTCACCTAGAGCCAGACATCCTGCAATGTGAAGTCAAGTGGGCCTTAGAAAGCATCACTACAAACAAAGCTAGTGGAGGTGATGGAATTCCAGTGGAGCTGTTTCAAATCCTGAAAGATGATGCGGTGAAAGTGCTGCCCTCAATATGCCAGCAAATTTGGAAAACTCAGCAGTGGCCACAGGACTGGAAAAGGTCAGTTTTCATTTCCATCTCAAAGAAGGGCAGTGCCAAAGAATGCTCAAACTACCCCACAATTGCACTCATCTCACATGCTAGTAAAGTAATGCTCAAAATTCTCCAAGCCAGGTTTCAGCAATACGTGAACCATGAACTCCCTGATATTCAAGCTGGTTTTAGAAAAGGCAGAGGAACCAGAGATCAAATTGCCAATATCCACTGGATCATGGAAAAAGCAAGAGAGTTCCAGAAAAACATCTGTTTCTGCTTTATTGACTATGCCAAAATCTTTGACTGTGTGGATCACAATAAACTTTGGAAAATTATGAAAGAGATGGGAATACCAGATCACCTGACCTGCCTCTTGAGAAATCGGTATGTAGGTCAGGAAGCAACAGTTACAACTGGACATGGAACGACAGACTGGTTTCAAATAGGAAAAGGAGTACCGTATATTGTACAATATAGAGTCAAGGCTGTATATTGTAGCCCTGCTTATTTAACTTCTATGCAGAGTACATCATGAGAAACGTTGGACTGGAAGAAACACAAGCTGGAATCAAGATTGCCAGGAGAAATATCAATAACCTCAGATATGCAGATGACACCACCTTTATGGAAGAAAGTGACGAGGAACTAAAAAGCCTCTTGATGAAAGTGAAAGAGGAGAGTGAAAAAGTTGGCTTAAAGCTCAACATTCACAAAACTAAGATCATGGCATCTAGTCCCATCACTTCACGGTAAGTAGATGGGGAAACAGTGGAAACAGTGTCAGACTTTTTTTTGGGGGCTCCAAAATCACTGCAGATGGTGACTGCACCATGAAATTAGAAGATGCTTACTACTTGGAAGAAAAGTTATGACCAACCTAAATAATATATTCTAAAGCAGAGGCATTACTTTGCCGACTAAGGTCCGTCTAGTCAAGGCTATGGTTTTTCCTGTGGTCATGTATGGATGTGAGAGTTGGACTGTGAAGAACGCTGAGTGCCGAAGAATCAATGCTTTTGAACTGTGATGTTGGAGAAGACTCTTGAGAGTCCCTTGCACTGCAAGGATATCCAGTCAGTCCATTCTGAAGGAGATCAGCCCTGGGATTTCTTGGAAGGAATGATGCTAAAGCTGAAACTTCAGTACTTTGGCCACCAAATGTGAAGAGTTGACTCATTGGAAAAGACTCTGATGCTTGGAGTGATTGGAGGCAGGAGGAGAAGGGGACGACTGAGAATGAGATGGCTGGATGGCATCATGGACTTTATGGATGTCAGTCTGAGTGAACTTCTAGAGATCATGATGAACAGGGAGGCCTGGCATGCTGAGATTCATGGGGTCACAAAGAGTCGGAAACTACTGACGACTGAACTGAACTGAACTGAACTGAACCTTGTAAAATCACTTAGTATCAACAGTAGACAAAAATGTGCTTCCCTATGGCTCTGATGGTAAAGAGTCACCTGCAATGCCAGGAGACTTGGGTTCAGTCCCTGGGTCGGGAAGATTCCCTGGATAAGGGCATGGCATGTGAAATTGCTCAGTCATGTCCCACTCTTTGCGAACCCGTGGACTGTAGCCTACAGTCTCCTCAATTCTTAGAATTCTCCAGGCAAGAATACTGGAGTGGGTTTCCACTTTCTCCTTCAGGGGATCTTCCTAACCCAGGGATCGAACCTGGGTCTCCCACATTACAGGCAGACACTTTACCATCTGAGTCACCACGGAATGGTAACCCACTCCATTATTCTTGCCTGGAGAATTCCATCGTAGAGGAGACTGCCAGGCTATAGTCCATGGAGTCACACAGAGTCTGACATGGCTGAGTCATCGACACTTTATCAGGAGACAAAAATGCTAATATTAATATCTAATAAGCCTTAATTATTCATCAAGATACAAATATATATATATATATATATATATATATATATATATATACACAAACACACCCACACCCATGGGCACACTACATTTTTCTTTACCCATTCATCTATCAATGGATATTAAATATGTTTCCATATCTTTTCTACTGTAATTAATGTTGCTATGAATATTGGAGTACATATATCTTCTCTAAATAGTGTTTTTGTTTTCTTTGGGTAAATATCCAGGAGTGGAAATACTCGATCATGTGGTAGTTCTATTTTTAATTTTTGAGGACTCTTTATGTTTTCCATAGTGACTGCCAGTTCAGTTCAGTTCAGCCTCCAGTACTGTCCTGCTCTTTGTGACCCCATGGACTGCAGCATGTCAGGCTTCCCTGGCCATCACCAACTCCTAGAGCTTGCTCAAACTCAGTCAGTGATGCAATCAAACTATCCCATCCTCTGTTGTCCCCTTCTCCTCCTGAGTCAATCTTTCCCAGCATCAGGGTTAAAATAGAATCCTCCATTGGTTTAGTCTGGTTCTTTTTTTTTTTTTCCCATGAGTTATGGAGTGCATCTTATTTTTTGAAACTATAGTTTCTCACAACATAGGATGAACCAGAGAACTATGGCTAGCTCTGTTGATTGTTTTGTCATACTTTTTGTTTTCCCATATTTTCTGACTCTGGACACATTTTTAATACACACTAATAACTTAGGCTCTTCTTGGCTTCTCCTTTATGGTGCATTGACTTTAGTGTTCAGTTCAGTCATTCAGTCCCGTTCAACTCTTTGCAACCTCATGGACTGCAGCACACCAGGGTGCTCTGTTCATCTCAACTCCCAAATCTTGGTCAAACTCATGTCCATCCAGTTGGTGATGCCATTCAACCATCTCATCTTCTATTATCCCCTTTTCCTCCTGCCTTCAGTCTTTCCCAGCATCAGGGTCTTTTTAAATGAGTCAATTCTTTGCATCAGGTGGTCAAAATATTGGAGTTTCAGCTTCAGCCTCAGTCCTTCCAATGAACACCCAGTACTGATCTCCTTTAGGATGGAATGGTTGGATCTCCTTGCAGTCCAAGGGACTCTCCAGAGTCTTCTCCAACACCACAGGTCAAAAGCATCAATTCTTCTGCACTCAGCTTTCTTTATAGTCCAACTCTCACATCCATACATGACTACTGGAAAAACTATAGCTTTAAATAGACAAACATTTGTTGAAAAAGTAATGTCTCTGTTTTTTAATATGCTGCCTAGGTTTGTCATAGCTTTTCTTCCAAGAAACATCTTTTAATTTCATGTCTGCAGTCACCAACTTCAGTGGTTTTGGAGCCCAAGAAAATAAGAACTCTCAGTGTTTCTACCAACAGTGCGTAAGTGTTCAACAGTGGGTGAGGATTCCTTTTTTCCATATACTGGGCAGCAGCTGTTAATTGTAGTCCATATTGTAATAGCCATTCTTTCAAGTGTGAGGTCATGTTTCATTGTGGTTTTAATTTGCCTTTCTCCTAATGATTAACTGTCATTAATTTTCCTAATGATTAATTATAAACATATAATTAGTTATATGTTTTATTTGGAAAATGCCTCTTATGATCCTCTGCTCATTTTGATCAGTTTTATTTTTAAAATACATATTGAGTTGTATAGGTTCTTTGTGTATTTTAGATACTTATGTCTTTGGTTTTAGAAAGAGAATAATGCTGTTCTTTCCCCTCTTCTCAGTTTTTTTTTTTTTTTTAATAATTTGATAAGGATAGGTATTGACTATTATCTACATGTTTTGTAGAATTTCCTGGTGAACCTGAACAGTATTTTACTTCTGTTTGTAGGGAGGTTTTGATTACAAATTCAGTCCAATACTAGTAATCTGTCTGTTAGAGTTTCTATTTCTTCCTGACTCAGGCTTGGAAGACTGTATATTTCTAGTAACTAACAATTTCTTCTGGACTGTCTAATTTGTAAGAATGTAACTGTTTTTCAGTGGATCAGCCTTGTCAAACTCTTTGTGACCCCATGAATGGCAGCGCATTAGACTTCCCTATCCTTCACCATCTCCTGAAGTTTGCTCAAACTCCTGTCCATTGCGTCAGTGATGCCATTCAACTATCTTCATCCTCTATCACCCCCTACTCCTCCTACCCTCAGTCTTTCCTGGAATTAGGGTATTTTCCAGTGAGTCAGCTCTTCACATCAGGTGGCCTAACTATTGGAGCTTCAGCTTCAGCATCAGTCCTTCTAGTGATTATTGATTTCCTTTAGGATTTACTGATTTGATCTCCTTTCAGGTCAAGGGACTCTCAGAAGTCTTCTCCAGCACAATAGTGTTGCTGTTGTTGTTTTTTGGTAATTATGTGATATTGGCTGTAACAGTCTCTTTAATTTCTAATTATCTTTATTTGGACTGTTTCTTTTTTGATAGTGTATCAAGCTACAGATTTATCAGATTTATTTCTCTTTTAAAAATTCAGCTTTTAGTTTAACTGATCTTTCTTCTTGTTATTTTTGTTTCTATTTATGCTATCACTCACTCACTCAGTTATTGTTTCCTTTTCTGCTAACTTTGCTCCTTGTTTGTTCTTTTTCTGTAATTCCTTTAGATGGAAAGTTTTTGGAGATTTTTCTTGATTCTTAAGGAAGGCCAGTATCATGATAAAACTTTCCTCCTAGAAATGTTTTGCATTTAGTACATTTGTGACTTTATTTTTTTCAAAATACTTTCTGCTTAACTCTTTGGTTTCTTCATCAACCAATTGATGAAGCATCCATTGATATGAAGTGTTAAAGTCTCGTAGTATTACTTTATTACTATAAATTTCTCACTTTATGTCTGTTAATATTTGCTTTATGTATTTGCTCTTATAATAGGTACATATATATCTATGAGTTTTGTGTCCTCTTCATATACTGAGACCTTTATCATTACATAATGCCTTTCTTTCTTCTGACAGAATGTGGTCCACTGGAGAAGGGAATGGCAAGCCACTTTAGTATTCTTGCCTTGAGAGCCCCATGAACAGTATGAAAAGGCAAAATTATAGGATTCTGAAGGAGGAACTTCCCAGGTCACTAGGTCCCCAACACATTACTGGAGATCAGTGGAGAAACAACTGCAGAAAGAATGAAGGGATGCAGCCAAAGCAAAAACATTACCCAGCTGTGGATGTGACTGGTGATAGAAGCAAGGTCCAATGCTGCAAAGAGCAATATTGCATAAGAACCTGGAATGTCAGGTCTATGAATCAAGGCAAATTGGAAGTGGTTAAACAAGAGGGGGCAAGAGTGAACATCAACAATCTAGGAATCAGCGAACTAAAATGGACTGTAATGGGTGAATTTAACTCAGATTACAATTATATCTACTACTGCAGGCAGGAATCTCTCAGAAGAAATGGAGTAGCCATCATGGTTAACAAAAAGAGTCCAAAATGTAGTACTTGGATGCACTCTCAAAAAGACAAAATGATCTCTGTTCATTTCCAAGGCAAACCATTCAATATCACAGTTATCCATGTCTACTCCTCAACCAGTGAAACTGAAAAGCTGAAGTTGAACGGTTCTATGAAGACCTACAAAACCTTTTAGAACTAACACCCCTCAAAAGATGTCTTTTTCATTATAGAAGACTGGAATGCAAAAGTAGGAAGTCAAAAAACACCTGGAGTAACAGGCAAATTTGGCCTTGGAATGCAGAATGAAGCAGGGCAAAGACTAATAAAGTTTTGCCAAGAAAATGCACTGGTCATGGCAAACACCCTCTTCCAACAACACAAGAGAAGACTCTACACATGGACATCACCAGAAGGCCAACACCGAAATCAGATTGATTCTATTCTTTGCAGCCAAAGATGGAGAAGCTCTATACAGTCAACAAAAATAAGACCAGGAGCTGACTGTGGCTCAGTTTATGAACTCCTTATTACCAAATTCAGACATAAACTGAAGAAAGTAGGGAAAACCATGAGAACATTCAGGTATGACCTAAATCAATCCCTAAAAATTATACAATGGAAGTGAGAAACAGATTCAATAAATTAGAATTAGATCTGATAGAGTGTCTGAAGAACTATGGAGGTTTCTGACACTGTACAGGAGACAGGGATCAAGACCATCCCCATGGGAAAAAAATGCAAAAAAGCAAAATGGCTGACTGAGGAGGCCTTACAAATAGCTGTGAAAAGAAGGGAAGCAAAAAGCCAAAGAGAAAAGGAAAGATATAAGCATCTGAATGCAGAGTTCCAAAGAAGAGCAAGGAGAGATAGAAAGCCTTCCTCAGCGATCAATGCAAAGAAATAGAGGAAAAGAACAGAATGGGAAAGACTAGAGATCTCTTCAAGAAAATTAGAGATACCGAGGGAACATTTCATGCAAAGATGGGCTCGATAAAGGACAGAAATGGTATGGACCTAACAGAAGCAGAGGATATTAAGAAGAGGTGGCAAGAATACATAGAAGAACTGTACAAAAAAGATATTCACGACCTGGATAAAAACGATGGTGTGATCACTGATCTAGAGCCAGACATCCTGGAATGTGAAGTCAAGTGGGCCTTAGAAAGCATCACTACAAACAAAGCTAGTGGAGGTGATGGAATTCCAGTGGAGCTGTTTCAAATCCTGAAAGATGATGCTGTGAAAGTGCTGCCCTCAATATGCCAGCAAATTTGGAAAACTCAGCAGTGGCCACAGGACTGGAAAAGGTCAGTTTTCATTCCAATCCCAAAGAAAGGCAATGCCAAAGAATGCTCAAACTACCGCACAATTGCACTCGTCTCACATGCTAGTAAAGTAATGCTCAAATTCTCCAAGCCAGACTTCAGCAATATGTGAACCATGAACTTCTTGATGTTCAATCTGAATTTAGAAAAGGCAGAGGAACCAGAGATCAAATTAACATCTGCTGGATCATGGAAAAAGCAAGAGAGTTCCAGAAAAACAGCTATTTCTGCTTCACTGACTATGCCAAAGCCTTTGATTTTGTGGATCACAATAAACTGTGAAAAATTCTGAGAGAGATGGGAATACCAGACCACCTGACCTGCTTCTGAAGAAACCTATATGCAGGTCAGGAAGCAACAGTTAGAACTGGACATGGAACAACAGACTGGTTCCAAATAGGAAAAGGAGTAGGTCAAGACTGTATATTGTCACCCTGCTTATTTAACTTATATGCAGAGTACATCATGAGAAACGCTGGACTGGAAGAAACACAAGCTGGAAACAAGATTGTTGGGAGAAATCTCTGTAACCTTAGATATGCAGATGACAGCACCCTTATGGCAGAAAGTGAAGAGTAACTAAAAAGCCTGTTGATGAAAGTGAAAGGGAAGAGTGAAAAAGTTGGTTTTAGTTCAGTTCAGTGGCTCAGTCATTTCCAACTCTTTGCAACCCCATGAATCGCAGCACGCCAGGGCCTTCCTGTCCATTACCAACTCCCTGAGTTCACTCAGATTCACGTCCATCCAGTCAGTGATGCCATCCAGCCATTTCATCCTCTGTCGTCCCCTTGTCCTCCTGCCCCCAACCCTACCCAGCATCAGAGTCTTCCAATGAGTCAACTCTTCGCATAAGGTGGCCAAAGCACTGGAGTTTCAGCTTTAGCATCATTCCTTCCAAAGAAATCCCAGGACGGATCTCCTTCAGAATGGACTGGTTGGATCTCCTTGCAGTCCACGGGACTCTCAAGAGTCTTCTCTAACACCACAGTTCAAAGCATCAATTCTTTGCACTCAGCCTTCTTCACAGTCCAACTCTCACATCCATTCGTGACTACTGGAAAAACCA
The DNA here is from genome assembly GCA_917880005.1 of Nanger dama. NCBI lineage: Eukaryota > Metazoa > Chordata > Mammalia > Artiodactyla > Bovidae > Nanger > Nanger dama. The sequence continues at coordinate 11,415,391 of CAKJTW010000020.1, forward strand.
TAGCCTTGACTAGACAGACCTTAGTCGGTAATATAATGTCTCTGCTTTTGAATATACTATCTAGGTTTATCAAAACTTTCCTTCCAAGGAGTAAGCATCTTTTAACTTCATGGCTGCAATCACCATCTGCAGTGATTTTGGAGCCCCCAAAATAAAGTCTGACACTGTTTCTACTGTTTTCCCATCTATTTCACATGGAGTTATGGGACCAGCTTAAAGCTCAACATTCAGAAAATGAAGATAATGGCATCCAGTCCCATCACTTCATGGGGAATAGATGGGGAAACAGTGGAAACAGTGTCAGACTTTATTTTTTGTGCTCCAAAATCACTGCAGATGGTGACTGCCACCATGAAATTAAAAGATGTTTACTCCTTGGAAGAAAAGCTATGACCAACCTAGATAGCATATTCAAAAGCAGAGACATTATATCGCTGACTAAGGTCTGTCTAGTCAAGGCTATGGTTTTTCCAGTAGTCACATATGGATGTGAGATTTGAACTGTGAAGAAGGCTGAGCGCCGAAGAATTGATGCTTTTGAACTGTGGTGTTGTAGAAGACTCTTGAGAGTACCTTGGACTGCAAAATGATCCAACCAGTCCATTCTGATGGAGGTCAGCTCTGGGATTTCTTTGGAAGGAATGATGCTAAAGCTGAAAGTCCAGTGCTTTAGCCACCTCATGTGAAAACTGACTCATTGGAAAAGACTCTGATGCTGAGAGGGATTGGGGGCAGGAGGAGAAGGGGACGACAGAGGATGAGATGGCTGGATGGCGTCACAGACTCTATGGATGTGAGTCTGAGTGAACTCTGGGAGTTGGTGATGGACAGGGAGGCCTGGAGTGCTGCGATTCATGGGGTCACAAATAGTTGGACACGACTGAGCCACTGAACTGAACTGAACTGAATGCCTTTCTTTGCTTTTTGTTATATATTTTGATTTAAAGTCTATTTTATCTGATTTGAAATTGACTATACTCACTTTCTTGGTGCTTTCATTTGCATGAAACATTATTTTCCATCCCTTCACTTTCAGACTGTGTACTTCTTTGGCTTTCATAGTATAAGCTTGGCCTATATGGCTTTAAGCCATATATAGATGTGTACAATTTTAACGCAATCAACCACCCTATGTCTTTTGATTGAAGCTTTTAGACCATTGATATTTAAAATGATTATAGATAGGTATCTGCTTAATGCCTCTTTTAGCTTTTTTTCTTGCTATTTTTGCAGTTTTTCTCTATTCTTTTCTTCTTTTTATTATTTTCTTGTGATTTGAAGATTTTCAGGAGAAATTTTGTGTTAATTTCTTTCTAGATTTTGTTTATTTAATGATGGTTTTTAATTTGTGGATAGCATGAAGTTCATATATATTAACCTATAACTTGATTTGAGCTTCTCCAGTGATTCAGTGGTAAAGAATCTGCCTGTAATGCAAGAACCACAGGGAACATGGGTTCGACCCCTGCGTTGGGAGAGTCCTCTCAAGGAGGGCATGGCAGCTCACTCCAGTTTCTTGCCTAGAGAATCCCATGGACAGAGGAGCCTGATGGGTTACAGTCCAAAGGGTTGCAGAGTCACATATGACTGAATCAACTTAGCAGGCAGGCAGACAAATCTATATCACTTGTTTTAACCTGAAAGTCATTTAAGCTCAAACACATTCTAAAATATCTACATTGTTACTCTTCCCTCAAATTTTATGCTTTTGATGCCATATTTTACATTTTCATGTATTTCCATTAATTGTTTTTTATAGTTATAGTTGACTTTACAATTTTTTTTCCTTTACAATACATACTAACTGAAGTAACTGATCTACTGGCTTTACTATACGTGTGCTTTTACCAGTGGATTTTTCCTCTTACATATTTTCTTGTTTATTGTTATAGCATTAACTTTTTTGTTTAAGGAATAGTCTTTAAATTATAAGGTTGGGTTAGTATTGATAAACTCTTTCAGTTTTCACTTGTCTGAAAAATCTTTATCTCCCTTTCAGTTCTGCTTGATAATTTTGCTGAGTACAATATCTTAGGTTGTAATTTATTCACAAGTTTAAATATATTCTGCATCTTTCTTCTGGGCTGCCAAGTTTCTGCTGAAAAATCAGCCTATAGCCTTCAAGGCAAACCTTTGTATGTGATTATTTGTTTTCCTTTTGCTGCCTTTAAAATTTTCTATTTAAGTGTTGCTGATTTAATTGTGATATATTTTGGTGTGTGTCTCTTCATATACCTCTTGATTGGGACCCTGTGCTTCCTGAACCTTGGATATTGTATTTCTCTCAAGTTAGAGAAGTTTTCATCCATAATTTTATCAGTATATTTTCTACTTTTTTCTCTCTCTTCTCCTTCTGGAAACACTATACCACAATTGTTAGTATGATTGATGTCGACTCAGGGTCCCCTTAAACTATTTTTATTCTTATTCTTTTTCTTGTTGCTCTTCTGATTGGGCTATTTCCACTAATCTGTCTTCTAATTCATTCATGTGTCTTCTGTATTACTGGATCTGTTGTTAATACTTTCTAGTGTATTTTCTACTGCAGTTATTATATTCTTCAGCTCTCATTAGTTTTTTAAATATATTTTTTAGTTGCTTGTTAATGTTTTATTGTCTTCCTCTATTCTTTTCCTGAGCCCAGTAGGCGTTTTTATTACAATTGCTTTGCTTTTTATCTCTATATTGTTAGCTCCCCCCCGTGGTTTGATATTTTATTTTCCATGGATCATATTCCTTTGTCTTTTTACTTTGTTTGACTTTCTCTGTGTCTATGAAACTATGTGAAGTTTCAGTTATCCTATTCTTGAAGACATGTGCCTGAGTATGAGTGTCCCTATGCAGTCTACATGTGCCTGGTGACTTTGATGTGACAGCTAGCTTTGAAGTGAGTATGAAATGATCTTGTCCCATGGTGTATTGGTAGCTGACAGCTTGGTGGGAGACAGGGCTGGGATTTGAGAGACTAAAGCCAGAGCCAGGTGTTAGCTGGGGCTCATCCTAGGCTCATTTTCTACCCCACTGAAGGGCTTTCCACATGGCGTTAGTGGTAAAGAATTCACCTGCAAGTGCAAGAGACATAAGAGATGCGAGTTAAATCCCTAGATGGGGAAGGTTCCCCTGGAGGAGGGTATGGCAACCCACTTCAGTATCCTTGTCTGGATAGCTCCACAGACAGAGGAGCCTGGGGTCAAAAAGAGTTGGGCATGACTGAAGTGAATTAGCACATGCACAACCCATTGAGGGCCAGAGCTTGGGCCTGGAGTCAAAGCCTTGAAGGAATTGAGCTTCTTCCAGAAAACTAACCATTGCCTTTGTTGGTGCAGGATCAGGGATGATGGGTTTGAAGCCACACATTTAAGCTGACTCACCTTTTCCCCCATTGTGCATGGGTGCATAATGGTAATGACAGTCTCTGCCTTGGTTACAGGTGAGGTTGGGTCCCTGGGGCTGGGGACACATTTCTGAGCTATCTCTGCCTTTTCTCAGGTACATGTGTGTGCAATGGCAAAGGCAGTCTTTGTCTTAGTGGGGATCAGTGTTGGAGTAGTAGGTGCTGCAGCCAGACCCATGGTACTTGGGAGGGTACTGTGATGGTCCCGACAGGCTGGCCAGAGCGCCAGGTTGTTTACAGTCTGCTCCAGAGTGCTGGGACCAGGAGCAAGCCAGTCCACCTGCACTCTTCAAGGGTGGAGTCCTGGTTTCTTATAGACTTTGTAAGACACATGGTTTTGAAACCATTTAAGGAGTTTATCTTCCCAATGTCAGGTCCAAGGGTTGGGGTATCAGATGGTGACTTAAAACCCTCACTCCTTACAAAATATTCCCAAGTCTTGGATATCACCCTCCTCTTCTGGGCTACCTGCTAGGAGTGTGGGTTGTTTGTAGATTGCTTCTCTTCCACTCCTACCAGACTCCATGTAGTCTAGACTCCTACTTTGCTCCAATCTTTCTTTACAGCCTTATTGTAGAAGTTTCCTTCTGCTAGACTTCAGGTTATTCTTAGCTCAGGTTGCTCTACATGTAGCTGCAATTTTGCTGTGTTTGCTAGGGGAGGTAAGCTCAGTGTCTTTCTACCCCACCGTCCAGATTTTCCCCTCTCTTTTAGACTAATAATTTTGAAAAAGACTGTAATTATTGCAGAAAACTGTTGTTCCAATCTAATAAGTTGTAGTTTTCCTGAAAAGCAGAAGACAGGAATATGTTGACTTCTCTCTCTTAATTCTGTCAGAAACAGGATCCTGCTTTCTTCTAAGTGTACTTAATAATCCCTCTTCATTGTTGGGCTTGTCAGGTGGCGCTAGTGAAAAGAACCCACCTGCCAAAGCAGGAGTCATAAAAGATGGGGTTTAATCCTTTGGTTGGGAAGATCCCCTGGAGGAGGGCATGGCAATCTACTCCAGTATTCTTGCTTGGAGAATCCATGAACAGAGGAGCCTAGTGGGCTACAGTCCCTAGGGTCACAAAGAGATGGACACAACTGAAGTGACTTGGCATACACACAGGCATACTTTTGTTATTACCCTAGTTCTCCAGTTAGGCCTTTGAATATCCTTTTGTACCTCCAGTTAGACCATTTAAAGAAACATACACTCTCCAATAGCCTATCTTTTACCTTATGTAGTTTCAGTCAACATTTATAATCAAGGATAAGCAACCAACTTTCCCTAAAAGCTGTAGGATATTTATTGTAATATATAACATATTTTTGCCTGGCAAGTGATCACTGTGGAGAAAAAACTCACATGAACTTTAAGTGACCAACTAAATGCCTAGAGTAGGTACTAATGAAAATGCTTGGATTTTATCAATTTAAGAGGCTTTCTTATAAAATATCAATGGTTCAAGCTCTATTCTAGATTGGTTGGTGGCAAGTTTAATAAGAAGGAAACATACATACGAGGCTTGTCTTGGACAACAGCAAGACAAGTAGATCTCTGTACTTAACTGTTAGAATTTTAAAAATATTTATAGTCAGAAGTCTTAACTGAGTTCAGTTATTTACACTACCCAAATGTTCTGAACAACACATTGCTCTCTAAATGCTATTTTCTTGAAAATATCTCCTGCTATGGGAAAGTGACTCCAAAAGTGAGAGAGGGGATGAAAAGCCCCAAAAGCCCAGGTTCAGCTCATGGATTAACTGGCAGTCATATTTTCAGTGACCTCATCTAACAGGAGAGAAACAAATTCTAAGTAAAGTCCAGAGAATGCATTCTACCCACACCTCTCTAGAGAGAAAGGTGACTATGCTGACTTTTGATATAACTTCACAAAAGGACATTCAACTATTAATAGCTATTAACAGTAGGTGAAAGGACAGAGAAATACTAACAGTGGCATTAGTAGCAACTGGTGATAGAACTTTCACATTGTCCTAGGTTATTTCAGTACACTGTTTGTGTTTGGTCATGCCAAGTGGTTTCTGAGATTTTAGTTCCCTGACCAGGGATGGAACCCCGGACCCAGCAGTGAAAACACTGAGTCCTAATCACTGCACAACCAGGGAACACCCTGATTTCCCTAAATTATCTCATGTAACTCTTTGAAGAAAGTTGTTATTAGCTCTGTTTCTTATGAAGCAAAAAAATCTTTCAGAGAAGGGTTTATTACTTAAATTTTACATACATGAGAAAGCTAAAATTTAAATATACAATATCTGAATCTCTCTCTCTCTCTCTCTCTCTCTCTCTCTCTCTCTCTCTCTTTTTTGACCTACTGCATATATTCAATGTCTTTTATTTTCCAGGGACACTTCTATGTCTTGGGAATAAGGATCTGTTGATAGAATTCTACCTATTTTGAGTGGCAGATGTATAGAGAAGGAAAATTATCATCTAAATCTTGAAGAATGATTAGGAATTTTGCTAGTAAACAAGATCACCAAAAGTGTATAGGGATAGGAAGGAGGGAAACTACATTTCAGAGAAATCAAGAATTTTTACAAATGCTCAGATTTATTAAGGGTGGACACGAAGTAGTTTGTGTGACTAAATCATAGAGTGGACTTCACCTGTGGCTCAGTGATAAATAATCCACCTGCCAATGCAGAAGATGTGAGTTCAAACTCTGGATCAGAAAGATCCCCTGGAGAAGGAAATGACAACCCACTTCAGCATTCTTGCCTGAGAAATCCCACAGAGAAGCCTGATGGGTTGAAGTCCATGGGGTTGGAAAAAGTCGGACTGGCTTAGAGACCACACAACAACAACAACATCATAAAGTACACACTAGGGGGTTCCAGAAATTGAATTTGGAGGTAGCAGCAAATAGAATGAGATATATTTAGAGATAAAAAAGAAAATAAAAAAGCCAGGGATGTAAAATATTCAAAGAGAAAGTGATATCAAATAATATAAAATACTGTAAGAAACTGGAGCTGGGTGAGAAATTAAAAGGATGTTATACTCAGTAAGTAGGTTATCAGTTATCTTTGAAATGTGATTTCATTGCAGTGGGAGAGAGATATAGCATATGGAGCAGTGACTATATGGTAAAAAGAGGGGAGAGCAAAGATCAGAGTGATTTTTAAAATATTGCTACTTTTGTGATGATTTTAAATAATTTGTCCTGTGACTTTTATAATATTTCAAAGATAAGACTTCACAATAAATTGAATTTTCTTCAATAAGTTTTCCCAGTGTAGGAATGTGGTACTATCTGAACTTTTAGTATTTGATAAAATACTCATAATTTCTTTTAGATTGACTTTGTTCTTTTAATTCTTACAGACTTTACATTTACACCATTTTCAAGTTCCATAAATAGAAGAGACAGAATGGGGTTTTGGGGAAAAAAAAAAAAAAGATGTTTAATTAAGAGTGGCTAAAAATTCCCTGAATTGGGAAACATTAAGGAATTTTTAGCCACTCTTAATTCAACATTTTTTCAAACCCCATTATGTCTCTTCTATTTATGGAACTTTATATATGCATGTTAGATTTCTTCATATAGTCTCACATTTTACAAAGTGTTCATTTATTTTCTTTTCCTATCTGTTCTAGTTAGATGGTTTCTACTGATTTATGTTCAAATTGTGTGCTCAGTCACTCAGTTATGTCTGAATCTTTGTGACCCCCAAAGTCTGTAGCCTGCCAGGCTCCACCGTCCAGGGGATTATCTCAGCAAGAATACTGGAGTGGACTATTTCCAACCTCAGGGGGTCTTTTTGACCCAAGGATCGAACCCACATTTCTTGCATCTCCTGCAATGGTAGGCAGATTCTTTACCACTGAACCACCAAATTATCAGACCATTTTCTGGCATCTCCAATCTGAATAAGCCAATTCAGTTAATTTTTCAATTGTGATGCTGCTTTCTTTTAGTTGTAGAATTTACATTTGCTCTTTCATATATCTTCTTTTTCTTTCTTTTGATATTCTGTATGCATCCATTCATTATACGAATTTTTATCTTCAGTTCAGTTCAGTTGCTCAGTTGTGTCTGACTGTTTGCGACCTCATAGACTACAGTACGGCAGGGTTCCCTGTCCATCACCAACTCTCAGAGCTTGCTCAAACTCATTGAGTTGGTGATGCATTCCAACTATCTCATCCTCTGTCATTCCCTTCTTCTGCTTTCAATATTTCCTTGGATCAGGACCTTTTCAAATGAGTCAGTTCTTCACATCAGGTGGCCAAAGTACTAGAGTTTCAGCTTCAGGATCAGTCCTTCCAATAAATATTCAGGACTGATTTTCTTTAAGATGGACTGGTTGGATCTCCTTGCAGTCCAAGGGGCTCTCAAGAATCTTCTCCAACACTACAGTTCAAATCATCGATTTTTTTCATACTCAGCTTTCTTTATAGTTCAACTCTCACATCCATACACAACTACTAGAAAAACCATAGCTTTGAGTAGATGAACCTTTGTTGGCAAAGTAATGTCTCTACTTTTTAATATGCTGTCTAGGTTGGTCATAGCTTTTCTTCCAATGAGTAAGCATATTTTAATTTCATGGTTGCAGTCACCATCTTCAGTGATTTTGGAGCCCAACAAAGTAAATTTTGTTACTGTTTCCATTGTTTTTCCATCTTTTTGCCATGGAGTAATGGGACCAGATGCCATGATATTTGTTTTTGAATGCTGAGTATTAAGCCAACTTTTCCACTCTCCTCTTTCACTTTCATCAAGAGGCTCTTTAGTTCCTCTTCACTTTCTGCCATAAAGGTGGTATCATCTGCGTATCTGAGCTTATTGATATTTCTCCTGGCAATCTTGATTCCATCTCATGCTTCATCTAACCCAGCATTTCTCATGACCTACTTGGCATATAAGTTAAATAAGTAGGGTGAAAATATACAGCGTTGTCATAGTTTTTTTTTTTTTTTTTTCGTTTTGGAACCAGTCTGTTGTTCCACGTCTGGTTCTAGCTGTTGCTTTTTGACCTGCATACAGATTTCTCAGAAGGCAGGTAAGGTGGTCTGATATTTCATCTCTTGAAGAGTGTTTATCTTAAGTCTTTGAATATATTTACAATGAATTCTACAAAGTTGTAGTCTGCTAATTTCTTGGGATATTTGAGCAACTGAAATTCTCATGCAGTGCTATTGAGAGGAAAATTGGCACTATTCCTTTGAACAGCTCTTTGACAGTATCTATTCACATAAAAACATACACAATTGTCCATTGAATCAACACATATAGCTGATGTCTCAGGAAGTATTTCTTCTTTCATTACAGTGCTTTGCATGTGGTTAAAGAACAGAGAAAAGTAGAGCTGATCACAATTAGTATTCTTTTCACCATACACTTTAAAATAATTGCAACTTGCAACCACATGAAATTAATTGAAAAATCTAATGGAAAAGTTAAGAACATTTATTACAGAAAAGCACTTTGTATTATAGTATGCTTTTGTAAGCTTTGAAGTAATGTTTCCAGATGTAATTCCACTTGTGCTTTGAATTAGCCTCCGTATTTTAGTATTTCAAAAGTTAAAATTACTATGCTTCTTTCTATAAAATTGAGTCTATATCTCTTTCTGATACATCTTCCTTTTTCAGAGATATGCACTCTCTCTTACACACACATACATACACAGAGTTAGAGGAGGTGGTCAGCGACAGATTGCAGTACAAGATGTTCATATCATTTGTGATATTATCTTGGGATCTAGGAGACCCAATGCAGTATATATGGGGATGGACTACTCATTTGTTTTTGACCATTTCACCTCTATATCTAATATTATATGGATTATAAATCAAGTATTATATGGATTTTTATAGTTTTTAAACAAACCAAGCAATTGTAATCATTGACTAGATGATATGTCTTTAATTTATTTGTATTTATACTTCTTCTAGGGAAATATTCATATTAACATTGAATTATTATGTAGATTTGTAGTATTTTTCCTTGAGTGTCCATTGGCACGTTTAACTCTTACGTATTAATTTGTCATTGGCTGTGCTGGGCCTTCGCTGCTGCTCTGGCTTTCCTCCAGTTGCGGTAAGCTGGGGCTACTCTCCAATTGTGGTGTGCAGGTGTCTTATTGCAGTGTCCTTTCTTGTTGTGGAGCACAGGCTCTAGGGCATGCTGGCTTCAGTAGCTATAGCACATAGGCTCAGTAATCGTGGCTCCTGGGTTGTAAAGTGCAGCTTGGTAGTTGTAGGCACATGGGCTTAGATGCTCAGGAGCATATGAGATCTTCCCAGAGCAGGGATCAAACCCATGTCTCCTGCATTAGCGGGCGGATTCTTTACCACGGAGCCACTATGGAAACCTGGCGTGTTTAATTCTTAACAAATTCAGTTTTAGTGGCTGCTGAAGTGGAGCAAATGACTTGATCTTGGGGAGGAGTTACTACGTGGAGTCTAATAATTTGTCCAGTTCAGTTCAGATCAGTCACTCAGTCATATCCAACTCTTTGGGACCCCATGAATCGCAGCATGTCAGGCCTCCCTGTCCATCACCAACTCCCAGAGTTCACTCAGACTCATGTGCATCAAGTCAGTGATACCATCCAGCCATCTCATCCTCTTTTGTCGCCTTCTCCTGCCCTCAATCCCTCCCAGCATCAGGGTCTTTTCCAATGAGTCAACTCTTTGCATGAGGTGGCCAAAGTATTGGAGTTTCAGCTTTAGCATCACTTCTTCCAATGAACACCCAGGAAATATCTCCTCTAGAAAGGACTGGTTGGATCTCTTTGCAGTCCAAGGGACTCTCGAGTCTCTTTCAACACCAGAGTTCAAAAGCATCTGTTCTTTGGCGCTCAGCTTTCTTGACAGTCCAACTCTCACATCCATACATGACCACTGGAAAACAATAGACTTGACTAGACGGAACTTGGTTGGGAAAGTAATGGCTCTGCTTTTGAATATGCTGTCTAGGTTGATCAAAATTTTCCTTCCAAGGAGTAAGCATCTTTTAATTTCATGGCTGCAATTACCATCTGGAGTGATTAGGGAGCCCCTAAAAATAAAGTCTAACACTGTTTCCACTATTTCCGAATCTATTTCCCATGAAGTGATGGGGCCAGATGCCGTGTTCTTCGTTTTCTGAATGTTGAGCTTTAAGCCAACTTTTTCACTCACCTCTTTCACCTTCATCAAGAGGCTCGTTAGTTCCTCTTCACTTTGTGCCATAAGGGTGGTGTCATCTGCATATCTGAGGTTATTGATATTTCTCCCAGCAATCTTGATTCCAGCTTGTGCTTCTTCCAGCCCAGTGTTTCTCATGATGTACTCTGCATATAAGTTAAATAAGCAGGGTGACAACATACAGCCTTGACATATTCCTTTTCCTATTTGGAACCAGTCTGTTGTTCCATGTCCAGTTCAAACTGTTGCTTCCTGACCTGCATATAGGTTTCTCCAGAGGCAGGTCAGGTGGTGTGGTATTCCCATCTCTCTCAGAATTTTCCACACTTTATTGTAATCCACAAAATCAAAGGCTTTGGCATAGTCAATAAAGCAGAAATAAATGTTTTTCTGGAATTCTCTTGTTTTTCGATGATCCAGCAGATGTTGGCAATTTGATCTCTGGTTCCTCTGCCTTTTCTAAAACCAGCTTGAAACAAGTTCATGGTTCACATATTGCTGAAGCCTGGCTTGGAGAATTTTGAGCATTACATTACCAGTGTGTGAGATGAGTGCAATTGTGGGGTAGTTTGGTCATTCTTTGGCATTGGTTTTCTTTGGGATTGGGATGAAAACTGACCTTTTTCATTCCTGTGGCCACTGCTGAGTTTTCCAAATTTACTGGCATATTGACTGTAGCACTTTCACAGCATCATCTTTCAGGATTTGAAATAGCTCTTCTGGAATTCCATCACCTCCACTAGCTTTATTAGTAGTGATGCTTTCTTTATTTTTATTTATTTAAATTTTTATTGGAGGCTAATTATTTTACAATATATTATTGGTTTTGCCATATATCAACATGAATCCACCATAGTTGTTCACATTTCCCCAATGCTTTCTAAGGCTCACTTGACTTCACATTCCAGGATGTCTGGCTCTAGGTGAGTGATCACACCATCGTGATTATTTGGGTAGTGAAGATCGTTTCTGTACAGTTCTTTTGTGTATTCTTGCCACCTCTTGTTAATATTTTCTGCTTCTGTTAGGTCCATAACATTCTGTCCTTTATCGAGCCCATCTTTGCATGAGATGTTCCCTTGGTATCTCTAATTTTCTTTAAGAGATCTTTAGTCTTTCCCATTCTGTTGTTTTCTTCTATGTCTTTGCACTGATCGCTGAGGAAGGTTTTCTTATCTTTCCTTGCTATTCTTTGGAACTCTGCATTCAGATGCTTTTATCTTTCCTTTCCTCTTCACCTCTCTACTTTTCACAGCTATTTGTAAGGCCTCCCCAAACAGCCATTTTGCTTTGCATTTCTTTTTCCTGGCGATGGTCTTGATCCCTGTCTACTGTACAGTGTTATGAACCTCCGTCCATAGTTCATCAGGCACTCTGTCTATCAAATCTAGTCCCTTAAATCTGTTTCTCAGTTCCACTGTATAATCATAAGGCATTTGATTTAGGTCATACCTGAATGGTCTAGTGGTTTCCCTTACCTTCTTCATTTAAGTCTGAATTTGGCAATAAGATTTCACAGTATGAGCCACAGTCAACTCCTGGTCTTGTTTTTATTAACTGTATAGATCTTCTCCATCTTTGGCTGCAAATAATTTAATCAATCTGATTTTGGTGTTGACCATCTGGTGATGTCCATGTGTAGAGTCCTTTCTTGTGTTGTTGGAAGATGGTGTTGGCTATGACCAGTATGTTGTCTTGGCAAAACTCCATTAGCCTTTGCCCTGCTTCATTCTGTACTCCAAGGCCAAATTTGCCTGTTACTTCCTACTTTAGCATTCCAGTCCCCTATATTAAAAAGGACACCCTTTTTGGGTGTTAGTTCTAAAAGGTCTTATAGGTCTTCATAGGACTGTTCAACTTCAGCTTCTTCAGCATTACTGGTTGGGGCATAGACTTGGATTACTGTGATATTGAATGGTTTGCCATGGAAGTGAACAGAGATCATTCTGTCATTTTTGAAACTGCATCCAAGTACTGCATTTTGGACTCTTTTGTTAACCATGATGGCTACTCCATTTCTTCTAAGGGATTCCTGCCTGCAATAGTAGACATAATGGTCAATCTGAATTAAATTCACCCATTCCAGTCCATTTTAGTTCACTGATTCCTGGAATGTCAACGTTCACTCTTGACATCTCCTGTTTGACCACTTCCAGTTTCCCTGGATTCATGGACCTAACATTCCAGGTTCCTATGCAATATTGCTCTTTATAACATCTGACCTTGCTTTTATCAGCAGTCACATGCACAACTGGGTATTGTATTTGCTTTGGCTCCATCCCTTCATTCTTTCTGGAGTTATTTCTCCACTGATCTCCAATAGCATATTGGGCACCTACTGACCTGGGGTGTTCCTCTTTCAGTATCCTATCATTTTGTCTTTTCATACTGCTCATGTGGTGCTCAAGGCAAGAATACTGAAGTGGCTTGCCATTCCTTCTCCAGTAGACCACATTCTGTCAGACCTCTCTGCCATGACCTGTCTGTCTCGGTGGCCCCACATGGCAAGGCTTAGTTTCATTAAGTTAGACAAGGGTGTGGTCTGTGTGATCAGATTGGCTAGTTTTCTGTGATTATGATTTCAGTGCCAGGCTGCAATGGTGCAGGAGCAGCCGAGAGGAGCTACACCATGTCCTAGGTCAGGGGTGATGGCCAAGAGGAGTTACCCCCACATCCAAGGAGGAGCAGCAGCTGCATGGGTACAGGAGGGCCGAGAGGAGCTACTCCATGTTCAAGGTCAGGAGGGGTGACCTCGCCCAAGGTAAGGAGCAGCGGCTGTGCTTTGATGGAACAATGGTGAAGAGATACCCTACATCCATGGTAAGAGAAACCGAAGTGAGACAGTAGGTGTTGCAAGAGGGCATCAGAGGGCAGACACACTGAAACCATAGTCACAGTAAACTAGCCAGTCTGATCACACGGACCACAGCCTTGTCTAACTCAATAATTTTTTAGCTGGTTTTATATATTATAATTAACCATTTGAATGCAGTTTAGAGAAGATGAAATACATAACTCCTTTTTCTCAGTTTTAGTTAAGCCAAAAATTATTCCTAGTGAGTACAGTTGTATAAAATATATCATAACTCTGGATAAAGGAAGAACACAGAGATGGAGAATGGAAAATTAATTTTTCACTTTATTTCATGAGATATTGTTTTTATTCTTAATTTTAAATGCTTGGTGTGGTCAAACTTAGTATATGTTGTGGTATTCAAGGATTCATCTAAGTGACAGAGAGTGCTTTTTATGAAACTGAATTTAAAAACTGTTTCTTTGCATGGTATTACACAGAAATCACTGGCCTTTAAATAGTCAAATTGTATATATACAATAGTTCTAGTAAATTGTTACTCATAAAATTAAATTTAAGTTATTTTTCAGTTTAATTCAGTTTCTCAGTCGTGTTCGACTCTTCACGACCCCATGAACTGCAGCACGCCAGGCCTCCTTGTCCATCACCATCTCCCGGAGTTCACTCAGACTCACGTTCATCGAGTCAGTGATGCCATCCCGCCATCTCATCCTCTGTTGTCCTCTTCTCCTCCTGCCCCCAATCCCTCCCAGCATCAGAGTCTTTTCCAATGAGTCAACTCTTCGAATTTGGTGGCCAGAGTACTGGAGTTTCAGCTTTAGCATCATTCCTTCCAAAGAAATCCCAGGGCTGATCTCCTTTAGAATGGACTGGTTGGATCTCCTTGCAGTCCAAGGGACTCTCAAGAGTCTTCTCCAACACCACAGTTCAAAAGCATCAATTCTTCAGTGCTCAGCCTTATTCACAGTCCAACTCTCACATCCATACATGACCATAGGAAAAACCTTGACTAGACAGACCTTAGTTGGAAAAGTAATGTCTCTGCTTTTGAATATGCTATCTAGGTTGGTCATAACTTTTCTTCCAAGGACTAAGTGTCCTTTAATTTCATGGCTGCAGGCACCATCTGCAGTGATTTTGGAGCCCCCAAAATAAAGTCTGACACTGTATCCACGGTTTCTCCATCTATTTCCCATGAAGTGATGGGACCAGATGCCATGATCTTTGTTTTCTGAATGTTGAGCTTTAAGCAAACTTTTTCGCTTTCCTCTTTCACTTTCATCAAGAGGCTCTTTAGTTCTTCTTCACTTTCTTCCATAAGGGTGGTATCATCTGCATATCTGAGGTTATTGATATTTCTCCTGGCAATCTTGATTCCAGCTTGTGTTTCTTCTAGTCCAGCATTTCTCATGATGTACTCTGCATATAAGTTAAATAAATAGGGTGACAGTATACAGCCTTGACATACTCCTTTTCCTATTTGGAACCAATCTGTTGTTCCATGTCCAGTTCTAACTGTTGCTTCCTGACCTGCATACAGATTTCTCAAAAGGCAGGTTAGGTGGTCTGGTATTCCCATCTCTTTCAGAATTTTCCACAGTTTCTTGTGATCCACACAGTCAAAGGCTTTGGCATAGTCAATAAAGCAGAACTAGATGTTTTTCTGGAACTCTCTTGCTTTTTCCATGATCAAAAAAAAGCAAAATGGTTGTCTGGGGAGGCCTTACAAATGGCTGTGAAAAGAAGAGAGGTGAAAAGCAAAGGAGAAAAGGAAAGACATAAGCATCTGAATGTAGAGTTCCGAAGAATAGCAAGAAAAGATAAGAAAGCCTTCTTCAGTGATCAATGCAAAGAAATAGAGGAAAAGAACATAATGGGAAAGACTAGAGGTCTCTTCAAGAAAATTAGAGATATCAAGTGAACATTTCATGCAAAGATGGGCTCAATAAAGGACAGAAATAGTCTGGACCTTACAGAAGTAGAGGATATTAAGAAGAGGTGGCAAGAATACACAGAAGAACTGTACAAAAAGATCTTAACCACCCAGATAATCATGATGATGTGATCACTAATCTAGAGCCAGACATCTTGGAATGTGAAGTCAAGTGGGCCTTAGAAAGCATCACTACAAACAAAGCTAGTGGAGGTGATGGAATTCCAGTGGAGCTGTTTCAAATCCTGAAAGATGATGCTGTGAAAGTGCTGCCCTCAATATGCCAGCAAATTTGGAAAACTCAGCAGTGGCCACAGGACTGGAAAAGGTCAGTTTTCATTCCAATCCCAAAGAAAGGCAATGCCAAAGAATGCTCAAACTACCGCACAATTGCACTCATCTCATATGCTTAGAAAGTAATGCTCCAGTTCTCCAAGCCAGGCTTCAGCAAAACGTGAACCGTGAACTCCCTGATGTTCAAGCTGGTTTTAGAAAAGGCAGAGGAGCCAGAGATCAAATTGCCAAAATCTGCTGGATCATGGAAAAGAAAGAAGTTATGCTTAGGTATCTGTTAATATGTATGTGCAATTTTATAAAAGAATTTTAGTACTTTTGATTAAAAGAAAAGGCTCATGTTTCTGGCCTTTACTCCTTGATATCTGTTTTGTGTGAGGCTATTTTGGCTTAATAATATTTTCTTTACTCTATGCCAGGATACAGAAAAAGTTGAGGTGATTATGATGAATAAATTATGTGAGCAAAATGATAAAATTTAACCATATTTTGTAAGACTTTGAGAATTGTCACTGATATTAAAGCAAGCCAAATAATAGATCAACATTTTTTCAATGATTCTTATAGATCATAAATAAAGTAGAAGTAGTTTATAAAATTCAAATCCTTGTGCAAATTTTGTTAAAATCTTGATTATTTAATAACTACAAATATTAAAATATAAATTTTATGCAGGGCATATATGTGTATATAATGTTTTTATTCTTTCTGGTTGATGCAATTAAATTAAAAGATGCACTTAAATAAAAATGTAATGAAATACAAAGCATGAAGAACAAATAATTTACACATTTCAAGATACATTATTTTTAGTGTTACTGAAAGCTATTTAAATCCTGGTTTTATTTGCTTTTACTTTCTGACAAATAGTCAGTAAAATTATACTATATTATACTGTTAAAATGTTGAAAATATCCTATGTTTATATGGTACTAGGTGGACACTCTGGGAGTTGGTGATAGCCAGGGAAGCCTGGTGTACTGTAGTCCATGGGGTCGCAAAGAGTTGGACTCGAGTGACTGACTGAATTGAGTTGAAGTGAAGTGGACTATAGAATACTGTTTCATCCATTTAATCCACATACAATTTAACTATTTTATCCAAGTATTAGTTGTTTCACTTTACATGTAAAGGAAACAGTGTTCTAAGAAACTAAAAACTTCAAGGCTAGTATGTGGTAAATTAACAACTGAAGCTAAATTCCTGATAGCTCTCTTTGCTTCCAAAGTCACTTACATACTTTACAGTATGTTCACAAACATGCTATTTTATATTAGTTTCCTTGAAAATATGTTAAAAATAGGGAAATTATTTGATATAGTGGATCATACAGTGAGCTTGAGACCTAACAGGTATCCTTCAAATTTGACTCAGTTACCTCCCAGATGGCTCAGGAATAAAGAATCTGCCTGCCAGTTCAGGAGACTCAAAAGATACAGGCTTAATCCTTGAGTTTTGAAGATGCCCTGGAATAGGAAACGGCAACTCACTCCAGTATTCCTGCTTGGGATATTTCATAGAGGAGCCTGGTAGGCTATAGTCCATGTGGTCACAAACAGTTGGAGGTACCTGAGCACATCCACGTGATCCAGTACAAGTTACACAATTGGGAATAACAATGTGATACACTGCGTGGTTATTTTATGAATTTTATTGTTTATTTATCTCAGGTGTCAAAAAAATGATTAGGTGATTGTGATTATTTTGAGACTCATTTTATTATTCTGCTCAGATTGCATAATGGAATACACAGACTGAGTATCTTAAGCAACAGAAGTGTATTTTCTCATACTCCTGGAGTCTGAGAGTTCAAGACAAAGGCCAGCAAGAATGGTTCTGGTGAGATACTTTTTCCTGGCTTGTAGAAGGCACCTTCTCCTTGTGTGTTCATGTGGTTTTTTTCCTCTGTTTGTGCAGAAAGGTCCTGGTGTCTCTTTCTCTTCTTAGAAAGATAGCAGTGTTAGTGGATTAAGTTCCCACCCTCAGACTTCATTTCACCTCAACTGCCTCCTCAAAGGCCCAGTCTTCAAATGCAGTCTTATTGGGGGTTAGAGCTTTAATACATGCATTTGGAGAACACTCAATTCAGTCCATACATTTATAGAAAAAAATTAAAGAGATAAAATAGGTAGCAACATGGATCCAAACAGCACGGTCAACAGATAAGTAAGAAAAGGTAAAAGTATCTTCACTATAATCTACTTATTCTTTATTCATTTTAAAAACAATTATTCTTCAGGAATTTGCTATATATTGGCCAACACCTGGGTGCTGGAAATGATAGTCTTCACAGTTAACATTTTATTCTATTTCCCTTGGGTATCATGTGCAGCTAAGTCCCCCCTTTTTTTTCCCCAGGGAAAAAAATGGAATAAGCAATTTTTTTTTTTTAATTGCAAGATTTGGCTAAGGTTTCTAGGGAAATAAGCAAGATGGGCCAAAAATTATTCCAGGATAAAAGGATCTCAGGTCATCATAGTTGGGCCTTACAGCATTCTTAGGAAGTTGAATGGTACAGCTACCATATATATGTCCCTGATTCCACAGTGTGTAGAGGAGTGAGAAGAATTTTTCCACACGGAATGTTGCTATTAAAAAAAAAAAAAATCATGTCTAACTACAAATACAGCCACTGTGTGGATATTACTCTAATAAAAAATGTGAAGAACAAAAATAATTATATCTCTAAATTCATAAACTGTAGTTCTCATTGTTATAAATTTATCTTCTCTTTATGAGGTATAAGTATGAGAAGATTTTTTTAATTTTAAACTCTCACTAACAATCTGTTACTTTTTAAATGTTAAAATTCACAAGTTTTTAAGAAGTCAGTCTCAAGTAAGCAAGAATATGTCTTGAGTAGTCCTCTTTTGGGGGATTTCCAGGTGGCTCTAGTGATAAAGAATCTGCTTGTCAGTGCAGGAGACATGGACTTGACCTCTAGGTCCGGAAGTTCCCCTGGAGAAGGAGATGGCAACCCACTCCAGGATTCTTGCCTGGGAATTCCCATGGACAGAGGAGCCCGGCTGACCACGGTCCATAGGATCACAAAAGAATCATACATGACTTAGTGACCCAACAACAAATCCTCTTTTTAGTAGAAATAAAACATTTAGAGGAAATTAGAAGGTAGATTAGTGGTCTGTTCTTAGTTCTAAAGTGTGGCTGAAATGCCTCAGCTGTTAGTTTATTAAATATATATTTATTGCTTACCTACCATGGATTTGGCATGCTTATAAGCATGATTGATATAGTGATAAAGAGGGAAGAAAGCAGCCCTAATCATGGAACTTTTTTCCTAATGGTATTAATAGGAGATAGAGGAATAATAAATGTTTAAATAAGTAGGAGACTACTAAGAAGTATGATAGAGAAATACTACTGTCAAAGTTAAGCTTG